>CM066031.1:1324032848-1325288297 GCA_033557465.1 Ichthyophis bannanicus | reverse complement strand
AGGAAAGGAAAGGCCTGCATGTCAGCCTCATGTACCCAGCGGTTCAATGGGAATGCTACAGATTTGGTCCAGTTAATTTTATAGCCCGATAATTGCGAGTATCCATCAATCAGATCCAAGACAGCTGGAACGCGAATCAAGGGATACGAAGAGCATAAGGTCATCTGCATATTGCAGAGAGTTTTAAATCTCTCTGTGACGGAAGGGGACACCTCGAATACGTGCGGACTGTCTAATAAGGAGGGCGAGGGGTTCAAGAGCTAGATCAAAGAGCATTGGTGATAGGGGGCAACCTTGACGCGTGCCTCTTTGGAGAGTAAAAGGCTGAGACTTAATGGCATTTACACAAATACTGGCAACGGGTTGAGTATACATGACTTGGAGGGTATCGGAGGAAGCCCTCCCCAAAGCCATACCATAGGAGAACTGCAAATAAGAAGGGCCATTCTAGGCGATCAAAGGCTTTTTCCAGCATCTAGGGACAGACCCCACCCATGGGTGTTCTAAATTGGCAGCACTGGATAGCACAGGGCACAAGTCCGAGCATTGGTCAGCGGGTGGATCGCCGTGTATAAAACCAGCATTGGTCGTGATGGATTAGGGTGGCCATCACTGTCAGATAGCCGGGTGGCCAAGATCGTTGCGAAGATCTTATAATCGGCATTAAGTAGGGAGATTGGACTGTAGTTGGCGGTTAGCAGCGGGTCTCTGCCTTCTTTCTCAAATACTACCACATTAGCTGCAGAAAGGATCCCAAAGAGGATGTATCTACCGCAAGGGCAGTAAAATAGAGTTTTAAGTAGGGAACTAAATCTGCACTGAACGTTCTGTAGAATTCGGGTCGGGAGACCATCAGGCCCTGCGGCTCGACCCGATGCTGTTCGTTTTAAGGGCAGATCGGATCTCTGAAGTAGAGAAGGGTTCATCCAGCGCATCCCTATCACTTCAGAGAGGGTCGGCCGCTGAATACCAGAAACAATCGCTCGAAGGTCTCCGATGAGAACTCACATTCAGATTGATATAGACGGGTATAGAAATCCCGAAAGAGTTTCTACAATATCGGAGTCTGTGGTCAATATGCCCCCTCCCTGTGGGGCTCGAAGGGCCGCTACGCGTTTGGCTTCTTTTTGACCTTTCAAGGCGTTGGCTAAAAGTCGACGACCGGCTCGGTTGTTTTCACGATAGTAATGTCCCTCGTTGAAGCTCAATACTCTTAGAAGCTGCAGTTGAGAGGATTGCATATATTGAAAACGGAGACGCTGTAAGCGAATTAAGACGCATGGATCAGTACGTGAAGTTAGAACTCGTTCGCCGCCTGCTTTTGATTTGTTGGTCTAGTATGAGTAGCTGCTGCTTGCGTTGTTTCCCCGCAGGCGAATTTGATAGCTAGTGATCGTTGCTCGAATGGCCGCTTTGAAACCCTCCCACCAAGCCCAATTTGCAGTAATCCTGGGGTAAATTAAAATGGAAGTAATCCTGTATGGCTGCTCGAATTTCTAACTGGACCTCTGGCTGAGTTAACAGGGCTCTATCAAAGAACCAGGCCCCCGAATTCCCCTGGGGTGCAGTAGTGTGTAATTGAAAAGACATAGCAGCATGATCTGAAATATGTTGGGAGTGAATCTTTGCAGTGTCCACCTGAGGAACTAACAGTTTTGATATTAGAAAGAAATCTATGCGAGACTGGGATTTGTGAGGGGAAGAGAATAAGGTAAAGTCAAGCTCATTGGGTTGTAGTAACCTCCATAATCAACTAAAGCAAGATCTTTTGATCACAGAGGTAAGCGTGGTGTGACTCTTGGGGGGAACACTTGTCCTAGTCGGCTGTTTGTCAATCTGTGGATCATGGACTAAATTGAAATCCCCCCCTATTATCAATGAAGTATTAGCAGAGGCCTGCGCAACCTGAGCAATGGTAGCAAAAAAGGCAGGGTCATCCACATTAGAGCATAAAGGCATATACATGTAACTTCAAGGTTACCTATCTTGAGGTGAACTCTGGACCATCTACCTGCTGTATCTGAGCTAGTCGCGATAATAGTAGCATGCAGAGATTTCCTAACAAGTATGGCAACCCCCACATTTCTTAGAAACGGCAGGGGACTTGTAGGCCAACATGTAAGGTTTATTATTGATTTTAAGAGTTTCCTTCGAATTTATTTGCGCTTATTGGAGGAAAATCAGGTCCGCAGCTTCATGACTTAGATAGCTTAGTGATTTTCTTCCGTATTATCGTATTATTGATTACTTTTACGTTCAATGAGAAAATCTTACATGGTGCCATCAATCGGTAATAGACATTTTAGGTAAGGGCGCTTGAAAACATACAACATAATCAGAATCTGTACAACAATGACATAATCACCGAGTATGCTGGCTAATACACCCCATATTGAAAAGTATGTACCAAAGTAACTTAGAGAAGAAGCAAAACCCCCAATGAATATGGCGACCATATGTCTGCGGGAGGAGGCCCTAGAGAGGAAAATAGAGACATAAAAAAAAAAAGAAAAGAAACACCAGAGTCCATAATTAACACTGTCTCTGATATTCATCGAGGCTACTGTGGGTAGATGGAGTCGGGTCACAGATATCATCAAAAATAAGGCAACAAACCGCCCTCGACAGACTCTTTGCTGAGCCGCGGCAAATCCAATATGGCAGTACAGCGGATATGAGAATACTTGCAGTAATATTCTGGAAGTCAGCGCATCAAGTCGGCTTCTTTAGAATCCAAAAACTCCGCTAGTAGATCAGGGTCCTCAAATGTTCTTGTCTGATTGTGAAGCGTGACTCGGAGCTTGGCCGGGTACATCCGGCCATAGCGTGCTTGTAGTTGTTGAAGCCTCGGCCGGAATTCCAGAAAGCGCTTTCGGCGGTCGACCGTGGGTTTAGCCAAGTCAGGATAGAAGGAGATCTTGTGGCTCTCAAACTCCATATGGCCCTTTGCCCGAGAGGCACTGAGAATTTGCTCCACATGTTGATATCTCAAAAGTCGAAAGATGATAGGCCGCGGGGTCTTCCTGTTGAGCGTTATGTTTGTGGGTACACGATGAGCGCGATCGATCTCCAATTCTTTGGTAAAGGTGATTTGGAGCAGGGAAGGGAGGATTTTACATAAAAACTCCTTCATGTCTCCCGATTCCGCTCCCTCCGGTATGCCCACGAGTCGTAGGTTGTTGCGGCGCGCTCTATTATTGCCATCTTCCACTTCTTTCTGCAAGGCCCGCACCTGACGTTCAACTTTGTCGAGTTTTGGACTCCGGGACCGCAATGGGCGTCTAATATGCTCTCCATTTTGTCCTGACGCGAAGAGAGCCCCTCTAGCCTGCCTTGCAGTACACCAAGATCTTCCCCGCAGCGCTCGGAGTGCTTCACCGTTTGACTGCACGAGGTCCTTAACCCCTCTAATGTCTGCGAGGATTTCCTGCTGCATTTCGGGGCCCTCGCGCAAAGCCAGCCCCTTCTGCGGGGACGGGGGTTCAGTTTTGGAGCGTTTGCCGTGAGAAGCCGCTGGAGATCCAAATTCCAGGCGCGTGGGTTTTGGTCCCCGCCATCTCACCAATGTGCCCCGGCAAGATCAGAGCAGAAGTTCAAGTATGTCCGGTGTTAATTCAGGATTCTGAGTAGGACTCTCGGGAGCCTCAGCGTTATGCGACCATCCCGCTGGACATCGGGCTCCGCCCCCCCGCAATGCTAATGTCTGTGTATCCGGGTCTCAGACATACACATACAGTGTTGCTGTCAGGCTATGTAGCCTGCCCGCACAGTACGCTGTTGTTACCATCACTGACACACCTATAATAGGTACGCAGTATTTTGCTACGTTTATGCATTTAGGGCATACAGTCCCCAGATATGCCATCATCAGGGTCTTGTTGGGACTTGTGCGTGACGGCTCTCCAATTTAGCCCAATATTGGTGTTAGCGATGCCCACTCAGGGATGCAGATGAGGATCTCTGGGCGTACAACGGGAAAACCAATATGGGGCTCCAATGGGGAGATGTCACTTACCAGTTTAAACATACCCGGATGATGGCATATCTCGAGAATGTATACAGAAGGTGCACAAGACATGACTGACTATTGGGTAACGAGGAAATGAAGGACAGTGATGTCAACAGCTGCGTAGTGTATGGACGGTATACAGAGCCCGGAGTTTAAGCTGTGCGATGTAGACCCAGATCTGGAACCGCAGAAATAACATTCGTGAAGACAGTACGGATGTAAACACATCATACGGACAAGACAACCACAAACAGGGCGTGCAGTTTCTATATCCCCAAATGCTGGAATGCGCTACCCCCTGACATTAGGGCCATAACCAATCTATATCCGTTCAGGAAGGCACTCAAAACCTACCTCTTCCTCCAATACTTCCCAGCCAGCAATTGATCCTAGATACCCCTCCCACGAATGACCCACTCTAGAAATGCCCTCATATTCATTATCTAATTTTTACTTATCCTTGCTGTGTAAATAGCTTATGTATATAGTTTACCCTGTTATCCAAGTTTGTATCCCTGTTCGATGTAAAACCTGACAACTTGTCGTTATGGTAGTTATGTTATGATGTAAACCGCGCTGATACCGAATAGCGCGGTATATAAGAAACTGTAATAAATAAAAATAATAAATAAAGTGGTAGAGGGGTGAGCACAGTTCACCGACATTTCCAAAGCAATAGGGTTTGCTCCTAGAGGCAACAAAGTGGTTCTCGGTCTAGGGAGAGCCAGGCATGGCTCTGCCAACAGCGTGTGTCCAGGTGTAGACATGTGTGTCCCATGGTCCATCCGCGTGCCTGATAGTGGTCATGATGCGTGGTCATGGGACTCACAGGGCTCACACATGGCAGTGTGTCAGTATGAGCTGATGAGGACACATGTGCACACAGCATGTCAGAGGTATGGTGTGTGCTGTGAGGGCTCAGTGCCCACACACACATATCTACATCAGGGCTCCCTGCCCCCTGAACTGCATGTGCATAGGGCACATCATGTGGACACAGCATGCTCCAGTCCTGTACCCATGGAGGGGTGCCCACTGGCCATTGTGTTTGGGTGGGCCGTCAATAGTGTGTTCCGCTGTCTGAGCACCTGGGGCATATGGCCAGTTGCTGTAGGCCTGAAACCCCAGAACATGCTACCATCCGGACAGACCATCCGGCAGGGGTGTGGGACACACGAGGCACATGACACCCCTCCCCCAACCCCGTCAGCTTAAGCGGTGTCAGCAGACGCCATACCCCCTGTGCATGTTGGGCACACAACCATGGAGAGCAGTGTGTCTGGGGATACCCACCTGCACCGTAGTCCCTGAATTCTGCGAGGATGTTTTCCAATGTTGTGGGAGCTGCAACTGCTGCACCGTGGTCCTGCATGGGGTGGGGGCTGTCCACCCGGTCACTGGCTGACCCAGCCTGTGCGGGGCCTGCAACGCCCCCCACTGCAGATCCGGCAAAGGTGGTTCCGCCCTGAACCTCCGGCACCTCTGGGCTGGTTGGAGTCTGTTCCCCAGCAGCTATGTTGCGCATGGTGCCATCCTCAGGGCAGGCCACATCCAGAGACCCATCCTCCTCCTCCTCAGCAGGTGCCCCCATGATACTGTAGTCACCTGGGTTGGGTGAGAGCATACAGGTGACAGGTCAACCACGGGTTCCAAAATATGTACACGTGTGCAAAACATTCCCCCCTCCCAGCAATATACACCTGGGGGTGCCTTGAACATGTTCCACCACAGCACTTCCACGCCACCGACCATTACGATTCTGCAAATAAAGGGCGCTGTCAAGCACATGCATTGCTGTTAATATGATTTGATGAACAAACTGACATATCTGCGTGCGTTAGAGTCCCGATGGTGGCTGACTGTGCATATTGCTGTTTGGTATATGTGCTATACCACCTTCATAAGGGGGGTAGCGGTATACAGTATACACACCATCACACAAGGGGGTGCAAGGCCAGAAGGAGGAAAGGAGGTCACAAATGTCCAATGGCAGACCGGGAGGGGAGGGGGCAGCACGAGATGCAGGGAGTGGGTCACACACGGTGGGATGAAAGATCAACGCCAAGGGAGGTGAGATGGGTCTGTAGTTTGCACATGAAAGTGTGGTGGTGGGGATGTGATTAGATTTGGAGTGGTTAAATAGTGTGTTATTATACATTGTGAGCTATTATATGGTCATATGTACAGTTATGGGGGGGAGGGGGGATGAACTGGCCTGTATGCTGGTTCTGGGGGTGTGTCCATAGTGACCGCTGAACAGGGTTTGTCACCAGCCTCTTGCAAAGGTCCTTGCTATCTGTGGTTAGTCTCAGATCATCTGGGATAGTGTTCCATATGGATGTAGCAGCCAGGGAGATTGCTCGTTGTGCGGTGTCTTTGTGTGTCCTGGTGATGCCGTTTGGGGTATTCACCCGATTGAAGGTGCCTCCTCCTCTTGCCAGTATGCCTGTGTCGGGTTGTATGGGTGTGTGTAGGCATATGGTGGAGGACTGTGGTATGATAGTGCAGATGTTCATGATAGCTGTGTATTTGCTGCGTGCGATGATTGGGAGCCTGTGCAGTTCTTTCAGTATGGGTGTCAGGGGATTGGAGGAATTGTGTGTGTGGTTCATGGGCAGGGCCGTGACTATAGCATGCTGCTAGTCAGATGGTACGTTGGCAGTGGTGAGCAATGGGACGCAACTCAGAGTAATGGGGGAGTGACAGGTGTGTTGCACATGTGGCTAGAGATGTGGGTGGCCCTGGAACCGGAGTGCCAGGTGGTCAGCCCAGTGGACGTTGGAGGGGCATTGTATCCACATCTGTGACAGGAGAGCAGGGGGTGGGGGACACGAGGGGTAGGATGGGGCAGGGGGGATGAAGGGTGGGGAACGGAGAGTGGGGAGGGGGTGGGAACAGGGAGGGTGCTGGCCTAGATTTGGTCATGGTGGCGCCATGCCACAGTTTGCGCACAACAGGAGTTAGGTACCCGGAATGCGTTAACACATAGGGGAGGGTCGCATGTACAGAACAGACGACGGGGAGGAGAGACAGGAGAGGTCACCAGCTGGCCAGGACCTGTTGTTTGGAGGTGCCAATGGCTGATGGTCAGGGCAGGGGCATGCATCTACTATGTGGATGGTCAGCATTGGAGCAGATTGTGTGCCAGGCCTACTCAGCGGAGCGGGCATATGAACGCAAATAGCGGGTAACCTGAGAGAGGCATGGCTGTGTGGTGAATGCCTAACAGGGCACAAGATGTGGGGAGAAGGAGGCGCCACAGCAGCGGTGGGGACAGCCGTTAAGGGGGCCACAGACTCAGCAGTGGAATTGGTGGACATAGTGGATGAATGGTTATGGACATAGTGGGGGAGAGAGCTGGAGGGTCAGTGGCAGGGGGGTTACTCATAAGAGTAGTGGATCCCATGCACAGCTGATATTGGGGATGGGGAGTGATGCGGCCTAACAGGTGGTTGTTGGGTATAGGGGGCACAGAGTCAGAGCGGTTGGGGGGTGAACAGTTAGAGGTGACAGGCAGCACAGGGCTATGACCCTGCTGGTGTGTTGCTGCAATGGGTGAGAACAGGGGGCTATACGGGGGTGTCAGGGGGGTTTGCGAACATTGGGAGTGGTGTTGTCTGCGACATGACTTTTCGTGTCACCATGACTGCGGGTGGGATGGGCGTGGAGAGTTGAGAGACATTACTCACTATATGAGAGGATGGTGAGTCTGGAAGTGTTTTTGGGACGGTGGACACCAGCTATTCGGGGTGTTGTTTGTGTGGAGCAGCGGCTCAGATGACATCCGACAGAGTGTGAGGGGAGAGTTATGGGTGGGAGGGGAGACTGTATGTGACCCGTATGAGACAGAGGGGGCCCACTGCCCCTGTCATGGCCAGAGGACAGGTGAGTGCGGGGGACCTGGAGGCCCCCCTTGAACAGTGTGGCTGTGGAAACATTTTCCACAGGCAGGGGCCAGGTCGCATCTGAGTTGAGAGGTGAGGGGAGCGTGATTCATATGGTCATGTACAAAGGCGACTTCATCTGTACCTGTGTGCTCATTCCATGGGCCGGGGGGGGGGGGGGGGCATGCAGGGTGGGGTGCAGTATGTGGATGGGGTTTAAGGGATTGTGGTGGGCCCAGTTCCAACATGAGAGGTCCGTTAGGGGTGGATGGTTGCCCCCTCAGAGTGAGAGTTTGGGTATGGGGGCCAGTGATGAGGGTGACGTAGCTCATGTTAGCCACGTTACAGTATGGCCACACCATGTGATAGGTGGGGGAAGAGACATACCAGGGGAGTGGGGGGTGGGGGGGAGCAGCAGCGGAAGGTGCGGTGGGGGGTGAGGGAGAGGGTGCACAGGCTTACATACGTACCTGCCCGGGGATGGGCGGTGTCCAGGGCCTCTGGAAGGCCATGCAGGTAGATTGGCCCGAGTCTGTCTGCCAGCTCCGGCTCCAAGGGGGTGAGGGTTGGGGTGAAGGGGCTACCCCCACCAGTACCCATGGCATGTTGCCTCTCAGCAGTCATGTGTGCGTGCACCCCACGCTTGATGTCGTTAAATCTCTTTCTAAGGCTGTCCAGGTCCCTTGGTGGCCCCCCTAACTCTGCCATGGCCACCTGCACCTCCTCCCACACCTCTGTCCTTGTGGCAATTGTGGTGCTGCTGCTGAGCCGCCCATACCGATCATCGTAGTGTTCGAGGACACAGGCCAGCAGGGTGTGGTTCTCTTGGGGGCTGAAACGCACTGCCCTCCTCCGGGCAGCAACAGGCACAGGGATCCTCCTTCTCTTGGCAGTGGGGGGCCCTGTGTGGGCTATGACCCACCTGATGTGCCCGCATCCCCCCCTCCATGCCCACCTCTCCCTCCCGCATGAGCAGGTGGCCACCCCACCTCCCGACCAGCCTTGTGCTGGTGCTCAGGCACCCTACGGGCCCCCCCCTCCCCATCCCTTTCAGCCATATCTTCCCCCACCCACAGGGCTTCCCCCCACATCTACCCACCACCCCCCCCTCCCTCTGTTGGCCCCCTCTCCCCTCTGTTGTCTCTCACACCTGCTGCTCAACGCCCCTCCTCTATCTCTCCTCTGCTGTCTCACTACCCTTTGCACCTGCCTCTGGCCCCTACAACTCCTCTCCAACTACCACTCACTCTCTACACCAACACTACTCTGCCAAACACTAACCAATCCCACACTCCTTGTCTCTCTCTCTCTCTCTGTCTCCTTCTCCTACACAAAACCCTTGAAGTGGTCTAGGTATACAGAGGTCTTTATAGGGAGAGTCCACGTAACACACGTTGCGTACGCGTGCAAAAGCCACGCCCATGTCTCAGCGCATGCGTAACGCGCGTAACGTCCGCGCCCATGTAACAGCGCATGCACAATGCGTGCAAAATCCCTCCACCCTTTATATTCAGCTGCACATATGGGACACATTGATGGGATTGTGTTGGAGAGAGACAGAGTTGGTGATGTGTTTCTGGAGGTTGACGAGTGTTGGAGGACGGTTCTTTTTGTGTAGTGGCTGTGTTTGTGAGTGTTGTTTGGCCTGTGTGTGTGTCTGTGTGTCCTGGCCAGTGAGGTGGGTGTCATTGTCTGTGTGTCATTGTGCGTTTGGACAGGTTGTGTGTATGGCATCCTTTGCGTTTGCTGCGGTTGCTGTAGATGAGGGGCTGCGGTTGCCTGATGGGGGAGATGGTGTCGATGGGGCTGCGGCACAGGACATGGGTGTGGACCCGCTTCAACTCAGGCCTGCAGCTGTGGGGGCGGGCCGGGCAGGGGCTGTACCCACATGGGGCAGGAGACGTGCAGGGGTGCAGGCTCGCCAACCTCGCCTCTACAGGCCCAGGGCCCAGCTCCAGGGCATGCGTGAGGACCAGGTCATCTCCCTCTACCGCCTGAGCACGGGAGCTATTCTGTAGCTATACGAGGATCTCAGACCTGACCTCGAGCCCCTGACTGGTCGGTCACATGCCATACCGGGTTTGGTCAAGCTCCTTGGTGTCCTACATTTCTTTGCCTCCGGCTGTTTCCAGTCTTCGGTGGCCGCAGTGGGTGGCATGAGCCGCCCCACCTTCTCATGCTGTCTCCACCAGGTACTGCGTGCCATGGTCAGCCGGATGGGGGATTACATAGCCCTTCCCCACACTAGGCAACAGTGGGGGACCCTGAACCAAGCCTTTGAGGCGTTAGCCGGAATACCACACATGATGGGAGCTATTGATTGCACACATGTTGCCCTGGTCCCGCCCAGAGACAGGGAGGTAGTGTTCCGCAACCGCAAACACTATCATTCCCTGAATGTTCAGGTTGTCTGTGATGCACATCAGCATATTCTGAATGTGGTTCCCAGGTTTGCAGGGTCCACCCATGACTCCTATATCCTGCAGAACTCGGCACTGTTCACTCAATTTGAGGCTGGACAGTATGGGGACTGTGTATTGCTGGGTGTGTATTTCTCATTTCTTACGTGCACATGTTATTCATGTTACTAACCGTATGTGCAGATGTCTGACTTGTTGTGTGGGTATGTCAACTGTATGTGACCTAATAGGGGTGGCCTCACAGTCCACCTTGCTATGGAGCTTTATCGTAATAGTTGAATGGCTGCATAGCATATGTGCTGTGGTTACTGATTCCAATCCGTGCAGCTAGCCCTTGCCCTGTGTGTCTGCCCTCGCACCCTGACACATAACTGGGCTGTCCCATCATGTGTTGTCATATATGTATGTCAAATTGTGGTATGCATTTGTTTAGCACATTTGTACCTGTGTCATTTTGAGGGAACATGCGCTCCTCCTTTAATATTACACATTTCTCTTTTTGCAGATGATGCAGGATATGGGTGTCGTCCCTGGTTGATGACCCCTGTGCATCATCCACAGACACGTGCAGAGTTGAGGTACAATGAGGCCCATGCCACCAGCCGCTCCATCATAGAGCGCACCTTTGGCATATTAAAGAGTCACTTCAGGTGTCTGGATAGGACAGGTGGTGCCTTACAGTACCGTCCCCAGACCGTGGCAGAGATCATCTTAGCCTTTGCATCCTGCACAACATTGCTTTCAGGCACCGTATCCCTGTCGACATTAATGAGGATCTAGAGGATGACCCTGTGTGCCCCCCAGCACGTGCCTGTGGCGACACACGCGAGGGGACAGCAGTCAGGAGGCAGCTGATTACGGAGCTCTTTACATGTACGTACTAAATTTGTTACCACCTACATTTGTTTTAATATGTGTGTACAGCTACTACCAGTGTCCATTTGTATCACAGTATCAGTGATATGCAGCAGTGCACGGACATGTAACTTATGGTGGCTAGCCATGCCAGCAGCATATATACTCATGCCTGATGCGCAGTAACTGTGGGCGGGGTACACCAGCAGGTTGAGGTGGTATGTGTGTGTGTGTGTTGCTTTAGGCTTGTGGGAGGTGTCTGCCTGACATACCTGGTTTGTGGGTGCATGTGATAGGGGCTGCTGTGCAGACACACATTGTTGGTTTCGATAAATGGTTAGCAGCGGGGTGAGAGGCATATGGTATGACTTTCACAGTGGGGAGAAGAGTATGGCTAGGCCAGTTGTCTAGATGTGTGTGTTTATCAGTATGTCCTCTAAGCTGTTTGTGAGAGTGATTTGCAGGGTCCATGTGTGTGCTGTGTTTGTATGGCGCTCCTTTTGCTATTTTGTGGTACCTTTGTGATCTGTGGTATGTGGATTATAGTTCTGTGTGGTCCGTAATGGAGATTACGGAGACACTACAGTGTGCCTGACTGTGTAGGGTATCACGTAGTCGTGACTTGGATGCTGTGGCGGATAGGGGCCCCGTGCGTTGTCCAGCCAGGGGGGGATTGTTGCCCTATATATGGGGTTTTGAATAGCCGGGACTTGCAGTGTTGCCTAGTTACACACAGACAGAGGCGAACCAGGCAGGAGCAACATTTGGATACAAAAGGGTATTTACAGTTGGGCAGGGGTTGGGGGTACAGGAGAGGTGGATAGTCAGCGTACACCTTCTGGTACACCTCTCCTGTACCACCAACCTCTGGCCAACTGTGAATACCCTGTTGTATCGAACTGTGCATACACTGTTATTTCAATATGACCTGTGATTGGTTTCCACAGTTCTCCCCAGTTCAACCTCTGTACTCTGTAGACGCACTGTTATGTCGCATTGTAGAGGTTTTCTGTTCATTGTGAACCACATTGATTTTAATAGGGCGGGATATAGGAGATGTACATGAATAAATTAGGGCATCAGCGCACATGTGTTAATGTTAGCTACGGTGTGGGCTATCCACAGCACGAATATGGTTATGCACAGGGGATACGGGTTTGACCCTACATATTTCCTTGTGTTACTGGGCATGACAGCAGGGTAGGGAAGGACATCGAGACAGCAATACACACAGTGATGGGGCATAGGGAGCAGTTTGGAAGGGCCAGGATATAACAGCACCCCTGGTGTGACACAACACAGTGGGGAGCAAACACCTTTGTCCACCACTCTGTACAGCAGCTGGGAGGTGAGGGAAGGGACAGAGAGCATACGGATCCCTGTAGTTTGCCAGGGAAACATCAATGATGGCCGTCACATGGGTGTGATCTGTGCAGTGTGATGGTGAACAGACAGTCTGTTCAGGGTTTGGTGGGTCTTCACGCTGGTTATGGGAGCGTGCGGTGCGGGTTGCACAGCTAGGGCGTAACAGATGTATTTTGCCCTTGTGTTTCCTAATGCACAGGACATAGTTGGTGGAACTCCGGGTGCTGTGGAGCTTTGGCTGGTGACTGTGCGTCGACCAACAGGCAGTGGTCAGGGGTAGGTGGATCTATGGCTGCCCTGTCTGTGTCAGCAAACACGGGGTACACATCTCCTCCGTGATATGTCATATCGCTCTTTTTTTGTAATTGACCACCTTTCCCTGCACCTCCATACCCCAGATCGTTCTGTGTGCACACAATTCCCCATGTGTTCCTGCACAGTAGGTCTTCTGCAACACCGTCTCTGGGATATGGCCAACACAGCTCCATGTGTGTGTGGGTCTTGGGGATTTGGTGGTGGGCCTCACCTGCACCCTTTGCCAACATTGTACCATCAGCTAACACCAGTGTATCATTGTATTTCACATGGCGTGTATGTCAACCACTAACCACTTATGCATGTCGAGGCCATCTCCTACTGCTGGCACGCTGCCCTTAACATTCTTTGTGGATCTTTTAGAACATAAGAACATAAGATATGCCATACTGGGTCAGACCAAGGTCCATCAAGCCCAGTATTCTGTTTCCAACAGTGGCCAATCTAGGTCATATGTACCTAGCAGTTTCCCCAAGAGACACAAGTTCCACAGTGCTTGTACTGGGTCAAGCATTGATATCTTCGGTCACTTCTTAATAATGGTTTATGGACCTTTCCTCCAGGAACTTGTCCAAACCTTTTTTAAACCCAGCTACACTAACAGCCTTTACTACATCCTCCGGTAACAAATTCCAGAGTTTGATTACACGTTGAGTGAAAAAATATTTTCTTTTATTAGTCTTAAATAGTTTACCCTGTAGCTTCATTGCATGACCCCTAGTCTTTCTATATTCTGATAAGGTAAACAATCGGTCTACGTTTACCTGTTCCACTCCGTTCATTAATATATAGACTGCTATCATATCTCCCCTCAGCCGTCTCTTTTCCAGGTTAAAGAGCCCTAACCTTTTTAGCCTTTCTTCATAGGAGTATCCTTCCATCCCCTTTACCATTTTGGTGGCTCTTCTCTGTACCTTTTCTAAAATCGCTATATCCTTTTTAAGATACGGCGACCAGAATTGCACACAATATTCAAGGTGCGGTCTCACCATGGAACGATATAGAGGCATTATAATATCTTTTGTTTTATTTTCCATTCCTTTCCTTATCATACCTAGCATTCTATTTGCTCTCTTGGCCGCCGCTGCACACTGGTCCGAGGGTTTCAACATGGTATCCACAATAACGCCTAAATCTTTTTCCTGGGTGGTGGTTCCTAATGTGGAACCTTGCATCGTGTAACCATAGTTTGGGTTGTTCTTCCCTAGGTGCATAACCTTGCACTTGTCCACATTAAATTTCATCTGCCATTTTGATGCCCAGTCTTCCAATTTATCAAGATCCTCTTGCAATTTTTCACAATCCTCTTGGGTTTTAACAACTTAAATAGTGTTGTGTCATCTGTAAATTTGATAACCTCACTCGTTATTCCACTTTCCAGGTCATTTATGATTATGTCAAAAAGCAGCGGACCCAGCACAGATCCCTGGGGTACACCACTATTCACCTTTCTCCATTGGGAAAATTGGCCATTTAGCCCTACCCTCTGCTTTTAACCAGTTCCTGATCCACAATAGTACACTGCCTCCTATCCCATGACTCTTTAGTTTTGCCAAAAGTCTCTGATGAGGGACCTTGTCAAAGGCTTTCTGAAAGTCCAGATACCCAATATCAACCGACTCACCTTTGTCCACCTGTTTATTCACTCCTTCAAAAAAACATAACAGATTAGTAAGACAAGATCTTCCTTGTCTAAAGCCATGTTGGCTGTCTCCCATTAGGTTGTGACTATCTACATGCTGAGTAATTTTATTCTTTATGATGGTTTCTACCATTTTTCCCGGTACTGACGTCAGGCTCACCGGTCTGTAGTTTCCCGGATCACCCCTGAACCCTTTTTAAAAATTGGTGTTACATTGGCGATCCTCCAATCTTCAGGTATTAGAGATGATTTTAATGATAGTTCACAGATTACTGATAGCAGTTCTGCAATCTCATATTTCAGTTCTTTCAACACCCTTGGATGTATAACATCCGGCCCAGGTGATTTGCTACTCTTCAGTTTATCTAATAGTTGTAAGACATCTTCCCGATGTATCGATATTTCCTTCAATTCTTCCGCACCTTTAAATACCACTTCAGTCATTGGTAACATCCCTACATCTTCCTCAGTAAAGACCGAAGCAAAGAATTCATTCAGTCTCTCCGCTATCGCCTTGTCGCCTCTTAGTGCTCCTTTAACCCCTTTATCATCTAATGGACCAACTGACTCTCTCACAGGTTTTTTGCTACGAATGTACTTGAAAAGGTCTTTATTTCGCGTTTTTGCTTCCGCAGCAAGCTTCTTCTCAAATTCTCTCTTTGCCTGCCTTATCAATGCCTTGCATTTGACTTGCCAGTGCTTGTGCTGTTTCCAGGTTTCGTCGTTTGGCTCTTTTTTCCTGAAAGATGCTTTTTTGGCATGGTTGGCTGTGTGATGATACTGTGTGCAGGCATTTCACATTCGCATGTGTTGAGTGGCTAGACACCTGGGTGGCGGGGGTGACTGTGCTAACTATACCACACTGATGTTTACCATCTTAACATTGTGGGCATGTGTTGCGTGTTGGGGGCAGACCTATGTCCTGTGTTCTGAATGACCAGTGTTGACCAGCTGTTTTGTATCACAGATAGCTTCATCACGTGGAAATACATCAACAGTGGCATAACATGGGGACTTGGCGATTCTACACATTTTTGCGAGACTGCCTCCCATCACTTGGACCTGTTACAGCCTTTGGGCAGCTCTGGGGATCCAGGACATATACCTGATGCATGCACAATTTAGCTTGCACCATAGTTTGCTCAGTGCTGACATTAGCCTTTACATGTTGGTGCTTTACTGTTTGTCATATACATATTTGGTGTGATCTCTGTTCACGGGCACTGATGCACATAGGGTGGAGCAGTGTGACACCTGTGTGACACGGGCATGGACATGTCCATATCCATGTAACACCTGTGTCTGCTGTTCCAGTTCGGGATGTCACCCACATGCGGTGTTTTACGTGTTGTGATAATGTCATGTTTGCCGGTGCGTCCCTTTCCTATGTCTTTCTCAATGTCAGACTCTCTGCAATTTGTGCTGCTTTCAACAGCAGCATACCAATACAATGTTTCTTCCTCTGACACAGGGCGGAGGACATAAAGGACACATCTATTCCAATGCATCTGGTGTCTCCATCAGCCACCTGTTGGGATACCCAACACCATGGAGCCTTTCCTGGGATTCTGTTCCATAGGATGTTCGACCTCTGCGATTGGGACACATGCCTCGGATGGACATTATTCTTGTTGACTTGCTACTTTGGACATGACAAACCTGTCCAACACAACACTGCTGCCGTGTTCTGGCTGGGAGTCGAGATCAATGAGGAATACACACATGAACCTTCACGGACTGCAGCATATTGGGATGTGGCACTAGACTATGCATGCCCAGTGTTGCACGTGTGGGATAGCAGAGACGCTTTGCACTTTGGACACTGTATACCGGTTCCCACGTGTGCAGCAAGGGCTGCCATTGTCAACGTATGTTTTACAGTCCTTCACAATTGTGTTGTTTATGTGTTTCAGCCATGTGTGTGACATGGGACACAGGATACACGCATCTGTTTGTTCCAGCACAAACATACAGCCATGCATGTGGCATAGAGGGAGCAATGGAGAGGTCATGTTGTCTATGTCCACACACTCTCCACCTGGACATGATGCAGGTTTTGCCACAACACTGCTTTCATACACACCATCATCCAGAATTGATGTTCCCAATCACCAAGGGTGTTTCCCTGCATGTGTGGTATCACTGTATCATGTTGAACTGTGGATGGGGCATGTGCATATGGCTAACTATGTTGGGGAAACACAGCACGAGGCAATATGGTTTCTGTGTGTTTCCCTGAAACATGTTTGCCATTACTTTCCATCTCTATATACTAGTTGTTGTGTATGTTTACTGTACAGACATGGTGGTAAAAATTGTTTTACAAACCTTGAATTGCATGTCTGGACATTCCTAGGTATGCCCTGAGGTACCTACACTCTCAATGGCACATTATATTTGGTGTGTGACGCTGTGAGTGTCTGTCTTCCTTTACCTGTGCATTCCATGTACCGTGAGATGTGTACAGATACTGTCTATACACCAACCAGTGCAGGGGGACCTCCTGCACAGTGTTACCTATGCATGTTTCGGCAGGTATTTTCTTTTGGATGCTGTCTGTGTTTCATGTGCCTCTGCTACCTGTTTGCATATCCTCAACGTGCATTAGCTGATTGTTTACGGTTACATTGTAGCATCTTGGGTTCCTATGTCCGGGATTATGTGGGTGCTGTAACATGAGGTTTCATTTTTTCTCTTTTAATTACAACGTTTCAACACATGCTGTTTCCATTTGTGTGCCTCCTGTGTTGCAAGATATATATGTTTGTGGACACAAATCATGATAGATGTGTGTTGGGCCTTCATCATGCACGTCCTACTGTCTACGTGCCCTCATATGTGGGTGGCACATTGGAGAGGTACAACAGTAGGGGGGGGGGCAGGGCCTAATGCATACTGCACACCATGCACCTGATGCACATTGTGTCTCCTGCCCCTCATTTGTGGGTGGGCCAGTGGCCTTTCTGTGGGATGTGGTTAGCTACCCTGCTAAATGTGTTTCCGTCCTTCCCTAGGGGTCCCCTCACATTGATAGTATGATGGCCTTATCCACACTATCTGTCATGCTTCTCCAAATGAACATATGTGTTTTACAGACATTTGTCTCTGCTGCTGCTTGGTCATGGTGACAAACATGCATTGCCCCATGTGTGCCTTTGTGTCAGTCCAGACTCATTGTTACCCAGATACCCCAAGGTTTTCTTGGCAGTGTCACTGGAGGTGGTTTGCCAGGAACGTCTTCCAAGGTGCTGGCAGGTGACGTGACTTTCCCTGGGCCACAAGGGGCGATAATTGGATTTTAACCCTGCTTGGTTGCTGACCCTGACAGTGTTCTCACCACTGGGCTACTCCAACAATCTTTCATCCCACCAACACTTGTATGTAGTGTTTCTCTGGTCATGTACATGGCCTACCTGTGTTCACGTCCTTGTATGGTGTCAGCTGTCTGTCTGCTAGCCATTTGCAACATCACTGGGTATTACAGGTCCCCATACACACCCTTCCCTTGTGGGGCTATTTCTGCATTGTGCTCTGTGTTCTCATTGTGTTTGTTTGGATTAGTTGTTTAGAGCATATGATCTAACACCATTGGTTGCAGGTTTGATCCCCTCATGGTTTTTTGTTTGGCTTTTGTGCTAACATGACCACTAATTACCTGCAGGTTCATCACCTCTGCACACACACCTCCATCCTTTCACAGAACACCAAGGTGTGCCCTCTGAGTTGCCTACCCATCACATGTTAGCTGTTACATATGTCTCGTTATTTAAGGTGTGTACATGGCAGTCCGGTTGGGGGTTTCATATTGCTGTGTTTCAGCTGATGTGTAGTGCACCTGTTTGCAGGTTCACTTCTCTCTTTTACAGGTACAGTTTCTGCACCTACTCAACAGAACATCCTCTGCTGCCCTTGGGGATTCTTTTCTTTCCTCTTTGGCATGCTGTATCCACTGCATTACCTTTCATTGTGTGTGTACATGTGGCCCTGTGTGTGTGTGATCCCAGTTACTTACTTTGTTCTGCTCTTTACACAGCAGATCTGCATATGCATTTCATCATTGTTACTGTTGGGGCTTTGCCTATCCGGAGGGACAGCAGGTGTTTTGTGATACCCTCCAGTACATTTGTATGCAGCATTTGCTACTGGGTTGATGCTAGTGGTGTGGCCTACAGGTTTGTGCATTGCCATTTGTGCTACTGGTCATGGGCTTGGTTCCTCTCTGTTCTCTTTCATTTGTCTGCCTGTCCTGCACAACCACCTTTCATCCCTGTAACTGTCATATCTGTGCAGATCTGTGCTGTGAGCACATTGTACCCTCATCACAGTTGTGGGCCATCCTTCTGTCCATCTATGTGTGTCTGCCAGCTGTGTGCCGTCCTACCCTGCTGTGCATGCTGCTACCCCCACATCCTGCACTCCTATACATTCCTGAATTGCAGCTCTCTCTGGTTGCATCTCCTGTGTGTCCTCTGCATGGCACAGCTACTCCACTGTCATCATGACATTCCTCCTATCCTACCACGTCTACCTCTTCAGCTGCACACATCTTCCCATCCTCTGCCACACACTGTCATTATTGCATGGTACATTACCTTCCCTCTGTGCATCGCTGCAGCTGCCCCGATATGTTTGTGCAGCTTTCAGGCGGCCACATGGGCTGGACGCTGATTCGTCTGGTCCATCAGATTTGCTCTACGTCCTTCCTTTATTTATGCATTGTCTTTCCTTGTTGCTCTGTGTAGTGTTAGGGTTACCGGTCTGTTTGCCACATACCTCTCTTGCCCTTCACATTGGGGGACCGTACTGCATTTGGGCAATGTTTTTGGGTTCACCTAAATATCCTTGGGGCATCTTGCATCACACCATCCGTTCAATAGCTTCTGGGGTGCCTACTATGGTGCCTTGGGGGTTTGCAACCTTTCATCATGGCCTCTGGGGCACATCACAACCCATCTTTGCTGACATGGTTGTTTAGGATGTGCCCTCTGGTGCACCCTGAAAAGGTCCATGGTTTTATGGCACTCGGGTTTGGTTATATTTCTGATGGCAGCACAGATTGATAACAGAAGAGGTAATTTCCTCTATCAGCCTTACTCATTTGGCACACTGGGGACTTGCACTCATACTCCCTGTGCCATCACTCATTGTATTGACCATTGTGCTACAGCACTGTTGCTGTATTTGCAGGTGGGGGGGCCTTCTTCGGCTTATCGTACTTTTATATGCACAGTGCTGCCATCAGAAACTGTGCTGTACCCTTACCGTGCCTAATTGGACATTCTATAAGGCGCCCTATGGGGGCCTTATAGGTGACCCTATAGGGTGCCTTGGCGGACAGTGTTCTTTATACTGTACCCTCTGGCATGCCTTATTGGGCACCTTATATTACAGCACCTTGAGGGTGTGTTTGCTGGCAGCATAGGTTTAAATTACGGCCTCATATGCCTCAGACAGCACTACGTAAAGGTAAGGGGTACTGCCTCAGAGTGCAATGGGTGGATGTTGTAGGTACTGCCTCAGCCAGCAGTGGGTAAATGCAATGGTTAAAGGCTCAGACAGCCTTCTTCAGTAGTCCCACTCGGGAGTCCAACCCATGACCCCGTACCATCAGCCATTGTATTAACCATTGTGCTACACTGCTGTTGCTGCTTACATATCAGCTCACCTACTTAGGATGACCAGGGGTTACCATGTGCAGTGCTGCCATCCACAGCAGTGCTGTACCCTTGCAGTGGTTCATCGGGCACCCTATACAGCACCCTCTAGGGTGCCCTATAGGCAACAGTTTAGGGTACCTTGGCATACAGTGCACTTTAAAAGGTGCCCTCTGGGGCGCCTTGGGAGGCGCCTTCTGCAGCACCTTCTTTTACGGCACTTTGAGGCTGTGTATGCTGACAGCACAGATTTTTTTTTAAAAAGGGAAGGTGCCTCAGCTGGCAGTGGATAAATGCAATGGGTACAGCCTTCTTCTGAAGGCCCACTCGGGAGTAGAACTCATGACCCCTGTACCATCAGTCAGTGTATTGACCATTGTACTACACCTTTTTTGCTCTGTTTGTTGTTGACGTGCGTTACGCACCTTATCGCGCGATAGTGTGTGCAGCGCACCTTATCGCGCGCTTGCGACGTTTAGACTGCAACGCCCACTCCTTTTATGGCATCCTGCACACTAACGCTGGGCGCACTTTAAGACGGTTTAGTAAACATACCCCTTAGACTTTTGTCCATACATTCACATCTCACTGTTGTTTGGAAAGGGACTCCCGATATGACATCAGATTTGGTCAATCAGTCCTTCGGAATCTTTTTGAAAGTTAAGGTCCAACTCCACTCCCTCCTAGGCCCTTCTTATCTTTCTGGCTCATGTTGCCTAAAAAAAAAAAATGCTCTTTTGGCAACAAAAAAAAAATTAATTCATGCCTGCTAGTTGTGGCACGTTTAGTGTTGAGACTGTTAAGCTCTGTTACTAGACTGAGCTCCTCAGATGAAGCAGCAGCAGGCGCAGTTCAGCTTTCTAGAAGCTTCAAGAAGGGGAGCTGAGACAGGTCCTATATGGTCGCCATCAGATGACATTACCCATAAGTGAGGACTTATCCTGAAAACACCTGCTATAAGTGAGTAAGTTTTTTTTTCTGTGATATGAATATAAGCCTAGATTTAAAGGGGGAAAAAATCTCTGTTGGCTATGTTTATCTGTGGTAAATAGAAATATGATCAAATGCATTTATTCTCAAGGGGAAGGGGTACAGTTTTACAGTCTTGTCTTCTGTGCATGGCCTTCATTTTTCAAACCTTCTCCTTAACATGTATGTTACCAAATTATTACCTGGTTCAAAGCAAATATCAAATAGCATGTGAACAGTGCGAGCTCATTAAATGGTGTATTGGGTGAGCACATAACCCTACTTACTTTGTATCACTAAAATCTCATTTGTATATCATTTATGTGTATGGACATACTAATTTAATTTGTACATGCTAACTTCTTTGCGGACCACTTCATGGACATGGTACGATCTTATTCAATAGCTTCTGTTTGTAGCATGTACAAGAGGGTCCTATCCTGTATACTTAAGTTTATTTCAAAGGCCTCTAGATAGGAAAAGAGAGGTTTGGTGAATGTTATGTTGGCTAATGTAGATATTATGATATAGCAAACTGATTGGTGTAAGAGAGAAACCATGATCCTCTATGAGAAAAGTAACATTACCTTTTTAATAAATGATTTTAGCAAAGGAAACATTTGTAGGAAAAATAGGGAGGGATGGTTTCATATTTTTCAATTTATTTTTTGGTTTAGAATAAACAATGAATACATGGTAGCAAAAGCAATTTTTTCATGTTTAAACTGTATTAGTCTCACAGTTTCTTTTCTATAGGAATGAATGTGACGTGTACCTCTGTGGTAGACGTCTTTCTGCCGCAGGCAGGTATAAATATATTCATTTCCAAGGACTTCTGAAGGTGAATAATAGGTGTGTATACGTTTGGGATAATCAATCATTGTAGGCATATCTGTGGGTAGAGGTTGTAAATGTTAATGGAGTATTCATAGTGGCTTCTTCTCCGTCATTCCAGAATAACTTTTTTGGCCAATTCCAATGATCTTTTTATTTCTTTCTCAATATCTGCTTTTATGGCAGTTGCTATTCTGCAGTTCTCTACTGTTTACCCTCTAGAGCCCAAAAATAATTTTTTGTGAACTGAGTTCTGAGTTCAGAGCAGTGTTTATAAAACAATGGTCTTCCGTTTCCTAGCAGATTTCTATCTTTATGACGGTCCTTTCTCCTTGTCTAAAGAGCATGGTAACCTTTCAAACCAAAAGATAATTTTTGTTTAGATAGTATTGCAGGGAATATGATTGATTTTAGAATAAACTGTTGGGCTGTCAGCTCTAACACAATTAGTTTAAGGCCTCTCAGCATGTTAATATGAGTTTCCATTTTTATCCTTCAAAAAAATTATTCTAGACTTGCCATTGCTATCCATTGTGAAACCAGAACATCTCACATATTTTTAAATAGCTTGTCAAACACTTCCATTCCCTTAAAAATTCCTTTGAATTTTCAAAAGAACATAGGCGCAAATAAATTATCACAAGAAATCAGAACTTACTGCAGTTAGCGCTGTGTGCCTCTATGAGAACTAGCTGGCTTTGATTCCTGAGTCAGGGGCTGGCAGTGTTCACAATCACTGGAGTAAGGGACAGAATAGTGACATCTTTTAGGACTCACAGTTGCAGAGTGACAGAGAGAGCCCTAGTGTTGGATCTTACAGTAGTCAAGGGTATTTTCTGCAATTAAGATACGTATGTAGGTTAAAAAAACTCCTTTGAAAAAGTATGAGCATTCCAAAAGAATTAGAAACAAAATAAATATTTAAAATAATCAGTATGCAACCTTATTTTTAAAATCCCCAATAGCCATTCACACTGGAGCCAGAAGAAAGTCCAGATTTCTAGTCTAACCAAGACCTTCATCTAAATGTCCAGTCCAAAAGATGCTTCTTCAGGAACTCTACTTATTCTTGCTTTAAAGGAAGAGTGGCCAGATCCTTAAAAAGATGTGAAGGCACATTTTAGAAAAGACGTCCAGGTGCAGTTGGGGATGCCATGTGAAAACATGCCCAAAATGGCTGGGCATGTCTAAATTTGGGCACATTTTTAGAAACATGGATGCACCCAATATGAACATCTTCGGGGATGTCCAGATAGACATGCCCGCGGCAGCATTCCAGGCAGGAGAAATGTTCCAGACGGCTATTGTGCAACCGACAGAAGAAGAACTAGAAAACAGGTGTCCACAAGTCCTGTTATAGGTCATTGTAGTTGTGGATAGTACAGGAAACACCAGAGTACGGTCTCCTGTACACCCTCCAGGGGTTGCACTGGCAAAACAAGCACCTTTCCGACACCTGGGGGTATGTTTACTAAACCGTCTTAACATGCGCTCTCCCATGTTATCGCACGATAAGGCGCCTTATCGCACTTTAACGCGCGCTAAGGCGCAAACGAGCGCTGAAGGCGGAGAAAGGCTCCCGGAGGGCGGAGGAAGGCTCCCCAGGGGCGGAGAGAGAGGGTCAATGAGCGGAGAGTGGGAGGGGAGAGGCTCCCTGCACACTAACGCTGTGAAATCCGAGGCTGAAAACTAACGCCAGTGAAACCCTGGCGTTAGAGCTGATTTAAAGGGAAAAGAAACCATTTCCGTCAGCAATGTACAGCAAAAACAGGGAAACCTACAAAAAGTGATAAGTGTGATACATGTGCATGGAACAAAAGGGCAAAGAAACAGTGAAAATGACCAGAAGAAAATGTAAAAAAAACATAACCAAGCTGGGCAATAGTGATATCAATGGGAAACAAAGACATGAATTTTGGAAGGATCTATGCTCTGTCCCCATACAAGGTGAATGAGCCCACAGTGAAATTGCGCTGATCAGGGTTTTCCTCTCCATTGGACAGGTTTCCTATGGTGTGCACATGTTCCACAACAGCAGGGCGGGCATGTCGGAATGGGCAACTGGACAGATGCTGGAAAAGGGGACACAGAGGGCTGCAGGCGGCACATGCTGTGGTGGAGCTGGGGCACAGTGCGGACTAGGGTAATTCCTACCTGGCCCATAGGAATGCTGAAACAGTAGAGCAGCCAGACAGCAACTGCTGAGGGCCCAACATGGGCAAGAGTGTGCTTCCCATGGTGTCACAGGGAATAGTACCCAGCAGGTACCCCCAATGGCAAGGAACATTGGCAGGCGGTGCTGGGGGAAAGCGTGGACAGCTATGCAGGCACCCCTAACCCAGAACCTGCACCATAGGCATCCGCCTACCCGCACACTGGATGGCCTGAGACTGCGCAGCACCAGCACCACCAGCAGAAGGGCATGTCAGCATGGTGGCAGAGGGGTACTGGTGGTGGAGGGGGCAGTGGCAGCTGCCCAGAGCAGACCATGGCCTAGCCCTGTTTAGGTGGGTGCCGTGCACTGCAACAGACAGGCTCTGTCTGACAAACAGTCATGGTATCTCCAGGGAATGCACTATCTCTGTGGCAACACAGCAGTACAGTGAACACAGCCAGTGTGTTCAGGAGCAAAAGGTCACAGGTTCAAGTCCCAGCTGTGGTTCCTGCCAACCCAGTCCCCATATTTTACCCACTACTAAATACAGACAGAACCTTTATTGCAGATAACAGAAACATGCCCAATAAACCTACATTTTACCCTACAGAGCACAGACACCATAAACATGCACATTACCTAGAGCAGAGTCTCCCAAATGCAGTCCTGGAGGGCCGAACACCATTCAGTTTCCATGCTGCCTCTAATAAACACAGCTGTGCTGCATGTCTATGCACCGCCCCCATGGCATGCAGATGTATCTCATGCATATTCATTAGGGACAGCATGAAAACCCGAACAGTGTTTGGCCCACCAGGACTGGAGTTGGGAACCTCTGCCCTAGAGCAGCAGCCAACAGGGGCAGACACACCCTCACCCACAGGCTCCATTATCCAAAGCCTCCTGGAGAGGCAGGATGTTGGGCCCTGCGTGCATCTCCCAATACTAGCACTTGCATACCTTAGCAATGCCACCCTAAACCTGGGAATATTGTACACACCTATCAAACGGTTGCTATGATTACTGGCATATAGCAATTCCTAAGTTAAGCACAATTTGCTGATTGAGCTGCATCATAGCAACCTTTCTGCTGTCTGTGGAGTGTGCTTCAGGTCTGATGTCTGACAGTGTTTACCACCCTGGGGAGTGACCCCAACAGTATTGCGTACCATAACCATGCCTGCACTGTGCCCAGGACTGGTGCGGTGGCCAGGGCTGCCAAGAGCCTCTATATTTGCACAATGCTGGCATAGGTGTGGGAGCGTGTGTTTGTCTATCCAGTGTGTGGTGTCTGCCAACACCTTCCTCAGCCCACACTGTTGCCAGTGTAAGCCTGCCAATGTGCATAATGAGGAGCAAGATACCATCGGTATAGCCCAGACAGGGTGGCCTGGCCAGGATGCATCTGCACAGGGCATAAGGCAATGGCTCGGACATTGTAGTGCCTGACAACCACCTGCATGGACAGGGTGGCCACAGCATGTCCTGCTGGGAGGTCACTCTCACCCTGACTGAGCAGTGACCACGGCATGTCTAGGTTCCCCCATAGTGCTATATAATGTTGCTCTCATGTGATGTTTATGGTTCCCTTTTGGGGGACCAATCACTGACTTATCTGCTTGATGTGTATGTTGACATCCCAGTTCTGGGTACATGCATCTCCTCCAGAAACATGCACTATGGACTAGCTAGCAGACTGTCTGCAGTTAGTATGTGTCTGGATGGAACATCTTGCAGGGTGCAGCAGCTGGAGGCTTGCTGCTGGTGAATGTTAGATAGTGGTGGGGGGCAGCTGAGCATTTCCAGGCCTTCTGTTTACCTTGCCTTATGGATGTGTACAGATCTGCATTGTCTGCCCTGTATGGTGTCTGTTCCCCAGCAGGACTGGGGTTGATGGTCCTCTCTACTGCCACCATTGTGGGGAGGTAGAGTGTGGCTCTGTTGGTGGGAGATTCTGTTTCCCACCCTGAGCCACAGAGAGTGGGTTGGGTGGTGGTACATAATTCACCTATGGGTCCAAATATCCCCTCTTCACCTACATTATGTGACTATGGTAACAACATAGGATATGCACTATTTTGGGTGCATCATAGCCCATAAGGGCTAGACATGACTGAGAAATACAGATGTGTCTGCAGGAACTACCTATCACACATACTAGCACTGATGGGGACCTGCAGCATAGCCTATATCAGCCATGAAAGGTGCTGTGGACCTGGTGCTGGGTGCCCCACCTCACCCTCAGGGTGAGCACAGTACCCTCACAATGTGACGGTCTGTAGCTACTCTGTGTCAGTAACATACACGGTCAATACCCCCTACCAGGCTGAGGTGCTGTGGGGGTGCACGCGGTCAGTTCCCCCTACCAGGCCGAGGTGCTGTGGGGGTGCATACCCCATCTTGTGATCATCTGTAGACTGCTGATTTGCATATGCAGTGCATCATGGGTACAGGTGGGTTAACCCTATCCTGTTAACCACAGCAGACTGTTTGTGTGATGACATGCAGTCCTTCTGTAGCCAGCCAGGGGCTTGTTAATAGCTGTAGCCCACTGGTTACTTCACTGCTTGTGGAAACAGAGGTCATGGGTTCAAACCCACAGTGGGGTTATTTGACAGGGCTATCTGGAGCATTGTCAATTTTTAATGTACATTAGTGCTGCCAGCAAAAACATCCTCAGAGTACTCTAACCATAAGGTGCCTCAGAAGGCGCTTTATAGGGTGCCCTATAAAGCGCCTTCTGAGGCACCTTACGGTTACAGTCCATATAAGGTGCCTTATAAGTTGTCCTATGGAGCGCCTTATAGGGTGCCCTATAGGGGACATTATAGGGTGCCGTGGCAGACAGTGCACTTTATAATGTGCCCTATGGAGTGCCTTATAGGGTGCCTTATGTGGCACCTTAGGCTATGGCACGTGAGGGTGTGTTTGCTGGGAGCAATACTTAAAATACAAATAAAATGCCTCAAGAAACAATACTTACATGTCAAAGCTGATGCCTCAGCCAGCCTTATGCATTAGGCACACTGGGGATCAAACTCATGACCCCTCTATCATCAGTCAGTGTATTAACCATTGTACTACACTTCTATTTCTGTGTTTGTATGTCTGGGCGCCTACTTAAGATTACCGCACGTTAACGCACTTAGCGGCGCTTAGCCCTTTAATGTGCGCAGCAGCGTGTGTTATCGTGCGATAATCCAGTTTTGCTACTTTAAGACTGAAACGCCCACTCCTTTTATGGCAGCCTGCACACTATCGCCGGGCGCACATTGAGACGGTTTAGTAAACATACCCCTTAGTTGTAACCTGGGGCAGGTACAGAATTGGACATGGACTTAGATGTGCCAGCCATTTCTGAAATCGGGCATGCACATCTAAATTTGGTGGAATACTCTCGACACCCCCCCCCCCCACACCATGTCCACCACTGTATTTAGATGTCTGCATAACAGAGACATCTTGTAAAATCATTCTGGGGACGTCTCCGTGATTTGGATGCCTGCATGCACATTTTCGTGGTCCTTTTTATTCCTATAGGCACTGTGGCAGATAATGTGTAATAATGGTGGTGGTGTGTGCTGCTAGGAAAGGAGCCCCTTTGAGTGTTATTGCCTTATTATCACTGCACAATATACCAATGGAGTCATTTAAATATACATGCATAAATTAAACAAAAAAGGCGTAATAAGAGTCAAATGATTATTAAACTGTGCTGAACAATTAATTGATCATAATTCATGTAACAAAAAAGTGCATAAGCAGAAATATTCATATTCCCTGTTCTATTGCCTCAAATTCCTCTGATGGCATTTTTTGTTAACTAATGAGCGGTGTTAAACACCTTCTGTTCAGCAAAACAATATTTTACAGTCATTTATTTTTAAAACCAGTCACTGGATTTATAAATAGAGCTATGCCCACAATTTCTCCTAATATGTGACTATAATGAATATTATCCCATTCAGTTGCTCATACAACTAATTACATTTAAGGCAATGAATGCTTAGGGGAAATGTCCCCTGCTGCTGGCATATGCTTTTTATTCTTAACAGCGTGAAAAACAAAATTTATAATACAACACAATTCAGAAAGGGGCACGTCTGGGCTGTCCAGATGGCCCCAAGCAGGACGGGCCCACAGGACCCGATTCTGTAACACAGGAGCAAAACGTTCCCATAGCATACAGAATCAGGTCCGAGGATGGCCCAGCATGCCCCTGCACACAGGCGGGGATGTCCTCCCCACAGGCCAGTGTGCTCCCCACAAAGCCGACCCCCTGTTAACCTGCTGCCCGACCACGGGCTGGGCAGCTGGGGCCTGGATAGGGCGGCGGGGTCCTACCTGGGTCCTGTCCCAGTCTTGGGGAGTATTCTGGCCCCAATCACCTCTATCCCAGCCGATGTTCCCTCTGACCTGTGCTGGGTCAGCCGCCAACATTCCTGCCAGCGGGGGGGGGGGGGGGGGCAGGCGGGGGGTGCAGAGCGATCGATGCTCTGCCCCTCCCCCCACGGCAGGAATGCCGGCAGAGGACCCGGCACAGATTAAAGAGAACATTGCAGGGGTGCTGAGGCATGTGTTAGACATAAGGTCTAACATATGCCACAGCATGCTCACAATGTTCTCTTTAATCTGCGCCTGGTCCACCGCTGGCATTCCTGCCGGTTGGGGAGGGGCAGAGCGTTGATTGCTCTGCACCCCCCTCCCCCCACCACTGGCAGGAATGTTGATGCCAGACCCAGCGCAGGTTAGAGGGAACATTGATCCCAGCTGCTTATTCCACCTCTGAGGTAGAATAAGCAGCATGTCTACCCCTGACCTACAGGATGTACAGGGCCGTGACCTGAAAAGGCCCTGTATGTGCTGCCATCTTGGATTGTCCCCACTCTGCCCACACTCCGCCCCCTCCTGCCCCCCGCTGGCACTCCTCATACTGCTGCTCTGGCTGTGCGGGGAGAGCCTGTGGGGGAATACAGTCAGGATGGCTTGCGGGACTGCACATGGGATGTGCATCTTTGCAAGTCACCTCTCAGAATCAGGCCCTAAGTGGGAAATTTTATAAGGAGTCACAAAGTAACATACCCTGTACACATGCTAGTATTTTAGTGATTTCCATGCATTAATGAACATTTGTACACTTGGAGCCATATTCTAAGATGTGCATCCTAGGCCTCTCTGTGTCCAGTCGGAACCAGACGTACAGAGATAGATAGGGTTCTGATCTCATGAGACACATCTAGCCCCTGTGGGATCAGAATCCTATCTAGGCCTGTATGTGCAGGCTGGGTTGCTGATTCCGGTCGGCCTGCACGTACAGGCTTCTGCCCGGCTAACTCAGTGAAGGCTTCTGCATGGAGTCACAATGCCATGGCATCCGGTTGCTGATGACTTCATTCATTCCCCAGCTCGACCCCCGATCTGGCCTCCCAAGGCCATGGTCAGGCTGTGGGAATCTCTTGCGTTCCTCCACTCTTTGATGTGCCCCAGGCCTGCTGTCCCCCGACATCTCAGAGGTGGAATAAGTTCCCTGTCTACCCTGACGGCCCCGGACGTACAGGACTGACATCAGAATCGGTCCTGTACGCCCAGGACCGCAGACTGCCCACTGCCCGTCCTAACCCCGCCCCCTTCCAGCTTCCCCATACAAACTCCCTGTTCGTATGGGGAGCTTAGTCGGAGAAAGGAAAGGGGGACGAATAGCGTCCATCCCCACTATTCGTGTTGCAGAATAGACCCCATACTGTACTTTAGTCAGCTGCTATTCTGTAAGTATGTGCATAAGCCTGATGGTACATACTTTCACTGTGGGCCTGGGCCTGCGCATGTGCAGAGTTTAGGCAAAGTGTGGGGAGAGTGCACACTGAAGCACAAAATTATAAAATTTACGTACTGTATGTTCTATACAGATCTAGGTGTGGGCATTTCCAGCAGTCCTAGGTCTGGTGTAAGTGAGTGTGTTTTAAATTAACACGTTTTCACACACTTATGCCTGTATTTTATAAAATCACATAGGCATGTTCTTGACTTTATAAAACTGGCATGAAATCCATGCAGAAAAATGCACATTAACTACATTGGACTTTATGAAAGTACCCTCTCAGGTGTAATTTTATATGGGCACATGTTCTTTCAGGTGGCTAGTACACGCCAAACTGGGGATTATTTTAGTCTTTAATATGTATTTGTAGCCACACACATGCTTTAATGTTCTCTTATAAAACATCAACCAATTTAAAGTCCCCAGGTTGCACGATAGTTCACACCGCCGGTAGCAAACTCATGAACAGAGTTTGGGCAGAGCACATAACTATGTGCGTAGTTTATAACATTTTATAATTTGCTCATGTTTTTGACAAATTTAGCACAAGCATTTTTACCATCTCTATGGCTGGAGTAAATTTCCGCTCCTTAAGGTATGATTTCTGCCACTTATGCTAGTATTTTATAAAGGTGAGCAGGAACCTACTTGTTTTCTTAAATAGGTTTAACATTAGTGCCTTAAATAATTCTTTAACTAGGAACCTCCTTATAAAATTACTCCCCTCACACAAGTACATCAGGGATTAAGAGTGGGAATGGTGCAGTGCAACTTTTATTTCCTATGTGGGAAAAAAAGTGAAAATGAGAGGAGCCAGAATGTTTAATTTTGAGGTTGTGAAAACACTAGCAGTAGGAGCAATTCTGTACTCCATCTAAACTGATATGTGTGTGTGCGCGTGTGTGCACGTTGGTAAATATGAAAGGGCGGACCTTGACAAATTATCTTGGAATCTAGGAGCCAACTTAAAAATTTAGGAGCCATTCACCAAACCTCTGTCACAGTGCCTTCCCATTCCCTACCTCCCACCCCAAAATATGTATCACAGTACCTTTTTAAGGGCCTGATGTACTATTTCTCCCTTTTCTATGAGGCACTTAATATTTATTTAGGCAGTTTTGTATACCACCTTATCCTTTAATCAAAGTGGTCACAACACAATTGGGGGATGCATTTAACACAAGAGGATATGAGGCACATACCCTAATACTTACAGGGAACATGGACAATGGAGGGTTAAGTGGCTTGCCCAAGGCCACAGGGAGCATCTGTGGGACTAGAAACCCCAGTCCTTCTGGCCTAAGGTTGCTGTCCTCTAGTGGGATTTGAACCCCTGACCTTCTGGCCTGAGGTAACTTGCCCCAACCACTAGGCCACTCCTCCCTTATATGCTATTATGCAGTGCCAACAGAAGGCAGTGACCCTTCTCCACCCCACACTCCCACCAACCCCATTGAGTACATTGTCAGCAGCATATTGGTCACCCTTTATATTTCACCTGAGGCAAGTTCCTGTTTTTCTTCACATATCACCATGGTGTAATATGTAAAACAAAAAAATCTCTCATAGCCACACCCTTAGCTATCACTCCGTGTCTCTTTCTTTCTCAAAGCCCCTCCCTCAAACTTTCACCCAGTGTTTGTTTTCCTCTCTCTGAGCGTTCACTCAGTCTCTCTCTCTCTCTCTCTCTCCGATAACTCCTTGCCAGACATCACCTAGTGTTTCTCTCTGTCACAGCTCCCTCAGCCCTCAACCGGTCTCTCTCTCTCTCTTAGCCCCACCCCCTCCCCAGTGTTCATCAGTTGTTTCTCACCATGCTGTTTGCGCTGTACTATGTTTCTTTTTCACCACAGTCGCCTTTCTGCAAAGATCCTGAGCCACACAGTGAACGAAGTTTGGGCTGATCTCATGAGACTTCCAACCATGAGATCAGCCCTAACGTCCTTCATTGCGGCGGCTCAAGCTCCTTGCAGAGAGCAGTGAGGCAGCACCGGCACATGAAAGACATTTTCAAGGGCATGGAATTCCAGGCATTAGGGTGCAATTTCTTGTCACCATGGTAATTTAACGCTCAGGATTTGTCAAGTCTTGCTATAGGGGGCTGTGGATGAGGAGTTTGGGGTTATCCCATTACAATCAGAATAACTAATAAATAGGATCTCTGAGGTACTGGTACCAGGACTCAGATAAATCCAGAACATTTATCTCAGATCTTCATATTAACTTTACTCATATCTTTCTGATCCAGTTCACATGTGGATATTTACAGATTTAGTTTCATATCTGAAGTATTAAAGTCTTTGGGCCCGATACTGAATAATGACGGCTATGCGCCGCTACAGAGCATAGCCGTCTGCGCCGACCCTTAACCCTGATATTTAATGTCAGGGTTATATGCAGCTCCAGCATTGAATACCCCGGTTTGCCGCAGTAGCTGACTGAGCAGCGGTGATATTGAATGCTGCCCGGTTAGCCCCTGTGGCTAAAAAAGAGGCGCGCTTTTGCCACGCTTTTCTTTTAGCTGCAGGTCTCTGTGCAGCACGAAATGTCGCCACTGCCTGGTTAGCAACTGTCACCGCCTCCGCTCCTTTCCGGAATGCCCACAACATGCCCTGATGCTAAGCGGTTAGCTCGGAGCATGTTAGTGCCATTGAATATCCTGCTGACTGGCATTTATATGGTTTAAACCATGTAAATGCTTTTCGATTATCTGGCCCTTTATGCATATTCAAATGCTCTTGATTAGTTCAGTTCTAAATAGTTACAGTTCTAAATGGTCACAAAAACTCAAATTGGTTCTAGTAAATAAAGACACAGAAAATGTTGCAGATAAAGACCATTTGGTCTATCCAGTCTGTCTATCCATGAGAAATATTAAATTCTGCAATCACCTCTTCTCCCTCAGAGATCCTCTGTATTTGTCCCATGCTTTTTGAATTCAGACACAGTTCTTCTCTCCACCACCTCCACGGGGATGCTTTTCCATGCATCCACCCATCTTTCCATCAAAAAATATTTCTTCAAATTTCTTCTGAATCTATCCCCTTTTACCTTCATTCTATGACACCTTCATTCCAGAGCTTCCTTTCAACTGGAAGAGGGCCACCTCTTGTGCATTTAAATCATGGAGGTATTTAAATGTCTCTATCATATCACCCCTCTCTTGTCTTTCCTCCAAAATACTTATATTGAGATCTAAATCTCATATGTCTTATGTAGAAGACCACTGACAATTTTCGTGGGCACTCTCTGCGCCATCTCCATTCTATTTCTTTCCTTTTGAAGGTGCAGTCTCCAGAATCATGAACAGTACTCCAAATGAGGTTTCACTAGAGACCTATACAAAAACAGTATCACCTCCTTTTACCTGCTGACCATTCCTTTCCTCCTAGTGGTTAGAGCACAAGCTTGGTAACCAAGCGACCAGGGTTTGATTCCCCCTATCACTCCTTGTGGCCTTGGGCAAGTCATTTAACCCTCAATTTCCTTGGAAGAAAGTCCTGGCAATCTACTTCCAGTCACACTGCTAAGAAAACCTAGGAGCTACTGGGTTGCCAGGAGTCAGTACTGACTCGAAGGCACACATAGCATTTGTACCCAAACATCTGATTTTTTACATTGCTTTTTCTACCTGTTTAGCCATTGAAAGATCATCCGATATGATCACCCCCAGCTCTTCTTTCATTCATCGAAGTACTCCCTTGGATTTTGCTTCCCACATGCATGACCTTGCATGTTTAGTAATAAATCTTATCTGTCAAATTCTCAACCATTTTTCAAGCTTCACTAGATCCCTCCTTATGTTATTCACACCTTCCAGAGTATCTACCCTTTGGTATCGTCCACAAAGGAGCATGCCTTTCCAGAATGATTTTCCACATTATCGTTTCCAAAAATGTTTAAAAAAACCAGAAGCAAGGACTTCTCCATAAAGCATGACACTGGTAATCTTCAGAGTGAACTCCATTTACAACTACCCTCTGTTGCCTCCCATTCAACCAGTTTCTTATTTAATCACTCACTTTAGGATCCACCCCAAGGCCCTGTTGTTGTAGAACAGAGTACTGCTCTCCCCTGCTCTAATTTACTACTCACCAAGCCAAAGGAATCAATCAGATTCTTCTGACAAAATTTACTTCTAGTAAAGCCATGCTGTCTCCAATCCTGTAATCCCTTGGATTCCAAAAACCACACCATCTTCTGCTTTAGCAGCATGTCCATTAATTTGCTTACCACAGAGGGTAGACTAATTGCCCCCTAGTTATCAACAGGACCAATCCAAGGGTTTCTGCTGCCATAGGCAGAAATCCCAGTCTCGCCGCTCTCCTCACTGATGCTGCCCCCTCTGCTGCCACCGCCCTCTCCCAGCTGTCACCACCCCTCTCCAGCTGCCACTGCCCCCCCTGTCGCAGCTGCCACTGCCACCATCTCCACCAGCTGCCACTGATTCCGTCTAGGGAGGGGGAGGTGGGCAGTGGCAGTATTTCTAAAAGCAATGCCACTTTTGGAAATACTGTTGCTGCCTGCCTCTCCCCAAACAGAATCAGCAGCAGCTGGGGGTGGGGGGGGGGGGGCGGCAGCGGCCGCCCATGTGAGCCACCGCAACTGCCACTCACCCATGCCACTGCTGCCACGTAGCTGACCTAGTGGACGGGCTGGCCCTTGTTATCAATCTCTTTCTTTCGCTTTTGTGGACAGAAACCTCATTCACCCATCTTCAGTCCTCCAGGATCACTCTTGATTTGAAGGAAGTAAAGAAATTGCAGTGACATAAGGGCAAAGTTGTCAGTAGAAAAGGAACTCCTAATTTGCCCATATTTCTCCTACCTACAATGTCATGGCCAAATCTACTGCTCTTTGGTTAGCTTCTACCCTTGCTCTTACCACTGCTGTCTATATCTGTCCTCAGTGTGCCAAAGTTCTGTCACTGCTTTGCTTATTACCAGCTTTGGGGGCATGTGATTTCAGATGTGAACTTCTTTTTCACTGAAGAATATTCTGAAACAGGGAAATGTTGATTTTGATTATCTGAGCTAATCATATAAAATATTTTCTAGCTCAGAATCAGGATTTTAACCAAGTCAGCGGAGGTTTACCATTAGCACAGCTCATGACAAACATCTGTCTCTAGCCTGGCTTGTCATTTTCAGAAATAAAAAGGCAAAGGAATTGAACGAGCATCTTTCAGAGAAAAATTCATTCCCTTTTCCCCTATGCACTGCATTTTGGTACTGATGCCCCCAAGCATGTCTGCTTCACTAACTAAAACAGGCTGCTAAATTAGTTCTTTCGGATGATTTTAATGTCTACTTCATTTTGTCAATAAATAACATGGAAACTTTTTTCCCTAGAGTCTATATAAGATTTATTACTACACAGAAAGAACTCCCAAACTTCATAAGATGCATATCCTTGGCTTGATTTTTTTTTTATTTTGAAACTGGAATTATTATCATTGCTTAATCATATTCTTAATTAGTGATCTATGAGGTGTGACAAAAAAGAAACGAGACTGTCCCATAAATGTTTTATAACAAAATCTACAGAGAAATTATGCATTGTCTACTTCAAAGTAATCCCCCCCCCCCCCAGAGTTAATGCACTTCTGCATTCGCTTCTGCCACGTATGGAAGCACTCGGTGAAGTCCTCCTCCTTGAGGTCCCTCAGCTCCCTCATCACAGTGGCCTTGATCTTTTCTACAGAGGCAAAATGAGTTCCTTTGAGCACAGTGTTTAGCCTGGGGAAGAGCCAGACGTCACACGATGTGAGATCTGGGGAATAAGGAGGGTGGTCAAGAGCTGTGATCTGTTTGTTGGCCAAGAACTGCCTTACACTGAGTGTGGTGTGTGCGGGTGCGTTGTCGTGGTGGAGCAGCCATGACTTGTCTCTCCACAGAGCCCGCATGCTGCACCAAACCCGGTCATGGAGATGATTGAGGACCTGCTGATAGAAATACTGGTTGACTGTCTGATCCTCAGGCACAAACTCATGATGGACCACTCTCTTCTGGTCAAAGAATGCGATCAGCATGACCTTGATCATTGATTTGGACATGCACTCCTTCTTGTGTCTGGGTGACAGTCGAGTCTTCCATGGCAGGCTCTGTCTCTTGCTTTCAGGGTCATACTGAAAGACACAAGTCTCGTCTCCTGTGATGACTCAGCTAACGAACTCTGGATCTTCTCCGATCTTCTCTAGCAAGTCTCGACAAACATTGACCCGGTGCTCCTTCTGGTCATCCGATAAAAGCTTGGATATCATCTTGGTGCACACCTTCCGCATCCCCAGTTCTTGCACCAAGATGGTCCACACTGACTCCCTGTTCAGGCTGAGCTCCTCAGCTATCTTCTGCACCGTCAATCTGCAATCACTCCGCACCAGTTGGTTCACTCTGTCAATGTTCTCAGCCGTCTTTGTCGTGGAAGGCCGTCCTGACTTGGGGTCATCCTCCACCTCCTCATGGCCAGTCTTGAAGCATCTGTACCACTCGAAGACTCGCATCCTTGATATTGCATCTTCTCCATAAGCCTTTTGGACAAATTGGAGACACTCAGTTGGGCCCTTCTCCAACTTAACCAGAAATTTCAAGTTGATTCTTTGCTCCATATTTCTGCCACCTCCAGTTGCGTGATAAAGCGATGGAGCAGTGTGCTACAAAAAAACCTGAAAAAGAAAAACAGAGTGAGAGAGATGGAAAATATTATAGCAGAATAGTGGCGAGATATTGCACAACTCAGTGACATAAGGGTTAGCCAATTGGCATTGAGTCATGGGCGTGGCTGCCACAGTCTCGTTTCTTTTTTGTCACACCTCGTATCAGTTAAAAAAGTAGTAGGAATTTTGACAACTACCATATTGCTGGTGTTGTGGAAAATTTAGGTTCAGATTTAATTGAGATGATCATATTGTTTTATGAAATACTAAATTGGATGATGTTTTTGGGTTGGTGGTTCAAGAGTGAGCTATAGTGATCACATCCACTAGGAAAACTGCCTTTTACCATTTCATTTTATTATTAAAACACCTGTTCTGCAATTCCAAAGTTCATTGTGGATTACAATAAAACCTACATTTTTAAAATAAGACACATAACAAAACATAAAACAAATCCAGCATTAAGGCTACTAAAGTAGCAATCGTAGCAACTGGAATATAATGGAAAAAGAATCAAAGTGTTGAAATCTAAGTGATATTTATTTATTTATTTATTTAAAAACATTTATAAACCACCATTTGCTAAAGCATTCGCAGCGGTTTACAATAAAATAAAAATACAACCCCATTGATCCCACCCAGCAGGATCCCTATCCCCTTACAAAAAGAAGTGCTTAACATTCTTAACCTGAAACCACCAGTCAAAAAAAAATCCTAAGAAACTGCTGCCTATCCTCATGGAAACAGGAAAGTTTTTAACGCCTTCCGAAATAATAACAGGTTTGTCTCCAACCTGAGTGCCAAAGGCAAGCTATTGAGCTGGCATGACCACCAAAAAAAGTCTTGCCTGACAGTCGCTGCAAATGAATCTGGGACCAACCAGGGAGTTCTAACAGTCATTCATCCCCCGAGCGCAACACTCTACCGGGCCTATTCCTTTGTGGCAGTTCTCTCAAGTACCATGGACCATTGTCCCATAAGACTTTAAATGCTAACATCAACAATTCAAATCCACATCTGGATATAACACACACACACACTAGGATATGTGAGCAAACTATTAAAAAGATGAAGTAAGATTATATCACTAATGAATTAGACCTAGCTGACAATAAGTGGCTCATTTTAAAAGTCATAGTCATGATTTGGATGTCTGAAGATATGCATTTGGACGTCTAAATCATGAAGTAGTCTCTGGTGCCATTTTATAAATTTTTTTTAAAGATGTCTTCAGTCCGGGGACATCCAAAAAGGCAGGGGGTGTGGCAGAGGCGTGTACCAGGCATGAACAGACATCAAGGGTATAAAGACAATGGAGACTACCCTAAAATTGCAAGAAGCAGTACTGGGACGTAAACCATGGTGGCACTGGTCTTAACCCACTGCTCTAACCATTAGGCTATTAGACATCTCAGTTCTGAAGCACTGTTCTGGGGATGTCTATGTAGACATCCCCATAGACATCCACATCAGGCACATCCACATTTGTGAAATCATGCCTAAAGTTGGACGTGCCTGCTTTTTTTCAGACGTTCTGGTTTGGATGTTCCAGATTGCACTTGGACATCCTTTGTAAGATGTACCTTCAAACTTAAAAAGCTGTCATAATTGATATAGTCTTTGAAAGTTAATCTTCAGATTTAATAGTGGATATACCTGGATGAAAGTGAAGCTGATATACTAAGTGATAACTCTTATAGTCACTTTTCTCTATAAAAGACAAATTTCTTTAGGGTATTGCAAGGTATTGTATCCCAGACCCATTTCCAGAAAGTCAGCAGAAGTAGAAAGGGACTATTTTGCCCTGATATTTGTATTACTACTACTATTAAATATTTATATTGTAAAACTAGTAATATGCAGCACTCTAAAAACTAAGCATGTATATTAGCTTTCGTATCAAAGGCAAAAGTCAACAAAAATCATGATTTTTGGCTCGTCCCATTGTCAACTGACTCAGCCTTTTGTAGTATGAATTGCCATTTGTGAACTTTTTTAATCATGCATGCAATTGCATGGCCATACATTCTGGAGCAAATCTTGGAGAGGGGAGGTCAAAGACGGGTCATCAGCAGCCAGCATGAATCAGCTGAACCAATCATGCTGCAATTTTTTGACAGACAGCAAGAAAAAAACTATACCTGTCTGGGTTCTGCAAATGCTATGACTGATGCTCACAGCAGAGCTGGAATATATAAGAACATAAGAAATGCCTTACTGGGTCAGACCAAGGTCCATTAAGCCCAGTATCCTGTTTCCAACGGTGGCCATTCCAGGTACCCAAAGAGGCACACAAGTTTCAGAGTGCTTGTCCCTGGGCAAGCAGCGGATTTCCCGGATCTTCTTTAATAATGGTTTATTTATTTAACCAGTTTTCTATACCAACTTATCCTTCACTCAAAGAGGTTTACATTATGTAATCACTACAAACAGGTACTGGATACATTCTCTTATCCAAACCTTTTTTAAATCCAGCTACACTAACAGCTTTTACTATATCCTCTGGTAACAAATTCCAGAGTTTATTTACGCATTGGGTAAAATATATTTTCTCTTATTAGTCTTAAATGGGTTGCATTGTAGCTTCTTTGTGTATCCTCTAGTCTTTCTACTTTTTGATGGCATAAATAACTGATCTACGTATACCCGTTCTACTCCATTCATTAATTTATACACCTCTATCATATCCCCCTTCAGCCGTCTCTTTTCAAGTTGAAGAGCCCCAACCTTTTAAGTCTCTCCTTATAGGGGTATCCTTCCATTCCCTTTAACATTTTTGTCTCTCTTATTTGTATCTTTTCTAATTCAGCTGTATACTTTTTAAGATATGCAACCAGAATTGTCCACAATATTAAAGGTGCAGTCAAATCATTAAATGATACAGAGTCATTATAATATCCTTTATTTTATTCTCCATTTCTTTCCTTATGATTCCTAGCATTCTATTGGCCTTCTTGGTTGCCGCTGAATACTGGGCAGAGGGTTTCAATGTATTATCCATGATGACGCCTAAATCTTTTTCTTGGGTGGTGGTTTCTAAGGTGGTATGTTGCATCGTGTAACCATAGTTTGGGTTGTTCTTTCCTAAGTGCATACCTTTGCAAATTTAAGGTGGACACTTTGCACTTGTCCACCTTAAATGTCATCTGCCATTTGTAAGTACAGTCTTTCAATTTTTCACGGTCCTCTTGCAATATTTCACAATCCTCATGCGTTTTAACAACTTTAAATAATGTCATCTGCAAATTTGATTACCTCGCTTGTTATTCCTATGTCCAGGTCATTTGTGAATAAGATAAAAAGTAGTGAATCCAGCACAGATCCCTGGGGTACTCCACTATTCACCTTTCTCCATTGAGAAGATTGCCATTTAGCCCTAATCTCAGCTTTCTATCTTTTAACCAGTTCCTGAGCCACAATACTACACTGCTTTCAATCCCATGACTTTTAAATTTGGCCACGAATCTCTCATGTGGTTTAGGCTTATCAGAGACTTTCTGAAAATGCAGATATACTATATCAATCAGCTTGGTCTACTTGTTTATTCACACCTTCAAAAAAATATAACAGATTAGTAAAATAAGTCTTTCCTTGGCTAAATCCATGTTGGCCTTCTCACATTAAATCATGGCTATCTACATGTTCAGTAATTTTATTCTTTATAATGATTTCTACCATTTTGCCTTGTACTGACATCAGGTTCACTGGTCTATAGTTTCCTGGATCACCCATGGAACCCTTTTTAAAAACTGGAGTTACATTGGCCACTCTCCAATCTTCAGATATTACAGATGATTTTAATGATGGTTCAAAGATTACTAATAGTAGGTCTGCAATCTCATATTTCAGTTCTTTAAATACCCTTTGATGTGTACCATCCAGTCCAGGTGATTTGCTACTTTTCATTTTATCAAACCATTGTTATACATCCTCCCGGTTTATCTATATTTCTTTCAATTCTTCCACTACATCACCTTTATATACCATTTCAAGCACAAATAACCTTCCTACATCTTCTTCAGTAAAGACCAAAGCAAAGAATTCACTCAGTCTGTCCACTATGGCCTTGTCCTTCCTTAGCACACCTTTACCTCTTTATAATCCAATGGCCCAACTGACTCTCTCACGGGTTTTTTGCTATGAATAAAATTGAAAAAAGTTGTTATTATGTGTTTTGGCTTCCACAACAAGCTTCTTTTCAAGTTCTCTCTTTGCCTGCCTTATCAATGCCTTGCTTCTAACGCAACAATGCTTATGTTGTTTCCAGTGTTCATCATTAGGCTCCTTTTTCCATTTCCTGAAGGATGCTTTTTTAGCAACAAGAGCCTCACAGACCTCACCTTTAAACCATGCTGTCAGTTTTTTTGGCCTTCCTTCCACTTTTCTTAAAGCATGGAGTACATCTATTCCGGGCTTCAAAGATAGTATTTTTAAACAATGTCCATGCTTGATGTAAATCTTCAACCTTTGAAACTGCTCCTGTTAGTCTTTTCTTAACTGTTTTCCTCATTTTATCATAATCTCCTTTTTGGAAGTTAAAAGGTAGTACTGTGGATTTCCTTGCCTTCTTTCTTCCAATAATTAAATCAAATGTGATCATGCTATGATCACTATTGCCAAGTGGCCCCAAAACCCTTATCTCTTGCACCAGATCCTGTGTTGCACTAAGGACTAGGTCCAAAATAGCTTCCCTCCTTGCCGGTTCATGAACCAACTGCTTCAAGAAGCAGTCATTTATTTCAACTGAAAACTTTAACTCTCTAGCATTTGACATTGACCCAGTTGATACTGGGGTAATTAAAATCACTCATTATTACTGTGTTGTAACTTTTGTTAGCTTCCCTGATTCCTTTCAGCATTTCATCATCCATCTGTTTATTCTGGTCAGGTGGTCTGTAGCACACCTCCACTGCCATCGCCTTCCGCTTTTTACATGGCACTTCTGTCCATAGAGATTCTACAGTGTATTTTGTTTCCTGCAAAATTTTAATCCTGTGTGACTCAAAGCCCTCTCTAACATAGAGCACAACACCTCTACCAATTTGATCTGCTTTATCATTGCAATATAGTTTGTACCCAGGTATCAGTGTCCCATTGGTTGTCTCTGAGATGCCAATAATATCTAACCTTTCATTCAGTGCTATATATTCTAGCTCTCCCATCTTATTTTGTAGACTTCTAGAATTTGCATACAGGCATTTTAGAGGTTGTATTTTATTCATATTAATCTGGTTATCGGTTGATAGGTGTAATTTGGAATCTCTCGGCTCTGTACTGAAGGACATCTGGGTTACTTTTGTTTTTGTTGGAGCCTCTCGGTTGGGATGCCTTAACTTCCCTGTTTTGTTAGTATCCTTCAAGGATGCATTCTTCTTAGCCATGTGCTCCTGGGCAACTGTCAGCGTTCCCCTAAAATCTAGTTTAAAAGCTGCTTTATCTTGTTTTTAAAGGAGACAGAGCAGCCCAAGTCCCAGAAAATCATTTTGTTTCTGATTTTCATAAACTAAGGAAGAAGTTCTGGCTGTGGTTTAGGCTTGGAATGAAAAAATAAAATGCAGCTTGACTGTGAGTGGGAGTAAAGATCAGAAAGAAGAAAACAAAGATAGCAACTTAGCTAGGGGCCCGATTCTATTCACGACGTAGATCTCCTTTGTACATCCAGGCTGACCTGGACGTACAAAAGAGATCATGATTCTGATCCCGTGGGACACGTCCAGCCCTGCAGGATCAGAATCGCGACAGCACTGTACGTGCAGGCCGTGATTGCGATTCAGTCCCGGCCTGCACATACAGCGTTAGCCCACTAACTCAACCAGGGCTTTTAAATGGAGCTGCGGCGCCATGGTGTACCGTTGCCATGGCACCACGACTCCATTTAAAAGCTACCATGCCGGCCGCTGCCGGAAAAGGTAATTCCCCGCAGCCCGATCTAAGGCCAGGATCGGGCTGTGGGGGATTAACTTTGTCCCCCCCCCCCAGCCCTTTCCATGCCCCAAATAAAAAAAAAATTCCATGGAAGTTATTCCACCCCAATTTGCCAGACCTGGACGTACAGGGCCAACATTAGGATTGGCCTGCTGCTGCATGGATAGCGGAGATGGGTATCCCATTGAGATGTCCATCCCCACTATTCGTGGTTCAGAATAATCCCCTATGTGAAAAAGAATCAATCCCAGGGAGGTGTTAAAGCTCAACTGGGGAGAGAAAGAGAGAGCTGAGGAGGATGGAACCGGGGGAATGAGATTGCTAGTGAGAGTTGTGCCTTAGAATGGAGTAAGCTAAAACTTTTTTCCTCTCTCTGCTCTTATTCTCCCTGAGTGACTAACTCCTCCCCCCTGCTGGGGTATTGTTTAACCCCTTTTCCTGTCTTTCACATGTGTTTAGCTTTGTTTGCCTCTCTGTCCTTTGTGAAGAGTTGTTCCCCTCTTAAAAGCTCTGCTGGAAAGCACAGTTACTTACCTGTAACAGGTGATCTCTGGGAACAGCAGGAATAAGTCTTCACATATGGGTACGTCGGTACCGACGGAGCCTGAGCGGGAACGCTCCCCAGCGTCCCAAAAAAGGAAAGCTTTTGGGAGCATCCCACAGCGCCTGCGCGCTGCCTTCCCGCCTTTCCTAACTGCCTCTCTCCAGTTCGAGTTTTAAAGCTGAGACAAAGAGAGAGAGGAAAGGAAAGATAGATAGAGAGATACAACTCCTAGGGGAGGTGGGTGGGTTGTGAACACTTATTCCTGCTGTTCCCAGAGATCACCTGTTACAGGTAAGTAACTGTGCTATCTCCAGGAACAAGCAGGAATGAGTCTTCACATATGGGGACTCCCCAGCTATAGATGCCTGGGAGATCCCCAAGGTTCTGAGACCCTGAGAAGGGCTCTACCTCCTCCCATGGATCTCAGGCATCCAACCAGGGATGGAGGGTAGGAGTTGATTAAGCATGGAACAGGTGTTTGACAAAACAAGGCATCCCGGCAGGAGTCCTTGTCCAAACAGTAATGGGCTGTGAAGGTATGAACCACGGCCCAGGTGGCCGCTCGACAGATCTGGTCGATGGACACAGAATTTAGATGAGCCATAGAGGTGGCCATGGCCCTCACATTATGAGCTGTGACATGGCCCTCCAGAGAAAGGTTCTTACTCTGGTAGGCGAAAGAAATACACTGAGCAATCCAATTGGACAGTGTCCTCTTAGAGACTGGAAGTCCCAAATGAGAGGGATCAAAAGCAACAAAGAGTTGAGAAGACTTTCTATGTTGCTGTGTCCTTTGTAAGTAAAAAGCAAGAGCTCTCTTACAATCCAGGGTATGAAGATTCCTCTCTGCACTTGATGCATGAGGACCTGGAAAATAGACAGGTAAATACACCTCTTGATTAAGATGAAAAGGTGAGACCACTTTAGGCATAAAGTGTGGATTGGTCCTAAGGACTACCTTATCATGATGGAACCTTGTATAAGGTGGATTAGCCACTAAGGCCTGCAGTTCACTGATGCGGCGAGCTGAGGTGACTGCAATAAGAAAGATAACCTTCCAGGAAAGAAATTTCAAGGAGGTAGTGGCTAAGGGTTCAAAGGGTGGCTTCATGAGCTGACCAAGAACCAGATTCAAGTCCCATGCCACTGGAGGTGGTTTAATGGGAGGTTTAGTTAAAAGAAGGCCTCTCATGAATCTTGCAATAAGAGGATGAGAGGGGACAGGTTGTCCATTGAGAGGCATGAGGGATGCTGCAATAGCACTCAAATGGACCCTTACTGAATTCGTTTTGAGGCCTGCATGGGAAAGATGCAGGAGATATTCTAGTAAAGAATTCAAAGGTATTGCTAGAGGGCTAATACCCTTCTCATCACACCAAATGGTAAACCTTTTCCATTTAAAAGCATAGGAACGTCTAGTAGAAGGCTTTCTGGAAGCATGAAGGATATCCTTTACTTGCTGAGAAAGATGCCAATCTTGAAGGCCTAAGCCTTCAGCAACCAAGCCCTGAGATGGAGAGATTGGGGTTTTGGGTGCCACAACGTTCCTCCCTCCTGAGACAGGAGATCTGGAGCAGACCCCAAGTCCAGGGAGGGAGCTTGAGAGAGATGCAGAAGTAGAGGGTACCACACTTGGCGTGGCCAACGTGGAGCTATGAGGATCATAGTCCCTCGATCTCTCTGAAGCTTGAACAGGGTATTGGGAATTAGGGGAATGGGTGGAAAGGCGTACAGGAAGTCTTGACCCCAGTGAAGGAGGAAGGCATCCCTGGCCTGAAGTCCCTGACACGGAATTCTGGAACAGAATCGGGGAAGTTTGGCATTCCACGGACTTGCAAAGAGGTCTATGTCCGGGGTTCCCCAAATTCGAAAGATTCTGACTATCTGGTCCATATGAAGGGACCATTCGTGTGGAAGCAGAACTCGACTGAGTCTGTCTGCCCAAGAGTTTTGAACTCCTGGAAGGTATACTGCCAGAAGATGAATTTGATGCTCTCTGGTGAAGGCCCACAATCTCAGAGCTTCGTTGCAAAGCGACAGAGAGCCAGTTCCTCCCGGCTTGTTCACATAGAACATGGCTACTTGGTTGTCCGTGTGGATGAGGACTGTCTTGTAGCTGAGCAGGGTATGGAAGACTCTGAGAGCTAAGAAGATTGCTCTGAGCTCTAAGATGTTGATATGTAGGGAGGTCTCCTGTGGAGACCAAATGCCCTGGGTGGAGAGGTTTTGAAGATGAGCTCCCCAACCCTTTGGAGAGGCATCTGTTGTAAGGATTGCTTGGGGTAACAATTGTTGGAAGGGGGACCCCAGCAACAGATTTTGAGTGGACTTCCACCACTGGAGAGACCAAAAGAGGCGCCTGGAGGTTGCTATTTTGTCTGACAGACCCCCTGATGCCTGGGTCCACTGGGTGGACAAAGTCCATTGAGCTGCCCTCATGTGAAGGCGAGCATAAGGGACCACATGCACAGTGGATGCCATGTGGCCTAGCAGTTGTAACATCTCTCGAGCAGTTAGATGAGTTTTTAACTGAATCTGAGAGGCTAACTGCACTAAACGTAGGCAACGGGCCTGGGGAAGATAGGCCCTTGCAGTTGTGGTATCCAGCAAGGCCCCTATGAACTCTAGAGACTGAGTAGGGGTGAGTTGGGACTTTGGAATGTTTATCACCAGTCCCAGATACTGCAGAACACGCATTGTGCAGGCTAGGGAAGTCTGGGCCTCTGATTTGGATGATGCTCGGATGAGCCAGTCGTCCAGATATGGGAATACGAATATTCCCAGAATGCGTAGAAATGCAGCTATTACTGCCATGCATTTTGTGAACACTCTTGGAGCAGAGGCCAGACCAAAAGGAAGCACCCTGTATTGGTAGTGCTTTCCCAGATAAAGGAACCGAAGGAACCTTCTGTGTGCTGGATGGATGAGTATATGGGTATACGCATCCTTGAGATCTAGAGAACAAAGCCAATCCTGACTCTGAAGGAATGGAAGGAGAGTACCTAGAGAAATCATCTTGAATTTCTCCTTGCATAGGAATTTGTTCAATTCTCTGAGATCTAATATGGGTCTGTAGCCCCCTGTTTTCTTTGGAATTAGAAAGTAGGGGGAGTAGAACCCTGAGCCCTGTTGAAGAAGAGGTACTTCTTCTATTGCCCCTTGGGCAAGAAGGGTAGAAATCTCCTGACCCAGAAGGTCGAGAAGAGATGTTGGAGAATTGAACTGTCTCACCATGGTGTAAGGAGGAAGGTTTGAAAAATGAAGTTTGTACCCTTCCCTTATGATGGAAAGGGTCCAGTGCTCTGCTGTGATTTGCTCCCATCTGGGAGCAAAGTGAGCTAACCTTCCTGGAATGGTGAGAGGCTCTGGGTCTTTTAGAACCAGAAAGGCTAAGTTCTCTAGCTGCAAGTCAAAGGCCCTGAGGAGGCTGAGGCTGTTGGGTTACAGTAGTCCTTGCAGCCTTAGGCTTGGCCTGTTTAGGTTGTTGACGCTTTGCAGCAAAACGACCTGCAGATGATGTCTGTTGACCATAAAGAGGATAATATCTTCCCTTCTTGGGAAAATATGCCTTTTTGAACAACCTCTTCTGGACAGGATTAGAGGTAGACTTTGAAAGCCTATCCAAAGCAGAATTTTCTGCATCCATTTGAGTGGCCTTTGCTTGCCAATCTTTGCCAAACAGGTTTTCACCTGTACAAGGAAGATTTCCTAATCCATCTTGGACCCAGGGTTCCAAATCAGAAGCTTGTAGCCAAGCAATTCTGCGTGCACCTATGGCAATGGCCGAGGCTCTGCTGGCCCCCTCAAAAGAGTCAAAGGCTGCACAGTTAGAAAATTTGGAAACATCCTGGGCATGCTTAAGCCAGGTAAGAAAGTCTTCCCTTTTATCTTCTGAAAGAAAAGGGAGGAAAGTTTGCAGATGATCTGTAACTTCCTTCAGAAACATCCCCATATAGAGACTATAGGAGTTGATTCTGGCAACAAGCATACTGGCCTGGAAAATTTTTCTGCCAAAAGCATCTAAGGTTCTACATTCTCTTCCTGGAGGAGCAGATGAGTGCCTCTTTGCACTCTTTAACTTTTTCATAGCAGACTCCACCACAATAGAATGGTGAGGAAGCTGAGTTTTATGAAATCCAGGACAAGGAGGGACACGATACATGGTATCCAACCTACGAGAATGAGAAGAGATGGTGAGAGGAGTCTCCCATATGCCTATCATGTGGTCATAAAGGATCTCATGAACTGGCAAAGTGGCTGCTTCTTTAGGAGCCTTGGGATATTGTAAAATATCCAATTTTTTGGCTCTAGGCTCTGTCTCAGGGGCCACTGAGATAGAAAACCCCTTGGCGATCAAAAAAAAAAAACGGTCGGGGTGCTTGTTTGGCCGACGTTCCAAGATGGCGGATGAGCTTGTAGCTCTGTCGGTGGGGTTTTAGCGTGTTCCGGTTAGAGACGTGCAAATGGGGAGAAATAGAAAACAACGTGCAGAGAAACCCCCCGTAACCTCTACTCCTACCGTTGCCTAGTCTCAGTCGGTAATTCCGGGCTTTTTCCCCCGATGGCAGCTGCTGCGGCTTCGGCGGATCAGTCGAGGATTCTGACTGAGCTGAGCAATGGGGTTGATTTGAGCCCCCAACAGGGCTTGCCGCCGCAACCCGGATGAGTTTTGGAGACCGGTTCTCCTGCTGGTTTGGCCCCGGATGACGGGAGTTCGCCCGCAGTGGGGGGTGCCGCCTCGACCCAGAGGGAGAGTTCTCCCGCTGTTCTGCCTGTTGGAGGAGGGTTGTTGCAGATGGCAGGAATAGGCGGTGAGTCAGAGCCATTAGATCTGGGCTCCTCTTTGCCTCTGGTTTCCTCCGTGGTGCAGGTTTTGGAAAAACCAGCAAGGGTGACGATGGAGAGCTTGTGGGATGCCATATCTTCCCTTCAACAGTCCCTCTTACCTGTTGTGGCTGTACTTTCTAAGGAACTATCTCAGTTGAAGCTACAGAGTGTTGCCGAAAGCTCGAGAGTAGATGGACATGCTGAGAGGCTCTCACGATTGGAAACCCAGACTGAGGAATTGCAGGACCTGGGAGCGTCCCAGGCTAAAGGTAACTTGATTTTGGCACGACGTCTGGAGTTCCTGGATAACCAAGCGAGGAGGAACAATCTGCGTCTGCTGAACTTTCCCAGATCTCCTTTGTTGGATTCTAAGGAGCTGGTTCGCCGGTATCTTACTGAGATTCTCCTGATGCCTTCTGATAATTTGCCTCCTATTGTTTGGGCCCAGTATGTTTCTATTTCCTCCTCAGAAGAGTTGGGTGGGAGAGTCCCGGTAGAGCCTGGGGGGGCCGCTTCAGATGGATCTTACAGGTTTTCTGGAGAGCTCGCTTGACGTGGTAACTAGTCGAGCGACTCTACTGGTGTCCTTTTCTTTCGAGTCTGACCGGAACTCTGTATTGCGATTTATATTTTCTTAAAATGAATGTTTCTCAATTTATGGGTTCTAAGATTTTGATTTTTCCCGATTTGGCAAGGGATACCCAAAAGAGGAGGAGGGAGTTTCTGGCCTTGCGCCAGCGCTCTCTTGCCTTGGGGGCGCAGTTTAAATTGAAATATCCGTGTAAATGTGTGATATTTTATAATTCTAAACAGTTTCTTTTCTTTGAACCCATTCAATTAAGTTTGTTTCTTGAGGGTAAAGAGAGGAGTGGTATGGAACCTGCACCGGCTGCCGCACTTAACGTCTAAGCTCTCTTAGACGTCCTTGAGGTGTCTTTCTTTATTTCTTTTTAAAAATTTGATTTTTTCTTGGAACCGTATTGTGGTTTATACTTTTGTGGTCTATACCAAGTGTATTTATTTTCTTGGATGCTTGTATTGCTTTGATGTATTTCTATATTTGCTTTATGCCTAGTTTATTCTTGGTGTATATGAATAACTTTAATAAAGAAAACAATAAAAAAAAAAAAAAGAAAGCCCCTTGGCCACTTCCCTTATGAAGTCTTGAAAAGACAAGTCTTCTGGAGGGGGCATTCTTCTTTTTGGAGAAGAAGGCTCCTGAGGAAGAAGTACCGATGCTTTGACAGAGGCCTCCGATGCATCAGAGTCTTCGGAGGAATCGAAGTATCGCCTGTCTGGATGCTCTTGTAAAGCCCGATACGCATACCGGGTGGTATCGACATCGGGAGTCGTCGGTACCGGATCGGTACCGATAGGCATCATCGGACAGGGTACCGCTGCAGTCGACACCGAAGCCGATGTCGATGCAACCGGTACCGGCACCGGAACCGATATCGGAGCCGGCATCGGAGCCGGTACTGACAACGAAGCTTGTTGCGGTACCAGCGGCGTCACGGCTTGTATGAATGCCATAATGGCACGCTGCATGGTCAGGACATTCTGATACATCGACGCCATGAATGTCTGGAGTTCGGTACCGGCGGATTCCACCGGTACCCCAGAACATTGCAACAGGTGATCGGTCAAGGCCGTGCCATCGATGTCAACCTGTGACCCCATAGGAGGAGCTTTGGAAGCTGGAGCTTCCCGCCGGGGTACTTTTGCCGGTGCAGGATCCTCGAGAGCAAGTCCGGAGGCATCTCGATGCTTAGAGGGAGATCTACCCTTCGAGGACCGGCTCGACTTATGTTTGGTTACCTGAGATCCATAGGAGGAAGAAGAAGCCCTGGAAGACGTCGATGCCACCGAAGCTGCATCTTCCACCCACCATAAGAGAAATTAAAGACCTCAAACAATTTAGAAAAGCCATAAAACACCACCTTTTCCTTTCATACTTCTCTTAATACTTGATCCCAACTCATCCTAAACCTCATTACAGTCCAATGTTGAAATGATATATTCATTCCCTGTATACCAAGAAGAATACCGTTGTATATAGTTAAATAATTTATATGTACAAAGTTTTCCCCTATGCTGTATCCTGTTGGACTTCCTGTTCATGTAAACTCACGACAGCCTGTTGCTATATGTGAGTACTTTATGTTTACTGTAAACCGCGCTGATGATAAAAAGTGCGGTATATAAGAGCGTTAAATAAATAAAATAAATAAATCAGAGGGAAACAGTGTACTGAGCTTGGCTGCTCGGTTCTGTAAACCTCTTTTAGACATCATGGTGCAGGATGGACAATCCGTGATGGAATGGTCAGGACCCAAACACTTAAGACACCAGTCATGGGTGTCGGTAACAGAGATGGTACCGCTGCACTTAGTGCATTTTTAAAACCCGGAGGCGGGTTTTTCCATGAGGAATTTTCTGTTAGGCCTAAGGCCCAACGAAGAAAAAATACACTGAAGTGGAACGGAAAGTATCCTTTTTTTTTTTTTTTTTGAAGAAAAAGAAAGAAAAGACCGGCGGTACCGGTCCAACGTCGAAGAAGGCAGACGCGCGACCAAAGAAATAAAATAAAATAAAGAACTTCTTCAGCGGTGACAGGAACACGACCTGCTGGCTCCGCGGAAAAGAAGAACTGGAGAGAGGCGGTTAGGAAAGGCGGGAAGGCAGCGCGCAGGTGCTGTGGGATGCTCCCAAAAGCTTTCCTTTTTTGGGACGCTGGGGAGCGTTCCCGCGCAGGCTCCGTCGGTACCGACGTACCCATATGTGAAGACTCATTCCTGCTTGTTCCTGGAGATAAGTGAATTTTACTTCTGGTGAGTGAATTTGCTGGCTTTCTGTGAGTTCTGTCTGTCTGTCTGTCTGTCTCTCTCTCTACATATTTATTTATTTGTCATTGTTAGTGTGCTCCCTTACATCACTGCCCCATTTATGTTGCACTTTTGTTCAGCTTTTCTCAGCTGAATAACTTATACCCCACCCCCTCCCCTCTACCCACTCACCCCGAGACTAAGGTTGGGGATATGGAATGGGGTGGGGTCTTCTAGGGAGGTCTGGGGGGGCGTCATTGTTGCTGGGTAGGACAGGAGGGTATCTTTGTTCCATGATGGTTGCTTGCGTGGGTTTTGAATGCTTTGGAGGGTAGTGGGGATCAGATGTGTTTGGGGATTGCCTGTCAGGGAGCGGATTGGAAGAGTATGTAGGTCACTGGGAAGAAATTGAGGTTGAGGGGTAATCAGGGGGGGGGGGGGGGAATGGTGCTCCTGACTCAGAGTGTTCATGCACTGTGGGAGAAGCAATTTTAAAACATGTTCCCATACATGTGTGGGGAGTATTTGTATATTTTCCTCACAAACAATTTTTTTAAAAAAATTTTTATTTATTCAAGTTTAGATAGCATATACAAAAAGTGAAACAAAGCAATAATAATCCAAAGAAAAATGTTATAATACTAAATACATGCAAATCTTGTCCACATCAAGAAGAAGCTTCATACATCCAAAGAATTAGATCAGATTGACCCCAGACAGTAAACAATTAGTTCATCATATAAAGCCAAAAGATAACACAATAAATAAGTATTAATCCTTATCTTTAAGAAATGTTTTCAACTGATCCACTTCAAAAAACACGTAGCGTTTACCTTGGTAAAGTACCTGGCATTTACAAGGAATTTTAAGATGGAATGAGGCACCAATAGCTACCACACGTGGGCGTACTTCCAAAAAGGCCTTACGCCGAACCTGGGTAGCCTTAGAAACATCTGGGAATATGTGAATAGAATACCCACAAAAGTTTTCAGACTTCCTTTGGAAGTAAAGGCGCAATATTCTGTCCTTATCCATTTCTAATAGAAATGTAACTAACAATGTATCTCTAGCAGAAATAACGTCAGTATACGATTCCAAGAACCCAGAAATATCCAAAGTAGAAGACGCTAACTGATTGTATTGTGCCTCCCCAACCCCTACCTCACTCCCTCTAATCAGTTTTCCTTTAGGAACATAATAGATCTGAGAAATAAGAATACTCTCCACATCATTAATTAATAACACCTCTTTTAGGTACTTTTGAAACAAATTTATTGGAGAAAGGCAGTGTGTTCGAGGGAAATTAAGTAAATGCAAATTCTTAGATCTTATTAAATTTTCTAATAACTCATCTTGTCTATGCAGTGAACAAACCTCCTGAGAAATTGTAGCTATAACATTCTGTTGAGAAAAGTTTTACATCATTAGATTCTATAACTTTCTCCACTGAAAAAAGTCTTAAATCAACATCAGATAATTTCGTTAAAGTTTCCCGTGAGAACAGTGCCAACTTCTGCAATGAACTACCAAGAAATGATTCCATACGTGAAACTATCGACCATATATCTTTAAGGGAAACATCCATGGGCGGTTCCACTAACTCGCTAGAAGCCATGAAAGTAATCGTGGAAGGAAGGGGGGAGGCAAGTTTCTCGAAGGGGACTCCAGTCTCAAAAACGATTCACCAAGTAATGCGGAACCGTTTTCCTCCTCGCCGATTTCCGGTGGGGAGCCCACAACGGGACCAGAATGTCCAATCTCATGGCTGGGCTGAACTATACCCAAGACATCAGCAGAGGTGGAAGAGAACGCACTACTCACAGCAGATGCATCCAATGAATCAGAAGTCGACAGACCAGTTGAAGGCAAATGGCTCACCACATATATGTGGGCATCCATCGGCCCAGCAACTTTCACCACCTTCAGCTGTTCAGATTGTAAGTGGCGTTTTCTCCTCTTCCCCATTACAGGGTCTCCTCTCTACTACGAGTGCTCCGAAGGGGCGCCAAAGGGGCGGGACCTGCCCCTTTGGTCGCACCCCTTCAGACACGCGCCCACTACCGCGTCCCATGGTGGAGCTGGTGTTATATGGCCCTCCTCCTAGCAGCCACCCAATCAGAAGCTGGATAACCGGGCACCAAGACCAATCAAGTCACTCAGTAAGTAAATCAGGAAATGAAGCTGCTCAGCGTCCCGCAGTGGAGCCGGTGTTATATGGCCCTCCTCCTAGCAGCCACCTAATCAGAAGCTGGATAACCGGGCACCAAGAAAAATCAAGTCACTCAGTAAGTAAATCAGGAAATGAAGCTGCTCGGCGTCCCGCGGTGGAGCCAGTGTTATATGGCCCTCCTCCTAGCAGCCACCCAATCAGAAGCTGGATAACCGGACACCAAGACCAATCAAGTCACTCAGTAAGTAAATCAGGAAATGAAGCTGCTCGGCGTCCCGCGGTGGAGCTGGTGTTATATGGCCCTCCTCCTAGCAGCCACCCAATCAGAAGCTGGATAACCGGGTACCAAGACTAATCAAGTCACTCAGTAAGTAAATCAGGAAATGAAGCTGCTCGGCATCCCGCGGTGGAGCCGGTGTTATATGGCCCTTCTCCTAGCAGCCACCCAATCAGGAGCTGGATAACCAGACACCAAGACCAATCAAGTCACTCAGTAAGTAAATCAGGAAATGAAGCTGCTCGGTGTCCCGCGGTGGAGCTGGTGTTATATGGCCCTCCTCCTAGCAGCCACCCAATCAGGAGCTGGATAACCGGGCACCAAGACCATTCAAGTCACTCAGTAAGTAAATCAGGAAATGAAGCTGCTCGGCATCCCGCGGTGGAGCCGGTGTTATATGGCCCTCCTCTTAGCAGCCACCCAATCAGGAGCTGGATAACCGGGCACCAAGACCAATCAAGTCACTCAGTAAGTAAATCAGGAAATGAAGCTGCTCCCTCACAAGCAACTTTTTAAAATTTCTGCTCCATTGGATGTGGAAAGAGATCAACGTTCAGTCCTGCACCTATTTTACAAGAGGGCTATGTTTAGCAAAGCCTCTTGTAATAGGTGTGTTTAGGAAACAATTTTCATTTTGTTTCATTGCCTGTGTTGTTTGCAAGTATTTTTTTGTTTTGTTTTCATACATTTTTCTTTTGTGTCATTTCATTTTTATAAATTTTAATTTCAGGGCAATTTTGCTAATAAAAGGGTAGTTGTGACTATTGCCCAAATAAAAAATATAGCTGAAAGGTTTCTAAAGGTTTCAGGTTAATAAAGAATTCAGCTACCTTTTCTTCTCACAGCTAGAGGCTGGTCTAGAACCAGTGACCTTTGAATTGGAAGGCAGGTATCTTACAGAGATAGTACAACATCACAGGGTCTGGCTCTAGCCAACCTGCTATCTGTCTTGTATTGCTGGTAATCGATTTTCGGTTTTCTGATTAGCCTAAAGTTTGCTTGATCTGGAGCTCTATGGAAAATGTTACCTTGAGAATCTATTGAATCTTGCTGTAGAGATTTATTCCAAACACTTTTCTTTTGCCATATTCTTGTGGCACAAATTTTGTGAAACCTGTAAATGGGGGCGCTGGGTGAGAATGTCCACAGTCTTGGCAAAGGCAAATATTAATATGACTTGCAAAGGATTGTGGGAAATGTAGTCCATTCATACCAGAATCAGCCATTCACAATAAATTAGTTATGCTTGCTCGAGTATTTAAGCAAAGAAAAGATATTTTATTTATGGGGTTATTTCTCCCAACACAGATTTGCTTGGTAGCTCATAAAAGGATACTTGCTTTCAGTATTATACTTAGAAAAACAAAATCAGGAAAAACAACAACTGAACTTCTTAAGCCATCAAATCAAATCAGAAAGACCTTGATGGGAACAGAAAGGTCTTTTCTGTGGGCTCCTGCCAGGGGCGGCCCAAGGGGGGTGTGGGGCCATGTGCGGAGACTCAGTGCGGGGCCTCATTTGCATAATGGGCCTTATTTGCATAAATATTTGCATAATGTTACCATACACTAACTTTTAGTAAACATGTCTCTTAATGAGTGTATGGATAAAGAAAGACTAAAAGATTTCTACATTACTATAATCCAGTGCCAACCGCCAGGCACATTAGGAACTACTACAAACGCTGCCCATTTAGAACCCATAGCAAACCCGCCGTATCCTGACAGCATTACCAGGACTCACAAAGCACCATACCCTACCTATCAAAAGGCAACACTGCAAATATTAAACCAATACATTTCAGAGAATACTGGGAAAGAGAACAAGTGGCAATGTCAAATAGGAATTACATAAACAGAATACATCAGCTCAGTTACACATGCAGAACATAGACCATCACCAAACAAGGAATCACAATTTAGAAACAGGAAGGCAATAATTAAACTGGGAACCCCAAAAGCCAAACTTGGAAGTACAACAACACTGTAGAAATAAAACTATAAATTAATTTCCTCTTGTACCAAACAAAGCACAGACGTTAATGATGCACATTTCCTAGAGGTTTCATATTCCAGTTAATAAATTCAAAATAAAGAGATATTTCTACCTTTTGTGCATTTTTTTTCAGTTGCAATTGCTCCAGCCACTTTCTTCTGGTTTCTTCATGTTTTCTGCTAACTGTCCATCGTCTGCTGTCCATTTGTTCTTTCTTCTCTCTTCTAGTTTTTTTTTCCATTCTCTCTCTCTACATCTGCTTTAACATACTAATCTTTCTCCTTTTGCTCTTTCCTCATTCCTATTTCATCCACACAAATTTTACCCCTCCATCCTCAATCCCCACTTACTCTCCCAATACCAGGCCAATTGTAGATTTTTCATCCCTCCCACACAAAATATTTTTCCCCTCTCCATTTTACTCTCCCAGCCCCATCCCATTCTAATCCTCCCCCAACATCAGCTCCCTTCTAGTTCCAGTCTCACCCAGCATCCATTCCCTTCTAGTCCCTGCATCAGTCCATTTCCAGTCCTAGCCCACCATCAACCCATTTCCAGTCCTAGCTCCCCCATCCATTTTCAGTCTGAGTCCCTTCATCAGCTCATTTCCAATCCTAGCCCCCCATCAGCCCATTTCTAGTCATTTCCTAGCCCCCTCATCAGCCCATGTCAAATCATAGCTCCCCTCCACTCAGTCCAATTCCAGTCCAAGCCCCCCCCCCCCCAATGAGCCTACTTTCAGTTCTAGCCCCTCCATGAGTCCATTTCAATTCAAGCCCCCACCACAGCCCATTTCCAATCTTAGCTCCCCCCAACAGCCCATTTCCAGTCCTATCCTAGCTGCTCCATCAGCCCATTTTCAGTCCTAGCTCCCTTCCCTCACAGCCCATTTCCATTCCAAGCTCCCTCCCCATCAGCTATTTGCAGTTCAAACCTCCCCTTCCACTCAGCCCATTTCCAGTCATAGCAACCACCCAACCCATTACCAGTCCTAGCCCCCCATCAACCCACTTCCAGTCCTAACCCCCCATCACCCCATTTTCAGTTTAAGCCCCCCCTATAACCCATTACCAGTCCTAACCCCCCCATCAGCCCACTTCCAGTCTTAACCCCATCAGCCCATTGCCAGTCCTAAACCCCCCCATCAGCCCACCTCAAGTCCTAACCCCACCCCCCAGCCCATTAGCAGTCCTAACCCACCCCCACCCCCCAGCCCATTAGCAGTCCTAACACCCCCCCAGCCCATTAGCAGTCCTAACCCACCCCCAGCCCCAGCCCCAGCCCATTAGCTGTCCTAACAACCCCCCCCCCAGCCCATTAGCGGTCCTAACAACCCCCCCAGCCCATTAGCTGTCCTAACAACCCCCCCCCCCAGCCCATTAGCGGTCCTAACAACCCCCCCAGCCCATTAGCGGTCCTAACAACCCACCCCCACCCCCAGCAGTCCTAACAACCGCCCCCCAGCCCAGCCCAGCCCAGCCCAGCCCATTAGCAGTCCTAACACCCCCCCCCAGCTCAGCCCATTAGCAGTCCTTACAACCCCCAGCCCAGCCCAGCCCAGCAGCAGTCCTAACAACCCCCCCAGACCATTAGCTGTCCTAACAACTCCCCCCCAGCCCAGCAGCAGTCCTAACAACCCCCCCAGCCCAGCCCATTCCATTAGCAGTCCTAACAACCCCCCCCAGCCCATTAGCAGTCCTAACAACCCCCCCCAGCCCAGCCCAGCCCAGCCCAGCCCATTAGCAGTCCTAACAACCCCCCCAGCCCATTAGCAGTCCTAACAACCCAGCCCAGCCCATTAGCAGTCCTAACAACCCCCCCAGCCCAGCCCAGCCCAGCCCATTAGCAGTCCTAACAACCCCCCCCCCCCCAGCCCACCCCAGCCCCTTCCCAGTCCAAACAACCCCCCCCCCCCAGCCCACCCCAGCCCAGCCCATTAGCAGTCCTAACAACCCCCCCCCCCCAGCCCAGCCCAGGGAAAATTAAATAAAAATAAAACCTGTCTGCTGCCGTGGTCGGGGCCGCCGCGGCAGAATCGAGCATGCCGCGGGGCCCCCCTGTGCACGGCAGAGCCTGCCCTCCCCTGTAGCAGCTCTCTCTTTGGAGCTGAAGTCAGACGCGCCGGCTTGCAGAGCAGAGCGTGAGAGAAGAGTTTCTCCCTCGCTGCTCTGTTAAGCCCGCGGGGGCTGATGGGAACTTCCCATCAGCCCCCGCGGGCTTAACAGAGCAGCGAGGGAGAAACTCCTCCCTCGCGCTCTGCAAGCCGGCGCGTCTGACTTCAGCTCCAAAGAGAGAGCTGCTACAGGGGAGGGCAGGCTCTGCCGTGCACAGGGGGGCCCTGCGGCACGCTCGATTCTGCCGCGGCGGCCCCGACCGCGGCAGCAGACAGGTTTTTGTTTTTTTTTTTCAATTTTACTTTTCAAAAAGAATGTTTTTTGCGCGGGGCCCCCTGAAACGCGGGGCCCTGTGCAAAAAACATTCTCGCTCAATGGACGGGCCGGCCCTGGCTCCTGCTAATATCTTTTTAGCAGTGCTTCAAAAACAAACAAAACCCACAAAGTAATGAAAAACTGTTCTTTTTCAAGGCTAACTTCTGGTATTTTCACACACACCCAGAAGTGTCTCTTCAGAGCTCACAGGCAATTAGGCAAGGCTCAATTGCTAACAATTAACCAGCTGCAAACCTCTTGGCTGGTTTACTTTCTAAACGTGGCTCAAATCCTGCTCAAAAGCTTTTCTGAGTAGATCAAAGAACAAGTTTATATTTCTTTGTGATGGTTGTTGTATTTTGTAAAAGTATATTACCACAGAAGTTTAGACAGAGAGCAATCCATGTATTCACACTGCTCATTTACAATATCCCCTTCTTCTTCAACTATCATAGAATCAATATCATGGATTGGCACAGAGGAATTTCTTAATGGAGCATTCTCAGAACAATACTTGTTTCCCTGCTGTCTTCCAAGTGAATAGCTAGGGCATAGATCAGTGTTCATACCTGAGCTTCCATTGCTGTTAGGGTTCCTCTCTAAATATCCTGGCCAGTATGTAGTCCAGTTTTTATGTCCAGCCTTCCAATCAAGATCCCTGGACACTGGGTCTCTCTTCACATACCTTCTTGCACTGGTCTTAGGGCCCCTTCCAAATGCAGCCGGTCTCCCTCACAGGTCCCGTCCGGGGATTCCTGGCTCTGCAACCCCACTCCTCTGGTTTCCTCCAGTCCAATGGAGTATGCTTGCCTCTGGAATGCCTCCCAGCACAAGTACTGCTATGGACTCCTTTAGACCTCCAAGATGCTTCTCTCTTCTTTCTTCCAAAGTGTTTCTTCCTCTCTCTGTCCGTGAGCTCTGGCTTCTGCTGCCTCTGCTCCTTCTTCTGCTGATGATGATGATCATGAAGATTCTGCTGTGTAGAATAAGCTTTACTTTTAACCTGTTTAGAGGGCTGCTCCACCCTAGCACAGCGCAGCTGTGCTGAATCAAGCCCTGCCCTTGGAGATGAGTGCTTGGGGATTACCTCATAGTTCTCCTGATTGAACACACGTTTTCCCACTTCAGCTCTTCTAGTGGCTGTTGGAAACCTGGTACATTCTGGGACTGGTAGTCTTTTATGAGAACATTCTGTTTTATTATTTCTACCAGAAAAGACAGGTTGCTTGTTCAGAGCCAATTCACCTCCATTATAGCTCCTTCCTGAACTATGATAAGCTTCCTTATCATATACCCCCCTGCTTAAGTTATTACGGACTGGTGTAACTGGTGAAACTTCTTTCCTACAGTCCGTAATACCTACGAGAGTATTATCTTTTTGACGCTCACCTACTTCTTGGCTAGCTTCAGGGTCATTATTATTTACAGGCTTCTCCTTCCAAGACTTAAGTACATTAATGTGGTAGGTCTGTCTACGTCCTCTTGCATTTTCTACCACATAAGATACTGGGCTCACTTGTCTAACAACCTTCCATGGCCCTTTCCACTGTACTTGTCAGACGGCTGCCTGGGTGAGAATGTTCACAGTCTTGGCAAGTGCATATATCAATATGATTTGCAAGGGATTGTGGGAAATGCAGTCCATTCACACCAGACACAACTGCTCACAATAATTAGTTGTGCTTGAGTGTAAAGCCAATAAGATATTTATTTATGGGGTTATTTCTCCCAACACAGATATGCTTGGTAGCACATAAAACAGGATACTTGCTTTCAGTGTTTAACTTAGAAAAACAAAATCAGGAAAACAACAGCTGAACTTGTCAGGCAATCAAAGCAAAAGAATAAAGACCTGGTTGGTAATGGGCACCACTGCTAAAAGAACTTCCTCTTGTTCCCCCAGGCACTTAACCTTTAGCCTATAGGTGGGATATGATGTTGCAGCACCATGAATGCATCTGATGTGAACTTGGCTTTCAGGGGTTCTAGGCACAAATCCTTCTTGGGCCTCTATCCTCTTCCAAAGCCTCTTTGACAACATACTCTGGTCTGCCCCTGAGTCTAACAGAGCATTTGTGGTAATTCCCTGCACATCAACCATCAAAAGAAATCCTTCTTTGGGCTGTTTTAAATCAACACCCATCAAGCTAGTGTGTGTCTGGCATCCCCTTTCCAAATGTCCCCATTTTCCACATTTGAAACATTTCTTTTTACTCCACTGTGTAATCTGGTTTGGCACAGTACATTTATTTTCAGAAACATTTTTAACCATTTTCTTTTCTGATACAGCACAGCTTGCCTCAGCACCAATCTTCAGAGGGCCACCCATTCTATGGCAAGCCTGCGTGGCTTTCAAGAATCTCTCTGCTAGCATGGTTGCCTCTCCAAGATTTTGGCAATTTTGCTGTATAAGGAAAGTGTGCAAATCTTTAGGCACAGCAGACATAAATTGTTCAAGCACAATAATGTCTAATAACATTTCCACAGTCTTTCCCTCAGGCTCCAACCATTTTACAACCAATCCTCAGATTCTCTGACTCAGAGCCCTGGGTGTTTCACCCAATCTTAATGCAGTAGCTCTAAACATTCGCCTATACTCTGAAATAGACAACCCTAGGCGATCTCTAATAGCAGCCTTTACATCTTTATAATTCAAAGCCTGTGCTGCTGGCATTGCTCTATAAGCTGCAAGCGCCTCTCCAGTTAATGAGGCTGCCAGCCTTACTGCCCACTGGGTCTCTGGCCATGCTAATGCTTGTGCCACTCTCTCAAAAGATTCTAGGAAATCATCAACATTATCATCTGGAGTTAGCTTCCCAAAACTAAATGCCCCAATTCCCTGATTGAGTCCCATACTGTCCACATGTGGTATACCAGTAGTTACTGCTGGTCTTACATCCGGTCCACTTTGGTTCTGCAGATTAACTAAGGCTTTCACCAGATCAAGCACTGGTTTCTGCTGGTCCATTAAGGCTTTCATAGCAGTGTCCTGAGCCTGCTGCGCTAGCTCCTGTTGCCTGCTAAACTGGGCTGCCATCCAGCTGGCCATTTCCCTCGAATCCATCTTGATCCCTGCAAGAAAACAAAATAAAAAATAACACAGTGCAACACCTTCCAAACAGGTGTTTTTCTCCTAATTTTTTTTTTCAATTACCCCTGTGCCTTACTCCCATCCACCACTAGACATGCCCAGGTACTTATTACCTTATGCCAGTGATGAATCCAGCTCTACACAGGGTCTTTTCCTCCTGGGACAGCTACCTGGATCAGCCACCTCTTTCTCCAAAGTGTAGTTAAGGGAAAATCTTTTTTCCAGCTTTTAACTTGAACTTTCTTTTTTTCTTCAGACTTCAGTTGTAATCCTTAGCATGTAAATCCTTTGCGCAAAAGCAATCCGAAAAACTACGCCAACTGTAAACGGGGGCGCTGGGTGAGAATGTCCACAGTCTTGGCAAAGGCAAATATTAATATGACTTGCAAAGGATTGTGGGAAATGTAGTCCATTCATACCAGAATCAGCCATTCACAATAAATTAGTTATGCTTGCTCGAGTATTTAAGCAAAGAAAAGATATTTTATTTATGGGGTTATTTCTCCCAACACAGATTTGCTTGGTAGCTCATAAAAGGATACTTGCTTTCAGTATTATACTTAGAAAAACAAAATCAGGAAAAACAACAACTGAACTTCTTAAGCCATCAAATCAAATCAGAAACACTTCCAAAGTGTTTCTTCCTCTCTCTGTCCGTGAGCTCTGGCTTCTGCTGCCTCTGCTCCTTCTTCTGCTGATGATGATGATCATGATGATTCTGCTGATGATTCTGCTGTGTAGAATAAGCTTTACTTTTAACCTGTTTAGAGGGCTGCTCCACCCTAGCACAGCGCAGCTGTGCTGAATCAAGCCCTGCCCTTGGAGATGAGTGCTTGGGGATTACCTCATAGTTCTCCTGATTGAACACACGTTTTCCCACTTCAGCTCTTCTAGTGGCTGTTGGAAATCTGGTGCATTCTGGGACTGGTAGTCTTTTATGAGAACATTCTGTTTTATTATTTCTACCAGAAAAGACAGGTTGCTTGTTCAGAGCCAATTCACCTCTATTATAGCTCCTTCCTGAACTATGATAAGCTTCCTTATCACAAACCATATCCAAGTATACTATCAGAGGCATTTACCAAACCTAATACTGATCCTGGTTTAGTTTATTTATTTTAAAACATTTATATATCGCAAATATTTCAACATACTATGCAGTTTATATAACTAAAAACTCACAAATACAATCTAAAAGAACTGCCAACCCATCTCTCCCACCTCCCTCCCCATCCCTAGACTCCTTCTGATCATCTAACTAGGGAAAATGACACTTTAAAGCTTTTTCAAAGTGCCCCTTATCCAATTCCTGCCTCAGTCTAAGGGAGAATTTAAACTACCACATGGGAGCTGTGGTTGTCCAATTACAGTAGATGTCTCTGATAGTATTCTTCAACATGGTTTCACAGAATGTTTGGTACAAGAGCATGGAAAAAGTCTATGGAATAAATCTATAGAAGGGCAAAGAGTCAACAGATTCACAAGGCAAAAAAATCCATAGAGCTCCAGATCAGAGAAACTTTAGGTCAATCAGGAAACAGGAAGGAAGATCACCAACACTACAAGACAGAGTGGCTAGAACCAGCTCCCATAGAGTCTAATAGTTCTATCTGCAAGATGCTTACTTTTTAGTCTAACAGTTTGAGAACAGTCTCTAAATGTGATAACACTGTTGGGAAAACAGAATTTTAGATTTGTTAATCTTGTGCTGGATTAGGAATGCACATCCCTCTCTTGTAAAATACTATGGAAATTCTCTATGATATGAAAATTCCCCTCTCCATATCTTACCTAAAATCTGCCTTCACATTTGTGAGCATTTTATTCCGTAGTTACTGGTGGCACCTCCTTGAAAAGCAAAAACTTTATTTAAACCATTTCTATAACTGTGATCCCGATTTGCCCTGGATGAATTTTGCCTCATCAGATTTTGCCACAATATTTTAATATGGTTTAAGTCACGACTTTGACTTGCCCAGTCCTGAATAGAATGGAAAATTCATCTTCTTCAGCCATCCTGTGCTTGATTTATTTGAATGTTTAGGGTTGTTGTCTTGATGCTGATTAACTTTCAGCACAGTTTTAACTCACAGAGAGATGACCTGATATTCTGCTCTAGAATTTCTGAGATAAAGCAGAATGTATGGTTCCATCAATGATGGTAATTCATCAAGGTCTTGAAGCCACAAAGGACTTCTTCCATCACCATGCTCGAGAGGATGAAGTTTTTACTCTGGAAGACTGGGTTTGGCTTTCAAGATACAAAAGTTTGTTATTGTGACTGGATAGCTCAATTTATGACTCATCTGTATGGAAAACATTATTCCAGATGTCCTGTGGGACATCCATTTGGTTTTTGGAAAACCAGAGGTGAGCAATTGTTACTTTCAGAGAGCGGTGTTTTTTTCTCTCTTCCCATGAACACCCTTCATATTTGATTTTTCCTGATAATTAACGCATGAACACTTACATTAGCTGTAGTGAGGGAGACCTATAGATCTTTTTAAATGTTAATCTGGGGTTCTTTGTGACTTTATGAATGATTTTCCAGTTAGCTCTTGGGGTGATGTCAGCAGGATAACCACTATTGGGTAGAAGCACTTCAGCTTTTTACATTTGTAAACTTTTGTGTGGCACTTACATATGCAAATGGAAAACACATGTACTGTGATTTTATAAATTTACAGATATAAAAGTCATGGGATATGTAGCTGGGAAGGGGTGTGATATAAGCGGGTTGTACTTCTGCTTTGGGTGAAAACGAAAAGTAAATGTGCATTTCCAATTTTACAATGGGAATACTGTACGTGTGTACATTGGAAAATGTAGACATTGGTATTTACACCTGCTTGGAGGGAAGTGTTAACTTATTGCTTATTTGTATCTGGGATATACAGAAGTCATTGAGGGGCCAATTGTACTTATCTCTCTGATGTGTACAGTCATGTCCAAATTTCAAAAAATTAAAGCTGGCTCATCATAAATATAATGTCTTCTTAATGGTTTTTGCACTAATTTCCTGTCTTACCCTGCCCATGTATAGCCTTGCTTATTAGGAATAAGTTGACTCAGGTACTCCAGGTCCTTCCCTAATCTGGCAGAGCCACCAGCCCCCAGAGTTTATATCCCTCCCACAAAGCAGAGAGGTCATAGACCTAATGCCTCACTAAAGCCCATTGATTCAAGCATCATGCAATCCAAGTCTGTATCCCACTGAAAAAAATAAACAAGTATTTTTCTTCATAACAAATTTTTACCTGTTGTTTTTTCCATACATACATGACAATAACAACAACTATTAGTCGGAAGAAGAGGTTCAGGTCCAGGCTTGCTGACCCTTCCCAAGGCATTCCAAGCCATGGGCCAATCGGCACAAACCATGCTTCAGCTGCCCAACTCATTCTTGCCCAGCAGGCACAGGGTACATCTTACATTGGCTGGCTGACCCTCATTAATACTGAGTATGCAGGACCTGACAAGCTCTACTCATGAGCTTGTCAAACCATGTGGCTAGAGCAAGCAACCCAGGCACTGACCAGTGCATCACTTCTACAACTACTGTTCCCATGACTGGTTAAATCCAGGCCTCATAAGGGAAGACACAATTTACCAGTGGCATGTATTCTAGTCACACAATGCCCCCAATAACAGGTCATCTGTGACTATGCCGTCTCCTCTCCCCATTCAGTATCCATACACAATAAACATAGAACTCTTGCACTAGTTGGAAATGTATTGAGGCCACAGATTTATTATTATGTACCCAAGCTCTGTTAAGTTTTCTCACTTTCCCACTGGCTCAACTCATTCAAGCAAAGCCGAGCAAGCAACTATTAATGTAAGAAGGACACAGGTATAAAACAGTGCACATGAGTTTCCCACAGTGAACTAAAAATTCTCTCTTTCTTGCTTTACCACAGCCATCCCCTCATTCTTCCTTTTTTCTTTCTTCTCTTCCTTACAGGTACAGAGAAATATAATTCTGCCTCATTTCCAATATTCTTTGAGTTTGATTTGGATTATGTACAGTAGAACAATCCATGGCATCATATTCCTTCTGAAAATTTATTAGTAAAGTTACCAACAACATTAATTAATACAGTTTCATAATTTTTCAAAAATAAAAGGAAACATGGATAGAACTAGGGTTCATTGGGTTTTGCAAACACAGCAGATTGAAATTACTCTGCATAATATAATGGACTGTTTTGTGTATCTCAAGAGCTTTTTCACAGTCATTAACATCTAGCATTGCAAACCTGCACCATTTAGAAGATGTATGTCATATTATATTGTTCTTTTAGAAGCCATAAGACACAGTACACACTATGTTTAATAGGATGGAGGTTAAGCAAAGAGCTTGGTCTTTTGAGTTCCACAAGTCCTTAATTTGACAAATGGCTCTGAAAGGCTTGCAACTGAAATGAACTAGCACCACTTGTGTTGTCTAAAATAACAGGCAGCAATGTCATTTAAAGGAGAAATAGTATTTAAGTTGAAAACACTTGTTGCAGTTCTGACAAAAAATACCCTGTAAAATGAAAAATAAAACTATAAGAAAAATTTTATGATATAAAGGGCTGATTAAAGAGCCGCAGAGTAATAAAATACACAAGGAGAAAGGAAGTTACTAAGTTGCGGCAAAATATGGCATTTTATCACAGCTTAATTTACCGTGGGGGGTCACTAATCTGTGATAACTCAGTATTGCAGGTCAGTAAGGCCCATAGTAAAACACAATTTGCAATCAACCTCACAAGCTGAGATATTCTCCACAAGAGTATTGGACTACTAACACATGGACCTGTGCTTCCATGAAACCTTGTTAAAGGGGATGATGCTATAAAAACTTAAGTATGGACCCCTCCCCCTTTCCCCTAGCAAAGTTCCCCTGGAGATACCTCCTAAACCCCCCCCCCCAACCCCCAGGATCTACGGGATAATTCTCTGTTATCCAAAAGCTCTGTTTGACTCTGGGTTCAAAATAATGCTGCATAACCCTTAGCAATCATTTCATTGTTATACCTCTACAGGTCAAACTGCCATATAAAGATTTCTCACACTTATTTGGCAGCTTGACCCCTAGCAATAGTGCCATGATACTATCACTAGAGATAATCCAATGTAATTCTGAATCTGGGGACAACCAGGGCAGGAATGCTGGGTTAGCTTCTGCCCAACAGCTGCAGTTGTGTTCAACATTATTGGCACCCTTGCAGTTCAACCCTTAATGTTGAATATCTCCTAAAAGAAAGTGGCCAGTGAAATGGCTTAGGAATATACAATAAGGGTCCAGGTCCAATGCCGTCCCGGATCTCGATCCTCTCTCCGGACGTACAGAGGGGATTGCGATTCTGATCCCGCTGGGCATGTCTAGCCCCGTGGGATCAGAATTGCGAACAGTCCTGCACATGGAGGCTGGGACTGCAATTCAGTCCAGCTTGCACATGCAGGACTGTTTCTGGCTAACTCAGTCAAGGCTCCAAAATGGAGCCGTGGCGCCATATCTTCATGTTGTCATGGCACCACGGCTCCATTGAAGAACCATGATGCCAGCCGCCAGAAATTAAAGATAATTCCCTGCAGCCCAACCCCCAATCTGGCCTCCTACGGCTAGGGTCAGGCTGTGGGGAATGCCCTCTGGCCCCCTGCCCCATCCACACCCCAGCATTTAAAAAATGACACGTACAGGGAAGTTATTCCACCTTGGAGATGGAATAACTTCCCCGTTGGCCCTGGATGTATATAGTTGACATTAGAATCGGTCCTGTATGTCCAGGACCGGTGACCAACCAAACTCTGCCCCTGAGCTGCCCCTTTCCTTCCCCCCATCTAACTTTCCCGCACAACCGGCAAGGAAGTTAGTCGAGGCCGCTATTCGTAGCACAGAATAACCTACACATATTTGACACATAAAAGAATCAATTAAAACAAGACCAATTAAAAAAGGAAATAATAGGAAACAGTATAAAAACTGGGACATTGCCAGGATATGATTATTAAGTTGGGTAGGGTTAGCTTAATAAAGAGCCCTTTTAACAGCGGGCTTGAAACACAACGGATTGGTGTCGCAGAAATACCCAACATCTACAGGAATGTCTCTGAAGGTTGGATAGTGGAGGGCCAGAGGGGGCCTGTTGCTGGAAGATGTGATTTGGCCGGTCCGGTTCCTATAGTGCAGAAGAAGTTCTACGAAGGTTCTGTATGGTGGGACCTCTGCCGATATTACCGGGACGTGGCAATCTTCAGCATTCTCTCAGCTAAGTGCTATCACCTTTATGCTTTGAACATTCCGTGGTTACAGATTATTTCTGAACGTGAAGATCTTTGTTTTTTGCTTAAAGCATTTCTTCTACGCAGGGGCTGGTCCTATGGGCTGGTTATAGCCTCGAGCGTGATTTTGGTCATACGGACCTTTTTAAAATACGTTGAATAAAAGGAGGGTCTGTCAACTGAGTATGGTTTAACATCCTCACGACAGATGATCTGACAAAAAATAAATTTTTGGCAATTGTCTATGATCCAAACATGGCTGTGATGTTAACTATGGGCAAGTAGTGAGTGACCTTTACTATAGGATATGATTATTGGCACCCCTATAAACAATTCAAATCAATTTGAACAGAAGAACCACATTCCCATTGCAGCAAAATTAGATCTACCTGTGATCAATTGCCAGTACTTGAATCAACCAATGAATGATGGATAGAAGTGCCCATTTTTGGCCTTTTATGTTGATAGTGGCTATTAATTGTTTTGTGAAGTTAAATAGGAATCAGGATTGAATGGTTGTTAGACGATTTATTGTTCATTTTTTGTGTTGGTTTGAAATTAAAATTCATGGTAAGGTTATTGATAGTAAAATGAGTGGGATGTATAGGAGTGTTGGGCTTATAAATTGATCGAAAAGCACTAGTGTCATGGTCAGTTTCACGGGGATGGTGTTTTAGTTTGATTTTCTGTTAAAATGCCATGTATAGGTTGGTGTTTTATTGTTTTTAGGGTAATAATTGTTGTTAGAATTACTCAGGAAAGAAGGAAAATTGAAAATCATGGTGATGGATTTAATTTTGGCATATCATTAAGGGTGATTGGTAGTCACCTGTGCTAGCTTAAAAGGCTAGTGCTGTCCGTATTAGCTTCTTAGTGAGAGTTCTACTAGTGTAGTTCAGGTTAGGAATTCAAAGTATGGTGTAGATGCCACAACAATAGGTATAAAGCTATGGTTTGCCCCACAAATTTCAGAGCATTGTCCGTAGTAGATGCCAGGTCGTGAGGTTGTAAGTGTAGTTTGGCTTAAGCGTCCTGGAATAGCATCTGTTTTTACACCAAGGGATGGGACAGCTCATGAGTGGAGTACATCTTCTGATGAGACTATTATTCGAACTGGTAGATCTATTGGGATTACCATACGATTGTCTACTTCTAGTAGTCGGAATTCCCCAGGGGTGAGATAGTCGGATGGGGTTATATACGAATTAAATGATAATATATTAAAATCAGTAAATTCATATGTTCAATATCATTGATGGCCAATTGCTTTTACTGTAACGTGTGGGTTATTAATTTTGTCTATAAGGTAAAGGATCCGCAGTGAGGGTAGGGCGATTGCGATTATAATAATTGCGGGCAGGACCGTTCAAATTATTTCTACTTCTTGGGCGTCTATCGTGTTAGTATTGGTTAGTTTTGTCGTCATTATGATTGTAATTGTATAGAGGACTAGAGTACTAATTAGGAATACAATTATTAGAGTGTGATCGTGAAAATTAAGTAGTTCTTCTATAACTGGTGATGTTGCGTCTTGGAATCCTAGTTGTGATGGTTGTGACATGAAGATGTACGTGGGTCTAACTTGTGATTTTATTTTGACAAAATAATGTAAATGCTTTACTAACATCTTATAAAAAAGGAGGCATAGTGGTTGTGTGATTGGCTTGAAACTAATTAAATGTTGGTTTGATTCCTACCCTTTTGTACTTGTACAAATGCTGGTTCTTCATATGTGTGATAAGGTGGAGGGCAGCGATGTAGCCACTCTACATTTGTTATTGTTAGTCCTGTAGTTAGGACTTCTCGTTTGGCTGAGAATGCTTCTCAGATAATAAATATCATTATGATGACAGTGACTAGTGAAATTAATGATCCGACTGATGAGACAGAGTTTCATAGAGTATATGCATCAGGGTAATCTGAGTATCGTCGCTGCATTCCTGCAAGGCCTAGAAAGTGTTGTGGGAAGAAGGTTATGTTTACTCCAGCAAACATAACCCCAAAGTGGATTTTTGTTCATGTGTTGTGTAAGGTGTAGCCGGAGAATAGTGGGAACCAATGGATAAAACCCCCTATGATTGCAAATACTGCACCCATGGATAAGACATAGTGGAAGTGGGCTACTACGTAGTATGTGTTGTGGAGTACAATGTCTAGAGACGAGTTGGCTAGAATGATTCCAGTTAATCCACTGACAGTGAATAAAAAGATAAAACCTAATGATCAAAGCATAACTGCGTCTCATTTGATTGCCCCTCCGTGCAGGGTTGCTAATCAGCTAAATACATTTACTCCAGTTGGGATAGCAATAATTATTGTTGCTGATGTGAAATATGCTCGAGTATCAACATTTATGCCAACTGTAAATATATGGTGGGTCCATACGATAAATCCAAGAAGTCCGATTGATATTATAGCTCACACTATGCCTATGTAACCGAATGGTTCTTTTTTACCAGAGTAGTAAGTTACAATGTGTGAAATCATGCCAAACCCGGGAAGGATTAAAAAATATACTTCAGGGTGACCAAAGAATCAAAATAGGTGTTGGTAAAGGATTGGATCCTCGCCACCAGCTGGATCGAAGAAGGTAGTATTTAAGTTACGATCTGTGAGTAGTATTGTGATGCCAGCTGCTAGTACTGGTAGAGAAAGTAGTAGTAATACTGCTGTGACTAAGACTGATCAAACAAATAGTGGAGTTTGATATTGCGATACAGCAGGTGGTTTTATGTTGATGATGGTGGTGATAAAATTAATTGCCCCGAGGATTGATGATACCCCTGCTAAGTGGAGTGAGAAGATAGTAAGGTCAACTGATGCGCCGGCATGGGCTAAGTTACCAGCTAGTGGAGGATAGATGGTTCACCCAGTGCCAGCCCCTGCTCCTATGCCGGATGAGGCTAGTAGAAGTAGAAATGATGGGGGTAATAATCAGAAACTCATGTTGTTTATTCGAGGAAATGCTATGTCTGAGGCGCCAACTATTAGGGGTACTAATCAATTTCCAAAGCCGCTGATCATAATCGGTATGACTATAAAGAAAATTATAACGAATGCATGTGCAGTTACAATAACATTGTAGATTTGGTCGTTTCCCAGGAGAGTCCCAGGTTGGCTTAATTCTGCGCAGATAAGCAGGCTAAGGGCAGTCCCAACTATCCCCACTCAGGCACCGAAGATTAAATAGAGGGTGCTGATATCTTTATGGTTTGTTGAAAATAATCAGCGAGTTATTGTCACAGGTAGAATGGCTGAGTAAGCAGCGGTTTGTAGTCCCGATGACAGAGGATAGAGCCCTCTTTTTGCCAGCCTTGTGGTGGACCCCCACATAAGATTGCAAATCTTAAGAAACAGAATAAGATTCTGTCTGGGCTTTCTCCTGCCTTTCCCCCGGCGGCGGGAGAAAATAGATTGAAGCTCTCTGGGTTGAGCATTTAGTTGTTAATTAAAAGGTCATGGGATAAAAGCCCATCAATCTAAAGGTCTTAGCTTAAATAAAGTGTCTGGGTTGCATGCAGAAGATGTTGGATAGAGTCCTGCAGGTCTTAATCAGAAACTAGGAGGGTTAAACTCCTACTTTGGGCTTTGAAGGTCCTTGGTCTGTGTATCCTAAGTTTCTATTGTGGGAGTAGGTTCGGTGTAATTGGTATGAGTAAAATTGTTATAATGGTTATGAGAGAATAGGGCATTGATATTTGGTATGTCGTCAGGTAGTTGTAGCGTTTGATGTGTTTGGGGAGCTTGTTAGGGCTATTGTATAGGTCAGTCGTAAGTAAAAAAAATAGGCTGAGTAGTGATGATATGGCTAAGATTGTTGCTATGATTATTGTATGTTGTTTGGTCAGTTCTTGGAGAATTAATCATTTTGGTATGAATCCTGAGGTTGGTGGTAATCCGCCTAGTGACAGTAGTGTTAGCGATGAAATGGCTGCTATTGCTGGTGCATTGGATCATGATAGAGATATTAGGCTGATTGATGTTGTTTTTAGGTATTTTATTGTTAAGAATATTGATGATGTTATGACCAGATAGATTGTGAAGTTTAATAACATTAGGTTCGGGCATATTGTTGCTACGGCCATTATTCATCCAAGCTGGGCGATTGATGAGTAGGCTATAATTTTTCGGAGTTGCGTTTGGTTTAGGCCGCCTCATCCGCCGATAATTGTGGACATGATTGCTATGGATGTTAATAGAGATGAGTTTAGTGTATTGTAGGTTATGTAAATTATTGTTATTGGGGCGATTTTTTGTCATGTTGATAAAATAAGTCCTGTGGTTAGGCTAATTCCTTGTAGGACCTCTGGTAGTCAGAAGTGTATTGCGGCTAATCTGAGTTTTATTGTTAGGGCGATTGTGACTATATTTGCTTGTATGGGTAATAGTTCTTTTATTTCTCATTGACCTATTAGTCATGCATTTGTTGTAGTTGATAATAGAATAAGTGCTGAGACGACTGCTTGGGTGAGGAAGTATTTTACTGTGGCTTCTGTTGACCGTGGGTGGAGTTGTTGGTTTATAAGGGGGATAATTGCTAGTGTGTTGATTTCTAATCCGATCCACACCAATAGTCAGTGGGAGCTTGATAGGACGATGATTGTTCCTGTGGCAAGGCTAGACAGTATAATTGACATGGCATATGGGTTCATTAGTGAGGGATGGGTTTTAACTATCATTTTCGGGGTATGGGCCCGAAAGCTTTTTTAGCTGATCTTACTAGAAGATGGTGTATCGGGAGCATGAGGAGTTTTGATCTCTTATGTATAGGTTCAAGTCCTATTTTTCTAAGGATATGAGGGGGTTTACAAGCTGCCTTACAAGGTGCCTTACAAGGTGCCTTGTAACGCTCGTTAGTCTAAGGCGCCGTGTAACGCGCGTTAGCTGCTACAGCTTGCTGTAATGATGCAACGCCCATGTTTTATATGGGCATCTCTACCTTTACCGTGGAACCTAACGCGAATGACATTACCGCAGTTTAGTAAACATACCCCTAAGAGTCAGTGAGCAAGGCTATGTGCCGATGTGGTGCATAGCCTGCCCAGAAGAATATTGGGCCCATAGAATATTTATACATATATTTATTTGCTACTGAGAATAATCCCTACACCGCCCAATCATCTGCTCAATCATCCAGTTAATGTGGAATTTTTAGAGCAGATGCACTAACGGTTAGCTATATTAGTAAGGATGCCCCATAATGCAGTTCTCCTATAATGTACTGTATGTTAGTAACTATGGGCCCGATTTTCGAAGCCCTAGGCTTGTGCTACATCTTGCACAAGCAGCCTGCGGAACCTACGTGACAATTTTGTCAATGCACGGATACACTGGACTGGCAATACACGGGTTCATGCACACTTGCCATCCAGCTTCTCTGTCTGCTGGTTTGGACACCAACATGGGTATCGCAGGCTAACATCTTCTTAGGTGCTGAGCCCGGATTCTGGCCCCTGTGCGTACACATCAGTGCTGCAGTGGGCACCTGCTGCTGTGCTTGGTTTGTGCCACTTTTTCAAGCTTGGCTGTTTTGGAGGCGCATGACTCATAATTCAAGCACCTTTCCTGAGCAGGTATCTTTCTGTGGGTATGGCATGCCTCGACACCTTGTTGAAAATCAGGCCCTACACCACGAATGACATAGTTTTATAAATATTTTTCATGCATAAAACACCTCATACAAGTGCATGCAGTTCATTTAGGAGCATATTTGTAGAGTAAGTATGCTCAGGAGAGTGGTTTGGATAGAGCATGGGTTGAGTCACAATCTATGCATGTATTTTCTAAAATATATGCATCTGTATATTAAGCTCTGTAATTCATTGCCAGAGGATGTAGTAAAAGTGGTTAGTGTACCTGAGTTTAAAAAAGCTTTGGAAAATTTTCTAGAGGAAAAGTCCATAAACCATTATTAAAGGGATTGGGGGAAATCTCGTGCTTATCCCTGGAATAAGCCACATGATATCTGTCTACCTTTTGGGATTCTACCAGGCACATGTGGCCTGGATTGGCCACTGTTGGAAGCAGGACACTGGGCTTGATGGAATTTTGGTCTGACCCAATATTGCAAATCTTAATAGTCATATTTTGCATTAGTAAAGTGCTTATTGTCAAGGGTCCTGACAGCTGGGTAAATTTTTGTCTATCTGTATGAATGCTTGTTTGCTTAAGCATGTGCAAACAAACAGCATATGCTAACTCCTCCTCCTCATCTAAAACAGCAGGTTTAAGAGCTGGAGGGAGTCCCAGGTGCTCGCTCATTGGTTACCTTTCACTGCATTGGTCAATGGAAGCACTTCACTTCTAATCCCTATCAACATCCGCCAGTTTAAAGAAAACCATCAGATGGAATTTCACTATAAAACTTGGCTACGTTATATAAAACAATTGAATTTCCCATACTGCTCATTATAGTCCTGATGTGTATTATACAGCATGATTGTGCTTCTTCGACTTATAGACATGCCGCCCATGCTTTATTGGCATTCAATCCCTTTGGCATCACTGAATCCAATCGATAGATCCATTGTTATTCCCTTATAATGAGGGATTGATCATGTGTCTTTCCTGACCAACCCCCCTCCAATGCCAATATGGCATGGGCGGCATTTCTATAAGAGGAAGTCGAAGAAGCACAATCATTAACCAATGCAGTGAAAGGTACCCAATGAGCGAGCACCTTGGGAGAATTCTGTTAGATTGTGAAGGGAGGTCTTTAAAGGTAGAGCTGCGGGGACAAGCTCCGCATGCGCGGCGTCTTTTTGAAGACTGAAGAGCACGGCGTGAGCCGGTTTTGAGTAAAGGATTCTTTGACGCGGGCAGCATCGATTAAGATAAATTGTAGGTACATTTTTTGTATATGTGTATGAAAACTTCAACGAAGTCTGGGGGCTTTTTAATGTTAATATTGTGATGTTAACGTTATGTTTTTATAATACAGGAGAGTAAACAGTTGATCCCCTGAGGAAACCAAAGCGGTGAAACGCTACGGTGGTGCCTGGGGTGAGCGTTGGGATCGAGCAAAATAGCAGCGAAAGCAGGAAGTTGGATTACAGAGATAAATGAAAAATGAAACAGAAGCTAAGTATTTGTTAAAGAACTTTTTAAGTATATCGCACATATGAGAATTTGTAACAACGATATCAGCTCATATGAAGGTGAAAGATACAGAGATGTCCTTGCTTATGTAAATGCTACAGAGCCAACAAATTTGCACCTCTCTGAGCTTACTTACAAGTGGAAGATATACTATCACATTTCTATCAACGAAAAAAACAGTGAACAATAGGTCATTGATGCAACTTGGCACGTAGTGTATATCCAGACGTAAGTCTGAAAAACAGTGCCAGAAAAAGTCTGAGACCTTTTACACTGGGTATCATTATCAAAGAAAAAACTTCTCTAGCTGTATTTAGAAATATAATATGGTTATAAGTAATTCCCAGTAAGTTGTTTTGGACGAATTCCCCTTTTTAGTTTGACTATAGTCCCTTTAGCATTTAAAAGCAAATTGACCAAGCCAAGGCTAAGAATGATGTTGCTTCAATATACAAATTAATCAAAAATAACTTTAAAGATGTAGTGTGAAGGGGGAGGGCAGGAAAACAGTGATGTATTAGAACACTGAGAAAAATTATTCTAATGAAAATGTTAATTTTCACCATGAGAAGGCACATGAGGAAAAAATCATATCATCAGATATTTCCATTTTTTTGCAGTTCACATACAAACACAGAAGCAGAGAAAATGATGGCGATAAGAACTACAAGGCCCACCTAGTCTGCCCATTTCTATTTCTGGTGCATAGCCATAGACGCCCATTGAACTCTAGTTTTCCTTCATCTTTGGCTTTTTGCATCTAGGGATCTTCTGTGCTTATCTCATGATTTCTTAAACTTAGGGGGTCTTTTACTAAAGGGCATTAGCTGACAACACCTGTTCTGGAGCATGCTGAATGCACGTTGGGACATGCATTGCCAGCTAGTGCAGGACCACGACAGCACAGGACGAGTCCCACGCCGACTAATTTGAATTAGGGTCATGAGTAACTGGAGTACAGGCAGAGAGTGGGAATGATGTGCTCTGTGCAGTTAGTGTGGGTTCACACCCACCACTAACTGCATTAGCATGGGATCACCTAATGCCCCCTCAATAGGTGAAATTAGGTGCACCCACACTAACACCGCAGTGCTATGGGACAAGACTTCATGTTAACTACCAGGGAAATGCTTTCTACACCCTTAACAGTTAACGCAGAGATGTTACACCTAACGTGCCATTGTTTCGGAGCTTTTGGTGCAATACCATAGCGCCTTTTAGTAAAAGGATCCCTTAATTACCATTTCTGTCTCCATCACCTCCCTTGGGAGCTCATTCCTATACTCACCACTCTTTCCACGAAGAGATATTTTCTGATATTTATACTGAGTCATCTACTTTAAGTTTCCTAAGGTGACCTCTTGTTCTTGAGAATTCTTTTCTCCAAAAAAACCTTACCATTTACTTTTAAAAGCATAGAAGGTATTGTAACATGTTGAACACTTGAGGTCTTGATACTGTCAGTCTACTGCTCTGTGTAGACCTTGATGGGAAGTGCTGCAATTTTACTAAAAATCATTGAAAATATACTCCATCAAAGTCATACAAATATCTCATAACTGATGAGGGGTGAATACCAGAAACTCAGAACTAGTGATTTATGTGCGTAAATGACCATTTAAATGATCATTTATGCACAGACTTTAGTTGGTCACTGTTCTGAAAGTACGTGGCAAAGCCAATGCCAAGTACTTTCAGTGGGGGTGTACACAGTGGTGGAGTTGGAGTGGTGTGCATATTTACAAGATGTGGTTCTATATAGGAGACAGATAAATACAGCAAGATTTAGAAGATTGAGTGGGTAGGAGCTGGGATGGGGTGGAACTAACATTCTGTGACTGTAGTAACTGTGATCTCTATGGACAAAAAAGCAGTTCTAATGATTTCATTATTCTATCATGTGTTTATAGGGGAAAGTTTAATAAATTGGGCCTTTGATGGGTTATGTCATAAAGTGGTGCATAGTTAACACATATTGTCAAGCATGCACTTTACACCTATTTTATAAAGTCAAGTAGACATGTACTTGACTTTATAAAAGTATTAAATGCAAAAATATGCCCTATAACTTGTCTAAATGACCATACCTACAGTTTGCTATTACACACATAAATTAAAGAATTGTAAAATCTATGCATGCAATTGGTCACCCCGCCCACAGTCCACCCAGACCCCAGCCATGTGCATGCCAACAGAGGAACTGTGTGATGCGAACTACATGCATGCTTTCAGGCTAATCACTATTTTATAAGAGGTGATTTGCATGCATAAGTTGCCACTTCCTAATCGTTCCTCTAGGCTAGTCCAGGTGTGCATGGGTTGTCATCGTTCACTAGCAGCTGAGAAATGAGCATGTCCAAACTCTTCACTAAGAGAACAAGAGCTCCCTCTTCAGCTCTGGACTCCAGTCTCTCAGTTCTCAGCAGCTGAGTGAACAACTCATGCGTAGAGGATTCCCTGATTAGGCCTTGATCATTTAAAAAAAAACATAAAAGAAAATAAGGAGGAAAGCACAGTTCAAGAGTTAACAGAGCTAATATCTGGAGAGAGCAGATGCAGTGCAGAGCTTGCTGGGGTTAGTATCTTACTAGGTAGGTAGGAGAGTTAAAGCGGAAAGTAGGTAGGGCCTGTCTACTTCTGATCAAGCCTTACCTAGGGTAAAACACCTAGGAGTCCCTTTCCCACCCCAGCAAGAACTTCAAGCACTTGCTAGCAGCAGGCTGCTGTTTCCCTTAACCTGAAGAGAGACAGGAACACTGTACTTTGGAGAGAGCTGGTGCAGTGAGTGCAAGTAGCACAGAGGTTTTAGTGGCCGGTTGCTTTTTGCTCTTGTTCTTTCCCTCCCGCTATGATCGGGTCATGGTTGGGGATTCGGGGCCCTCCTGGTGGTTAGTTTCGCTGCTCCATGGCATTGGGGCAGCTCACAGGTCTCAGAGGCGGCCTTCCCTTTTTTTGGCATGGCAAGCATGCTGCCAACACCTCTGGCATGTGTGCAGTGTGCAGGTGGCCGCGATGTGACTTCAGGGGATGTTTGCAGAGTCTGCTTGAGGAAGGGTAGGCTGTTTTTGCATGCAATGGAGATTGACAAGAGTCCTGAAATGCCCGCAGAGGTTTCCTCAAAGTTGGCAGTTTCTGTAGTTTTGGAAGGAACTGCAACCATTTCATTTGAGGCAGCCATTTCCCTGAAGAGAAAGCCGAAAGGGGGAAATAGTAAATCCAAGGGGGCTGCAGTGGCCAGATAGTACTACGGATAGGGCGGCTGGCTGAAACGGTGCTGCAGGAGCCATTTTTTACAGCAGATTTTATCTTATCTCTCCATAAGGCTTATTGCCTTAAAAGGAAGCAGGCAGAGGCTTCTGCTAAGTCTAAAGTTCCTGCTCCTTCTGTTGTTGAGGCTCTGCAGGGAGGGGACCCTATCAAAGGTTTTCCTTTGGCTTCAAAATGTAAGGGGGAAACAGATTCATAGCTCAGTCTGGATTCCTCCCAATCCCCAGAGTTGGAGGAGCTAGGGGAAGGTCCCTTGGACCTCTAGAGAGGCTCCATAGTTCAGGAGTTAGAAGATGGGGAGATACCTTCAGGAGAGGACACCAATGTTTTCCTGGTTTTTCACAAGGAGGAACTTGGCCATTCTCTTACGGCCTTTAATATTATGTCTCTACCGAGGAGACCTTGGAGGACCTTGTTGCAGGGGTTCAAAGGGGTGCAGACTTGTTTTCTAATACATCTGGTAACCAAAAGAATGATTGAGTCAGAATGGGAATTTCCTGAGGCCAGGGGCAGCAGGACAATGGCTCCAGTTGTACCCAATTCCACCAAAGGAGAAGGAACTCCTGCAGATGTCTAGGGTGGATGCTTTGGTCGCAGCAGTGGGGCAGGATGGAAGGTGGGGCGGCCCTTAAGGACCTTCTGAACCGTAAGCTGGAATCCCTACTTAAGCAGGCCTTTGACTCTAGTGCCCTGGCATCTGTGGGGCATATGTTTCCCGGGGCTCCATCTGCTGGCTTCAAGGCTTAGCTTCTTCAGGCCCAGATGATCAGGCAGCAGAAGGCACCAGGCTGGAGTTAGCTGTGGCATACAAGGCAGACACTTGCTATGACTTAGTCCGAGTTTCTTCCAAGACGATGGCTTCCATTATTGCAGCCTGGCGCTTCCTGTGGCTCTGCAACTGGGCAGAGGATGCCTCCTCCAAGGCACAGCTAAGTAAGCTTCCATCCAAGGGGAAGGTATTCTTTGGTGAGGCACTGGAAAAGATAGTCAAAGACTTTGGGGACTTGAAAACAGGACATCTGCCAGAAGACAAACCTAAAGGTCTAAAACCAGAGGCACCCCTAAGGGGTCAGCCTAAGGATTTTCAGAGGTTCTGTGACAACTGCTTCGCTCCCAATCAATGCAGCCATTATGGAGCATGGAGCAGCCCTTTTGGGGCTACAGGGAGTTCAGTCAATGGTATTGTGCTACCCCCACCCGGCCCTGCCCATAAAGCCCCAATGAAGTGACGATAGGCAGTTTTATCCCATCTAGGCCAGTATTATTTATTTCACACTTAGAAAAAAATATCGTTCAATTTAACCACTCTAAAGGATCAGGAACAACTCAAGAGGCCTCAGTACATATAGAGCACTGCTGCTAAGGCATACACCAAATCACAGCTATAGTGCGATGTCACATCAGCGACCTCGAGAATAAACTTTTCAAAACGAAGCTCTAGTCCATGTAGATCTTTCTTATAAAACAGTTGTAAATTAAACAACTCGATGTACTTAACGAATTCAGCTTCCACGCTGCAACACACTATAGTCCCAACGTACATCCCTGGTACCATCAAGACGTTTCATAACACTTTCTTCAGGGGACCGCTAAAACCCTACAAAAACAAACAAATAAAACCATAACCTTCACATCTAAAAACATGCTTATCACTACTACCAAGAATAAGAAAATACCAAATAACAGTCACATAAGAACATAAGATATGCCATACTGGGTCAGACCAAGGTCCATCAAGCCCAGTATTCTGTTTCCAACAGTGGCCAATCTAGGTCATATGTACCTAGCAGTTTCCCCAAGAGACACAAGTTCCACAATGCTTGTACTGGGTCAAGCATTGATATCTTCGGTCACTTCTTAATAATGGTTTATGGACCTTTCCTCCAGGAACTTGTCCAAACCTTTTTTTAACCCAGCTACACTAACAGTGTTAGGGAGCTAAGTTAAAGTTCCCAAAACGTGTCTTTGTCCATCTGTGTCCTGACTTCCTCATCATTGCACAGTGATTGGCTGGTCTCAGATACTGTATGACATCTTCAGCAAATCATGTAACAGTTGACAGGTGGATCTTCACCAAACAAAGGTCCATGGTGAGAAAAGATGCTGGTATGCAGGTTTATACATTGTTGCAAATACTAGGACCAGTAGGTTTAATGCTTACAATGCAGAAAAGAGTTCCATCTTGTTTGGTTCAGACTTTAGTTTCTGAGTAGGCCCCAGCCACCAGTCCTTCATTTGGCATGTTTACTTGTGGAAAGCAAGGCCTTCTAGTGTTTTAAGTGTATAAATGACTATTTCAATGATCATTTCTGCACAGACTTTAGTTGGTCATGGTTCTGAAAGTACATGCCACAACTGATGGCAAGTACTCCCTGTGGGGGTGTGCACAGTGGCAGAGTTTGGGCGGTGTGCATATTTACAAGGTGTGGTTCTAATTAGGAGACAGATAAATAAATTGAGCACCACTGACATGAGCCCTAAAAAGACTGATTAAAAATATAGGGTCATGCTTGCATTTGTATTGCAAAAACTCCAGGCAGTGGTACAGCAGGAGAGTAAAGTAATTCTGTGCTTGAAAGAAGAATAGAACCTGGGGATGATCCTCTATGATGATCTTAAAGTGGCCAAACAGGTAAAAAAAGGTGATGGCAAAAGCCAAAAGGATGTTTGGTACCTAGGGAGAGGAATGACCAACTGGAAAAAGGAGGTGATAGTACCTCTGTATGTCTCTGAGACCTCATTTAGAGTACTGTGTACAATTCTGGAAATCACACTTTCAAAAAGATATAAACATGAAAATGGTCCAGAGGGTGACTACTAATATGGTCAGTGGTCGATGTCATAAAGTATATGGGTACAGACTTAAAGATTTCTATACATATATTTTGGAGTAGAGGAACAATATGATAAAAGACATGAAAATATCTCCACGGTATCAATGTACAGGAGGCAGGCCTTTTTCAGTTGGAAGGATGCTCATGAACAGGGGCTGTAGGATGAAGGTAAAAGGGGGTAGACTCAGAAGTAATCTAAAGAAATAACAGTGGTGAAGACAAGGACTGTATCTGAATTCAAGAAAGTATGGGAGAAGCACAAAGTATCTCTAAGGGATACGTTGGGATTGTAGAGCTTAGTAGTTGATATGGGTGGGTGGATGGGAAAGGCCGTATTGTCTTTATCTGCTATCATTTCCTATCTTTCTATGTTTCTACACAGCCTAAATCAAAAGATATTTACTCTGCTTGTTTAATGATTTTTCAGCAAACAGAGAAATACAAACTCTTATAAATGTGCTCAATTGCATAATCCTAATAAATCTTACTTTGGAAAGACGTTGGATATCGATGCATTCTTGCTCACTTGTTTATGTCAAATATTATTAATTCTCAGCAACCATTAATTTGCCTACCTATTCCTTTATCTCTTCTTTGACATCTTTCTTTTCTGTAGTACAAATTCTCCCTTATATAAGTGGCTTAAGAACCCTCCCAGGAGACATATAGATGAAATGAATACCGAAATTGTGACGCAGACATTGCTCTGGTGATTTACAGTTCTTTCTGGAAAGGAAGGAGAAGAAGTGAAAAGGATTTTGGCCTGCTTGTGCTTAGTATGCAATGCACTGTAAGATCTTATTCTTACCATACACATTAAAAGCCACTGATGTCTTCATTTAATTTACTACAATTTTCTCATCTATAAGTTGTGTGTTAACGTTTCAATTTTATTTATGCAACATCGGGGGGGGGGGGATTATGTTGTGACAATTTATATTGTGGGGGAGGGGTTAATTTATATTTTTTTTCTGCTGTTTTGTGGATATATTATGAATGCTTTTTTGGTAAATCGCTCATAGTTTACTTGGATGAATAGTCCAGTACATGTTTTGAAATAAATAAACAAATATATCAAAAATGTGTGACAATGATTAAATTTGGATTTTAGATTTAACTTTTCCCTTTCTAAGTCTCAGCTCAATTTGGGCACTGTAATTAAAAAATGCTTAAAACTAACGCCTGATTAGGTGTTAGCAGTTTCTGAACCTGAGGAGGTTACAGAGTTCAGCAACCTACTGTGCTCATGTAAAGTTCCCCTAAAACAGCAAAAATGAAAGTAATCTTGCTTTAAAAAATATACACAAAACCCTTTTAAGAGCTCCCAGTCAGAGAGCTAGCAATGTAATAAAAAAACCAAACAAAGAAACCCTCAAATCCTTACTTACTGTTTGATGTGTGGAGCCCTGGTTAGGAAAGCCTCAAAAGGGCAGGGCACAGGAGCCTTTTATGCAGGCTTCAACTGCACTCAGGAAACAGGCCCACTAACTCCTGATTAGGTGTTAGCAGTTTCTGAACCTGAGGAGGTTACAGAGTTCAGCAACCTACTGTGCTCAAGGAAAGTTCCCCTAAAACAGCAAAAATGAAAGTAACCTTGCTTTAAAAAAATATACACAAAACCCTTTTAAGAGCTCCCAGTCAGAGAGCTAGCAATGTAATAAAAAAACCAAACAATAGTGGTGATACTATGTCCGCTATCCAGATACCAATCTGGATAAATTTATGGGGACATTTTTGCTATCCTAAATTTGTCCAGATAGTTATCAGGTAGCAGACAAAATATATTGCTGCTCTCCAGATTACTCACAAACCAACCCAGCAAGATCCGCATAGTAGGTAATTCTATAACAAGCCGTCAGAGCGATGGCAAGTCGTTTCAGAGTGGACGAGCACAAGGGCGGAGCTTAGTCAGCTAGCGCAGGGCTCATCTCATGTACTGGCAATATTGCAATTAGCACAGGTGCAATTACATCTACTTCAGTCGGTGGGGTTAACTGCACCCTACGGTAATAGTGTCATGTGTTATTGTGTACTTCCACACATTAAATCAGGATCATGCTACTCACATCTCTGACAGTCACTACGGAGGCTTTGCACTTAGTGCATAAGTTACAAAATACTATAACTTATGCACATGTTCTACAACTCTGGTTGGTGGTGTAAGTAGTTGCCTATATCTCACCTCTTACACCCCTATTCTATAAAGTAAAGTACACACATCCCTTACTATATGGAATAGGTGCAAAATAGGCAAGTGACAATGCACAGTAAACTAAGCGACCCTTATAGAACTATCCTCCTAGTGCTGAGGCTGTCTGTAAGAATTTCCAATGAATCATGTCACCTAGGAGAAGTACCTGGAGAAAAACCGTCATTGTCCAGGTAATTTCCTTTGTATAGTGACCAATTAATGTCTTAAGCAATTTAACACAGATATTTAGGAGTGAAACTTGACAAGCTTAGACACTTAAGTTTAATGATTTAGGGGGAAAACAGCAAAAAAGATTGAGAACTGATTATTTGTTGACTTATAAATATATATGGTCTAAGATGCAGGACCCAAAAGGCAGGCAGAGCTCCGGAGTCTCAATGCGTGGATGAGACGATGGTGCAAGGATGAGGGGTTTGGATTTGTTAGGAACTGGGGAACATTCTGGGGAAAGGTGGGGCTCTTCTGAAGCAATGGGCTTCACCTTAACCGGGATGGAACCAGGCTGCTGGCATTAACCTTTAAAAAGGAGATAGAGCAGCTTTTAAACTAGATAATAGGGGAGAGCCGACAGTCACACAAGAGTGCATAGTTCGGAACAATGTATCCTTGAAGGAGGCTACTAAAATAATGAAGTTAGGGCAATGAATCACAAAAGATTGTAGTTTTGCAGGAAACAAAATTAGCTGTAGAATCTCTATGGACTGAAATTCCATGTAAAAAAGGGAAGGCGATGGAAGTGGGGTTGTACTATCGACCACCTGGCCAGAATGAACAAATGGATAATGAAATGCTCAAAGAAATCAAGGAAGCTAACAAAAGTTACAGAATAGTAATAATAATGGCTGATTTCAATTATCCTGTTATTGACTGGGTCAGTGTCACAGCAGGACATGCTAGGGAGATAAAGCTTCTAGATGAAATAAATGACTGCTTCTTGGAGCCGTTGGTTCATGAATCAACCAGAGGGGAACCCATTTTGGACTTAGTCCTTAGTAGAACACCAGATCTGGTGCAAGAGATAAGGGTGTTGGGGACACTTGGCAATAGTGATCATAACATGATCACGTTTGATTTAATTAATGGAGGAGGGGTGGTAAGGAAATCCACAGTACGACTTTTTAACTTTCAAAAGGGAGACTATGATAAAATGAGGAAAATAGTTAAGAAAAAACTAAAAGGAACAGTTGCAAAGGTAAAAGACTTACATCAAGTGTGGGTGTTGTTGAAAAATACTGTATTGGAAGCCCAGACCAGCTGTATTCCACACTTTAAGAAAAGTGGAAGGAAGTCCAAAAAACTGCCAGCATGGTTTAAAGATGAGGTCAGAGAGGCGTTGTTACCAAAAAAGCATCTTTCAGGAAATGGAAAAAAGAGCCAAATGATGAAAACGGGAAATAGCACAAGCACTGGCAAGTTCAATGCAAGGCATTGATAAGGCAGGCAAAGAGAGAATTTGAGAAGAAACTTGCTGTGGAAGCAAAAACACATAATACAGACTTTTTCAAGTACATTTGTAGCAAAAAACCTGTGAGAGTCAGTTGGACCATTATATGATAGAGGGGTAAAAGGGACAGTAAGAGGGGATAAAGCCATAGCGGAGAGTTTGAATGAATTCTTTGCTTTGGTCTTTACTGAAGAAGATGCAGGGATGTTACCCATGACTGAGGTGGTATTTAAAGGTGATACTGTGGAAGAATTGAAGGAAATAGTGATACACCGGGAAGATGTATTACAACTATTTGATAAACTGAAGAGTAGCAAATCACCTGGACTGGATGGTATACATCCAAGGGTGTTGAAAGAACTAAAATATGATATTGCAGACTTGCTATTAGTAATCTGTGAACTATCATTAAAATCATCTGTAATACCTGAAGACTGGAGGATCACCAATGTTACACCAATTTTTAAAAAGGGTTCCAGGGGTGATCCGGGAAACTACAGACCGGTGAGCCTGACGTCAGTACCGGAAAAATGGTAGAAACCATCATAAAGAACAAAATTACTCAACATATAGATAATCATGGCTTAATGGGAGACAGTCAACATGGCTTTAGACAAGGAAGATCTTGTTTTACTAATCTGTTATGTTTTTTTGAAGGTGTCAATAAACTGGTAGACAAAGATGAATTGGTTGATATAGTGTATCTGACTTTCAGAAACCCTTTGACAAGGTCCCTCATCAGAGACTTTTGGCAAAACTAAAAAGTCATGGGATAGGAGACAGTGTACTATTGTGGATCAGGAACTGGTTAAAAGATAGAAAGCAGAGGGTAGGGCTAAATGGCCAATTTTCCCAATGGAAAAAGGTGAATAGTGGAGTACCCCAGGGATCTGTGCTGGGTCCGCTGCTTTTTGACATATTCATAATTAACCTGGAAAAGGGAATAACGAGTGAGGTTATCAAATTTGCAGATGACGCAAAACTATTTAAAGTTGTTAAAAGCCAAGAGGATTGTGAAAAATTGCAAGAGGATCTTGATAAATTGGAAGAATGGGCATCTAATTGGCAGATTAAATTTAATATGGACAAGTGCAAAGTTATGAACCTAGGAAAGAACAACCCAAACTATGGTTACACGATGCAAGTTTCCACATTGGGAACCACCACCGAGGAAAAAGATTTAGGAATCATCGTGGATAACATGTTAAAACTCTCTACCCAGTGTGCAGCAGCAGCCAAGAGAACAAATAGGATTAGCCTAGTGGATGAGGCAAGTTACCTCAGACTGGAAAGTTGAGGGTTCAAATCCCACTAGAGGACAACAACCTTGGGCTGGAAGGGCTGGGGTTTCTAGTCCCACAGGTGCTCCTTGTGGTCTTTGGCAAGCCAATTAACCCTCCATTGCCTGGGTTCTCTGTAAGTATTAGTGTATGTGTCTCATATCCTCTCATGTTAAATGTATCCCCCAATTGTGTTGTGACCACTTTGATTGAAGGATAAGGTGGTATACAAAACTGTCAAAATAAATAAATGGAAAATAAAACAAAGGATATTATAATTCCTCTATATTGTTCCATGGTTTAACCACACCTTGAATATTGTGTGCAATTCTGGTCACCGTAACTTAAAAAGGATATAGCATTATTAGAAAAGGTACAGAGAAGAGCCACCAAAATGATAAAGGGGATGGAAGGATACTCCTATGAAGAGAGGTCAAAAAGGTTAGAGCTCTTCTACCTGGAAAAGAGACTGCTGAAGGGAGATATGATAGAGGTCTATAAGTTAATGAATGGAATGGAATGGGTAAACTTAGATCGATTGTTTACATCATCAGAATATAAAAAGACTAGGGAACATGCAATGACATCATCAGAATATAAAAAGACTAGGGAACATGCAATGAAGCTACAGGGTAACCTATTTAAGACTAATGAGAGAAAATATTTTTTCACTCAACGTGTAATCAAACTCTGGGATTTGTTACCAGAGGATGTAGTAAAAGCTGTTACTGTAGCTGGGTTTAAAAAAGGTTTGGACAAGTTCCTGGAGGAAAGGTCCATAAATCATTATTGAAAAGGACCCAAGATATCACTGCTTGACCCGATACAAGCATTGAGGAAGCTGTGTCTTTTGGGGAGACTACTAGATACTTATGACCTAGATTGGCAACTGTTGGAAACAGGATACCGGGCTTGATGGACCTTGGTCTGACCCAGTATGGCATATCTTATGTTATTATGTTCATATGCAATCACATTATGTGGCTCAACATAGGAAACAGATGGCAAAGAGCAAAACGTTATAAGTTAGTTTGAGCTCATTAAAATGTAGAAACTGGCCAAATGTTTCACAATGCTTTTTTCACAAGCTTTTGCTTGAATACATTTTTGTGTGGAAATAGGTTCCCTCCAAATGTGGCAAGAAGTTAGAACTTTGAGCAAAAAGTGAGAGGATTGGATGTGTGGGCCATGTATATGTGCATCCCAGAAAGTAGGCTCCGATAGTTCCAGAGGGAATTTTTAGTTCTTTTGCACTATTTTGTCCTATATACTGACCGTTTGCATTGTTTATTCCTTTCTACTATCCTAATTATAGTTTGGCATTTCTAGGGTTTGATGCAGGTCATTTTACATGTATTACTAACAGGGCAGTATCGAGCCAGAATCACGCCCTTTGTGACTTGCACATTGGGCGCGTGCACCCCCCCTCCCCATACCTCAGTCCAGCTGCTGCCTGCTATTGCCCTGCTGCTGCCGCCCTCTGTTTTCTCCACGGCGGCGCCGGCATCAGAGCAAGAGCAGGCAGCGGCTAGATGGAGGTATTGGGGTGGCCGCGCCTGATGTGCAAGTCAGCAGCAGCAGCAGAGCAGAGCAAACCTAATTTTAAGCAGATCTGATCCCTCCCTGCTCTGACAGGAAAATGGGTGGGTTGGGGTAGAGAATGAGCATGGTGGGCATATCGCACACTTTCAATGCTGCAATTAGTAAGGGTGCAATTATCTTCACCTCCTGCAAAAAACCCTAGACCTCATTGCTCTTCATTGAACATCTTTAAAAAATGAGCACCTTCCTTTGCTTGGTTTCAGCTGGACAGACTTCAGGTTGAACATTCTGCTGAGTGGGAGAAGAGGAAAATTCTTGGAACAGAAACACTGGAGCTGGAAAGAGAAAACAGAAGGCTAAAGACTAAAATTGGAGTACTCCAGGAGCTTCTGGTCACCAACAATGATGTGGCAACTGGCACCCTGGAAACTGATTTCAAAACAGCAATGATGGAGCTCCTTGAAAAAAATAAGGTAACCAAAGCACAATGGGGCAGTTCTCCTGCTGTGTGACTTGCAGGCCTATAGGTACAAAGGGATACCTCTTATGGGGTATCCTTTGAAAATGTGGCTGGCTAGGGGACAGTGGATCCAAAGTACCAAGATACATTCATGCCACGTTTGAAGTAGGTGAAAATATTACCCACATAAAATACATGTAGAATTTCTTTCCTCCAATCTCCCAGACATGTTCTTTTCTGATATGGGTGCTTTTACATGCAGAGGGGGCGAACAACTCACCCATGGGAAAATATTTGAAAATTGCTCTGTATGGGCAGGGCCGGCCCGTCCATTGTGCTAGAATGTTGTTCGCAAAGGGCTCCGCGCTTCAAGGGACCCCGCGCCAACAACATTCCGCATTCAGCACCGGCAGGCAGGGCGGCTTTAGAAGGAGCCAGAGAGGCCCCTGTTCACCTCTGACAGCCGCTGAAGTGAAGAGCATCTTTTTTCTTCATTTCAGCAGCTGTACTGTAATTAAGAGCCAGGAAACAGGAAGTCCCCTTTGACCTCAGTACATCAGCGTCCTAAACTACAATTCAGCTGCCCAAGTGAAGAAAATAAGGTGCTCTTCATTTTTGCGGCTGCCAGAGGTGAGCTAGGGCCTCTCTGGCTCCCCCTAAAGCCTTTTAGACAGCCGCGGGGCTCTTCGGGGGGGGGGGGAGCTAAGACTGGAAATAGCTGATGGGGAGGAGGCCTTGGACTGGAAATTGGGTGAGTGGAGGGGAGCTAGGACTGGAAATAGCTGATGAGGATGGGGCTTGGACTGGAAATGGGCTGAGTGGGGGGAGCTAGGACTGGAAATAGCTGATGAGGATGGGGCTTGGACTGCAAATGGGCTGAGTGGGGGGAGCTAGGACTGGAAATGGGTTCATGGGGGGCTTGGATTGAAAATGGGCTGAGTGTGGGGGGGTGGAGCTAGGACTGGAAATGGGCTCATGGGGGGGCTTGGACTGGAAAAGGGCTGATAGAGGAGCTAGGATAGGACTGAAAATGGATGGGGAAGCTAGGACTGGAAATGGGCTGATGGGGGGCTTGGATTGGAAATTGGCTGGGTATGGGGGGGGAGCTAGGACTGAAAATGGGCTGATGGAGGGGCTAGGATAGGACTGGAAATGGATAGGGGAGCTAGGACTGGAAAGGGTTCATGGGGGGCTTGGATTGGAAATGGGCTGAGTGTGGGGGGTGGAGCTAGGACTGGAAATGGGCTCATGGGGGGGCTTGGACTGGAAATGGGCTGAGTGTGGGGGGAAGCTAGGACTGGAAATGGGCTGATGGAGGGGCTAGGATAAGACTGAAAATGGATGGGGGAGCTAGGATTAGAATTGGGCTGATGGGGAGGCTATGATTGGAAATGGACTGATGGGGGGGCTAGGATAGGACTGGAAAGGGCTGATGGGGGGGCTAGGATTCAAAATGGCCTGATGGGGAGGTTAAGATTGGAAATGGGCTGATGGGGGGCTACGACTGGAAATGGGCTGATGCGGGGGGATGGGAGAATGGGACTAGAAGGGAGTAGATGCTGGGTGGGGCTGGAACTAGAAGAGAGCTTATATTGGGGGAGGACTAGAAGGGGATGGGGCTGGGGGAGTGAGGATGGAAAGGGGAAAATATATTTTGTGTGGGAAGGAAGAAAATCTACGATTGGCAGGGTATTGGGAGAGTAAGTGGGGATTGAGGATGGAGGGGTAAAATTTGAGTGGATGAAAAAGGAATAAAGAAAGAGATAGAGGAAAGAGCAAAAGGAGAAAGATCAGTATGTTAAAAAAGATGTAGAGAGAGAATGGAAAAAAACTATAAGAGAGAAGAAAGGACAAATGGACAGCAGACAATGGAGAGTTAGCAGAAAAACACAAAGAAACCAGAAGAAAGTGACTGAAGCAATTGCAATTGAAAAATAAAATGCACAAGCAAAAAAAAGGTAGTAAATAATTTTTAATTTATTAACTGGAATATGTCAGCTCCGGAAATGTTCCTTGTTAACGTCTGCATTTTGTTTAGTACAAGAGTAAATTAATTTATAGTTTTATTTCTGCAGTGGTGTTGTACATTCCAAGTTTGGCTTTTGGGGTTCTCGGTTTAATTATTGTCTTCTTATTTCTAAATTGTGATCCCTTGTTCTCTGTTTGATGACAGTATATGTTCTGCATGTGTAAGTGAGTTGAGGCATTCTGTTTATGTAGTTTCTATTTGACAGTGCCACTCGTTCTCTTTCCCCAGTAGGAGATGTACTGGTATTCTCTGAGATGTATTGGTTTAATATTTGCAATGTTGCCTTTTGATAGGTAGAGTATGGTGCTTTGTGAGTCCTGGTAGTGCTGTTATGATACAGCAGGTTTGCTATGGGTTCTAAATGGGCAGTGTTTGTAGTATTTCCTAATGTGCCTGGCGGTTGGCACTGGAATATAGTAATGTAGAAATCAGGTAGTCTTTCTTTATCCATACACTCATTAAGAGGCATGTTTACTAAAAGTTAGTGCATGCTAACATTGTGCAAATATTTATGCAAATGAGTCTCTGCACATGGCCCCGCATCCCCCTTGGGCCGTCCCTGTGTATGGGAATAATTTTATAAGCAACCCGAGCATGTAGAATGGTGTTTTATGAACTCAAGTTTGTAAAGTTGCCCCTGACTATAAACATAAAAGTAGAGGCTTGGAAAACATGTCTGCTTTTATGCAATATAATTGCAGACATTCTCAGGAGCGAAGAATGAATGCGGTAGGTGGGAAATCAGCACTTATGAACGTACTTAAGCAAAAGTGCAGATACACGCTGATTCCTATTGCCCATTCATGCACAACGTGACTCCCACTTCAAGGCAGGTGTATTTTTGAGTGAGAGCTTTCAGGTGGCAGCTTGATAAAAGAATGCAAGTGCAGATGTTTTCTTTATAAAACAGATGCAACATATGCACCTATGTGTCTTGACCCTAAGCACTCTTTTACCCCCAGTACTATCTATACCCCAGCTCCTTGAGAGTTTTTTTTTTCACAATCTAGCCAATTGTTGAGGCATAACTGCTTTGAGAACTATTAATATGAATCATTTTTCTGTAAAAATGGAGTGTGTTGGCACTTCACACACTAGACTTGCATGTAATCTTCCCACATCCACACAGTCACTGCACAGTAGATAGGCATGCATTTTTTTTCTACTAGAATAAGCAAACTTTGGGACTGCTTATTAAAGGGGATAGACTGAAGATTGGGGCCTTCAGAATTCAAAAATTAATTTATTCATTATCATCCTGCTAGAACAGTCCAGATGAATGGGTTATGCTATCCAACTAGAAGGTAGAGGCAAAGAGTGCCAAGCTTTGTGATGTCATCACCTCTCTAAAGACTGGTGCAGCCCTGAAGCTAAGCAGTATTCTCCACCTCCAATAGATGGTGATGGTGATGGTGGATTGGTGCAGCAGAATGTTTTTTTTATTTTCTTGTGCTTTCCTCGGGTTTTGGCTATAATCTTTATCCTCAAAAGGCCCTGAGTCCTATTTGCTCTTACAAATAGGTTCACATACATTTCTTTAATTTAACTAGGGGAAGCCCCTCCCTAGGCTTAGCCTACAAGTTAGGAACTTGGTGGGCCTTCTTGTGGTGGCAGTTGTGTCCCAAGAGGCCACTGCTAGCAGGCGAGGAGTAAGAAGGCTCCTATTTACTGTCTTTATTTCTCTCTCCCTTCACCTCCCTACCCTCAGATCCTTCTTTACTGAACTTCTGTTGACAAAAAGCTAAAACAAAGGTAAAAGCAGGTCTTTTCTTTCTTTAGACTGGCATTTGGTTTGTAGTATAGCACAGGCTGAATGGTGGTCATGGTTTTCAGTCCAGTCTTGCCACAGTTTTTAGTGTTTCCAAGCCCCTCTTTTACTTTTCTGTTATTGTAGGAAGGAGGGGAGTCATGGAGTTGTTGGGATACAAACAGTTGTTGCAAACACCTACACATCGACAGGGTACAACTCCAGACCTTATTGGGGTGGCCGCGGTAAAAAGGGGACTGTTGTAGTTGTTATGGAAGGACAGACTAGATAGGCCATGTGGTCTTTTTCTGTCGTCATATTTCTATGTTTCTATTTTCACCCCCAGGTCAATGCTGGAATAAAATACCATATGTCCCACTACTGTCACCCCAATGCCCTGGTCTGACCATCACATAATCACATTCAAAATAGTACTCACTAACCACAATATTCAAAAATACATGGAACACAGTAGCAGAAGATTCAAAAGTTACAACAAGGAACAGTTCTTACAGGATATTCTACCAACGCTAAATCAGGATTACACTGACCTTGACAAATACATTGAAAACTGGAACCACATTATCACCTCAGTTGTGGAAGCACCCAAAAAGAATATAAGAACAACAGAAGCAAAAAAACACACACAGAATACAAAATTCTGCTTAGTATTCCAATGAGATAAGACAAGTAAAGAGAACCTTAAGAAAGACTGAAAGGTGATGGCGACAAAAAAAGACCCAAACACACTACAAAAATAAAAAAAACATACAAAATGAATACAACATACTAATAAACATATGTAAAAAAGAATATCATACAAATCTCATCATGAAATCCACAAACAAGCTGAGAGCTGTTTGATATAGTAAAACTATAACCAAGAACCCCTCAACCACAGAGGAAACCGAAATATACCCGCAACAGGTAGCAGACCACCTAATAAGAACATAAGAACATAAGATATGCCATACTGGGTCAGACCAGGGTCCATCAAGCCCAGTATCCTGTTTCCAACAGTGGCCAAGCTAGGTCATATGTACCTAGCAGTGATAATGACCTTCCATAAAAACATACCAACCTATACAGATAAAGAATAAAAGGAACCACCCCAACTGGAATATGGGGAGCATTCACCATTCCCTCACAAAGGCAAATAAACAATGTAATAACAAACTTGAACACCACAACATCACCCTCTGACCCGTGTTCGGTTTCATGGATCAAGCTAACCAAAGAAGAACTTACACCTCATATGCACACAAGCTTCCCTTATCCAAGGGCATATGCCAAAACTGCTCAAAAAAGTAACCATAAGACCAATTACACAGGTACACTACCAAAAAACTGCCTCCAGTTTTGCAACTGATTCCTATAGATTTTGGGGTGCTGAATCCAGGAAAAATAGCCAAAATGTTCCATCACGTCACGTTTTATTGCAAAATTAGATTTCTTACCCATATAAGGAATGTTCACATAATTTGTTTTTAGCCGACTGCAGTTTATTTTCTTGGCCCAAAATAGAGGTTGTAATGGTTAACTAACTAGAAACACTCCCTCATGATATTTTAGAGTGTTTTGTATTCATTTTATACATTAACAGGACAATTGGGAGGCGGGGGGCTAAATCCAGTACTCGCGCTGGCGCATGTTCTTTCCTGTTCGCCTCGCCTCGTTCGCTCGCTCAAACACGGTGGTTGCGACATGAACGTTCCTGTCAAATTTCAGTTTCTTGCAAGTTCATTATTACCTTTTGTTTGCTCAGTCGTAATCCAGCTTTATTCCGAAGTGGTTCACTACAGTTGTAGTTTGCAGTGCTGTGTATTTGTGATGGCTCACAGAGCCAGAGGTTGCGTCAACTCTCCGGACAGTTTTTGTTTTATTTGTGGGGAATATACCGTGAAAAAGCGGCAGAGGAACATTTCTGCATTTATTAAAAAAGTATATTTCGCCTATTTCGGTTTGAGGTTAGGCGATCAAGACAAACCGTGGGCTCCTCACAAAGTGTGCAAGACATGTGAGGAAGATCTACGCTTATGGATGAAAGGTAAAAAACAAGCATTTCGTTTCGGAATACCTATGATGTGGCGTGAACAAAGAGACCACAGCAGTGACTGCTATCTTTGCTCTTGCATTGTGAAGGGATACAACTTAAAAAATAAGAACGTAATAAGTTACCCCAACCTTCCCTCAGCAATTAGGCCTATGCCTCATAGCAACGAAGTACCTGTGCCTGAACCACCAAAATCTTTGGATCATATTTGTGTGGACGGTTCTGATCATGATGAGACTCATCAGATGGTTTTTCCCGATGAGTCCAGTACTTCCGAGTTTGAAACTGAACCAGATCCGAAACCTGAACTTTTCTCTCAAGCTGAATTGAATGATTTAGTCCGGGATTTAGGACTCCCAAAAGATGCCGCCCAACTGCTAGATTCTCGGCTTAAACAGAAAAATCTATTGTCACCAGGAACAACTTTTTATTGGTACCGCAACCGCGAGACACAATTTTTGAAGTATTTCAGCAAAGAGGAAGATTTGGTATTTTGCAACGATATATACGGAGTGATGGAAAAGTTTAAACTCAAGTATGATCCTGCTGAATGGCGGCTGTTCATTGATTCGTCAAAAGACAGCATAAAAGGTGTTCTTCTTCATAATGGCAACACATTCGCTTCAGTTCCTATTGCTCACTCTGTTATTCTCCAAGAAAAATACGAGAATTTGGCCCTGATTCTTCAGAAGATTCGTTATGATGAGCATAAGTGGATGATTTGTGGAGACTTTAAAATTCTATCCATGCTATTAGGGCAGCAATCCGGTTTCACCAAATATCCCTGCTTCCTTTGCTTGTGGGATAGCCGGGCCCGCGACCTACACTGGGGGAAAAAAGACTGGCCAATTCGGGAGTATTTGAGACCCGGTGAGAAAAATGTTCTTCATGAGAGCTTGGTACCTCGTGATAAAATTCTATTACCACCTCTCCACATTAAGTTGGGTCTCATTAAGCAATTCATCAAGTCCCTTCCAAAAGATGGTGAGTGCTTTCGGTACCTTTGCTCAAAGTTCCCCCGACTTTCTGAAGCAAAGCTAAAGGAAGGAGTGTTTGTTGGCCCTGATATAAGGAAACTCATTTCAGATGGAGCATTTGCTGAAACGATGTCTGAGAAGGAAAAAGAAGCCTGGGATTCCTTCAAGGATGTTATTCTCAAATTCTTGGGGAACAGGCGGGATGAGAACTATAAGGATATTGTTGCCAGGATGCTCAATGCCTTCAAAGAACAAGGCTGTAACATGAGCCTGAAAGTCCATTTCTTGCACTCCCATGTGAACTACTTTCCTGAAAACTTGGGGGCGTACAGTGAAGAACAAGGTGAAAGGTTTCACCAGGACATCAAGGACGCAGAGAGAAGGTACCAAGGAAGATGGAACACCACTATGATGGCTGATTTCTGCTGGTTGCTGCTGCGGGAAACCCCAGATGAAAAATACGCCAAGCAGCACACCAAGAGAAGCATTCGGGGGAAGAAGAAACGGGCCCACCAGGAGATTGATTGACCCAAGAATGACTTTAAAATCTAAACTGTGTTGACAAATATCGTGTTTTTACTAAACTTTGAAATAAAAATTTGCTAGTTATTACCACAGTGTCGGATCTCATTTATTAGAATTTTATTTTCACACCATCGGGTGTTTGTCTTCATGTATTGCAATGGTGCGGTTTGCGTTTTCTATTCTTACATACATACCTGTACAACATTTTTTGCACATTTCTTTGCTTTGCTTTGTGTCTAACCTCGCTCTTATATGCTCAATGTTTGTGCACATGTATGTGGCTGTTTTAAGTGCAGACAATTTTGCTACCATCACAGTGTGTTTTTTTGACATTACTCTATTCTTATGTGCTGCCTTGTTACAATTTTCTTTATTCTTATTTGAATAACTACTAAACAATTAGTATAAAGAATTCATCCAAGAAACTTTTATCTCGATCGCACTCAATCTGAAACGTTCACCTCAAACTGCTAACCCAATGTAGCAAAAAATCTGTACGTGATGGAGCAAATTGGTTACCAGATTTGGATTCAGCGCACCAAAAAACGTAAAAATCAATCGAAACATTAGAGGCAGTTTAAAAAAAATTTTTTTTAGTGTACCTGTGTTATCAAAAATGCAACACTTAATAAACTAAACCCCAGTGCATACTGACCAATCTCAAGCCTACCACTACTCATCAAAATCATACAAAAGGCTGCTCAACTACAGCTGCAAGACCATATCAGCCAACACTCCCCATTAGACTCACACCAACATGGGTTCAGAACCAATCACGGTGTAGAAACCCTTCTAACATCACTACTAGATAACATACTCATAGGCATAGACAATATCAAGAAGGGATTCCTGCTCATATTCCTGGACATATCATCAGCCTTTGATACTGTATCTCACAAATTACTCCTGTAAAGGCTACAAGAAATTGGACATCACAATGTCACATATAGATGGTCCAGATCATACCTGGCTGATAGACAACAGCAAGTAAAAAGCAGATCGGACAAATCCATACCATTTGGAATACATCAGGGGTTCCCACAAAGATCAGCAATATCATTGCTACTCTTTAATCTATATATCCAGTATATTTGCAACATCATAAAACAGCACAATATGCAATATCAATTATATGCTGATGTCATGATATACAAACTAATTAAAACCAATAACCCGGATACCAAAAAATTAACCAATTGCCTTGAAGACGTGATCACATGGCTCAGCAACCATAATCTTAACATAAATTACAAGAAAACAGATGCTCTCTTCATAACAAGAAACTAAGCATTTACACCACTGAGATCAATTCAGCTGTCAAGCTGCAGTATAGAAGAAAAACAAGTAGTAAGGTATCTAGGTGTAATTCTGGACCAGTCCTTAAGCCTACAATCACACATAAATAAAATCACACACAATGCATATCATAAAATGAAGACAATAAGGAGGTTGAAATCACTGCTCAACCAAGATTTTATTTATTTATTTATTTACTTCTCTTATATACCGCGCTATTAAAATCAGTGCGGTTTACAATTGAACAAAAAACATACTGCAATGTCACACGACAATTGAGTTTTTACATTGAACATGGACGAGATAACCTGGAGGTAACAGGGGTAACTAATTACAGAGTAATTATTCATGGAGTATGGTGAGAAATTATACATATAGTATGGTGAGAAATTATACATATAGTATAGCTTGGTTTCAACATATTTATAAGAGGTTTAATCAATAAGATGTGTGATCAGTACCAATAATAAATAAGAGAGGGTATATGGTGGTAGAGCTAGTCATTTTCTTTATGGTGTTGGATTTTGGGTGGGGTGGAGTAGGGTGTAGGATGTGAGGATGGGTGATTGTTTCTGGGATTGGATTCTGGGTAATGGATGAGGAAAAGGTGTTGTTTGAGGTCTTTTCTAAATGACAATAGGTCTGGGGTGGAACGGAGCTCAGTGGGGAGGGCATTCCAGGTCATGGGTGCAAATAGGGAGAAGGCTCTATTGGCAGTAGCCTTTTTGCACTTAGTTAGAATGTTGGGGATCTCTAGAGTGTTTGCTTGATTAGATCTCCTGATCCTGTTGAACGGCCGTCTTTGAATGAGTTTGCTGATGGGTGAGGTGATCTGGTTCCTTAGGGCTTTGAATGTTAGTACTAGGGACTTATACTGGATTCTAGTAATTACGCCACTGTTGGACTACTGCAACTCAATATAGCAGGGTACACCTAAACAAACAATATGATAATTACACTTACCTGGTAATTGTAGTTCCTTTAGTGACGACAGTTCAGTCCTCTACCTCTGGGTTGTCAATCTCCTCCTGCAGCTAGGAGACTGGTCTGTCAGAATAATGACATCACTGGACATAGCCTGCTGCACCACCACTTGCATCCCAGTGTAAACTATAACAAAGCAGACTCAAAGGAGCAACAAATAAGTAGCTACACAAAGAACACGTAGCCCTAGAAAACTAGACTGCCTGCCCCCCAACAAGGCTTTCTTACAACCTGCCCCGTCCTCGAGAAGGCCAGCAAGTACAGAGAAAAGAAATGTAGACTCACCTGTAAACAGCTGTCGCCGGCTATCAAACAGGAATTTCCTGAAAATACCCGGGCGGGAAGGAGGACTGAACTGTCGTCACTAAAGGAACTACAATTACCAGGTAAGTGTAATTATCATTTCCTTAGCGTTCCTCCAGTTCAGTCCTCTACCTCTGGGATGTACAAGAGCAGTGATCAATGGGAGGGACCCTTCCAGCCGGCAGACAAGACTGCCGCACCGAAACGAGCATCCGAAGCCGCTGCCACATCCAGACGGTAATGCTTACTGAACGTGTGCAGCGACGACCAAGTCGCAGCTCGACATATGTCCCCCAGAGGCATCAAAGCATGCTCTGCCCAAGACGCCGCCTGCGCCCTAGTAGAATGCGCCCGCAGCCCCACCGGCGCCACACGCCCATGGAGCAAATAAGCGGACTCAATCGCCTCCCTAAGCCAGCGGGTGATAGAAGCTTTAGCAGCCGCTTCCCCTTTGCGAACACCGCTGTAGAGAACAAATAACTGCTCAGACTTTCTGAACGGCTCTGTGACCCGCAAATACTGACGCAAGGTTCGCTTCACATCAAGCCGCCGAAGACTGCGATTAGAGGCACCAAGGACCAAGGACCCCAGACGGGCAAACACACCTCCTGGTTCACATGAAAGGAAGACACCACCTTGGGCAAAAAGGACGGAACCGTCCGTAAAACCACCTTTTCCCTTGAGAACGACAAAAAAGGCTCTCGACACGAAAAAGCTTGAAGTTCGGATACAGCCGAGCAGAACAAATAGCCACTAGAAAAACCGCCTTCAAAGTCAAATCTTTCACAGACGCCTGACGTAAGGGCTCAAAGGGCGACTCGGCCAGCGCAGCAAGAACGAGATTCAGGTCCCACGAGGGCACAGACACGCTACGTGCCGGGCGCAACCGAGCGGCCGCCTTCAGAAACCGACTCACATCCGGATGAGTCCCCAATGGAACGCCATTGACCTTGCCCCAATAACAGGAAAGGGCAGCCAACTGCACGCGTAAAGAACTGGCCGCCAGCCCCTTCTCAAGGCCACACTGCAGAAACTCCAACACTAGCGGGACAGAAGCCGAAGTCGGCCGAACCTGGCGCGGCTCACACCAATCCTCAAAAACACGCCAGACCCGCACATAAGCCAGGGAAGTCGAGTGCTTGCGCGCTCGCAGCAAAGTCGCGACCACCGCCGACGAATAACCCCGCTTTAGGAGCTTAGTCCTCTCAATGGCCAAACCGTAAGCGAGAACCGATCCACTTGCGACATGAGTAAGGGCCCCTGCAGTAACAGATCCGTGCGGACCGGCAACCGCCAAAGAGCCCCGTCCAGAAGACGAATGAGATCGGCATACCAAGGACGCCGCGGCCAATCGGATGCCACCAACAGCACCTTCCCGGCGTGCGATCCGATCTTTTGAATCACCCGACCTATTAACAACCAGGGGGGAAACACATACAGAAGACCGCTCGTCAGCCACGGATGAAGCAAGGCGTCGATGCCCTCCGACATTCGCTCTCGACGCCTGCTGAAAAAACGATCGACCTTCGCCGATTGAAAGGTCGCCATGAGGTCCATGACCGGAGTCCCCCAACGCCAGACGATCTGCTGGAAAACTGCGGGATGCAGTTCCCACTCTCCGGCATCCACGTGCACCCTGCTGAGGAAGTCCGCGGTGACGTTGTCTTTGCTGGCAATGTGTGCTGCCGAGATCGCGGTCAAGCGAGTCTCCACCCAAGCAAACAACTCGTCGGCCTCGGCTTCCATCGCAGCACTCCCGGTGCCGCCCTGCCGGTTGATGTAAGCCACCGTGGCCGAGTTGTCGGACAGCACTCGCACCGGCTGAGCGCGCACAAGCTCCTCGAAAGTCTGAAGGCCCCGGAACACCGCCCGAAGTTCCAGACGATTTATCGCCCAGGATGCCTCCAGGGGAGTCCAACATCCTTGCGCAAACCGGCTCCCGCAGTGGGCTCCCCAGCCCACCAGACTGGCGTCTGTAAGCAACGGAACCCAGTCCGGCTGTTCCAGGGATAGACCGGCCGCGAGAGAGGAGTGAAGAAGCCACTAGCGGAGAGACAGCCGAACCGCTCTCGGGCAAGGGAGATGCTTGCTGAGGGTATCCCGTTGATGCGACCAATAACGTAGCAACGCCCTCTGCAGAGGACGCATATGAAACTGTGCCCACGGGACAGCTTCCAATGTCGCCGCCATGGTGCCCAGCACCCGGAGATAATCCCACGCCATAGGAGCCGACACCGACAGGAACCGGCGCACCAGGGTCCTCAAGCCCTCTGCCCATTTGGCCGGGAGAAATACACGGCCCTCCTTCGTATCAAACCGCACCCCCAGGTATTCGAGGTCCTGAGAAGGTTGCAACCGGCTCTTGGTCGGGTTGACCACCCAACCCAACTGCTGAAGAAACTGCACCACCCGGTGTGTCACCCGAAGGCTCTCCTCCGCCGACTTGGCTCGAATCAACCAGTCGTCGAGGTAAGGGTGGACCAAGATCCCTTCCTTGCGCAACGCCGCCGCCACCACCACCATAATTTTGGTGAAGGTTCTCGGCGCCGTCTCCAAGCCGAACGGCAACGCTCGAAATTGATAATGGCCCCAAGGAAGGGCGAACCGCAGGAAGCGTTGGTGAGCCTCCCGAATCGGAATGTGCAAGTACGCCTCCGAGAGATCTAGAGAAGTCAAGAACTCGCCACGGCGCACCGCCACTATGACGGAGCGCAACGTTTCCATTCGAAAGTGCGGCACTCTTAAACACCGATTCACCCCTTTTAGGTCGAGGATTGGTCTCATTTGACCGTCCTTCTTGGGCACCACAAAATAAATGGAGTATCGACCCATGCCGTAATCGGCCTTTGGAACGTCCACCACGGCCCCCAACCGAATCAGCCTTTGTAGCGTCTCGCGAACCGCAACCGCCTTCCGGGGTCCTTTGCAAGGGGACAAGACAAAGGAGTCCCGTACGGGCCGCGCGAACTCCAAGATGTAACCGTGTTGAACGATCTCTAACACCCATTGATCGGATGTGATGAGGGTCCAGGCGGGAAGAAACTCCCGAAGCCTGCCGCCTATAAGGGTTTCCCCCGCTGGGACCCGCCTCGCATCATTGGACTTTGCGGGCAGTGGATCCAGGGAAGGCCGAGAAGCCTCTATTTGCTCCCCGAAACCCATGAAACCCCTGGCCCCGAGAAGAAAAACGGCCCCTCTGGAAGGCCCCGGGACGTGTCGAGCGAAACCTTCGAAAGTCGCGAAACTGACCCCGACCGCCCAGACCGAGCGTGGCCGATTTAGGTTTGTCTTCGGGTAGCCGCCCCGCCTTGGACTCTCCAAGATCCTTCACCAACTTCTCCAAGTCGTCACCAAACAACAAACCTCCCTTGAAAGGAAGTTTGCTGAGACGGGACTTAGAAGACCCGTCCGCCGCCCAGTTGCGAAGCCATAACGACCTGCGGGCCGCCACCACAGAACCCATGCTGTTGGCCAGAGCTCTAATCAAATCATAGTGCACATCGGCAAGGAAGGCCGCACCGGACTCCAGACGATCTAATTCCTTCATCTCCTCCGAGTCGATATGAGAGGATTGTCGCAGACGTTGAGCCCAGCGTAAACACGCTCTGGCCACCCAAGCTCCGCAGATAGAGGCCTGAAGCGACACAGAATCCGCCTCAAAGGCCTGCTTTAACAGACCGTCCACTTTACGGTCCTGGGCATCCTTTAAGGCAGCACTGCCTTAAACCGGGATAGTGGTTTTCTTCGTAACAGCAGAGACCACCGCGTCAATCCGTGGCGCGCGGAACCGCTCCTTAGCCGAATCCGCCAGGGGATATAACCGACTTAACGTCCGAATTCCCCGCAGGCCAGCTTCCGGCCTATCCCATTCATCCTGAATCATCTTCTCCACCACGCGGTGCAAGGGAAACACCACCTGGGTCTGCCGAACCGCTTGGATGATGGGATCCTCTACTTCATTCTCCACCGCCGCCAGAGGTGCCAGATTCAGGACCTGCAATGTTTTCGCAATCAGAGCAGACAACTCCTCTCTGCGGAACACTCTGATGATTTTAGCTTGCTCCTCGGGCTGCGGAATCTCACCTTCTTCCAGGTCCTGCGACCCTTCCTCAGGATCCCAATCTGGATCCTCAGCCGCCTACCAGGAACAGTCCCCCGGCTCGGAAAGCTCTGCTCGCTTCGGGGCCGGCACGGCAGTGGCGAGCCCATCATCCGCCACTAAGAGCAGGGGCTGGGCCACCGGCGAGCTCGAGCGCGGCCGTTTGCCCTGCCGACGCAGGCAAAATGCCTGGTGCATAAGCAGGACAAACTCCGGACTAAAGGCACAGAGACCAGCCTCCGGAGCAGACAAGGACGTCCCAGACGGCCCGGCCACCTCCTCCGACTCAGCCTCGGGTGCCAAGAGACCTACAGAAGCAGTCTCCACCACCACCGGCGGACCCTGCACCTTCGCGGTCTCAGGGGCCTCTATCTGTAGCTCCACCGCTGAGGAAAGAGCAGCACAGCCCCTGCACACCCCGGTGTCACCCACAGTGCCCCTCCTGGTGCCACACATGAGGCACTGAGGCCGGGTAGCCATATGGGACTCGAGCCTTAGGTAAGTGCTGATAGTGCCACTTGAACTTTTTTGTCCGTTTTGTCTGGTTTTTTTTTTTTTTTTTTTTTTTTACATCAGCTGCTCGTGTGAAAGGCAAATCAATTCAAGCAAATAACCCCCCACAGCCCCCCTCCCCCCGAACCGGAAGGGGCCGCCAGGAGAAATAGCACCCCAAAGGTCCAAACAGAAAAATTAAAATCCCAAGAACTCAAAGAAAGCAAAACGGAAGAGAATACAAACAAAACCAAAACGAACCGCTAAGCCAAATCAAAGAAAAGAAATGAAAACGAACGGTTTGGCTGCCACGCGGCTGTAACGCGGCTCTCAAAATGGCCGCCGGGAGCGAAGAGAAAAGGGCGCCAAAAACCCCGACGCTACAGAGCTTCCCCGGAGCAGTGCGGCCTGGCACAAAGAAGAGCCGGGAACCGGCAAACACTCACCGCGTGGAAGACAGCTGAGACACTGCAAACGCTGTCAATCCCGGGCCCAAAGATGCAGACGCGCTGCCGCCAAAGAGACAGCCGCGGCACTCAGAAACACAGTGCCGCGGTGTGCCTCAAAAGAGAAGGACTCACCCCCGTAAGGTCAGGGAGGTGAGGCTTCAGGGGCCAAGCGGGAGAGGGAGGATGACTCGAAAATCCTGAGTCAGTACCCCTCTGGAAGAAGCAGAGCACCGACGAAGGCAAGGTGCAAGAAAGCCTTTCTTCCCTCTTTGCAATCTGACAATCAGCAGCCGGGGCCAACGCTGCCCCTACCTTCAGCAAAGGTAATGTCTTGACTTTTTTTTATTTTTTTTATTTTAAAGAGATAGAAGCAGAAATCACTTTCTACCCCCTAAACTACCCTAACAGCTTTCTGGCTCCTTATCCATTCCTCCAAAGAGCCTCTCCTAAGGCTCGTCATGTCCTCCTGCTGCAAGGAGACTGGTTACACTGGGATGCAAGTGGTGGTGCAGCAGGCTATGTCCAATGATGTCATCATTCTGACAGACCAGTCTCCTAGCTGCAGGAGGAGATTGACAACCCAGAGGTAGAGGACTGAACTGGAGGAACGCTAAGGAACAACATGCTTCAGATGGCGCAGAACATGGTGGCACGCATTATCACTGGTACAGCAAGATACAAACAAATCACACCAATATTGTACCAACTGTTTTGGCTTCCTATATATTACCGCATCAGGTTCAAGACTACCCTCATCATATTCAAAATACTAACAGACAACTCAGCTGACATGCTACAGGAGTTGGTTAGTACAGTACAAGACAATAGACCTAAGAGGACTAATAGCAAGAACATGATTCTAACACCCAGCATCTACTAAAAGTCCAAGCATACCACATCAAATAGAGCATTTTCTTTAACAGCTCCTGCACTTTGGAATACATTTCCTGAGGATATAAGTGCTACAAAGGACATCAAGGACTTCAGAAAAAAGTTAAAAATAAACTTATACAAAGAATACTTTGGAAATATCACATAGAGTCAGAATACCAGGACACACAATGACACTGAATACGGACACCAATATATGAGTACTCCATATTATATATGCAAACTGTATATAGGATATGGTTCAGTTAAAAGTACCCACATGTAATGTAATCTTCTTGAATTAATGATAGTTTGTTTTGCTAGATTGTTAAAACCCCCTGGAGTTATAATGTTGTCTATATAAGCTGAGTTGTAATGTCATACCATTCTCTGTAAAAACAGTTGTAATAACCACCTTGATTCAAGGATGAAGCAGTCTATAAATTCTGTTAAATAAACAAACGAATAAATAGGTTGCCTTGTAGTGTCATTGTGTGTCCTCTAGTCTTTCTCAGGCTCATTCTGAGCCATGAATAGCGGAGCAGGAATGGGTGTCCCAACGTCCGGCTATTCATGCACCCTCCCGCTGGCATCTAGCTTCCCCGCCAGTTGTACAGGGACGCTAGACGGGGGTGGGAAAGGGGAGGATCGGGGGCAGTGTTAGGGCGGGCAGTGGGCAGTTGTGGCCCAGGAAGTACAGGGCCGATTCTAATGTCAGCCCTGTACGTCCGGGGTTGGCGACTTGAATGTAATCGATGGTGATCGATGGGCCCGGGGCTGAGAAAAGGCAGCAGGGGGCAGACAGCATTCCCCGCAGCCCAACCCTGGCCTTGGGAGGCCAAATCGGGGGTGGCCTGCAGGGAATAAACGGTTTTGGTGGCTTTTAAATGGAGCCGCGGTGCCATGGTAACCAGACGCCATGGCACAGCGGCTCCATTTAAAAGCCCTGACTGAGTTAGTCGGGTTTGTCTTGTACGTGCAGGCTGGGATGAATCACAGTCCAGGCCTGCCCATACAGGACTGACTGCGATTCTGATCCCGTGGGGCTAGACGTGCCTTGCGGGATCAGAATTACAATGGTCTCTGTATGTCCGGTTCAGAGGACGTACAGTGGGCATCTACGTCTGGGACGGAATCAGAACTTCTATGTTTTGATGGAGTAAACAACGTATCTACGTTTACCCATTCATTCATTAATTTATAGACCTCTATCATAACCCTCAGCTGTCTCTTTTCAAAGTTGAAGAGTTATAACTTTTTCAGCCTCTCCTCATAGAGTATTCTTCCATTCCCTTTATCATTTTTGTCACTCTTCTTTTTACTTTTCCTAATTCAGCTATTCCTTTTTAAGATATGGCAACCAGAATTGCACACAATTTTCAAGCTGCGGTCGCACCATGGAATAATACAGGGGCATTATAATATCCTTTGTTTATTCTCCATTCCTTTCCTTATAATTCCTAGCATTCTATTTGCTTTCTTGGCTGCCGCTGTACACTGTGCAGAGGTTTCAACGTATTATCCATGATGACGCCTAAATCTTTTTCCTGGGTAGTGATTTGTAAGGTGGTACCTTGCATCGTGTAACCATAGCTTGGGTTTTGTTTTCCTAGGTGCATAACCTTGCACTTGTCCACATTAAATTTCATCTGCCATTTGTATACCCAGTCATCCAATTTTTCAAGGTCCTTTTGCAATTTTTCACAATCCTCTTGAATAGTTTTATGTCATCTGCAAATTTGATCACCTCACTTGTTATTCCTATTTCCAGGTCATTTATGAATATCTTAAAAAGCAGCAGGCCCAGCACATATCCCTGGGGTACATCACTATTCACCTTTCTCCATTTAGTCGTACTCTCTGCTTTGACCATTTAGCTCTACTCTCTGCTTTCTATCTTTTAACCAGTTCCTAATCCACAATACTACACTGCCTCCAATCCCATGACTTTTTAATTTGGCCAAGAATCTCTCATGAGAGACCTTGTCAAAGGTTTTCTAAAAATCCAGATAACCTTTAGTAAAGATGCCCCATAGTGTAGCGTGCTCTATGTAAAGTTTACACTCATTAAGTGCTGCAATGGCCTATAGAAATGAATGGGTAGTGGCAGCACTTAGCGCTCATTAACTTAACAGCCGTTAACTTATAGTAAACATGCCCCTATATCAACCGGCTCACCTTTGTCTACCTGTTTATTCACACCTTCAATAAAATACAACAGATTAGTAAGACAATATTTTCCTTGACTAAATCCATGTTGCCTTTCTCCCATTAAACCATGGCTATCTACATGTTCAGTAATTTTATTCCCTATAATGGTTTCTACCATTTTGCCCGGTACTGACATCAGGTTCACCAGTCTGTAGTTTCCTGGATCATCCCTGGAACCTTTTTTAAAAATTGGATCTACATTTATTTATTTATTTATTTATTTATTTACATTTCTTATATACCGCACTATTTGCGATCAGCGCGGTTTACATAAAACAAACAGTATCCGACAATAAACAAGAGTCAGGTCATTACAATAAACAGGAGCAATCAACTTGGATAACAGGGGAAACTATCTACATGTGTGAAACATTGAAATAGGTAACTGTATGCATGTGGGATGGAGTTATTGTGAGTTGGTCATACCTGGTGGCTGTGGTTCGGGGGAGTCTATAAGGTATCTAATAAAGAGGAGTTGTTTTAAGGCCTTCCTGAACTGGCTCAAGTTGGGGATAGCTCTGATGTGTGGTGGTAGGGAGTTCCATAGGCTTGGGGCGCTCAGACTGAAGGCTCTATTTGAAGTTGATATGGAGCATCTTGTCATGGCTTTTGGTATTGCTAGCATGTTGGCTGCGGTGGTTCTTCTTATCCTGTTGGGAGTGGGTGGTTGTATGAGGTCACATACTGAGGAGGCGGAAAGCCCGTTGATGGCCTTGAATGTCATCACTAAGGTCTTGAAGCTAATCCTGGCTTGAATGGGGAGCCAGTGCAGCTGCATCAGGAGGGGTGTGATATGCTCTCTCCTTGGTGCTCCGAAGAGGATTCGCGCTGCACTGTTCATTGCGAGTTGTAAGGGATGTAAGGTTGCCTGAGGGAGTCCTTGTAGGATGGCGTTTGAATAGTCAAAATGAGGGATGATGAGAGCTTGGTAAATGGTGCGGAAGTCGCTCAGCTCGAGTAGGGGGCGTATGTGTCTAAGGGATCTGATCTTGAAGTAGATCGCTCTTACTGTTTTTGCTATGTGCTGCTTCATATTGAGGTTTTGATCCAATGTGACTCCGAGATACCGTATGGCTTATTTTACTTGCAGCTTGGCGTTATCTACTTCCAAATTTATTTTATTTTATTTATTTCAATTTTTTATATACCGCGCTATTTACAATCAGCGCGGTTTACAGAGAACCAAAGACCAGAACAACAGGCTGTTCGGTATTACATAAAACAGGAAAATAAATTTGGATAAGATAAACATGGATAATATGGGGGTAAAACTATATACATTGAACTATATACATAGAATATTGATCTGCTAATTCGATCACATGAGAGAAGTATTTATGTAATATTATCAATAATGTTTGGAAAAGGAGGGGATTCTGTTAAGTTTGTGGTGAATATTATGTGGGGTAGTATTTGATGAATAAGTTATGTTTGAGGGCCTTTCTGAATTGGACTATGCCGGTTATGGCACGAATTTCGGGTGGTAGGGAATTCCAATGTTTTGGTGCGCAAAACATGAAGGCTCTGTTCGCTGTTGCTTGGCTACAGGTTGTTATGGCCTTCGGCATCATTAGGGTGTTTGTCGCTATTTTTCTTCTGGTTCTAGTTGGAGGTAAAAATTGTGTGAGATCAGTTAGAGAGTTTGCAGATAAACCATGTATGGCCTTGTATGTGAGAATTAGGGTTTTAAATATGATTCTGCCTTGTATCGGGAGCCAGTGAAGATGTTTGAGAATTGGTGTCACGTGACTACTCCTGGATACTCCTTGTAGAACCCTTGCAGAAGTGTTCATGGCAAGTTGAAGAGAACTTAGGGTGGATTGTGGGAGACCTTGTAGAATTGAATTTGCGAAATCAAAATGTGGTAGGATGGGTGCTTGGAAGATGGTTCTAAAATCGTCTGGGTCCAGTAATGAGCGTAGATGCCTGAGCGTGCGTATCTTGAAGTATACAGCCTTTGTTATATTGTTAACGTGTGATTTCATATTGAGACGGTGGTCCAGTGTGACTCCAAGGTATCTTATTGCTTCCTTGGTGGATAGATCAGCTCCTTTGACGCTTATTTGTGCTGGTGGAATGAAGTTAGGGTCTCTTGTAACAAAGAGAACTTCAGTTTTCTTATGTTGGATGCGGAGGTTCTGTGAGAGGAGCCACTCTGATACGGCATTGAAGCAATTTATTATGGGAAGTAGATCCAATTGCATTGTAGAAAATGGCATATAAAGTAGGATGTCGTCTGCATATATCATACCTTCCACGTTGAAAGATCTGATGATATTGCAGATGGGTTGCATGTAGATGTTAAACATGAGAGATGAAAGAGATGACCCTTGTGGTACTCCTTGTTTTTGGTGGAAAAGGTTTGATTCTCCTGTTGCAGATTTTACATATTGCATTCTGGTGTCCAGGTAAGATTTGCACCATTCCAGCGCTGAACTACCGATGCCTTTTTCCTTCAATCGTGTAATGAGTATCTCGTGATTTACCGAATCAAACGCTGCTGCAATATCTAAGAAGATTAGCACGACGCCTTGGCGGATGTTGTCTATATTGGTGAGTATGTTATTGAGGAGGGTGGTGAGGAGTGTTTCAACTCCATGGTGTTCTCTGAAGCCATGTTGAAAGTGGTCGAGAGGAGCTGTGGAGTCTATGTGGTCTTGAATTTGGCGTTGCACTTCTTTTTCAAAAATTTTTGCTAGGAGGGGAATGCTGGCGATAGGTCTGTATGAGTCAGCCCTTTTAGGGTCTAATTTGGAATTTTTTAATAATGGTCTGATGGATGTGAGCTTTAGAGCAGATGGGAATGATCCAGTTGAGAAAGAAAGGTTCATGATTCTTGCAATGAATGGGCTGAATACACTTCTAAGGTCCTTTATCCAGAAGGCTGGGCAAGGATCGGTTTGAGCGGTGGAGGTATTGAGTGAGGAGATTATGTCTTCAATTTGTTTAGCTGAGGGTGCATACAGTGAAGATAAGGTGTTTTGGCAAGTTGATTCTTGAATAACTGTATTCTGTAGCTCATCTGTCTGTAGGAGTTTAGATTGCAAGTACTCAGCAAATTCTTGTGGGTGAATATCACATTTTTGTTCTGAAGATGGTTCATTAGATAAAGATTTTACTAGGTTGAACAGATCACGAGGTTTGTTTAGTGATCTTTTGAGCATATCTGTGTGATACTGCTTCCTTTTGTTTGTGATTGCTTCACGGTGAGTTGCTAAATAGAGATTGTAGGCTGTACGATCATCAATGGCCAGTGATCGGCGCCAGCGTTTTTCGAGTCTTCTGAGGTGCATAAGAGAAGATCGCAGATCGGGCGAGAACCAAGGAGCTGAGGGTCTTTTCCTTGATGTGTTTTTGTGTGGTAGCATAGCAATGGTTTTGAGGCTGTTATTCCAGGCTTCAATTGCTTCTTCCAGGTTAAGTGTTGTATTGCTGAGGAGTGGTTGGGTGTTTGTCATTATAACATCCTTATTGAAGGGCCGAAAGCCTCTTGATGGGGCTCTTAGTGTGTTGTCAAGGTTTCTGTTGTTTAAAGAATGAGTGTTGTCCAAAGGAATTTGTAGGATTATTAGTTTATGGTCTGACCATGGCACATCATTGATAGATTTTATAATGTTGCTGTTTTGTGCAGAAGCCGATTGTGGTGCGAAGACCATGTCAAGGATGTTTCCTTTGATGTGAGTGGGCTCCAAGATTAGTTGTTGATATCCAAGAGTTTCGATGGCATTGAGGAATGCAGAGGACTGATGTTGTTGTAGTGATGGGAGATTGAGATCCCCCAATATCCAGTTTGGAATGTTAATGTTACTGGTATTGGCAGCAATGTCTAATATGGTAGGCAGGTTATCTGGGGAGCTTGAGGGGGTTCTGTAAATCAGGTTGATGGAGCATTGCTTGTTCACTATGGTGATTGTTTCCATATTGTCTGAGCTGTAGGAGTTAGTTGTATTGAAAAGGAGTTCAGACTTGGTGAGAATGAGTGCACCTCCTCCCTTCTTATTTTCTCTGTGAGAAGTGTGTATGGAAAAATTTGGTGGAATGAGTTGGTTAATAAGGACATTATCTTCTTTTGATAGCCAGGTTTCTGTGATCAAGAGTGCGTCCAGGTTGTGAAGTGTAACTATATCTTGGATTACAGGCCATTTTGTTTTTATCGAACGAGCGTTTATAAGGGCACATTTTAGGCTTTTGGAAGGCAGGGAGACTTGTTGCTTTGGGTTACTGGTTTGGAGTAATGCAATGTGAATCAAGTGGGAGTGCCGTATTCGAGCTTCCCTAGCTGGATAATGGTACGAGTTACTTGACCATTTCTTTGCGTAGTTTTTGAGGATGGGGATATGAGTGGTGGAAGAAGAGTAGGCTGAGGAGGTCCCGAGCCAGTCTGTGAGAAGGTAGAAACTAAGAAGAGTAAAGAGGTGATGACACATTTTGTCTTCTTGTGAAGAAGTTATTAGATGTTGAGAGAATTATGTGTCAGATTAAAATTGTTTACAATTGATTAGGAAATAGAAGCTGTTATGGTACAATGCAGGGAATTGTAAAAAACTGTAATAGCTGTAGCAATGTCAGAAATAGTGCAAAAACGGTAACTGTATCAGGTGGCAGTTATAGTGCAATATAGTACAATACAGGCAACTGTAATAGATGGTATAGTACAATGCAAGCGGCTGTAGCAATGGCAGTTATTACAAATATTACAAATACAGGCAACTGTAACAAGTCAGGCAATACAGGCAACTGTAATAATCTGTCTAGAGAAGAGGTTAATTCAGTCTTATGGATAGTGTATACTTGCTGTGCATGTATATGCTGGTGAATGCAGGGTGGTCCTGTGGTAGAATGGTAGTGGAGCTGTGGAATTCTTGGATGAGTCCTAGGTTTTTTTGCGAGGACCTTTGCCTAAGGGCCGTGCCAAAGGGCCCTCTGGCGAGGCCCTCAGGCGCGGGCCCGCCTGGCGGCGGCTGCTCTTCTACCGCTGCTTGGCCCCTCCCACAACCCCGATTGGGTTGGAGGGCTGAGCGGCCTGGATGGATGGCCTGCTCAGTGCTCTACCCCGACCGGGGGAGCCGAAGATGGCTGGTCACAGAGGGTTCTTTCCCGCCGGCGGCGGCTGCTCTTCTACCGCTGCTTGGCCCCTCCCACAACCCCGATTGGGTTGGAGGGCTGAGCGGCCTGGATGGATGGCCTGCTCAGTGCTCTACCCCGACCGGGGGAGCCGAAGATGGCTGGTCACAGAGGGTTCTTTCCCGCCGGCGGCGGCTGCTCTTCTACCGCTGCTTGGCCCCTCCCACAACCCCGATTGGGTTGGAGGGCTGAGCGGCCTGGATGGATGGCCTGCTCAGTGCTCTACCCCGACCGGGGGAGCCGAAGATGGCTGGTCACAGAGGGTTCTTTCCCGCCGGCGGCGGCTGCTCTTCTACCGCTGCTTGGCCCCTCCCACAACCCCGATTGGGTTGGAGGGCTGAGCGGCCTGGATGGATGGCCTGCTCAGTGCTCTACCCCGACCGGGGGAGCCGAAGATGGCTGGTCACAGAGGGTTGATTAAATGATTAGGTGGTGTAAACTCAGGGTTTCTAGAGATGAACAGGACCTCCGTTTTCTTATGTTGGATGCGCAGATTTTGGGAGAGGAGCCATTCGGATACTGCGTTGAAACACTTAGTTAGTGGGGTGAGATCCGGGCATTCCAGGGATATTGGCAGGTACATTAGTACATCGTCTGCGTAAATCATGCAACTCACGTTAAACGATCTAATGATGTTACAAATGGGTTGGATATAGATGTTAAACATAAGTGAAGACAGTGAGGATCCTTGAGGGACTCCTTGGCTCTGTAGGAATGGCTCGGATGTGGTTCCATTTGCTCGTACGTGTTGCCATCTTCCAGACAGGTAAGACCTGCACCACTCCAGAGCTGTTTCGGTGATGCCTTTCTCCCTTAGCCGAATCAGGAGAATCTCATGGCAGACTGAGTCGAAGGCTGCGGCTGCGGCAATATCCATTGGCCACTCTCCAGTCCTCAGGTACTGTAGATGATTTTAATGATAGTTCACAGATTACTAATAGTAGGTCTGCAATCTCATTTTTCGGTTCTTTCAGCACTCTTGGATGTATACCATCCAATCCAGGTAATTTACTACTCTTCAGTTTATCAAATAGTTGTAATACATCCTCCTGGTTTATCAGTATTTCTTTCAATTCTTCCATTGCATCACCTTTATATATCATTTCAGGTACAGGTAACTTCTCTACATCTTCTTCAGTAAAGACCAAAGCAAAGAATTCATTCAGTCTCTCCGCTATGACCTTGTCCTCCCTTAGCACCCCTGGAAAAGAAATATATTTAGAGAAGGCGAGTATGATTTTGGGTCCTGTTTACTAATGTGCACCAGCCAGGTCAGGGAGTGAATTTGCATGAGTGCATTAACTGTTGTGCTGACACGTAAGTGGCAAAACGCTGTTGAAAGCAGATCTTCATAAGACTATCTATTGAACTTCAGTATGAGTTTACATTATAAATGAATACTTGTAATGCTTGAAAGATTGCTCAGCAAGAGAAGAATTTGATCTCAATTGCTTCATTTTAGATGAGACAAGGTAAAAAGAAAACACTGTAAATATTAATCAATACCCTTAGCAGATTGTTTACTGCAGGAGATTTATGACCTTGAACTTGGGAATTATTTTCAGGCAAAATCACAAGTTTTGTTTTGCTTTTGACAGTGTGCATCAGCAACAGCAGAAAAATAACTTTTGCACTTCACAGTGCTCCTACTAATTGTAAATCAAAGGGGATGTCGTAAAATAAAATAACCTCCCTATCAATCTTCTTGCTAAATGAGCTCTTTTTTCTTCAACTGAATAAAGCAAAATCCTTGGTACAGAACTTTTAAATGATTCCATTGGAATCATTTTCATTGGAAAAAAGTTGTGGAACCAGTGAAAGGTAAGAAAATCAATCTTGCCTCTTTCTAATTATTTAAGCACACCAGGACCATGCTAAAAACAATATACAGTACAAATTGAAAATTCACCTTCAGCTATTTCCAAAACTGTTTTACAAAGAGCAGAAATACTGTGCTTTTCAATGGGGTTCAAAGGCAAGAATTGCATTTTTATCATGAATCCAAATAATACTGTAAATATCTTAGTACAAGTGAAAAATACCACCATTATCAATGTCACTGATAATACTGTGTTTGATAATTGAACTATATATACATTTGCCTCTAAGTACACAATGATATGATTCATACAAAAGGAGAGGAATCCAGCAGAGAAAATGAGGAAGCAAAGGTTATAAAGAGAAGGAAAGCTAGAGGAGTACTTATTTCAAGGCATGACTGTAATCTGTGCTGTTTCCAATCAGATATGTTTCTGGTATATGCAGCATTAAACCTGACTGTTCCTTTTAAAATACGTGTGTCTGTTGCTTTTTTTGATATCATATCAGCCTCTTTGATATATGTCATTTGAGTACTGATGAATAGCTGGTTAATATTGTTCATATTTTCTCAATAGTTTTATATGTCAGGACTGATTTCTTGCTGTTATTGTGTGGAACTCTGGGTTGTTTCTGCACTCTAGTATTTTACTAGATTTACAGGCAGTAATGTTTTAAAGTCCGTCCCATGTGTATATAGTTACATATGCATGTAAAAGACCTCTTATAACATACTGACTGGCATAAATGTGCACAATTTGGCATAAAGGTGTGTACTTTGCTGGTAGGAATAGCCAGAGATGCAGTCTGGGCGGAACATGAATGGCATACCATGTACATGCATAGACTATAAAATACAGTTGTTGTCAACATTATTGGCATCCTTGCAGTTCAACCCCTTAATGTCCAATAGCTCCTAAAAAAAAGTGGTCTGTGAAAAGGCTTTGGACTATATATGCACACATATTTGACACATAAAAGAATCAAATAAAACAAGAATCCCAGTAAAACTGCTCACAAAGAATTACTAGACACACTTCTCAGAATCATCAATTTATATTTATTCCAGGGTTACATGACAAGTGATCTGAAAATGGCCTTTATTAAATCAGTCATAAAGGATGCCTCCTTGGATTCAGCGCAGCCACCTTCATATTATCCTATTGCCAGCTCGCCTTTCTTAATAAATCAAGTAAGACCTGTCGCGAGCACTACCCTGGCAGTAAGTAGCAGTCAGGGCAGGTCGTACATAACTATATAGGGAGGAGATTGGCCAGTAATCCAGAGGCCCAATTAGGCTTTTGGTCCTGTTAGTTTCCTGGATCCTAATCTCCAAAGAAATCAACTGCACAAGTGGTGGGAAAATAAAGGCTTTTATTTCCCCTTCTCGCAAGGGTTCAAAGGATTGGGCAATAACAACAACGCAAATGTCCTTAATTCAGGTAAGAAAAAGTAAAACAAAAGTTTAAAGCAAAACTGTTACTTTCACAGTAGCGCTGGTGTTCACTCAAACAATAATGTTCTAGGCAGCAACACATACAGCTTACAAGCCTGGCAAAGATTCTAGGCTTCCCGTGGTACAATACGTCCAGTCCATTTCTGTATCTGAAACCTCATTTGCCAGTTCCACTTGCATTGGCTCATAGGCGGAAGCCTCTGACTCTGAGTCCCTGGGTTCAGGTAGGTTATAGTCAGGCTTCTTATATAGCTCTTCTAGCACAGCCCAATGTTCTGGGTAACTCGTAGGGCGTTGGCTCTGTGCTGTTTTATATTGAGGAAACTCCTCTCTCCTTAGAGGTTTTATGGCAGCTTCATAAAAACATTTATTATTCAAACCTTTCTTATCAGGTAAACTTTTCCTATAGCTTGTATCATAAAAAGCTTTACCTTGGGAATTTGGCTTCTCTGTTTCCAGTGAAGGTTGAGGCCTGCACCAGTTTCTCCGTTGGCTTGTCTGTACAGCACGGCTTAGGTCTTCAGGCTGTGACCCTGTTGGTTCTGGACAACAGTTGCAGCAATGCCTTTGCCTCTCTGGGCAAACAGCTTTTACTCCTCTGTGAGCTGAGACCTTCCCAGGTTCCTCCTTAGCTCTCAGGCAATCACCTTTCACTCTGGGTGATCTTCTGGCAGTGGAATATTCAGGTTTGCATTCTAACCTCTTTTCCTCTGTCTTTCCTTCCTTCCTGCTGCCTCCTTTCCAGCCGTCTCTCCAGCTGCCTTCACTCTGGCTGCTTCTTTTCCAGCCTTCACTCCGGCTGCTTCTCCAGCTGCTTGCTTTCCAGCTGCCTTCACCGCTGCCTTTCCCGCTGCTCTTTCCTCCGCTGCCACTTCTTCCCCCTGCTTTCCAGTCTTCCTCCTTAAGAAGTCCTCCTGCGCTCGAGGATTGGATGTTGGCTGGCATTACCTCATGATCAGTGGGGCGTGGTTCCTCAGTCACTCTGGAGTCCCTCTTCCTCCCTCTATCTGGTTCCTTCAGATATTGCAGCTTGTATGTACCTTTTTCTCTATTTAAAGCATTTTCCTTTCTCTCAACCCGGTCTGCTGGGTGACACATCCCCCTTCTTAAAATATTACGGGCTGGGGAAGCCTCTTCCACACAGCACGTAATACACGATACCGGGACTTTCTGCAGCTGACTGGCATTATGCTTCACTCGATTGGTATCCGCTTGTATCGCTTCAGGTTGGAATATGTTTTCAGCAGAAGCTATCAGAACTAACCGTTCATGCCAGGGCCGAAGAACGTTGACGTGGTAGACTTGTTTATATCCTTTTGTATCCTGGACCAAGTAGGAAGTAGATCCCATGGGCTTAATTACCGTGTGAGGCCCCTTCCACTGGGCTTCGAACTTAGGTGTAGCGCCCGACACTAAGATCATCACTTTCTCTCCGACCTTCAATTGTCTGGGTTTGGCATGCCGATCATAGTATCGTTTTTGTTTTTGTTGACTTTCTTTCAGTTTTTTGACCTGCGAACCGGGAGGTTCTTTCCAGGCGAGTTCTTAGGTTCTTCAAAAATAGGGGTATGCCTATTTCTTCATCAACGGGTTCAGTCCACTGTTCTCTCAAGACATCTAATATGCCTCTGGGTGCTCGTCCGTACATGAGCTCATAGGGCGAGGTACCTAATGAACTTTGTTTTCTTTCCCTACAGGCATATAAGATGAATGGCAACATGGTGTCCCACTCCGTCATTTGGCCATCTAAAGCTCGTCAAAGCATTTGTTTTATGCTCTGATTTAACCGTTCCACCAAGCCATTGCATTGGGGATGGTAGGCGGCAGTCTTTAGGTGGTGGATGCCAAAAGCGTCCCAAACCTGAGCGAGGTATTTTGATAAAAAGTTACTACCTCTTTCCGTTAAGACTTCCTGCGGGAACCCCACCTCGCAGAACAATTTGATTAGTTCCACAGCAATAGATTTTGCCAAAATATTTCTCAGTGGTACTGCCCATGGGAAACGTGTAGCCTGGTCAATAATCACGAGGATGTATTGGAATCCTCTCGGAGTTTTGATAAGGGGTCCTACTATATCTATAGCAAGTCTTTTTACTGGGTCCGAGATTATGGGCATCGGAACCAGTGGTATTTCTGGTGGCCGGTTAGGAGTTACCCTTTGACAAGATGCACAGGATTCACAAAAGCGAGTCGTTTCTCGGAAGACTCCCGGCCAATAAAATCTGGCTAAAATTTGATCAAGGGTGCCTTGTGCTCCCTTATGACCCCCTACTGGATGGTCATGAGCCAGACGTAAAATCAGCGACTTAAAAGTGTTTGGGACCACTAACTGCTTCCGCACCGTTCCAGTTCGAAGATCCTTACATTCCCGATATAATATGTCCTCTTCCATAATAAATCTGGGGAAGGAATTCTTTTCTTCTCGAGCATACTCCAGTGCACGAGCTAATGCAGGGTCTGCCCTTTGTTCCATCTTAAAGGAAGGGAATTTTTCCATCAACTCTGCCGGTACCCATGGCATCCCTTTCCCAGCTTCCAGGTCGGCTCTACCTTGAGAGCGGCACCTTCTTTCTCTTCGTCTCTCAGCCTTGGGTTTTCTTACCTTCTTCAAGGGGTCGCCCATTAAGTCTTCGTGGGATGGAAGGTCTCCTAAGGAGGTGTCTCTAGAACACGAGGGCTTTTCAGCATCCTGGGTATGCGACCGCGTGGAAACTAGAGCTTCCTTAGGATCTATAGACTCCTTGATATTTTTCCGCTGAGGACTGAGACTTTCAGTAGGGTTATGGCGAATGCAAGTGGCACTTAGCACTGCTGGTGGAGATAAGCCCTCTTTCAGACTTCTCCTGAATTGTGGCCAATCACGGCCTGATACCAGCTCCTGGGGTAATCTAGGCACCACCGCTACTAGAATTTCTTTCACAATGCCTAGTCCCTTAACCCACAATTTATATACAGGGTAGCGGGTAGCTGCCCCGTGTATACATTTTATTTTTACGGTACCTTCTGGCTGATCTGGAACTGATGAACCCTGATCCTTGATCACAAACCATAATCTCCTTGAAATCATAGTTTGATCAGCTCCAGAATCCAGGAGTGCTTTTACATTTATTCCTTGAATCTGTACATTCAATACAAAGCCTTCACGTATTGTCTTTGGGTTCTCACCCACAAGAGCAGTACGTGAATAACACTGTTGTTTCACATGACCCTTTTTACCACAAGAAAAACATCTCTTAGTATTTTCTTTTACTACAGGCTTATAACTTTTTGAACCAGTATACATGGGACGTGAGAATTTTCCAATTTCTGCGCCTCCATACCTACTACCAATTTGGGAGTCTCCACCCTGGGTTGGGTGACTCTCTCCGCTTCCAAATATCACTCGGTGAGAGCTATGGCGTCTGTAGTGGTATGACAATTCTGCAGAATTAGAAAATTCTGTACTCTACTCGGTATGGCTGACATATACTGTTCCAGGATTATCACATCCATCAAAGTATCCACATTTTTCTTTTCGGGCTGTAGCCACTTGTTTGCTAGACTATGTATCCTATGGCCTAGCGCTTTGGGCGTTTCATCGGCCCTGAGGACAGTAGCTCTAAACATCTTATTATAAGATATAGGGGTAAGACCTAAACGATCTCTAATGGCTGTGACTACCTCCTCATAGGTATTTGCTAGAGCTGGGGGCATCGCCCTATATGCAGCAAGCGCCTCCCCCCTGAGGGACGCTGTGAGGCATATGGCCCACTGCTCAGGTGGCCATTTAGCAGAGCATGCAACTCTACTGAATGAGTCTAGGAAATCATCCACATCGTCATTTGGACTTAGCTTCCCTACAACGAGATCATTGCATGTCCAATGTCCACTATCTGGGCTGGTTGGTCCGGTTGCCATCAGGTTCTCCGCGTTGGCCCTTGCCATCGCCTCTCGCTGATGTGCCAACCAATTCTCCATGGTCTGCAGGACCGGTAGCTGTTGCGCCTGCATGGCTTGAAGGGCTTGCGCTTGGTTTTGCTGTGCGAACTCCGCCTGTTTATCGAACTGGAGTGCCATCCAGGCACAAAGCTCCTTCGGCTCCATACTGCACCTGTATAAAGGAAGACAAGAAGAAAAAGAAACCCAAGTGTGGCTCTCCTAACAAAAGCTCTTCTTCTTTCCTTTTTTTTTTTTTTCCCTCAAACTTCACCCGGATATCCAATACTACTCAGGCCTATCTACGTCTTACCTGACATTAGTGTTGACTCCAGCTCTGGAATATAAGTGTTGTCCTGCTCCGCAGTTCTCCACTTCTGGGGTCGCAACAGGATTTTCACCTTTCAGGATTTACGATCCGTTCCGGATTCCGATAATTCCATTCCAGGTTTTTTCCTTCCGCTCCGGTTGACAGCAGATCCGTTCCGGGTTTTGTTTTTACACTCCGGTTTTCCAGAAGTCCAGACCGGGTTTTTATTTTTAAACTCAGGAGTTTTATTTTTCTTTTATTTTGCGGTTGTAGGCTCCAATCCAATATCCTGCCAACTACGCCATTTTATGTCACGAGCACTACCCTGGCGGTAAATAGCAGTCAGGGCAGGTCGTACATAACTATATAGGGAGGAGATTGGCCAGTAATCCAGAGGCCCAATTAGCTTTTGGTCCTGTTAGTTTCCTGGATCCTAATCTCCAAAGAAATCAACTGCACAAGCGGTGGGAAAATAAAGGCTTTTATTTCCCCTTCTCGCAAGGGTTCAAAGGATTGGGCAATAACAACAACGCAAATGTCCTTAATTCAGGTAAGAAAAAGTAAAACAAAAGTTTAAAGCAAAACTGTTACTTTCAGAGTAGCGCTGGTGTTCACTCAAACAATAATGTTCTAGGCAGCAACACATACAGCTTACAAGCCTGGCAAAGATTCTAGGCTTCCCGTGGTACAATATGTCCAGTCCATTTCTGTATCTGAAACCTCATTTGCCAGTTCCACTTGCATTGGCTCATAGGCGGAAGCCTCTGACTCTGAGTCCCTGGGTTCAGGTAGGTTATAGTCAGGCTTCTTATATAGCTCTTCTAGCACAGCCCAATGTTCTGGGTAACTCGTAGGGCATTGGCTCTGTGCTGTTTTATATTGAGGAAACTCCTCTCTCCTTAGAGGTTTTATGGCAGCTTTATAAAAACATTTATTATTCAAACCTTTCTTATCAGGTAAACTTTTCCTATAGCTTGTATCATAAAAAGCTTTACCTTGGGAATTTGGCTTCTCTGTTTCCAGTGAAGGTTGAGGCCTGCACCAGTTTCTCCGTTGACTTGTCTGTACAGCACAGCTTAGGTCTTCAGGCTGTGACCCTGTTGGTTCTGGACAACAGTTGCAGCAATGCCTTTGCCTCTCTGGGCAAACAGCTTTTACTCCTCTGTGAGCTGAGACCTTCCCAGGTTCCTCCTTAGCTCTCAGGCAATCACCTTTCACTCTGGGTGATCTTCTGGCAGTGGAATATTCAGGTTTGCATTCTAACCTCTTTTCCTCTGTTTTGCCTTCCTTCCTGCTACCTCCTTTCCAGCTGTCTCTCCAGCTGCCTTCACTCTGGCTGCTTCTTTTCCAGCCTTCACTCCGGCTGCTTCTTCAGCTGCTTGCTTTCCAGCTGCCTTCACCGCTGCCTTTCCCGCTGCTCTTTCCTCCACTGCCACTTCTTCCCCCTGCTTTCCAGTCTTCCTCCTTAAGAAGTCCTCCTGCGCTCAAGGATTGGAGGTTGACTGGCATTACCTCATGATCAGTGGGGCGTGGTTCCTCAGTCACTCTGGAGTCCCTCTTCCTCCCTCTATCTGGTTCCTTCAGATATTGCAGCTTGTATGTACCTTTTTCTCTATTTAAAGCATTTTCCTTTCTCTCATCCCGGTCTGCTGGGTGACAGACCTCACTATACACTCCTAAATTTGACCCTAAATCTTCATTATTAACATTCACATTTTTTGTTGGATTGTTTACCATGAAAGGATTTCCTTTCTTGTGGCAAATCTTCCAATTTTCTCTGATATTAAGGCACCCATTGCCCCAAACAACTAAAAGTAATCTGAGGGACAACATATGATGCAAACCCACAGATATACTTATCTTCTGATGAACTTCCAACAATAATCAACGATGAAGCAATATGCGATGAACTTCAATCGTCGAAAGATAATACTTAAGGAACAGCATAAAAGCTGCTTCCCTATCATTGAACCACGGCTCTCAGAAGTCAAAACGCCAGATGTAGTCCATTCTTTCTATTCATTGGCTACAGTTGGATCAACCAAATCCTTTTAGATCTTTGCGTTGACTCTATATATCTGAGTGCCACGAAGTCCACTCAAATATATAGAGTGAACGCAGCACCATGTTTCAAGCCTCTGCCAATTTGCGGCTTTTCTTCAAACAAACTCGCTTTTCCTTAGCCGTTATCAACCATAAAAATATCTTAAAATGTGAAAAGTCAAACAACTGAGCAACCTTTTCTTACAGCAATAGATGATATCAATCAAGGGTGGATCATATATTTATCCAATAGAATTCTTTGTTATTTTTCAATGTCTGTTTCATATTCTGTCAACCTTATTAAAGTACTGTAAGCTCCATCAATCAATATCTAAATTTAAACCATGTGGTGTCATCGTATGAAGTTTAAAAATCCATGATTGCTCTAAATATTGTAATTTTGATATTGTAATTTGATCTCCACCTCTCATATTAACAGGAACATGGTCCATTATCTTCCATTTCAGTTCATCAAACGAGTGCCTCAGCTGCATACAATGAGTAACCATGGGAGCTGATAAAACTTTGGTGTTTATTCTAGAGAGAAGATATCCTCATTCTATAGTACGTCAAACCTATAAGAGAGGATGATTTAATCATCCTGAATGGTGGTAAACTCAGGACTCTAATCAAGTGAAGCCTCTAATACTTTTGTAGGAGTTTTCCCATTTATGCAATATTTGGTGGCAGTTACAACAATATAAAAAAAAAATAAACATTGGCATCTTTTAGCATTATATTCTTGTTGCCAATTACTATTGATGATTGCTTATCAGCAGAGATGTAATATCAACAATTTTGTAGTACATACAACGACATTAAGAGATAGGATTATGATTCAAAATCAAGATAGGGGTCATTTTGCATGCTTAGCTTGTGACTTTTGTCAGAACACGTTGAGAGGATTAGAATGGAAAGATCCTTCTACTAATATTGCTTATAAAGCTCGTCAGTCAACGTTATGTTTGACTACATTTGTAGTATATTTAATTTTCTGTCCTTGTCAACTTAAATATGTAGGTAGAACTACTAGAGCTATGAAATTACATCTTCAGGAACATCGCTCTAGGATAACCACCAAAGTTTTATCAGCTCCCATGGTTACTCATTGTATGCAGCTGGTAAACAATCCAACCAAAAAATGTGAATGTTAATAATGAAGATTTAGGGTCAAATTTAGGAGTATACAGTGAGGTCTTACTTGATTTATTTAAAGTATTTATTCAGTAGACCTTTTGGCCTTTTTGATATAAGCTTACCTTTCTTGTCAAAGATAATTGACGAAGTTGTTCTAATTCAACTTCAGGACCATATTGATACTCATTTCCCTGTTGATCTTCAGTAATATGGCTTTAGACCATAGCATGGTATTGAAACTATATAGCATCAGTTCAAAACAAGAAATCTATCTAGCCACAATCTTTACACTGTCTTATACACTTAATGCAACAAAAAGAATTTAGTTCGCAAATGGAGAAAAAATATAAATATTTCTATATCACCTTAATTAATATAGGACATTTTAAAAACAATTTGACTCTAATAACTACATCTCAGATCCATTAGTATTATTTCTTCTATTATATGTTATTTGTGCCGCTTTAATTAATGGACTTCTGGCTTCATTGATTTGTTAAATTTAACTGGTAGACATTGCTGAAAGCAAAGCATAGTAAACCTTCTTGTTACTCTTATGCCATGCCCAGGATGAAAGTCTAATCAATTAAAAAAAAAATAAAACTATATTAACATTGAACTGAATATATTAATTGGAAAGCTGCATCACGCTGGCATATGATGAGAAAATTGTGTTGCTTTCTGAAATAGATATGATTCTAAGTGGAAAAGATAGGCTACCATATGAATTAATTCAGTCCTCCCTATTGAATTAGGTAGTTTGATACTTAAGAACAGTTACTCACCTGTAACAGATGTTCTCCAGGAGCAGCAGGAATCAATCCTCACATATGGGTGACATCGGCGCCGACGGAGCCCTCATGCGGAGCATTTCCCCAGCTTTCAAGAAAAGCTTTAGGGAATGCAGCGCGCATGCGCGGTCCCCTTCCTGCCCAAGGGTGCCATCTTGCTCAGTCTGATGACATAGCTAAAAGACAGCAAAAAGTCAAAATGAAGTATATGACTGCAACTCTAGGGGAGGCGGGAGGGTTGTGAGGACTGATTCCTGCTGCTCCTGGAGAACACCTGTTACAGGTGAGTAACTACTCTTTCTCCAGGACCAAGCAGGAAGTCAGTCCTCACATATGGGACTCCCCAGCTCTAGGCTACTGGGAACCCTAAGCTGAAAAATGGCTCCCTCTAAAGAGCCTCAGCATTCGTGATAAGAATATCCTCTGAGAACGCCCCCGTACGGTAGCCCAACATAAAGGCCGGAGGGTAGGAGTTGCCTAAACCTCAAAGAGATTACGGAGTACCGCCTGTCCGAAAGCACTGTCCCTTCGGGACTCTCTCTCCAGGCAGTAATGGGCTGCAAAAGTCTGGCTTGAAGACCAAGTTGCGGCCCGGCAAATGTCTGCCAATGGAACAGAGCAGAAATGAGCTACTGATGCGGCTTTCACCCTGACACGATGGGCCGTGACTCGACACTGCAAGGGGAGAAGGGGAGGTCGGCTGCCTTGAACGCCCAGGCGATACAATCTGCTACCCAAGTGGATAATGTACGCTTGGAGACAGGTAACCCCATCTTATTAGGGTCAAAGGAGACGAAGAGCTGAGTAGCCCTTCGATGCCCCTGCATACGTTCTATGTAAAAAGACAAGGTCCTCTTACAGTCCAGGGTATGCAAGACTGTTTCAGCCCAGCTAGTATGCGGCCTGGGAAAGAAGGTCGGAAGACCCACTTTTGGAAGGAACTTGGAATGGGTCCGTAGGACTACCCTGTTCCTGTATAACCGTGTGTACGGCCTATCAGAAACCAGAGCTTGTAGTTCACTCACATGTCTGGCCGAGGTAAGAGCCACCAGGAAGAGCGCTTTCCAAGAGAGGAAGCGCAAATGGCAAGTTACCATCGGCTCCAACGTGGGCGAGTAAGTTGCTGCAAGACCACGTTCAAATCCCACTCAGCTGCCGGTGGACGAACCGGAGGCTTGAGCAGAAGCAGGCCTCTGAGAAATCGGGACACCAAAGGGTGAGTCGGCAGAGACTGTCCTTCCACCAGTGAGTGGTGCACTGAGGTGGACCCGAAGAGAGTTAGACTTAAGGCCTAGGTCTGACAGGTGAAGTAGATACTGCAGTACTACTGGCACAAGGCAAGAGAAAGGATCTTCATTTGCGCTGAGCACACCACACCGTAAACCTATGCCACTTGAGGGCATAGGATTTTCTGGTGGACTGCCTCCTAAAGGGCAAGACCACCTCCTCAATCTCCTTAGGTAGACATAAGGGAGCTAGCACTGTCCTTTCAGCAGCCAGGCCATCAGATTGAGGGACCTGAGATTGGGGTGCAGAAGGGAACCCTGATCTTGAGAGAGGAGATCATGTTGCAACCCCAGAGGGAATGGAGTTTCCACCGCCAATTGCAGCAGAAGTGGAAACCACGGTTGCCTCGGCCATTTGGGAGCTGCCAGAATCACTGAGGCCTTGTCCCGGAGAATCTTGAACAGAGTTTGGGCCATCAGGGGCCTGGGAAGAAATGCATACAGGAGGCCCATAGACCAAGAGATCAGAAAAGCATCCACTGCTATCCGCAGGGGATGTGGCTGTCTGGAGCAGAACCTGGGCAACTGACGATTCTGTGGACTTGCAAAGAGATCTATGGATGGAAGTCCCCAGCGGAGGAAGATCTGCTGGACCACCAATGGATTCAACTGCCATTCGTGAGGTTGGAGAATCCTGCTTAGCTTGTCTGCTAGGAAATTCTCCTGACAAGGTTGATAAACTGCTTTGAGAAACATGCCTTGATTGACTGCAAAGGAACACAGGGCCAGTGCCTCCCGACATAGGAGCCTGGACCCCGTGCCCCCTTGTTTGTTCACGTAGAACATTGCTACTTGATTGTCCGTCTGAACTAGGACAGACTGGTGAGATAGGGCATGAGAAAATGTTTGTAGAGCTAAGCGGATTGCTTGCAGCTCCAAAAGATTGACTTCCTGCATGGCCTCCCGAGGAGACCACCGGCCTTGAGTGCACATGACCTGGCAATGTGCACCCCAGCCCATTAAGGAAGCATTGGTCATCAGCGCCCTTGTGTGTGTTGGAGCCTGAAAAGGTACCCCCCTGAGAAGGTTTGGGAGATGTAGCCACCACTTTAAGGAGTCCAAAAGTGGTTTGGACACCTCTACCCTGTCTTGGAGGTCGCCTGTGGCCTGTGTCCACCGAGCTCTGAGGCACCATTGAGCAGGCCGCATGTGCAGGCGGGTGTTGGGAGTCACATGCACCGTGGATGCCATGTGGCCCAGGAGCCGCAGGTAGTGCCTGGCGGACACATGAGAACTGCTGTGGAACTGGTTGGCCAAGTCCATCAGTCTGTGAGCCCTGTCCTCGGGCAAGTAGGCTCTTGCCTGAAGGGTGTCTAGTCTTGCTCCTATAAACTCTCGGTACTGACAGGGGAGCAAAGTGGACTTTGCGTAGTTTATGACAAAGCCCAGATGCTGAAGAAGAGAGACAGTGTAAAGAGTGGCTTGTCGGGCCTCCTGGGGAGACTGGCCCCTGATGAGCCAGTCATCCAGGTATGGGAAGACGAAAATTCCCCGATTCCTGAGATAAGCCGCCACCACCGCCAGGCATTTGGGGAAAACCCTGGGGGCAGAGGTTAGGCCAAAGGGAAGTACCCTGTACTGAAAATGGTTTCCTCCCACCACAAATCTGAGATATTGTCTGTGGTCTGGATGAATGAGGATGTGAGTATAAGCATCCTTTAGGTCTAAGGAGCATAGCCAGTCTCCCTCCTGGAGGTAAGGCAGCAGTATCCCAAGGGTAAGCATCTTGAACTTTTCCCTCTCCAGAAACTTGTTTAGGTTTCGCAAATCTAGGATAGGCCGGAGGCCCCCTGTCCTTTTTGGTACTAGGAAGTACTTGGAGTAGAAGCCTTGCCCTTCCAGGTTGTGAGGCACCGGTTCCACTGCCTGTTCCTTTAGAAGACTTGCCAACTCCTGAAGGAGGAGGTTCCTGTGTAGACGGAGTCTGGGAGGCTCCCCTGGAAAATAGGAGGGGGGTAGCTGGTGGAAGTGGAGCATGTAGCCCTGCTGGACTATGCTCAATACCCAGCTATCCCCTGTGATGGCTGGCCACCTGTAAGCGTACAGGGTCAGCCGACCCCCTGTGATGAGTGGAGTCACCGGCGGAGGAGTGGCTATGCTGTAGGAGTCAAAACCCTGCTCCCTGCTGTGCAGGAGCCGGAGCTGGTAGCTTGGGGGTCTTCTGCCTATGGGGCCCATGCCCCTGCCCCTTGGCCTGCTGACTCTGTTGGGGAGCTGGAGAGGCCTGATAGTGAGGGTAGGATTTGTAGGCAGCACCCTTCCTTGGGAAAAAGGGCTTCTTTCCCGAGCCCTTATTTTTTTGAGAAGGGGCAGAAGTCTTCCTCGACAGCCTTGTCCTGGTGAGAGTCTCAGTCTCGATTTCTGCAGCCTTTTCAGTCATGGGCTTACCGAAAAGGTTTTCACCTCGGCAGGGGACATCGACCAACTTGTCCTGCACCCATGACTCCAGGTGTGATGACTGTAGCCAGGCCTGACGGCGTGCCACGATGCCGGCTGCGGCTACCCGGGCCAAAGCCTTGAAGCCATCATAGGCTGCTCGAGAGATAAACTTCGAGCACTCTCGGATCCCTGTTGACAAAGCCTTGAACCTCTGCAAAGGTTCCTCAGAGAGGCCACCTGAGAACCCGGCAATCTCCTTTGCCAGGTCTCGTAGGTACATGCCCATGTACAGCTGGTAGGTCTGGACACGGCAAGATAGCATAGAGCCCTGGAAGCACTTTTCTACCGAGGGCATCCAAGTTCCGGGCCTCCCGGCCAGGGGGCACTGAGGAGTGCATCTTCTGACTCTTCAGGCGGTGCATGGCCAATTCCACAACCATGTAGTTGTACGGTAGCTGCGCCTTTTGGAACCCAGGGCTCTTACAGACTCGATAAATGGAATCAACCCGTTTGCTAAGAACTGGCACCGAGGCCGGTGCCTGCCACATACGGAAGAGCAGCCGTTCCAGCATCGGAGGAATCGGTACAGTAAAGGCTTCCTTTGGAGGACAGGCATACTGGAGGGCATCGAGCTCCTCAGCTCGAGGCTCCTCCTCAGCATCTGCAGGGAAAGCCAAAGCTTTGGCCATGTCCCTCATGAAGTCCGAGAATTGGGTATCCTCTGGCTTGGAATCCAGTGTGTCCGAAGGGACGCACCGGGTCCGGAAGGTGTCCGGGGACTCCTCGTCCTCCGTCTCCCACGCCGACTCCTCCGAGGAGGAATTGAGAGGCTCCGGCTGTGTGGGCCTCGGTGCCACCCGCCCCGACACCGAGGGTAACGGCGTCGATGATCTCAGCCCCACACAGGAGGTCAAGGGGGACCTTGACCGAGGATCGACTCGAGACTTCATTGACTCGAGGATCGGCTCGGTCTCTGGGGTCGACTTAGATGTCGAGGTCCTGGTGGTTGGGGCAGATGCACCGGTTAGACCAGTGATCAGCAACCGCTGCTGTTCCATTAAGGCAGCCAAGCTGCTCTCCAGGCCGTCAGCCTGAGTCCAAACTCAGGAGACTCAGTAGCCCCCGACTCGGGCCCCGGCGGCGTCGGGCCCCGGCGGTGTCGGGCCCGATGTCGGTTCTCCCGGAGGAGAGTACACGAGGACAACAGCACTTACATGACTCGGGGACTCCGGCTCCACACGAGGTAACTTAGACGGCCTCTCCGACTCCGAGAGCCCGGGGCGGCGGTCAGGGCTACGCGACCTAGCCCTCGAGGACCCAGGAGCCTCCACCGACGCTGCTCTCGCGAGCTTCTTCTTTCTTTTGTGCTCCTGGGCAGGAGACTACCTCTCAGAGGAACCCCGACGGCGCTCGGGGTCTGACTCCCGAGATGTTGAGGCCTCTGACGAAGTCCAGGCCTGGCCGGACGCAGACTCTGAGAAAATTCTCTCACGTTGATGCTGACGGCTCCAAAGTGCCTTCGACGACATTTTGCCACACGAGCCACAAATAGTTGTTCACTGTTCACTGTAATTAATTGTATAGTATAATTTTGTTTTTCATGTTTTATTCTGTACCCTGTTATTTGTTCCTTGTAAACAGTTGCAATATACTGCCTTTTATAGTTCTATGTAAACCGTTTTGATTTGTAGAAAGACGGTATATAAAACATGTTAAATAAATAAATAAATGGTCGGGCCCAAGGCAGCAGAGGCAGCAGTCATGTGTGTCAGTGAGAGACATAAGTTTCTTGTACCGATCACACTTTTTGAACCCGTTGGCAGCCATTGGGGGGAAAAAGGGCCCCTGCAAGGTCAAAAGACCGGACTGCCAGTGGAAACACAAAAAAGGCGCGAACGCTAGTCATGAAGGACAAAAACCGAAAATCAAAATTCCGGACTTGATACCGGTGTACCGAGCCGAGGCGGGAAGGGGAACCGGCATCGATCCGGATCAGAAAAGCCAAAATAGCTAAAAAAAATCTACTTTTCCCGGGTGACACAAACTCACGTCCATTGGGCTCCGTGGAAAAAGAAAGACTGAGCAAGATGGCACCCTTGTGCGGGAAGGAGACCGCACATGCGCGCTGCATTCCCAAAGGCTTCCCTTGAAAGCTGGGGAAATGCTCTGCACGAGGGCTCCATCAGCGCCGACGTCACCCATATGTGAGGACTGACTTCCTGCTTGGTCCTGGAGAATATCCAATATACAGTATCACCTTTCAAAAAAGATACAAGGTACTATCTACCCAACAGGAGACACTATCCGTTACTATAGCTGAATTATTCAAGAGCACCACTTTTATCCTGTAGGGTTTTCCAATAAAAAGTAATAGAGTTCATTTAAAGTAAAATGCTAAAAGAGGATTTTATTGTTATTGATGTAATTCAAAGCAGACTGTGCATTGATATGCTTAACAAATGGAAAACCTTGGTCTTTTTCAAGTTTTCATAGTAGGCTCACCCAAAACTTCAACAAATGTTAATGAAAATGAACATGTAGAGGAAAATAAGACAGAAGAGGTAGGGTGGAACTGCAGAGAGCTCCTGATCTTTAAAGAGAGAATGAAATTTTAAACACTGCAAATTAATGCTCCTAAGGATCTAAAATTCTTCTAGGAAGAACCCATGATATCCCATGATTGTACAACCTCAGCAAGGGGCAGAAAATCTGTCCCTTGCCATGGACTTTGTCATTCCCTTTGGAACTACAGAAAGCTTGCAAATTCATGCAAGGACTGGCCACAGAAGATTCTGTTCTGAAGGAATTACAATTACTTAAAAAGGGATGGAAAAATATGGGCCATATAGATAGATCTGTCTGCAGCCTTTAATTTGTGAAGACCATAACATTTTGTTATGTAAGCTGAATGAAAGTAGAATCTCTGGAAGTGAAAGGCCATGGGCAGGGTCCCGGCGGCCGCCTGTAACCAGGTGTCGGCCCGGCGTGGCGACCCTGTCGGCGTCTGTTTGACGGGGGGGGGGGGGAGGCATCAGAGTGAGGACGCAGTATGCATCTTTTAAATTCATTGGCTCCTGGCAGCGGGGATGAGCGCTGAGGGAGTCAATGGGTGTGGGGAAGGTGTGCGGAGCTTGCGTCCTGGCGGCTCAGCGGCAAACGCGACGGGAGGTCTTCGGGGCTGGTGTGTTGGCACGTTGCTGGAGCGGAGACTGTGACCAGAGGAGAGCGGGTTTGGTGCAGTGGGGCCAAATGGCACAGAAGAGCAGGTTGGCGGTGCGGTGGTGCTGGCGGGCTCTCTAGGCGCAGCAGGTCTGGTGTCGGGCCCTGACATTGCTGACGGCATCCAGCGAAGCCTGACTGGTGGAGTGCAGGATCAACGGAGGGGAGCAGATTAGCAGCGCGGTTCCCGTTGTGCAGTGGCTGCTGGCGTGGGGCCACGAAGTTGACATGGTGATTCAGCAGGCCAAAATCGGGTGAAGTTGTTGGGTGTCAGGGGTCTGAGAGCTGCTTGTCTATATAAAAAAAAAAAAGAAAGAAAGAGGGGGAAGGGGGGTTGGGTATAATAAGGGTTGTGGCTCCCTAGCAGGCTGTGTGTGTTTGGCGGGCAAAGTTTTGCGGGATGCCTGCAGTGAGAGGACATCACAGCAGGGGAGGGGCTCTAGCAAGGCTAGAGGAGGCAGGGCTCGCTGTGCTATTACCGCCCGAGCTGCTGCAGAAAGGAAGGTGGGAAGTGATGTGATGGAAAGCGAGAGTTCCGTGGGTTCAAGGGGACAGTTGGAGCTGGGGGCCACGCGTAGGGGAGATAGAGGATCAGGAGGGCTTCCAAGAGGGCAAAGGGGGTCTCCAGCTTCACGTAGGAGGGGGAGAGGGATTAGGGCTCGGGGACAGAGAGTTCGGGGACAGCCAATGTCAAGGAGCTCTGGGATAGCGGGCAAAGTTACTACCTTGTCTGGAGGAGTACAGGATAGTTTGGACAGGGGGCACTTGCGAGATGCGCCTTCCGGTGTGGGACTGGATGGGGGTGGTGGGGGGGTGCTATGGCGGCTTTCCGCGCCCCCAGTGTAGTAGGACAAAGTATATCTTCCCCGGTAGTTTGGCCGGCTGGGCAGAGGGGATATGGATATGCAGGGCAGATGGGCTATGGGTCGGTTAATGGGCAGGCCGCATGGGAGCACTGGCTTGGGGGAGGCCAGGGTCCATCCCGGGCTGAATGGGTGGGGGCTTGGCAACCTTCCTGGGCTCCTGCTGTCCCCCACCCCGGGTTTCCTTTTTTGTCTCAACAGGTGCCATTGGTGCATCCACTGACAGGGGCGCATGGACTCGATGAAGGATCGCCTGCGGTGCTCATGGACACAGGGAGAGCTGCGACCCGAGGCTTTTCAGTGGAGGAGATTGCTGCAAGAGAAGACAGCTTGCACCAGCAGAATGAGAATCTTCAACAGGCCGGGTCGCATCCAGCAGCTACAGGGGAGATGGCGACAGCTGCGTCAGGTGAGTTGCACGTAGCGCAAGGAGGATCGCTTGATAGGGATAATTTGCGGTAAGAAAGGGTGGGAAGAGCACGCAGGAAGAAGAAGCATTCTTGTAGGTGGCGCCACGAATTGGATTCGTCCTCATCATCCTCCTCCGACAAATCTACGGGGTCATTGGGTGCTGAGCGGGGGTGTCAAAGTGTGTGTGGCTGTCAAGGTGCAAGTGGCACTGATTCAATGGTGGGCAGACCGGAGGGTGGACCGTCTACTGTAGCGTCTTTCTCTGAGTTATGGGAAGGGGTCCCAAAGAAGTTGTGACGTAAGTTTAAGAAGCATCGATATATAGATATTTTCCGATTGCCCAAGGGTCGGAAGAGGTCGGGGAGAGTAGAAAAAAACAAAGAGAGGATGAGAAAGTGAGTAGGCTTCGGAAGGTCTCGTGTAATGTGGTCAATTGGACGAGGGCTTTCTTGTGTTTGGCGAGTGTTTGGGGCCGTCACTATCCGGAACACCATGGGATGTTACTGGCTTATGCAGATTTGATATTGGAGGCATCGCAGAGTCACGAGGGATGGGCATGGTTAAATTATGATGAGACGTTTAGGGATAAAATGGAAGAGAACAAAGGACTAACTTGGGGTATGCAGGGCATTAACCTGTGGCTGACACAGATGTCAGTCAGAGCGGGTGTGGGGGGGGGGGGAAAGGGAGGACCCGGGGTCAATGCAGGCGTGGGCCGTTCCTTTCGGGCTGGCAGGACCACAATGCAACCAAGACAGGTTATGGGCAGAGTTGGGGACTTGTGCTGAAGGTTCAATAAGTCCTCTTGCCCTTTTCCAGACTGCAAGTTCAGACATGTGTGCTCAGCGTGTGGCAGGGCACACACAGCAGCAAAGTGCATTAATAATAATTTTACCTGCCTCCAAGCAATAATTTGGTGATTGGCTTCACCCCCACACAGATACGGGTGGAGATTTTAGTCAAGTGGCTTCGCCACTACCCAAAGCAGGAGGATAAGGAGGTTTTGCAATGTGGCTTTTCGGTTGGGTTTTCTTATGCCAGTTCATGGAAAGGTAGCATTCACAACGGCGAGGAATTCCCCCTCGATATGACGCTTTGCGTTGATGGTTCGGGAGAAGTTGATGGTGGAGTTGAGTGTAGGCAGAATAGCGGGTCCATTTGCGAATCAGCCTTTCCCGAATTTAGTGGTCTCGCCGTAAGCATAATACCTAAGAAAGAACCAGGGAAGTTCCGGCTAATACATAATTTGCCTTTTCCGCTGGGGGCTTTAGTAAATGATCACATCCCTTGGGAGATGTGTTCAGTGCGCTATACGTCATTTGATAGGGCAGTGGAGTTGGTTAGGAAATGTGGGCACAAGGCCTTAATGGCTAAGGTTGATATCGAATCTGCTTTCTGCTTGTTGCCAGTGCACCAGTCGGCGTTTCACTTACTTGGTTTCCGATTTATCAAAAGTTTTTATTTTGATAAATGCTTGTTGATGGGTTGTTCGTATTTTGAAAAATTCAGTTCCTTCCTGCAGTAGGCACTGGTGAGGAAAGTCAGTTGAACTAATGTGGTGCATTACCTAGACAATTGCTTGTTTGTAGGAGCAGCTCATTCAGAGGTCTGCAGAGCGCTTCTAGCAGGTTTTGTGAATTTGGCTTGCGAATTGTGTGTGCTATTGGCAGGCGGCAAGACCGAGGATCCAGCGACGAAGATCACCTTCTTGAGAGTGGAGTTGGATTCAGAGAATATGGTGGCCCGTCTGCCAATGGAGAAGGTTGTGAGGTTGCGGGTATTGGTGGCTAATGTGTTGGTTACGGCTAAATTAATGTTGAAGGAAATGCAGGCTTTAATAGGATCACTGAATTTCGCCTGCAAGGTAATCCCTATGGGTCGGGTATTCATTAGGCAGTTGGCAGCATCAACAGCAGGGGTTCATAAACCACATCACCGCATTAGAATTTCCAGAGTGATTCGAGAGGATTTGCGGGTATGGGAGGTCTTCTTGAGAGACTTTAATGGGACTTCGGTGCTGATGGAGGCGGAGATCTCTAGCGAAGATTTGCAGCTATACATGGATGCAGCGGATGGTATAGGTCTGGGAATTTATTTTGGAGGGGCGTGGTGTGCAGATAAGTAGACGCAAGTGTGGCATGATGCGGGACTGACCAACAATATCACCTTCTTGGAACCTTTTCCCATCTTGGTGGTCTTGGCATTATGGCCTGTTAGGCTGCGCAAACCGCAGGGTGGTTTGGTGGTGTGATAATGAGGCAGTGGTCAGCGTAATTAATCACTACATCCCACGATGTGTGCAGGTTGCGACTTTAATGAGGGAGGTGGTATTGGCATGCTTGCATCTGAATGTGTCGATAAAGGCTCGACATCTTCCGGGGCATACTAATGCGATTGCTGATGCTCTTTCCCATTTACATGGAGATCAGTTTCGGAGGTTGACACCAGAGGCGGACACAGAAGGGTTCGTGGTCCCTTGGAACTTATGGAGCTTTGGCCACTGGAGATGACAACTCTGCTGCGGAGTTCGGTGTCACAGGGGACATGGTCTGCATATTGGCGAGGTTGCGAGAATGTGGTTGTATTTCTGGTAACTCGAGGGTGGCAGGCGGGTGTGGTATCTGATAATTTAATAGGGCAGTATAGTATTTTCGCCAAAGAAGGTGGGGTCGCCAGATCATCAGTGAGTAACCATTTGGTGGGTTTTTCATTTTTTGCGAGAGCAGTGGGATGGGGCTTTCCGGCAGGGCGATTCCTAGCCCGTAGGCTGATGCAAGGGTGGGAGCATGGGAGGCCGACACCGCGGGACTTTAGGAGGCCGATTACGCATGAGTTGCTTATGCGACTATGTGAGGCCTTACCTAATGTGGTGGCTTCTCAGTACAAAGCCACACTTTTCCAGGCGGTTTTTAGTCTGCCATTTTTTGTCGCTTTCTGGGTGGGAGAGTTGGTAGCAAACTCTAGCAAGTCTGGAGTTGGTTGCAGTTTACAACGAAAGCATGTCCAAGTGGAGAAGGGACAACTACGAGTGCTACTAGCAAAATCAAAGACGGACCAGCAAGGGAGAAGCTTGTGGGTTGTCTTGAAGGAGATTGGGGGTCTGGTAACATGCCCTGTAGCCGCAGTGAGGGACTTCTTACAGGTGCGCCCCACGTTAGAGGGTGGGATGTTCATCTATAAGGATGCAAGACTTTTGACTCGCATTCAAGTGTCCGCGGTGCTGCGGTTGGTCTTGCAGTGGATAGGCGAGGACCCGAGTCAGTTTGCAGCTCATTCTTTTCGCATTGGCGCAGCAACCAGTGTGGCGGTGGCTGGTTTATCAGACTGGCAGATACAAAGTATTGGCAGATGGCGGTCTAGGGCTTTTATGGGATACGTGCGTCTGTGAAGTGCAATGTCAGATGGGTTATCCTGTGATATTAACTGAAATTTTCTCTTACAGATGGGGTGCAGAGTGTTCGGGGCTGTTAGATGATGGGGCATTCCTTCGTGTACTGGGCTGGTCAGCAAGCGGTGGTGCGGCCTATCGGGTGTAACCTCGGACTTGATGTTGCTGTGGTGTCTGTTTCATGGCTGGGTGAGCGTGGGCTACATTGGATGCAGCTGATGCCTTTGCTTTGACACCATGAGCGACTTCGGAGCCAGCCATCTATTATACTGTTGCATTTGGGGGGCAATGACTTGGTGTCATGGACATGCAAGCAGCTAATAAGAGCAGCAAAGAGGGATCTTGCCGTGGTGCTAAGGATGTTTCAGGAGGTAGTTTTAATATGGTCTGATATCATCCCAAGGCCTGCATGCTGGAGCCAGCGGCGCTGGTCGCGAGGGCTGACAAAAATTAATCGTCAGATAGGACGTTGGGTATGTGAGCAGGGAGTTTGGCAGGTCAAACATTCATGGGTGGAGATTGATTGTGGGTGCATGTATAGGGAGGATGGGGTGCATCTTTCCCCGGTGGCGGTGGATTTGCTTTTGAATGATTGGCAAGAGGCCTTGGAATGTGTGCTTCAGAGTGGAGCACGCTGGTCGCAGCTTGATATTGGGGGGGGGGCGGGGGGGCAGCACAGGGACATTAAGTTGTCTGTGCAGGTGGCGGGATCCCGGAGGTTGCTGGGGTCTGGAGCCTTTGGCTAGACCTGGGCGGGCGCGGGGTGCCCTTGACCCGGACAGCCCCTGGCAGACTTTTGCTACTGACATGGTGAAGTCGGGAAGGGGTGCTAGGAAGTTGACGATGGCCTGACTGCGGCCGGAGCGGAGGCGAGGTCACCTTGCTAATTGCATGGCTGGTGAGGCATCGCTCCGCTGTTGAGTTTTAGAGAATTATTCTGGTTGTTAATGTTCAATATGTTAAAGATGATAAAGCTGCGACCAGTTGTTTCCAAAGAATGGTTTGTGTGTGAAGTTTGTGGAAAAAGGGGGAAGGAGGGGGGTGGATGGGGGGTGTGATGGTGTCAGGGTGGAGCACCGGGTCCGACTATCCAGGTTAGTGAAAGGCCGCGGGCAGGATCCCGGCGGCTTCCTGTAATTGGGTGTTTGTGTCTGCCTGTTTTTAGACCCCTGAAAAAGGCCTCTGGCCGAAACCGTTGAGTTGGGTCTGCTAATAAAGAGTTTTTTATACCACTCCTCTGTGTTTGGCCGTGGTCCTTGGCTTCTGCTCTGCTTCACTGTTTCTCCTGTGGAAGACCTTCTTCTTTTTCCCTTACCGTGTGGTTTCTTCTTTGAAGAACACCATAGCCTACACACAATGGGACAATATCTTCAGCTACTCAGAAGATCATTTGAATCACCTTCTTAAGGAACCTCCTCTGGTGGAGGATGAACCTGAAGAAGCTAGTTTTGCTGATCGTTGGATTGATCTGATTCGCACCAAAAAAGCAGTCATTAGATACGAACTACATTATGCAAGTATGTTGCAATACTGCAGGGTCAAGCGCATCCCAAGAGGACTAAGGATGACAAGAGAATCTAACATGTTTAGAGACGACAAACCCTTTATGGATAGGTGGTGCACCATCTTTTTTTTTTTTAAACTTTTATTTTCATTTTGCAACAAACAAAAGAAACAACACACCAAAGGAGACAAAACAAGTATACAATAAAGAAAAGTAAACCCAATTACCCCCCACCCCCACGCTTCTTCTCTAGCTGATTATGTCAGCATGTGAGCGCTTCCAAACAACAGTGATTATACATCAAAACAATCAAAAGAGTATCTGCGATACAGAATAATCATGGGACAAAGATATATACAAATTTAGACAGTCAGATGAGAGCATTGAGCAGAATGTACATAGTCATTGAGCATCTTCCATTTAGACCGATGATGAGGAGTCTGAATGGGGGAAGCAAACATACGAGGTATTTGTTCATATTTACTGTAGAGACAGACATGATTCCACCATTCATTGGGGCTCAAATGGGAGCTATTTTTCCAGTATTTCGTAATTAGGGAAATAGCAATGCCAAGCATGAAGTCCAAAAGGAAGTAAGCCGTTTTTGGAAGAGAGGGGATCCCCGCAGCTGAGCGAAGTCCCACTATCTTCCAAGAAAGGGGCTCTTGAAAGTGCAAAATAGACTGGATACGACCCCAGACCCGACGCCAGTAATACTGTAGTGCGGGACATTCATACATAACATGAGGTAGTGAACCAATGGCCGCATGACATGTCCAACAACTATTGCCCTGAGTAGTGTTCCATTTGGCTAATCTGTCAGGAGTGTAAAAACACCGGTGGGCTAGAAAGAAGAGTGTCTGAGTGAGTGAGGCGGATCGGGAGACCCGTGTCACTCTACTCCAGACAAGGCTCCATTGCTCCGGGGTCAAAGTCACATGCAATTCTCTCTCCCATGCTTTCTGCGCTATAGGGGTATCTCTAGTTTTAGCATTACATAAGGTTTTGTAAAAGTTGGATGCTACACCCGGTGAACTACCGATAGATCGGATAGTCTCCAACCAACCTGGTGTAGGGGAGGCCGATGGCGGGAGCACCTTAGCACTCCGAAGGCAATGCTGAAGTTGCACCAACTGAAAGTAGTGTTTCGCTGGGAGACCAAATTCAATTTGCAATTCACTGAAAGTTTTCCAGCGACCTTCATGGAACAACTGACTAGGAATCCAAATGCCCCTAGTGTACCAGGGGCTCCACGCCATCGGCTTATTTTGTATTCGAAATCGAGTATTGTACCAAAGTGGGAGCTTGTCTAACGGACAGAGTCGGGAGTCTAAAGATTGCATAAGATTATTAAAGGCACCTAAGGTGTCTAAAAGCATTGGTGGAAAGTGGGAGTCTGATGGGAGAGTCATACCAGGGAGAAAAGTAAGAGGAATCGGTTTGCAAAGGTCCTCTTCTATGTCTAGCCACACAGGTCTACTCGGTACTGGGTCTTCCAGCCAACGAGCGCCTTGTTTGAGAAGAAAAGATTGATGATACTTCAGGAAATCAGGGAATCTGACACCCCCATTTTCCTTATCTGCTTGCAGCTTATGTTTCGCTATCCTAGGTGTCTTGTTTTGCCACAAGTATCTAGTCAGAAGGCCCTCTATATCTTTATATATAAGTCGAGGTAAGAGACAGGGCAACATTTCTAAGATATAATTCACTTTCGGAACAATCATCATTTTTATGGTTTCTAATCGACCCCACCAGGTAAGTGTTAAAGGAGTCCAGCGGTGAGTAAGCGCCCGGACTTTAGAGGTTAAGTCTTTGGCATTGAAGGAGATAGTGTCTTCCAAAGGAGAACAATAGTGAACCCCAAGGTATTTGACCATGCGAGGTTGCCATAAAAAGGGGAAGGGTTGCATATCTGCCTGATGAAGCAAAGGATTTAATGGAAAGGCTACCGACTTGGTCCAATTTATCTTATAACCGGACAGTTGTGAGTATTTACCAATTTGCTCTAGGACAGCCGGTACTGAGTCTATAGAGACAAAAAGCATAAGGTCATCAGCATACGCTGAAATTTTGATTTCCCTATGGGTGAAGGGGACTCCATGGATCTCCTCCGATTGCCAGATTAGTAAAGCCAAGGGTTCGAGTGCAAGATCGAAGAGAAGTGGAGACAGTGGGCATCCCTGGCGAGTGCCACGTTGAAGGGGAAAAGGCTGAGACTTTAAAGCATTGGCACAGATACTGGCTGTAGGCTGTGCGTACATGGTGCGAAGACAACGGAGAAAACCTTCCCCGAATCCGTACCAGCGGAGGACTGCAAACAGGAAGGGCCACTCTAAGCGATCAAAGGCCTTCTCAGCATCAAGTGAGAGGCCAACAAATGGGCGATCAAGATTAACTGCGGTAGTCAGTACATGGCATAGAGTCCGAGCATTGTCAGCAGTTGATCTACCAGGAATGAAACCGCATTGATCTGGGTGTATTAAGGTAGGCATCCTATCAGAGAGCCGGGTAGAGAGAATGGTGGCAAATATTTTATAGTCCGCGTTTAGGAGGGAAATTGGACGATAATTAGCTGTTAGTTGCGGGTCTCTCCCCTCTTTCTCAAAAACTACTACATTTGCCATTGAAAAGGACCCAGAAGGAGAACCCTCCTCGGCCAGAGCAGAAAAATAAAGTTTCAAAACTGGAGCTAAGTCAGCGTGAAAGGTTTTGTAGAATTCAGCAGGGAGACCGTCTGGGCCTGCGGCTCGACCTGAGGCACATTTCTTGATAGCAGAATGAATTTCTGAGACAGTAAATGGTGTGTCCAAGGCCACTCTATCTTCGTCAGATAGGGTCGGTCTTTGTACCCCTGAAAGTAAGCGTTCAAATACATCTGGCTCAAAATCACATTCAGATTGATAAAGCCGAGTATAAAAATCACGAAAGAGTTCTAAGATGTCGGTATCTTTAGTGACCAACCCCCCCCCCCCCCCGACGGATTACGGAGGGCGGTAACACGCTTGGCTTCTTTTTGACCTTTTAGGGCATTTGCTAATAATTTGCCAGCACGATTATTTTCCCGATAATATAGCCCTTGTTGTGATTCAATATTTTTAACAGCAGCAGTGTACAAAAGCTGATTGTATTGAAAACGCAAGCGTTGTAAACGGAGTAAAATACATGGATCAGTACGGGACGTGAGGAGACGCTCCCCAGCTTGTATCTGCTGCTCTAGAATCAGTAAATGCTGCTTTCTTTGTTTCCCCTGCCGAATTTGATAGCTAGTTATAGTTGCGCGGATAGATGCTTTAAAACCCTCCCACCAAGCCCAGCTCGCTGTGTCATGGGGTGAGTTAAAATGAAAATAATCTTGGATAGCGGCTTTTATAGCAACCTGAAAATCTTTTTGACCCAGTAAGGATCTATCAAAAAACCAAGCTCGGGGAGAATCGTCCCGCGCAGTGACATGTAATGATAAAGATATGGCAGCATGATCTGAAATATGGAGAGGATGAGTCCTAGTCGTGTCTACTTGAGAAATCAGTGCTTTGGAAATGAGAAAGAAATCTATTCTAGATTGGGAGTGATGGGGGGCAGAAAAGAAAGTGAACTCTAAGTCGGAGGGGTGAAGCAGCCTCCATATATCTACCAGCGCAAGATCTTGCATCAGAGCTGTAAGGGTAGCAAGACTCTTGGGTGGACTACTCGTTCTAGGCGGCTGTCTATCTATCAGAGGGTCTAACACTTGATTAAAATCACCACCAAGTATTAATGGAGTATTGGCAGAGGCCTGTGCCAACTGCGCAATACTTGCATAGTAAGCAGGGTTGTCCACATTCGGGGCATAAATGCAAATACATGTAAATTCACTATCTCCAACCTTAAGATGTACTCGGGCCCATCTACCCTCCTTGTCAGCGCTAGTATCAATTACAGTAGCTTGCAAAGATTTCTTAACCAGAATGGCTACCCCGCACCGTTTGGAAACGGCGGGAGAATAGGCAGCCACCATGTAAGGCTTAACATTGAGTTTCAGTGTTTCAGCAGAGTTTAAGTGCGTTTCCTGAAGAAATGCTACATCAGCATGCTCATGGCTAAGATAGCTAAGGATTTTCTTTCTTTTGATTGGACTATTAATGCCCTTTACGTTGAGTGATAAGATTTTACATAAGGCCATTCAGACAAGTTAAAAATTCTGAGCATGATAGCGCACATAATTTCACAATGTCCCTCATATTGACTGTATCTAGCTGTACATATGGCATAAAAGAAAATAAGCTTAGATAATACAATGAAGCGCCCCACATTAATAAAGAAAAACCGCAGCGCGGTAGAGAAGAAGCAGAACCCCAAAAATTACTGGCGACCATGTGTCTGCGGGGAGAAGCCCCAGAGAAGGCCGAAATTGAAAAAACACATAACCTGTAGGACCGTGCGTGCTCCGAATCCGACCGAGGCACACATCATGGAGGGATAGGAGACCAAAAAACAAAAAAGTCATAGAAAGAAAGAGAGAAAGTCCAGGTAGTCTCTGTGCTTGACTATGACCGCCGCATCGGGCCCTTCAAAATGGCGGACAGAGCCGGCAAATAAAAGTCCAAGTCGTTGGATTAGCGCATCTGCTCTGCTTCTTTGGAGTCTAAAAATGTTGATAGTAGATCAGGATCTTCGAATGTCCTGGTTTGGTTGTGGAGAGTCACTCGGAGCTTCGCGGGATACAACAGGCCAAAGCGAGCCTGTAGCTGTTGAAGTCGAGGGCGAAAAGCAAGGAGCTTCTTCCGTCGGTCAACGGTAGGCTTTGCCAAATCAGGGAAGAAGGAGACTTTGTGGCCTTCAAATTCCAAATGATGGTTCGCCCGGGCAGCATTTAAAATTTGTTCCACTTGTTGATATCGTAGCAAGCGAAAAATAATAGGCCGGGGGGTCGTTCGGTTGAGCGCCATGTGGGTAGGAACACGGTGTGCACGATCGATTTCCAGTTCTTTATGAAAGGTGATCTTCAGCAAGGAGGGAAGAGTTTTGAGCAGGAATTCTCTCATATCTCCCGCTTCCACCCCCTCCGGTATTCCAATGAGCCTCACATTGTTGCGACGGGCTCGATTATTGCTATCTTCTAACTCCTTTTGAAGATTCTGTATCTGGCGCTCAGCCTTGTCCAGTGTGCCCAGGCGCACCGCGTGCGAGTCGAGGACCCCCGCCATATTGTCCTGCCGTAACGAAAGACTTTCAAGTCGGTCCTGGAGCACTCCAAAGTCTTCTCGCATGGCTCTAAGCGCTTCTCCATTGGGGTGGTGCACCATCTTAAACAAATGCTCCCTTGACCTTATGGTCCTTTTGGCAGAAACTGCAAAAAAGAAGGCCGAATTGATCAAAACAGAAGCTGAGAGAAAAATGGACTTTCTTAAATCTGAAGACAGACATTTTGAGAGACTCATTGGTGATTATAACAAAAAATTGGATGAATATCGTAGAGAAATAAAAAGAGGGAAGCTTGACAAACATAGATGCGATGAACTAGACTTTATGAATGACAACGTATACTTATGGTTAAAACCTCGCGTTCCCTTTAATGGTCAACGTCAAGTCAGTTTTAAGAAGGATGATCAGAATAATCGCAATCACGACTATTCTAGAAAACATGATAGTTACCACTATAATGATCAGTCTCGTAGATATGATAACTATAATAATCAGAATGATGGATACTCAAGAAAGCATGAATATTCCACTTATAGATATGATGATCCTGTTACTTCTAAAAAGAAAAATTCTCCTATAAATAGATATAGTGATGTATTTATTTATTTACATTCTCTTATATACCGTGCTATTCTGCATCAGTGCGGTTTACAGTGAACAAACTGAAATTACATTGAACAGGGCATTATAACTCGGAGATAACTATTTTACAGGGAACATGGGCTATGGAGGGTTAAGTGGCTTGCCCAAGACCACAAGGAGCACCTATGGGACTAGAAACCCCAGTCCTTCCGGCCCAAGCTGAATTGAATGATTTAGTCCGGGATTTAGGACTCCCAAAAGATGCTGCCCAACTGCTAGGTTCTCGGCTTAAACAGAAAAATCTATTGTCACCAGGAACAACTTTTTATTGGTACCGCAACCGCGAGACACAATTTTTGAAGTATTTCAGCAAAGAGGAAGATTTGGTATTTTGCAACGATATATACGGAGTGATGGAAAAGTTTAAACTCAAGTATGATCCTGCTGAATGGCGGCTGTTCATTGATTCGTCAAAAAACAGCATAAAAGGTGTTCTTCTTCATAATGGCAACACATTCGCTTCAGTTCCTATTGCTCACTCTGTTATTCTCCAAGAAAAATACGAGAATTTGGCCCTGATTCTTCAGAAGATTCGTTATGATGAGCATAAGTGGATGATTTGTGGAGACTTTAAAATTCTATCCATGCTATTAGGGCAGCAATCCGGTTTCACCAAATATCCCTGCTTCCTTTGCTTGTGGGATAGCTGGGCCCGCGACCTACACTGGGGGAAAAAAGACTGGCCAATTCGGGAGTATTTGAGACCCGGTGAGAAAAATGTTCTTCATGAGAGCTTGGTACCTCGTGATAAAATTCTATTACCACCTCTCCACATTAAGTTGGGTCTCATTAAGCAATTCATCAAGTCCCTTCCAAAAGATGGTGAGTGCTTTCGGTACCTTTGCTCAAAGTTCCCCCGACTTTCTGAAGCAAAGCTAAAGGAAGGAGTGTTTGTTGGCCCTGATATAAGGAAACTCATTTCAGATGGAGCATTCGCTGAAACGATGTCTGAGAAGGAAAAAGAAGCCTGGGATTCCTTCAAGGATGTTGTTCTCAAATTCTTGGGGAACAGACGGGATGAGAACTATAAGGATATTGTTGCCAGGATGCTCAATGCCTTCAAAGAACAAGGCTGTAACATGAGCCTGAAAGTCCATTTCTTGCACTCCCATGTGAACTACTTTCCCGAAAACTTGGGGGCGTACAGTGAAGAACAAGGTGAAAGGTTTCACCAGGACATCAAGGACGCAGAGAGAAGGTACCAAGGAAGATGGAACACCACTATGATGGCTGATTTCTGCTGGTTGCTGCTGCGGGAAACCCCAGTTGAAATATACGCCAAGCAGCGCACCAAGAGAAGCATTCGGGGGAAGAAGAAACGGGCCCACCAGGAGATTGATTGACCCAAGAATGACTTTAAAATCTAAACTGTGTTGACAAATATCGTGTTTTTACTAAACTTTGAAATAAAAATTTGCTAGTTATTACCACAGTGTCGGATCTCATTTATTAGAATTTTATTTTTACACCATCGGGTGTTTGTCTTCATGTATTGCAATGGTGCGGTTTGCGTTTTCTATTCTTACATACATACCTGTACAACATTTTTTGCACATTTCTTTGCTTTGCTTTGTGTCTAACCTCGCTCTTATATGCTCAATGTTTGTGCACATCTATGTGGCTGTTTTAAGTGCAGACAATTTTGCTACCATCACAGTGTGTTTTGTTGACATTACTCTATTCTTATGTGCTGCCTTGTTACAATTTTCTTTATTCTTATTTGAATAACTACTAAACAATTAGTATAAAGAATTCATCCAAGAAACTTTTATCTCGATCGCACTCAATCTGAAACGTTCTCCTAAAACTGCTAACCCAATGTAGCAAAAAATCTGTACGTGATGGAGCAAATTGGTTACCAGATTTGGATTCAGCGCACCAAAAAACGTAAAAATCAATCGAAACATTAGAGGCAGTTTAAAAAAATTTTTTTTTAGTGTACCTGTGTTATCTTTCAGTATGTTTATGCAGTTGTATATTCAATGATACTTGTATGTTTTTACCTATTCCCCTGTAGATTGGGAAGAGTGGTTCGGTCCACCATTTTCACGTTGTTTGTTTGTCCCTTCATGGTAATGTATTTTAATTTTTATGGTATAAATTGTGGATGTTTTTATTGTTCTATTACTATTGTTATTTTACCTTTGTATATTTATTTTTAATATTGATGTTTGTGTCTGCCTGTTTTTAGACCCCTGAAGAAGGCTTCTGGCCGAAACCATTGAGTTGGGTCTGCTAATAAAGAGTTTTTTATACCACTCCTCTGTGTTTGGCCATGGTCCTTGGCTTCCGCTCTGCTTCACTGTTTCTCCTGCGGAAGACCTTCTTCTTTTTCCCTTACCGTGGGTTTAGCCAGGGACATAGTATGGGCACAGCAGAAATTTACATGCAGAAGCTATAAAATACTGTAACGTATGTGCATTTTTAAAAATCTAGGTGTGGGAGTTTACATCAAGCTCAGGATTGGTGTAAATGGTCATTCCTAGAATGGGCACTCATATCTCATCATGTACATGCCTGTTTTAAAAAATGATGTACGTATGTACTTTTCTTCATAAAATAGGCATGAAATACATATATTGGAATGTAGATTAATCTAGGTGTGTTTTATAAAATTACCCTCACAGTGTGCAAATTTGTTTAGTGTTTTTTTTGGGGTGGGTGGGTGATATTTTTGGGAATGACATCCTTTAAAAAGCCTGACCTGGGAGGGTGGTGCTTTTGAGTAGGAACTGAAAGATTGAGTGGAGATAGAAATAGGCCTTGTTGGGGAGGGAGGCGGGGAAGAACTTTTACATGTTTGCATTTTGCATAGTTCAAAAAAATGACTTCTGTTTCTCTAATGTTCACAGGTTGACTGAACTGCATGCAGAACAGAGTCTGGCTTCACAGGGTCTCCATTTTAGTTTTTCTCTGCACATTATCTAATTCTGCATTTGATAAGTGCCACTGCTTCTGTATTAGTTTATTATTTGGGGACTTGAGGGAATGAGATTCTCTTAGTGTGTAATGTTTTACTCTTCAATTCCCCATTTAATCTTCTTCACCCCCTCTTCCTCCTCTCTATTACCAACTTTTCCCCTCAACCTCTACCAGTCTTTCATATTTTTCTAAAATCTCTGTTGAGGAAACCTCTCTTCTTCTTTCCTCATCTAAATTCACTACCTGTTCATCTGATCCTATCCCCACCCATCTCCTCAACTCCATCTCCTCCACTGTCTTCCTCTTCATCTCACAGCTTGTCAATCTTTCACTTTCCACTGCAACCTTCCCTGTAGCCTTCAAGCATGCTGTAATCACTCCTCTCCTTAAAAGATCCTCACTTGACCCTACATGTCCTTCTAATTATTGACCCATCTCCCTTCTTCCATTCATTTCCAAAATTCTTGAATGTGCAGTTCTCCACTGCTGTCTTAAATTTCTCTCCTCTCAAGCTTTCCTTGATCCACTTCAATTGGAAGTGGAGGCACTGGTGCGAGTAATTGTCATAGGTACTGTGAGGAGGTTGTGGCCAGCGCTTCTGCGGGAAAAGATTTAAAAGAAATATTTAAGAGAAAATATTTTTTTACTCAACGCTTGATCAAACTCTGGAATTCGTTACCGGTGGATGTACTAAAAGCTGTTAGTGTAGCTGGGTTTAAAAAGGGTTTGGACAAGTTCCTGGAAGAAAGGTCCATAAACCATTACACAGGTACACTAAAAAAAAAATGTTTTTAAACTGCCTCTAATGTTTCGATTGATTTTTACGTTTTTTGGTGCGCTGAATCCAAATCTGGTAACCAATTTGCTCCATCACGTACAGATCTTTTGCTACATTGGGTTAGCAGTTTGAGGTGAACGTTTCAGATTGAGTGTGATCGAGATAAAAGTTTCTTGGATGAATTCTTTATACTAATTGTTTAGTAGTTATTCAAATAAGAATAAAGAAAATTGTAACAAGGCAGCACATAAGAATAGAGTAATGTCAACAAAACACACTGTGATGGTAGCAAAATTGTCTGCACTTAAAACAGCCACATACATGTGCACAAACATTGAGCATATAAGAGCGAGGTTAGACACAAAGCAAAGCAATGTGCAAAAAATGTTGTACAGGTATGTATGTAAGAATAGAAAACGCAAACCGCACCATTGCAATACATGAAGACAAACACCCGATGTTGTGAAAATAACATTCTAATAAATGAGATCCGACACTGTGGTAATAACTAGCAAATTTTTTTTCAAAGTTTAGTAAAAACACGATATTTGTCAACACAGTTTAGATTTTAAAGTCATTCTTGGGTCAATCAATCTCCTGGTGGGCCCGTTTCTTCTTCCCCCGAATGCTTCTCTTGGTGCGCTGCTTGGCGTATTTTTCATCTGGGGTTTCCCACAGCAGCAACCAGCAGAAATCAGCCATCATAGTGGTGTTCCATCTTCCTTGGTACCTTCTCTCTGCGTCCTTGATGTCCTGGTGAAACCTTTCACCTTGTTCTTCACTGTACGCCCCCAAGTTTTCGGGAAAGTAGTTCACATGGGAGTGCAAGAAATGGACTTTCAGGCTCATGTTACAGCCTTGTTCTTTGAAGGCATTGAGCATCCTGGCAACAATATCCTTATAGTTCTCATCCCGCCTGTTCCCCAAGAATTTGAGAACAACATCCTTGAAGGAATCCCAGGCTTCTTTTTCCTTCTCAGACATCGTTTCAGCGAATGCTCCATCTGAAATGAGTTTCCTTATATCAGGGCCAACAAACACTCCTTCCTTTAGTTTTGCTTCAGAAAGTCGGGGGAACTTTGAGCAAAGGTACCGAAAGCACTCACCATCTTTTGGAAGGGACTTGATGAATTGCTTAATGAGACCCAACTTAATGTGGAGAGGTGGTAATAGAATTTTATCACGAGGTACCAAGCTCTCATGAAGAACATTTTTCTCACCGGGTCTCAAATACACCCGAATTGGCCAGTCTTTTTTCCCCCAGTGTAGGTCGCGGGCCCGGCTATCCCACAAGCAAAGGAAGCAGGGATATTTGGTGAAACCGGATTGCTGCCCTAATAGCATGGATAGAATTTTAAAGTCTCCACAAATCATCCACTTATGCTCATCATAACGAATCTTCTGAAGAATCAGGGCCAAATTCTCGTATTTTTCTTGGAGAATAACAGAGTGAGCAATAGGAACTGAAGCGAATGTGTTGCCATTATGAAGAAGAACACCTTTTATGCTGTCTTTTGACGAATCAATGAACAGCCGCCATTCAGCAGGATCATACTTGAGTTTAAACTTTTCCATCACTCCGTATATATCGTTGCAAAATACCAAATCTTCCTCTTTGCTGAAATACTTCAAAAATTGTGTCTCGCGGTTGCGCGGTACCAATAAAAAGTTGTTCCTGGTGACAATAGATTTTTCTGTTTAAGCCGAGAACCTAGCAGTTGGGCAGCATCTTTTGGGAGTCCTAAATCCCGGACTAAATCATTCAATTCAGCTTGAGAGAAAAGTTCAGGTTTCGGATCTGGTTCAGTTTCAAACTCGGAAGTACTGGACTCATCGAGAAAAGCCATCTGATGAGTCTCATCATGATCAGAACCGCCCACACAAATATGATCCAAAGATTTTGGTGGTTCAGGCACAGGTACTTCGTTGCTATGAGGCATAGGCCTAATTGCTGAGGGAAGGTTGGGGTAACTTATTACGTTCTTATTTTTTAAGTTGTATCCCTTCACAATGCAAGAGCAAAAATAGCAGTCACTGCTGTGGTCTCTTTGTTCACGCCACATCATAGGTATTCCGAAATGAAATGCTTGTTTTTTACCTTTCATCCATAAGCGTAGATCTTCCTCACATGTCTTGCACACTTTGTGAGGAGCCCACGGTTTGTCTTGATCGCCTAACTTCAAACCGAAATAGGCGAAATATACTTTTTTAATAAATGCAGAAATGTTCCTCTGCCGCTTTTTCACGGTATATTCCCCACAAATAAAACAAAAACTGTCCGGAGAGTTGACGCAAAATCTGGCTCTGTGAGCCATCACAAATACACAGCACTGCAAACTACAACTGTAGTGAACCATTTCGGAATAAAGCTGGATTACGACTGAGCAAACAAAAGGTAATAATGAACTTGCAAGAAACTGAAATTTGGCAGGAACGTTCATGTCGCAACCACCGTGTTTGAGCGAGCGAACGAGGCGAGGCGAACAGGAAAGAACATGCGCCAGCGCGAGTACTGGATTTAGCCCCCCGCCTCCCAATTGTCCTGTTAATGTATAAAATGAATACAAAACACTCTAAAATATCATGAGGGAGTGTTTCTAGTTAGTTAACCATTACAACCTCTATTTTGGGCCAAGAAAATAAACTGCAGTCGGCTAAAAAGAAATTATGTGAACATTCCTTATATGGGTAAGAAATCTAATTTTGCAAGAAAACGTGACGTGATGGAACATTTTGGCTATTTTTCCTGGATTCAGCACCCCAAAATCTATAGGAATCAGTTGCAAAACTGGAGGCAGTTTTTTGGTAGTGTACCTGTGTTATTAAAGAGGACCCAGGAAATCTACTGCTTACCCCAGGATGAGCATTGTGGAAGCTCTGGACTTTGGGTACCTGCCAAGTACTTGTGACCTGGATTGGCCACTGTTGGAAACAGGATACTGGGCTTGATGGACCTTGGTCTGACCCAGTATGGCATTTCTTATGTTCTTATGTTCTTAATCTGGTTTTCATCCATTTGATTCTACTGAAACGGCTCTTGCCAAAGTCTCCAATAATCTGTTACTTGCTAAATCCAAAGGTATTTACTCAGTTCTCATTCTTCTCACTCTTTTTGCTGCTTCTGATACTGTTGACCACCTCCTTCTCCTTGACACTTTATCCTCACTTGTTTTTAGAGACCCTGTACTATCTTGGTTCTTTTCTTATCTCTCCAATTGCTCTTTCAGTGTTTGTTCTGGAGGTTCCTCCTCTACTGCCATCCCTCTCTCAGTTGATGTATCTGAAGGGTCTATTTTGGGCCCTCTCCCTTTCTCTCTCTATACCCAGTTCCTTGGTGTCCTCATCTCTTCCCATGGCTTTCAATATCATTTTTATGCTGATGACTCTCAAATCTATCTATCTACACCTGACTTCTCTCCTTTACTCCAAACTCATATCTCTTCTTGCTTATCTGACATCGCCGCCTGGATGTCTCACTGCCACCTAAAATTGAATATGGCTAAAACGGAACTTCTTATTTTTCCCCGTAAACCTCCTCCCCCTTCCTCTTTTCTCTATCACTGTTGACAACACTCTTCCTCTTCCTGTTTCCTCGGCCCACAACCTTTGGTCATCTTTGACTCCTCCCTTTCCTTCTCCACACATATTCAACATATAGCTAAAACCCATTATTTTTATTCGCTGCAACATTAGCAAAATTTGCCCCTTTCTCCCTGAACACACTACTAAAGTTCTTGTCCACTCTTTGATCACCTCCCATCTTGACTATTGCAACCTCCTCCTTGCTGGTCTCCCTCAGTGTCATCTCTCTCTTCAATCTATCCAGAACTCTGCTGTGCAGCTAATCCTCTGCCATCCCCAATACACTCATATAACCCCTCTTCTAAAATCAGTTCACTGGCTCCCCTTCTGTTTCCATATCCAATTCAAACTTTTCCTTCTAACATATAAATGCATTCACTCTACTGCCCCTCATTACCTTTCCTCTCTTCTCTCTCCCTATACCCCCCTCATAAACTCTGCTCCTCCTCTAGCTTTCTTCTCTCTATGCCTCTTTCTTCTTCTGCAAACTCCAGACTTTGATCTTTTTACCTTGTTGCTCCTTATGCATGGAACAAACTTCCTCTGTCTCTTCTCTCCCTCTCTTCAAATCCATGCTAAAGGCCTTCCTCTTTGAGGCCGCATTTGGATCCTAATCCCTTGTTCTCCTTGTCTTCTTTCCTATTTTAACCCCCTTGTTTCTCTTGTATTGTTCTGTCTGTCTTGATTAGATTGTAAGCTCTATGTGCAGGGACTGCCTTCTTTATTTGTATAGTGCTGCGTATGCCTTGTAACGCTATATAAATGATTAGTAGTAGCAGCACTGTACCTAGCCCTGTGTGAGTGGTGCAGCCGCACAGGGGGCAAAACATTTAGGGGAACATTTCAGACTGCTGTCCCAGCCCACCCCCCCCCCCCTGTTTTGCCCACCCGCCGCCACCACTTTTTTTTTCGGAGGTGATGGTAGCAGCAGTGAGGCAGACCCGTGTTTGTAGGCAGGTCAGGTCCCTCCTTCCTTCCCTTCTCTGATGTAGGTCGCATCAGAGGAGGGAGGGACCAGGTCAGCCATGCTAACCTATGCAAGTGAGTATGAATGTGTATGGGGAGGCAGAGAGAGTGGAGGGAGCTCAAGTGTGTTCATGTGGGTAGGGTTGCCAACTTTTTCACCGAGAAAAACCCGACACCTGTGGCTTGCCATGCTCCACCCATTCTCCGCCCCTAGTCCCACCCCTGCCCCGCCCCCAGCCCCACCCACAAAAATTACCGAGGATACGTGTAGGCTAACTTCCTTGGTCAGATAATAATTAAACTGGGAACCCCAAAATCCAAACATGAAATGTACAACACTGGAGAAATAAAACTATAAAGTAATTTCCTCTTGCACTAAACAAAAACGCAAAGATGTTAGCAATACACACTTCCCAGACCAGACATATTCCAGTTAATAAATTCAAAATAAAAAGTATTTTTCTACCTTCTGTTTGGGCGTTTTATTTTTCAGTTGCAATTGCTCCAGTCACTTTCTTCTGGTTTCTTCGTGTCTTCTGCGAGCTATCCATTTGTCCTTTCTTCTCTTTTCGATGTTTCCATTCTCTCTCTATTTCTGCTTTAACATACTGATTGTTTCCCTTTTGCTCTTTCCCCCAATTCTTTCCTTATTCCTTTATCATCCGTTTAAATTTCACCCTTCCATTCTCAACCCCCTCTTACTCTCCCAATACCGGCCCATCATAGACTTTTCTTTCACACAAAATATTTTTTCCCCTCTCCATTCTCATTCCCCATCCATTCTAGTCCTCCCCCCAAATCAATTCCCTTATAGTTCTAGGCCCACCCAGCATCCACTCCCTTCTAGTCCCATTCTCCCATGCCCCACATCAGCCCATTTCCAGTCCTATTCCAGCTCTTCATCAGCCCATTTCCAGTGCTGGCCCTCACATCATAGGCCATTTCCAGTCCTAGCTCCCCCTCCCCCAATCACAGCCCATTTCCAGTCCAAGTCCCCCATCACAGCCTATTTCCAGTCCTAGGCCCCCCCCCACCATCACAGCCCATTTGCAGTCCGAGTCCCCCCGCACCATCACAGCCCATTTGCAGTCCGAGTCCCCCCGCACCATCACAGCCCATTTGCAGTCCTAGCCCCCCTAATCACAGCCTATTTCCAGTCCAAGATCCCCCTTCCTCCACCATAGCCCATTTCCAGTCCAGGTCCCCTCCACCCCCATCACAACCCATTTCCAGTCCATGTCCCCCCCCCATAACCCTTTTACCGTCCATGTCCCCCCCCACCATCACAGCCTTTTTCCAGTCCAAGTCCCCCCCCTTAGCCCTTTTCCAGTCCAAGTCCCCCCCCTTTAGCCCTTTTCCAGTCCAAGTCCCCCCCCTTAGCCCTTTTCCAGTCCAAGTCCCCCCCCTTCGCCCTTTTCCAGTCCAAGTCCCCCCCCCTTAGCCCTTTTCCAGTCCAAGTCCCCCCACCCCCTTAGCCCTTTTCCAGTCCAAGGTCCCCCCCCCTTTGCCGTTTTCCTGTCAACTTCCCCCCCCATATCCCTTTTCCTGTCCAAGTCCCCCCCCCTTAGCCCTTTTCCAGTCCATGTCCCCCCCCTTTAGCCCTTTTCCAGTCCAAGTCCCCCCCCTTTAGCCCTTTTCCAGTCCAAGTCCCACCCCCTTAGCCCTTTTCCAGTCCAAGTACCCCCCCCTTTGTCCTTTCCCAGTCCACGTCCCCCACTTAGCCCTTTTCCAGTCCTAGTCCCCCCCTTAGCCCTTTTCCAGTCCAAGTCCCCCCCCTTAGCCCTTTTCCAGTCCAAGTCCCCCCACCCCCTTAGCCCTTTTCCAGTCCAACGTCCCCCCCCCCCACAGCCCTTTTCCAGTCCCGGTCCCCCCCAACCCAGCCAATGCAGTCCTTGCCCCCCCCCCCCCCGACCAGCATCGCGGCTGTCTGAGGCTTCAGAGGGAGCCGGGGAAGCCCGCGCGAGGCCCCGGCTCCCTCTGTACAGCCACCAGCGTGAAGAGCCTTTTCCTTCACGCTGGCGGCTGTTCCTGTGAAGCCGCGAATGCTGGGAAAGGTTAAAGGGCAACCTTTAACCTTTCCCAGCATTCGCGGCTTCACAGGAACAGCCGCCAGCGTGAAGGTAAAGGCTCTTCACGCTGGTGGCTGTTCAGAGGGAGCCGGGGCCTCGCGCGGGCTTCCCCGGCTCCCTCTGAAGCGGAGAAAAGCCGTTTTTTTTTCTCTGGCCGCTCCCGATCTTGCGGCCAGAGCAAAAAAACCGGCTTTTAAAGGGCCGGTTTTGCCTCTGCGCCGGCAGCCGGCCTGGCCGTGGAAAAACCGGCCAGGCCGGCTGAAAACCGGCCAGTTGGCAACCCTACATGTGGGTGAGGGGAGGGAAGTGAGAGAGCGTAAAAGAGTGAGTGAGAGTGGGTCACATATAAGAAAGAGCATGTGTCCGTATGTATGAGAGTAAGATCAAGAGTGTGAATAGATGGAAAAGTATTGGAAGACACGAGAGAGCTAGAGAGTATTAGGGATGTGCAGGCCCAAAAATTTTGTTTTGTGTTGTTTCATGTATAGGTTTTGTTTGTTTGTTTTTTTCTTTAGGTCAGTTTGCAAGAGTGCTCCCTATTGCTGTCAATAGTGCGCACTCTCACTCAATACAGTGCACTCTCTCTTGAGTGAGAGTACATCCTATTAATAGCAAACAGGAAATGAGGATGCAATTATCATTTCTTGTTTTGCCAGGATCCCTAGAGAGTGTATGTTTGTTGGGGGGAGGGGCAGTGGAAGGACAATGAATGAGAAATGAGGGTGGGGGGACACAGAGAAGAGAAAGCATGCTTGAGGCACAGATCAAGAATTGGGACAGAGCAAGGGTGTGAGTATTGTGGAGGAAGAGGAATGAACAAAAAAGTATGTGTGTTTTTGGTGGGGAAGTGGGAAAGCAAAAGCATGTATGAGTAAGGGTGGGGTGAACAACACAGAGAAAGCAAGAAATTGTGTGTATTGACAATAATCTTTTTAATCAATGAATATTCAAGTATGTAACAGGCATTGCTTCAGAATAAATCTTATAAAGGTAAAATAGTATAAAGTTTCTTGGTTCCTCACATGGGGATGAGGTTAATGTGGGAAAAATAAAAGGGGCCGATCTTCCACAGTTTGCCAGTGCCCCATAAGTGGTTAAAGCAGTCTTGTATGCAAGCACTTTGATTGTAATCTGACATTGCTGAGAATCCCTGACCCATGAATATTTAGATTACAAACAATACAAATTACAGCAGCTAAACTGCTTTTAAAGCAACAAGATGAGATAGAGCAACACCATTTTTATATGCTCTGCACTGTCTACTAATTGAGGCTAGATTAGAGTGTGGCAGGTGCAGGCCTGTGACCCACGGTGTCTGACATAGGCAGGCCAGCATGGCTAGCTTGACCTGTAAATGAGGCCTGTGGAGAGGCATATAGGATTGCACATCCCCCAATATGCTGCTATTGTAAGAAAGAACTCAGTAGAAATATTGAATTAGCTTAGATAAGCAGAATTGCAGAATTAAGAAATGGAAAAATACAGAAAAGATGTGTTTTAAAGTTACTGATAAGAAAGAGTACATTTGCAGAGAAATATTGAGGAGTGCTGACAGATGAGTTACAGAACCTTGCTCTTCTGCACGCACAAATGGTCCCATAGCCTTGAAAGTGTGAAAGTAACAAGTTGATGAACTGACCATTGTAATTGGGACTAGAAGGGGGGCAGGCAGGTGTCATGCCTACAGAAGCCCACAGAAGGAACATAATTGGAGAAACTTATCAGTACCGGGACCAATAGAAGGGCTACGGGAGGTACGGGAGCGTACCGGGACCAATGAAATGTTTTTCTATACCTAGAATGGAACAGAAGTCTATAAAAGTTGTTGTAATGCTTGAAAACTTTGCTCAGCCATTTTGAAATTGTCTTGCTTGAGACTTGTGCACAAATAAATGATTTGGACCTTCTGAACAGACTCCTGGTATCATTGGTTTGTCTGCGCTTTGCTGCTACATATTCCTTGGTGCGTTGGCCGGGAAGTTGTGGAATCAAAGTGTATATAGGGCAATATACCACGACTTTCCGCCTCTATAGGCTTGGTCCTGCCGGGATCGCGCCCTTCCGACGAGGGCCGCTCCCTGGCGCCACCGGTCCCTTGTATCGGAGGGAGCTGGTCGGACCTCGGCGGGTGACGAGCCCGGCTGGAGTCAACGCCTCGAACCCGAGTGAGGGGAGTCCGAGGTCCAACTCATGCGCCTGCTTGGGAAGTTTTGAGGACCGGATCCGGTGAGTATAGTTTTGATTTTGGGTCTAGACAGAAATAGAAAGAGCAGTACTGCCATTGGAACTTGGAATTTGGAATTTGTAATCTCGAGATATTGGGAATTGGTAAGAGAGCTTGATCAACTCTCAAGGAAGAGCCGAGTAGCCTGGCATGGGAATTCGCTAGGTGAAACCCTCATCCTTTTTGTAATTTGGAAAAAAAGACTAGTCAGAACAGATAGAAACGAATGCATTCTGGGAATACGTTGCTAGCATGATTGTGTGAACGAAGTGTGATTGAGAGGTCTGGCAGCACGGACCAAGTGAAAGCGGACCCCTGATTAGCGCATTTCCTGACCGGGCGACCGCGTTCAGGTCGCGAAAAGGGGGAAGCGATTGTCGTCTTGTCTTGTTATTTGTATTCCCTGTATGTTTCCAGGGCCGTGAGGACCCCTTACCCACGGTCCGCCCACCTTTTCCCTTCTGTCTGTTGTTGCGCGCACACATCGAGATGGGAGGGGCGGAGTCTACTAGGAACACTCCATTAGAATGTATGATCGCACATTTTAAAGAGGGATATTCAGGAGATTATGGTATTAAAATGACAGCAGCCCGTTTGCAGATTTTGTGTACTAGGGAGTGGCCCGATCTAGACCCCATCTGGCCCCGAGAGGGAACGTTCACCGTAGAGATTATCCAGTCAATACACCGTAGAGTGCGGGTAGCGCACCCCGATCAGTACCCCTATATAGATTCCTGGTTAAGTATTTGTGAAGATCCGCCCTCCTGGGCGCAGCGCTGTTATGAGGAACAGTGCAGAATAATGTTAGCTAAAACAGATTCTAGACAGAAAAAGGAACAGCCTAGAATGAACGAGCAGGATAAGAAAGCCAAGAAGAAACCCATCTTGGCAGATCCCGATTCCCCAGAAGTAGTCCTCAGGCAGCCCCGAACCCCAGGTCCAGTAAGAATAGCCCGGCGGCGTCCTGCCCCAGATCCCAGAGACCGCCGGAGCCGAGGCGAGACCCAACCCCAGACCCCCCTCCTCCTGGAGGAGAGGAAGAGAAAGAATTAGCGGGAAGAGAAGAGGAGGATGTAAAAGGTGAGCCAGAAGCGGAGCTAGAAGAAGAAGTAGGAAGGAATCCCCCAGAAGAAGAAGAAGAGGACAGTGTACAAATAATTGAGAAAGCCAGCACTAGCGCTAGCAAGCCAGTGAAAGAAAAACCCAAAGCAAAACCAGTTGAGAAAAAGAAAGCGACTCCTGCAAAGACAACGACAATAGCCCTTAGATCCCAGACCCAAATGACGCCTGGGACGACAGCCAAACTGTTTCCCTTAAGGCAGGTCCCGGGGGTGCCCGTAAAGAATGATAATGATGAAGTGGTAGCGGGACCCCTAACTTATGTGTATATCCCCTTCTCTACAACTGATTTATTAAATTGGAGGTCGCACTATGCCTCCTATACTAGCAAGCCCCAGGAGCTGACAGAATTAGTAACTAGTATTATGGAAACACACCAACCCACTTGGCCAGATTGCCGTCAGCTCCTGACCACCCTATTCACTACAGAAGAACGAGCGAGAATTAGAAAAGCAGCTATCGAATGGATGGCAGAAAACCCTGCAGCTCCAGCGCAGGGGCAGAATATAATAGATCGTAGAGAAGCAGCTCAGAGAGAATTCCCGAATGAAGACCCCCAATGGGATCCAAATACAGATGAAGGATCCACCGCCCTAGCCCGTTTTCGCCAAGGCTTTTTACAAGGCCTGCGAAGAGGAGGCCAAAAAGCTATGAACCTTTCCAAAGTAGCAGGAATTATCCAAGGGATAGATGAGAGCCCAGCAGATTATTATGAAAGATTAACTGAAGCTTATAGAATGTATACTCCCTATGATCCCGAGGCACCAGGAAGTTTATGCATGGTGAATTCTGCTTTTGTAAACCAGTCTCAACCAGACATTAGACGTAAATTACAGAAATTAGAAGGGTTTGCGGGCATGAATGCAACACAGTTATTGGAAGTCGCTCATAAAGTGTATGTGAATCGTGATACTGAAAGACAGAGAGAATGTGATAGAAAGATGAAGAAGAAAGCTGATTTTTTGGCTGCGGCCATAGTTGAAAAGAAAAGGGGAGGTGTCCCTAATCGAAGGAGCAGAGGAAGAGGGCGGGGTCAAGGCGGAGGCCGGACCCAGAGACTAGGCGTGAACCAATGCGCCTATTGCAAAGAGGAAGGACATTGGAGAGATACGTGCCCGCAACTCGAAGACGCCCAGCAAGATGACGAATACGATCATCAGTGGCGAGAAGAAAGACGAGGCCGTCCCCGAGGCCGAGGAGGAGCCAATCGAGAACAATTCCAGCGAGAGAGGGGAGGAGGAGCCATCCAAGCATTGGCCACACAGGCCCATGATGAGGATGACGTGGATTAGGACAGACCGGGCTCCAAGTTTGCTTTAGGTCTCCAGGAGCCTATGGTCGAAATACAAATAGGAGACCAATTTATGAACTTTATGGTTGATACTGGAGCAGAACATTCAGTAATAGACAAAAAAATAGCCCCATTCACCAAGAAAGCAGTCACCATTATAGGAGCAACTGGTGCCAAAGCCACAAAGTCTTTTCTTCAAAACCGAATATGCAGTCTAGGAGGACAGCAAGTAACGCATCAATTCCTTTACATGCCCGAATGTCCAGTACCCCTACTGGGACGAGATATGCTAGCCAAGCTTCAAGCCCAAATATCTTTCTCCGAACAAGGAGAAATGCAAATGACAGTGAATTCTCAAGCCAAACCAGCAGGAGTAATGCTGCTGACAGTACCCCGAGAAGAAGAGTGGAGATACTACATTGATGATTCGATTCAAGATACCTATTTTGAACAAACTTTAAAGAACATTCATGCACCACTTGAAGTGTGGGCAGAAGGCAGTCCCCCAGGCCTAGCCAAGCATATAGCACCAGTGATTGTAACCCTCAAGCCTAGCGCTACACCAGTGCACGTCAAACAGTACCCTCTCCCAAGAGCCGCAATTGAAGGCATTCATCGCCACCTACAGAGATTGCTTGAGTATGGCCTACTGAAAGTATGTCAATCCCCATGGAACACCCCACTTTTGCCAGTGAAGAAACCTGAGACAGATGATTATCGCCCAGTGCAAGATTTGAAAAGAGTAAATGATGCAGTTGAAACTATACATCCAGTTGTGCCCAATCCTTACACTCTTTTAGGATTGATACCCGCTGAAGCTACCCATTTCACTGTACTGGATTTAAAAGATGCATTCTTTTGCATAAGATTAGCCCCTGTAAGCCAAATATTGTTTGCATTTGAATGGCAGGACCCCATCTCTGGAAGAGGGGGCCAACTCACCTGGACAAGATTACCCCAAGGATTCAAGAATTCACCTACCATCTTTAGTGCTGCACTAAATCAAGACCTTTCAAGCTATCCAGTAGCCCCGGGGAAGAGAGTACTTCTCCAGTACGTGGATGATCTGTTGATAGCTGCCGTATCAGAAAGAGAATGTATACTAGCCACCAAAGATCTCTTGCAGTTACTAAATGAAGCTGGATATAAAGTTTCCAGAGCCAAAGCACAACTATGCCAAACAGAAGTGAAATACTTGGGTTTTCGTATTACCCAAGGAAGCAGAAGATTAGGCAGAGAAAGAAAAGAAGCAGTATGCAGAATTCCAACTCCAACAACCAGAAAGCAAGTCAGAGCCTTTCTGGGAGCAGCAGGATATTGCCGAATCTGGATACCCAACTTTGCCCAAATTGCCAAACCACTGTATGAAGCCACAAAAGGAGAAGAGAAGTCACCACTGGAGTGGGGACTTGAGCAGGATACAGCCTTCCAGAAGTTAAAAGAAGAATTGATGTCATCACCAGCACTTGGACTACCAGATGTCCACAAACCTTTCCACTTGTTTGTACATGAAGCACAGGGAAATGCCTTAGGCATGTTGACTCAGAAATTAGGAAATTGGGAACGACCTGTAGCCTACCTATCGAAACAATTGGACCCTGTGGCCAAAGGATGGCCACCCTGCTTGAGAGCAGTTGCAGCTACAGCACTACTAGTGAGTGAAGCAGACAAACTCACATTAGGACAGAACATACGAGTCACTGTGCCACATGCAGTCCTTGCCCTTATGGAACAGAAAGCAAATTATTGGCTCACCAATTCCCGAATGTTGAAGTACCAGAGCATGTTATGTGAAAACCCACAGATACAACTTGAAGTGAGCCATGCCTTGAACCCAGCTACCTTGATACCCATCAGTGAAGAACTCCCAGAACATGACTGCATCGAAGTCATGGAAACTGTGTTCTCTAGTCGACCTGACTTAACAGATGTGCCCATAGACAATCCCGACCAGATCTATTATGTTGATGGGAGCAGTCTCATCCTTGATGGACGACGCTGTGCCGGATATGCAGTCGTCACTCAACACGAAGTAGTTGAATCATCAGCCCTAGCCTCAGGCACATCAGCCCAGAAAGCCGAATTGATAGCACTCACCAGAGCATTGTTATTAGGAGAAAAACTTGTGCTAAATGTATATACAGATTCCAAATATGCCTTCACTACCTTGCATGCCCATGGAGCTCTCTACAAAGAAAGAGGACTCATCACATCCGGAGGAAAATCAGTCAAATATGGTCCCGAGATATTGATGTTACTTGATGCAGTCTGGGCCCCAACACGTGTAGCTGTCATGCATTGTAGAGGACATCAAGCAGGAAAAGGAGAAGTTGCTCGAGGAAATAGATTCGCAGATGCCTCAGCACGACAAGCAGCTATGACAGGACAAATTGCCCCACAAGCTATGCCAATGCAAGCAGCATTGTTTCCAGTACCTTTGAATCTATGGACCCCACGATATACCACCAAAGAATTGGATTACTATTGTGACAAAGAAAATGGAGTATTGAAAGACGGATGGATTGAGCTGCCACCAGAAGAAGGCAGTCAACCTCCGGGAAGAATAGTAATTCCTGAACTGTTAGGACCATCCTTTGTCAAAGCTTTCCACGAAGCAACCCACTATGGAAAGAGTGCTATGGAAAAAGCACTCAGACCACATTTCTACATCCCTCTAATGACAACCATATCAGCCTCAGCAGCCCGACAATGTCAAATCTGTGCCAAGAATAATGCCAAGCAAGGCCTTATTACAGCACCCCGAGTTCAGTCAAGAGGTGTGACCCCCATGCACAACCTCCAAGTTGATTTCACCGAAATGCCAAAAGCTAATGGATACCATTACCTACTAGTATTAGTTTGTACTTTCTCTGGGTGGGTAGAAGCATTCCCAACCAGAACTGAGAAAGCCCGAGAAGTTACCAAAGCCTTAATGAGAGAGATTGTCCCCAGATTTGGAATCCCAGCAGTAATAGGGTCAGACAATGGACCCTCATTTGTCTCTCAAGTTACTCAGCAGTTAGCAAAAGCTTTGCAGATACAGTGGAAGCTCCACACTGCATACAGACCCCAGAGTTCAGGGAAAGTTGAGCGAATGAATCGTACCTTGAAAGCCCAAATATCTAAGCTTTGTCAGGAGACACACTTGAAATGGCCCCAAGTGCTCCCCATAGCTTTACTCAGAATACGCTCAGCCCCTGTAAAGTCAACAGGATTTTCCCCTTTTGAAGTTTTGTATGGTAAACCCCCACCAATAGTGCAGGGAGTCAAAGGAAATCTAGCCCAGATTGGTTCAGAAGTAACCAGACAAGAACTCCTAGCTCTTAGTTTTGTTCTGCAGACTCTCCATACGTGGATCCAAGACCAGTTGCCTATCAACTTGACGGAACCCTTGCATCCCTACCAGCCAGGAACTTCGGTGTGGATCAAAGATTGGAAGAAGATACCGTTGGAACCCCATTGGAAGGGACCGTACACCGTCATCCTGTCTACCCCAACTGCAGTAAAGGTAGCCGAGATCGACGCCTGGATCCACCACAGCCGAGTCAAGCCCGCCGCCGATCCTGAACCAGAGCGGTGGACAGCAGAGCAGCAGCACCCTGATGTACCCTTGCGAGTTACTCTGAGACGGCAACCAGCAGCATAGACACTTCATCACAAGTGCTTTGCAGTAGCCAAGTCTTTCGAAGAGGATTGCTGTTTTCCATGCAGCAACAGTTTTGTTTCAACGAACCCAATTTGCATGTGTGATTTGACACACTACTTTGAGACTACACTGACTAAGCCAGACTTCACAAGCCAACTGAATTGCTAAGTTGGTCAATGTGTGCTGGACATCTTGAGGATCTTCAATCAACACTCAGCACCCGTTAAATTGCTTCATTAGCAAACGGGACGAAGAATAATAGACCGTCGTGATCAAGATCAGCAAGCTGAGGATTCAGAAGAACTCCAATCAACATTAACATGTATCTTTGCTTCTGCTTTGCCTTGGTTGCCTTCTTTGGAGGTTTTGAACAGACTTATGCTCTACCTCCATGCACAGCTTGTATTACCTCTACTAGAACTGGACTGAAAGTAACTCAGACTTTGCTTTACCATTCTTACTATACCTGCAAGGGAACAATAACTCGGTGTATCTATAACACCACTGAACTAAATGTTTGCACTCATGGCAAAATTAAAGCATGCTATAATCCGCATCAGAATCCATCCTATTACACGTTGGAAATAAGATGGAAGGATGCAGATGGACCTATATTAGCTGCTACACCACCACTTAAGGACATTACTAAACCTGCTGTTTTGAATTTTGATGCATGTAATGCTATTAATAGAGATAGTCAGTCCACCTGTGGTACATGGGAGAAAGCGTATCGAAATGACCATAAGTATATGTGTCCAGAAGGAGCCACAGGATGGAGGAAGTGTACAGGTAAAAAGGAACCAGGGTATAGTACTGCTACAGCGGCAGATTACTATTGCCCGTATTGGGAATGTGTTTTTTATGCTACCTGGAACACTGGTATAACTGATGAGAAAATAGATAAGCGGATGGCTACTCTAACCAAGCCAACCACAAATGATAAATGTCAGAAAGATGCTTGTAACCCCTTACATTTGCGTGTACATAACCCTCATGCATGGAAACAAGGATATAAGTTTGGTTTACGTATTGCAGGAGGAGGAACAGATCCAGGGACCATTGTGTATGTTAGATTGAATACCCAAGCCCACAAGTCATCTAAATATCATATTCATAATACCTTTTATGAAGCTATGCATGTAAATAAGTTTGAGATCCCTCACCCTTCACAGAATTTGTTTCTAGAATTAGCCGGAGCAGTAGTATCTAGTCTTAAGATCACAGATTGTTATTTCTGTGGCGGAACCCAAATGGGAGACCAATGGCCCTGGGAAGCCCAAGAATTGAATTATTCCATGATTTACAATCAGACTGAATTACACAAGACAACCAGTGAATGGGTGTTAGCGCACTCAATCGTTGGACGTCTTTGCTTTGCCAGAACTGGACCCCAGTTCACCCAAAAAGTAGGACAGCTGGTCTGTCTTAGCCAGAAGTACTATAATGCCACGACTAAAAAGACAGCATGGTGGTCAGGAATCAGACATCCTGAACCTCCTAACCCATTAGCCAGATTTCCTGAACTTGCAGGTCTATGGACTAACCTTGCCAAAGTCCAAGCCTGGCAAGCCCCACCTGGCCTATATTGGATCTGTGGAAACCGAGCATATGCGCAACTCCCGCCACAATGGGGAGGAGCATGTGTCTTAGGAACCATCAGACCTTCTTTCTTCCTGTTAAACACCGAACATGGAGAACAATTAGGATACCCTGTATATACTACCCACAAACACAAAGGAGCATCTAGACAGAAAAGAGAGGCCTTACAGATAGGCAAGTGGGAGAAGTGGCAAGGTGATGATTGGCCACCAGAAAGAATTATTGAGTACTATGGACCTGCCACTTGGAATGATGATGGTATGTATGGTTATCGTACCCCAATTTATATGATTAATCGTATTATTCGCTTACAAGCAGTAGTTGAAATAATAACCAATGAAACTAGTCATGCTCTCACGCTTTTAGCTAGACAAAGTACTCAGATGCGCACTGCCATATACCAGAATCGTTTAGCACTTGATTATTTGCTAGCAGCTGAAGGAGGAGTATGTGGTAAGCTGAATTTAACTAATTGCTGTTTGAAAATAGATGATAAAGGTCAAGTAGTTGAAGAAATTGCTAAAGATATGCAAAGACATGCTTATGTGCCAGTACAGACTTGGCACGCCTTGAAATTTCCTAATTGGTTTGCTAACCTTTTCTCTTGGCTGGGAGGATTTAAGACTTTCGTTATCTTAGTACTAATCCTTGTTGCTGTTGTCCTCTGCTTACCATGTTTAATCCCATGTTGCATGCGTTCCTTCATAGTGCTATTGATAGTACAGTAGAGCGGAAGACCGCAACTAGAATAATGGCTTTATACAAAGCTAGCCCTAGTGGAACCAGTAAGAATCCTTTAATCAGGATGTGAATCTTCTAGAAAGTGATTTAATTCTCACACCTTATTAAGTAATAGGGTGAGATTAATCAAAGGGGGGAATGTGGCAGGTGCAGGCCTGTGACCCACGGTGTCTGACATAGGCAGGCCAGCATGGCTAGCTTGACCTGTAAATGAGGCCTGTGGAGAGGCATATAGGATTGCACATCCCCCAATATGCTGCTATTGTAAGAAAGAACTCAGTAGAAATATTGAATTAGCTTAGATAAGCAGAATTGCAGAATTAAGAAATGGAAAAATACAGAAAAGATGTGTTTTAAAGTTACTGATAAGAAAGAGTACATTTGCAGAGAAATATTGAGGAGTGCTGACAGATGAGTTACAGAACCTTGCTCTTCTGCACGCACAAATGGTCCCATAGCCTTGAAAGTGTGAAAGTAACAAGTTGATGAACTGACCATTGTAATTGGGACTAGAAGGGGGGCAGGCAGGTGTCATGCCTACAGAAGCCCACAGAAGGAACATAATTGGAGAAACTTATCAGTACCGGGACCAATAGAAGGGCTACGGGAGGTACGGGAGCGTACCGGGACCAATGAAATGTTTTTCTATACCTAGAATGGAACAGAAGTCTATAAAAGTTGTTGTAATGCTTGAAAACTTTGCTCAGCCATTTTGAAATTGTCTTGCTTGAGACTTGTGCACAAATAAATGATTTGGACCTTCTGAACAGACTCCTGGTATCATTGGTTTGTCTGCGCTTTGCTGCTACAAGAGTTTAACTTTTTGTTATTTGTATTTAAAATCAAAGGGTTTAGTCTTAGTTTATATGACAGGTTTTGTAAGAAGTTATATCTCAAATTGAAATCTGAGATCAGCAGATTTAAGGAAAATTTGTATTCCAGCAGCGAAGTCACTGAAAACAAAAAATTCATTGAAAACCATGGGCCCAATATTCAACTGGGCAGGGCTAAGCGCCATAGCCGCTTAGCCCTGCCCACCGACTCCCAAACCCCAGATATTCACTTTTGCGGTAACAGAAGTGAATATCCAGGTCTGGCCACTTCCCAGAAGCCAAGACGCCGAACGCTAATCGTGCAGCTTCCAATATTGGTGCTGTACAGTTAGCGCCGGTCCCTGCCTCCGTTCTGCCCCAGAACGCCCATGGCATGCCCTGAGGCTAGCCGGACGTAGTTGGGGATATTCAATGGCACTACATGTGCATGTGCCATCAAATATCCAGTTAGCAGACATTTACACGGTTAATTAGCTGTTAACCATGCAAATGCCTTTTGAATATCGGGCCCCAAGTTCCCAGGAAAAGCACAGTTTTTGGAAGCCCCTACTGTTAAATATATGATTGATGTATTCTCATCAACAGTTTAGACAAACATTAAAAACCTTGGTTCACAGAAATATTCTTTTTAAATTATAGCATTTAGAAAACAATTAAGCAAACAAAAGCTTATACAGAAAAGCTGTAAGTAACAAGGAAAACAATGTCCCATGGTCATATACAAAGATAATCTAGGAAAAATAAACCAGCTCAAGTCCATATGTAGCAGGGTTCCAAGTCCATATGATAAGGAAACAGAAATATTTTAAAGATGTATGATGTTATTTTTCCTGTGGATATGAATTTATGTCAGGACCGGGAATGTACTGTATATTGTATAAGTAAAAGGATATAATCAGGAGGTTATACATCTTTTTTATTCCAACTAGAGCTCTTTGGATAATAGCAAAATATGAATGATGAAATTAAATTAAATTCTTATCCCCCTTTCTCTATTCCACACCATTCCATTTTCATCTCCTGTCCCAAGAACTAATCTTTCCCCCTTACTGAACCTACTCCCCATACTTCCTACAATTCTCCTACTTGCTAGCACGTACTTTTCCCTAGAATTTCCAATATGTTTTAGTTTAGTTTTTATTACAGTTCTGCTTTGCATATCGAGGAAACTGTTTTGATGAATATGCAGATGAAGCATAATAGGGCTAGAAGTACTGACGGACATTTTCTCATTTTGCCTTTGGGTAGAACAGCCTGAGTATGTTCAGTGTTTCCTTAAGGGACCAATGTCGGCACATCTAGAGCTACGCTTCATGCTGCAGAGGCCCCACTAGACTCCAGGATTAAATGTTTTAGCCAGGGATTGATACATTTCTCATTTGTGACCTAGCCTGACCTCCAGAATATTTTAGGACAAAGCTATAAGGCTCAAAATTGAACCTCAAGGATCAGCAGAAGCCTATCTTAGTACTCTGCAGCTCAATGCAGTCCTGATTTACAAACCATCCTTTCAAGATCAAGGAAGAGTTTTTGGAGGGCAGACAAAACCTACCTACTGAATTGTGGTAGGCGAAGGCCTATGATCCATGGTGTCTGAAATAAGCAGAGAGGCCTAAACAGCTTGACCTGTAAATGAAGCCTGTGGAGAGGCCCAAAGGAATTACACACTCCCCTAAATGCTGCTACCATAGAATCGAAACTTAACTGAGCACAATTAAGTATAGCTAAGCAGAATCGAAACTTAGAGAATAGGGAAAAACAAGTTTTAATTGGTATTGATAAGAGAGTGAAGCTTCTATGGAATTAATTAACTCTGCTGAAAGAAAAGTTACAGTGCCCTGCTTTCCCACATGTTTTAGTTAGTCAGTGACCTTGGAGGTAAAATGTAACGAGAGCCCAAGAAATGACCATTGTAATGAGGACTGTAAGAGGGGTAAGCAGGTGCTAAGCCCAGACCAAGGTCCTCATTGGAGCTACGTATTGGTACCGGGACCAATAGATGGGGTGAAAGGGGTTACCGGGACCAATGAGAAGTTTGCCTATGTCCAGAATGGGATAGAACGGTATAAAAGTTGTTGTTTTGCTAGAAACCAGGGCTCAGCCATTTTGAATGTGATTCTGCTTGAGTCTTGTGCACAAATAAATGATTTGGACCTTCTGAACAGACTCCTGGTATTATTGGTTTGTTTGCGCTCTGCCGCTACAGAATGATCTCAAGAACACATATTAGTATAACTAGAGTTTAATTTGAATCTGTTCACAATAGTGAACTGTATATCCCCAAGTGCTGCCATTGGTGATGTGGCTTGTGTCTATGAAATTAATTAGGAAGAGTGTGAAATAAAATAATTATTCAAAAGCGATCTGTTATTTTAACTGTTTAAATTGTGGCATGTGTATTCTTTATGTAGCAGGAGCAAATAATTATGAGGCCAGTGCACGAAACCATGGAATTTCCAGCAGGTTAGCAGCCTCTTTTGTATGTAACTTTGCTACCCTTGCTATCCAGATTTAGAGATCTAACTTAAAGAGAACAGCCTGTGACAGTTCTATTACTGTTTTAATTGACATTTGAGGAAGTGTCCATCTGCCTTGGCCTGAAAGATGAGAAATTAATTTTTAAAGACTCATAAAGAAGAGTTGCGTAAGACAGAAAGAAAAGGAAGATCAAATGAGGAAGGCTGCCGAATGGGGCCTATGACTGATATCAAATAAATGCAGGTTAATTTAACGGTTTAAACTTGTCAGATCTGATGCTTTTTGGAGTATAAAGAGAATGGTGAAGGGGTTACTAAAGATAGAAAATAGTTTCACTACAGCTGTGGAAGCCTTTATATTTTCTAGCCATTCCATTCTGGAGTCTAAGTCTAGATCTGAATTTCATAGGTAGATCCTTACACGTTTTCATTGTTTACCACTTATGGCCCAAGCAACCAGGATTTGGACCTTCTGAACAGACTCCTGGTATTATTGGTTTGTTTGCGCTCTGCCGCTACATATTCTTGGTGCGTTGGCCGGGAATGTGTGGTCGGTCAGAGGGTATATGATCTGATATACCACGACTTTCCGCCTCTATAGGCTTGGTCCTGCCGGGATCGTGCCCTCCTGATGTGGGCTCGCTCCCTGGCGCCACCGGTCCCTTGCATCGGAGGGAGATGGCCAGGCCTCGGCGGGTGCCGAGCCCGGACGGAACCAACACCTCGAACCCGTGAGGGGAGTCCGAGGTCCAACTCATGCGCTTGCCCGGGAGTGGGGACCGGATCCGGTGAGTATAGTTTTCTTGGTATGTCTAGACAGATGAGTCAGATCTGCAGCTTGGAACTTGTGAACTTGTAATTTGAAAGGCCTTAAACTTTGGAATTTTGGTAAGAGAGCATGATCACCTCTCAAAGGCGGTCCAAGTAACCTTGCATAGTGTATGCGCGAGGTGAACCCACTGCCAATTTGGAATTTGGAATTTTAATTTGCATTTGGTAAGAGAGCTCTCAAGACGGTCCGACTAACCCTGCATAGTGTATGCGTGGGGTGAAACCACCGTCTTTTTTATTTTGAATTTGATAGCCTAGTCAGAAGAGACAGGACTGGGTTTTTTGGATACGTTGCTAGCATGATTGTGTGAATGAAGTGTGATTGAGAGGTCTTGCAACACAGACCAAGCGAAGGCGGACTCCTGAGTAACGCATTTCCTGGTCGGGCGATCGCGTCCAGGTCGTAAAAAGGAGGAAGCGACCGTCGTCTTGTCTTGTTTTGTGTATCCCTGAATGTTTCTAGGACCGTGAGGACCCCTCACCCGCGGTCCACCCTCCTTTTCCCTTTTGTTTGTTGTTGCGCGCACACATCGATATGGGAGGGGCGGGGTCTACCAGGCACACTCCGTTAGAATGTATGGTTAAATACTTTAACAAGAGATACACAGGAGATTATGGAGTAAAAATGATTGCGTCACGATTACAATTGTTGTGTACTAGAGAGTGGCCTGTATTAGAACCCCAGTGGCCCCGAGAGGGAACCTTTACCATAGGAATTATTCAGTCAGTCCACCACGACCAGTATCCCTACATAGATTCCTGGTTAAGTATTTGTGAAAGCCCACCCCCTTGAGCCCAGCGCTGTTATGAAGAACAGTGTAGAATAATGGTAGCGCTGACAGAGCAGACACAGAAGGCAGGGAAAGAAAAGAAGCTTGAAAAGAAACCTGTCTATGTTGATCCTGATTCACCAGAAGTTATAATTAGACAGCCCCAAGCTCAGCGCCCCGCAAGAGTACCACCGCGTCCCGCGGCAGCCCCCCGGGACCGGGAGGGTCCACCCCCTCACCAGCCAGAAGATCAGTTAGATGAGCCGTCTCATGAAGAGGCTGATCAGTCTGGGACAGAGACTGAGAATAAGCAGGAGTCAGAGCAGGAAGATGAAGACGCATCTTCCCTGACTGAGACAGAAAGTGAAAAATCAGTTGTCAGTGCTAGTTCATCTGTTGCAAGCGAGGCTCCCCAGACTAAGCGAGTCTCGAAGCTGAAAGCCCCCACCAAGATATCGAAAGTCACTACCAAGAAGCAGAAAGCCCTCCCGAAATTATTAGCCCCCCTGCGGCAAGTCCCGGGAATTCCCATAAGAGATGCAGATGACCAGATAGTACCGGGGCCCCTAAGTTTAGTTTATGTGCCTTTCTCCACTACTGATTTGCTGAACTGGAAATTACATTATGCCTCCTATACTGACAAGCCCCAAGAATTAACAGAACTAATGAGCACAATTATGCAGACCCATCAACCCACTTGGTCAGATTGCCGTCAGCTCCTGTCTACTTTATTTACTACTGAGGAGCGGACAAGAATTATGCGAGCAGCTGTTAATTGGCTAGCAGATAATCCCCAAGCAGAGGGACCATCCGGAATAGATAATCGCGAAGCAGCAAAGAAAGAATTCCCAAACGAGGATCCTCAGTGGGATCCGAACACCGAAGTAGGATCCAAAGCTTTAGCACGCTTTCGCCAAGGCCTTTTACCAGGTCTGCGAAAGGGGGGTCAGAAAGCCATGAATCTCACCAAGACAGCCGAAGTGCTCCAAGGCGTAGACGAAAGCCCAGCAGTATTCTATGAGAGATTATCTGAAGCATACAGAATGTACACTCCCTATGACCCAGTGGCACCAGGAAGTCTATGCATGGTGAACGCAGCTTTTGTCAGCCAGTCTCAACCAGACATTAGACGTAAACTACAGAAACTAGAAGGGTTTGCGGGCATGAATGTGACTCAGTTATTGGACGTCGCCCATAGAGTGTTTGTGAATCGTGATAATGAAAGACAGAGAGAAAGTGAATGTAAAATGAAGAAGAAAGACGATTTTTTGGCTGCAGCGTAAGTTGAACAGAAAAGGGGAGGTTTCCCTAGTCAAAGGAGCAGAGGAAGAGGGAGGGGCCGAGGAGAAAGCCGGCCCCCACTAGGCGCGAATCAATGCGCTTATTGCAGAGAAGAAGGACATTGGAGGAATGCATGCCCGCGACTCAAAGACACTTCCCGTGATGAAGGAGAGAACGCCCCTCAGAGAGAGAGAGACCGACCCCAGAACCACAGAGGAACCAATCGAGAACATTTTCAACGAGAACGAGCGGAGGCCATACAGGGAGTTGCAGCCGCAACGGCCTCTGATTTTGATGAAACAGATTAGGACAGACCGGGCTCCGAATTCGCTTTAGGTCTCCAGGAGCCTATGGTCAGTATACAAATAGGAGACCAATTCATGGACTTTATGGTTGATACTGGAGAAGAACACTCTGTAGTGGATAAACAAATAGCCCCTTTTTATACAAGAGCAGTCACCATTGTGGGAGCGACTGGTACTAAAGCCACTAAGCCTTTTCTTCAGAACCGTATATGTAATTTAGGAGGACAGCAAATAATGCACCAATTCCTTTACATGCCCGAGTGCCCAGTGCCACTACTGGGACAAGATATGCTAGCCAAGCTGCAGGCCCAAATATCCTTTACTGAGAAAGGAGAAATGCAAATGACAGTAAATTCAAAACCTGCTGGACTAATGGTGCTCACTGTTCCTCGAGAAGAAGAATGGAGATATTATAGTACCGAGCCAATCCTTGATACCTATTTCAAACCTACTCTGAAAAGCATTGAAGCCCCTCCTGGAGTACGGGCAGAGGGCAACCCACCAGGCCTGGCCAAACATATAGCTCCAGTAATTGTGAATCTCAAGCCTAGTGCAGAACCAGTACATGTCAAGCAATACCCACTTCCAAGAGCAGCAATTGAAGGCATCCACCGCCACTTGTTGAGACTACTGGAGTATGGCCTACTTAAAGTATGTCAGTCACCATGGAACACTCCTCTCTTGCCAGTAAAGAAGCCTGGGATGGAGGCGGAGCCTAGAGAGGAGAGGAATGGATGCATAGAGCGTGAGCTCCGGAGGGAGTCGGCCTTAATCCTGTGTCTGCGCCAGCATAGTTATTTCAAACTCCTCCAAACGTAGCGGAGAGCGAGCGGAGATGGCGAACTCCAAGCCTGTCCGCTTGGACTTTGTGTCCGGACCTGGTGCGGGGAACAAACGATCGAAGATGGAGCCACCCTCGCCGCATAAAATGGCGGCTGGGCGTGAGCACCCGGAAGCGCTGCAGGAGCTATTGCAGGAGATCCGTGCGGTGAAAGACATCGTGACCGCTAATAGTGCCTCGCTCCAAAGTGTGCAGGACGATATTGTGCAGCTAAAGGAGCAGTTCGGGAACCTATTGGGTCGACAAGACCAATTGGAAAGAAGGTTGGTGGTGCATGAGGAGCGGCTGAAAGTCACGGAAAAGCACTCCCGGCAAATTGATCAGTTGCAGAAGGAGTTGGAAGATATCAACAATAGGGCGAGGAGAAATAATGTGCGTGTGGTGGGAGTCCCTGAGGGGGCAGAAGGGAAGGACATGTTTGCCTTCATACATAAGCTAATGACCTCTACGCTGAGCCTTTCCTTTGATGTGCCGTTTGAGATCGAGAGGGCACATTGAGTCCCCACACAGGCCCTGCTCAACAACAAAAGGCCGCGACCCATTATTTTTAAGGCTCTGAGGCACCAACACGCGGTGAAGATTTTTGAAGCAGCGCGGGCTCGTTTCCCTGTGGAATTTGAGGGCCATAAGCTGATGTTTTTCCCTGACTTTGCCAAGAATACCGTCGATAAGCGGAAGCGTTTTTTGGAATTGAGACCACGACTGCAACGTCTGCAGGCGCGTTTCGGCTTGCTCCAACCCGCGAGGATGAGGGTCACCTTGCACAACGTCACAAAAACTTTTGACGACCCGAACACTTTGGGCTTGTTCATTGAAGGGAAAGAAGCAGAGCTGATGAACAGTTGAATCTTCATCATGGACCTTGCTCCTATGCTGGCTATGTGGCTGCTGCTGAGTGTCTAAGGAGGCGGCTCAGCGGCTTGCTTGATAGGGGCCAAATCCCCTGTGTGTGTGCAATGTTGGTAGATTGTGGGATGACTCGGGAGTGGTGGCCCGCCTGGCGCAGACATTCTATGTATTTACTGTAATTGTTTATTCCTCTGTTGTGTCCCATCCCCTCTAGTCTGGGTTTACCCATTAAGGATGTTTGTCTCCTCCCCCCCGTGGGCTTCATGGGTGCTGTCAATTATGGTAATGTTAAGGGTGCTAGGTCACTTTGTGTACGGAACCGTAGAAATAATAATGATGATTATGGTCTGCAGGGCAGGATGCATGCTGGAGTTGGGAGTCATGCTGCCAGTGGGGCGAGAGGCCGTTAAAGGAATGTCAGTATGTTTCTATTAATGCTGGTTACATGGCCTCTTTGAGAATTCACTCCTTAAATGTAAAAGGGGTAAATAGTCCCATTAAGAGAAAGAAAATTATTTTATATGCCAAGCAAATAAACTGTGATATTTTGTTTCTGCAAGAGACACATCTGAATGAAAAGGAGTCCCTGAAGCTGAGTATCAGTCCCTTTACGCTGTTAGCGTTCTCACCAGCGAAGGGTAAACATAATGGGGTAGCCATCCTAGCCCGGAAATCTCTCAATTTGCAGGTGAGCCATTCTCAGACAGATGAAGAGGGTAGATGGGTCAAAGTTTGTGTGGGGCTGGGGGCAATGGTCCTGGTCCTCATCAATGTGTATGCCCCTAATGGGGACTGCCCAGGGTTTATTCAGTGTTTAGCTGACTTGGTATGCGCTGCTTCTTCTACATCAATGGTCCTAGGGGGCGATTTCAATTTAGCCCTTGATGTGCTGGTGGACAGGAAGCCTCCCAAAACTCATGGGGGGAGCAGGACCCGGGGTATTCTCCTTTCAATGATGCGGGAGTCTGGGATGGTAGACGCGTGGAGATTGCTGCACCCAGATGTGCAGGAGTTCACTTTTTACTCATTTCCTCATAAGTCCCTGTCTCGAATTGACTATTTTTTGATCTCCCGATCTCTCACCCCTCACTTAGTTGCTGCAGCTATTCATAGCTCGAATGTCTCGGACCATGCCGCTGTGTCTCTTGTCCTGGAGGATGTTAGGCCGGTGGCGGGTTCAGGAAGATGGGGGTTTGACAGGACTTGGTTAACAGATGTTGAATTCCAGCTGCAACTGAAATCGGCCATAAAGGATTACTTTGAGCTTAATCCCCCTCAACTGTCCTCCGGTTGGGCAAGATGGGAAGGCTTCAAGGCCTCTATGCGGGCGGTCATCACTAGCTTCAGTATTGGACAGGCAAAATTAAATAAGCAACGACTGGAAGCGCTAGATATGCAAATTAAGGCAGGAGAACGAATCTTGTCTAGGAGAACGGATCCTTGTGTTTTGCTTCGTCTTCAGCACCTTCGATTTCGGTATAATCAACTTCTCACTTCGGAGGCGGTCAAACATATCCGCTTGCAGGAGGGTATGTATTACTGGGAAGGGGATAAGGCAGGTAAGCTCTTAGCCAACCGGTTGAAAGCCCGGAAAGAAATGGGGAGAGTTGCTGCCCTTCGGGATGATCGACGGGGAGTATTAGAGGTTAAGGACCCGGCAATCCTGGAACTTTTCCGAGTTTTCTATGAACATTTATATTCCTCAGAAACGGCTTGTTCTTCCGAGGCCTTCCAACAGCTCCTGTATAAGGCCCAGAGGCCTGAGCTGAGTCCAGATTTGGTGGCCGTGCTTGACCTTCCCATCTCTTTGAAGGAACTTGACAAAGCGGTTGCTTCCCTAGACGTAGGCAAGGCGGCGGGCCCAGATGGTCTGCCGGCTGAGTTCTATAAAGTGTTCCTCCATGAGCTAGGCCCTTTTATGCTGCAATATTACCAAGCCCTCTCGGAGGAGTGTCCACAGATCGGCTCCTTTGCGTCAGCGAATATTGTGGTTATAGAGAAACCTGGGAGGGACCCGCTGGAAGTAGGGAATTACCGCCCCATCTCATTGTTAAATGCGGACTACAAGATATATGCCACCATTCTAGCGAATCGTTTGTCTCCTGTGATCCCGCTGTTGATTCACCCGGACCAGTGTGGTTTTATTGGGGGCCGCTCGACTGCGGATAATGCTAGGCTCTTGTGCCACGTATTGGTCGCGGCCGAGTCCCTAGATGAACCCGGGGTAGGCTTATCTCTTGATGCCGAGAAGGCCTTCGACCGCCTGGAATGGTCATTCCTGTTTCATACCCTCCGGTGGTTTGGGATAGGAGAAGGATTTATTGATCTCCTGAGAGTGATGTATGCTAACCCCACTGCCCGAATATGTGTTAACAGTACCTGTTCTCAGGAATTTCACTTAGGCAGAGGAACGCGGCAGGGATGCCCTCTTTCACCTATGTTGTTCAATTTGGCCTTGGAGCCCTTAACCCTTTTAATTCGGCAAAACACGCTGATTCAGGGCGTCAGGGTTTATGACACTGTGATAAAATTGTCGGCCTATGCTGATGACTTGTTGCTTTTTACTCATCCGGACTCGGTCCCGCACATCCTTACTCAGATTGGGGAATATGCAGCTCTATCAGGATATAAGATTAATTGGTCAAAGTCTGTCGCCTTTCCTTTAAATTCTCGGGTATTCAAATCTCATATGTCCCAACACCCGTTTGTCTGGGAACCCGGGATGGTTAAATATCTAGGGGTTCTCTATTGTTTTCCCTTAGAGGAAACGGTTCGTCTGAATGCAGACAAGATAGTGGCCATGGCGAAGACCTTGACCACCAAATGGTCTCCCTTGTCTCTGTCGTGGTGGGGTCGCTTGGAGACTATCAAAATGTCTATCACTCCTAAAATCAATTACATTCTGGAAATGTTGCCGATACTATTTTCTAATCAGGTCTACAAGCAGATTGAAAGAATACTCATGGGTTTTCTGTGGAATGGCAAACCCCCGCGTATTGCGCTCTCCAAGCTTAAGGGAACCAAGGAAGAGGGGGGAGTGAATTTCCCTGATTTTAAGCGCTACCACTGTGCCTTTCTGATCAAACAAGGGGGTCGGTGGATGGAGGATGTGTCTGACCTCAGTCCTGTTTGGCTGGCCCTGGAGAGGAGTATTGTGTCTCCGTTTCCATTGCCGTTGGCGACTGGTATGCTCTTTCCCCCGGCCCGGGGGTCTTCACTTATAGTTGCTGTCCAAAGAGCTTTCCAGGGGGTGTTCTCCCAGGGAACAATGGCGGGAAGATTTTCTCTCGCCCTCCTGATTTGGTATAATCCCCTCTTCAAGATCCAAGCTAAGTTCTTCGCATGGAAGCAGTGGTACAGCAGAGGCATATGGACGCTGGGACAGTTAGTCAACAATGGTGAATGGAAGGCCTTTGGTGATTTGCAGCGGGAATTCAATATCCCGGAAGTATTAGTTTTTCAATGGCTGCAGCTGAAACATTGTATAGGGAAAGCTTTGGGAGTGGTAAAGCTTTCCAGTGGAACTGGGAGCATATTGACCCAAATTACCCAAGCGTGGGCGGGCCGGGGTATAGCTTCATCGTTATATAAATTGTTTGGACAACAACTCTCCTCGTGTGTACAGAGAACGCAAGAGAGATGGGAGAGCGAATCTAGCGTTGTCCCGCCAGCACGGAATTGGAGGGCTTTCTGGGCCAAGCAAACGCGCATATCCAAGTCAGCCTCAGTCACACAGACCCTGTTCTTTTTTGCCCATAGAGCTTTCATCACGCCAGAGAAGGTTAATAAATGGGACAATACAGTCAGCAGCAACTGCTGGCTCTGTAAGGTTGAAGTGGGGAACTTTCGGCATACTGTGTTGGAATGCACCCATCTTCTTACCTACTGGTCACAGGTTTGGGATCGTATTCAAGAAATCTTAGGTTTTCGGGCCCCTCTTTCATGGGAGATTTTGGTCTTCCGCTCTGTCTCTGGGGTCCCCTTGCGGGGACGGCATGACTCCTTTCTTCTAGATTTTCTCTTGGGGATTGCCATTTTTTGCCGCTTGCGCAATTGGAAAGTATTGTCTGATCTCCCGTGGCAGGTTTGGTGGAACTGTGTATGTCTGTATAGTAAATATGAAATGATGCCACGTAAAGGTATACGACATCTAGCCAGAGACGGGAGAAAATGGCAACCCCTATTGCACTTTTGTAACGCAGCTCGATGCTCTAGTGCAGATTTGCTTTCCTGAGCCCTGCGGAAGGTCAACATTCATGGTTCTTTGTCTAATATTAATGCCCTGGTATGTGTAAGGTCGGGAGTAGGGGGAGGTGTAGCCCATGGAGTTGGATGTGGGGGGGGGGGGGAAGGGTGGAGGTGGTATCAGGGAGGGATGTATGGGGTTGACTGTCGTTTGTGTTTGTTTTTTGGTTTTGTGTGAAAATTTAAATAAACTTAAAAAAAAAAAAAAAGAAGCCTGGGACAGGTGACTACTGCCCAGTGCAAGACCTAAGGAGAGTGAATGAAGCAGTTGAAACCATACATCCAGTTGTGCCAAATCCCTACACACTCCTAGGACTGATTCCTGCTGAAGCTACCCACTTTACTGTTTTGGATTTGAAAGATGCGTTCTTTTGCATAAGATTAGCCCCAATTAGCCAATTGCTGTTTGCCTTTGAATGGCAGGACCCTGTCTCAGGAAGACGGGGCCAGCTCACTTGGACACGATTGCCTCAAGGATTCAAGAATTCACCCACCATTTTTAGTGCCGCGCTAAACCAAGATCTCTCCAGTCACCCTGTGGCCCCTGAAAAAAGAGTACTCCTCCAATATGTGGATGACCTACTGGTAGCTGCCACATCGGAAAGTGAATGTATACAAGCCACTACTGACCTCTTGCAACTATTTGATGAAGCTGGATACAAAGTGTCCAGAGCAAAAGCACAGCTATGCCAAAAAGAAGTAAAATACTTGGGCTTTCGCCTGATTAAAGGAAGCCGACAATTGGGACGAGAGAGAAAAGAAGCCGTGTGCAGTATCCCAACCCCAACTACCAGGAAGCAAGTTAGAGCCTTTCTGGGAGCAGCAGGGTACTGCCGGATACGGATACCTAACTTTGCTCAGATTGCTAAACCACTATATGAAGTCACCAAGGGAGAAGAAAAGTCGCCACTAGAGTGGGGACCTGAGCAAGACGCAGCTTTCAAGACCCTGAAGGAAGAATTGATGTCGTCACCAGCACTCGGGTTACCAGATGTTCACAAGCCCTTCCACCTATTCGTGCATGAGATGCAAGGGAACGCTCTAGGCATGTTGACTCAGAAATTGGGATATTGGGAGCGACCCGTAGCATACCTATCGAAACAATTGGACACTGTGGCCAAAGGATGGCCACCATGTTTGAGAGCAGTTGCAGCTACAGCATTATTAGTGAGTGAAGCAGACAAACTCACCTTAGGACAGAACTTACGCGTCACAGTACCACATGTGGTACTTGCCCTTATGGAACAAAAAGCAAATCATTGGCTCACCAATTCTCGAATGCTGAAATACCAAAGCATGCTATGTGAAAATCCACAAATACAACTAGAAATGAGCCATGCCTTGAACCCAGCCACACTGATACCAGTCAGCGAAGACCCTCCGGAGCATGACTGTATAGAAGTCATGGATACTGTATTTTCAAGTCGACCTGATCTGACTGATATACCTATAGAGAACCCTGACCAGACCTACTTTGTGGATGGAAGCAGCCTCATCATCAGTGGACGACGCTGTGCCAGGTATGCAGTGGTAACCTGGGAGAGAGTCATCGAATCATCAGCTCTTGCCTCAGGAACATCAGCACAGAAAGCAGAATTGATAGCGCTAACAAGGACACTAGTATTAGGTGCTGGACTTCAGTTGAATGTATATACAGACTCAAAGTATGCTTTCACGACCTTACATGCTCATGGAGCTCTGTATAAAGAACGAGGACTTATCACCTCGGGAGGCAAATCCATCAAATATGGCCCAGAAATATTGATGTTACTTGACGCAGTATGGGCCCCTACACGTGTGGCTGTCATGCACTGTCGAGGACACCAAGCTGGAAAAGGAGAAGTTGCCCAAGGAAACAGATTTGCTGATGCTTCAGCACGTAAAGCAGCCATGACAGGCCAAATTTCACCACAAGCGACGCCAATACAAGCAGCATTGTTTCCAGTACCCCTTAATTTATGGACACCACGGTATACCACCAAAGAATTGGATTACTACTGTAATAAAGAAGAGGGAGTACTGAAAGATGGATGGACTGAGCTGCCACCACCCGAGGGCAGTCAACCCCCAGGACGAATAGTGATCCCTGAATTACTGGGACCAGCCTTTGTCAAGGCCTTTCATCAGGCCACACATTATGGGAAGAGTGCTATGGAGAAAGCACTTAAACCACATTTTTGTATCGCTTTATTGGGAGCCCTGTCAGCCTCAATAGCCCGCCAGTGTCTAATTTGTGCCAAGAACAATGCCAAACAGGGTCCCACGCCACCACCTCGAGGTGTTACCCCCATGCACCACCTGCAAATAGACTTTACTGAAATGCCAAAAGCCAATGGATACCACTATTTGTTAGTCTTAGTCTGTACCTTCTCTGGGTGGGTGGAAGCCTTCCCCACCAGAACTGAAAAAGCCCGAGAAGTTACCAAGGTTCTGTTAAGAGAAATTATCCCCAGATTTGGAATTCCAGCAGTAATAGGGTCAGACAATGGACCCTCCTTTGTATCTCAAATTACCCAGCAGTTAGCAAGTGCCTTACAGATACAATGGAAGTTACACACTGCATACAGACCCCAAAGTTCAGGGAAAGTTGAGCGAATGAATAGAACTTTGAAATCTCAAATGTCCAAGCTATGTCAGGAGACCCACCTAAAGTGGCCCCAGGTTCTCCCAATAGCATTACTTAGAATACGCTCAGCTCCTGTGAAATCATCAGGATTTTCCCCTTTCGAAGTTATGTATGGCAAACCTCCACCGATAGTGCAGGCTGTGAAAGGTAGTTTGCCACAGATTGGTTCAGAAATAACCAGACAAGAACTTCTAGCTCTTAGTTCTGTTCTGCAGACTCTTCATACGTGGATACAGGACCAGTTGCCTATCAACTTGACGGAACCCCTGCATCCCTACAAGCCTGGTACCTTGGTGTGGATCAAAGATTGGAAGAAGACACCGCTGGAACCTCTTTGGAAGGGACCATACACCGTCATCCTGTCTACACCAACAGCCGTGAAGGTAGCAGCGATCGAATCCTGGATCCATCACAGCAGAGTCAAGCCAGCAGCTGTTCCAGACCCGGAGCAGTGGACAGCAGTACAACATCCTGATATCCCTTTGCGACTCACCCTGAGGCGGCAACCAGCGACCTAGAACTCCCTTGGGTCACCCCAACAACCACCGCATCTTGCAGTAGACAAGTCTTTCGAAGAGGATTGCTGTTTCCAATACAGCAAGATTTGTTCTTGCAGACTCCATGTGTACAATTTTGGTACACTGACTGACTTTATATTGACTAATCTATTTAGAGCCAACTACGGTTGGTAAGTTGGCATACGACGAACATTTGAGGATCTTCAATCAACATCGACACCCGTTGAATTGCTTCATTAGCAAACGGGTCAGCATTGTGCCAAGAAGAAGAGGACGTTGAGGTCAAGATTTTCCAGCGAGGATTCAGAAGAACTACAATCAACATGCATCCCTGTTTCTACTTTGTCCTGGTTGCTTGCATGGGGAGCCTTGAACTTACTTGTGCCTTACCCCCATGTACTGCTTGCATTACTTCCACTCGAACTGGAATGAAAGTGACTCAGACTTTGCTTTATCATTCTTACTATACCTGTACTGGTACAGTAAGTCGGTGTACATACAACACCACTGAACTGAATGTTTGTACTAAGGGAAATACTAAAGTTTGTTTTAACCCACATCAGAACCCACCCTATTATACTCTAGAAATACGATGCGATGATGCAGATGGAGCTGTACTTAATGCTACACCCCCACTCACTGATCCTACAAAGAGTGCTGCTTTGTATTTTGATGCTTGCGATGCTATAAATAGGGATGGTCGGTCTCATTGTGCTAACTGGGAAAAAGCATACTATAATGATCATAAATATATGTGTCCAGAAGGAACCACCGGGTGGGGGGCGTGTACAGGCAAACGAGTTTTAGCAAATGAATATAGCACAGCACCAGTTCAAGACTACTATTGCCCAAAGTGGGAATGTGTGTTTTATGCTACATGGAAGACTGGTATGGTAGAGAATACCAGGGATAATCGAATGGCAGCCTTACTCAAGTCTTCTCTGACTAATCCAGAAAAATGTAAGAAGGGTGCCTGTAACCCATTAGAACTACACATAATGAATCCCAGTGCATGGAAACAAGGGTATAAATTTGGATTACGCATTGCAGGCTCTGGATCAGATCCAGGGACCATTGTATATATTAGACTAAATACCCAAGCCCATCGATCATCAAGGTACCATATACATAACACTTTCTATGAAACCATGCATATAAACAAGTTTGATATCCCTCACCCTTCTTAGAATTTGTTCTTAGAGATGGCTGGAGCTGTGGTCTCCAGTCTTCGCATTTCAGATTGTTATTTTTGTGGTGGAACCAAAATGGTGATCAGTGGCCTTGGGAGGCCCAAGAACTGAATTACTCAATAACCTACAATCAGACAGAGCTGCACAAGACTACCAGTGAATGGGTATTAGCACACCCAATAGTTGGACCTCTGTGTTACGCTCGAACTGGACCCCAGTTTACCTCGAAGGTAGGACAGCTCGTCTGTCTTAGCCAGAAGTTCTATAATGACACCACAAAACGGACATCCTGGTGGTCAGGAATTAATGAATCTGAACCCACCAGTCCATTAGCGAGATTTCCTGAGCTTGCCCCTCTATGGACTGACCTTGCCCAACCTCATGTCTGGCAAGCCCCACCTGGCCTATATTGGATTTGTGGAACCCGAGCATATGCTCAACTCCCTATTCACTGGGGAGGGGCGTGTGTCTTAGGGACTATCCGACCCTCTTTCTTTCTATTGCCCACAGAACATGGAGAACAATTAGGCTACCCAGTCTATTCAAAGAGACAGAAGAGAGCAGCTCTACAGATAGGCAAGTGGGAGAAATGAGATGGTGAGGATTGGCCACCCGAGCGAATCATCGCCTATTATGGACCTGCCACTTGGGAGCAAGATGGCATGTGGGGATATCGTACCCCAATTTACATGTTGAATAGAATTATACGCTTGCAGGCAGTAGTTGAACTCATTACTAATGAAACCAGTCAAGCACTCACACTTCTAGCCAGACAAAGCACACAAATGCGCACAGCAATATATCAGAATCGCTTGGCACTAGATTACTTATTAGCTGCTGAAGGAGGAGTCTGTGGTAAGCTAAATCTCACAAATTGTTGCTTGAAGATAGATGATAAGGGTCAGGTAGTTGAAGAAATTGCTGAAAACATGCGAAAGCAAGCTTATGTGCCAGTACAGACCTGGCATAGTCTTAAGATACCCAATTGGTTTGCATCTATCTTCTCTGGTTTAGGAGGACTTACTACTTTCGCTATGCTGATATTGCTCTTTCTAGCATTGTTTCTACTCTTACCATGTATAATCCCATGTTGTATGCGCTCTATTAACAGTGTTATTGAGAATACAGTGGAGCGGAAAACCGCAACTAAGATTTTAGCCTTATGGCACCCTAATCCTGCTACATATGGTCGAAACCCGACCCCAGTGTAATTGAGTGATTTAAATCTCACACCTTATTAGTAATAGGGTGAGATTAATCAAAGGGGGGAATGTGGTAGGCGAAGGCCTATGATCCATGGTGTCTGAAATAAGCAGAGAGGCCTATACAGCTTGACCTGTAAATGAAGCCTGTGGAGAGGCCCAAAGGAATTACACACTCCCCTAAATGCTGCTACCATAGAATCGAAACTTAACTGAGCACAATTAAGTATAGCTAAGCAGAATCGAAACTTAGAGAATAGGGAAAAACAAGTTTTAATTGGTATTGATAAGAGAGTGAAGCTTCTATGGAATTAATTAACTCTGCTGAAAGAAAAGTTACAGTGCCCTGCTTTCCCACATGTTTTAGTTAGTCAGTGACCTTGGAGGTAAAATGTAACGAGAGCCCAAGAAATGACCATTGTAATGAGGACTGTAAGGGGGGTAAGCAGGTGCTAAGCCCAGACCAAGGTCCTCATTGGAGCTACGTATTGGTACCGGGACCAATAGATGGGGTGAAAGGGGTTACCGGGACCAATGAGAAGTTTGCCTATGTCCAGAATGGGATAGAACGGTATAAAAGTTGTTGTTTTGCTAGAAACCAGGGCTCAGCCATTTTGAATGTGATTCTGCTTGAGTCTTGTGCACAAATAAATGATTTGGACCTTCTGAACAGACTCCTGGTATTATTGGTTTGTTTGCGCTCTGCCGCTACAGAATGATCTCAAGAACACATATTAGTATAACTAGAGTTTAATTTGAATCTGTTCACAATAGTGAACTGTATATCCCCAAGTGCTGCCATTGGTGATGCGGCTTGTGTCTAAGAAATTAATTAGGAAGAGTGTGAAATAAAATAATTATTCAAAAGCGATCTGTTATTTTAACTGTTTAAATTGTGGCATGTCTATTCTTTATGTAGCAGGAGCAAATAATTATGAGGCCAGTGCACGAAACCATGGAATTTCCATCAGGTTAGCAGCCTCTTTTGTATGTAACTTTGCTACCCTTGCTATCCAGATTTAGAGATCTAACTTAAAGAGAACAGCCTGTGACAGTTCTACTACTGTTTTAATTGACATTTGAGGAAGTGTCCATCTGCCTTGGCCTGAAAGATGAGAAATTAATTTTTAAAGACTCATAAAGAAGAGTTGCGTAAGACAGAAAGAAAAGGAAGTTCAAATGAGGAAGGCTGCCGAATGGGGCCTATGACTGATATCAAATAAATGCAGGTTAATTTAATGGTTTAAACTTGTCAGATCTGATGCTTTTTGGAGTATAAAGAGAATGGTGAAGGGGTTACTAAAGATAGAAAATAGTTTCACTACAGCTGTGGAAGCCTTTATATTTTCTAGCCATTCCATTCTGGAGTCTAAGTCTAGGTCTGAATTTCATAGGTAGATCCTTACACGTTTTCATTGTTTACCACTTATGGCCCAAGCAACCAGGAGAAGGAAGCAACTCAGCACATTACCTTGAAAGAGAGAGTGGTGCCCTTGAGCTTGCTGAGTACTCTAGCGAGACCCCAGCTCCCCTATTTTGTGAGAAACATACATTTGGATTGTTTGTACTTGCATTCTGCCTGACAAATGTAGCCATAGGGCCGCTGGCTTCAACCCATGCTGCTTTCATTGGGAAATATATGAGAGTTTTGTTTGTGCTTTGGCATGAAATAACAATCCATGAGTTTATAAAATAGAAAGTAACTCACAAAAATCCAAGAGACTTAAAAACAAAATCAAGGCTGAAAAAAAAATCATTCTGAGGTGAGCAGCAAAGTTCTGGATTCTGCTCATTCCCCCTGGAGTCATCTTGTATTCTCCCCCAACTCTTTCTTTCTGTTTTCATATCTCAAACACCTGGTTAGCCTGGGCCATAAGTGATAAACATTGAAAACGTTTAGGGATCTCCCTATGAAATTCTTATTCTACAGATTTATACCAAGATTCTACAACCAGTCAAATAACAGCTGCATGACATATGAAAGTTATCTAAGTTATTTTTGCTTTTCATCTGGACTATCATAATTGGTTCTCCATCAGGGGCGGCCCAAGGGGGGTGCGGGGCCATGTGCGGAGATTAATGGCGGGGCCTCATTTGCATAAAATACTTGCATAATGTTAACATGCATTTTTAGTAAACATGCTTTTTAATGAGTGTCTGGATAAAGAAAGACTAACAGATTTCTACGTTACTATATTCCAGTGCCAACCGCCAGGCCCATTAGGAAGTACTATAAACACTGACCTTTTAGAACTCATAGCAAATCCACCATATCATAACAGCTCTGCCAGAACTCACAAAGCACCAAACCCTACCTATCAAAAGGCAACACTGCAAATATTAAACCAATACATCTCAGAGAATACCAATGCATCTCCTACTGGGGAAAGAGAACAAGTGACATGGTCAAATAGAAACTACATGAACAGAATACCTCAGCTTGGTTAAAATGCAGAACATAGACCGTCACCAAAGAACAAGGGATCACAATTTAGAAATAGGAAGATAATAATTAAATTGGGAACCCCAAAAGCCAAACTTGGGATGTACAACAACACTGGAGAAATAAAACTATAAATTAAATTTCCTCTTGTACTGAACAAAACACAAAAGACGTTAACAATGCACATTTCCCAGAGCTGATATATTCCAGTTAATAAATTCAAAATAAAAAAGTATTTTTCTACCTTTTGTTGCTTGTGCATTTTCTTTTCAGTTGCAATTGCTCCAGTCATTTTCTTCTGGTTTCTTTGTGTCTTCTGCGAGCTATCCATTTTCCTTTCTTCTCTTTTAGATTTTTTTCCAAATTTTTTCTCTATATCTGCTTTAACATACTGATCTTTCCCCTTTTGCTCTTTCCTCTATTTCTTTCCTTATTCCTTTATCATCCACTCAAATTTCACCCTTCCATTCTCAATCTCCACTTACTCTTCCAATACCCGGCCCATCGTAGACTTTTCTTCCCTCCCACACAAAATATCTTTTCCCCTCTCCATTCTCATTCCCCATCCCTTTCTAGTCCTCCCCCAAAATCAGCTCCTTTATAGTTCTAGACCCACCCAGCATCTGCCCCCTTCTAGTCCCAGTCTTCCAAGCTTCCACATCAGCCCATTTCCAGTCCTAGCCTCCCATATGCTGTTTTCCTGTTCCATTCCAGCCCCCATCAGCCCATTTCCACTCCAAGCTCCCCATCAGTCCATTTCCAGCCCTGTTCCAACTCCCATCAGCCCACTTCCAGTCCTATTCCAGCCCCCATCAGCCCATTTCCAGTCCCATTCCAGCCCATCACCCATTTGCAGTCCACGTTCCCCCATCAGCCCATTTCTAGTCCTATCCTAGCTCCTCATCAGCCCATTTCCAGTCCTAGCCCCCCATATGCTCTTTTCCAGTTCCATTCCAGTCCCCCATCAGCCCATTTTCACTCCACGCTCCCCCATCAGCTAATTTCCAATCCTAGCCCCCTCGTCAGCCCTCTTCGCCCTATTCCAGCCCCCATCAGCCCATTTCCAGTCCTAATCCAGCTCTTCATCAGCCCATTTCCAGTCCAAGTCCCCCCCCCACCATCACAGCCCATTTCGTCCATTCCCCCCACCATCACAGCCCATTTGCATTTCTTTCCTCCCCCCCCATCACAGCCCCTTTGCAGTCGTCCCCCATCACAGCCCAATTGTAGTCCATTCCCCCCCTCACAGCCCATTTCCAGTCCGTTCCCCCCCCCCATCATCACAGCCCACTTGCAGTCCTCCCCCCCCACAGCCCAATTGCAGTCCATTCCCCCCCCCCACATCACTGCCCATTTCCAGTCTGTTTCCCCCATCACAGCCCATTTCCTGTCCGTTCCCCTCCCACCATCACAGCCCAATTGCAGTCCATTCCCCCCCACCACAGCCTATTTCCAGTCTCTTTCCCCCCCCCCCATCACAGCCCCTTCCAGTACGTTCATCCCCCCCACCATCACAGTCCAATTGCAGTCCATTCCCCCCCCCACATCACAGCCCATTTCCAGTCTGTTTTCCCCCATCACAGCCCATTTCCAGTCTGTTCCCCCCACCATCACAGCCCAATTGCAGTCCTGCCCCCCCACAGCCCAATTGCAGTCCTTTCCCGCCAGCACAGCCCATTTTCAGTCCGTCCCACCCCCCCCCCCACCATCACGACCCAATTGCAGTCCATTCCCCCCCCACCACAGCCTATTTCCAGTCTGTTTCCCCCCCCTTCACAGCCCATTCCAGTCTGTTCCCCCCACCATCACAGCCCATTTGCAGTCCTGCCCCCCCACAGCCCAATTGCAGTCCTTTCCCTCCATCACAGCCCATTTCCAGTCCGTTCCCCCCCCCACCATCACAGCCCATTTCCAGTCTGTTCCCCCCCATCACAACCCAATTGCAGTCCATTCCCCCCATCACAGCCCATTTCCAGTCCGTTCCCCCCCATCACAGCCCACTTGCAGTCCTCCCCCCCCCAAAGCCCAATTGAAGTCCATTTCCCCCCCCCACATCACAGCCCACTTGCAGTCTGTTCCCCCCCACCATCACAGCCCATTTCCAGTCCGTTCCCCCCCCCCATCAGAGCCCAGTTGCAGTCCATTCCCCCCCATCACAGCCCATCCAGTCATAGCCGCGCCCCCCCTCCTCCCTCCGAAGAGCCCCGCACCGTCTAGGGGGCTGCAGAGGGAGCCCGCGCGAGGCCCCGGCTCCCTCTGCACAGCCCGCCAGCGTGAAGAGCCTTTACCTTCCCGCTGGCGGCTGTTTCAATGAAGCCGCGAATGCCGGGAAAGGTTAAAGGCAATGCCCTTTAACCTCTCCCGGCATTCGCGGCTTCATTGAAACAGCCGCCAGCAGGAAGGTAAAGGCTCTTCACGCTGGCGGGCTGTGCAGAGTGAGCCTGGGCTTCGGCGGGCTTCCCCAGCTCCCTCTGCAGCCGTCCATTAAGCGAGAATGTGGTTCGCGCGGGGCCCTGTGCGAACAACATTCTCGCTCAATGGACGGGCCGGCCCTGTTCTCCATCACACTTGATGCCACTCTAATGCTGTTTACAGTGGTATGGATTTGACTCAGTGCCTGCTGTTTGGTAGTTTTGTCAGTAATTCAAGTGTGCTCCCCACAGAGGTGCAGGAAATGTGAGACCACATCTTCTACTTACAGACCTTCCTCTCGTTTCCGTACCTGATGCACTGATTGCTAGTAATCTTTTCAGCTTCAATGTTCTTCCCATTTCTAGATCCTGAGGAGTGGCTGAAATAATGACTAGACTGACCCATTTTTGAGATTTTCAGGATCCCCGATCTGATCAGCCTCCCGGTAATGGGGGTTTTTGGAGGAGGAGAGATCTCACCCCCAAAGTAAATCATACAGGAAAGGAGCATAGTGAAGAAAGTAGGACAATATTAATATTGGATAATAAATAATAATCCCATGCATGGGATGTCAACTTCCTAGGACCTCTATGTACGTTGTCTGTACTATGAGATATAAGAAATGTAATGTCTAATGCCATGTTCAGCTGCTGCACATGCCACAGAGAATTGTCCTAGATGACTTTTTTGTCTAAAGATCTCAGATGGAGCCTCCTGCTCATTGAAGAAGGAGGTATATGAAGGAGTAATTCAACAAAGTCCGACATACTAGCTCTGGCCACCCACATTGCCTTGCTCTAAAAGAGAGACAAAAAACATAGAGGTATGTTTACTAAATGGCGGTAAGGGAGCATGTCTTTCCAAGTGGTAACAGCAGTGATAAGGGGTTACTGTGCGGTAAGTGTGCTGGGTGTATTAAAGGCGTTCCAGCGTTAAGGAGTGGTAGTGGACACTTAACGGGCGGTAACAGGACATGCTGCATTAAGGTGTCTTGCATGCACCTTAAAGCAGGAAAGTCTCTGAAATGCTGAAAGTGGAGCAGGGAAGCCATTGGAGAAGGTTGGTAACTGATGGAGTTGATTCACTTGATGCCTGGCTATGTAGCAGTATGTGTGATGAGCATGTTTGACTGTACAGCAGGCCCGTGCTGTTGACTAGGCAAGATAGGTTGCTGCCTAGTGATGCTTATCAGTGGAACGGTTGGCAGTGTCATGGGTGGGTGGCAGCGGTAATGGAGTCAGTGGAGGAGTTGCAGCAGCAGGGGGCGCTGTGACAGGCATGTAGTCCTAGATGCTCCTGAAGGCATACACCATGCCTTAAGCTATATTATAGTGTCTCTGAGGTGTGGACATATATCCAGATGTACTGTCAGTGTGTGGCTTGCCATATTTATGTCATATTTATATCACATTTAAATAATTTATGCATCACAATATTGATCCATGATATAATTTGTAATTACCTACAATGTAAATATGTTCTAATATTTTACTGTTCAAATGTTATATTGTTACCTGTAAATAGTTCCATCTGTTCTATGTAAAACGACTAGGTATGCTCTTTCACATACCATATAACTTATTGTTCCTTGTAAACCGCACTTGATACTTGGGAAAGAGCGGTATAAAAATAATTGTTAAATAAATAAATATGCCAGGACAGTGTCTGGGTGGAGGCAGCATGTTCCTGATGTGGGCAGCAAAGTGAGGATTGTCCATGAGTGCTCATGTGGAGCAGTCACAGGAGAGGTGTGTATGATATGGCTAACTGCTGCAAATGACCCTTGATGGCCATGGTGGGGCAGCTTACTAGCAAATACATGAATCCCCCTGATGGCCAAATGGTGGGTATAGGATTGTGGCATGGATTATCAAGCAGAGAGTTTGCAATATAGCTCAGCACGCCTTTCCAGGGGAAAAAATACCTCAGGAGAATGCAGGAACACAAGGGGAGCAGGGCCCTCGCAACAACAGCAAGAAAACACAACGGGTGAAGGCCAATAGAGGTCACAGGTGCTAAATTTATTGGTAAAAAATCCCCTACGCGTTTTGGCGTCAAGCCTTCATCGGGGGGTACACATCTAAAAACAAAACACATAATAAATAAAACTGATAATACTACATATTAGAAAAGTACACCAATAATATAAAAGCATATATAAAACAATATATGCATAAAAATTGCAGCTAATATATATTACTAGAACAATGATAGTAAAAAGACAAAGCTAAAACAATGATTATAAAGATGAAAAGAAAATAATATGCAATACATGAACACAGAAAGACCAAAAGTAGTTAAATAAATAATTAAAATATGAATAGACAGTTATTAATGTATAACAGGAAGTACTAGAGAGAGGGTACTTACAAATGCACCATGTAAGAATCATATACGAATGGAGGTCTTGACAAAGACCTTTTTTCAGTTAGTGACTCAATGCTATAAAAGACAAAAATTCATATGAGTACAAATGCTGCTAGGAGAGAGACACACAGAGCCAGAGAAGAGAGGAGCAAGGATAAGAGTCAGAATTGAAAAAAAATTATTATAAATAGATGCTAGAGTCAGTCCAGATGCTGGAGGGGAGAGCCAATTGTAATAATGACAAGGTGAATATAATAATTATAGATTTGTGAATATTAAATTTGTCCCAGAGGAAGATTTAAAACATTGCCCTTAAAAACTTAGGGGTATGTTTACTAAACCGTCTTAATGTGCGTCCGGCGCTAGTGTGCAGGCTGCCATAAAAGGAGTGGGCGTTTAGGTCTTAACGTAGCAAAATGGGATTATTGCGTGATAACATGCACTGCGCATATTATCGGGCGAGAAGACGCTAAGCACATTAATGCGCGGTAATCTTAAATAGGCGCGCTGACATGCAAACACAGAAACAGAGGTGTAGCACAATGGTTTCTACACTGACCCATGGTACTGGGGTCATTTGTAGTACCCTCTCTCTAGTACTTCCTGTTATACATTAATAATTGTCTGTCTATTCATATTTTAATTATTTATTTGACTACTTTTGGTCTTTATGGGGTATGTTTATTAAACGGCGCTAATGTCACAGCTGCGATGTTATCACGTGATAATGGCGCATTACCGTGGGAGAACGTCACGTATCGCACGATAATGTCTCCGGCGGCGTTAAGGTGCACAGAGGGTGGAGTAAGGCTCCCCAGAGGGCGGAGTAAGTCTCCCCAGGGGCGGAGATAAGGGGTCAATGGGTGGAGAGTGGGCGGAGAGAGGCCCCATGCACACTAACACCGTGAAATGAAGGTCTGAAAAATAGTGCTAGTGAAAACCTCGCTTTAGAGGCACATTTGCAGGGGACAGAGACCATTTCAGTCAGCAATGTGCAGCAAATGCAGGGAAACCAAGAAAGGTGACAGTAGTGAAACATGTGCAGCAACATCATAGTGCCCAAGTACGAGAGGGCACTACGGTGAGGCTGCAGGGGGCTGCAGGCAGGACATGCAGTGTGGTAGCTGGGGAAGAGGGTGGGCTAGGCAGATGCCTAGGTGACACATAGGAATGTAGAAGCGGAAAACTAGCAAGACAGCAACTGACCAAGGGCAAACATGGCCACGAGTGTGTGTCCCACAGTGTCCCAGGGGACAGTACCCAGCAAGTACCCCAAAGGGCACATAACATCGGCAGGTTGTGCCGGGGGGACGCGTGGATGTCTACGCAGGCACCCCTACCCCATATCACACACCGGCACACTGGATGGCCTGGGACTGCGCACCACCAGCACCACCGGCAGAAGGGGTGCTGCTGGTGGAGGGGGCAGTGGCACCTGCCCACAGTAGACCACAGCCAAGCCCCATTTAGATGGGTGCCGTGCACTGCAACAGACAAGGTCTGTCTGACAAACAGTCATGGTATCCCCAGGGAATGATCTGCCCCTGTGGCAACAGTTTGGTGCAGTACACACAGCCAGTGTGTTCAGGGGTCACAGATTCAAGTCCCAGCTGTGGCTCCTGCAAACCATGTCCCTATATTTTACCCAGTACTAAACCGTGGTAATAAAGATGGAACATTTATTGCAGCTAAAATAAACATGCCATAAATGCCTATATTGTACCCTACAGAGCACAGACACCATAAACATGTGCAATCCCTAGAGCAGAGTTTTCCAACTGCAGTCCTGGAGGGCCAAACACCATTCAGGTTTCATGCTGTCCCTAATAAATATGCCTGTGCTGCATTTGCATGCACCGCCCCCATTGTATGCAAATATATCTCATGCATAACCATTAGGGATAGCATGAAAACCTGAACCGTGTTTGGCCCACCAGGACCGGAGTTGGGAACCTCTTTCCTAGAGCAGCGGCCAACAGGGGCACAAACACCCACACCCACAGGCTCCACTATCCAAAGCCTCATGGAGAGTCAGGCTGTTGGGCCCTGCGTGGAGCAGCATCTCCCAATACTATCACCTGCATACCTTAGCAATGCCGTCCTAAACTTCAGAACACATTCCACATATATCGAAAGGTTGCTATGATTAATGTCAGATAACAAATCCTAAGTTAAACACAATTTGTTGACAGAGATTCATCATAGTAACCTTTCTGATATCTGTGGAGTGTGTTTCAGTTTTTGTTTCTGACAGTGTTTACCACCCCGGGGAGTGACCCCAACAGTATTGCGTACCATAGCAATGCCCGCACTGTGCCCAGGACTGGTATGGCGGCCAGGGCTGCCAAAAACCTCTCTATTTGCACAATGCTGGCATAGGTATGGGAGTGTGTGTATGTCTATCCAGTGTTTTGTGGCTGCCTACACCTTACTGAGCCCACAATGCTTGCACTGTTTCCAGTGTTAGCCTGCCAATGTGCATAATGAGGAGCAAGGTAATGTGGGTATGGCCCGGACAGGGTGACCTGGGCAGGATGCATCTGCACAGGGCATAGGGCAATGGCTGAGACATTGTAGTGCCCAACGACCACCTGCATGGACAGGGTGGCCACAGCATGTCATGCTGGGGGGTCACTCTCACCCTGACTGAGCAGTGACCATGGCATGGCTAGGTTCCCCATAGTGCTGTACATTATTTCTTTTAAGTGATATCTATGGGTTCCTTTTTCTGGGGCCCAATCACTGACATACTTGCTTGGTGTTTGTGTGCTCACATCCCATTTGTGGGTGCACACAGTTCCTCCAGGATCATGCACTATATACTAGCTAGAAGACTGTCTGCATTTAGCATGTGTATGGCTGGAACACCTTGCAGGGTGCAGCGGGTAGAGACTGACTGTGCCCTTTGCTGGTGAATGTCAGATAGCAATGAGAGGCAGCTGAGCTTTTCTAGGTCTACTGCCTGTCTGCCAGTGCCCTATGTGATGCGTACAGATCTGCATTGACTGCCCTCTAGGGTGCCTATTCCCCAGTGGGACTGGGGTTGATGGTCCCCTCTACTGCCACCATTGCAGAGATGTAGAATGTGGATCTGCTGGTGGGAGATCCTGTTCCCCACCCTGACCCACAGAGGGCGGGTTGGGTGGTGCTACGTAATCTGCTAATGGGCCAACCACTGCCCTTCTCTCATAATATGTGACCATGACAACCACACAGGATATGCACTATTCTGGGTGCATCATAGTCCACAAGGGCTAGACGTGAGTGGGAAATACAGATGGACACAGGTGTATCCTAGGTGTGTCTGCAAGGACTACCTATCACACACTGGCACTGATGGGGACCTGTAGCACAGCCTATTTCAGCCAAGCCAGGTGCTGCGGACCTGGTGCTAGGCGCCCCACCTCACCACCAGGGTGAGCACAGGAACCGCACAATGTCACAGTCTGTAGCTACTCTGTACCTGTAACACACATGGTCATTTCCCCCTACAGGCTGGGGTGCTATAGAGGTGCATACCGCATCTTCTGAGCATCTGTAGGCTGCTGATCTGCATGTGCAGTGCATCATGGGTACGGGTGGCTTTACCCTATCCTGGTAACCACAACAGTTTATGTGGTGACCTGCAGTCTTTCTGTAGCCAGCCAGCGGTGTGTCAGACATTATAGAGATGTAGCCCACTGGTTACTTCAATAACTGTGGAGGCAGAGGGCATGGGTTTGATCCCACAGTGGTGTTGCTTAATAAGTCTGTCTGAGGCATTTCCTTTTAATTTAAATCAGTGCTGCCAGCAAAAACACCCTCACAGTGCCGTAGCCTAAGGTGCCTCATAAGGCACCCTATAGGGCGCCCTATAAAGCACCCTATAAAGTGCCCTATAGGGCACATTATAAGGTGCCTTGGCAGATAGTGCATTTTATAATGTGCCCTATGGAGTGCCTTATAGGGCGCCTTATGCGGCACCTTAGGTTATGGCACTGTGAGGGTGTTTTTGCTGGCAGCACTGATTTAAATTAAAAAATGGAAATGCCTCAGACAGCACTGATTTAAATTAAAAGGAAATGCCTCAGACAGCCTTCTTACATAACACCACTACAGAATCAAACCCATGACCGCTACTTCCACAGTCATTGCAGTAACCAGTGGGCTACATCTTTATTGCTTCTAACACTCCGCTGGCATGAATTTAGGGTTAACGCGCGTTAATGTGCCATGGCGCCCACTATCACGCGATACAGATTCTTGCTACCTTGCCGCTGGAACGCCCACTCCTTATATGGCATTCTTCACATTATCGCTGCAACTAGCGCCGGTAACATTAAGACAGTTTAGTAAACACACCCTTATGTGTTCATGTATTACATATTATTTTCTTTTCATCTTTATAATCATTGTTTTAGCTTTGTCTTTTTACTATCATTGTTCTAGTAATATATATTTGCTGCAATTTTTATGTATATATTGTTTTATATATGCTTTTATATTATTGGTGTTCTTTTGTAATATGTAGTATTATCAGTTTTATTTATTATTATGTGTTTTGTTTTTAGATGCATACCCCCCAATGAAGGCTTGATGCTGAAACGCGCAGGGGATTTTTTACCAATAAATTTAGCACCTGTGACCTCTATTGGCCTTCGCCCGTTGTGTTTTCTTGCTGTTGTTGCAAGGGCCCTGTACCCCTTGTGCAACTGCAAGACAATACACCAAACAGAGTGGCATAATAGAAGGGGACAAGTTGAACCCATTTGCCCCATGTGGAGCAAGTAATGATGGCAGAACAGTGCAGGGGATGGCTATACAATGAACATTATGTGCCTGTATGTACGAGATGTACATAAAACATGGAGGTCACAATGATGGCACAAAAAAACCACACATCCATAGCAGTTGTCCCAGATATCTGCTGCGTATACATCACTGACCCACTGCAATGGGCCGCGGTAGAACCACTAAAGCCATGCTCTCAGATTTATCTGCAGGTCACAGCAGAACCAGGACTATGTGAGGTAGGCAAGTGACTTGAGTAGCACCCAGGCACAAAATGAGCAAGAGGGAACTGAAGCCTGGACCTTTGACTATGGAGACATTGCACTAACCAGTAGGCTACACCTCCACACAGTGCTCCATAGATGCATAGAGCCTGCAGGTTTCTGATCAAACTGCTGTGCATGCCAGTATAACTTGGGCCCTCCGCTGCCCATGAGGCACTGCATGTGAAAAACAATGGTCTGCAGCTGAAGAACAAATGGAGAATGTACTGATCCAGCACATCAGCTCAGTCGGATGCAGTGACTGCGTGTGCTACATGGACATAACAACTGCAAGCTGTGCTGCAGAGCGGTTTCAGCTGTCACCCTGAGGGTGAGGATGGGTGTCCAGCACTTGGTCCACTGAACCTGCACTGTTAGAGATGGTCTCTGCTGGCCATGCTGCAGGTCCACATCACTGCTAGTGTGTGGCAGGTACTGTCTGTGGTGTGCTACGCTTTTCTCCTTGTTTCCTGCATGCTGTAGGCAACAGCTCAGCCCTGTGTTCTGCCCATGTTAGACACTAACTCTCTTATAACGGTGCAAGTCAGTACCCAGTGTCAATATGCTGATGCCATCGAAAGCCACTGCAGTGGGGGCATATAGGCTGGTGTGGAATTACTGCTACTGTCCTGCCACAGCCCCAGTGAGTAGACCATGAACCACTGCTGCCCCAATCAATGAGGACTAACCATTGACCACAGCATGTGCAGTAAGGCTGCCCCTGCTGCCCGTTACTGTGCTGCGTCAGCCATGCACAAACCAACTGCGGTTGGTCCACATGCACAGCATGTGCTCAGAGCAACCATGAGTACCCTGCCTTGGGATATCAGCAATGACACCCAACATTTTTCTCAGTGATTAGCATCCCCAGGCAGAGATTGCATCTACATCACTGGAGTCAGACATTATAATAGCTCTAAGTGGATACATAGAAGTGCCATGGTCACTTTTTGGTCAAGTGAGAGTGTCATTTCAGCACGAAATGTTGTGGCCACCCCATGTTGTGGCCACCCAAGCAGTGCATGTGTCAGATGGGCACAATGATGTCTCAGCCATTGACCCTACTGTTGCGGCAGACACATCCAGGCCAATCTGCACTATTTCAGGCAATATCCACAATCCTCTGCCTTGCATTATTCACATTTTCAAACAAAGGCCGGGAACAACTCGGACTGTGTTATCCAAAGTGAAATGCAGAAAGCCACAGGACAAAGAAGAGCCATACACACACAATCTCATTGGTGCACTGTGCAAAAGTGGGGATGGTTGACATTCTTACTTGCTACTCCTGTCTCAATGTCAGCTCAAGGATTGATAACATGTGCTCTGTGTGCAGGTGTTATTAGAACACCTTGGCCTCATTGCACATTGTTACTGCCTGGTCAGTGTGCTATTAGCCTCCAACCAGCTGTGGTGTTTCCCCAGGTACCTGCATTTTCCAGCTACCTGGAGAGCTACAGCTGCAGGCGCTATTGGCCTCTTCCTCCACAGCTGGGATCAGTGGCACCATGGGGGGAGGGCCCACCATGATCTATGCCTAGGGTGCTATGTCCCTTGGACCGCCCCATGTGGCAGATCTCCTTTCCACAGCTGCTGTGTGTCTGTGCTTTGCCAAAGTCACTGTGTGATCATGATGGACATCACAGATGGTGCGGATGGGGGATGCCCCTATTTGTGGAAGTTACAACGGTTAGGCCCCTTCAATCTGGAGGACAGATGGTTAAAGGGAGATATGGTGGGGGTCCATGCATTACTGAATGGTGTGGAATGGGTAAATATTGATCGGTTGTTTGCCCCATCAAAATGTGGGTGGACAAGGGGACAGGTAATGCCGCTACAGTGTAACGCATTCTAGACTGATAGAGAGACATATAATTTGTCAGGAAATGCACAGGCAATCTCTGGCACTCCGATCAAAAAGATGTCTTAAAGGCTCCTCGTGTAACTGTGTTCAGAGAAGGTTTTGTTAGTTCTAGGGGAATGCTCATTGCACCATTATTTGTTGATCCACAACTTACCCCACTACAGGCATCATTGAACATGGGTACATTTTAAGGATCTAGCTACATACTTGTGAGCATGATTGGCCACTGTGGGACAGAGGATATGGGACTTGACGGACCATGGTGTAACCCAATATGGCATATCTGTGGATCCTCTGTTCCACATATGGTATATCTGTGGGTAGCGCCCTGGTCCACAATGGCCACCTGCACCTTCAACTGCATGACCAACATGCCACCCCCTTTAGTCCATTGGCAGTATCAGCATGGTGTCCTTTCCTACTTGTGCACCATGCTGCTGCTTCTAATGGAGCACTATTATCACTGATTTGGGTTCCATTGTCATTTCATCACACTGCTCACGGTAAAATAGGCTCTCTCCCCTCTGCAGACACCCTTTCCGCAATGTTTTACATTGCGGTAAGGTTTCAGGCATTTAGGAGCTCTTAGGGGTGTTAACACAAGAGGCGTTAAAGTAACACATGGTGTTACTGGCCCCTCTCCACCCACCTTCCGCCCATTAACGTCCACTTTCTGCCTCCTGTTCCCTTTACGCTGTAGGAGCCTTTTACGCACGGAAAGTTGGCATTTTTGTGACGTTAAGGGGACATGTGTGCTGTTATCACCCATAAATGGCACACTTGCTCTCTTACCACCATTTAGTAAACATACCCCATAGTTTCTCACAAACATTCTTATCCAGACTCAGCTAGTACCTTGTTCGGTTAGCTGTATTTCTTCTGGCTCTTCCACTGCAGGGCTGCATTCCTCCAGGTATACTTGCATATTATGCTGGGTTTTCTTAGGCTCAAATGCTTCCCAGAATTCTCCTAGAGAAATTGTCCTCAGTCTGCTCTCTGAGTATTGCCTAGGAAGTCTATTGAATCACTGTTACATAACTGAGCAGGCTCTGGTTTCTGCAGTGTTCTTGACTTACCCTTCTCTTGTTTCTTAAAGGGACTCCTCCTCTGCTTACTTGAAAGCGTCTTACTACTGGCCAGTTATTTTTCCTTGCAAAAAATGTGCCAGTATTTATATGTATGGTTCTTTCATTAATACATGATGACCATGGGTCAATTTTAGCAGGCAGTGAAAATGGTGCCAGTACTCAGTACCACCAAATGCAAAGTGTGCCTTTGAGTCAGTCCTGACTCCTGGTGACCCAGAAGCTCCTGGGTTTTCTTGGCAGTGGCAACGGAAGTAGATTGCCAGGCCTTTCTTCTGAGGCAATGGAGGGTTAAGTGACTTGCCCAAGGCCACAAGGAGTACTAGTGGGAATTGAACCCTGGTCGCTTGGTTACCAAACCAGTGTTCTAACCACTAGGCTACTCCTCCACTCCGTCAAATAGTCCCTCAAAAAAAGCCTTGCTACTAACCTAGTCCTCCCTCTTGCTCTCAAGGATAGCAACTTTCTCCTCAGCTTCCCAGGATTTTCCAGCAAAGTGTTCCACACTCTCCTTTTCATTATCCTGCCTGCCACAATAGACATAACCTCTTATACACGATTGGGTATAGATCTACAGTATGCTAAAATGTGTTTAGTCTCTCATGAGAAGCAAGTGGCATGGTGTCAGCCTTAACACAGAGACAGATCTTAACTACTCCTTAATAGTTTTCCTACTTCTCTAGGACTCCTTTCAGCTCACTTCTTAAATGATGTTTGATCATGCCAGTATGGTGGAAAATTGCATAATGTTCTGTTTTAGCATTTTACTGTCCTGGTATTCGTTATTTAGCTGAAATTTTGACTCCTAAAATTGAAGTGGCATTGATGCAGGACTTTGATTCTGCTCTACTGTCTTGGCCTCATTATACTATGGTTCTCTCCATCATTCCTTATAGATTTAAGACAAATATTTCAGACAAATATTTCAGACAGTGTGCAAATAAAGGCAGCATGGACAAGAGATTTTGACTCCTTGCACTTGGCTTGCACTGCAGTCATGGCCTGTGTTTGCTTAATGCCGTTTCCCTACCTTTTTCTATTGGATACCGACATTACTTAAGTGATCTAGAGCTTCTATTCCTAGGTGCTTATAATCTGTAAATTTAGGTGTTAACTTTCCAGCTAATAAAGGTTGTTTGAGGTTATGAATATTAGTACTTAGCAGTGTTTTTACAGAGGATACAAGACAAGCCAGGGGAGAAGGGAAAGACTAGTAGGAAAATGGCATTTTCTGGTGTTTATCCAATAAATACCTTTTTTTTTTACATTTTGCATTGGGGTGTTTATCGATTTTAAAAAAACTAAATTCAGAAGCCCCAATGATGTCATGAAGTGGATAATTAATTCTGTGTCTTGGATCCACGCGGCTTCATTATATAGCATATTCATTATTGCTCTATTTGATCTAGTCAGTCTCTCACATAATCTTTGCTACAGCTAGGAATAGCCTTTAAAAAATGTGCTGAACTCCCTCATGGCCTTCCTTCAGACCTCAAAGTGGGTGAACTGAACCCAAAGTTGTTTATCCCCCCCCCTCCCGTACAACTGAAAACGGGGCACAGTTATGCCCCTGAATTTCAGGGCACAACAGTGTGTTTGCTAGGTCAACAGGGGATAAAGTTAATGAATCTTTCATCTATTTGTCATTTTATATTTTCAAAGTCCTAATTCAGCAACAGTGATTATATAACACAAGATCTACATATCTGAATCTAGAATTCCATACAAAGTCTTACTAGCTGGTAACTGAGTCATATTATTGTGACATATCCGTCTGAAAAGATTAGTACATTTGACCTTCTTATGGTTTTCAAGTCCTGCATAATCATTTATGTATGCATAAATAACCCCATTTTCTGTATATGTGAAAGCAGTATTTAAGATGCTGCCAGAAAATTAGCATTTCACCTAAGATCACTTTGTATTGATGGCAAATTGAGCTGTTTAACCAGCCAGTTTGCTAATGGAAAACATATTCGTCAAGGGCAGTTATCCTAGCAAGCAGAGTATGCTGACACCAGGCAAAGAAGAGTCTGGGGAAAAAATGACTCATTTCCTTTTCTGGTGGCTAATAATGCTGTAAAGTTACAGATATTTGATGAAGAAGCACTTTAGATATGTAAAGTTCTTTCTCCTAGAAAGCTGCCATTTTGCAATGTTTGTGCTCTCAAGATCCAAAAAAGCAAGAATAAATCAAATAGTAATAACAGTAAAATAAATGTGAAGTGCAATTTTAGAAAAGCAGAACATGAAGAAAAACACTAGAGATATCTATGTTGTTGCCAAGCTTTAGAAACGTAGACACTCCCAATGTGGATGCCCGTGCTAGTGTCCATATAGATGTCCATGCTAAGAAACCATGGGGAGGGGATGTCAATCTCCTTCTCCATACCCTCCAGATATTTGCTGGACAAAATAAGCACTTTTCAGAGACCTATTAAAGCCTGGAGTAGGTATAACCTTTCATGTGGCTCAGGATGTCCAGACCATTTCTGGAATGGGGTGATGATTATGAAGTTCTTAGAAACACCAAGATCACGCCTACACCATGCCTTCATGCTTGACTTGGACATCCTCGCCCTGGGGATGTCCACAGACATGGTTTCTGAAATGGCTACGTGGATGACTCTGTTCTTTGGATGTCCCTATGGCCATTTTCAGATGCCCAAACATGAATAGGGTTTCTAAAATAGCTCCCATAATTTGCAAGACCTCTCTTGCAACACAACTGGGTCATTCAGTGCAGTTATTGTTGAGAATCTATTTGTCTGCCTCTTTGTTTGACTTTCCATCCATATGCATCTGTTTGCATATGTGCAGAAAGGATATATAAAGTCTAAAATCAATGGTTTGAAAGGAACAATGAGTGCTGGGTGGCAGTGAGGCAAGGCCTGACATCCAAAGATCAGCAAGGCCAGTGGCAGCAACTGCTGAAGAGCCAATGGAGACTCCCGCATCCCCACTGATGAAGAAGACCAAACCCGTGGTGATGGAAACAGTTGCTGAAGAGCCAGTGGAGACTCCCACATCCCCACTGATGAAGAAGGCCAAACCCGTGGTGATGGAAACAGTTGTTGAAGAGCCAGTAAAGGTGCCCACGCCTTCTCCGTAGCAAAGAGGGTCCAACTTATAGACGCAGCAGTCACTGCTAAAGAGCTGGCAGAGGTTCCTATAGCCCCACTTCTGAAAAGGGTTAAACCTGTGGTGGCGGAAGTTGCTGCTGAAGAACTGGTGGGTGATTCCTATACCCCCACCTGTAAAATGAAGTGATTGAGGTGCTGCAGGGAGTTGTCATGTGTACATATTCACCATCCTATCAGATATATCTTCTTCGATCTCCCCACATACATGCCCCATGCAAACACCCATGTATATTCACTGCCCTAAAGCATACCTCCATCTTACATTTCTCCACCCACTTCTGTCACCATTCCTTCAACATACATGCCTCCAGTACAATACATTGGCACAACATCTCGCTTACCTTAACATACACAACTCTCCGCCACAGTGCATATTCTGCAAATATCTATATACCATGAGATTTCCAGCACATAACCATACCAGGCCCTTTCAACAGAAACATCTATGCCACCTAAAACTCTCTACACAACACATAACCACTAACACAAATCCTACTTGCACCATACCCTGAGTCTACAGAGGTAGAAAGAGGAAACAAGCTATTGTGTCACACTGTAAATGTACACCTTACAACTTGTTTCTTTTCCATTTATTGCTCTCAGTTTCCTTCAAAGTAGTCCCAGTCCAATAAACACACTTCCTCCAGCATGTCTTCCACTGCTGGAAACAATTTTTAAATGCCTCTTTTGTTATGCTATGAAGCTGTTGTGTCAAATTTTGCTTAATGATCTCCAAGTTGTCGAATCTCCTTCCTTTCAGTGGTAATTTCAGCTTTGGAAACAAGAAAAAGTCACAGGGTGCGAGGTCAGGGGATTAAGGAGACTGACAGATTTGCTCGATTTGGTGTTTGGCCATGGATTGTTGATCTGTGAGCTTGGACATTATTGTGATGAAGCAACCATTCAACATTCCTGTGCAACTCTGGCCTTTTACGATGAACTGCATCTCTCAAGTCAGAACTTGGATGTAGTACTCCTTATTGATAGTTTGGTCTTTTGGACCATACTCATGATGAACAATATACTGGTAATCAAATAAAACTGTGAACATTATTTTGACATTGCTCCACACCTGATGGGCTTTCTTGGGTCTGAGATAGTTTGGAGTATTCCGTTGTGAGGATTGAGCCTTAGTTTCTGGTTCATAACCATAAACCCATGATTCATCACCAGTAATAATCTTGTTGATGAAATCTGAGACATTTTCTTTTTTTTCTTTTTGTATTTTATATTCAATTAAGTTTTACATTATACCAAGAAACCTTGGATAAAGAATATCACACTCCATCATATATCAGTAATTATAAGAAAACAAAAAAAAATTACATAAGCAAAACATAACATCATGTTATGCTAATAGTCACAATTCTGAGAAGGTGAAAAAAGGAGGATTCAAGAACTAGAAAGACAGTAGGAGAGCAGTGCAATCATAAGAAAAAAAAAAGAGAACATAAAAGAAATCAGTAGGATGTTCGACAAAGCTTACCTATAAACCCACATTACTACCACAGGGTAAACTCACAAATGCTTAGCATCTGAAAAGAAACGCAATTGAGAGGGCTCGATGAATGATCTTATTCTAGTACCCCAGTACACATTTACAGGGAAATCTCAACTGGAAACTCGTGCCTAAAGCCAACGCCTCAGCATGAAGTTCCAGAAATGTTTTCCTCCTAGACTGAGTTCAGCTGGTCACATCTGGGAAGATCTGTACCCTATCCCCCAAAAAAGAAACAGCAGATTTTTTAAAATACAATCGTAATAATGCTTCCTTATCCTGAACAAATACAAAAGATACCAACAAAGTAGCCCTAGTTTCAGCCACTTCAGTGGACTGCTCTAACAACTTAGACAGGTTCCCCAAGTCCAAGGAGTCAGAAGAGGCCTCCAGCAGGGAAGTATCAGCATTCTACAAAGCGTCCTTAGCGAGTATTGAGTGCAGGAAATACATCTTTTGAAGCAGAGGAATCCCAGACTTGGAATAGTTAAACATCTCCTTAAGGAACCAAACAAACATGTCCCTGGGAGAACACAATAAAACCTGTGGAAAATTCAGTAAAAAAATACTTAAACTTCTCTGTTGATTTTCCAAGTTTTCAATTTTACGTTGAAAAACCAAACTATCCTTAGCTAGGACCCCTCACTGCTTCTGCAGATGTTGAGCTTTAACTTCAAGTCCATCCAATTGCATTTGCTGTTGGAGCACCTCTGCCTCCAACCCCTCAAATCTAGAGGGGAATGAAGCATAAGTCAGCAACACACCAGCACAGACCTGATAAAGTGACTTATTGCGTCCCAAATGGAATACAGGGCTACCTCCTTAGGTCTCACAAACGGAAGAAACTCCTGGATTACCACAATCTCCTGAATGGGGGGGGGGGGTAAACCCTCTACCTGAAGGCTACTGATCCCATTATCCTTAAGCACTGACACATCCAATGCCGAGGTTAACGGATGCTGAGTACCGGCATCCATTACCAGATATAGTCAAATCCACACAAGAAAGCACTACATATTCCATAGCTTCCAGAGCCTGCACACAGCTAAGCTTTCAGCCTTGTATCTTTTGCCTGTCTTGTTGTTTGTTTTTGCTGCTGCTGATATAAAATTTAACTGCTGGTTTTACATTCACTTCTGGGAATATTCTGACTGCCTACATTCCTTGTGTAGCCCTTAAATCAGATATCTAAGTGTGCCCTCAGTTTATATAAGGCCTACTGGCCAAGGACACTTAGGTTCCCGCCCACCCTACCCTCACCCCACCCACCTCAGGGCTGCATTGCCTATATAGTGGTCATATACATTGACATCTATCATCTTAATTTGGTATTACGTCCACCTTCTCTTCTCCTTCTAGGACCACACATGTCTTGTATTCAGTGCAATAATTGTGGTGCCTTCCTTCTGAGAAGAATTATCTGGAACCTAAGAGCTTGCCCTATATGCCTCAAGTTAGCTGCCATGCATAAGGAATTGACTATTAAGGGAATAAGTAGCTGCAATGAAACGCACCTCTTCTAGGATACAAACCAAACAAAGTCCACCACCACTCCCACAAAGAATCAAACATCCCAAGAAAAAATGGATCACAGTGGGCTCTGGTAGATTGCGACCTGTAACACAGAAACACCCTCTACATCATGCAATATCATTGCATAATGCCTTCTCTGCTTTGGTTAATGAGGATGCCCAATCCATGGAAACTGAAGGGCCCTTAAATGAGACAGTCAATGCCCAATCTCCTGATAAAGCACCAAATATGAAGAAAAACTCAAGGAACAGAAAACTACTACTACCTGGTGATTCCATCAACAGAGGCACCAACTTTGGAACATAGTTTAAAGGAGAGAAGTTAATCAAATGCCTCCCAGGCTCTTCAGCTAGCAGGAATACAAACCAAATTGTTGATGCATTTAGCGCTGAAAGAGAGCACTCCAAAACTGATGTTGTCATCCACAAATTACCTGACTAGAAACAGTGCCACTACAGTTCAAAGGGACTTCCAAACTCTGGGAGAGAAACTGAAGCCCATTGTTAACGTTGTAGCATTCTCAGAAGTTCTACCTGTTCTTGGTAAGGGGGCAGAAAGGCTACATCGCATAAACAGCTTTAACAAATGGCTCCAGACCTGGGGCAAAGAAGAAGGAATCAGATTTATAGGCGACTGGGGAAACAGATGGACCAACAAGAGATTATACTGTGCTGATGGACTACATCTCTCTATCGCAGGGAAAATAATCCTAAGTGAAAAAGTCAGGCAGTATGTGGATATACATTTAAACTAGAAAAAGGGGGTGACGGATGGGGAGGGTCAAGTTCAGGACATCACTCCCTGCAAAAGCAGAATAACACCCGAAACAGCCACACTTTTAAACCACACATCAAAAGCAAGTGGGAAGAAGTGGGCAGAACAAAATCAATGCAAAATACATGCAATCAGTTAAATGCTGGAAAGCAATGAGCACAAATGTTCGAAGCTTAGCCAACGAAGTTCCGAACCTGGAAGCCCAAATGGTGGAAATGGACTTGGACATTGTGGCCATTACAGAAACATGGTTTAATGAATCACATGATTGGGATATATCCATAGCTGGATATAATCTATTCAGAAGAGACAGGGAAAATGGAAAAGGAGGAGGAGTAGCCTTGTATGTCAAAAGCAATAGTAAAGCTACTGAAATGCAGCGGACATGGGGAAAAGAAGAAGCGCTCTGGATTGTGTTGGAAAGAGGAGATGGCACTGTCATCCATAGTGCTGTAGTCTACAGACCTCTGACTCAAATCGAAGAGATAGATAATGAATTAATTATAGATATTGCCAATAGAGCCACAAAGGGGGAAGTGATCATATTAGGTGACTTTTTTTTTTATATTTAAATTTTTATTCAATTTTAACATTATTACATCCAAGAAACATCATTGAATGATACAGACATGAGCATAGTTATCCAAAAGAAATAAACTATAGTAAAAAACAATCATCAACCCCCAAGGCTGTACACATCATCCTAAACATAACTAAAACGCTCATATTGTAGACCACTAAGGAAAAGGAAAAATACAGAGAGGTTCTAGGAAATCAGGAGTACAGGCCTAACAAGGACCTGAACTCCCTAAAATACAAAGGTAATATAACCACATACAGCAAGTAAGGACTTAAGCATCAGCCAGTACCGAGGGTCCCGACAAAGCAACATTAATAACTTCCCTAGCCTCCAGGAACCCCAACAACTGCCCAGGGTCAAAGAACAAAAAACATTTTTGCTTATACATCACAAAACATTTTGAGGGAAATTTAAGCTCAAAGGAAGCTCCCAGTGCCAGCACCCGTGGGCGCAGCACTAGAAACTCCTGCCTCCTCAGCTGCGTATTCCGGGCTACATCAGGAAATAAGGAAAAGGAGGAGGAGTAGCCTTGTATGTCAAAAGCAATAGTAAAGCTACTGAAATGCAGCGGGCATGGGGAAAAGAAGAAGCGCTCTGGATTGTGTTGGAAAGAGGAGATAGCACTGTCTCCATAGTGCTGTAGTCTGCAGACCTCTGACTCAAATCGAAGAGATAGATAATGAATTAATTATAGATATTGCCAAGATAGCCACAAAGGGGGAAATGATCATATTAGATGACTTTAATCTACCCGATGTGGATTGGATTATTCCTTCTGCAAATCTGGAAAGAAGCAAAAAAATTGTGGATGCTTTCCAAGATGCGTTACTTAGACAAACAGTGATGGAACCAACCAGGGATAGCTCAACGCTGGATTTAGTGCTCACCAACGGTGATAGCGTGTCGAATGTGTGGATGGGTGCTCCTGTGAGCAGCAGCGATCATCACACGGTGTGGATTGAGATAAAAGCCAAGGTGCAGTCCAATCATAGCAAGCTCAAAGTCCTAAACTTCAAAAACACTGACTTTTGTAAAATGGCCAAGTACCTAAAGGAGGGGTTGGCAGGGTGGAAGGGGATAAGGGAAGTCAAATTGCAATGGGCTAAACTAAAGGAGGCAATAAAAGGGGCAACAGATAAATATGTAAGAGAAGTAAATAAAAACAAGTGGAGAAGGAAACCTATTTGGTTTTCCAAAGAAGTGGCTACTCAAATAAAGGCAAAAAACACAGCTTTCGCAAAATTCAAAACCTTGTAAATAGAGGAACACAGAAATGAATACAAGATCAAACTCAAAGAGACAAAAATAGAAATAAGGAAAGAAAAATCAAAGGCAGAGGAAAAGATGGCTAAAGATGTAAAGTGTGGCGACAAAACTATCTTCAGATACTGTATATTCGGGAAAGGAAGAAGATCAGAGGCAGAATTGCAGGACTCAGAAGTACTCGGAACGGACTCGTGGAAAGTGACATTGAAAAAGCGAAATTGCTAAACAAATACTTCTGCTCTGTTTTTACTAAAGAAAATCCTAGAGAAGGACCACCTGTGACTCCCAAATATAAAAATAGGAATGAAGTAGATACCACACCATTCACAGAAGATGATGTGTTAGAACAACTTGCAAAACTGAAAGTGGACAAGGCCATGGGACCGGATGGGATACATCCCAGGATACTGAACGAGCTCAGAGAGGTTCTTGCAGGGCGGATAAAGGATGTTTTCAACAGATCCTTGGAAACAGGAAATGTTCCTCAGGACTGGAGAATGGCTGATGTGGTACCTCTACACAAAAGTGGTGACAGGGAAAAAGTGACAAACTACAGGCCCGTGAGCCTTACCTCGGTGGCGGGAAAAGTAATGGAGGTGCTCCTGAAAGAGCGAATAATGGACTTTCTCGAAACCAACAGGTTGCAAGATCCGAGGCAACATGGTTTTACTGAAGGATGATCTTGCCAAACAAATTTGATTAAGTTCTTTGACTGGGTGACCAGAGAACTAGATCAGGGGCATGCGATGGATGTCATCTACCTGGATTTCAGTCTGCGAATTGTATATACTGTTATTGTATATAGTTACCCTGTTAACCAAGTTGAATTTCCTGTTCATATGTAAACACAAAGTACTATTGGAAATGTGTGTTTTCATTGTTTCTTGTAAACCGCGCTGATGCTGAATAGCGCGGTATAAAAAAGACTATAAATAAATAAATAAATAAAGCCTTTGATACTGTTCCTCATAGGAGGCTTATCAATAAACTCAGTAGTTTGGGGATGGGTCCCAAGGTGGTAAACTGGATCAGAATTTGGTTGACTGACAGACGCAGAAGGTGATGGTAAATGGAGCTCACTTGGATGAAGGGAAGGTGATTAGTGGGGTGCCCCAGGGTTCGGTCCTTGGCCTGGCACTGTTCAATGTATTTGTGAGTGATATTGCTGAAAGACTGAATGGAAAAGTCTGTCTTTTTGCAGATGACATGTAAATTTGCAACAGAGTGGACTCTCCCGAGGGAGTGGTTAACATGAGGAAAGATCTACAAAAGCTGGAAGAATGGTCTAATGCTTGGCAATTAAGATTTAATGCAAAGAAGTGCAGTGTCATGCACTTGGGTAGCAGAAATCCAAGGGAAATGTATGCAATAGGGGGCGAGAGGTTGGTGTGCACGGATCAGGAGAAAGACCTTGGTGTGATTATTTCTGAAGATCTCAAGGTGGCAAAACAGTGCGACAAGGCAGTGGCAAAAGCCAGGAGGATGTTGGGTTGCATTCGAAGAGGAATTACCAACAGAAAGGAAGAGGTACTAATGCCACTTTATAAGTCACTGCTAAGGCCTCACTTGGAATACTGTGTTCAGTTTTGGAGACCATATCTTGCAAAGGATGTAAAAAGACTGTAAACTGTTCAGAGGAAGGCGACCAAAATAATTTGGAGCCTGCGTCAGAAGCCTTATGAGAAGAGACTTGAAGACCTAAATATGTACACTTTGGAAGACAGGAGGGATAGGGGAGATATGATTCAGACCTTTAAATACTTAAAGAGAAATAATGAACAAACAAACCTCTTCCAAAGACGGGGAAGCTGTAAAACTAGAGGGCATAACATGAAGCTGCAAGATGGTAAATTGAAAGGCAATGTCAGGAAATACTTTTTCACTGAAAGGGCGGAGGATGCTTGGAATGCCCTACCGATGGAAGTGGTGGGGGCAAACACAGTGACAGAATTAAAAATGGCATGGGACAGACACAGTGGATCCCTTTACAGCAACAGCATAAAATAAAAATAAACTAAACCATCTAATTTCTCAACAAATAGGGGTGTCCTACATGGAGCGGTGGGTTCACCCCTAAACAAAGACATGGGGAGGGGTGGCCTGAGTGGCAGGTGCACCTACTCCTGCCATCTTACTGGGCAGACTAGATGGACCATACTGGTCTTTATCTGCTATCATTTACTATGTTACTATGTAACTATATTCCCAATTGTAAAAAGGTTCTCACCTATTACCTTAAGAGAACTGATTAATTTAGTCAGTCCACACAATTTTTCATCTCCTTTTGATATCAAGAGACCTGGCCTACCAGTTGTAAAAAGAACTTTAGCGGGGGCGGAGCCTGATGTCCAGCGGGTAAGACGCTTCGCGCTGAAGCTCCCGAGAGGCCTACTTAGAATCCTGACTTAATACCTATACAAACTTACTATTTCGCTCCGGGCTGACCGGGGTACCTCGGGGGGGATGGCGGCCCATAAACCAGCGCGCTTGGACTTCGGGTCTCCTTCTTCTTCTCACGGAAAACGCTCCAAAACAGAGGTGTCCTCCCCACAGAAGATGGTTCCATTTCGGGAAAACCCCGAAATGCACCTGGAGATTTTAGAGGAAATACGCGGCGTGAAGGAATTGGTGCAGTCCAATGGAGAAGCGCTTAGAGCCATGCAAGAAGACTTTGGAGTGCTCCAGGACCGACTTGAAAGTCTCTCATTACGGCAGGACAACATGGCGGGGATCCTCGACTCGCACGTGGTGCGCTTGGGCAACCTGGACAAGGCTGAGCGCCAGATACAGAATCTTCAAAAGGAGTTAGAAGATAGCAATAATCGAGCCCGTCGCAACAATGTGAGGCTCATTGGAATACCGGAGGGGGTGGAAGCGGGAGATATGAGAGAATTCCTGCTCAAAACTCTTCCCTCCTTGCTGAAGATCACCTTTCATAAAGAACTGGAAATCGATCGTGCACACCGTGTTCCTACCCACATGGCGCTCAACCGAACGACCCCCCGGCCTATTATCTTTCGCTTGCTACGATATCAACAAGTGGAACAAATTTTAAATGCTGCCCGGGCGAACCATCATTTGGAATATGAAGGTCACAAAGTCTCCTTCTTCCCTGATTTGGCAAAGCCTACCGTTGACCGACGGAAGAAACTCCTTGCTTTTCGCCCTCGACTTCAACAGCTACAGGCTCGCTTTGGCCTGTTGTATCCCGCGAAGCTCCGAGTGACTCTCCACAACCAAACCAGGACATTCGAAGATCCTGATCTACTATCAACATTTTTAGACTCCAAAGAAGCAGAGCAGATGCGCTAATCCAACGACTTGGACTTTTATTTGCCGGCTCTGTCTGCCATTTTGAAGGGCCCGATGCGGCGGTCACAGTCAAGCACAGAGACTACCTGGACTTTCTTTCTTTCTTTCTATGACTTTTTGTTTTTTGGTCTCCTATCCCTCCATGATGTGTGCCTCGGTCGGATTCGGAGCACGCACAGTCCTACAGGTTATGTGTTTTTTCAATTTCGGCCTTCTCTGGGGCTTCTCCCCGCAGACACATGGTCGCCAGTAATTTTGGGGTTTTGCTTCTTCTCTACCGCGCTACGGTTTTTCTTTTTAATGTGGGGCGCTTCATTGTATTATCTAAGCTTATTTTCTTTTATGCCATATGTACAGCCAGATACAGTCAATATGAGGGACATTGTGAAATTATGTGCGCTATCATGCTCAGAATTTTTAACTTGTCTGAATGGCCTTATGTAAAATCTTATCACTCAACGTAAAGGGCATTAATAGTCCAATCAAAAGAAAGAAAATCCTTAGCTATCTTAGCCATGAGCATGCTGATTTAGCGTTTCTTCAGGAAACGCACTTAAACTCTACTGAAACACTGAAACTCAATGTTAAGCCTTACATGGTGGCTGCCTATTCTCCCGCCGTTTCCAAACGGTGCGGGGTAGCCATTCTGGTTAAGAAATCTTTGCAAGCTACTGTACTTGATACTAGCGCTGACAAGGAGGGTAGGTGGGCCCGAGTACATCTTAAGGTTGGAGATAGTGAATTTACATGTATTTGCATTTATGCCCCGAATGTGGACAACCCTGCTTACTATGCAAGTATTGCGCAGTTGGCACAGGCCTCTGCCAATATTCCATTAATACTTGGTGGTGATTTTAATCAAGTGTTAGACCCTCTGATATACTCGATTTCGAATACAAAATAAGCCGATGGCGTGGAGCCCCTGGTACACTAGGGGCATTTGGATTCCTAGTCAGTTGTTCCATGAAGGTCGCTGGAAAACTTTTAGTGAATTGCAAATTGAATTTGGTCTCCCAGCGAAACACTACTTTCAGTTGGTGCAACTTCAGCATTGCCTTCGGAGTGCTAAGGTGCTCCCGCCATTGGCCTCCCCTACACAAGGTTGGTCGGAGACTATCCGATCTATCGGTCGCTCACCGGGTGTAGCATCCAATTTTTACAAAACCTTATGTAATGCTATAACTAGAGATACCCTTATAGCGCAGAAAGCATGGGAGAGAGAATTGCAGGTGACTTTGACCCCGGAGCAATGGAGCCTTGTCTGGAGTAGAGTGACACGGGTCTCCCGATCCGCCTCACTCACTCAGACACTCTTCTTTCTAGCCCACCGGTGTTTTTACACTCCTGACAGATTAGCCAAATGGAACACTACTCAGGGCAATAGTTGTTGGACATGTCATGCGGCCATAGGTTCACTACCTCATGTTATGTATGAATGTCCCGCACTACAGTATTACTGGCGTCGGGTCTGGGGTCGTATCCAGTCTATTTTATACTTTCAAGAGCCCCTTTCTTGGAGGATAGTGGGACTTCGCTCAGCTGCGGGGATCTCCTCTCTCCCAAAAACGGCTTACTTCCTTTTGGACTTTATGCTGGGCACTGCTATTTCCCTAATTACGAAATACTGGAAAAATAGCTCCCATCTGAGCCCCAATGAATGGTGGAATCATGTCTGTCTCTACAGTAAATATGAACAAATACCTCGTATGTTTGCTTCCCCCATTCAGACTCCTCATCATCGGTCTAAATGGAAGATGCTCAATGACTATGTACATTCTGCTCAATGCTCTCATCTGACTGTCTAAATTTGTATATATCTTTGTCCCATGATTATTCTGTATCGTAGATACTCTTTTGATTGTTTTGATGTATAATCACTGTTGTTTGGAAGCGCTCACATGCTGACATAATCAGCTAGAGAAGAAGCGTGGGGGTGGGGGGTAATTGGGTTTACTTTTCCTTATTGTATACTTGTTTTGTCTCCTTTGGTGTGTTGTTCCTTTTGTATGTTGCAAAATGAAAATAAAAGTTTAAAAAAAAAAAAAGAACTTTAGCTAACTGGCTGGCATCCTGTTTCCAATTCCATTATGTCCACCGGAATGCTTCTCTTAGGTCCAAAGTAAAGACTCATCAGATTAGAGCTACAGAGGCAACAATGCTACTCCAAAAGTCTGCCTCACTAAATGTGATCTGCAAAGAAATTGCAATGTCCTCTTTTTATATATTTGGACAAAGCATCTGCAAAGGACAATGCCTTTGATCAAGCTGTAGTGGCTAATCCGTCCGCCTGAAGAGACAACTCTTAAACTGTATCTTGGGCTGCTCTAAGACAATATCAAAACAGTAAAAAGCACTAAGCTTGGGAGTCACCCACTTTGTAAACCTGACTTACTCCTGCTTGTCAACAGAAAAAGCAAGGTTGCTTACCTGTAATGAACATTTTCCATAGACATTAGAAGTGATAAGGCACACAGTCTTACCTCCCTAACAGTTTTCTATAGTCTTGAGCTTTGGGACAAACTGAGGAGCTGAGGAGACTGCTGTGCGTGGAAAGTACTGCACATGCTCAGAATTTTACTTCTGATCTATGGGAGAGTATGTTCATCGCATCACCATTGGATATTGTCTCCCAGATGTCAATCCTCTAGACTACAGAAAACACCTGTTACATTTCTTTCTGCACATTTACAGCAATATATGGAAAACAAGATATGGAAAGCTGCAATTAGGATTACTGACCAAGAACAAGTCAATATAGCAAGTGATTTTTCTCAATATGTATCAATGAGATATTCTGAGGTACAGAGAAGAACCAGCAAAATGGTAAAGGGGATGGAAGGATATCCCTATGAGGAGAGGCTTAAAAGGTTAGGGCTTTTCAACCTGCACCTGGCCCCGATCTCGTGGGGGGATCTTCGACCCCGATTGCCCCATTTGTGCTGCTTATTCCACCTTCGAGGTGGAATAAGAAGCACGTCCCCCATGACCCCGCAGGACGTACAGGCCATTATTATTATTATTATTATTATTATTATTATTATTAACAATTCTTATATACCGCACTATTAGACATCAGCGCGGTTTACATTGAACAGAAAAACATCCGACAGTTTACACGTGTCTGGTCGTTACATTTAACAGGAAGTATAACTTGGTGAAGTAGGGAAACTAAATACAATGCAGGGTTATCTGATAAAGGATATCCTGGTTAACTATATACAACAGTGGTACAATAGTATATGGAACAACTTGCTATTTACATTCAGCCCTGTACATCCTGCCTCCTCAGTCCACCCCCGTTCCACACAGACCCCATCCTCTCCCGCTCCCAGCCAGCTCTCCCCGTCCTGCTGCTCTAGCATTGCGGGGAGAGCCGAAGGGGAAATAGGGGCAAGATGGCCTGCAGGGCTGCATGTCCTGCTACGATGTGCAACTCCGCAGGACCCGTCTCAGAATCAGGCCCATATTGTCCTACTATGCAGCCTGCAGTGCTCAGCAATCTTGGTGCCATTTAAAGGCAAATTAGCACCAAATAGAGTGACTGAACAACTTTCTGCACTGAAAGCCCCCTCCCTTCCTCTCTGTCCTTGGCTCAGCTGAAACTTGAACTGTCTTAGCAGCTCATCACAAAGGAGAAGAAGGGTGACCTAGCGTGATAGGTGAGCAGAGAAAAATACCGTATTTACTCGAATGTAATGCGCACCTTTTCTGGCCATAAAGAGGCTCTAAACTTAGTGTGCTCATTACATTCAAGGGCGCCTTACATTCTGAGGCAAACACTGCTAAGCCCAAGTGCAGTCACTGGACAAATCAGCCTGATAAGAACATAAGAACATAAGATATGCCATACTGGGTCAGACCAAGGTCCATCAAGCCCAGTATCCTGTTTCCAACAGTGGCCAATCCAGGTCACAAGTACTTGGCAGGTGCCCAAAGTCCACAACGCTCATCCTGGGGTAAGCAGTAGATTTCCCGGGTCCTCTTTAATAATGGTTTATGGACCTTTCCTCCAGGAACTTGTCCAAACCCTTTTTAAACCCAGCTACACTAACAGCTTTTAGTACATCCACCGGTAACGAATTCCAGAGTTTGATTACACGTTGAGTGAAAAAATATTTTCTTTTATTATTCTTAAATAGTTTACCCTGTAGCTTCATTGCATGTCCCCTTTCTATATTCTGATAATGTAAACAATCGATCTACGTTTACCCGTTCCACTCCGTTCATTAATTTATTGACTTCTATCATATCTCCCCTCAGCTGTCTCTTTTCCAGGTTTAAGAGCCCTAACCTTGTTAGCATTTCTTCATAGTATCCTTCCATCCCCTTTTCCATTTTGGTGGCTCTTCTCTGTACCTTTTCTAATAACGCTATATCTTTTTTAAGATACGGCGATCAGAATTGCACACAATATTCAAGGTGCAGTCTCACCATGAAACGATATAGAAGTATTATAATATCTTTTGTTTTATTTTCCATTCCTTTCCTTATGATCCCTAGCATTCTATTTGCTCTCTTGGCTGCTGCTGCACACTGAGCCGAGGGTTTTAACATGTTATCCACAATGACGCCTAAATCTTTTTTCTGGGTGGTGGCTCCTAATGTGGAACCTTGCATCCTGTAACCATAGTTTGGATTGTTCTTCCCTAGGTGCATAACTTTGCACTTGTCCACATTAAATTTCATCTGCCATTTGATGCCCAGTCTTCCAATTTATCAAGATACTCTTGCAATTTTCCACAATCCTCTTGGGTTTTAACAACTTTAAATAGTTTTGTGTCATCTGCAAATTTGATAACCTCACTCTTAATTCCACTTTCCAGGTCATTTATGAATATGTCAAAAAGCAGCGTACCCAGCACAGATCCCTGGGGTACACCGCTATTCAGGTTTCTCCATTGGGAAAATTAGCCATTTAGCCCTACCCTCTGCTTTCTATCTTTTAACCAGTTCCTGATCCACAGTATTACACTGCCTCCTAACCCATGTCTCTTTACTTTTGCCAAAAGTCTCTGATAAGGGACCTTGTCAAAGGTCTTCTGAAAGTCCAGATACACTATATCAACCAACTCACCTTTGTCCACCTGTTTATTCACACCTTCAAAAAACCATAACAGATTAGTAAGAAAGATCTTCCTTGTCTAAAGCCATGTTGGCTGTCTCCCATTAGGCCATGACTATCTACATGATGAGTAATTTTATTCTTTATGATGGTTTCTACCATTTTTCCCGGTACTGACGTCAGGCTCACCGGTCTGTAGTTTCCCGGATCACCCCTGGAACCCTTTTTAAAAATTTGTGTTACATTGGCGATCCTCCAATCTTCAGGTATTAGAGATGATTTTAATGATAGTTCACAGATTACTAATAGCAGGTCTGCAATCTCATATTTCAGTTCTTTCAACACCCTTTGATGTATACCATCGGGCCCAGGTGATTTGCTACTCTTCAGTTTATCTAATAGTTGTAATACATCTTCCCGATGTATTGATATTTCCTTCAATTCTTCCGCACCTTTAAATACCACTTCAGTCATGGGTAACATCCCTACATCTTCCTCAGTAAAGACCGAAGCAAAGAATTCATTCAGTCACTCCGCTATCGCCTTGTCGCATCTTAGTACCCCTTTAACCCCTCTATCATCTAATAGACCAAGTGACTCTCTCACAGGTTTTTTGCTATGAATGTACTTGAAAAAGTCTTTATTTTCGTTTTTGCTTCCGCAGCAAGCTTCTTCTCAAATTCTCCCTTTGCCTGCCTTATCAATGCCTTGCACTTGACTTCCCAGTGCTTGTGCTGTTGTTTCCAGGTTTCATCGTTTGGCTCTTTTTTCCATTTCCTGAAAGATGCTTTTTTGGCAACAACAGTCTCTCTGAACTCACCTTATGCTGGCAGTTTTTTGGACTTCCTTCCACTTTTCTTAAAGCGTGGAATACAGCTGGTCTGGATTTCCAAGATAGTATTTTTCAACAAAGCCCAAGCTTGATGTAAGTCTTTAACCTTTGCAACTGCTCCTTTTAGTTTTTTCTTAAATATTTTCCTCATTTTACCATAGTCTCCTTTTCGAAAGTTAAAAGGCAGTACTGTGGATTTCCTTACTATCCCTTCTCCACTAATTAAATCAAAGGCGATCATGCTATGATCACTATTGCCAAGTGGCCCCAACACCCTTATATCTTGCGCTAGATCTGGTGTTCCACTAAGGACTAGGTCTAATATGGCTTCCCTCTGGTCGGTTCATGAACCAGCTGCTCTAAGAAGCAGTCATTTATTTCATCTAGGAACTTTATCTCCCTAGCATGTCCTGCCGTGACACTGACCAGTCGATACCGGGATAATTGAAATCACCCATTATTATTACTGCGCTGTAACTTTTGTTACCTTATTTGATTTCTTTGAGCATTTCATCATCCATATGTTCATTCTGGCCAGGCGGTCGATAGTACACCAACACTGCCATCGCTTTCCCCTTTTTACATGGAATTCCAATCCATAGAGATTCTACAGCAAATTTTGTTTCCTGCAAAACTTTAATCCTTTCTGACTCAATGCCCTCTCCAACATAGAGCGCAACCCCTCCACCAATTTGATCAGATCTATCATTATGATATAGTTTGTACCCAGGTATCACAGTGTCCCACTGGTTGTCCTCCTTCCACCATGTCTCTGATATTCCAATCATATCTAATCTCTCATTCAGTGCTATATATTCTAACTCTCCCATCTTATTTTTTAGACTTCTAGCATTTGCATACAAGCATTTTAGAGACTATTTATTCATATTAATTTGGCTATTGGTAGACATGGGTAATTTGGGATCTTTAAGCTCTGTCTGCTCCATACTCGAGGGCATTTGGGCTACTTTACTCTTTTTTGGAACCTCTCTGATTTTGGTAGTATCCTTCAAGGATACATTCTTCCAAACCATCCGGTCTTGGGCGACTGTCGGCTTTCCCCTATTATCTAGTTTAAAAGCTGTTCTATCTCCTTTTTAAAGGTTAATGCCAGCAGCCTGGTTCCATCCCAGTTAAGGTGAAGCCTCTCCCTTCGGAAGAGCCCCTCCTTTCCCCAGAATGTTCCCCAGTTCCTAACAAATCCAAAAACCTCATCTCTGCACTATTGTCTCATCCATGCATTGAGACTCCAGAGCTCTGCCTGCCTTTTGGGTCCTGCGCGTGGAACGGGAAGCATTTCGGAGAACGCTACCCTGGAAGTTCTGGATTTCAACTTCCTACCTAAAAGCCTAAATTTAGCCTCCATAACCTCCCTACCACATTTTCCTATGTCATTGGTACCGACGCATACCAAGACAGCAGACTCCTCCCCAGCACTGTCTAAGACCTTATCTAGGTGGCGCGTGAGGTCCGCTACCTTCACACCAGGCAGGCATGTTACCAGGCGATCCTCAAGTCCACCTGCCACCCAGCTACCTACATGCATAATGATTGAATCATCAACTGTAATGGCTGTCCTAACCCTTCCCTCATGGGCACATGGCCCTGGAGAAACTTCCTTGGTGTGAGAGGGTTTTACATCACCTGGAGGAGAGGTCCTAGTTACAGGATCACTTCCTGACACACCAGGGTGATGCTCTCCTGTCACGTGACCTCTCTTCTCCATGACAACAGGGATGCTGCCAGACTGGAGGTTGGAATTCTGGACTATATCCCTGTAGGTCTTGTCTATGTACCTCTCTGTCTTTCTTTTGTTTTCCAAGTCTGCTACTTTAGCCTCTAGAGAACGGACTCGTTCCTTGAGAGCAAAGAGCTCCTTGCTCCTAGTGCATACGTAAGACCTCTCACAAACTGGGAGAAAATCATACATTTGACACTCAATGCAAAACACTGGAAAGCCCCCATCTTGCTGCTGGACTGCTGTCTGCATCTTAGTTTTAAGCTTGTGTTTAGATCTTTAAGTTCTTTACTTACTAAGGGTTGCTATGGATATTTATACTAATAAAACTGTACCTCATACGTTTAATATACCTTGTTCTCCTGAAGCTTAATTAATCTCAGGTCCTTAGTGTATGACTGATTTGGGTAACGAGCTTCACCTGAGAGCACCTCCTGTCTTTTAAGATGTGTAAGTACCTATAAAGCTACGATTATCCCAGGGGTGGGTGGGTGTTGGGGAGGGAGGGAAATAACACTTATTAAAAGAGTGCTACTACACAGTACCCTGTCCTGTGCTGCCGAGGTAAGCTATATTCTGATTTGATTTAAATTATAGCTCTTTGCTGCTGCTAGGCTCTAACTTATGAAATTTAAACTACAAGCTCTCTGGTGGGTTAAATATTTAAACAGAAAGCTCTCTTCTGTGTTTTAAATTTAAACTAAAAGTACTTTGCTGATGCTAGGCCCTGAGTGACTATTAAATTTAAACTACAAGTTCTCTGCTGGGTTCCAAATTTAACCAGAAAGCTCTCTTCTGTGTTTTAAATTTAAACTAAAAGTACTTTGCTGATGCTAGGCCCTGAGTGACTATTAAATTTAAACTATAAGCTCTCTGCTGGGTATGAAATGTAACCAGAAAGTTCTCTTCTGTGTTTTAAATTTAAACTTAAACTGCTGCTACTAGGCCCTGACTGATTTAACAAAACATTGTGGGTTCACAGGTTAATTAGTTTTAATACAAAGAATTCCTTTCAGAAAATTCCCAGAAGTATATACTTACAATTGCAGATCTCTCTCCAGAAGTAACAGTCTCCTTTTCTAGTCCTTCAAGACTGATCACTTGCAGGAACCCTGCTAGCAATCAGGTTGATTCGGCCAAAAAAAAAAAAGCAGCAGGAAGTCAGTGTGTGGAAGGGCTGAGGCGGGAGAGGAGCAGCTTTGTCATCAGCATGTTGGCGGTGTTTTTCAGGGGTGAGAGCCTTCATCTTCCATCCCCTAGTGAGCGTCCGTGTCCCGCGGCTCCCGCCATTATGGGGAAAGACTAAAATCAGACAAAGTAATGATAGGAGTTAAGAGACTGCAGAACACTGGGCTTTTTCTGGCTTTGCAGGCTGTAGGTTTTGTTGCACAGTGGACACGTCGCCAAGTTCCTTTTTCAGATGGTTAGTTGGAATGTCAAAAAGTTTGACGTGTGGAGAAAGAGGAATACGGGCTTTCTTTGATGGATATGCTTTAACGAGGTGGTTCCCATTTCCCTGGCTCTGAGCATGGGGAGTCTCCAATCCATATCTGTGCTTAGGGCTTGGTGCAGTTGTCTGCGTTGAGAGGTGACTATGTAAACAGAGTCAACATGCTTGCTTGGAGTATAAACCAACCATTGACAGTCGATTGCTAAAAACCGCGGCCGGCTCACAGGCACTTACGGGAGACCTCATTGGCAGGAAAGGAGGTAGCTAAGCAGAATGCAAAGAAATCGAGACACTTTACTCCTTACCCCTCCCCCCCCCCCCCCCCCCGCGCTGCCTTCCCACTCCAAAAAAATCTGGGTCTTGGGGATCCTCCACATAATTCAATGGATTGTTCTTGGTGAATAAATCAGACTATTCGGAGAGAGATTTGTTGAAACTGTTGCACATGTTTTCTCATGTTTGAGTTTTCCTGGAGTAGAATTCACGCTAAGATAAATGTTGAGAAAATTTGGATTATGAAATAAAAGTCACTTTTTAAAAAATGAAGGAAAAAACACATTCGTAACATAATTGTGGGTGGGCAGTATTTATTTGCTTCCCCCATTAGAGAGTTTTGAAAGGTCGAGCCAAGATATAGTTACTGCTCACTCATAACTCACAACCAGTGTTTGGTATGCATCTGTCTGGCTAAGTATGATTGCGTTAGCTTTGGGTTTGTTGTGGTGTAAGTGATGAACGTCTATAACATTGGTGACTCCCTGTAAGTTGTTTGATAGTTTGAATGCGAGGATGATTAGCACATTTAGGGGTTTGGAGGTACGCACTACAATCGCCAGCAAACATTTTTTCAATTTCAAGCCTTTCAAAATAGGGGTGCGCATTAGATTCGATAGTGCATTAGACTCGAGTAAATACGGTAGTTTTATTTTAAATGACAGCTGCCATAGCTGTGGCACCTCAAACATTGGCACCCCCCCTGTCATCGGCGCCCCCTTGTATGCTTATCATGCTTACCAAGTAGCACTGGCCAAGAAGCACATATATGCACATAGCAAATATGTACACACACACACACAGACATATATGCACATACACACACACACACAAAAACATACAAAAAAGAGATATGCACACACAGATAAAACACATACAGAAGGCACATTTTATTTTATTTATTTATTTAACATTTTCTTCTATACCGCGCTATTAAAATCAGCGCGGTGTACATCGAACAAGAATACTGCAATGTATACAAATAACATTGAGTTTACAAATAACAGGGAATTGAACATGGGGGAGAAAATGGGGAAACTAAATACATATTAACTCGAACTATGTACAATGCTCTAATGTAACTGGGTGTTGCATTAGTTTTGTGAAGGTTGGTAGGGTTTGAGGGGGGACTACCTATTATCTGTGGTGTTGACGTGTAGGGGCGACTGGTGTGTGGGGGAAGTTTGCAGGTTGTTGGTTGTGCTTCTATCGCTGGAGGTTTCTGAGTAGCATTTTGTGAACAGGTGGAGCTTTATGGCTTTTCTAAATAGGATGAGGCTTTTTATTCCACGGATTTCGTGGGGGAGTGCATTCCAGTTTGAGGGGGCAAATAATGAGAAGGCTCTGTTGGAGGTAGCTTTTGTGCACTTAGTCATTAACTTGGGGACTGCTAATGTGTTCAGTGCAGTAGATCTTCTGTTTCTGTTTTCTGGGGTGCCATGAATTAGCTTGCTGATTGGTGTAGGGGGGTAGTTATTTAGGGCTTTGAAAGTGAGGACCAATGATTTGTATTGGAGCCTGGCATGTAGAGGTAGCCAATGCAATTCCTTCATGATGGGTGTTATGTGGTCGGATCTTGATGATCCGGAGAGGACTCTTGCGGCTGCATTCAAGGCTAAGCGGAGGGGGTTTAAAGTTGATTGTGGGAGGCCATGCAGGATGATGTTTGCGAAATCGACATGTGGAAGGACTAGTGCCTGGAAGGTTGTCCGATAGTCTGTGAAGTCCAGTAGGTGTCGGAGATGGGGTAGAGTTCTGATTTTATGGTATATGGCCTTTGTGATGTTTTTGATATGCGTTGTCATGTTCAGGTGCTGGTCCAGGGTGATGCCGAGGTAACAGATTGTGGATTTGGACTTCAACTCTACATTGTTGACACGTAGTGATGAAGGAGGTATGAATTTGAGGTTCTTTGTGACAAATAGGACATCTGTTTTACTGTGATTGATCCGTAAGTTTTGTGATAATAGCCAATCGGCTACTGCTTCGAAGCAATTAATGATTGGGGAGAGCACTGGTTGGTCTATCAAGAACGGCATGTAAAGGAGGATGTCATCAGCGTATGCCAGGCATTTTACGTTGAAGGATCGAATCAAGTCACATATCGGCTGCATATAAATGTTGAACATCAGGGATGATAAGGACGATCCTTGGGGAACTCCCTGTGTTTGCAGAAATGGTTTGGAAGATGTTTGGCCAACCTTGACTTGTTGCCACCTATTAGATAAGTAGGATTCACACCATTTTAGTGCTGTGCTTTGGATCCCATTTCTTTTAGGCGTTGTATAAGTATGTCATGACTCACCGAGTCGAAGGCGGCAGATATGTCCAGGAAAAAGAGGACAAAGCCTTGTTGTATGTTGTTGATTCCTGTGATCAGATCATTGAACAGGGTTGTGAGGACAGTGTCTACTCCGTGTGCTTCCCTGAATCCGTGTTGGACAGGATCCAACGGTGCTTCGGTGTCGATATGTTGCTGGATTTGTTGTTGAGCGGCTTTTTCGATGATCTTGGCAAGCTGGGGGATGCTCGATATTGGTCTGAAGGATTCTACTTTCAAAGGGTCTAGCTTGTTGTTTTTTAGTAGGGGCTTGATAGAGGTGCTTTTGAGTCTCTGCGGGAATGATCCAGTGATAAAGGACTGGTTCAGTATGTTAGCCAGGATGTTGCTTATGTCATGGCGAAGCTCTTTGATCCAGCTGGCTGGACAGGGGTCATTAGGTGCAGTGCTGGGGTTAACAGAGGCAACAATGTTTTCAACCTCTTTAGTGGATACTGCAGTGAAGTTGCATAGTGGAGTTGCTTGAGATGTTTTAGATGGTGTGGAGGGATTATTAGTGCCTATGTTTGTGTTGGTCTTGATCATCTTCGATTGTAAATAGTCTGCATAGTCCTGAGGTTGAGGCATTGGGGGGTGGGCTGAGGCAGGCTCTCCTGTTATAGACTTTACTATATTGAACAAGGCATGTGGTTTGTTGATGGAGCGTTTTAATATATCAGTGTGATAGAGTTTCCTTTTTTGCGTTATCTTCGCACGGTGAGTCAGCAAGTATGAGTTATAGGCGGTGTGTGCTTCAGCGGAATGGGTTCGGCGCCATTGTCTCTCAAGTTGGCGTAGGTGGTGTAGAGATGTTCGTAGGTCCATGGAGAACCAGGGTGCATGTTCTCGTCGTATTGTCGTCTTCGTGGCGTGAGATGGACAGGATGCAGCTCTGAGGTTTTCATCCCATTTAGATATGAGGTCATCCAGGCTGAGGGATGTGTTGGTCATAAGAGGTTGGAGGTTCTCTAGGACTTCGCTCTTGTTGAGTGGGCGGAAGCGGGTTGCTAGATTCTTGGAAGTATTTGTAGTTATATGACTGTTACTGGGAGTGCTTATGGGTATGTGGAAGTTAAGGAGATGGTGGTCAGACCACGGGACTGGTGTCACGGATAGTGCGAGGTCCTGGGATGACGAGGCGTCATAAAGAGGTGCGAATATGAGATCCAGCTTGCCCCCCTTAGTGTGGGTGGCAGAGTCGACACATTGATTGTATCCTAGATCCTCTAGGGCCTCAAAGAATGCTGTGGAGTGGCTGCTTTGAAGGGATGGGAGGTTAAAGTCGCCGATTAACCAATTTGGAGAGTGCGGGGTGGAAGTGGTACATGCTAGCTCAATTATTGTAGATAGGTCATCTGGTGATGGAGGGGGTGCCCGGTATATGAGGTTGATGGCACAAAGTTCATTTGATACGGTGAGAATGTCAAGGTGAGTTGAGCTGGAGGTGGTATGCAACTTTAATTGAAGGTCGGCTTTGGCAAGGATGAGTGTTCCGCCACCTTTCTGAGTGGACCTGTGGCATGTATATAGGGAAAATCCTGGGGGTAGCATCTGATTCAAGAGGACATTGTCGCAATCGGACAGCCATGTCTCAGTGATCATCAGGATGTCGAGATTGTGTAGAGGTATTAGGTCCATGGCTGCAGGCCATTTTGAGCGTACTGATCTGGCGTTTATCAATGCACATTTCAGTAGGCGTTGCTGACGTTGTTTCTTGGCTTGTGTCTTTTTGAAGAGTTGGAGGGGGATGTTAAGTAGGTGGGAGTGGGGTGTGTGGTTGGTTTTTGGTGTGGTGTGGTGTGGGAGTTCTGGCCATCTCCTTCCATGGTGTAGGATTGGAATGGGGTTAGTGCCTTGGTTGAAAGCAATTGAGAGGTTGGGGAGCCCAAGGGTAAGGAGTGAGATGAGTATTATCAAAGGTTTGTACATTCTGGACTGGTAGCAATAGTACTAGGCAGCAGGGCAATGGTAGTAAGGTAACACAGTTGAATGAGGGCAAAGTTATTGACAACAGTGGGGGGTGTCACAGTGGATGGGTATAAATACTGGAAACAGTAGAAGGTATCATAGTGGATGGGTATAAATACTGGCAACAGTAGAAGGTATCACAGTGGATGGGTATAAATACTGGCAACAGTAGAAGATATCACAGAGGATGGGTATAAATACTGGCAACAGTAGAAGATATCACAGTGGATGGGTATAAATACTGGCAACAGTAGAAGATATCACAGAGGATGGGTATAAATACTGGCAACAGTAGAAGGTATCACAGTGGATGGGTATAAATACTGGCAACAGTAGAAGATATCACAGAGGATGGGTATAAATACTGGCAACAGTAGAAGGTATCACAGTGGATGGGTATAAATACTGGCAACAGTAGAAGATATCACAGAGGATGGGTATAAATACTGGCAACAGTAGAAGGTATCAGTGTCCCGATTGGGTGGCTGATCCGGGGGAGGTCTCTGGGGCGTCGCTCCGGCCCGCTCAATCCCCGACTGGGAGAGCTCTTGAAGAGGGCGGAGGAAGGACGAGGAGGCCGCGCGCCCGACTGGCGCTGGTTTTTCAACAGGGCCTCGTGTCCCGATTGGGTTGCTGATCCACATGCACACATAGAGGCAATGCAGATATAAGCAGATGGATGTGTGTTGTCGCGACGCCACCCTGGTGGCTAATGGGTGCCAAGGTAGGTCGGACACAAATAAAGATAAGGTTGGGATGGGTACGTATTTCTCAGGGCCCAGGGATGTATAGCCTTGGTAGCGTCCTTATTACCCAATACCCAAAGAACACAGGTTTCCAAGTGGAGGGAAAATAAGGCTTTATTTCCCTTGTCTTGCAAAGGTTCAAAGGATCAGTCCCAAAACAACAAAAGAAATGTCCTTACATCAGGTTAGAAAAAGTAAAACTCAGGTTCAAAGCAACAACTGTTCTCTTCATAGAGGTGATACAAAACAAACATTTCTTATTTCACCAGTTTACTGCTCACATGCTATGCAATGATTCCCAGCTTCCAGTGGTACAATAACTACAATCCATTTCCTCATCTGAAAGGGATTCTACCACTTCCACTTGCATTGGTTCCTGATCATACGCCTCTGAAACAGAGTCCGTGGTTCTGGGCAACCTATAAGTGGGCTTTTCAGCCAAACGCTGTATGACCTCCCAATGCCTTGGTTTCAGATTGGGGCGTCGGTCATGAACTGTTCTACCAGGCGAATATTCTTCCCTCTTCATAGGTTTTATATTAGCTTCCTGCAAACATTGCTTATTCAAAAGTCTCTCATTTGATAAAAGCTTTTCATACCTTGTATCATGAGAAGTGTTACATGAACAGGGACCTTCTGTTTCCCGTCCTCTCCACAGGCTAGCTCTCTGAAGGCTGTTCCCAACTAAGTGTGGGTTACCTTGTAGTGCTGGCTTCTCTCCTTGGGGTAAGGCTTGCGGCCTACTCCTGCTGAGATTCTGCCCTGTTTCTGCAATCTGGCGTGGGTTTTTCAACCGTCCTTCGGTTGACTTCACACAGCTGTCCCAGTACTGCTTCCGTGTCCCTGGATCTCCTGGATCCTTCCGTACTCTCCGTCCTTTCAGGTCTCTCTGGCCTGTTCCTCCTTCCGGCGCTCCAGCAGCGTCTGTAGCTTCTGCGGTTTCTGCCACCTCTGCAGCTCCTGCCGCTCCTCCGGCTTCTGCAGGCTCGGTAACTTCTCTGCCTTCTCTGCTGCTACCACCACTTTCGCTTTTGCCGCCACCTCTCTCTTTCCAGTCTTCCAGACTTTCTTTAAGAGGAGTTCCTGCCTTCCTGGATTGGAGGCTGGCTGGCTTTTGGTCACACCCTGTGGGGCGTGGATCCTCAGTCTTCCGGAGGTCCCTCTTGCTCCCCCTATCAGGTTCCGGTACGAGGATCCTTAGTCTCTCGATAAAGTATGCCTTCTTCCGTGATGAATCTGGGGAAAGAATCCTTTCCTTCCTGCGCGTGCTCAAATGCACGGGCTAGTGCAGGGTCTGCTCTTTGCTCCATCTTGAAAGAGGGGAACCGTTCCATCAAGTCGGCTGGCACCCATGGCATCCCTCTTCCAGCTTCCAACTCCGCTCTGCCCTGAGAACGGCACGTTCTTTCTCTTCTCCGCTCAGCCTTGGACTTTCGATCCCTTCTCGGGGGGTCACCTATTAGATCCTCGTGGGAAGGAAGGTCTCCTAAGGAAGTTTCTCCCGAACACGAGGGCTTTTCAGCATCTTGGACATGCGACCGGGTGGAAACTAGGGCTTCCCTAGGATCGGTACTCTTCTTTGGGTTATTTTGCTGTGGCTGGGGATTCTCAATAGGCTCATGCCGAATGCAAGTGGAAGTTGGCACTGTTTGTGAGGATAGGCCTTCCTTCAGGCTCTTCCTAAATTGTGGCCAATCGCGGCCTAATACCAATTCTTGTGGTAGTCTAGGCACGACTGCTACTAACATCTCTTTTTCAATGCCCAATCCCTTCACCCACAGTTTATACACCGGATAACGGGTAGCCGCTCCATGGATACATTTTATTTTAACATTACCTTCTGGATACTCCGGAACTGACCATCCCTGATCCCTGATCACAAGCCATAACCTCTTCGAAATCATGGTTTGGTCAGCTCCTGAGTCCAGAAGTGCTTTTACATCTACTCCATGAATCTTCACATTCAATACAAAACCCTCCCGTACTGTTCTCGGGCCTTCCCCTACCAGAGCAGTACGTGAGTAACAGTCACTTTTCAGATGACCCTTTTTACCACATGCAAAACATCTCTTGACATTCTCTTTTGCTAGAAGCTTATTATTTTTCACCACACCGTATGGGGACCGTGAGGGACTTTCTACCCTCTGGGCCTCCATACCCAGTGTCAGTTTGGGAGTCCCTACCCTGGGTTGGGTGACTCTCTCGGCCTCTAAATAGTGCTCAGTGAGAGCTATTGCATCCGTAGTTGTACAGAAATTTTGTAAAATTAAAAAGTTCTGTACCCTACTTGGTATAGCGGACATGTACTGCTCAAGTATTATCGCATCCATTAATGAGGCTACGTTTTTCTTTTCTGGCTGTAGCCATTTATTTGCCAGACGCCGTATCCTATGACCTAGGGCTTTTGGGGTTTCATCGGTCCTCAGGGTGGTAGCTCTAAACATTTTGTTATAGGATAATGGTGTAAGGCCTAAACGATCCCTTATGGCGGTGACTACCTCCTCATAGGTGTTAGCTAGGGCTGGGGGCATCGACTTATATGCCGCAAGAGCTTCCCCCGTAAGGGACGCTGCGAGTCGAATAGCCCACTGCTCAGGCGGCCAATTAGCTGACCCTGCAATCCTAGTGAACGAATCTAAAAAGTCATCCACATTATCATTGGGACTTAGCTTCCCCACAATAAGATTGTGGCATGTCCATTGTCCACTCGCTGGGTTAGTCGGTCCGGCGGCCTGCAGTTTTCAGCGTTTGTCTTTGCCATCGCCTCCCGCTGTAATGCTAACCAGTTCTCCATAGTTTGCAAGACCGGCAGTTGTTGTTCCTGCATGGCCCGCAGAGCTTGTGCTTGATTCTTCTGCGCGAATTCGGCTTGCTTGTCGAATTGATGTGCCATCCAGGTACAGAGCTCCTTTGGTTCCATGATGAACCTGTGTAGAGAAACAAGAAAAACGAAAAACCAAGTGTGGCTCTCACAACACTAGTTTTGCCCTCTTTTTTTTTTTTTTTTTTACTTCCCTTGACATCCAACACTGCCCCGGCTTAATTACGTTTTACCTGAGGTGAGTGTTGAATTCAGCTCGGGAACATCAGTTGCTGTTGCCTTTCGCAGGGCACCACTCCGATGACCGGCAACAGGATTTTCTGCTTTCAGGATTTTCCCAACCCGCTCCGGATTCCACCTATTCCACTCCAGGTCTTTCTCCTTCCAATCCTGGTTTTACAAGTAATCCACTCCGGGTCTTGTTTTCACTCCAGGTTTTCCAACAGATCAATCTGGGTTTTTACTTTTAAACTCAGGAGTTTGTTTGTTTTTTTTCCCTTTAGTAGTTTGAAGGCTCTGATCCGGCATCCAACAACTACGCCATTTTTATGTCGCGACGCCACCCTGGTGGCTAATGGGCACCAAGGTAGGTCGGACACAAATAAAGATAAGGTTGGGATGGGTACGTATTTCTCAGGGCCCAGGGATGTATAGCCTTGGTAGCATCCTTATTACCCAATACCCAAAGAACACAGGTTTCCAAGTGGAGGGAAAATAAGGCTTTATTTCCCTTGTCTTGCAAAGGTTCAAAGGATCAGTCCCAAAACAACAAAAGAAATGTCTTTACATCAGGTTAGAAAAAGTAAAACTCAAGTTGAAAGCAACAACTGTTCTCTTCATAGAGGTGATACAAAACAAACATTTCTTATTTCACCAGTTTACTGCTCACATGCTATGCAAGGATTCCCAGCTTCCAGTGGTACAATAACTACAATCCATTTCCTCATCTGAAAGGGATTCTACCACTTCCACTTGCATTGGTTCCTGATCATATGCCTCTGAAACAGAGTCCGTGGTTCTGGGCAACCTATAAGTGGGCTTTTCAGCCAAACGCTGTATGACCTCCCAATGCCTTGGTTTCAGATTGGGGCGTCGGTCATGAACTGTTCTACCAGGCGAATATTCTTCCCTCTTCATAGGTTTTATATTAGCTTCCTGCAAACATTGCTTATTCAAAAGTCTCTCATTTGATAAAAGCTTTTCATACCTTTTATCATGAGAAGTGTTACATGAACAGGGACCTTCTGTTTCCCGTCCTCTCCACAGGCTAGCTCTCTGAAGGCTGTTCCCAACTAAGTGTGGGTTACCTTGTAGTGCTGGCTTCTCTCCTTGGGGTAAGGCTTGCGGCCTACTCCTGCTGAGATTCTGCCCTGTTTCTGCAATCTGGCGTGGGTTTTTCAACCGTCCTTCGGTTGACTTCACACAGCTGTCCCAGTACTGCTTCCGTGTCCCCGGATCTCCTGGATCCTTCCGTACTCTCCGTCCTTTCAGGTCTCTCTGGCTTGTTCCTCCTTCCGGCGCTCCAGCAGCGTCTGTAGCTTCTGCAGTTTCTGCCACCTCTGCAGCTCCTGCCGCTCCTCCGGCTTCTGCAGGCTCTGTAACTTCTCTGCCTTCTCTGCTGCTACTGCCACTTTCGCTTTTGCCGCCACCTCTCTCTTTCCAGTCTTCCAGATTTCCTTTAAGAAGAGTTCCTGCCTTCCTGGATTGGAGGCTGGCTGGCTTTTGGTCACACCCTGTGGGGCATGGATCCTCAGTCTTCCGGAGGTCCCTCTTGCTCCCCCTATCAGGTTCCTGAAAATACTGCAGCTTGTGCATGCCTTTTTTCGTGTTTAAAATATTTTCTTCTGTTCCCCACTGGTATGCTGCATCACAGTATGTGTATGCACATACACACATTTACTAACGGTTTTAGTGTGAGTTGAGTGTCCATAGCCCTTTTACAGTATCCCTATGGGTACAGTGGCACTTTACACACGTTAATTTCATCAAAGTGCATTAAGCTTTGGTAAGCGTGTTCCACAGAGAGGATGGAAGAATTCCATGAGCCATGCTCTGTATGCTTTCCCCACTTGTTTGAAATTGAATATTTCTTTCCATATCTTTCTTTAGTTCAGCTTGTACAAGAAGTCTAGCATTATCAAATAGATGACTTTTTTCTAGGTTTTATTATAAATGTGCTATGATAAAAAATGTCGGATGCTTCCAAATTTATGCCAACTGAAGCAGAAAACTACTCATTTTATTTTTTTGTGTGACAGCTGAATCTCTTCCACAGCTGACTCATTATGCACCTTCTGTTTCTTTACATTAATGAAGTGCAGTGCATGCAGGGAGAATCATCTTCTGAAAGCCAGTCTTATTTCATGCTTCATTACATGGAATGCCTACTAACTCTTTATATAAAATTTGCTCTTGAAAGACTAAAAAACCCCCCAGTATGTGCTGTACTACTTAATGAGTTCTCATTAAGAAGAATATAATTTCTTATTATTGAGAGTGCATTTTTTGTAAAAATTGAGTAGAGAAAATGAAAGCTCAGTTATTGATTTCATATCCTCACTGTCTCCGAGAAACTATATCAGGATATTTATGTATAGGATTTTTTAGGTTTTTGGTTTTTATTTCATATTGCTTTTTACTTTTAAGAAGATTTTATTGTGTTAATGGAAAAATCATGAAAAATTCATATTATCCATTGATATGGATCTTTTCAAAGTGTTAAGCCATATAAATTTTAATCACCTTCATGCTTTACGTCCAATAAGGAATATATTGTGCACAATGCAAGGAGACAATACTTTTACATAAGACAAGAATACCAGTTAGTGGTTTAGGAGCATAATTACTATGGTATATTAAAGGAATAAGGCATGATATTTGCCCTTAATGTGAGTTAAAGTGCAAAATTATGCACTATTTTACCATAATGCATCTTATTTTATCCGTTCATGCATTATATAATAATGAGATGCAAAGCACAAGATTATTATGTCAACTGAATATGGCAGCTTGACCCCTAGTAGTGCTACTGCAAGACGACCGCTAAGGGTCAGAGTGCCATTTGAAAACCAGTACTGGTCTGGGCCGGAGTGATGGAATTGTTCTTGTTGGGAACCCCCTAGATCAGTGGTTCCCAACCTAGTCCTTGGGTACCCCCAGGCCAGTCAGGTTTTCAGGATATCCATAAACGAATATGCATGGGATAGATCTACATGCCCCATTTCCATTGTATGCAGATCTATCTCATGCATATTCATTGTGGATACCCTGAAAACCTGATTGGCCTGGGGATACCGGAGGACTGGGTTGGGAACCACTACCCTAGATCACTAGGGACGTTTATGGGAGGCCCGGACTGAGCAAGGAGGAGGAGGAACTTTGGGGGTGGAAAGTCTGCACACCCAGCTCCCACTACAGGACTCTCGCCGCAACGAAATGTGCCTGCTCTCCGATGTCCGCAGCCGCTCCGGACATTGAAACAGCAGCCCTGGCTCACCAGCATGGAGGTAAGCCTCTCCCAGCACCGGCCTTGCATGCGCTGATGTCCTTCCAACTCCTGGCTTCTGCTCCTCCTCAAAGGGAACTTCTCTAAGGCACTGCCTTCCTTTCTTATCCGCACACACCCATCTCCCACTAACGGGCTCTCACTGAAACAAATTGTGCCTACTCTTCGATGGCTGCAGCTGCTCTGGACATTGAAACATCATCTCCGGCTCACCAGTGTGGAGGTAAGCCTCTCCCAGCACCGGCCTTGCATATGCTGACGTCCTTCCGGCTCCTGGCTCCTGTTCCTCCTCAAAAGCAACTGCTCTAAGGCACTGTCTTCCTTTCTTAACCACACATGCCCAGCTCCCACTACCAGACTCTCACCACAATCAACTGTGTCTGCTCTCCGAGGCCTGCAGGCACTCCAGACATTGAAACAGCACCCCCGGCTCACCAGTGAGGAGGTAAGCCCCTCCCAGCACCAGCCTTGCATGCGCTGATGTCCTTCCGGCTTCCACCTCCTTTTCCTCCTTAAAAAGAACTATGCTAATGCGCCCCCATGCCTAACGGGCCCGAGCTAAGGGCCTAGCCAAAGGGCCCTTTGGCGAGGCCCTTAGGTGGGGACCTCAAACTGACACTACCAGGGGCAGCGCACCCACTCAGCCCTGAATATCCATTGCAAAACCTCGCTACAGATCCTCTGCTCCACAACCAAAGACAGCTCATCTACCAAGACGCTCCTCAACCCAGCTCAAGACACCAGACCTCAACATGCAGATCCCCTTCTACCTCTGTGCATGCCTATTACTACTGGAATTGTTTGTATGCCTAACATGCTCCTCTTCCATCCCAACATCCACTGCTCTCCTGCATTCCCTACCTACGCTATGCCCCCAACCAGTCCGTCTTAAGCTTCATAGATGAACCCACAAACGGATACCCTCTAACATACAGGTCAAAACTAACCAACACACACACGACTACCCTACCCCTCCCCCCCCCCAACACTACTACTAGCTTTGAGCTCATTAATGCCAGATCAATCAGGAACAAGACAAAAACAATCCTTGACCACCTCCACCAAACAGACATCCTCTGCATTATAGAGACCTGGTTAACGAGTACTTACTGTACCAGGTCACCCTGAACCAGATAACATCCCCTACTCACACAGTATTCAACTGCCCCAGAACCCAAAAAAGAGATGGAGGGGTATTAATCCTTGCCAGAACACATCTCAGATTCAAGACAACCACAACATAAAACACAAAACACGGCAACACTATTGTAATACTGAACAAGCACCTAGCCATCTGCCTCACATACAGAACCCCCAATGGCCCTGCTGATGATCTCTCCACCACCTTAGAAGCAGTGTGCACCACAAGCTCCCCCCACAAGCCTCTGATTGTGCTAGGAGACTTCAATTTCAAATCGATATCTAAAAAAGAGGCAGATTCCCTTCTCAGAGTCATGGAGGCACTACAATGCACCCAACTACTCACTACACCCACTCACCACCTGGGGTCCACTCCTGACTTGATTTTCATTCCAAATGGAACCCTCCTAAGCAACACGGTAACGGTACCCCAAGTCACTCCAATACCCTGGTCTGACCACCACTCCATACTGTTCACCATGTCCCATCCCAACACAACCATTGCACAGAGTCCATGGCACCCACGAAAGAGATTCAAATCATTTGATAAAGATCAATTTCTCCAGGAAATCATCCCAGCCCTAAAACAAGATGCAACTGACATAGACTCTGCAGTCAACCTCTGGAATGACACCATCTCAGCAGCAGCAAAAAATCCTAATGCATGCACAGGGTAAACAAGACAATCGGCAACATGGTACTCAAACAAAATAAGAGAAGCAAAAAAGACTCTCAGAAAAATTGAACAGAACTGGAGATGGAACAAGACACAAGCCTCCCTGCAGCTCTACCAAGAAAAGCAAAAGGACTACAACAATTTAATCAATCGACATAAACAGGAACACCACACCTGTCTCATTCTTAAAGCAACCAACAAACCCCGGGAACATTTTAACACAGTCCGCATTCTCACAAAAGAACCCAGTTACCCTGAAAATGCTGCAATCCACCCATAGACATTTGCACACTACCTAATAGCAAAATATACCCCCCCCCCCCCCAGGACAGATAACTTACAAGAGATGAACCCTGCCTGTGAACCCACACCCCCCAAACAAACTTGGAACTACCTCCACATAACCTCTAAAGAACAAATTACATGCACTATATCAGCCCTCAACACTAGCACTGTTCCCACAGACCCCTGCCCTGGGCATTGGATAAAATCTATGAAGAAAGAACTCAGCAGATTCATTCACAAGATCATACAGTCCTCACTAACTCAAGGACGCATGCCCCTGCCCCTCAAAACAGCCACTATTTGCCCCGTTCCCAAGCTCACTACACCTTCCCCCACTGGTGCAGCAACTTACCGCCCAATATCCAGCCTCCCATTTCTAACCAATATTCTTGAAAAAATAGTCTACCAGCAACTCCAGGACCATGTAGACTCACAGGTCCCTCTAGACCCCCCACCAGCATGGGTTCCGACACCTCCAAAGAGTAGAAACCTTATTTATGATGCTCCTTGACAACATCATCAAGGGAATCGACAACCTCAAAATGGCATTCCTCCTTATCTTCATTAACATAACATCAGCCTTTGACACTATTGCCCACCACATATTCCTTCGAAGACTCAAGGACACTGGACTACGCAACACCACCCTCAAGTGGTTTAACTCATATCTCAACGAGAGGCAACGACAAGTCATAGTTGACACCACCTCATCAATACTGTTCCCCTTATCCCAGGGAGTACCCCATGGCTCATCTTTATCCACCCTGCTCTTCAACCTCTACATTTGGCCCATCTGCAATTATTTATTTTATTTATTTAGACAGATTTGTATACCGCCTTATCCTTCAATCAAAGCGGTCACAACACAATCGGGGGATACATTTAACACACGGGGATATGAGACACATACACTAATACTTACAGGGAACATGGGCAATGGAGGGTTAAGTGGCTTACCCAAGACCACAAGGAGCATCTGTGGGACTAGAAACCCCAGTCCTTCCGGCCCAAGGTTGCTGTCCTCTAGTGGGATTTGAACCCCCGACCTTCCGGCCTGAAGTACCTTGCCCCAACTACTAGGCTACTCCTCCCTGATGCAATATCATCAGACAGCACAACATCCAATATGCACTCTATGCCGATAACATAATGATCTACACAAAGATTAACCTCGAAAAACCAGACTTCACAACAATAACTACCTGCCTCTAGGACATGTCAGAATGGCTAACTCGTAACAACCTTAACATCATGAACCAGAGGAAGTGACCCACTCATGAACACACCATGCCGTTCTTGATATTATTAAGACTCTATTCTGTTCTATGTAATTATCTCTTGTATATAGTTTACCCCGGTTCTCCAAGTTTGTACTCCTGTTCGATGTAAACCAAACAGCTTGTTGTTATGGTCTTTATGTTATAATGTAAACCGCGCTGATGCCGAATAGTGCGGTATATAAGAACTTGTAATAAATAAATAATAAATAAATAAATCAACTATAAAAAGACAGAAGCTCTCTTCATCTCACGCAACAGCACCTTCCTCTCCCCCCCCCCCCCCCCAATTCAACACCCTTCCCAAAGTAACCATACCTATCAAAAATGAGGTAAAATACTTAGGAGTGATCCTAGACCGGAACCTAAACTTCCAAGCCCGTATCAGCAAGACCGACAGAAGTACATACCACAAAATGGTCATTATAAGAAGACTCTAACCCCTCCTCAGTCAAGATCACTTCAAAACAGTCTGCCAGGCAATAATTACACCTATACTAGACTATTGCAACACCTATTCCTCGGCCTACCAAAACTGACTATCTGACCCCTTCAGATGGCACAAAACACCGCTGCCAGCATTATCACTGGATCCTCAAAACACCAGCATATCACCCCAGTCCTGAACCAAATGCATTGGCTCCCGATAGCCTCCAGAATCAAATTCAAAACAGCTCTCAACATATACAAAATTAAGCACAAGCTAACCCCAGACACCCTCAAGAGCCTAATCAACTCTAATACTAACACAAGACCCAGACGATGCAGCACACTGGACACCATCCAGACACCCAGCAACTATCCTAAAACAACACAATCCACGTCAATAAGGGAACTATCCCTAGCAGCTCCTGCCCTCTGGAACTCCCTTCCAAACGTCATAAGAGCCAGCCCCGATGCCATGGACCTCAGGAAGAAACTCAAAACCTATCTCTTCACAGAATACTATGGAGCCATTACTTAATGCAGTCCTCCCCTCATCCCCCTTCACAGACAATTTAACTCCCATAAAGTAAACACCACCCTTTAACTACTGTATATATATATATATATAATCTTCTCTGTAAATAGTTACCGCCGAGAACCCCCATGCTACCCCTCACTGCATGCTCCCCTCAGTTTTTGATCTAGTAATATAACATGACAAGCTAATATGTAATTTGTTAGTTCTAATGTAAACCGCTTTGATTGTAGGATAAAGTAGTATATAAAACCTGTTAAATAAAAATAATAAAATAAATATGGTAGTTCTCTTCGTGGGGGGTGGGGTGGGGGTGTTGACTTTTGGGTGCAGTCCTGAAACCATGCTTGTTTAGAGAATGTGCTTATCCCTTTAAAAATACACCTCATAGCATTAGGCAGTGTGTTAGCAAACTGACATTCCAGTGGAGCAGAATCAAGCATATTGTGATGTGGATCACATGCTGTGTTATTCATTTACTGCAGGAGTTACTCATCTGTTATATGAGATACTCCAGGTTTAGTGACTCCTGCGGAAAAGCTAAGCTATGGCAAAATGCAATACTTTACCACAGCTTAGTAACTAACCCCTGTGAAGTAGCATTTCAGAAGGGAAGTCTAAGAAGAATCTGGGATGTCCAGAGCAGAGCATCCAGAAATCCAGGGAAGTAGCAGCAGCGAAGGGAGGCACACGATGCAATGTATCTGTATCACTCCATGGTGCAACCACACCTTGAATATTGTGTGTAATTCTGGTCGCCATATCTTAACCCTGGAATTACCAAGATTTTTTGCACACACTGAATACTGTTGGGGTCATAAATGACCCCACGACGAATTTTAATTGTTCACCATGAAAAATGTAAACTAAACAGACAAAATATTATTCCAAATTAATTATTTATTATATGAAGGTTAAATGTTTTGAAATTTAATGCTTTATCATAAAATTACATGAAGAAGAGTTGCCATGAAAGCAGTTTTTGCATGCACTTGATGAACACAGTAAAGTACTACAGTCATTTGCATGAGACATAGACAATTTCTGAATGTTATTTGCAAACATTGCGCTTGCAGGAGGTGCAAACTATGTTGCTTTTCTTGTCTTTTTCTCTGGAACAGCAGTGACACCTTGCCCTTTTCTTTGGGATCCCGACATTGCAAACAGCATCAGTGGTTTCTTCAATGCTGGAAGAGGTCTCGCTGCAATTACTCTGAAGCAGCTGCTTTCCTAATTCCAAGAGGAATAGACAACGTCTGCGCTTTGACTTGAACTGCCATTCTCGATTTAGTGACATCCAAACAATGAAGGCGTTCAAAGCACTGATGTCCAACATGTTGTAGAAGATTGTCACTGGCCAGCGTCTTGTCATTCGTTTTGTGGTATACGTGCGCAACATTTGATCTGCCATATCTATTCCACCTTTGCTAGAATTATAGTCCAAGATCATGCGTGGTTTTTTGTCTGGACGTGTCTTATCTACTTCTTCTTGATCATGTAAACTGCTCAGAAGAACCACCACTTTTCCTTTCTTCGGGCAATAGGAAACCAGAGTGGCGTCATCACGAAAGGCAAACAGTGAAGTGAATACCTCTCGGCACTTTGCTGTTACAAATTCTGGAGGTAATTCTTTTCTGTTCTTTCGAATTGTCCCCAAAAGTGTCATTTGTTTTTCTAGCAATTTCAGTGACAGGGATAAACTGCAGAAGAAATTGTCAACAGTAACATTTCTGCCAGATCGCGTCAATCCTTCAGTGAGTTGCAGCACAACCCTTTCACCCTAATTCTGTTCCCTATTTTGTCCGAGTTCCCTTCCTGTATATACTTGAAGACGCAGAACATATGACGTTGCACTGTCACATAACATCCATAGCTTTATGCCATATTTCCCAGGTTTGCTGGGAATATATTGTCTGAACGGAACACGGCCATGAAATGTAAGCAGTTGCTCATCCACGGTAACATTTTCACCAGGAACAAAGGTGTCACTTAGAGTTGCTTCTCAGGTATCAAAAATGTGTCTGATTGGAGCAAGCTTATCCATGCCTCGTTGTTCACATCTGTTGGTTGCATCATCAAATCTGAGAGCACAAGAAATTTGCTGAAAACGGTTACGGGCCATATTTTTGCCGAAAACAGAACGACCATCTTCAAGGGTCCACAACTGAACTATGGATTCATTTCGTGACTTGTACACGCCTGAGAGGATCAGAAGTCCAAGAAAACGTTGAAAATCTCCGTCTGTCAAATCTTTCCAGGTGTCATCATAAATGTGTCTTCCTTGTTTGCTCGTCCACATCATGATTTCATTCAATAAGTTCTTCCTCATGAACAAGTGGAATGCTGTGAAAGGGCCATCAACATTTCATACAGCATACCTTGTAGGACCTTGTTGTACGGGCATGACATTAGCTCTGGCATATCTTCCAGCAGCTTGCTTTATAGGTTTCCTGTTCCATGATGTGGCATCCTTAGATACATAGGCTTTAATGGCAACATTTGTGCTTATAGTTGATGACCTCTTAGCTCCTCTATGACCACAACTAAGATTCCTCACAGATGATACTGACACCGAGGACTCCTGCCTTCTTCCCCATCCAGCACAGCCCCGACCATTGCCTCGACCTGTAACTTGACTCTTTGCTGCAGGCGATGTTACCGGCTCAACATCAGTCTCACATTCACTTGGCAACCAACTGCTGTCGCTATCTGAATCATGACTGTCATCATCAGATTTATCGCCCGAACTTGGCTGATATGCTTCTTCGCTTGCTGAATATGCTGCATCATCAGACGACTCAGAGCCGTCACTGTCAGCATCTCATTGCAATATTTCTCTTACTTGGGCAGCTGAATACTTTTGTTTTGACATCATAAGCAATAACCTAAAATAAACAAAGATAAAGTTAAATAAAACACAAAGCAGTTTTACTATAGGTGTACAATAATCGTGATGAATGAGCTGAAAGCCTTTAGATTTCATCGGAAATAATGAGAGAACGTATGATATCAATTACAGAAAATGTGTAATCTTCATAAAATAAGAGTACAAAAAATAAATGATACATAATTAACGATAAATACCTTTGTTAGATCGAAAAATTCACAAAACTGCAAATTGTATCACGATCCAAACCAGACGTAAGCAACTGGGGTCAAAAATTACCCCACTGGTACTCTGTGCTGCAATTCATCACTAGCGTCACCTAGCGGATGAACATTATTCCTCTCATGGCGCAATATAAAGAGAATATTGACATGTGAAAAGTCATAAAAAGATTGCATTCTTGAACAACTAGTTTCCGGGATACGCATTGTGAAACTTGCAATGGGGTCACTTTTGACCCCATTGGTACTTCCAGGGTTAAAAAGAATATAGCACAATTAGAAAAGGTACAGAGAAGAGCCACTATAATGGTGCAGGGGATGGAAGGATAACCCTAAGAGGAAAGGCTTAAAAGGTTAGGGCTGTTCAGCTTGGAAAAGAAATGGCTGAGGGGAGATATGATATAGGTCTATAAAATAATGAATGGAGTAGAACGGGTAAACATAGGTCATTTGTTTACTCCTTCAAAAGTAGAAAGTATAGGGGACACGATATGAAGCTACCATATAGTCTATTCAAGACTAATAGGAGAAAATATTTTTTCACTCAGCTCTTGAATTCATTAGCAGAGACTATTTATTATTTATTATTTTATTTATTAAAGTCTCTTTTATACCGCGCTATTCAGCATCAGTGCGGTTTACAATGAACAATAAAATACACATTTCCGATGGTACTTTGTGTTTAAAGTTGAACAGGTAATGCAACTTGGATAACAGGGTAACTATTTACAATTTAAGACATAATTGGGAACTCTTTTGACTTCAGTCAAGGGGGTTCTGAGAGGCTTGTGAGGATGGTGCAGCATATATTAAAAGCTGTTAGTGTAGCTGGGTTTAAAAGAGGTTTGGCAAGTTCCTTGAGGAAAAGTTCATAAACCATTACTAAAGAGGTCTAGGGAAATCCACTGCTTTCCCCTGGGAAAAGCAGCATGGAATCTGCATATCTTTTGGGAATCTGACAGGTATGTGTGTCCCGGATTGGCTACTGTTGGAAACAGGATACTGGGCTTGATGAGCTCTTGGTCTGACTCAGTACAGCATATAAAAAAGAAAAATAAGTGCTGTATAAAATAGTTCCTGCACTACTCTGAAAATTGAATGTTCCAGTAACTGATTCTGGAAAAGGGCCCTGTGCATATAGTAGCAGGTGTAAGCAATTTCACAGATGTGGATGTCTGTGAATTGCATGGCCACAGAACCAGGTGCTTGGATAGTTTAGAAGGGAGTGTCTATGTTATGACACTAGCACATCCTGCCCTGCCATTTCACATACTGAGATATGCAGTGGTAGGCCAATAATACGTTTGGAGTATATATTTACAGTAGGGTCAGGTTTCTTCTGCCAGGAACTCTTAATCATGGCTATGGAAGCATATTTTGCTCTTCCCTCTGGAAGCACTGCAGCCATGAAATGAGCACGTGTTCACCTTTCGCGTATTCATGGTCAGGAGCAGGTATAGGCATGGACCTCTCAACAAACAGGGTCAGTCATGTTTGTGCCATTCTGAAATTGCACTATGATATGCATCTCCCTTACTGTGCTCTTCTCACACTTCCACCACACCCCCATTCTACCTGGATATTCTCTCACCGGGGACTTCTATATACCTGGCTTTCTAAAATGGTGCCGAACATGTCTCCATGATTTGCACATCTATGTGCCCATTTCCAGAAGTCCAACTCACAAACAGAGCTTCGAAAGTACTCCCTCCCCCTTCAGTTGTCTTTTGCTTAAACTGTCTAATCCCATGACACCTCCAACCTTCCAGGGATTGTCTCTTTCTGTTTGGAAGCATCTTGCTACTTATTCCTACGCAGTTAAAAATAAAACAGTTTAGTTATATTTTCAGTAAGCATATACGGATCCATGTACTGTAGCAATCTTATGACCATGAAGGGTTTATTGTTATAACATTGCTCTGCCATTACCAAAATGGAGCCGGCACAAATGGGCATATGCCAATAATGCTCAGTGGCATTACTGGAAAATATACCAGTGAAATGCATGGAAATCTGGGTTCTCATCTTTAGATAAAATACAGTTCTACTAATATATGCTGTGTAAGCCTGGCACATATCCAGATGAATCCAATCAAATTCCCCCAGTGCTTTTTAATTTGCTCTTGTTTGAAGGATTATGTTATTTTTATAAGGTCACCTAAAAGGTCCAGGTTAACAGAGTCAGACTTAGTGAGTCATCACTTTCTCTAATCATAGGGAAAACAGTATTAGAAGTTCACAAGTGCAATATCTAGAGATTAGAAACCCCAAAAAGGCATTTTACCTAGAAATCCCAAAGTGTGTCAATTGACGCATTATCACGACGACTGCGTTGAGCATGAAATGCAGATGTGAATTAATTTGAAGTTACTTATTTGTTTACTACATGCAGTATGTGACATCATTACGTAACTGACATGGTTCTAGCAGTGGTGCTGGTATAAACCTTCGAAGATGCATTTGCATCAATTGACACACTTTGGGGCTTCTAGTGTTAAGCCTTTCCCTGGCGATCTGGAGCCTTCTGATAGCCCTAGAATTATACATATCAGGCAGTGTTCTTTTTAAATTTATGAAGTAGAATTGTGTTAATTCTTTAAGTGGTAGGAGATCTTTACAATAACATTCAATGGGATAAGCTCCAAACAGCCAAGAGATGCTTGTAGTGGCAATATTTTCCTTAGATCCAGAACTCCTTATGATTCCATAGCTGCTACATAACTCAACTACTGAATAATTTTCTGCTTCTGTAATGATTACACTGTGTAACAAATTTTTACTTTTTTCTTGTTCCTTGGTAATAAGTGTTATTTTCCAATATAATATGTCTCAAAACCATAGGAAATAGCAATTATGGCTCACAAACATTGCTTTTGTGATCAGGAAAGTGATATTTTTGAAAATTACCTATTTTGCAGGACATTCCAGATAGAGCTAGTGCAAAGTAAACTTGGAGTAATTTTTTAAAAAATTCTAGAACTTTCTAGAGCATTCCAGAACTTTGCAAATCTTTTGAAACTTTGTATAACTTTTGAGTACTTTTAATAAATACCTTTTGGTAATCATTATAATAGCACTTCCACCTCACATCTATATAAACAACAGATTTGCACGAAGTCAGAAGTCTCCTTACTGAGTGGAAACTTAGGAGTGAGCAACAATAACATGTGTCTTAAGCTCACCAGTTTATTTTCATTCTAGCTTCGTAAGTGGACTGACGTGGTATCAAGAGGCTGTAAGCATCTAGCAGACACATTTTGCTATGTCTGTGGCAATTTTATCAAGACAAGAGTGAAAAAGTACTCCATGGAAGCATTTGCCAAGATGTGTCAAGTTTACAAGGCATATTTCGGCATGCCTGTTGGGGATCAGGGCAAACACTGGGTGCCTCATTTCACTTGCAAACATTGTAAGAAAACTCTGGAAGGTAAGATGGACAATTGATGCTGGCTTAGACTGTGGCATTTTATGTTATAAAATCTTTATTGTTACTGAATTTTTACATAATGTATGAAATATTTAGCAAGAACATCATTAATTCAAATTAATTTTAGCATCATAATTATATATATATATAATTATTTTTTATTTTCACATTTTTATTTTTTATTTTTTGCAGGATGGTAGAGGGGAAAAGAGTCATGACGTTCACTATCCCAAGAATTTGGCAGGAACCCACTGACCACTTGAGCAATTACTACTTCTGCATGGTATATCCTTCTAAACATCAGACTGGCAAGAATGCTCCTTCTGTTGTGTATCTGAGCATTTCTTTATCCATTGCCCCAGTGCCACACTTCCCAGAGCTCCCTGTACCCACTCCTCCATAGAGAAAGCAGATATCTTTAGAAGAAAGCAGCAATTCACAAAAGAAGAGGCTGCAGATCTAGATTACAATATCAGAGGTGGAGTTGAGGAGAGAAACCCTTACTACCTGAACCAAAATAACATCAATGACTTGGTCAGAGATTTTGGTCTCACCAAGTCCAATGCCGAGCTTTTGACGTCCAGGTTCAAGCAGTGGCACTTGTTGGATGAAAGTGTACAAGTCACAGGTCAGAGGAAGCGTCACCACACTTTTTCTAGCTTCTTCACTAGTCAAGTTGGGCTCTGCTTTTGCAACAATGTGACTGGTTTGTTCAACACTATCGGAATTGCATGTAACCCGAAGGAGGGCACCTGTTCATTGACACTCTTCCAGGAGTCTCAAAGCCATGCTGCTGCATAATAGGAACAAGTACCCGTCTCTTCCCCTAGCTCACTCAGTGAGCTTCAAAGAAGATTACAGAAGCGTCAAGACCTTGCTAGAAACCTTGAAGTATGCTGAATATGGCTCAGAGATTATCGGAGACTTTACAATGGTGGCATTTCTGATGTGTCTCCAAAGCGGTTTTACCAAGTTTCCCTGCTATCTTTGTCTTTGGAACAGCATGGGCACCCCGGTGCACTACCACAAGTGGGACCGGTCATAGTGAACTGAGTTTTCTGCTTAGACAAAGAACGTGAAGTGGGAGCCACTGGTGGAATCACAGAAGGTTCTGATGCCACCACTGCACATCAAATTGGGCCTTATGAAACAATTTGTCACAACTCTAGAGAAAGAGTCAACAGCCTTCAAGTACTCTCAAGACTTCTTCCCTAAACTGTCTGAGGCAAAGGTCAAAGCTGGTGTCTTTGTTGGACCACAATTAAAAAAGATTCTTGAGTGCATGGAATTTCCCAAGCTTCTTACTAGGAAGGAGAAAGCGGCTCGGAACAGCTTTGTTGCAGTGGTTGGTGGCTTTTTGGGAAATCACAAGGCCGAAATCTATATAGAGCTGGTTGAGACTCTGGTTAAGAATTATGGCAAAATGGGCTGCAGGATGTCTCTCAAAGTCCATATCCTTGATGCTCCTATTGATAAATTCAAGGAGAACATGGGAGCGCACTCAGAGGAGCAAGGTGAACGTTTCCACCAGGATATACTGGAATTTGAACACCGCTACCAAGGACAGTATAATGAGAACATGATGAGAAACTACATCTGGGGGCTTATTGATGAAAGTGATTTATAATATAATCGGAAATATTGAAAATTTACTCACTTCTAAATGTTTTATGGTCTTTCTTGAATAACTTAAATATAAGTAAATATTATATGTTGAGATTTTTTATTTTATGTGAACAAAAAGGCATAGGTAAGCCTGTTTTAACAATGGGAATAAGTAAATTTCACAAATATCAATCTCCTGTTCACAAATGCAAAGTTTAATGAGAATAATAACCATTTTCCATACTTTTAAACTATAAGCAATTAGGAAATAACAGTCACTCACTACCCAGGAACCCAGGAACAAAAATTGTGTTATTAAGGGGGGGTGGGGGGGCAGGGGAGATGAATATTGATTGGAGGTGCGTGGTGGGAAATAGCAATTGGAAGTTGGGGGAGTAGATGGTGATTGGGGTGGAATGGTTTCATACAGATTGGTTATACTGTATACATTTTTTTTTTTTGCAAAAAGGCAGAAGGCATCAAAAAACTGGCAGGATGGAAATACAGATACCACATCTTACATTGTAAATTTGTATTGCTACTTTCCCAAGAAGAAAATCCTTGAACATCGTAAACACTATTACCTTATAAGACAACACATCTCTCCTTCTGTTTTCCCTTGCCCCTTTCTACATAACATGGAAAAAGCAGTGACTTCTTTCCACATACACACAACACAAATTTGCATGACTAATCCTCCCTTCTTCTTTTTCTGGAGAAGAGTTTTAGCTATCAGCTACATTCGTGGTGTAGAACAAAAAATCAAGAAGTATGTCTTTTTTAGCACAGAAAGATGACAAGCAAATTACACTAACCAAAGGGCCCCTTTTACTAAACTCTGCTAAAGATTTTCCATTAATGCGCCTATCACACATGCATTAATTGCACAGCCTCCAAGTTAGCTGTTGAGGGTGTGTCCAGTATATCCCCAGCAGCTAACGTGTGCCAACCAGCTACAATGTGCTCTCCGCTATAGCGGGTTGACTTAGCAACTCCTACAGAGGTGAATCATTGCTGTCAAGCACATGGCAATAGCCTAGGCTCGTGCCTCCTACTGTCTGTTCTTATCTGGAGTGGCCTCTTCGTGCTCAACTACCTCCTCCTCCCACTCTACTTATCCTCATTATCTCTTTTTTGCCACATCCTCCTCTGAGTTGGTGGATGTGGTAGAGGATGAGGATAATGAAGATGAGGCTGATGAATCTGGGGCCCTGTGCTCCCTATCTCTTGCCTCCTGTTCATCATCTCCTGTTCAGGTGGGCAGGTGCATCTGCAGCTGGAAGAGAACATACTGGGCTTAGGACACAGATGAATGGTGACTGATGTGAAGAAAAGCAGTTCATGGGGCCACTATGTACCCTGAGGCAGCATCTAAGCATACTTACTGTTGGACTTGCAATACTGACAATTTGCACATAGCTTTCTTACAAAAGGACCTCACAGAATGTGGGTCCCTCATCATGGTCCTCATATGGAGCATGCCAGACATATGGAGGGGTCTGAATCAAAGCTTTGTAGAGGTGTACACAGGGCCGGCCTGGCCACTAGGCAAGCTAGGTGGCTTCCTAAGGCAGCCATGCCCAGGTGGGTGCCACCCCCCTCCAGCTGGCACTGATTCCGTTTAGGAGGGAAGTGGGCAGCGGCAGTGTTTCCAAAAGCAGTGGCAAAAAGCCTCCACTTTTGGAAATACTGCCTCTGCTGCTGCCCACCTCCCCTTCCCGAGATGGAATTGGCGGTAGCTGGGGGGGACGGCGGTCACAGCAACTTGGGGGGTGGGCAGTGAGGCCGAGGTTTCTGCCTAGGATGGCAGAAACCCTTGGGCCAGCCCTAGGTGTGCAGTCATATGTTTCATCTTGTTTGATGCAGACATCATTGGGTATCAATATATCGTTTTGCTAACATTCTGATTATGTTTCTGACCCCTTACTGTGTTGTGGATAAAGGCTTGGTTGTGGCTGCTGCCCAAACAAAAAAGAGCAGCTGTGAACATGCTAGGTGTTTGCAGTTAAATAACTTGGGCCAACAAATTACTTTGTTTCATATCACTTGCTCTTTGGAATGGGATGATCTCAAACAGGTAACCCCATGGATTGGATAGCAGCCATCTAGGCTTGGCCAGGCTGTTCTTACCTGCATGTCTGGTGCTATAGGCTTCTGCTCCCTGACTGTCCCAAAGCATGCCTGGTCTGAAGCATGGTGCCAGACCCTGTCTGGATATATTTGCTTTGTGTATCTATTGACACCTGTTCCACTCCATGGCCTTCCCCTCTTTCATACTCATGTGCCAGTGCATCTGTGTTGCCATGTCTAGGTGTACTGTCAGAAACATACTGAGCTAACTTCAAATCCTGGTTGTTCTATTTTTTTCCTATAGAATTTTTATTGAGCAGGTAAGTAAGAAATTACAAAGGCAAACAGCAAAAGAACCAGAGATGTTCCATAATATATAACACACACCTGAGAGTGAGCAGGTCTTTTAAATGAGCAAGAAGCAGCATAAACAAGGAAGTAAGAGTCAGAACTCTTACAGGCTAAGGCCAACCAATAATGTTCATATAGCATCCTTTCACTCAATGGCCTTAGGGTCCACAATATCCCCCTACCTCACCCCCCACTGCTCAATCAACCTCCTTCCTCCCCCTTGTCCCTCCTTTCCCTGTCCCTATTTTCTCCACCCCCCCCCCCCAACTTCATCCCTCCTCCCCCCACCCCATTTAGTTCACTAACTGTGTGGGAAGAATAAGAAAAGAATAAAATTTACAGGGGAAAACCACATGAACTGCTCCTAAAGGCTAAGGACCAAGGGGGACCTCACGGTATCCTCCTTTATTCCTATATGATAAGTACCCAAAGGGCCTGCAACATTTGAGGCGCATGAAGCACACTGTGAGGGGGCAAACTGAGGCATGATACCCAGAGTGAGATCAGGAGAGGAGAGAGAGGGTATGCCCATTATGGAAAATGGGCCAGCAACACTATGGGTGTTGAGATTATGGAAGTCAAGATAAAGCACTGGCCTACTAGGAATCAAGCCCTTAAATGTAGGAATCCAGACCATAGGTTCACCACAATCTCAGGTTTGCCTTGAAGATCTGCTGTAAATGTTTCCATGTGATAAACATCCCAGACCTTAACCATCCACTCCATAGGTGAGAGTGAACCAGACGTTTTCCAGTACCATGCAATGACACAACGGGCTGCTAGAAGCAAGCAATTAGAAAGTTGGTGTGGTTCTTCTGGGAGAAGATCAGGGCATGAATATCCCAACACATGTTCAAAGTCTCCCTTCCTCCAACACTGCCTCCAGCACAAGAGGTCATCACTCCTCCCCCATCTTAAAAGGTGAAGCGGGGTAATTGATAAATGCATAAGAATGCAGAGCTGCATGTTTACTAAAGACAGGGAACATGAACAGGAGTGAGAGTATTGTTACACCTCCCCCCAAATTTCCTCTGATTTGTCCCCTAAAGTCGCATCCCAGCGTTTTCAATGGGAGAGGACTTGTGTAGGGGTCAGAAGGTCCAAAGCAAAAGCTTTGTACAGTATAATCAAGCTTGAAAGGACTTCAACCTTTTAGACTCAAAAAGAATACCTCCATTCTCCGGGGGGGGGGGGGGGGGTGCAAAACACCAGAAAATTGAGAGGGAACCCCAAAGCAGTGATGAAACTGGAAGTATTGGAAAAAGGTCAGGGAGGAATCCCACAGCTGCTCTAAATGGCTCTTACAGACAAAGATGGAACCATCAAACAGTGAGGCTACCGCAGGTCTCTCTTTAGATATAAGACCCTCCCACCAAAGTCCCTTACAGAAGTTAAATTGGAGACTGGAATTTAGGGTGACAGCTGAGGGGAGGTGGGGTGACGTTTACAGAGAACCATTTGAGCCCGCCAAACAGGTCCCGATAAAGAATGGGAGAGCACAGAGAGAATTTCCAATTTCCCTTGCAGAAATTTATTTATTTGTTTAAAGTTTCTTATATACCGCGCTATTCAGCATCAGCGTGGTTTACATGGAACAAAACAATCTCAGTACATTTGAAAACATGTATGAGTTACAGATAACAGGGCAATAAACTTGGGTAACAAGGGTAACTATCTACAATAACGATTGAACTATTTACATAAAATCAACTAGCAGCGAGATTTTAGTGTACAGAGTAATTACATCAAAATTTCTTAGTTCTAGAAGGTATGTCTTATGGAGTGGTTATGCCTATGAATCTGTGTTATGACATATTAGATAGCATTACGGTGGCTGGAAGTACTCAGTGAATAGGTAGTGCTTGATAGCCTTCCTGAACTGCTTCATGTCTCGTATTGCTCTGATATCTGGATGAAGTTTATTCCAGCATCTAGGCGCATAAGATTTAAATGCTCTGTTAATGGTTGATTGGGACCAATTTGTGGATTCACTGGGAATGACTAGGGTATTTTCAGCAAGTGGTCTCCTAGATCTTGTCTTGGGAGTTAGACTGATGAGGTCTGAAGTCGTTGCTGGTGATAATTTATTTAAGGCCTTGAATGTGATGAGGAGAGCTTTATAGCTAATTCTACATTCTATCGGGAGCCAGTGAAGGTCCCTAAGGATTGGCGTGATATGGTCTCTCTTTGATGCTCCAACTAGGATGTGGGCCGCAGCATTCATTGCTAGTTGCAGGGGGTTAATGGTGTTCTTTGGAAGATCATGTAATACAATATTCGCATAGTCAAAATGTGGAGTGACTATTGCTTGGAATATTGAGCGGAAGTCGTTGTATTCTAGCATGGGTCTTAGGTGGCATAATGTTTTTATCTTGAAGTAAATAGTTTTTACCGTGCTTTTTATGTGAGAGGTAAAATCCAGTCGTTGATCAAGGATCACGCCTAGGTAACGGATTGTATTCTTGATTGGGAGCTCAGCGTCCCGTACCTTGAGGTATGCAGGGGGGGAGAAGAGCTTGTTTCTTGTGACCATTAAAACTTCAGTCTTTTTGAAGTTGATTCGCATGTTTTGATCTAAAAGCCAATCTGTTATTGCATTGAAACAGTTGGTTAAGTTGATGTAATTTGGACTCGTTATATCAATCGGGGTGAAGAAGAAATAGCATTGCATTTAGAGGTATAGGTGACAACCAGGCTTCTTCCAAGCGCACCCAGTCATAAGTGGCACCAATCGTCCAAAAATAGCAACCCGCAGTCTCAGACATGAACAGTGGTAATATAGTTCTGGATAAGGAAAACCAAAGCCCCCAGCATATTTGGAGCGGGTAATAGTGGACCAGCTCACTCGAGGCTTTTCCCCTTGCCAAATGGAGCCAGTAAGGGTGCGGCATAGCGATGCAAAAATGCTACGGGGCATTTGTATGGGGAGATGTGTGAATAAAAATATTAGTTTAGGGAGGAGGAGCATCTTATTTATTATTTATTTATTTATTTATTTATAGTTCTTTTATACCACACTCTTTTTCATCAGCGCGGTTTACATTAAACAAGAATACTCATAGCAAGCAACAGGCTGTTGTGAGTTTACATGTAACAGGAGAATTCAACTGGGATTCAACTTTGGGAAACTTTGTACATATATGTTATGAACCTATATACAATGAATATAATTTTTTATTAACATCTTGAGTAAATAAGATATTTACAATTTTACTATGAGGGCTTGGAATGTGTTAGAGGGTTGATGATGGGAACTGGAATTGGGAGAAGTGTAGAAGGAAGAGGTGGTGCTTTATGGCTTTTCTGAATTGCTTGAGGTCCGTGATTGCTCTAATGGTGGGAGGTAGGTTGTTCCAACATCTGGGTGCGTAGTGTGCGAAAGCCCTGTCTGTGGTTGTGCGTGTGCATTTTGTGGCTTCTGATGGTGTGGCTAGGGTATTTGCAGCTACTGATCTCCTGGATCTGATGTTGGGAGTGTGATTGAGGAGGTTTGAGATTGCAGAAGGGGCTATCGTGTTGATCGCTTTAAAGGTCATGAGAAGGGCTTTATACGCAATCCTGCAGTTTATGGGGAGTCAGTGTAGTTCCATTAGGATGGGTGTAATGTGGTCACTTTTTGAGGCGCTGTACAGGACCCGGGCAGCGGCATTCATGGCTAGTTGTAATGTATTTAGGGTGTTTTTTGGGAGGCCATGGAGTATTATGTTTGTATAGTCGAAGTGGGGTGTGACTATGGCTTGGAATATGGTCCGGAAGTTGTCTGGGTCAAGCATATTTTTCAGATGACGGAGGGTCCTTATCTTGAAATAAATGGTTTTTACCGTGCGGTTGACATGTTCTTTGAAGTCCAGTCGATGGTCCAGTATTACTCCAAGGTATCTTATGGAGGACTTGATTGGGAGGTCTGCGTCTCGTACTTTTAGAGTAAATGGGGGTGAAAATTCTCTGTTTTTCGTGACGATCAGGACCTCATTTTTTTTTTAATTTATTCGCATATTCTGGGCGAGGAGCCAGTCTGCTATAGCGTTAAAGCAATCTACTAATGCTGTGTAATCTGGGAGCGTGAAGTTGATTGGTGTGAATATTAGCACATCATCTGCATAGATTAGGGAAGATATGCCAAAGGAGCGAGTGATATCACATAGGGGCTGCATGTATATATTAAATAGCAGCGCTGATAGGGAGGAGCCCTGAGGTACTCCTTGTTTTAGCTGGAAAGGTTCTGAGGTGCCTGCAACCGTCCTGACCTGTTGCCAGCGATCTTCCAAGTATGATTTGCACCATTCCCATGCTAACCCGTGGATTCCCTGCATTGATGCGACCAAGCCATGTGACATAGGCAGCTCTCCAAGACCCTATGTCCTTGTTAGATCCGCCTAAGAGCGCTCCATAATTGAAGATGTAAAAATGGGAAAATCCCAATGGATGTGGATACCTAGGTAGCGGAACTGATCAACCCTGAGGAAGTTACCGGGCAATTCAAAACAACTCTTCCAGATAGTAAAGAAGCTAATGGTCCCCTCCCACTCAGCTGCACTGGACTTACACCTCGACCCTCAAACCTTAGCGAACCACTACAACTCAAATAGCACCTTCCGCTCCTCCACTCTACAGAAACCCCCCGCTATAACCACTGACAACTCCTAGGCCACTTTCAGTTCCATCAGCAAAGAGAACATTGAACATATCATCGCCTCAATAAACTCAAAAACATCCCCTCTTGACCCCTGTCCAGTCAAATGGATTAAAGCATCTAAAGAAGATTTTAATACCACCTTACTTAGAAACGCCCAACTATCCCTCCTCTAGGGCCAAACAACTCAAACACTCTACCATCAGTCCCACACTGAAAAAATGACAAACTCAGTCCTAAGGACCCCACCTCATACAGACCCATCGCTAGCCTTCCATTATTATCCAAGCTAATTGAAAAAATTATACAACAGCAACTCCAAGAACACCTAGACACCCACGCCCCACTGGACCCTCAGCAGCCTGGCTTCTGGCCAAACCATGTGTTGAAATGCTTCTCACTTCCCTACTAAACACCCTCATAAAAGGTACACAGAAAATACACCATAGATTCATCCTTATATTCCTCGATATCTTGGCGGCCTTTGATAACATCAACCACAGCATACTACTTCAGAGACTCCAATCCATTGGAATCCAAAACACGGTTCTGGATTGGTTCCATTCTTACCTCTGTGACCGCCAACAACAAGTCAAAATGGGATCCAATTCATCATCCCCATACCCGCAGACACAAGGCATCCCACAAGGCTCCTCCCTATCAGCACTTCTATTTAACATCTACCTGCAACCATTATGCTCAGTCATACGCTCACATAAATTACAGTTTCACATCTATGCAGATGACATAATGATTTATGCACCAATTTCCACCAACAGCCCAAATTACGAAGAGCTAAAAATTTGTTTCATAGATATTTCACGATGACTAGCAGACAACTTCCTAAAAATAAACTACAAAAAGACTGAAATGCTGTTCATCACCAGAGACACTAACTTTCGACCTCCTTCATCCATAGAACTAAATAATATCAATATCACTGTCCAACCAAAGTTCAAGTACCTAGGAATCACCCTTGACCAACATCTTTCCTTCATGCCTTACATAAGTGCCATAACAAAAACAATATACCATAAAATAAGAACTCTCCACCACCTCCATCCACTGCTGGATCCATCCAATTTCTGCTCAGCCTTCCAAGCAATTATAATACCCCACTTTGATTACTGCAGCTCAATCCTCCATGGACTGCCAAAGACAACCCTACTCACCCTGAATACAGCCCTGCATACTGCAGCATGGATAATACAAGGTGCTCCTAAGAATGACCATATCACACTGATCCTCAAACAGCTCCTCTGGCTGCCACTACCCAGTCGTATACTCTATAAGATCTTACACCTAACTTTCAAAGTTATCAACAATCTGCTTATAACCTGCAAACTCTGTTGAACCCCATCAAACCTAACAGAACAAGAAGGCATGCCACAACAAACATGCTAAACATACCTCAAGAAAAAACTGCCAGCTCCCAATATGCATGTAATAGAGCCTTTGAACTATATGCACCATCCCTCTGGAATTCACTCCCTGACAATCTAAAATCCACAAGTGACCTACTAACATTCAGGAAATTACTCAAAACCCACCTCTTCACCACACACTTCGGTTCAATCACATAACCTCTCCACCCTGCCTCCTGCCCTTCCCTCTTCCCTCCCTGTACCTCACTATAAGATCTCTTCTACTGTATATAAGTTGTTCAGTTATAACACCAATTGTTTGTAAATAGAAATTATATATGTGCAAAGTTCTACTGTTATATGTAAAACCAAGTTGTTGTAATATACACCGCTTTGCCCCAGTGAAAAGCAGTATAGAAAAACAGTCAAATAAATAAAATAAATAAATAATTCTAGGAGTGGGTGTTGTGCCTCCATCAAGCAAGAGAGTAAGGCAGATTTTTGCCAGTTTATGGTGAAGCCAGATACCCTAGAAAAATGGTACAGGGTATCTGGCAGGGTATACAATGGATTCCGGGGGTATATAAGTGTGTCATCAGCGTACAACGAGATTGTATGTCAATGACCTCCAAGCTAATGTCTGTGCCCTCCCCATGCTTATGAATGTGGGTGGCCAGTGGCTCTATCACTAATGTGAACAGTAATGGGGACAGAGGACAGTCCTGTCTGGGTCCACGTCCAAGATAGAAGGAATCTGAAGAGAAACCATTCACTAGTACATAAGCTATGGGATGTACGTAGATGGCTTTTATCCATCTACATAAGTTGGGAGCAAATCTGAATTGCTTCAAGACAGCCAACAGATAAGGCCATTGTCAAATGTTTTTTCATAGAAACAGAAACATGACAGCAGAAAAAGACCACATGGCCTATCTAGTCTTCCCTTCCTAGCATCTAATGACAGAATCGCATAATACTCCGTCGCCCCTCTGAATCCATGTAGGACATCGATTAAATGACATACATTTTCAAAGCCATATCTCTGTTTTATGAATCCTGTCTGATCTGGATGAATGAGCTCATGTATCCGCATTTCCAAATGATTACAGAGAATCTTAGTATGAATTTTGTAGTCAAAGTTCAGCAGAAAGATAAGCAGGTAATTACTGCAAATAAGCAGCTCTTTGCCATCCTTGGGAATTACTGTCCTGATAAAAAGAGGGAGGCTATGCTTTCCCAGGAAAGATGTCATTAAAAACTCGGACCAGAATGGGAGCAAAGAGCTTAGGTAGGGCCTTATATATTTCTGTTGGAAGGAGATCCGAACTGGGCACTAATAGCAGGCATTAAATGACGAACCACCATATGCACCTTCTTTAAAGAGAGAGGATGCTCTAGAATATCATGAGCCTCTGGAAGAAGGCAGGGAAGGTTAGCCATAGTGAGCCACTCATGAATTTCTGATCCGTCAGCCTCTAAACCGAAAGAGTAAAGATCATGTAAAAACAAGCAAAAATGGTAGCTATCTCTTGTGCCCTGTAGACTAGCGTCCCATGAGTGGAAAAAATGGTGTGTACTTTAAATCTAGTACATTGTCACTTGAGCTGCCATAGGAACAGGCAATTGGCCTTATTCCCATGCTCAAAGAAGTGGTGCCTGGTACGAAGCATTGTGGAGGCTATGTCTTCAGTATCCAAAATGGAAAGTTCCCCCTCAGACAAACCAGGCGTTGCCACTCTTTGGGACCGCACCCTTTACAGTGAATTTGTTCCAGCTTATAGATAGATTTCCTAAGCTTTTCCTGCCTAGCTTGGTCCTTTTTCTGAATGCATTTGAAAGAGACATTAAGTGCCCATGAAGGACTGCTTTCCCGGCTACCCAGAGAGTGAACACAGAGATATCCTTTATATCATTAAAGGAGACATGCTCCCATCATCGATCCTGGATGGCCAGCAAGAACTCCTTATTTTTGAGAAGACCCCCTACGGAGGGTCCAAGATCTAGGAGGTGTTTCTCGGTCCCCATTTCGCAGTTTTAGAGAGAGAATCACATGGTCGGAGACTGCCATAGTGCCAATAACTATACGGGAAAGTAAGGGGAATAGGTTCCTCGAAAGAAGCCAAAAGTCAATCATAGAATAGCTCTGGTGAGCTGAGGAATAATAAGTATAGTCCCACTCTCCTCTGTGAGAGCCCTTCCGTGCATCACAGAGGTTGAGATTGACAATGAGTTGTCTGAGCTCACGCGGGTTAGCGGAAGTCTGGCTTCCCCTGCCAATATCAGACAGGATACAATTAAAGTCTCCTCCTATCAATAATTCCCCTGTCTGGTGCGACTGGATTGCCACAAGAATGTTGGTCAGAGTATCTTCAATCTGGGAGGGAGGGACATAGACATTAACTATTATGCATTTAGTATCTTTCAGGGCTCCAGAGAGAGAATAAGGTACCTGCCCCTGGGATCACTATACTGTGAGGTTATCTGAAAGGAACAATAATGTGAGAGGAGGCTCACCACCCCCCCTCCTATGGGGTACTGAGGGGTCAAAGTGGTGTGCAGCAGCTGTTGAATTGCCGTGCATCTCTTAGGGGAAGAGAATAAAGTTCCCTCCTCAAGTCTTGCTAAGTACCTTCACGTGGTGACCTCATTGTATAACATCTATACCAAATCTTAACACTACAATTAAAGTGTGGTAGGAATGAAGAAGAAAAATACACACTGGCCGCACGTCACTCAGGATAAAAAGGTGCCCACCCATAGCTTACACACTAGGGCTAACAATGGTGGTTGCGATAGTGCAAGTGCTGCAGATGCAGATAACAACCCTACCAAAGAATAAGGCTATGGTGAGCCTGTTCATGGACCCACTATGGCAGAAGATAAACCACAGAAATTAATGAAAACATTAAGAGTATTAACTACGGCTAAGTGGAATTCTGCAGATAAAGATAATGTACTGCTATTTTTATGCTACAAACCCTGTATTTAAATTAAGAGGGCATACAAAGAGAGTCTGCCAAAAACTGGAAGAAAGAAGAAAATTGCCATTCGAAAACTGCAAAAAGCAACAGATGCAAATTTAAGATATTTAATTTTAAAGATCAAAGAAAAGAAGTATATAAATGATAATATCTTGAAGCAACTGAGGGTTTCTGTGAACAAAGAAACACAGAGAGGAGGGGACCTAGGTGAGAATACCAGAAGAAAGAAAGACACAGAAAAGGAAAGAGAGGTTGAGGGGGAGATGGAGTTGAGAGATCAGGAACTGCAGGAGTGTGAGCTGAATAAAGGAAGGGTCAACAAATTAACCGAAGAGGAAGAAGAAAAGGAGGTAGAAGCGTCAGAGGAGAATGAATCAGAGATAGAACTCAAGATAGAACTCCTAGTCCATATGAAGAGATGACTATGCTGGGTTCCCAACAAGGGAAAGATTGCCCAAGCTAAATTTAACACCTAAGGTTAAAAGTATGAGAATTAAGATGAACAATGCCATATCTAGCATAAAGGAACCATTTATTGACATCAGCAAAATTAATCAAATACAATAGTGTACAGATAAAATTATTACTATGAGAATACTACCAACTAAAATGCAGGGCCAGAAGAAAAAGAGAACAACAGTTCCTCCTTGGAAAAAGTGCATCAAAGGAAAAATACAATCATTATATGCAGAGGTATCCCTGATAGACGGGTTCCTAAAAGGAGTAAGATCATCAAAGATATTACAGAAGATCTAAGACATCAAGCTGAAGCATGCTGCATTAACAGAAGAAGACCTGAAATTTAAATATTTTAACAATAAATTGAAAATAGCAGCAGAAGTGCAAAAACTTTGAAGATATGAAGAAAGCAGGAGAGAAAGATATCAAAATAAACTATTTAGAGAGAACCCAAAACAATTCTACAGGGAATAGGGACAGTGCATTAGTCTGGTAACAGCACCACCAACCACAGCTGAAACTGAAACCTTCTGGAGAAAGCTATATAAGGACCCTATACAGCACAATCCCTCACTTGGTTTGCAGCTTGTCATGCTGTGAGGGCTTGGGTGCATCAGTGATGCTGAGGGCTAAGCTATCGGTAGTTTAACTACTGGAAGGGTCTCCCAAAATGGACAGGTCTCAGCTGAGGTACCAGACCAAGACAAACCACCCATCTGGTCAACAGCAGAATAGGACAGTGTTGGCGGTGGAGGATCACATTTCTGTGACAACGGCAACAACATTAAACTTAAACTGCGCAGAAGAAAGGCCTGGGAATCTACTTCCATATTTTGCCATGAAAACCCAATGGATAGTCACAACAAAACAAATTGCATTATATTGCTGGAAGATGGGACCCCCAGGTCGGAACGGGCTACTGGAGAGGAGCTGAAGACTTTTCAGAGTAAAGCCAGCATTTATGATGTGGTTGGATCAAAGCCCTTGGGACATCTGACTGCTGATGTAGCTGCACATGAAATGAGAGTCAGAAGCTGTAAAGATGTCTTACATATTGTGACATGGAACATACAAAGCATGAACCAAGGGAAGTTGGAGATGGTCAAGAATGAAATGGAATGTGTACAACTTGACCTGTTGGGTGTCAGCGAACTAAAATGGACTGGCATCAGGCACTCTGCATCAGATGATCACATGGTCTACTATGCTGGAAATGAAAGACAAAGAAGAAATGGTGTTGCATTTATAATTAATTAAGAAGAAACTTGCAAGAACTGTAATGAAATAAAATGCAGTCAGTGAACACTTAATTTCTATTTGTCTATGAGGAATGCCTATCAACACAACTATAATTCAAGTATATGCCCCAACAACAGCTGCAGAAGAGGATGAAATTGATGAGCTCTATGAACAAGTACAAGCTGAAATTGACAGAACATACAAAGAGGATATCCTGATAGTCATGGGTGACTGAAACGCAAAGGCTGGCAACAAAGAAGAAGGCAAAACTGTTGGAAGGCAAAACTGTTGGCAACAGAAATGAAGCTGGAGAGACTGATAGAATTCTGAAAGACCAATGATCTATTCATCTCAAACAACTTCTTCCAGCAACACACGCAACGACTGTACACATGGACTTCACCCAGCGGATTGTACAAAAATCAAATTGACTACATCTGTGGAAGTCAACGATGGAAAAGCTCTATAACATCAACAAAGACAAAACCTGGAGCTGACTGTGGTATAGATCACCAATTACTAGTATGTGAATTCAAGCTAAAGTTGAAAAAGAGTAAGCCATTCATGAATGTAGTAAAATATGATCTTGAAAATATACCACTGGAATTTAAAGACTGCCTGCAAAATCAATTTGCTGCTTTAGATACAAATAACAGAGCCCCAGGAAAGCTATGGAATGACATCAAGAAGGTTGTGTTGGAAGAAAGCGAGAAGTCTCTACAAAAGATGAAAAAGCAAAAATGGCCAAAATGGATGACGGAAGAAACTTTGAAAATTGCCCAGAAACGCAGAGAAGCTAAAGCCAAAGGAGAAAGAGAAGCAATCACAGAACTCAACAGACATTTCCAACTTGCAGCAAAACAAGACAAGGAAAAGTACTACAATGAATGCATGCAAGGAAGTAGAAGCAGAAACTATTAGAGGAAGAACAAGATCAACTTTTCTAAAGCTATGAGAGTTAAAGAGAAAATTCCAGCCCCGAATTGGAATGTTACAAGGTGCTCAAGGATCTATGTTGAATGATGCTGAGAAGATCAAAAAAAGGTGGAAATAATATACAGAGTTTTTATATGATAAAGATCAAGTGGACCAACAGCGGTTTCAACCTGTACCTTATGATCTGGAACCACTGGTGATGAAAGAAGAAGTCAAAGCAGCATTGAAAACCTTATCAAAGAACAAAGTAACAGGCATTGATGGCATTCCTATAGAAGTATTACAGCAATCTGATGCAGCTGTTACCATACTTATAAGGCTCTGCCAGGAAATTTGGAAGACAACATCATGGCCAACTGACTGGAAAATATCCGTGTTTATATCAATACTAAAGAAAGGTGATCCAACTGACTGTGGAAATTATTGCACAATTGCTCTGATTCCACATGCCAGCAAGATTCTACTGAAGATTATTCAACAGAGACTACAACCATACCTGGAACAAGAACTACCTGAAGTGCAAGTAGGGCTCAGGAAAGGGTGAGGAACGAGAGACATCATCGTGAATGTGAGATGGATCCTCGAAAAGACTAAAGAATACCAAAAGGATATCTATTTGTGCTTTATTGACTACAGCAAGGCTTTTGACTGTGTAAACCATGAGAAACTCTGGGCCACATTAAGGCGCATGGGTATTCCAGAACACCTGATTGTTCTCTTGCATAATCTTTACATTAATCAAGAAGCAACAGTTTGAATGGAACAAGGAGAAACAGAATGGTTTAAAATTAGAAAAACTGTATGACAAGGCTACATACTTTCCCCCTACCTGTTTAATTTATATGCAGAACAAATCAGCAGAGAAGTAGGATTGTATGAAGACTACAGAGGTATGAAGATTGGTGGAAGACTCATCCACAACCTTCGCTATGCCACATTACTGGCTGAAAGTGAAGACGATCTGAAACATTTGCTTCTCAAGATCAAGGAAGATAGTCTTAAAATGGGCCTGCACCTTAATGTAAAGAAGACAAATTTCATGACAACTGGCAAAATTAATAAGTTCATCATTGATGGAGAAGAAATTGAAATTGTGGACAACTTTAACCTACTTGGATCAACTATCAATAAAGAAGCAACAAGCAGTCAAGAAATCCGATGATGCATTGCTCTTGGCAGAATGGCTATGAAGGACCTAGTCAAGATTCTCAAGAGCAGCGATGTCTCTCTCCATACAAAGATGCAACTCGTTCAAGCCATGGCATTTTCAATAACACCATATGGATGCGAAGGTTGGACACTGAAAAAGATAGGAAGAAAATTGATGCCTTTGAATTATGGTGCTGGCAGCAAATATTGTGTATACATTGACTACCCGAAGAACAAACCAGTCAGTACTAGAGAAGATCAAACCTAAGCTTTCTTTAGAAGCTCAGTTGAAAATACTTTGACTTTCATACATTGGACACATCATGCGAAGAGAGATCATTAGAGAAAGACATCATGCTTCTCAAGGTAGAAGGTTAACGCAAAAGAGGAAGGCCAGCAATGATCCATATAGTAAGAGCAGCTATGGGTGGCAGTCTTTCAACAATGAGCTGCCTAACTGAAGACCGAACACAATTTAGGGCAACTATCCAGAGGGTCACCATGAGTCAACACCGACTCGACGGCACTTAACAACAACAACATACAGCACAATCAAGAAGCAGAATGGTTACCCTGCATACAGGAGCATTTAGAAAAATCAAACCTCTGGAATGGCTTGTAGTAACAAAAAAGAATTGGAAAGCAGGTTAAAATGAGTCCCAAACTGGAAAAACCCTGGCCCAGATGGAGTATCCAACTTTTGGCTCAAACAGTTAACATCACTCCACCAAGACCTAGCGAACTGCAAAAATCGATTGTTCGAGCAGTCGGACTTAACACTGCAATAGCTTACTTTAGGAAGAACGTTTCTCCTTCCAAAGGGAGACTCGAGTAACATTCCTAAAAATGATAGAAAAATAACCTGTTTACCTAAATCTATAAGCTGTTCACTGCAATAGATGCAGACAGAATATATGATCACATTGAGCTCAATAACATCATGGCGATAAAGCAAAAGAGCAATAAGAGGAGAGCATATGGAACCAAAGACCAGTTAGTACTGAATAAGGCCATCACGGCCAGTGCTAAGAAAGGCAGAAATCTCAGTACAGCATGGATTGTTTATAAGAAAGCTTTTGACATCATCCCATACTCTTGGATAATACATTGCCTTGAAATCAACCCTGGCTTGATAGAGTACATTAAGTTCATTAAGACAATGTGGCAAACCACACTCTTTTTGAGATATGAAGATGGTCAGTGCATCAATCCTGGCATTAAGATCCAGGGAGATTCCCTGTCACCACTTCTGGGGTTTTTTGGTGCTTAATCCAATGAATGCTCTCATCAACTCTTTGGGATATGGATATAGCCTGAATCCTAAAGAAAGTAACAACCCAGAAGCAACTTCCCTTCTACAATTTATAGATGATCTGAAGCTCTACAGTTCCAGCGTCCAACAATTAGCAGAGCAACTCTGTGTGGTGAAAAGCTTTTCTGATGACATCAGGATGACTTTTGGCCTTGACAAATGTGCTAAGGCAACTCTTTTCAGAGCAAATTGAGCAGAATCAAAAACATCTCCCTTGCTGTGACATCAAGGACCTTGAACAGGAAGGCGTATATAAGTATCTTGGAATAGAGGAAGGAATGACACTCAAGCAGAAACTATTGAGAGAGAAGATCAGTAAAGAATATTACAGGAGATTAAAATTGTTATTGAAAAGTTCTTTAACATCACAGAATAAGATACAAGCCATCAATCAGCTGGCAATTCCTGTACTCTCGTACAGCTTTGGAATTGTGGATTGGCCTCATAAAGATCTTGAAAAACTGAATGTGTGAAAAAGAAAAATCCTCCATTTTCATGAAGTAATTTACAAGAATCGGTGTATGCCAAGATTGTACATTCTTAGAGCTGAAGGAGGGCTAGGACTTATAGAGATTGATTACATCTACAGAGCTACTATCATAGGCCCCCAGGCCTATCAGCATTATCGGATCCAAATATGCAAAAGGTGTTGAAATATGAAAGTCCAGAATCTGTTTCCATCATAAAACTTGGACAAGGTTTACGACAATTAGAAGGAATGAGTAAGAATCCACAGACATGCACAGGAAAGGGAGTAACAGAATTTGCAAAACAAGAGAAAAAAACTTTTCAAATAATTAAATCAGCAGGCGAGGAAAACAAATGGCAAATGCACAAATACAGTGGAAAATACAGTGTTACTCCAAGAACCTTTTATCGATCAAGAACGGACACATGAATGGTTAAGGAGAGGTGAACTGAAACCGAAGGATGAAAGATTGATAATTGCAGCCCAGGACAGCGGATTGCAGATGAGATGGTTTATGGTGAGTATTGAAAAAGCTGGCAAAACAGATATATGTCAATTCTGTAAGAAAGAGCTAGAAGCAGTGACTAGAACAGTAAAGTTCTGATGGCAGAAAATTTCTATACCGAAAGGCACAACAAAGTAGCACGTCTCCTCCACTGAAAACTAAACACTACAACATCACTGTCCCTGAAAAGCACTTGCATCATGACCCTAAAAGAATAACAGAGAATGACAAGGTTATGATCACCTGGGACATTCCCATTCCAATGGCTAAGAAACTGAATGCTTGGGTAAAGGAGAAAAATACCAGAACAGCATTAATAATAGAAGTGTTGTTACTGAGTCATTATTCTGTGAATTGTGTGGAGAGGCAGAAGATCCTGAAGTACCAAGAAATGCAGTCAGAGACAAAGAAAATGTGACAGAAAGATACAGAAATCTTTCCCATTGTACTGGAAGCAACAGGCTTGTTAAAAAAGAATTTCTAAGCACATCTAGACAAACTACTCATACCTGTTACATCTTATGAACTCCAGGAGGAAGCTCTCTTTGGCATGATACAAGTATTACGCCGAGCATTAGCAATTAATTTGAGAGACTAAGATCATACTCCACATACCCTGGCTTAGAAGTGAGGTTCATGACTGCCATAGTATGGGCAAAACTAACCCATTTGAAGAAATTACCCTGAGGAAAAATTGGAAGCAAAGACCTGCGGGAACAGACAAGAGTGGAGCCGGAGGTGGTCCTGCCCTGATAAGTATGTTTTGTAATAATACAGCGTCAGCCTTCTCCCTCTTCAGCTGATCTAGCACCCGCCTGCGCTTAATCAGGCTATGAAGGCCCCGGACGTTCCACTCCAGGTTTCCAAGAAAACACCCCCCTCCCAGCCTACCCCACCCCCCCTTTGAATCCCCCCAAAACCACAGTCCTTTAAAGTAAGGACATCGACACCTGAAAATAAGCTAGTAAAAGACAAATAAGCAATAAAGAAGACATATAGAGGAGTGCAGGTGTTGAGACACAGAAGCATCCCCCCCCAATCCAGCCCGTCCATCCTAAGAATCATGCCCTGTACTGAAGGCCCCCCCCCCCGAGCCCCTCATTATGTGGCCCATTAACCAATGAAAAAACAGCCCCCAACTCGGGGAACAAAATCTTTATTGTCATTAGATGGCCAACTAATATCAAAGCCAGCAGACCATAGATCCGTTAGACAAACTTCTAAAATCCCACCATCCAACCCCCATCACTCCTGGGAATAGATGAGATGGTACAGGTAGGCAAGAGAACACAAAGGCATAATGCTTATCATGCAACAACAAAAAGGCGGAGAAAAACATGTCCATAGAACTGATATACAGACATTAGCTGGATCAGGAAGGTTTTGTAGTTTCCATATCTCAGATTTGAGAGTCCTCTACTTCAATATTGGAGTATCTATGAACTCCAGGTATCTTATGCCTCTTAGGAATAGAGACATCCCAGTCTTGCCATTCGCTGTGCTATTTTGGTGTACGACCTCCTTCATTTTGTAATAAGTCCACCAAATCTAGGCAGTCGGCAAGCTCAGATATTTTATGCTGGGCATTGTTTTATTCAAAAATTAAAGCAAAGGGGAATCCTCATCTATATTTAATGAACTTTTTCTGTAGTAGCTGGGTGAGAGGTTTAAAGCTCTTACTCCGTTCCAGGGTATACTGGGTAAGATCATGGAATATCTGGACTTCTTTCCCCTGGAAAGTAATGGAACACTTCCTTCTGAGACTGCAGAGAAGCCAGAGTTGTCCTCAAAAGAGTGGAAACATGCGACAATAGGGTGCGGGTTGGATCTAGAGGGGTAGCCTTAGGTCCAAGGCTTCGGTGGGCCCTCTCAAACTTGACTTGACCCGGTGTCCCTGGGACGCAGAATGTATACAACTCTTGTATGAGACTTTTGGTGTTCTCCATATCTCCGATGCATTCAGGTATACCAAGAACTCTGATGTTATTCGTCTCTGATGATTTTCTAAATCATCGTGCTGATCCAGTTTTTGGATTTTGGATTGAAAAAGAGCTGTCGCTTCAATATGCTCCCTGATGTTGATTTTGTGTTGCATATAATATGGTCATCCAAGGACATGATTTCAGCCTTGATATCGCTGATGGCTTTGGAGAGGTTCATCCAGAACAGTCACAGTTCTTGTGGGATGTCCATGAGGTCGACTTTTGTAGCTGGTAGAGATGATGCAGCCAGACCATAAGGAGTTATGCTGAGACTACAGAAAGGGTCCAGTGTAGAGAGAGTTGCGGTCTGAGGCTCAGAGGTCCAGGAGAACCTAGACAGGGCTGCTGCATAGGAGGCCTTATCCGCATAGTTAGCTCGAGCACACTCATTAAACACTAATTGACTGCGCTGATACAGTGTGTATGCTGTAAGAATTGAAGGAACAAATCTTGAAAAGAGTAGCTGCCAGAGAAGCAGTGTAGTGGTGTACATGGGGATTCCCCTTAGTTGGGAGGTTAAGGCCCTGATGATCCCCCTCTTAACCTGCTGAGGTGATGGATTCTTATGCACCAACGACTAATGACACTAGGGAAACAGGCACTCTCAATGGATTTTTTGTTAATTATTTTGGGGTTTTTTCCCTATTTCTCTCTCTTCTCCTATTCTTCTGCCCCTTGTTCCCTCATGCACTCACCACAGATAACCACTTTCACGCTCTCGCCACGATTAAAAGAGATACTTGACTATTAGGATTTCAAAGTGATTCGTATTGTGTGGCTGAGCCAGTAGATCCTGCCCAAAACAGGGCTGACAGATGTCAGCAGACCTTTGATGGAATAAGGGCCGTGCTTCTATTGGAAGGCCAGAGGTTCATCCCATACTACTTTTTAGTGGCAATCTCTGTAGCGGTGATTTTTATTCAAAAATAGCCAACCGTGCCTCAAAGTGCCTGCATCGAGTGTTCAAACATCGAGGCAGTGTGTCAGACAGATTATGAAAGAAAAAAAAAAACCTGGCAGAGAACAAAATACCAACAGGCAGAAGAACAGCATGCCAGTCATGCAGCACGCGGGCTACCCACCTGGCCCAGGCGTGCTCAGGCAGTGGGATTACAGAGTTCAGAGCTGGTCAGGGGAGAAGACACTCCCACAGACAGCATTGGCAGTGGAGAGAGAGCATGCTCAGGGGCTTGACTGGATCCAGCGTTCCGAGACACACGACTGATCTGTGGTCGCTGACAGCAGCAAGGGAAAAAACAATGGGGGTGATCACTCTAGGTGAGAACTCTTCAGTAGGCCTTCACATATGGTGCCAAAGGCAGCCAGTCAGGGCAGGCATTTAAGGGCAGCGAGTATTTTATGGTGGGGTCGCCAGTGCTTAGGGGAGCATTTCCTCATTCAAAACATGTTATGAAGCATGTAGGATAATTCTAGTGCTATGGGCTGGATCTAACTATGTGGGAGCCCCTGTGTTAATCAGCCATGTTCATTGGGCTTGCTAGCTATTTCTGAGGATGACTGATTTGTCAGCATGGATCTGGGGATCAGCTTGGTGTATACTATAAAAGTACACTTAATAATGACAGAGGAAAAGGCCTTGGAGTATGTGTCTGAAGCAGTTGTCACTAGATTCACAAGGCAACATATTCAAACAGGGTTTGGCACCATACATCAGACCAGACACTTTTTGGGAAAATTGGAACAGGGGCTAATAGGTGCATTTATTCTGCTGATCCTCACTACCTCTTATCTCTCCCAACACTCTTCCTCAGGAACTCCACTTTCTGGCAGATTGCCTCTATCTGTGCCCTTCTCTTCAACTGCCTACTCCACACTTCGATCTTTCCACCATGGTGCTCCTTATGCCTGGAACAAACTACCTGTATTGGTACATCAGGCTTCATCTCTGAAAAAATATGTATAAAGGATAAACTCAATGTTTCTTCATGGAGGAATTAAAAATATTATTGGGAGGAAAAGGATCTCAGGTATTTCTTAGTACCTCAAATACCTGACAGTAATACACCAAAGACACAATACTAGATTTTAGTAGCTTAAGTGATAGGAATCGACTTTATACCCAAATTACTGGTGACCATGCAAATAAGCAGGACTACAAACAAGGCATCACCACAGAGGAGTTAATCTCACATAAAAAAGGCTAGCTGCTGCTATTTTAAAGGACGACTGAAGTAAAGTTAAGGATTTTGGTAGGTCTTTTTCTCATTTCCTTCATCTGGTAACAGAGCTCCTGCAAATGAACTATGGCTGGGGAAAATTATGTCACAGAAGCTGTTGCTTCTATTGCAGCTTCTTCCTTTGTCTGGATAGACATCCTGATCCCAGGCAAGGGACTGGTTCTATATGCAAGATGTCTGCAAGTTGAATCCCTCATGAAAGAAGTGGAGGAGCTGAGAGAAGAGGTGGTGAGGCTGAGAAGCATCTGTGACAGCTAAGCATCAAAGCATCAAAGATCTTCAACAAAGATGAAATGGTATGGTAAGGAAAGAACAAAGTCAGATACGGGTCACAGCCTACAGAATTAACACTCCAATTCCACCATTCCTTGAACTGAATAATGGGTTTGCAGCCCTGGAAGTGAAGAAGACAAGAATATCCAAGGGACAGGATGAACCAGAGCTCAAAAATGCCAAAGGTACTGAATCAGAGACCACAAGGAAATGAAAGGTAGATGTGGTTGGTGACTCTCTTCTGTTCCAGGAGGTATACTATCTGTCAGGTGCCAAAATCCAAGATGATATAGAGAGTTTGCTGAGAATCATTAGGCTACTGATGGTGCTCATTCATGTTGGCAAAAATAATACTGCTAGGTATCCCTCTGAGCATATCAAGAGTGACTTCATAGCTCTAGGAGAGAGATACAGATAGGTACGCAGGTGGTGTTCTCTTCAGTCCTCCCTGTTGAGGGTTAAGACTGAGGCAGAGAAGCTCACACCTAGAGATGAATGCATGGATGGTGTCATCAAGAGTGTTTTGGGTTCCTGTACCATGGCATGATTTTACAAGGGCTGCTGAGATGGTGTCCATCTATTCAAGAAGGGTCAAAGTGTCTTCTGCAGCAGACTGTTTAACCTACTGAAGAGGGCTTTAAACAAGATTCATTGATGATGGGTGAACAATGCCCCCAAGTAAGTAAAAGCCCTCAGGTAAGTAAAATATTAAATACTTCTGTGGAAATGGGAGAAAGGGGCAATGCCTGGAAAGTGATACGTATTAATGCCCATAGTATGCAAAATAAGATTCTGGATCTTGGAGCTTTAATGGAAGAGGCTGACTTGGATTTAGTTGTGGGCACATAAGCTTGATTCATGGAGAACCATGACTGGGATATAATTATACATGACTGGGAATTATAATTTTTTCAGGAAGGACAGGGTAAGAAGGAAGTAAGGAGGAGGCACTGTGGGCTAAACTGGAAAGAGGGAATGGAGTATCCATTTGTATTGGTGTGATATACAGATTTCCTTCACAGGCAGAAAAAGTGGATATAAATTTAATTGGAGACATTCACAGTATTGCTATGAGAGGAGAAATGCTACGTATAGGTGATTTTAGTACGCCGAATGTTGACTGGGACATTCCTGCTGCAGTGTCATCTAGAAGTAAGGAGAACCTAGATTCTCTATAGGAAGAAATATTCCAGCAACTGGTATTGGAACCCACACACGAGGGGACCATACTCGACCTGGTTCTTCCAAATAGGGAGAGTTTTTCTGATGTTATACTGGGTGATCATTTTGCATCCAGTGATGGTGTGGTTCAGTATAAGAAGAAGAGCTAAGATAGCTCATCAAAAGGTGAATGTCCTGGACTCATTAACTTTGCCAAGGAATAATGAGCTGGATGGGAACAGCTGTGAGATGTAGAAAAGCAGAGGATAAAACTGAAAGGGGATATTTTAAGGGCAACAAACCTTTTTGTTATGAAAATAGATAAATAAATGTAAGTAAAAGGAGGCCACTATGGTTCTCAAAAGAAGTAGCTGCAAAGGTACGAAAATAGAGGCTAGTTTTCAGAAAATGAAAGAGATTGCAGAAAGAGCAAGACAAGCATCAATATTTGGAAAAGCTAAGATAAGCTAGGAAAATAGTCAGGAAAGCAAAGATAGCAATGGAAACAAAAACAGCCAATGCAGTAAAATGGGGGTATAATACATTTTTTATATATGTTAGTGAGAGGAGGAAGTGCAAAAGTGATATTGTCAGACTCAAGGGTGAAGCTGGGGAATATTTAGAACCTGATAAGGATAAAGCAGAATTGTTTTAACAAATATTTTTGTTCTGTGTTCACAGATGAAGGACCTGGAGTAGGACCTCTGAAAACACACACAAATAGGAACTGAAGTGTGGCAGATCTAGAATGATTTTCAAAAGACTGTGTTCAGAGAAGCTAGCTAAACCAAAAGTAGACAAAGCGATGGGGCTGGATGGGGGAGTATTGAAGGAACTTAGGGAAGTTTTGTTGGCTCCACTGTCTGATCTTTTAAATGCTTCTTATAGAGTAAGAAGGCGTCCCAGAGGACTGGAGAAAGCAGCATGTGATCCCTCTACACAATGGCAGAAGTAAAGATGAGGTTGGGAACTACAAGCTGCTTTGTCTAATCTCTGTGTTGAGTAAATTAATGGTAATGCTACTAAAACATAGGATAGTGAGGTATCTGGAATCCAATGGATTGCAAGATCCAATGCTGCATGGTTTTACTAGAAGCAGGTCTTATCAGACAAATCAGATTAATTTCTTGAACTGGTTGACCAGACAGTTGGACCAAGGTGAGGTGTGCTTAGATGAGGTATGCTTAGAGTTCAGTAAAGCCTTTGACACTGCTCCACACAGGGATGTTTTGGCGCACTGAGGGAATTTTGTGAGGGAGGGTGAAACAAGTAGGAGGACAGGAGTTTTGTCTCAACCTTTGGGGGGAAAGTCATTGGGAAGTGGGAGGTTGGTGTGTTGCAACTTAATGAGAGTTAATTCTTAGGTGACACCTAGAATCTACTAAATATGGGAGGCCAGGGAGTTAATGTTTTTGATGGAATGGAGGAAACTTGCAAGAGGCACCATCATGGGCCAAATGGAGAAAGAATTCTATGGCCTGGCATCACCACAGGCAATAGGCTTCTACAGGGCTATGAGTACCCCACTGCAGTTAGCTTATTATCTTCTAGTCTAATAGCCAAGTGTGTCCATGGAACAAGGGATTTGATGACTGGTTCTTGCCAATTGAAGGGGAAAGCATTAACATCAAACTTTCATTTTGTAGTTAATAACAGAAAAATCCCACATCCAACACAAAGAAAACCAAGGAATGATTGGACCTGGGCACCGCCTCATCTCCCTTGTAAGAATTCTGGTATAAATCACGAAAACCCCTTGGAACAAAAACTGAATCCTATATATTAAACATATTATGAGTAGGGTCAGACATAATTTTCACATATCCAATATCATGCATTTCACATAAAAAATCATCTGATGCCCCTTTCCCCCCTCCCTTCGCATTAGGTAAATTAAAATACCCTAAAATCACCATCACAGATAACAAACCATACCATTATATCCATCACAACCTGTATGAAACTATCTAAAACCCCCATAGGCAAATGTGGAGCCCGGTACACCAACAAAAAACGTAAGCCTTTCAGTACCCCAAACTTAAATCATCAAACACTTAACACCCTCAAACTGCATAGCATTCATAGAAATACCATGTAAAGAACTTTTACTACAACAGCTACTCCCCCACCTCCCCACTAGTAAACTCAGGACTTTTCACGAAGATAATACATCCAGATGGACCTAATAATTGTAAACTCCTGCTTCACATAACCAAGTCTCTGTCAAAAAAAGCACAACCAGCCCATAATCTCCAACCATATCAGAAAGAAAGGACTCTTTACCATGTATCAAACATACATTAACTAAAACACACTGAATCTTACCCCACTCCTTCCCCATAGTCCCTGCCGGAGACAATGGCCTCAGCCATAACTCCTCCCGACCCCTGCGGGGTTTAACAACCCCAGCTAACTGACCATATCAAACCCTCTCTAAAATCATCAAAATAGCACACAGAACTCCAAACACCAACCTCCCTCAATTAAAAAGCCAAATAAAAACAATCACATCCAACAAAACATAGACTAAATCACACTCTCATATACATCGAACAATAACCATCAAAACCTGCAAAAAATAGTAGAGTTCTTATCTGGCTCTCCCGGACTAGAGCTTAGATGAGCCGCCATCAGCATACCACTGACTGGCTGCAGGCTTGAATTTATCCGGCAGATAGGTCTCCTCTCTCATGCCACTCTAGCTCCCTCTGTATACTCGATGGTAACTCCCAGCCACACTGGGGACAGCACAGAGTTCAACCACAGAGCTTCAGTGGGTAAGAGTCACAGGCATAGTCCTCCAAAATGATGCTAAAACTGATGCCAGTGCTGCTAGATTCAATACCAACCGACTGCAGGATTGAATTTATCTGACAGGCAAGTCTCCTCCCCCTTACCACTCTAGCACTCTCTGCACTCTTGATGGTAAATCCCAGCCACACCAGGGACAGCATAGAGTTCAGTCACAGAGCTTCAGTGGGGTAAGAATTTCAGGCACAGCTCCTCCAAACTAATGTTAATGCTGTAGGGTTTATCCAGTTACCATGTCCTGCTAACAGAATAAACCTTTTTTTTAATATTGGGTCCAGAGAATATATTAGACACTATTAATATATTTGCCTGAGGGTACACCAGGATCTTTTTAAATATTTACAGACTAACTCTAAAGGGATAAATAATGAGTAGAAGGAAAATTCAATAAATGCTAATTTTTTGTTCTAGCAACATTCTCCAATATTTGTAAGTGCTGATAGACCATAAAACTATCCTTTATAGATGCTGCACTTACTGATTACATCATGACTATCTGGCTTCCACTTTAATAAAACAAGTCTCCAAACCAGACAGCTTCTCCACATGCTCAGACAATTTAGAAACGGTCTCCTTTGAAAACTCACTCAATTGTTCTTAAGTCCCTTGTTGAGTGGCCTCAGTTTGTGTCACAACAACCCAAATATCCTTGACAGAAACCTCAGATTCATGAGAGGTAAATTCAGCCTGGACCAGACCCACTGCTCCCAGTGGAAGTTGTACCACCCTCGGAAAGGGAACACTGATAATTCCACTTTACTTGGGAAGTAAATTTTGAGGCCTGTTTTTACCACGACAAGCCACAGGAGTTGGTGTGTGTTCCCTTACAACCCAGGAAAAACCTTCAGTACCATAATTAGAGACAACAGTTTGGGGGAGGGGGTATTCTGCCTTTCTAACATAAGGAGACCTCAGCAGGAGGTATGGTACTGTACTCACAGAAAAGGAAGAGATTTCACCTATCCACACAGGCCTCACATGCAGGTCCACTGGACCTCGCACAGTAGCTGACTCCATTCTTCTAGTCATACCATCTTTCTTTTACTGTTTCCAGAATATAGAAGACTAGATATCCACCCCCCACCCCCCTTACTACTCATGTAATCCAAAGGGGCATTCCACTTTCACCACACTACTTCAGGTACATAGGTTGGCCACATTCTGCAGTGGGATCTCTGATTTTAAAGGTATCAGTCAATGAGCCATGACATCAGCAGCATGTACCCTGCACCCTCCATCCCCACTGGGTTATCCAACAATCCTCTCTCCCCAGTCAGATGGAATTCACAGAATAAGAAACACTTCCTCCAGGCAGGTGTCCCCTACTCATGTTTCCTTTGTGGTGATCAGCATTGCCCAAGGCCAGTGCTACCATTAGGTGAACTAGGCATTCACCTAGAGCTTTGACCCTCCTGGGATGTGCAGCGGCACCAATGGCCACTAACAGCCCCACAATCCTTACCTTGAAACTTCAGCACTGAGGGGCTGTTTGCTTATGCCCCCTTAGACCGCCCAATGATGACTTCCTATTTGCCAAGGAAGTCAGCACCGGGTGTCCCCCTCTGTATTTATGTTAAGTTTTTCTTATTTTTTGATGCATTTTAAAATCTCTTTCTTTGCCCTCGTCAAGAAAAAGTAAAGCACATGAAGCTTTGACTTAGCAAGAATATCTGTCAAGTATAATCTACCACTAACAGAGTTGGAACAGTGGTGATGCTGTGAACAGAGGAAGAAGTTTATATTAGAAGAGCTACACAGAAGGATTTTTGCATGGAAAATCCAAATCCCATAGACCAAACTATATGGAAAACTGCTCTCACTGTACTCATGATAAAGTAAATAAGTTGAAGAGTCTTGTTGCTACACAATGCTAATGAAAGGACTTTGCCAAAATAGAATTGCTTAAGTGAAGATTGGGTTGCACTTGTTCTTTTGCCCCTTCAATTCCACCTTATGCAGCATATATGGAGGGTTAATTTGCTGTAGTTACCAGGAGGGATGTTCATTTTTGCAGATCTGCCTATGATTTGATTACTTTTATAGTCACTTAATTATTTTAGTTTTGTAATAAACTATTCCCTTTATTATTTTTTTTCTTTTGGTTTTCTGACTGAGCATCCCGTCATTTATGTATTTCCAGGCCCATCTGTACACAAAGTTCTTTCCTTACCATGGAGACATTGCAGGGTGCCTATTCCCTTTAGCTGAGAATCAGGAAAGCAATTTCAAGCTTCTACCATTCTGCTGATATGATTAATCTAGGACCTTCTTTAAAAGTCTGTGGCTTCTACAAGTCAGGGAGCAGATGAGGAGAACCTGGTCTGTGACCTGTTGAAATCCCAGTGAATGTTTTGGAAATTAAAGAAAATCCTCCCATGGTGGGAGGGTATGTTTACTAAAGAGCATTAAGAGCGCACCAGTTAGCAAGCGGTAACAGCAGCAGCAAGGGTGTCATCTTGCAGTAAAGGCCGGGGCATGCAGTAGGCATTCCAGCAGTAAGTGTTCTTGGCTCCACTTATCAGGCGCTAACAAGACATCGGGCATTAAGGTATCAAGCACGACCTTAACACCCAAAAATGGCAGTCACCTCAACAAAGGATAAGGGAGCCCCTATGAAAGTCATACTTAAGGTGATGGATGGTAGGAAAGGTAAGAGCTGATGGACCTGTCAGATCCATATGTATATTAGTGAGGAGCACCCAGGTAATATGCAGTAATATCTGTGTGTGGCATAGGATTGGGAAGAAGTGTCTCCTGGTGGAGCCAGCATTGCCATGATGTAGTCATCAAAAGGGTGACTGAGCAGGGAAGTGATGTGCAGATATTTCACAGGAGTATGTGAGTGATACAACCAAATGATTAAACTGTTCCTGTGTGGACCATGGTGTTGCAGCTGGCAGGACAATACATGCCTGTACATAATGGGCACATGCTGATGGATGGCAGTAGATGAGAGTGCGGTATGGCCTTCCTGCTCTGATGTACCCGAACAAATGCAGTTGTAGTGTGCGTGAACATAGTGCAGCTGTGCCATGGAGAAGTCCCATTACCAGTTATTTGGGTATGACAGATGTATAAGCTTTTCTAACCACCATACAATCCTCCTGATGTATGCATATAACAACTGGACAAGTGTCTCTTATAATGGCCATATGGAGCAACTAGGGACTTATGATAGTCTCTGCAGGTGGTCATCCTAGTAGTGGGATGTGCCTGCATGTGATGGAGCCAAAGATTTTCAGTTACAGTCATGATGAAACATTCAAATCATGTACTTTGGAGGAGAGGAGGGACAGGGGAGATATGATTCAGACCTTTAAATACTTAAAGAGAAATGATGAACAAACAAACCTCTTCCAAAGACGGGGAAGCTATAAAACTAGAGGGCATAACATGAAGCTGCAAGGTGGTAAATTGAAAGGCAATGTCAGGAAATATTTCTTCACTGAAAGGGTGGTGGATGCTTGGAATGCCCTCCCGATAGAAGTGGTGAGGGCAAACACGGTGATGGAATTCAAAACGGCATGGGACAAACACAGTGGATCCCTTTACAGCAACAGGATAAAAGCAAAATAAACAGTACCATCTAACTTCTGAACTATCTAGCATCTGAACAAATAAGGGTGTCCTACATGGAGTGGTGGGTTCACCCCTAAACAGAAACAAAAACATGGGGAGGGGTGGCCTGCACAGAGCGACAGGTGCACCTACTCTTGCCATCTTGGTCTTTATCTGCCGTCACTTACTATGTTACTATGTTACTATGTATGATGCAGACGCATTGCCCCCCTCCCTCAAGAGCACTGTATTCATGGCAGGGTGGACATGGGGTTGGATGTTGGAACAGTTGCTGGTGTCATATAAGCCATCACACCCTGCCTCTTTGTACTCTAACACCATCCTTGTGACTGTCACACTTGGTGCCCATGGGGAGCCAGTGAGGCTGTCATGGAGGCCCTCTGATGTAACACTTGCAGACACTGAGTAGGTCCACAGAGGATCTGGCCATGTGAACATAGGCGTTGGCCAGCAATGCCATCTATGAAGTACACATATTTAACATATATAGTAATGTTACTGCACCTCTACCCCCACCAGAACATTCACCTCCAGGCACTGCCTCCCCATATGGTGGTGAGTGATGCAGAGACCACATGACATCCTGTGCCACATTTTGGTGGGTGGAAGTGTGCACGTGCCATTCAGAGGTCAGTGTCCCACAGTCACAATCAGGCAAAGAAGTGCATTTTGACTCTCTTTTGGAGTAATAGAAAATGTTCTGCTGAATGCTTTGGTGAATGAGATGGTGTTGAGATGGTGCATATTGTGTGCACATTGGCATGGTATGGACCTGCCTAAATGTACATTCTGTGTATGGAGCAAAGAGTCCCGAGATTTCTCTCTGCGAGTGCAGCTTAGGACAGGAGCAACGTGCATGCAGGTAAATTGCAGAATTTTTTCAGGGTCACCAACTAACTGACTGAATTCAACATTCAGAGAGGCTAAGCCTCCCCTTAAGCCTAGTTCCCTATAGGCTGCAGCTGTACCAGGTGGGCTGTCACTGCTGTCACCGATGCAGCTGTTACGGCAGTTGGCATTAATCTGACTTCTCATCTGTGCAAATTGATATGTCCTGAGGCCTGGAGGCCGAGTCAGAGGTGAGGTTTCAACACACATAGGGGTATGTTTACTAAACTGCGGTAAGGTAACAGCAGTAACGGTAACGTGCATTAGGTAAAGTTAACGCGCGTTAGAATGACATAGCGCGCATTAGTGTTACCTAACTCGCGCTAGCGTTCCTGGCCGTGGTAAGTCCAGAAAAGGGTGGAGAGAGGGCGGAGAGAAGGGGTCAATGGGCGGGAAGTGGGCGGGGAGAGGCTCCCACGACACCAACACGGGGAACTGAAAGGCTGAAAAGTAACGCAAGTGAAAAACTGGCGTTAGAGGCACATTTGCAGGAGAGAGAAACCATTTCAGTGTCAGCAATGTACAGCATAGGCAGGGAGCCCAAGAAAGGTGATAGTAGTGCTCCATTTGCAGCAACAGCATAGTTCCCAGGTATGAAAGGCCACTTATGGTGATGATGCAAATGGGGCATGGGGGCTGCAGGCGGGACATGCAGTGGGGGCAACTGGGGCACAGGGTGGACTAGGCGGATGCCTAGGTGGAACACAGGAACGCAGAACACATGGCACATAGGAACAGCAAGGCAGCAGCTGACCAGCGTCAAACATGCCCATGAGTCTGTGTCCCACAATGTCCCATCCAGGGGACATTACCCAGCAGGTACCCCAAGGGGCACATAACATTGACAGACGGTGCCGGGGGAAGCATGGACAGCTATGTTGGTACCCCTACCCCAGAACCCACACCTTAGGCAGCCACCTACCTGCACCCTAGATGGCCTGGGACTGCGCACCACCGGCACCGACAGCATATGGTCATGGCGGTATGGGGGGGGGGTGTTTGTGCTGGAGGAAGTAGTGGCACCCACCTGCAGTGGACCTAGGCCATGCCCTGTACCAGTACATTTTATTTTATTTATTTATTTATTTTCATTCTCTTATATACCGCGCTATTCTGCATCAGTGCAGTTTACATTGAACAAACTGAAATTACATTGAACAGGGCATTATAACTTGGAGATAACTATTTTACAGGGAACATGGGCTATGGAGGATTAAGTGATGGTGTGCAGTGCAACAGAAGAGGTCTGACTGGGGAAAGTAAGGGTAGCCCCCACTGGCTGGATCAGTACACTCAGTCAGTGTGTCCAAGAGCCAAGGTTCAAGTCCCATCTGTGGATCCTGCAGAGCATCACCCATAGTTTTATCCCACAATGCAGCCACAACAACAACATGTGCAAACCTCAATGCAGCGGTGCACAGGGGTACAAACACCCACTCATACGGGCTCCACTATCCACAGCCTCATGGAGTATCAAGCTGTTGGTCCCAGCACAGAGCTGCAGTTATCACCAGACCACTACTACTACTCCCTGCACAGTTTAGCAATGTCGGCACTGTGATCAGGACCAGTGTGGCAGGCAGGGTTGTCAACCACCTCAATCTCTGCACAATGCTGAGATAGGTGTGGGAGTGTGCATATGTCTATCCATTGTTTTGTGTCTGCCAACACCTCACTGAGCCCACATTGCTCACACTGTTTCCAGCGTTAGCCTGTAAATGTGCATAATGAGGAGCAAGGTATTGTGGGTATGGCCCAGGCAGGGCAGATTGGCTAGGATGCATCTGCACAGGGTGGAGGGTAATGGCTGGGACACTGTAGTGCTCGACTACCACCTGCATGGGCAGGGAGGCCACAGCATATCACGCTGGGAGGTCACTCTCACTCTGACCGAGCAGTGACCATGTTCCCACATAGTGCCACACATTATTTGTCTTCAGTGATACTTGTGTATTTTTGGTTCTGGGGTCTAATCATGGTGATACCTGCTTGATGTCTGTGCTGTACATCCTATCTCTGGGTTCACAGGGTTCCCCTGTGAGCATGTACTATGGACTGGTTAGTGGGCTGTCTGCAGTTAGTCTGTGCATGTTGGGACCACCCTGTAGGATGCTTCAGGTGCAGTCTGATTATGCTGGTAGATGGCAGACCGCAGTGTGGGGTAGTTGAGCCTTCCTCTGCCCACCCCAAGCATCACTGCTGATCTGCCACTGTCACAGGTATGGCTCTGGCCCATCAGCCCTGGAGGGCTGTCATCCACCAAAGGGACTGTGGTTGCTGGTACTACAGCCATTCCGCAGGGCACAGGCACCTGTCCCACCATGCCCTCATCTACAAAAGGGGTGATTGTGGGCCCCTTGGGGTATATAGTGCATACCACTTAGACCCATAGAGGCAGTGCTACCTAAACCTCATGTGAGTCTAGACACCCTGCTGCCCTGATAACAGGTACCCATGGCAGCCAGACCTTAACACTGTGTACACGCTTATCTGGGTGGTGTCCGGTCCCACAGGACCACATGTGACTGCAGAACACAGATGGGAACAGACATACTTTCAGTTGCACTGCTGGGAGCACCTGTCACACACTGGTATTGATGGGGATGTGCAGCAGGACCTATCTCTAGTATCACATGTACTGTGGACCTAGTGCTGGGCGCCCATCCTATCCCTCAGGGTGAACATGGAACCTGCACAATGGCATGGTCTGTAGCTACTCTGTGCCAGTATCACACATTGTCAGTCCGTCTTACCACGCTGCAGTACCGGAGAGGTGCAGACCCCATTTGGTGGTCAGCTGTAGGCCGCTGTTCTGCATGTGCATGCATCATGGGTGCTGGTGGGGTTACCCTATCCTGGCACACAGAGCAGACGGTTTGCGCGGTGACCTGCAGTCCTTTTGTAACCAGCCATTGCTATGAAACACGCCATAGAGGTATAGCCTTCTGGTTAGTTCTAGGCAGTGGTCATGGGTTCGATTCCTCGTTATTCCTTCCTGTCCATGTCAGATATTTTCCATGCCTGTGACAGTCATACCTTTGCAGATCTGTGCTGCCAGCCCATAATACCCTCACCACAGTTGCCATCACTCCTTATAAGGTGTTATAAGGCACCTTATCAGGCACAGTACAAGGCATGTTACAAGGCACATTTTTAGGCACAATACAAGACATGTTATAAGGCACCTTATCAGGCACAGTACAAGGCACGTTACAAGGCACGTGCCTTGTACTGTGCCTAGTAAGGTGCCTTGTAACGTGCCTTGTACTGTGCCTAATAAGGTGCCTTATAACGTGCCTAATAAGGTGCCTTATAACGTGCCTTGTAACACGCGTTACCTGACAAGGCTTGCCATAATGATGCACCGCCCATTCCCTTATATGGGCATCCAGGGAACCTAACGCAGGAAACGTTACCTGTGATAAGGAAGCTTATCATAGCTCAGGAAGGAGCTATAGAAAAGGTGAAGTGACTCTGAACAAGCAACCTCTCAGTTCTGGTAGAAATAAGAAAACAGAATTTTCCCATAAAAGACTACCAGTCCCAGAATGCACCAGGTTTCCAACAGCCATTAGAGGAGCTGAAGTGAGGAAACATGTGTTCAATCAGGAGGGCTATGAGGTAATCCCCAAGCACTCATCTCAAAGGGCAGGGCCTGATTCAGCACAGCTGCGCTGTGCTAGGGTGGAACACTCATCTAAGCAGAATAAAGCTAGAGTTTATTCTACAGAGAATTATCCTCATCCTCAGTTTCATCTGGGAGATCCTCATCCTCAGAATCAGCTTGGATATCCTCATCTTGGACAGCTTCATCATCTGGAGGATCATCATCAGAAGCAGAAGCCAGAGCGAACGGACAGAGAGGGCAAGAAACCCTTTGGAAGAAAGAAGAGAAAAGCATTTGGGAGGTCTAAAGGAGTCCAGAGCAGTACGTATACTGGGAGACATTCAAAAGGCCAGCATACACCATTGGACTGGGGAAAGCCAGAGGAATGGTGCTGCAGAGCTAGGAATCTCCAGACGGTACCTGTGAGGGAGACGGCTGCACGTGGAAGGGACCCTAAGACCCGTGCCAGAAGGTATGTGAAGAGAGACCCAGTGTCCAGGGATCTGGATTGGAAGGCTGGACATAAGAACTGGACTACATACTGGCCAGGCTATTTAGAGAAGAACTCTAACAGCAATGGAAGCTCAGGTATGAACACTGATCTATGCCTTAGCTATACCCTTGAAAGACAGCAGGGAAACAAGTATTCTCCTGAGAGTGCTCCATTGAGAAATTCCTCTGTGCCAATCCATGATAGTGAACCCATGATTGTTGAAGAAGGGGGAGGGGTTGCAGATACAGGCTGTGAATACATGGATTGCTCTCTGTCTAAACTCCTTTGGTAATTTACTGTTACAAAGTACAACAACCATCACAAAGAAATACAAACTTGTTCTTTAATCTACTCAGAAAAGCTCCTGAGTAGGATTTTGAGCCACGCAGTAGAAAGCAAGCCAGCTAAGGGGTTTCAGCTTGATAACTGCTAGCAATTGAGCCTTACCTAATTGCTTGTGAGCTCTGAGGGAATCACTTCTGAATCTATGTGTGAAGATATAAGAAGTTAACCTGAAAAGAACGGTTTTTCCCTTCTTTGTGGGTTTCGCTTGTTGTTTGAGGCACTGCTAAGAAAATATTAGCTAAAGCCTACAGAAAAGACCAGTTTGTTACCAACCAGGTCTTTATTCTTTTCATTTGATTGCCTGACAAATTCAACTGTTGTTTTCCTGATTTTGTTTTTCTAAGTTTAACACTGAAAGCAAGTATCCTGTTTTATGTGCTACCAAGCATATCTGTGTTGGGAGAAATAACCCCATAAATAAATATCTTATTGGCTTTACACTCAAGCACAACTAATTATTGTGAGTGGCTGTGTCTGGTGTGAATGGACTGCATTTCCCACAATCCCTTGCAAATCATATCGATATATGCACTTGCCAAGACTGTGAACATTCTCACCCAGGCAGCCGTCTGACATACCGCAGTTTAGTAAACATACCCCTTACTGTATATGTGCCCCCCTGCTCACTCCAGTCAATCCAGGAGGCAGTTTGGGAGCCTCAAAACAGTGTCATGTTGGGAGGTAAGTGTATGGGAATGCTGTGGGGATGGGCCTTGTTGATGGTGAATCTAAGAATACATATAGCATAACAGCCACAGGTTGTAACTACTTACTACAAACTAACCTTTTGCTTGTGAATGGTGTCTCACACAGTATGTGGGGTTACTATATAGCTGACCTGCATCATGTTGTATGCACAGTCAAAAAGCCTGGGCACCACATGCATGCACAGTGCATTGCTGAGGCTCACACTATTTTGGAGACACACACACATGACCCCGCTGTCCAAAAGTGTGCATGTTGGCATTCTTACCTGCCCCTTTGGCCTCCTTTGATGCTCCACCATTTTCAACGCCTGCTCAGTGTGCAGGCACTATTAGTGCACTTTGCAATGCTGGGGTGCCGTCAACATCTTCTCAATGTGTAAGCACTATTAGCACGCTCTGCAATGTTCCAAAGCTGTCAAGGCCCACTCAGTGTGTCAGTGCTATTAGCATGCTCTGCAATCCAGTCATGGGTGGTGCAGCTCCTCAGTGTGGCAGCTGAGTGTGTGGACTCATGCTGGATGAAATGTTGAACGTTGCACATGCTGCTACAGTTCTGGAAATGTAGGATAACGTTAACACACATGGACATAGATTTCCTGATCCATAGGCTAGTCTTAAACCTTGGACCTTTCTCTCATACACACACTGGTCATGTGTTTGGAGCCACAGAGCAGCTGTGTGGGTTTATCAATCCATGGGTATGTGGCCATTGTCAGAATGCATGAGGGAAAGAGTTGGGGTATGCCTATGCCTGCTTAGATCTCTGCAGGCTGTGTGCCATACTTGTCTGACAAGTTATGTTCGTCAGGTGTGGGAGAGGGACATCTTTTTAGGTCTGTACTTGCTATGCTGCTGGTTCAACTGACATTCATGTCTCACATATGGAATATGTCTAGTCAAAGGGGCAAACCATGATACACGAACACACACTTTGCAGAACTTGGGTGTACTAGCAGAATGACAAACGTTCCAATTTCATGGTGTGTGCTTGTGGGGCCGTTATGGAATAATCTCATATCTTGGAGGCCAACATAACTTATTTGGATTTCCATGTGGCTCTCATGGTTGTAACTACCTGAATACTACGCTTATTGTATATACTCAGTTATAGAAAGTAGAACCTCATTACTTGGGTTTTAATAATTCTCTCTTATCTGAGGTCTCAGACATCAAAGCACGATTTTTCTGGATTTAATATCCTTCCAGTTTTTGTGCTTATTTTGCATCAATGACCTCCTATATGTTATCTTCTGAGACTGAACTTCATTTTTATCTAAGCCTATTCTACAAGCTTATCCAACTTCTCAATTGAAAAAACTCTAAAGAAAGAGTGATCACAAACTCGTGAAAAAGTCTATTCAGGGGCTTAATAGTGACCCTCTGATCCCACTATCATATGAGTCGCTATTCAAACTCTTAAAATTGAGGATAAACTTTAACAATGTAGTGGCTCATGAATCCCAACACCTATCCTAGGCACCACTGTCGCGTTTCACTTCATCTGTTTCTTCAGGGGATTTGTTCTCTTCTTTGTCTCACTACTACAAAATAAAACACAGTCCAATAACCCAAAGCATTTAAAAACTTCTACTCCGTTTCATGTGCCAATCTTAGCTTAAGACGATACCTACTTTTGTAGTGGGTCTGTTCCTTGTTGGTCACTCCAGGCCAGGGAAGTTTATTCCGTACGTTAGAAGTGCAGTCTATCTTTTATACAATAACAAAAACATATATACGTCATAAACCCATCCCAGCAACCTAGCACTGCTCCTAGCACTGCTTATCAGCAACCGTACAAACTGGTACCTGTCTCTGTGAAGATCACTGAATTTTGTCTTAGCACAACACATTCCTTTCTATCTAGATATTCACAAAATATCCATTTTCCCTTGTGGGCCTCATGGTCCCTCTGTACAACAAGAAACTTATTTTCCCCTTACAATACGTATTTCCCCCTTACAATTCCCCCCTTTGGGCCTGTATAGGCCCACTAGAAGAACAGCCTAACAACTTTTATGCTGCACACGACTCGTACTAACTCTGTGTGAATAATAGCATTTACTCAAAGGTTTTTCTACAAGCACTTCAGAGGAACGCCGCGCATGCGGTTCAGGGACTACCTAACCCCTTTAAATCCTCCTCCTCTCTATTGTTTGGTGATCGTATAAGCAGCCCAACCGATGATGTCATCTTCAACATTCTGGCCATGCGCTAATCATGATACTTAATTAATAACCTAACTATCCTCCTAACGGTTCCACCTCATTATTACAATCTCTCCACAAAAAGGACTTCTTTTTATCTGATTGATAATCCCTTATGAATCTGATCGATTTGCATCTTCTATTGTATCGGAAGCCACCTTTGTCATATACAAACTGACCATTCTATGGTATTATTAAGACCTTCCGGTTCCATTGAATTCAGAATATATATCCATTTTTGTTCTTTTATTAGCAGGGATTGGTCCAATGATTTTCCCCAAAAACCTCCTTCTAATTGGTCTATGCAAAAACATTTTAATTGCTCAAAACCATGGCCTTTCTGTAGACAATGCTGAACCAGTGGTGCTTCCTTTCTCATACATTTTAAACAACTACGATGTTCTCCCATTCTTTTTTTTTTTTTTAAATTCTTTATTTTCGTTTTATAACAACAAAGGAAAAGGAAGACATACAGCTAAGAGACAGATACATAAAGTGTGATACATACATCAAAGTAAACCCCTGCCACCCCCCTCCCCCCTGCTTCTTCTCTAGAAAACTAATCATTCCCGAAGCGGGCGTGTACTTACATTATTGTGTTACAAAACCTAACGGTGATCTGAAACATGATGAGTGCACATTAAACAGGCATGTCGGAACAATGAGCAGATTGTACATAATCATTGAGCATCTGCCATTTAGACAAGCGAGAGTGAGTTTGGGCATGGGGAATAGCTCTCCGAGGTATCTGCTCATATTTACTATATAAGCAGACGAGGTTCCACCATTCATTGACAGTAAGTCGAGAGCTATCCTTCCAATTCCTCGTGATTAAGCATATGGCTATACCCAGCATGAAATCAAGGAGAAAGCGACCCTTCTTAGGAAGAGAGGGGACCTCCGCCACAGAGCGGAGTCCCACGATCTTCCAAGAGAGAGGTTCGTGAAGGTGTAAGATAAATTGAATACAACCCCAAACCCGCCTCCAATAAACCTGTAGTTGAGGGCATTCATAAATAACATGAGCGAGGGTTCCCACAGCAGCATGGCAAGACCAACACTGGTCCCTAGCAGTTGTGTTCCATTTGGCTATTTTTTCTGGGGTATAAAAGCATCTGTGTGCAAAGAAGAAGAGAGTTTGGGTAACAGAGGCGGACCGGGAAACCCGCACTACTTTGCTCCAGAAAACGCTCCATTGCACAGGGGTTAAAGTGGTTTGCAGTTCGCGCTCCCAGGCTTGTTGAGCTCTAAAAGTGGCAGTGTCTGTACCCTGACATAATGTTTTATAAAAGTTAGAGGCTACCCCATGTGTACTACTAATAGAGTGAACTATCTCTGATAGCCCGTCCTCAGTAGGGGCAGAGGGCGGCATGATTTGAGCACTTTTGAGGCAGTGTTGAAGCTGCATCAATTGAAAGTAGTGTTTCGCTGGTAACGCAAATTCCTTTTGTAAATCAGAAAAGGTTTTCCAACGAGCTGCAGAAAAAAGCTGTTGGGGTGTCCAGATCCCCCTTGAGTACCAGGGTTTCCATGCTATCGTTCTATTTAGGACTTGAAGTCTGGGGTTATTCCATAGCGGGAGTCCGTCCTGAGGACATACGTTCGGACCCAGTGATAGAATGAGAGTGTTAAAGGCCGCAAGAGTATCGACAATCATTGGTGGATGGCGGGTGTCTACTTGATAGGACATACCGGGGAGATGGGTCAACGGAATTGGGCTACTGAGCTCCTCTTCTATGTCAAGCCAAACTGGTCTGCTGTCTGTTGGGGCATCTAGCCATCGGGCACCTTGCTTAAGTAGGAAGGCTTGATGATATCTAAGAAAATCAGGAAATCTGGTACCCCCTATTTCCTTTGCAGACTGTAGTTTTTGTTTAGCTATCCTTGGTGGCTTGCCCTGCCAGAGATAACGGACGAGAAGGCCCTCAATATCTTTATAAGTATGTAACGGGAGTAAGCATGGCAGCATTTCTAAAATGTAGTTCACTTTGGGGACTATCATCATTTTCACAGTTTCTAGGCGACCCCACCATGTAAGAGATAAGGGAGACCAACGATTTGTAAGCTCACGGACTTTGGAGACTACCTCTTTGGCATTAAAACTGATAGTGTCTTCTAAAGGAGAACAGTAATGGACCCCGAGATACTTCACCATGCGGGATTGCCAAAGGAAGGGAAAGGCCTGCATGTCAGCCTCATGTACCCAGCGGTTCAGTGGGAATGCTACAGATTTGGTCCAGTTAATTTTATAGCCCGATAATTGCGAGTAGCCGTCAATCAGATCCAAGACAGCTGGAACCGAATCAAGGGATACGAAAAGCATGAGGTCATCTGCATATGCAGAGAGTTTAATCTCTCTATGACTGAAGGGGACACCTCGAATACGTGCGGACTGCCTAATAAGGAGGGCTAGGGGTTCAAGGGCTAGATCAAAGAGAATTGGTGATAGGGGGCAACCTTGACGCGTGCCTCTTTGGAGATTAAATGGCTGAGACTTGATGGCATTTACACAAATACTGGCGACGGGTTGAGTATACATGACTTGGAGATATCGGAGGAAGCCCTCCCCAAAGCCATACCATCGGAGAACTGCAAATAAGAAGGGCCATTCTAGGCGATCAAAGGCTTTTTCGGCATCTAGGGAAAGACCCACCCATGGATGATCTAGATTGGCAGCACTGGATAGCACATGGCACAAGGTCCGAGCATTGTCAGCGGTGGATCGGCCGGGTATAAAACCGCATTGGTCAGGGTGGATTAGGGTGGCCATCCTGTCAGATAGCCGGGTGGCCAAGATCGTTGCGAAGATCTTATAATCGGCATTAAGTAGGGAGATTGGACGGTAGTTGGCGGTTAGCAGCGGGTCTCTGCCTTCTTTCTCAAATACTACCACATTAGCTGCAGAAAAGGATCCCAAAGAGGATGTATCTACCGCAAGGGCAGAAAAATAGAGTTTTAAATAGGGAACTAAATCTGCACTAAACGTTCTGTAGAATTCGGTCGGGAGACCATCGGGCCCTGCGGCACGGCCCGAGGCTGTGCGTTTTAGGGCAGATTGGATCTCTGAAGTAGAGAAGGGTTCATCCATCGCATCCCTATCATCTTCAGAGAGGGTCGGCCGCTGAATGCCAGAAAGCAGTCGCTCGAATGTCTCTGACGAGAACTCACATTCAGATTGATATAGGCGGGTATAGAAATCCCGAAAGAGTTCTACAATGTCGGAGTCTGTGGTCAATATGCCCCCTCCCTGTGGGGCTCGAAGGGCCGCTACACGTTTGGCTTCTTTTTGACCTTTCAAGGCGTTGGCTAAGAGTCGACCGGCTCGGTTATTTTCTCGATAATATGTCCCTCGTTGAAGCTCAATACTCTTAGAAGCTGCAGTTGAGAGGATTGAATTATATTGAAAACAGAGACGCTGTAATCGAATTAATACACATGGATCAGTACGTGAAGTTAGAACTCGTTCGCCTGCTTTAATTTGTTGGTCTAGTATGAGTAGCTGCTGCTTGCGTTGTTTCCGCAGGCGGATTTGATAGCTAGTGATCGTTGCTCGAATGGCCGCTTTGAAGCCCTCCCACCAAGCCCAATTCGCAGTATCCTGGGGTAGATTAAAATGGAAGTAATCCTGTATGGCTGCTCGAATTTCTAACTGGAACTCTGGCTGAGTTAACAGGGCTCTATCAAAGAACCAGGCCCCCAAATTCCCTTGGGTTGCAGTAGTGTGTAATTGAAAGGAAATAGCAGCATGATCTGAAATATGTTGGGAGTGAATCTTTGCAGTGTCCACCTGAGGAACTAACAGTTTTGATATTAGAAAGAAATCTATGCGAGACTGGGATTTGTGAGGGGAAGAGAAGAAGGTGAAGTCAAGCTCATTGGGGTGTAGTAACCTCCATAGATCAACTAAAGCAAGATCTTTGATCAAAGAGGTAAGCGTGGTGTGACTCTTGGGGGGACCACTTGTCCTAGGCGGCTGTTTGTCAATCAGGGGATCAAGGACTAAATTGAAATCCCCCCCAATTATCAATGAAGTATTAGCAGAGGCCTGCGCAACCTGAGCAATGGTAGCAAAAAAGGCAGGATCATCCACATTAGGAGCGTAAAGGCATATACATGTAACTTCAAGGCTACCTATCTTGAGGTGAACTCTGGACCATCTACCTTCTGTATCTGAGCTAGTCGCAATAATAGTAGCATGCAAAGATTTCCTAACCAGTATGGCAACCCCACATTTCTTAGAAACGGCTGGGGAATAGGCGGCCACCATGTAAGGTTTAATATTGAGTTTAAGAGTTTCCTTCGAATTTAAATGCGTTTCTTGGAGAAAAATCAGATCAGCAGCTTCCTGACTTAGGTAGCTTAGGATTTTCTTCCGTTTTATCGGATTATTGATTCCTTTTACGTTCAATGAGAAAAGCTTACATGGTGCCATCAATCGGTAATAGACATTTTAGGTCAGGGCACTTGAAAACATACAACATAATCAGAATCTGTGCAACAATGACATAATCACCGAGTATGCTGGCTAATACACCCCATATTGAAAAGCATGTACCAACGTATCTTAGAGAAGAAGCAAAACCCCCAATGAATATGGCGACCATATGTCTGCGGGAGGAGGCCCTAGAGAGGCGATAGAAAGACATGAAAAAAAAGAAAAGAAACACCAGAGTCCATAATTAACACTGTCTCTGATACTCATCGAGGCTACTGTGGGTAGATGGAGTCGGGTCACAGATATCATCAAAAGTAAGGCAAAACAAACTGCCCTCGCCAGACTCTTGGCTGGGCTGCAGCAGATCCAATATGGCAGGTACAGCGGATATAAGAATACTTGCAGGAATATTCTGGAAGTCAGCGCATCAAGTCGGCTTCTTTGGAATCCAAAAACTCCGCTAGTAGATCAGGGTCCTCAAATGTTCTTGTCTGATTGTGAAGCGTGACTCGGAGCTTGGCCGGGTACATCAGGCCATAGCGTGCTTGTAGTTGTTGAAGCCTCGGTCGGAATTCCAGAAAGCGCTTTCGGCGGTCGACCGTGGGTTTAGCCAAGTCAGGATAGAAGGCGATCTTGTGGCTCTCAAACTCCATATGGCCCTTTGCCCGAGAGGCACTGAGAATTTGCTCCACGTGTTGATATCTCAAAAGTCGAAAAATGATAGGCCGCGGGGTCTTCCTGTTGAGCGTTATGCTTGAGGGTACACGATGAGCGCGATCGATCTCCAAATCTTTGGTAAAGGTGATTTGGAGCAGGGAAGGGAGGATTTTACATAAAAACTCTTTCATGTCTCCCGATTCCGCTCCCTCCGGTATGCCCACGAGTCGTATGTTGTTGCGGCGCGCTCTATTATTGCCATCTTCCACTTCTTTCTGCAAGGCCCGTACCTGACGTTCAACTTTGTCGAGTTTGGACAACCGGGCCGCATGGGAGTCCAATATGCTCTCCATTTTGTCCTGACGCGAAGAGAGCCCCTTGAGCTTGCCCTGCAGTACACCAAGATCTTCCCGCAGCGCTCGGAGTGCTTCACCGTTTGACTGCACGAGGTCCTTGACCCCTCTAATCTCTGCGAGGATTTCCTGCTGCATTTCGGGGCCCTCACGCAAGGCCAGCCCCTTCTGCGGGGACGGGGGTTCAGTTTTGGAACGTTTGCCGTGAGAAGCCGCTGGAGATCCAAATTCCAGGCGCGTGGGTTTGGTCCCCGCCATCTCACCAATGTGCCCCTGCAAGATCAGAGTAGAAGTTCCAAGTATGTATGGTGTTAATTCAGGATTCTGAGTAGGCCTCTCGGGAGCCTCAGCGTTATGCGACCATCCCGCTGGACATCAGGCTCCGCCCCCGATGTTCTCCCATTCTTATCTTAAACTGACGATTTGTTTTCCCAACATAAATCAAACCACATGGACATTGGATGATATAAACCACATTTATGTAAGTGCATGTTGTTCGTTTCTGTAACTTATACTTTTTCGTGTTGTGTTCAGAAACTTCTATCTCCCATGTGATCTCACAGATCATACAGTTTCCACACTTCCTGTGTCCTGTTGTGTCTTCAGTGGTTGAACTTAAAGATCTTAAAACTGCCGGACTAAGATATTCTTTTAAATTCCGGTTTCGTGTCCAAACACATCGTATTTTTTTGTTCTCTAGTCCTGGTACGTAGATGACGTATTTTTGTTGTGGAGGGGTACAGGAGAAGAATTAGCATTATTTGTACAATGGATTAATTCATGTGATCCTAATATACATTTTACATATTCATTCCATACTGAAAAATTAGCTTATTTAGATGTCCTGATCACTAGAGGTCAGGCCGGATGGTCCACTTCGGTATTTCGAAAAATTACAGATCGCAATACTTTTTTACATTTTCAGAGTGCACATCCTTTAAGATTAAAAGAGAGTCTTCCAGATTCGCAGTTTTTAAGGTATAGGCAAAATTGCTCGGAAGATAAAGAGTTTAAAGCTTCATCAAAAGAATTGATTACTAATTTTATGAAACGAGGTTATGCGTCTAACATATTGAAACAAGCATATACAACAGCTAAATATAACAATAGGAATCTACTATTGGAACGGAAAGGAAAAATGATTGAAGAATATGATTCGGTAAACATTAATTTAATAGCTCGGTATTCCCCATTAAGCACTGGTATACAAAAAGTGTTGAAAAAACATACACAGATATTAAAAGTAGTACCAGGACTAGAGAACAAAAAAATACGATGTGTTTGGACACGAAACAGGAATTTAAAAGAACATCTTAGTCCTGCAGTTTTAAGACCTATATAACTATCTGAATACTTACTTATGGAGAGATGACAGGTTCACAAACAGATTATGGTTGTCATTTGGCAGATTAGGGGGCAGGATGGGCATTTTTCCTCGGACATGGGCTATTATTATATTGTATATTGCATTGAATATTTTCCCACTGCATGCACTCAATAAGTGCATGCGGGGAGTATTCGGATCTCAGGTCCAGCCCATCCACTTGGCTAACTAGCCGGGTGCCAGGTGCCCAATGATCATGGTAGACAGCATGCCAACTGCTCCCTCCCTCCCTGCTATCGTGGCACATATGCTGCTTCATTGGTACAAGCAGCCTTATTGAAGCTGCAAACATGCAGCTAGGCACACCTTGATGCTCTTGCCCCCCTCCACTGGGGGATATGGGCACACGTGCTACTACCTTAGACCTCGGTAGGAAGGGATCACCATGTGCTCAACTATACCTGCCGCTGACATGCTTGCCATATGGCTGACAGTGGCAACTGCAGCATTGCACCAGACACACAGGGCCAGGACAATGTTTTGTCTGCAGCAGGCCACAGCCACTGCAACCATCACTCCCCACCCTTACACAATGCTGACATGGCAGTATGGTAGCAGTGGGGTGGCACAACTCCTTTTTGACTACAGCAGCATGTATGGCGGCAGCACTGTCACAGTGGAGTCATACCAGACACCACAGATGTACACCCTAGGCAGCAGCCTTGTCATCCTAGTGGATCAGCCAGCCCCACTGCATCACCCACATTACACCTCCTTTGCCAGTTTGGCAATGACAACATAGTGCACTTTCTTCATAGGGCACCATGCTGTTGCTGCCAATGGAGCACTACTATCACATATTTGGGAACTCCGGTGAGTGGATCACATTGCATACATTTAAATAGGCTCTCTCTCCTCAGAAATAGCCCTTTCCGCGAGCTTTCAGATGGCATTAAGGTTCCCAGTGCTGGGGGCTCTAACTCATGGAAACACAACCCTGCATTAAAGGAACACTCATTATCCACGTCCACTCTCCACCCCATTAACGCCCACTCTCCACCTCCTTTCACCTTAACACTATGGACCCTTCTTCCGCACATTAATCCAGTGTTATAGGCGCTTTCCATGCTGTTAGCCACTCATGGATGTCAATAATGCATGTTAACGGCACACTTGCTCCCTTACTGCCCCTTAATAAACATACCCCTACGTTTATGATGTAAAATCTTAGAGCTCTCTAATGTGCTAAAACATAGCACATTAAGGAATATTTTGTAAGACAGGAATCAATGCATTTTTCCTAGCTCTCCTGCATATTGTTCTGTTCTAAGCTATCATGTGTTCATTCTCATTCATGCCGTCAAAGATAATTTGCTTATGTCCAGATGTAAATCTATTATCTTTAAATGGCCATCTGCTTCTCTGCTATAACACTCAGGCATTTCCACATGAATCACTTTAAGAAACCAAGACCCTATTGCCATCCATCCCATTCTCTGTTTAACTTTAATTAAGAAAAGCAAAACCACATGCACTGCAGAAGTAGATGTTAACATCTTTTTTTTCTCTTTGAGCGCTATGTGCTGAAGTGCGCACTATCTTCGCAAAAGTGCACTTTGAATCAAAAATAGCACAAATCACCTGCATGTTGGCATTTTTGCACGTTTCCAAGTCTGTTAGGCTATTTTTCAGATGAGACACACATTGTACAAAAATGTAAGTAAGTTTTACATGAATACGCTGCTGCAATGAAAAAGCATGCAAAACAGCTTATCAATACAAACCCCCCACCCCCCAAAAAAACAAACAAAAGCAGACACACAACAACCCTGAAAACAATCACACAAAGACTTTGCAGGAAATAATAGCTCTGACTCCTAAATAAGGAAACTGACCTCTAGTAATACTACTGCAAGATTACCACTAGAGCTCCCACACAGGCAAAAGAAAGAGCAAACCAAAAGCATTGTAACAGATTTTATTATGCCAATGGCGTATAACTTTGAATGGTCACCTTGCCAGCTTAACATAAGGCCCAGTATAACTAAGAAAAAAAATCAGTCTGTTTAACCATCTTCTTTTTAATAGTTAAGTGGCAACAACTATAAACACTGAACTCAGAAAAACATTTGAGGGGTCAAATACCCGTCTTTGCAACAGAGGTAGGAACAGTACTTTCAAACCTCATTATTCACTGAACACATTTGAATAGGCTAATGTGCAGTCTCCATTAGGTGTCTATTTTTGCCATGCAATCAAGGTGTTTTATAGAATGGTTGTTTATTTTCAGTAGATAATGGATTGAACCTGTTCTAATAGGGTAATTTATGAAGCATGGTAAAACAGTGTAACCTCAAGGTATTTGTTATAAATGTTGTAGAACTGTCTTGTAGAACAGCAGGAAGGCAATTGCCCATACTAATCCGCCCCATGAGGTAGAACCAGACTTACATGCTCACATTACAGTGCCCTTTTGTCATTATATTGATACACAGGACTCTGAGCAGTTAGCCGGTACATATTGTGGCTCGTTGCTGAAAGTTATAAAAGTAATTTAGTAAACAGCAGATACCTGCTTTGAATATAGAATGGGTAGCAAATAAAATGAGCACAAGAACATAGGAAAAGCTATCCTGAATCAGACCATAGTCCATCGAGCCCAGTATCCTTTCGTCAGTGGCTAGTCTGGTAGAGAGTTATCCAGCATAAGAACATAAGATATGCCATACTGGGTAAGATCAAGGGTCCATCGGGCCTAGTATCCTGTTTCCATCGGTTCAACAGTTTGGGCCAATTGGCCCAAAAAGAAGCGGATGCTTAGGCGTCATCTGTGGGGGCTGGCCTGGAGATAGGAGCATTTCAGGTCCTACAACTAACAGTGCAGGCAACAATAATGAGATTGAGGCCTGGTTGAGGTTACTATGGGGGCGGAGCTGGACTTAAAGGGGCAGGAGGACCCTTTAAGTGGCCAAAATGACCGTCGTGACAGGGGGGGGTGCTTTTTGGCAGCATCAGAACATCGAGAGGTGCCTGAATGAGCAGGCAGGCAAGGGCAGATGAGCCCATAAAAATAATTTATATGTTATTTAAAGGCTGGTTTCTACCGCAATTTGCGGCGTTATGTAAAGTGTGAGGGCTGACTTCCCAAGGCTCTAGGGAATTACCAGAGCCTCAGTTTTGATTAAAAATGATTAATTACAGATTGGGGGGGGGGGGCTCTAGGGAACCTATATTATAAGTACACAAAGTACCCAGATGTAAGGGCAGTGGAAAGATCAATCTTGGGAGCTTTGCAGCAACTTGTTTTAGGTGGGAAGAAGGTTTACTAATGATGCAGTTTTTTGTGACTGTAAATTTAAAGGGGTAGTTTTAAATACTCCTTAATGATGTCTTTAGGCTTTTTATAAGGATGGGATTGGTGGAATAAGCTATCATCTAAATGTTGCTGGAACTATTTTGTGACTGAAGCAGGAGTAGAAACACTTTTTCCCTGGAGGTTCAGAATGTAGGTAGATTTGAGCCGAGAGACAGTTGGGGTTAAATGCTGAGCTGAATGGATGTGTGCTGGGTAGTGTGGTGATAGAGGCCTCTGGAAGAGTGAATGGTCAAAATGGGATGTAACCGAGGTAGCTCGGACACGGTGCTCCGGACCCCTTCAACCATCCACCCTTGCCCCCCCCCCATTTTAGCCCCCCCACCCACCTTTCCCAAAGAATCCACACATACACCACTCTTGGGAAAAGCACCGGTCGCAGCTTTATTAATTTATAACATACCGAACATTACAGTTCAAGAATAATCCTCATAACAATCAAAACATCGGAGTAATGCCTCACCAGCCATGCTGTAGCAAGGTGACCCGCAGCGGAGCAATGCCTCACCAGCCATGCTATTAGCAAGGTGACCCTGCCTCCGCTTCTGCCGCGGTCATGCCAACCGCAATCTTCCTAATCCCCTTTCCCCGACCTCGCCATGTAATTAGCAAAAGTCAGCCAGGGGATGCCCGGGTCGGGGGCACCCCGCCCCCGGCCCAAGTATAGCCTAAGGCTCCAGACCCCGGAAACCTCCGGGATCCCGCCACCGGCACAGAGGACATTAATGTCAGGTCGAAGGCACCCCGCCCTGGCCCCAGTGCAGCCTAGAGCTCCGGATCCCGGACACCTCCGAGATCCCTCCTCCAGCACTGGCGACATTAATGTCCCGAAGCCGCCCCCCCCAAACCAAGCTGCGACCAGGTGCACCCCCTGCCGAATCACACATACCCAACACACCGGCCATTGGTGGCCAAACACTCCGCCACCCCTAGAGGAGAAAGACTTCCCCCCCCCGGACAGCTTTATGCTCGCACCTCAGGAATGCAGGATTATCCACCCGCCGGATACGCACTGCCAAGACCCTTCCCCCCCCCCCGCCCGTTTTCTTCGGTTTCTGGTTGGACAGCCTAGATAACCTACCAGAGCCGAGGGCGGCGGCACGACCCCGTCAGCGCCCCCCCACACGTAACTGGAGCCAAACCGGCTCACTCCCTGTTGCCCCAGCAAACGTATGGGCTGCATACACTGCGACCACACTCCCCCGCCAGAAATGATGTCCCCGCCGGATCAGGAGCGGAGGGGTCCACACCGACCACACCGACTCTCCCGAACCGTCCCCGCCCCGAGGGAATGACCCATGGGCAAAAGGGGGCTTAGGTTGTCTGTCCCGCCACCAGCAAACAGCGAAAATCACGTGACCCCCGCCTCCCGGGAGCCTAAACCAGCCGGAAACCCTGGCCCGACCGCCATGGCCTAACAACTCCTAGCTCAGCAACCCCGCCACAACCCCCACGAGACGCCCCCCAAAAGCTGGATGACCATGCAACAACCGCCGCCCCGCCAATGTACCGTCTCCTGCTGTCCCTCCAGACCACGACCCACCCCAACACTGCGGGAGCTTGGCCCAGCCCCCACCCAGATAGAAGGCCCCGAAGTATACCAGGCATCCCAGCCCGGAAGAGGGAGGCAGCAGACCTCAACCTCCTTCCAGCGTAGCAGAGCAGCAAGTCCCTGGTAGCCCCCAAAGGCATTGAGCCGAATACCCCCCCCCCTTGTCCCCAGCGGCATGCCCGCCCCTTGCATTTTCATGCTGGACCACCCAACCTTTTGGACCGCCACCAACCCCCGATGGGGACTGGAAAGCCGTCCACCAACCAAAGCTACCCAGAGGGGATACGCAAGACCTATCCCAGCATTCTGCCGCAACGGGCGCACACCTCATCACTCCCCTGCCCATTGGTGCATTGTCACGCACCCCGCCCTGCCCGCGGCTGCGCTTGACTCTCCAGCCCCCCCTTTGCGACACACACGTAAGGCTAGATAGCCTTAGACTGGCTGCAAACCAAACAGGCAAGGAGCTGCCCGTATACCGCCCGACCCCTGACGGAAGACCCGGACCGATAACTGGCGGTCCCAGCCCCCATATAGCCGTCATGCCCGTGACAGTCTCTCCCCAGACATCACCGACCCCAAACCACACGCCTGCCACTGAATCCGACATACCGCAGAGCAGTCCCCACACTCCGAGAGTTGCCGCCACCCACTGCCTCAGCAAAGCCGAGGAAGCCGTAATTCGCAGCACCGGGACTTCTTCATACCCGAAGCGTACCAGCACTCTACCCCACAGTGAAATAGCCCCCCACACCCCACCGATGGTACTGCCCCCAACACCCACGCACTACCCCAGAACACCTTTCGTCCGGCCCACCACCTACCCCCCCAGCCAGACCGGTACGGCCAAAACCACGAAAGGAACACAGCACAGCCCCCGAGTCATGCAATTCCAAACAAACTTCCCCCCTCCGATCCCGAAGGCGCATGACCCTCAACCCCCACCCCCGATCCGGCAGCATAGGCCCCCGGAACCAAGTGACGGCTCGGCCGAAATCACCGAGGGAAAGCATTGTTTGTGTTTGGGTTCTTTTTTTTTTTTTAATATTTTATTTATATATTTATTTATTTATTTGCTGATATACACCCATAAGGGGCTGGTTTCCGCCCCCCGGCAGCTCCACCTCCTACTCCCCTAACCATGCAAGGAAAGTGCCCACATGGAACGCGCCCGCAGTTGCTGGGCCCGCCAGAAACACCCCCCCCCCCCGATCCAGGTCTTGCCGCAGCCCAGTTTGTAAGCCCATAACCACCTGAGTAACAGGCCAACCACCCCTCCCGGAGAGCTTGAGGGACTGGCTCAGCAGCGCACGGGGCCCTGCCCAGTTCGATTAATTACGATATCTATGCCCGGTCATTATTATGAATGTTGTTTAAGTTTTGTTTTTGTTTTTGTTTTTTTATTAGCCCCTCTATTTGGCAGAATATTCACAGCGACTTAAATGGTCACCCCACTGACCGAGGAGACCGGTTGATAAGTGCATTCCCAGGTGGGCCATAAGACCCCCCGCCCCACTGCCTCCTAGCTGTGCAATCCCCACCACTCCTGCCCGCCTGGTAAGACCCCCCTTCCATCTCCTGCGCACGCCGTAACTGCCCTAGCCAACCTTCCGCCGAGGCCCCCCCCCCCCGAACCGAGCATCGTCTCGCCACCCACTCCGACTGTCAACCGACCTGGATAAGGCTAAACACTCTGCAGAACACCGCTTCCAACTCCGCCAGCGCACGGTCTGGAGACCTTCCCCCCGCCAAATCTCCCCCAGCACGCCGCTTCCCCACCCCATGTCCTTACCGCCGCTCTCCACGCATACGAATAGTCGGCGCCGCAGAGTGGACGACTCCGAATAGCAGCGCCGCCAACACTAATACCGCGATGGCCAACGCACGGTATCCTGCCCTCTCCCGCGATCACAGCCCCGTCCCCCCGGTCCGCAAGCACTCACCTGCTGCCCCGGTGTCGCATGGTCCATCGCCGAGTCCGCAAGCCAAGTTCTGAACGCCACCTGCGGAGACATAAAAGGAAAACACAGAGAAACCCAAGGTGGGGAAAGCACTGAAGACCCTAGGGCGCCACAACCCCAACCCTACCACTAGGCTAGTCCTCCCTCCCGATCGTCCCAGGGCACTACAGCCAGTCCCCCTACGAACCGGCAATCCGCCCCCGGGAAGCTGGGAAACCCCCTGCCCCGACCCCCCCCCTTGCGTTGCGCACCACCACAGCAGCCGCCAGCCCACCCCGTCCACCGCCAAAGTCCCCCCCCCCCCCCCCCGGGCCACCACAGCCAGTGCACACACCTCCACCTCCCGGTGAACCCCCTCAGCTCCCAAGTCCATGCCGCTCCCCAGGATGCGCCAAGACAAACGCACCGCTGAGCCCGCCAGCCAGGGACTTCCATCCCGCACTGCCAGCCCTCATGCCGAAAGGCAAAGGGCAAACATTTGAACCTTGAAAGCAGGCTCGAATTGAGGCATAGGCAACAGCCTAGGGAATCAAATACCCAGACCAAAGAGAAGCCTGGCTCACTTACGTTAGATGTACCTGCATGTACCGGTGGGTTACTATCGTCCGCCGGCTCTCCCGGATATGCTTTGTGGTCATATCTATGGCCGCAAATTCAAATCTCGCCTTACCATACCACCCAGTCGACCACACTACTAAAGGAGGAGGCACCGAAGAACCCAAGGTGTGGGCCAGCGCTGGTGTAACTGCAATATTGAGGGAAGGGACTAACAAAAACATTATTCATATGTGGATTACTAAACTTAGTATCCAGACACCACAGCAGTTTACAGCAGTAAAATCAAGCACCTGTAGCTATAATAGTCCAAGAGCTGCAAAACTAACCCACCTATCAGCCAGTCTGCATGCTAAGACGCCGAGGACCCCCTCAACCCCCCGCAGCAACACAGGAAGAGGAAAAATTCCAAACGAACGCTCCCCCTATTCTCAAATTGTACAGCCCCCCCAGTAATGTGCCACAGGCACCAGGAATGTTATACACAGGGCCTGACTGTGTATCCAACCCGGTACAATCAGGCTTTCTTTCAATATTGAGCCTCTAAACTGGCTAAAATTAGACAGAAAAAACGACTGGCCTAACTTTAACTGGTTTAACTATCCGGTCAGTGGTTGAATATCATTGTTGACCAGATAGCTAAATCCCGATCCAGCCAAGGCAGATATTCCATGCTGCTAGCTGGATAGGGCCCTGGCACTGAAAATCCAAGGGTTATTTAAAACAGCGAGAGGCAGCTGCTTAACTGTACTAGTTGCCACTGCTGAATATGTCCCCTGTGTCTAAGCAGGAATATAACCTTTCTGAAGAAAATATTTTTTAAAATCTAGAATTTCCCTTCCCTCTTTTGCAATAAATTTAATTCTCTGTTACTATAAAATCAATTTTTACAATAATAAATTAAAAGCAGCAAGGCTTGTGGTCTAGATGAAATAACCGAAGAAGGGCACCCCCAGAATCAGAGCGGGGACTCCCACCACACCAAGGAACAACGGAGGGGCCGACAGCGGACCGTCCCCCAATCAAACCCCACAAAGCGGGCACACACACAACGGCCACGTCCATCCTCCTGGAGGCATAGGAAGCTGCGCCCGAAGCCGGCCGCGAAGCCGAAGCCACCCGCCTGGCCGCAAACGCAGGAGGCTCCGCCAGACAGAGCACGTGAGGGGCAAAACGCTCGCGCCGACCTCGGGAGCCGCTCCGCCGACGCCGCGCCCAAAGCCGCCGAGCTTCCCACACAGACGCCCCGAGTCCCTCCGCCAGGAGAAGCCGGCCTCGTCCCCGAGGAGGAGCAGGAGCTTCGGCAACCGTTGCCGACTCCTGGCTCCTCCCCTCCAGGCCACGCGCCTCCCGCCTCCCAGACTCCGCCGCACTCCCACGCGTGGCTGGAGCCAATCAATGGCACCGTCGCCCTCGATGTCATCGCGCTCCCGCCCCTTCCGCCGATGACGTCCGCGGGCCAGGGTCCCCGCACCGGCCGAGCACCCGGTTACTGACGGCCGCCGGGACCCTGCCCCGCGGCCTATGCATTTTTGAATGAAGGAGAAAGGGTTTTGAATTGATGTGTGTGAACTGAAGTTTTTTTCCTTCCCTTTTCTTTAGTTGGGCTATAAGTGCAACTGGCTGTTTCTTCTTACCAGGGACTGGGAGAAACTCTGTTTCCTTGGAAAAACATTTCTTGAGTAAAGGGAAAGCTGTATAAGCGGGAAATTTATTTTTCCCTTTCCCTGTTACTTTAAATGTTAATAGGCTTATGTATCTGGTTTGTGAAATTGAGAAAAGTTAAATTCTGTGACAGTTTAGGGCTTTCTGGAGTTATATGTTAATGCAATTGCTTGGCTAAAAACATTTTGCTAAGAAAACACATTTTTTTACTTCCACATTTTTTTCTAAAGTGTGGAATTTAATGTATAGTGACTCCTAGCTATGAAGATGTGTTTAATGAGGGTTACATTTTTAAATAAGTCTAAGCCATTTAAAAAATAAAAAATAAAAAATAAATTTATGAGGGAGGTTCCTATGACTGCTTTCTAGGAAATACATTTTCTTATATTGATGTGTTTGTTGTTAGTGAAGGAACTCTGAGAGTGGAGAAAGCAGCAGTTTTTTTGGGCTTTGGTGTCAGTGCCAAAGAATGTGTTTTTAATTCTAGTGTTACAGCTCATTCTTAATTAAGTTTTTATTTTGTTTTGTTTTGGTTGAGAGTTTTACTGTGAGAGGTGACAGGTTGAATGTGGATGACTGAAGGGTTGAATGGGTTGTGATTGAAGGCTGAAAGTAATTGAATGAGAAGAAGGGGAACATTTTTACAGAAAGATTTTTGAAAACTAGAAGCTTGCAAATTAATCCATTTTTGATAGCTTTACTAAAGTGAGGAATGGGGAATTAGAGTTACACAGGAATTGGAAAGCTGAGTGAATAAAGGTAATTAAGAAAAGCTAGGAAATAGAAAAGAACAATTTCTGATGATACAAGAAAAAAGAAATCCTGAGATTCTGTGGCCAAAAAGAAGCTGACCAAAATGACCTGACCCCAACAGAAGAAACATAGAAACATGATGACAGAAAAAGACCACAAGGCCCATCTAGTCTGTCCTTCCATAACAACTACAACAGTCCACTGGACACTGAAGAAGACACTGGAATGATAAGTAACGCTACATATATAATACTGGGAATATATATAGCTTTACGTTCCAATATGGATACAAATACTGTAATCAGGAATTGTATATATATATTTTTTTTTGTTTGTTTGTTTGTTTTACACTTAGACCTCTACTTAGGTGGAAGTTTTAAGGTCTGCACTGGAACTTCTTTAAAAAGGAGTTTCCTTCTGAGAAGGACTAAGTGGAAGTTATGAGAAACTCATCAATATAAGAAATACTTCCCATTATTTAAAAAAAAACTAAGGGGTATGTTTACTAAGACGCGGTAATGTTACCGGTATTAAGTGCAGCGGTAATGTTACCGACGCCATATAAGGAAGTGGGCGGTGCGGCGTTAAGGTAACCTGAGCCATTATCGTGTGATACAGGGCACCCTGGCCAGTTACCGTGTGTTAAAGGGCACCTGGCCGTCTAACGCACGTTAAAGGGACGGTGCACGGGAAGGGGACAAACAGGGCACGTGAAGGCTGACAAAGCGCCCTAACCTAAGGCGCCATATCCCAGGGCACTCTATAAGGCGCCTTAGGTTAGGGCGCCCTATAAGGCACCCTTATAAGGCGCCTCAGGTTAAGACAGATGCAGATAGAGGGACTGAAGGACGGTTGGAAACAGTGGTGAGGGTGTGATGTGCTGGCAGCGCAGAAATGCAGAGATGTGACTGTCACAGGCATGAAAATTATATGAGAAGTATAGCCAGCTAAACACAAACCTGTAAAGGTTGATGTCAGTCACAAATGATCCAATGTGCAACCTACCGTCTGTGTGCAGCAAGTGCCTGAAAGTGACAGTCAGAGGCAGTCAAAGTCTACAAGATGTCATAGTAAAGGCAGAATATGTCATTGAAATGTGTTGAATGACCTTGTCTGCATGTGCAAACATCATTGCTACATGTCCAAAGTATGGTGACGTGTGAAACTGAAATGTTGATGCGTAGGGTCTGTCAGCACACAAGAGATAGGTCAGTCAACAACACAGAACACATGCACACAATTTTCACAAGGTCAACATCAGAAAGGTAGAAATAGCACATTGATCACCACTCCACAGGTGTCCAGACACATCCCATCACAAGATAATGCTATATGGCTGCACAGTGTATCGTTACATAGACACACCCAAAACACACACACAGTCTGACAAGGTGAGCATGCCTCCAGTAGCATACAGCCTGTCTATCCACAATCCGAGCTCAGTGGAGATAATTATAACAGTCCATGCAACAATACACTGATGTTGGTTAACGCCACAATGTCAGGGAAGGGTGTACATGCCATTCACCACCACAACACCTAGGACCTGTAGACACACCCAGCTCGGTCGGATGGGTCCCAAATACAGTGCTGGAACAAATGAGCTGGTGAGGAACACATGGTCATATGTATGCCAACATGAACATATGGGGTATGGGAGTGCATGTCAAAAAGGTGTACAACAACATATGTGCAGTGGACAGATAACATCATACATGTGCTATGCTGCACTGTCCCTACAGTACAGTTACCTGTATGTTTACCTACCCCAGTCTCCTGCATGTTGAATGACGTACAGACAGTTTTCACTGCACCACAGCACCAGGTAGGTCCAGCAGCATATTCTGTGGAGTCACAAACACAAGTGAAACATACATACTGTATGTCATGATGAAGTGTTGGAACACACATGGCAGCATGTACATGTATACCCATATGCATGTCCCCACATATGCAGGACTTACATGAGAAGAGCTCATTAATCAGATGTTGCCTGATTGCCATGCCCACCCGTGTGTCACCATGGACATGTACAGGACGGCACGTAGGATCATCTTCCAGATCCAGATTAATTTTGACTGGGATATTGTGCCTGAGAGCAATGTTGTGCAGGATACAACAGGCCAGAATGGTCTGTGCCACAGTCATGGGTTGGTATTGTAAGGCTCCGCCGGTCTTATCCAGACACCTGAAGCGACTCTTCAAAACACTAAAGGTGCGCTCGATGACTGGGTGGTTGGAGGCATGGGCCTCATTGTACCTCATCTCTGCATGTGTCCGTGGAAGACGCACAGGGGTCAGCAACCAGGCACGACACCTATATCCAGCATCACCTGCAGAAAGAAATGTGGAAAGGTCAATCAAGAGCCGATGTTCACACACAAGCACACAAGCATGTAGGTGCAAACCAACAACAGATAGAAGAACAACACAAACATATGACAGTACATGATGGCACACAACAGGTATGCGCCAGTGTCTGGAGGTTTGAGACACAGAACACCGGGGAAGGGTAATGAGGGCAACACACATTTATTTTATTTATTTATTTAACATTTCTTATATACCGCCTTCATGATATCAAGGCGGTTTACATTAAACAAACTGAAATTACATTGAACAGGGCATTATAACTTGGAGATGACTATTTTACAGGGAGCATGCATCTCTGTGCCCAATCCCCATGACCCCCTCCCATGGCACACCTATCCCTGCCCACAGTAGGCCCGTCACTCACCACCCTGTCCTCACAAACATACCTGACAATGTGGCTCATCCCCAAATGCACCAACACGTGGTGGTAACCTCCCTGTCTGGTCCATCCCATTGGACTGTGATGTGTGGACCGCATTCTAACTGCATTGACATCGGTTTAAAGTGGTTCATACATCGCGTTAGGTAACGACATAACATAGATGTGCAGGACCATCATATTTAAACTGTGTACCATGTTCCTCCCCAGGCGACACACAGGCCATGGAAGCCGAGGAGACCGAAGAAGGCATGGAGACAGGGGCAGGTGCTCTGGCCAAGGTGTCAGCCATGGATGTGGCAGAAAGCGCTGATATGGAGGCCCCACGGGGAGATGTGGTGCAGCAGGAGGCAGCAATTGTCCACCACCCATCAGAGAGCAGCAGCAGCAGCAGCACAGTGGTCGGTGAGGGGACACAGATCTTGGGAGTGGAGCCCATGTTGGCAGCAGGGAGCCTGTCAGCAGGATCGGAGCTGGGAACCTCACGCATCGCCATGGGGGAGGTCCTGCAGGAGATGCATGGCCACTCCGCCATGGCCCATGCTAACGCTGAAGGTGGGTGACTGACCAGGTGGTTGCATGTGGTGGGGTGGCACCACACCTCTCAGACATGACAGCGAGGGAACACACCCGCACACTAATAGTGTATGTCCCCACGTACGTGTACCCCCATGGTCATGTCTGGGAGGTGGGGTCACACCCACAGGGGAACCGACATGTCAGCTGCATAGGGGCAGGTGTGGCTAATGTGTGCAAATGCCTAGAAGGACACGGGGCAACATGCAGGGGTAGATGCTGAGGGTCACACAAACGAGGGGGCTCAGGTCCGGTCCAACTGCTACCTGGGGATGGGCGGGCACACCACAACATGACCGTAGGGTGACACAACCCATCCTGGCAGATGACAGGTCCCCCACACTACAAAAGCAGGTCTGGCTCACAGCAACAGATCCCTGTACCCAGCTGACACTCGGGTCACAGGCAGGCTGACACTTGGGTCACAGGCAGGTGACACATCACTCGGAGCAGGTGTGCGCACCTGGTACAGTCCCGTGCCCCTGCCCCCTCCCAATGCAGTACAGTCTGGGTAGTGGATCTGGGAGTGACCTACTGCATATGATCTGGGATCTGGGAGTGACCTACTGCATATGCCCAGTGGTGGGGTGGCTCACCCATCACTCCTGCAGTCTGGGGTGTCTGTGGGTGAGCTGTCTACTGACCCTCCCCTATGTATACCTGTCTATTCTGTAGTGTACACGCTGCTCTATTACCATCCAAAAGGCATATGCCAGCAGTCTGGGCCCATCCCGGTCGAGGTGCAGCCCATCACCTCGGTAGTAGCCATCACTCCCCAAGATTGTTTTCTGGTTTATCATGGATCGGGACCCCTCACCCTTGCACCAGTGTTGCATCCACACATTGAGACTCTGTGGCCCTGCCTGCCCTGTTCTCTCCTGGGCATGGAATGGGGGGCAGCTTGGGGATGCCACCCCGGAGGGTCTGGCATTCATCTACCCACCCAGATGCTGGATGTTAGTCATCAGAACTGCACTACCACATTGCCCAATGTCATTGGTACAGACATGTAGAAGGGCAGGGGACCCCTCCCCAGCACTATCTATGGCCATGTATAGGTGGCGCGTGGGGCCCACGACCCTCACACCAGGAAAGCCTGTTACCAGGCAATCCTGACCTCCACTGTCCATGCAGGTGGTGGTTGGGCACTACAATGTCCCAGCCATTGCCCTAACCCCGATACAGATGCATCCTGCCTGATCCGCCCTCTCTGGGCCATACCCACAATACCTTGCTCCTCGGTATGCACATTTGAAGGCTAATGCTGGCAACAGTGTATGTATTGTGGACCTGGTGAGGGGTAGGGGGCCACAAAACAATGGACATACACACACCCACTCCTATTGCAGCATTGTGTAAAGATGGGTGTGTCTGGCAACCCTGCCTGGCATACTGGTCCCAATCACAGTGCAGGCATTGCTAAGGGGTGCAGGAGCTAGTTGTGAGCTCTGGTGATAACTGCTGCTCTGAGCCAGTGCAAACAGCATGACTCTCCATGGAGCTTTGAATAGTGGGGCCTGTGTGTGTGGATGTTTGTACTCCTGTTGGCTGAAGCTTTAGGGATTGCACATGTTGATACTGTATCTGCAATGTAGGGTAAAATGTAGGGACATGCACTGCAGGATCCACAGCTGGGATCTGAACCTGTGACCCTCTGCTCCAGGACACACTGGCTATGTGTACTGCACCACACTGTTGCCACAGAGGCAGAATAGTCTCTGGGGCTACATTTGCTGTTTATCAGACAGACCTTGTTTGTTGCACTGCACATGGCACACTTTGTCCACTGCAGGCAGGTGCCACCGCCCCCTCCGCCACCAATGCCCCTGCCATGCCCATATACTGTCGATGCTGGTTGTGTGCAGTCCCAGGCCATCCACTGTGCAGGTAGGCGTGTGCCCAGGTTCAGGGTCTGAGGTGCAGAGGCATACATGGACATCAACACATCCCCTCATCACCGCCTGCCACTGTTCTGTCACTTCCACATGGGGTGAGATGGTTGTGGGGTGTGAGGTTGGTGATCTGGCAACAATTGGCTAGGGTGAACCTGGTTGAATGAATGTGTTCTGCCAGCAGACTGTGGTCAGGCTGGGGCATACAATCCAGGTCCAGTGTATCCAATATGGACTACTGGGTGTATATATGTTTCAGATGACGTGTGGTCACACCCTGCACTGCCTTACCAGGGGCTGTGGTAAAGGTTGTTCGTTTGGTTGGGTTTACGATTGGTTTAGGACATATCCTGGGGAAGGTACATAGACCCTTGTTAGCATGGTCCCCAGATGTGCACTGCTTGCCCCATTATAGGCATTGTGGTTCCTGTGTGACATTTGGGGTACCTTCTGGGTATGTGTCCCCTAGATGGGACACTGTGGAACACAGACTACTGGGCATATTTGACCTTGGTCAGATGCTGTCTTTCTGATTTCCAGTTTCCGTGTTCCTATGTGCCATCTAGGCAGCAGCCTAGTCCACCTTGTGCCCCAGATGCCCCCACTGCATGTCCCGCCTGCAGCCCTCTTTGCCCCATTTGCAGCTTCACCATAGTGCCCTTTCCTATTTGGGCACTATTCTGTTGCTGCAAATGGAGCACTACACTCACTTTTCTTGGGCTCCCTGTCTGTGCTGTACATTGCTGACACTGAAATGGTCTCTCTCTCCTGCAAACGTGCATTTACCGACAGGTTCTCACTGGCGGTAATGTCACAGCATTAATGTTCCAGCGTTTGTGTAGCAGGTGCCTTTCCCTGCCCACTCCCCACCCATTGACCCCCTTCTCTCTGCCCTCTGGGACAGTTACCACTGCCGGTGATGTTAATGCCTGTTAACGTTACATCTGGTAACATTAACATGCAGTAATGTTACATCTGGTGATGTTACCACGCGATAACGTTACCAGTGCTACATTACCACGCCTTAGTAAACATGCCCCTAAGTTCTGGATAAAAGGAAATGAGACACATGAAACAGAATTAAAAGCTTTTAGCCATTCTAATATTTTAATTGGCCATTTCACGTAATAGTGTTCATGCATGACACTGTATTTTGATCTGTCTTCAAGCTTTTGTGATCCAAAGTCAGTGTCTCAGATTGTTTAATACAATTTTACATTATTCTTAAAATCTATCTAAGGTGTTGGATATGTTAATACTAAATGCTATTATATCATTTGACACCAACACACATGAGACATTCTCCATCACAAGGCCTACAAAGTCCATGCACATGATGTTCTCCAGCTGCATAGACTCACCAACCAGTACACATAGTATCCTCACATTGTGACTGGCATTTCCTTGGATGAATGTTGTCATGCCACAGGGGCCTGCAATTGTCACAGCATTAGGGTGCTGTTTAAGGTATGTGTGAAGATATCTGTTTTGCCCAAGTTCTGTCATACTTTCCCACTTTCATTTGCAGCATGGCACATAGAGGTAGCATCTTCTTACTGATTGAGGCATTTGGTTTATTGATGCACATGCAGTTGGGGGTCAGGTGTTAGAGGTTAGCACATCTACTGTCCACCGAGGTCTCTGCAGCCATCCTGTAGGCACAAAGTTAATGTCTTCTACATCAGTGCTCTTTCAGTGGTGTCTCCCAGTAGTGATAGCCTCAATAATGTTCCGTATAGCAGAGCTCATGATCATGCAGACAGGACATGGGAAAATTATGTGATCTTTGGCCTATGTACTCCAGAACAGATGTAGAAGGACAGTTATAACACAATGTCATTTTGCCTTCATGCTCAGAGCTGCTTACCCTACATCTACCTGGATGATGTCCCCTCACCTCCCATATTCCAACACATGAACAATTCTATTGCATGTATTCATAACAGCCTTGGCTACAATATTCTATTTCAGAATACCTATGCTATAGGACATGTGCCCAGTAGGCTTCTGTTTGCTGAGTGCATTGAGACAAATGGACCACAATTTGGAAAAGGGATCACCATCATGTGGTGGTAGTGCGTTGCCTTCCATTTCTGTCAATACAACAGTCATGACTGGTGGCTTACATGAGCTGCTGACATTATTCCTTGGAAAGGCATATATCTCCTAGGCAAGGGAAACAGTCCCAGGTGCAAAGATGTGCAATCTTGCAGCTAGTGTGGAATGGTATGAACATGTTCACGATGCAAATCCTGGTCATAGGTGTACGTTGCTCACAGTGTGAGGTCTACTTTGAAGTTTCCATACCATACAAGTGAGAAAGATGATGTGCAGATGCTTCCAAGGGATTGAGCTGCTCATGTAATTAGTGGTGTTCTATGAGGGAATCAGGGTAACTTGAGAAAGAGTGCAGATAGGTGAAATTAGACTTACCTGCTAATTATTGTTCCTTGAGTAACTCCAGTCTAGTCCCGAACCTTAGAAGTTGTGTACGTCCTCCCACAGCTTGGAGACTGATCCTGTCACACTTTTGATGACACTCCCATAAGTGCTCCTGGGACCGCTTCCTAGATCCAGTTTCCAATTGACAAAGCAGACTCACCATAGCAACTATCAAGTAAATACTGAACTCTTTCTAACTTAACCCTTAAACACTCTTAAAATAAAAATCTGTAACTGCAACTCTCTAAGCTAAATGAACGGAACTTCTCTTTCTTCCGCTCACCAAAGTGAAAGTACTGCATTCCCCATTCTCCATACCCTACCGGAAACACCGAACCCCCTAAACTCTTCGCTCTGCATCAGGGTGCTTTTTTTTTTTTTAGCAGGCCATTCCAGGGAGGGATGCGGGACTAGACTGGAGTTACTCAAGGAACAACAATTAGCAGGTAAGTCTAAATTTCACCTTCCTTATCACACCTCCAGTGTGGTCCCGAACCTTAGAAGATGTAACAGAGCAGTAAATCCTTTAACGGGAGGGGCCTGCCAGACCAGCTTTAGGCACCGCTGATCCAAACCGAGCATCCCCTTGTGCCTGAACATCAATCCTATAATGCCTGACAAAGGTATGCAACGACGACCAAGTCGCCGCCCTACAGATGTCCTCCGCCGGTACCAAACTACACTCCGCCCAGGGCGCCGCTTGCGCCCTAGTCGAATGCGCCTTCAGAGAACTTGGGAACTGCCTTTCCCTTCAACAGGTAGGCCAAAGCGATAGCCTTCTTAATCCACCGAGCAATAGACGTCTTAGAAGCCAGCTCTCCTTGCTTCTGACCCCCAAACAACACAAACAACCTGTCGGACTTCCGAAAGGACTCTGTTCTCTGCAAATAAGCTTTCAACGCCCTACGCACATCCAACTTATGCAGTCGACCGTTTCCCACGTTCCCACCTGCCTTCTCAAAGGTCGGCAATGAGACCTCCTGATTCACGTGAAACGTCGACACTACCTTAGGCAAGAACGAAGGAACAGTCCATAATACCACCTTATTGACACCAAAATGCAAAAACGGCTCTCTACAGGACAAAGCCTGCAATTCCGAAATCCTCCTCGCCGACGAAATAGCTACCAAAAACGCCACTTTAAGCGTCAAATCCTTCATTGTTGCCTTAGCTAAGGACTCAAAAGGCTCCGTTACCAGCACATCTAGCACCACATTCAGATCCCAGACCAGGAATGCTACCCTACGCGGAGGCCTCAACAGCGACGCCGCTCTCAAAAATCTTCTTACATCTGAATGCGTCCCCAGCGAACTCCCTTGCACCTTCCCTCTAAAGCAAGAAACTGCCGCCAACTGTACTCTCAGGGACGCTGCCGCAAGCCCTTTCTCAAAACCATCCTGCAAGAATGCTAACACCTGCAGCACCGAAGCCACCAAGGCCTTGCATCCCCGAGTTTCACACCATGCCTCAAAAATTTGCCAAACACGGACATACGCCAATGAAGTTGATATCCTCCTAGACTTTAACAATGTGGCAATCACCGCTGCCGAGTATCCCTTAGCTCTTAACCTTGCCCTCTCAAGAGCCAAGCCGTAAGCGAGAACCGATCCACCTGAGGCATAACTAATGGCCCCTGCCTCAGGAGATCGTTCCTTAACAGCAGTTTCCATGGAGGCTCCACCAGAATACGCATCAAATCGGCGTGCCATGGCCTTCTTGGCCAATCCGGAGCTACCAACATCACCAGCCCCTTGTGACGCTCTATTCGCTGCAAAACTCGCCTGATTAGAACCCAAGGTGGGAAAATGTATAAAAGTCCTTCCTCCGGCCACTTCTGAATCAGGGCATCCAACCCCTCTGACATCCGCTCTCTTCTTCTGCTGAAAAACCTGTCCGCTTTTGCCGACTCCCATGTCGCCATGAGATCCATTACCGGTTGACCCCACCATTGCACCAGCAAATGGAACACATCCGGATGGAGATCCCATTCTCCTGGATCCACCTTGACTCGGCTCAAGAAGTTGGCCGTCACGTTGTCCACTCCCGCGACATGCGCTGCCGATAACGCCTCTAGGTTTGATTCTGCCCAGCCGAGCAGCTAGTCCTCTTCCTCTTCGAGAGCCACGCTGCCAGTGCCACCTTGACGGTTGATATAAGCTACTGCTGTAGCGTTGTCTGAAAATACTCGGATTGCAGGTCCCCTCAGCCCCCTCTGCAGGGCTTTCAGCGCCAGCGTGACTGCTCTCAATTCCAACCGGTTGATCGACCAGGACCTTTCCAGTGCCGTCCACTGCCCCTGGGCGTACTGGCCTTCGAAGTGTGCGCCCCAACCCAACATGCTTGCATCGGTTGTCAATGCCCTCCACTCTGGTGTCTCCAGAGTCATCCCTTTTTCTAGATTCCCTGGACGCAGCCACCACCGTAGAGATTGTTTCGCCCCTGGTGGACAAATCATCCTCTTTGACAAATGATCGGCCTGATGCGACCATCTCCTGAGTAGAGACCTCTGCAACAGCCTCATGTGGGCCCTGGCTCACGGCACCATCTCTAGCGTTGCTACCATTGTCCCCAATATTTGCAAATACTGCCACGCTGAGGGAGCCCTCCTCACCAGGAAGGCAAGAAAAAAACCTCCTTAATTTGCCTATTCTGACCTCTGGCAAATAAACTCTGCCTTTGCTCGTGTCGAATCAAGCTCCCAGATACTCCAACTGCTGAGTGGACTGTAACTTGCTCTTTGCTACATTTACTATCCATCCTAGGGACTGCAGAAACTGCACCACCCGTCTGGTAGCCACCACGCTCTCTTCCTTCGACTTTGCCCAGATCAGCCAATCGTCCAGGTACGGGTGAACCAAGAGTCCTTCCTTTCTCAAAGCTGCCGCCACTACTACCATGATCTTGGTGAACGTCCTTGGCGCCATTGCCAACCCAAATGGCATTGCCTGGAACTGAAAATGCCCCATGGGCACCGCAAACTGCAGAAACCTTTGATGTTCTACTCTGATAGGGATGTGTAAATAGGTCTCTGAAAGATCTAGAGCCGTGAGATACTCTCCCTGCCGAAAGGCTGCTATCACCGACCGTAGCGTTTCCATGCGAAAATGCGACACTTTGAGACACCTGTTTACTCTTTTGAGATCTAGGATTGGCCTTAAGGTGCCCTCCTTTTTGGGCACCACGAAATAAATGTAGTACCGACCGCAACCAAATTGGTCCTGCGGCACCGGTACTATGGCCTTCAGCGCTAGCAACCTTGCCAAAGTTTCCTGCACTTCCCGCACTCTTGCTCGCGCTCGGCACGGCGACTGTACAAACGCTTCTCTCACTGGCTGTTGGAACTCGAGCACATAGCCTCTCTGCATGATTTCCAACACCCACTGATCTGAGGTAATTTGGGCCCAGGCAGGAAAAAACTCCTTCAAACGACCTCCCACCGGGATGATACCCGCCTGAGCCCCCCTCACTTCATTGCTGTTTCTTGACGATCGGGGAGGAGTAAGCTCCGAAGCTCCTTCCTGCACCCCTGAGCCCTCGAAACCCTGAGGCTCTATGCTAAAAATGACCTCTCTGCGGCTGAGCAAATCTGAATTGACGAAAATGCCAAAATGCCCGCTACTGACTCCTAGAGGGTGTCCCCGGCCACCCCTGCTTTGGTTTATCCTCCGGCAACCTACCCCCTTGGAGTCCCCTAAATCCTTCACTAACTTCTCCAAATCCTTCCCAAAAAGAAGTTTACCTCTAAACTGGAGCTTCCCTAACCTTGCCTTAGAGGCCGCATCTGCCGACCAATTCCGCAGCCACAAGGACCTACTTGCCGCTACCACTGATGCCATACTCTTCGCCAATCCCCTTATAAGATCATACTGACTATCCGCGAGGTACGCGGCTCTGGACTCCAACCTTGCCTCCTCTTCCACCGCGTTCTCTGCCTGCAATCCCTTAATTTTTTGAGACCATCTCAGGCATGCCCTCGCCACCCAAGCCCCACAAATCGAAGCTTGAATGGAGAGTGCATTCACCTCAAACACTTGGCGTAGAAGCGTGTCCAATCGCCTATCCTGCGTATCTTTAAGCACAGCACTCCCCTCTACCGGGATAGTAGTCTTTTTAGTCACCGACGAAACGGTGGCATCCACTTTCGGAGGCTTAAATAAGTCCTTATCGGGCTCTTGCACCGGGTACAGCCTGGTCAACACTCTAGTTCCCCTGAGATTGGCCTCCGGTGTATCCCACTCTTCTTGAATCATTTCCTTAAACACTCTATGAATGGGAACTGCCCGCTGAGACTTCCTTACCGCCTGCAATAATGGATCCTCTAACGAAGCGTCCGCCCCCTGATCTGCCACCCGGCATATTCAATGCTTTCATTGTCTCTGCGATCAACGCGGCAAGCTCCTCTCTCCGGAACACCCGGACAACCCTAGCCTGGTCCTCCGGCTCCACCTTCTAAGTCTGGATCTAAGTCCGAATCCTCTAAGACCTCTGACTGCTCCTCTACTGCTAAGTCAATGTCCCTACGGTCTGCCAGCAATCTAGCCTTCTCACCGGGAATGTCACCCATCCCCTTTTCAAGCGGCGCTCCCTGCCTCTTGGACCCCATAGCCTTCTCCTCTCCAGTCCCTGCTGCCCTGGAGGTAGCATCCCCCAGTGCCTGCTGGAGGATTAGCATAAACTGCTGCAAAAAAATTGCCCCCAAACCCCTTGCAGTGAGGTTTGGACCAAGGCACACCCGGCGTTGACGAGGGACCTACCACCGGCTCCTGAGGCACAGTTGAGGCGTCTAGAGGCTCCCCTCCCTCCAACACCTCTGCATCCATCTCTGTCCCCCATTGTTCTGCCATAGCTGAAAGTGCTGCCTCGTGGGCACAGCCTTTACAGATCCCCGTCTCCGAAATGGAACCTCTCCGGATCCCACAGAGGAGGCAACGAGGCCTAGCAGGTATAAATACCACTTTTCTTAAACTTGTTCCGAACTTTTATTCTTATTGTTATTATTTATTTATTTATTTATTTTTCTTTTTAAACTCCTCAACTCAAATCCAATCTCCCGTTAATACCTAAAGCCCAAACCTTTGTTTACCGCTGTGCAAAACGTGCCAGGAGCCCTGCGGAACAATGCTGGCCGGCGCAGATGGCTCCCGCTCAAACACCACGAGGGCTCTAAAATGGCCGCTGCCAGCCCTTGCACCTCCCGAGTCACCGCGCGGCCCTAAGCCCTAGCTCCGCTTACCTCCGCGGAGCCTGACACTTCACCCCCAGGCTTCTCCGTCTCCAACGTGTCCCGCTTAGCGTTTTCCAAGCGATCAGGCTGTCCGGCTCCCGCCAGACCGCCGGACAATCTGTCAGCACTTCTCCGCTCGGTTTCCCACCCGAGCAGTATGAGCGACGGATCTCCACGGTTCCTCACCCACCACGGGGGATCGGATCCGGAGGCCCCTACTATGACTCCCACACACTTCTCTGACCTACAATAGCCTTTCAGAGAGGGGGGAGAAGGGGGGCAGCATTTCAGCACATTTTCCTCCTGCCTGCAATTTGAGCCCAGATTTGCCAATTTAAAGAGCCCGTAGCCCCTTTTTTTTTTCAACAACCAATCTATCTCTCTCACTAAACTCTCCCTCACACTCAATGATTCCTCTAGTGAGTCCCGAGCCCTAGGGCTCACGTCCTTCCGCTGCTTGGAGACTGAAAAACTGGATCTAGGAGGCGGTCCCAGAAGTACTTATGGGAGTGTCATCAAAAGTGTGACAGGATCAGTCTCCAAGCTGCGGGAGGACGTACACAACTTCTAAGGTTCGGGACTAGACTGGAGGTACGATAAGGAATGAGTGTTTGCTATTATACCTCGGCTACTGTGTTGTATCCAGTACATGCAACGAGCAAGGATAGTTGTTGATGCACCCACATAAACCCCCTTTCCAAACAATACATATGTGTACTGACTGCAAGGTCATGTACAATGACAGATCATGGAAAGTCATCTTCCAGCCATGACACGCCCAACAGCTGGATTCTGGATATAATGATGCTAGGCAGTCACATCAAACCATCAACTATTAACTCCACATTTTTGTTCTTCTGGGTACATGGTGAGGTAATTTGCATGCTACATGTATCTACATTAGTGTGACTGTGACACACCTGCAGCACAAGGGGGCTTCTCATATGACTATATGGCTCAGCATGGGCCAACGTCATATGCACTGAGTGCATCACATTTGCTAGTGCTTCAGTAATTGCTGTGAGCTGCCAAAGTGATTGTTTTATGTTAAACATGTCACACTATCAGGTGACAATTGGAGACAGAGCCCTGATAACGCCTTATGTTTGATGCAGCTCATGCTTACCTGTATGTTCTATTTTCACAGAGGCTGGGCCTTCTATAGCAGCTGCGGGGAGCAGCACAGTTCAGGAACCCACCCCAGAACCTGAGGAATGGCCCCAGGAGAAAAGGCAGAGGAGGAGGAGGATAACCCTCCCTGAAGAGGGTTTGGATGTCCCAGGACAGGAGGATGCTGAGCCAGAGAATGGGGGGACCTGGAGGAGACTCAGGACAGAGCCATGGAGGAGGAGGTCCATAGCCAGATGACAGCAGCCACACCTGAGAGACCAACCTGTAGGACCCAGGATGCAGCAACCAGCCCCATCCTGTCTCCCCCATCAGTTCAAAGACTCCTGGCTGCAGAGGACTCCAGAGAACAGAGTCAGCTGCTCCACAGTACATCGGGGGCTGACAGGCAGCCATCTGTGCCAGCAGCCACTGCCTCAGCCACATCACTGTCAGAGGCTTCCACCCAAACCCCATTTATGTGGAGTCACTGTTCCCTCTAAGCTGTGCGCGTGTGCGCGCGCACACACCTCGCCGAGCGAGCGCACATACTTTACAACAGAGCACACAAAAATTACGGTTCTGATTCTGATAGAAAACAACACAGACGTCTTAAAATTTAAAAGCTGTTATGTATTTATGGTTTTCACAAGTTCTACAATGTTTTCTAGTGCAATCAATGTGGTGTACATACTGTATTCTGAAGTTTAGTCAAATTTTAAAGTATATAACTCCGAGTGTCGTCATGTGGCGCACAAAAATTTAACCTTCCTTCAAAAGCTGCACAGCTGATATTTTATGCGCACACAGCCTACAGAAAATTAGAGGGAACATTGTGTGGAGTGTTTGCTTGGGGACCCGGACAGTGTTGTGACTCTGACAATGGCAGCCAATGCTCCGGCACAACATAACCTGACAATGTCTGTGGAGCAGCTGACTACCTATGTGGCAAGGGTGGCTGGAGAGGCTGGACCATGGCAGTTGGGCTTTTCCAAACCATCAGCTATCCCCACATGGGAGGCCAGAGCCCCAGAAGTGGGAGCCTGTGGGGCAATAGCCCTTAGAGCTCCTCTGCATCCAGGTGTCCTATACAATGCAAGGTGCCATCCAAAACTATCGGGACATGGTTATAGGCCGTGTTTTCATTGAATTGGTGTTCATCAACAACTGCTGGACAAGATGTGATGCATGAGCTGGGGCATGATCATGATGGAGCTACTATTCACTCTTCCTTAGCCACTCTGGCGTCTTACATGAAAAAGGTCATCTCTGCAACATGTCCAAAGTGGGACGTGATACTCTGTATTGATGGTTGTGCCTTTTTGTACATACAATTGTGGTCGACTTTATTGGAACCCTTACATTTTCTGTATGTTGTGTACAATATCTTGAGATAGAATTGGAAATATCCTATGTCATGATGTTTTAGTAGAATGTTCCAAGGTACACAACAACACAAGAGAGATGTCTGTGCAATTGAGATGAGTACAACATACATGATGACATGGACAGCATTACTGCCACCCTTCACTGATATTTGGTAGCAAAATGCTTGGCAGTGATGATAGCCTGCAAGCCTTTATGATAGCCATATTTAAATTTTTTACATGTCTGCTGATAGTGTCTCCCACTCTTCAACTGAGATTTTTTTTGAGCTCATGAATGTTTCTGGTATTCTTTTTACCAATGCCAGATATCAGCTCTTTCCAAATGTTCTCAAATGGATTGAGATCAGGACTCATTGCTGCCCATTTTCACAGAGTCCATTTGGTCCTCTGAAACTATAATTTTGTACTTTGGGATGTATGTCCTGGGTCACTGTGCTATTATGGGACCCATGAGCTTCAACCCAGACCTAGCATTCTGAGCCTAGGTAGCACATTCCACTCAGACAAACCTTTGTAGTCCTGTGATCTCATGATTCCTTGTATATATTTCCGGCCTCCAGTTCACCAGGCAGTAAAAGGGACACACAACATTATGGCACATCCACCATATTTAACTGTGGGTAGGTTTTGTTCTGTTTTTCTTAGAACCCACATTTCTTCACCTTTAGATGTCTCAGTGGTCTGCATTGGCAAAGAGGTCACATTTGCTTTCCTCTGTCTTCATAACATTTTCACAGAAGGATTGTGGCTTCTCAAGTTGGGTTTGGGCAAATATAAGCGTGCCTTTTTAGGTTTGTGTTTGAGCAGAAGGGTCCTGCTCAGCCTTGGGCAATGAGCTCCTTCTTTGTTTAGTGCATGGCATATGGTGCAGGTTGAAACCACCACTCCAGATTGATGCAGGTCCACCTTAGGCTCTTTGAATGTTGTACAGACTGTTTTGGCCACAGTCCGCACTAATCTTCAAAGACTTCTAGGATTAATTTCCCTCTTCCCACCACATCCTGGTATGTTCTTGAAACTTCTATGAGCAGAGACGTTCACAATAACATGACATACTGCTGACACAGGAATCTGAGGTCCTTGGAGATGGCCTAGTACAGCTTTGAATTTTAATGTTACGTCAATAATGGATTTTCTGATGGTCTCAGCCAGCTCTCTTATTTTCACCATTGTGAAAACTGGAACCGTGAATGAAAGTGGCCATTTTACACATTAGAACCATCATTTATTGGTTGATTCCAGTCATGTGAGTACTGACAGTTGATCACATTTGCCTCTCATATTGCTGCAATGGGATTATGGTTCTTTCTATTACAATTGATGTGAATAATTTTGGTTATTCCACGTAATCTTTATGTTTTTTGGTGTGCTGAATCCGAAAATGACCTCCATTTTGTCATAGGACATCACGTTTCCTGACAATTTAGGTAACTATGTTAAATAAAGCAATACCTCAAAATAAATGGAAATAGACTTATAAAAGTAAAGTTTTTGTGACCCCACTGCGTCTAAGCCCACCTCCACCCCTAAATATGATGGTAGTAGTCGTGGCCAAGAGGTGGAGTAAACTCAGACAACGAGGCACAAAAATAAAACTAACCTCGTTCACTTTGCTCAAAGCTAAGTGAAGGAATTAAACTAAAAGAATTCTTAGAACTCGGGTTCCAAGTGGTAAATATATCAATTAATAATAGATTTAAGTTACTTTGTATTCAACATCTTACTTTTTGCTACTTACTGTACATTTTACTATAGAACATTTCTAAGTAGTAGTATTCCTTTTCTTTCCTTCTTCCTAATTTCTATATAACAATTTTCTAGTTTGGTTTCTTACAACTTGAACATTTGTATCACTTTTATCTCTAGAGAAAAGTTCAGAACATCACTTTTATCAGTTTCTTTTCTCAGGTAAGTATCAATTGTCCTTGTTCTCTCTAAACACAGTCTTTATGAACACTTAGCTCTTTGTAGTTTCAGCAGTTGTTTGGCATCTGTGGTGGTAGAATTGTCTTATGTCGTTTGATGATTTTGGAATTTGTTTGTTGGGAGCTCCTGTTAGTGGAAATATCACTGCTGCTCAGCTGACGGTAGTCTTCTTAATCTCCAACCTACTACCTAACTTTAAACAAATAAAAAATACAAAACCCTGGGGGCGGAGCCTGATGTCCAGCGGGATGGTCGCATAACGCTGAGGCTCCCGAGAGGCCTACTCAGAATCCTGAATTAACACCTCATATTTTGGAACTTCTACTCTGACCTTGCCGGGGCACAGTGGTGAGATGGCGGGGACCAAACCTACGCGCCTGGAATTTGGGTCTCCAGCGGCTTCTCACGGCAAACGTTCCAAAACTGAACCTCCGTCCCCGCAGAAGGGGCCGGCCTCGTGCGAGGGCCCCGAAATGCAGCAGGAAATCCTCGTAGAGATCAGAGGGGTCAAAAACCTTGTGCAGGCAAACGGTGAAGCACTTCGAGCGCTGCGGGACGACTTTGGTGTGCTGCAAAGCAAACTAGAAGGGCTTTCTTCGCGTCAGGACAAAATGGAGGGCATATTGGACTCCCATGCGGCCCGGTTGTCCAAACTCGACAAAGTTGAACGACAGGTGCGGGCATTGCAGAAAGAGGTGGAAGATGGCAATAATAGAGCGCGTCGCAACAACATACGACTCGTGGGCATACCGGAGGGAGCGGAATCGGGAGACATGAAAAAGTTTTTATGCAAAATCCTCCCTTCCTTGCTCCAAATCACCTTTACCAAAGATTTGGAGATTGATCGCGCTCATCGTGTACCCACAAACATAACGCTCAACAGGAAGACCCCGCGGCCTATCATTTTTCGACTATTGAGATATCAACACGTGGAGCAAATTCTAAGTGCCTCTCGGGCAAAGGGCCATATGGAGTTTGAGAGCCACAAGATCTCCTTCTATCCTGACTTGTCTAAACCCACAGTCGACCGTCGAAAGCGCCTTTTGGAATTCCGGCCGAGGCTTCAACAACTACAAGCACGCTACGGCCTGATGTACCCGGCCAAGCTCCGAGTCACGCTTCACAATCAGACACGAACATTCGAGGACCCTGATCTACTAGCGGAGTTTTTGGATTCCAAAGAAGCCGACTTGATGCGCTGACTTCCAGAATATTCTTGCAAGTCTCCTTATATCCGCTATACCTGCTATATTGGATCTGCCGCAGCCTAGCAAAGAGTCTGGCGTGGGCAGTCTGTTGCCTTACTCTTGATGGTACCGGTGACCCGACTCCATCTACCCACAGTAGCCTCGATGAGTATCAGAGACAGTGTTATTATGGACTCTGGTGTTTCTTCTCTTTTTACATGTCTTTTATTTCCTCTCCAGGGCCTCCTCCCGCAGACACATGGTCGCCATATTCTTTGGGGGTTTTGCTTCTTCTCTAAGATACGTTGGTACATACTTTTCAATATGGGGTGTATTAGCCAGAATACTCGGTGATTATGACATTGTTGTACAGATTCTGCTTATGTTCCATGTTATCAGGTGCCCTTACTTAATATGTTTACTACCGATTGATGGCACCATGTAAGATTTTTTCATTGAACGTAAAAGGCATCAATAATCCGATAAAACGGAAGAAAATCCTAAGCTACCTCAATCAGGAAGCAGCGGATCTGATTTTTCTCCAAGAAACGCATTTAAATTCAAAGGAAACTCTTAAACTCAATATTAAACCTTACATGGTGGCCGCTTATTCCCCAGCCGTTTCTAAGAAATGTGGGGTTGCCATACTGGTTAGGAAATCTCTGCATGCTACTGTTATTGCGACCAGCTCAGATACAGGAGGTAGATGGTCTAGAGTTCACCTTAAGATCGGTAGTCTAGAAGTTACATGTATATGCCTTTACGCTCCTAATGTTGATGACCCTGCCTTTTTTGCTACCATTGCTCAGGTTGCGCAGGCTTCTGCTAATACTTCATTGATCATTGGGGGGGATTTCAATCTAGTCCTTGATCCCCTGATTGACAAACAGCCGCCTCGGACGAGTGGTCCCCCCAAGAGTCACGCCACGCTTACCTCTCTGATCAAGGATCTTGCTTTAGTTGATCTATGGAGATTACTACACCCCAATGAGCTTGACTTCACCTTCTTCTCCTCCCCTCATAAATCTCAGTCTCGCATAGACTTCTTTCTAATCTCAAAACTGTTAGTTCCTCAGGTGGACACTGCAAAGATTCACTCCCAACATATTTCAGATCATGCGGCCGTTTCCTTTCAATTACACACTACTGCACCCCAGGGCAACTCGGGAGCCTGGTTCTTTGATAGAGCCCTGTTAACTCAGCCAGAATTCCAGGCAGAAATTCGAGTAGCCATACAGGATTACTTCCATTTTAATTTGCCTCAAGATACTGCGAATTGGGCTTGGTGGGAGGGCTTCAAAGCGGCCATTCGGGCAACGATCACTAGCTATCAAATCCGCTTGCGGAAACAACGTAAACAGCAGCTGCTCACACTAGACCAGCAAATAAAAGCAGGCGAACGAGTTCTAACTTCCCGTACTGACCCATGTGTATTAATCCGATTACAGTGTCTCCGTTTTCAATATAATTCAATCCTCTCAACTGCAGCCTCTAAGAGTATTGAGCTTCAGCGAGGGACATATTATCGTGAAAATAACCGAGCCGGTCGACTCTTAGCCAATGCCTTGAAAGGTCAAAAAGAAGCCAAACGCGTTGCGGCCCTTCGAGTTCCACAGGGAGGGGGTATAGTGACCACAGACTCCGAGATTGTAGAGCTCTTTCGGGATTTCTATACCCGCCTATATCAATCTGAATGTGAGTTCTCTTCAGAGACATTCGAGCGATTGCTCTCTGGCATTCAGCGGCCGACCCTCTCTGAAGATGATAGAGATGTGATGGATGCACCCTTCTCTACTTCAGAGATCCAATCTGCCCTAAAACGAACAGCCTCGGGCCGTGCCGCTGGGCCCGATGGTCTCCCGACCGAATTCTACAGAACGTTCAGTGCAGATTTAGTTCCCTACTTAAAACTCTATTTTACTGCCCTTGCGGTAGATACATCCTCTTTGGGATCCTTTTCGGCAGCTAATGTGGTTGTATTTGAGAAAGAAGGCAGAGACCCACTACTGACCGCCAACTACCGTCCAATCTCCCTACTTAATGCCGACTATAAGATCTTCGCAACGATCTTGGCCACCCGGCTATCTGGCATGATGGCTACCTTAATTCACCCCGACCAATGTGGTTTTATACCCGGCAGATCAACTGCTGACAATGCTCGGACCTTGTGCCATGTGTTATCTAGTGCTGCCAATCTCGACCATCCATGGGTGGGTCTTTCCCTGGATGCCGAAAAAGCCTTTGATCGTCTAGAATGGCCCTTCTTATTTGCAGTTCTCCGATGGTATGGCTTTGGAGAGGGCTTCCTTCGATATCTCCAAGTCATGTACACTCAACCCGTCGCCAGTATTTGTGTAAACACCATCAAATCTCAGCCATTTAACCTCCAAAGAGGCACGCGTCAAGGTTGCCCCCTATCACCAATGCTTTTTGATCTCGCTCTTGAACCCCTAGCCCTCCTTATCAGGCAGTCTGCACGTATTCGAGGTGTCCCCTTTAGTCATAGGGAGATTAAACTTTCTGCATATGCAGATGACCTTATGCTCTTCGTTTCCCTCGATTCGGTTCCAGCTGTCCTGGATCTGATTGACGGATACTCACAATTATCGGGCTATAAAATTAACTGGACCAAATCTGTAGCATTCCCACTGAACCGCTGGGTACATGAGGCTGACATGCAGGCCTTTCCCTTCCTTTGGCAATCCCGCATGGTGAAGTATCTCGGGGTCCATTACTGTTCTCCTTTAGAAGACACTATCAGTTTTAATGCCAAAGAGGTAGTCTCCAAAGTTCGTGAACTCACAAATCGTTGGTCTCCCTTATCTCTCACATGGTGGGGCCGCTTAGACACTGTGAAGATGATGATAGTCCCCAAAGTGAACTACATTTTAGAAATGCTGCCATGCTTACTTCCGCTACGTACTTATAAAGATATTGAGGGCCTTCTCGTTCGTTATCTCTGGCAGGGCAAGCCACCAAGGATAGCTAAACATAAACTGCAGTCTGCAAAGGAACGAGGGGGTACTAGATTTCCTGATTTTCTTAGATATCATCAAGCCTTTTTACTTAAGCAAGGTGCCCGATGGCTAGATACCTCAACAGACCGCCGACCAGTTTGGCTGGACATAGAAGAGGAGCTCAGTAGCCCAATTCCGTTGACCCATCTCCCCGGTATGTCTTATCAAGTAGACACCCGCCATCCACCAATGATTGTCGATACTCTTGCGGCCTTTAACACTCTCATTCTAGCGCTGGGCCCGAATGTATGTCCTCTGGACGGACTCCCGCTATGGAATAACCCCAGAATTCAAGTCCTAAATAGAACCATAGCCTGGAAACCCTGGTACTCCAGGGGGATCTGGATACCCCAACAGCTTTTCTCTGCAGCTCATTGGAAAACCTTTTCGGATTTACAAAAGGAATTTGCGTTACCAGCGAAACACTACTTTCAATTGATGCAGCTTCAACACTGCCTCAAAAGTGCTCGAATCATGCCGCCCTCTGCCCCTACTGAGGATGGGCTATTAGAGATAGTTCACTCCATTAGTAGTACACATGGGGTAGCCTCTAATTTTTATAAAATACTTTGTCAGGGCACAGATACGGACACTTTTAGAGCCCAACAAGCCTGGGAGCGCGAACTGCAAACTACTATAACCCCTGTGCAATGGAGCGTTTTTTGGAGTAAAGTAGTGCGGGTTTCCCGGTCTGCCTCTGTTACCCAAACTCTTTTCTTCTTTGCACACAGATGCTTTTATACCCCAGAAAAAATAGCCAAATGGAACCCAAATGCTAGGGACCTGTGTTGGTCTTGCCATACTGCTGTGGGATCCCTCGCTCATGTTACTTTTGAATGTCCTCACCTGCAGGTCTATTGGGGGCGGGTCTGGGGTCGTATTCAATCTATCTTACACTTTCATGCACCTCTTTCTTGGAAGGTCGTGGGACTCTGCTCTGTGGCGGAGGTCCCCTCTCTTCCTAAGAAGGGTCGCTTTCTCCTTGATTTCATGCTAGGTATAGCCATATGCTTAATCACGAGGAATTGGAAGGATAGCTCCCGACTTACTGTCAATGAATGGTGGAACCTTGTCTGCTTATATAGTAAATATGAGCAGATACCTCGGAGAGCTATTCCCCATGTCCAAACTCACTCCTGCTTGTCTAAATGGCAGATGCTTAATGATTATGTACAATCTGCTCATTGCTCTAACATGCCTGTATAATGTACGCTCATCATGTTTTAGATCACCGTTAGGTTTGTATTACAATAATGTAAATACACGCCCGCTTCGGGAATGCTTAGTTTTCTAGAGAAGAAGCAGGGGGGAGGGGGGTGGTAGGGGTTTACTTTGGTGTATGTACTAAACGTTATGTATTTGTCTTTTAGCTGTATGTCTTCCTTTCTTTTGTTGTTATAAAACGAAAATAAAGAATTAAAAAAAAAAAATACAAAACCCTATCTAACTTATCAACCATCAAGCAAACACTGTGAAATTATTCCATATAAATCCCTAACTGTCTAAGTAAATCAAAATATAATTCAAGTCCCTGAATAGAAAAGTCTAATATATATAGTTCAATCCCTGTTATCCAAGTTGGTATTCCTGTTCTATGTAAAACCAAACAGTTTGTGTTTGGGTTGTTTTTGTTATACTGTAAACCGCGCTGATACCGAATAGTGCGGTATATAAGCAACTGTAATAAAATAAATAAATAAATAAATAAAATAAATAATCTTTACTGTATTTCCCTAACTACACACAGAGCTTTACTTATGAATTCCCTTTTTCTAAATAATGCCTTCCTTCATCAATTACCTTCTATGGCTCCGGGCATTTCTCTTCTGCTACAGTGACATCGGTCACTCACTGTGCAAGTATCTTATTACTTAAGAATTTCCAGCACCACATACTGTAAGCTACTAAATAGCAAGGCACTTCATAGACACTGCTACTTCCTCTCAGCCTCCCTATTCAAGAGAGTTCTCCTGGAATTTATAAACAGTGTCACTTACTTTATTATCTGACAATACTTCTCCATAAGTATAGTCCAGTGCCACAGAAAAATCAGGGCTGTCATTCACTTTGCCTGACTTCCTAAAGTTTCAGCAACAATTTCTCTCTGGAAACAATTCTTCATCTATTTGTACCTCTTTACTGGAATAAACAGCTCATCTTTCTAGCATAGCACAACTCACTTCTGCTTTTCTGTTACAGTTTAAGCTCTCCTCTCTTTTTCAACAACAAACTTTTTTGGTTGTCAAGGTTACCATGACTCTTTACATCACCAATTTCCATACTAGAGCTGCTAACCAATTACAAACAGGCTTTAAGAATATGCAAATTATACTTTTTTGTTGTCACGGTTACAGTGAATCTTTTGACAATACTAATTTCCACACTAGAGCCACTAGCCAATCATAAGCAGGCTCTAGGAATATGTAAATCAGTCATTAAAGCATGTTCTAACTTTTGCAAAGAAAAATCAGTTTTATTTCCAACTGTAATTCCTCAATAAAGTGAATGGCACGACCTTAATTTGAAAGGTTTACACACCAAAATCTTTCCAAACTAATTCAAAACCTATAATTCCACTTAGCTTATCTAATTAACTTATCCCACTATTTCCAATTTCCAATTAATACATTACTTTAGACGCTATACATTTTCCTCCAGAAAATTACCTATAACTGTGTCCAATTTAAAAAACCTTCACATCAATATTCACTCAGGGTTCCAAACCATCAAGCACAAATAACAACCATTCAAACCAGTTACCCACCCCAGCGCAAGCGCCAAATTTAACCCCTGGGTTACAATTATTACAATATTTTCATGAAAATCCTTTTTTGAACTGAAATGAGCTCACCTACACACACTAAACTCGATTCTTCTTCCTTGTGAGGCTCCTCTTGGTGTATTTACGCTTGTGAGTAGCATCTGGAATGTCTCTCTGAAGCATCCAACAGTAGTCTGCCATCATTGTAATGCTCCATTTTCCCTGGTATGTCCTTTCCATCTCTTTAATGTCTTGGTGGAATCGTTCACCTTGTTCCTCACTCACAGCTCCCAAATTTTCAGGAAAGTAGTCAAGGTGGGACTGGAGGAAATGCACTTTCAAACTCATCAGGCAACCTAAAGCTTGAAATGCTTTCAGCATTCATCCGACGATCTTTTTGTAGTGAGGATCTTTGTTGTTGCCTAAACATTTCTGTGTGACTTCTTTAAATGCAATCCACCCTTCTTTTTGAGGATCCCTCATGGTATTGACAAACTCTTAATCAACTATAAGCCTTCTAATGTCTGGTCCAACGAACACACCTTCCTTCAATTTTGCCTCCGACAGGCCTGGAAACTTGGTGACCAAGTATTTGAAGCATGCTCCATCTCTTGGAAGTGATTTTACGAATTGCTTCATCAATCCCAATTTTATGTGGAGAGGTGGTAGAAGAACTTTATGGGAAGGTACCAAAGTTTCTCGGAGGACATTTTTTTTCACCGACTGTTAGCACCCCTCGGCTGCCAACTCTTCTTGGTCCAGTGATTTTGTCGGTCTCGACTGTCCCATAGACACAGAAAACAAGGATATTTGGTATACCCAGCTTGTTGCCCGAGCAGCAAGCACAAGACCTTCAAGTCCCCACACACTTGCCAACCATGGTCTTCATATTTAAGTTTACGAAGAACCAATTCCAAGTTCTCGTAGGTTTCCTTCACGTGTACGGAATGACCTACAGGTATTTAAGCATAAAAACCGTTGTGGAGTAAAACTGCTTTGAGACTTCTTTTTGAAGAATCTATAAAAAGATGCCATTACTCTGAATCATATTGGATTTTAAATTGACCTATCAGACCTTCGACATCGATGCAATAAACCAACTTGTCTTCCTGGGCAAAGTAAGGAACAAACTCCTTTTCACGATGTCTGAACCATGAAGATGACACTCCTGGCAACAATAAATTCCTGCTTTTCAGCCTTGATCCGAGTAACTCAATGGCATCTTTGGGAAGATTCAAGTCTCTTACCAAATCATTCATCTCCTCCTGAGAAAACAATTTTGGTCTTGTATCATCTTCAAAGTCAGAACTTGATTTGACATCTGGTTCAGGTATGACTTCACCTTCATCGGAGCTAGGTATCTCTTCCAAGGTAGCAGGGGGCTTGGGTACTTGTATATCTGTGCCATGGTGGATGGAACGAATTGCCGAGTGAAGATTGGGGTATGAAATGGAGTGCTTCCATTTGGAATTAAACCCTTTCACATCGCATGAACAAAAGTAACAGTCGTCACTATGGTTCTTTTGCTCTCGCCATACCATAGGAATCCCATAATGGAAAGATTTTTTCTTACCCTTGAACCAGTTTCGTAGGTCCTCAACACACCGTTTGCACACTTTATGAGGCGCCCAGACTTTATCTTGATCTCCAATTTTTAGTCCAAAGTATGCAAAGTATACTTTTTTCACAAAGTCTGTAATATTCTGCTGTTGCTTCAACACTGTATATTCACCACAGATGAAACAGAAACTGAATTAATACACTTTCACGGAGCCATAACATAACGGATGAAGAATGATGAGCTAACACGAATTGCGATGAAGTGTGAACAGCCTAGAGCCTAGAACCAAGAACCTGATGATGATTCGTGCACAAGTGTGGCATGCAGGAGAGAGCAGCTCTGTGTCTGTACACAAGACGTCACAGTGCTGGCCACACACCCCTGCACTGACCGGAGCTGCTGCTAGCTGCCCTGTGTCTCCCTCCCACTGGATTCTTCAGGAAAGATGCACCCTTTCTACCATTAGAAGCACGGACTTAAAACTTGCTTAGCTTATGTATATATTGCTGACCATCAGATTTACAGTGCTATATTTTTTTTTACATAACTCGGACAACCCCTTTAAGGTTTTTTTGGTATTTTATATCTTAAATGCACTTATGTGAATTAATTAATAGTAATTTGAATTAATTAATATTAATTTGAAAAAATTTGATAAATTTGAAGACAATTTTGCATGTTGTGGCAAATCATGACGTCTAGAAGTTATTTCAATATTTTATTTGTTTTCAGCACACCAAAATACATGGAAATTAGATGAAAATAATCAAACAGCTTTTTAGTCGCAGACCTGTATAATTGATAAAGGTGGCAATAATTATGTCCTGGCAATGTCACAGTTTTTCAAATCTTTCTTGATCTTCTTTTATTCTTTTATGTATCACATATCTGAGCAAATATCATCCCAAGCCATTTCACTGGGCACTTTTCTTTAGGAGATACATGCCATTTAGGGGTTGGACCGAGAGGCTGCCAATATTGTTGACCACAATTGTACTCATGATGAACAAAATGCTGCTAATCCACAAAAACTGTGATCATGTTGTTCACATAGCTCCTCCCCTAGCATCAATTATCAACTTTAGGAGAGTCTGGAGTCTTACACTGTGTGGATTGACCCTTAATTTCTGAGTCATAATAATACATCCATGAATAATTATTACAGGTACACTAAAAAATTTTTTTTTTAAACTGCCTCTAATGTTTCGATTGATTTTTACGTTTTTTGGTGCGCTGAATCCAAATCTGGTAACCAATTTGCTCCATCACGAACAGATTTTTTGCTACATTGGGTTAGCAGTTTGAGGTGAACGTTTCAGATGGAGTGCGATCGAGATAAATGTTTCTTGGATGAATTCTTTATACTAATTGTTTAGTAGTTATTCAAATAAGAATAAAGAAAATTGTAACAAGGCAGCACATAAGAATAGTGTAATGTCAACAAAACACACTGTGATGGTAGCAAAATTGTCTGCACTTAAAACAGCCACATACATGTGCACAAACATTGAGCATATAAGAGCGAGGTTAGACACAAAGCAAAGCAAAGAAATGTGCAAAAAATGTTGTACAGGTATGTATGTAAGAATAGAAAATGCAAACCGCACCATTGCAATACATGAAGACAAACACCCAATGGTGTGAAAATAAAATTCTAATAAATGAGATCCGACACTGTGGTAATAACTAGCAAATTTTTATTTCAAAGTTTAGTAAAAACACGATATTTGTCAACACAGTTTAGATTTTAAAGTCATTCTTGGGTCAATCAATCTCCTGGTGGGCCCGTTTCTTCTTCCCCCGAATGCTTCTCTTGGTGCGCTGCTTGGCGTATTTTTCATCTGGGGTTTCCCGCAGCAGCAACCAGCAGAAATCAGCCATCATAGTGGTGTTCCATCTTCCTTGGTACCTTCTCTCTGCGTCCTTGATGTCCTGGTGAAACCTTTCACCTTGTTCTTCACTGTACGCCCCCACGTTTTCGGGAAAGTAGTTCACATGGGAGTGCAAGAAATGGACTTTCAGGCTAATGTTACAGCCTTGTTCTTTGAAGGCTTTGAGCATCCTGGCAACAATATCCTTATAGTTCTCATCCCCCCTGTTCCCCAAGAATTTGAGAACAACATCCTTGAAGGAATCCCAGGCTTCTTTTTCCTTCTCAGACATCGTTTCAGCGAATGCTCCATCTGAAATGAGTTTCCTTATATCAGGGCCAACAAACACTCCTTCCTTTAGCTTTGCTTCAGAAAGTCGGGGGAACTTTGAGCAAAGGTACCGAAAGCACTCACCATCTTTTGGAAGGGACTTGATGAATTGCTTAATGAGACCCAACTTAATGTGGAGAGGTGGTAATAGAATTTTATCACGAGGTACCAAGCTCTCATGAAGAACATTTTTCTCACCGGGTCTCAAATACTCCCGAATTGGCCATTCTTTTTCCCCCCGTGTAGGTTGCGGGCCCGGCTATCCCACAAGCAAAGGAAGCAGGGATATTTGGTGAAACCGGATTGCTGCCCTAATAGCATGTATAGAATTTTAAAGTCTCCACAAAACATCCACTTATGCTCATCATAACGAATCTTCTGAAGAATCAGGGCCAAATTCTCGTATTTTTCTTGGAGAATAACAGAGTGAGCAATAGGAACTGAAGCGAATGTGTTGCCATTATGAAGAAGAACACCTTTTATGCTGTCTTTTGACGAATCAATGAACAGCCGCCATTCAGCAGGATCATACTTGAGTTTAAACTTTTGCATCACTCCGTATATATCGTTGCAAAATACCAAATCTTCCTCTTTGCTGAAATACTTCAAAAATTGTGTCTCGCGGTTGCGGTACCAATAAAAAGTTGTTCCTGGTGACAATAGATTTTTCTGTTTAAGCCGAGAACCTAGCAGTTGGGCAGCATCTTTTGGGAGTCCTAAATCCCGGACTAAATCATTCAATTCAGCTTGAGAGAAAAGTTCAGGTTTCGGATCTGGTTCAGTTTCAAACTCGGAAGTACTGGACTCATCGGGAAAAGCCATCTGATGAGTCTCATCATGATCAGAACCGTCCACACAAATATGATCCAAAGATTTTGGTGGTTCAGGCACAGGTACTTCGTTGCTATGAGGCATAGGCCTAATTGCTGAGGGAAGGTTGGGGTAACTTATTACGTTCTTATTTTTTAAGTTGTATCCCTTCACAATGCAAGAGCAAAAATAGCAGTCACTGCTGTGGTCTCTTTGCTCACGCCACATCATAGGTATTCCGAAACGAAATGCTTGTTTTTTACCTTTCATCCATAAGCGTAGATCCTCCTCACATGTCTTGCACACTTTGTGAGGAGCCCACGGTTTGTCTTGATCGCCTAACTTCAAACCGAAATAGGCGAACTATACTTTTTTAATAAATGCAGAAATGTTCCTCTGCCGCTTTTTCACGGTATATTCCCCACAAATAAAACAAAAACTGTCCGGAGAGTTGACGCAACCTCTGGCTCTGTGAGCCATCACAAATACACAGCACTGCAAACTACAACTGTAGTGAACCACTTCGGAATAAAGCTGGATTACGACTGAGCAAACAAAAGGTAATAATGAACTTGCAGGAAACTGAAATTTGACAGGAACGTTCATGTCACAACCACCGTGTTTGAGCGAGCGAACGAGGCGAGGCAAACAGGAAAGAACATGCGCCAGCGCGAGTACTGGATTTAGCCCCCCGCCTCCCAATTGTCCTGTTAATGTATAAAATGAATACAAAACACACTCTAAAATATCATGAGGGAGTGTTTCTAGTTAGTTAACCATTACAACCTCTATTTTGGGCCAAGAAAATAAACTGCAGTCGGCTAAAAAGAAATTATGTGAACATTCCTTATATGGGTAAGAAATCTAATTTTGCAAGAAAACGTGACGTGATGGAACATTTTGGCTATTTTTCCTGGATTCAGCACCCCAAAATCTATAGGAATCAGTTGCAAAACTGGAGGCAGTTTTTTGGTAGTGTACCTGTGATAATTGACTACTTATAATCATTTGGATGGACACAAAGTCATTTTATAAATAAATAAATAAATAAATAACAAATAAATAAATAAAATTTTATGCACATTCTGACAACTCCCTGGCTGCTGGCAGCCCATCTTCATTTTGTTCTGGGTCCAGGACTTTCTGCAGAGACTCTTCAGACACATATTTCATCCACAAAGTGACAATATGACTACTTTGTGCAGCAGAAAATATTTTCCATATCCTCAGCACATGCAGAATGCAGCACACAGTGCTTCAACTTTATCTTCATTCATTCTCATATGTGGCCTTCCAGAACATCCATCAGTGTGCAGACTTTGGCAAACATCCTGAACACATGTGGACCAGTCATGGAGTGAGACACAACTTCGGCATTCATCCCCATTCACTGGATGTAATTTGCCATACATTTCTTTGCAGGAATCTCTGCAACTCATGCAGAGTTGAACTCAAATTGGCAGTTCACCTTTTCCCAGTCATCATCTATGTTACAGACTGCTTTGAAAGACTGTCCATCATAGGATTACTGCAACATGTTGTTGTGATGCAGGCATGCCACATTCAGCAAATGCACAGCACATAACTGTATCAGTGCATGCTTGATATCATTGTGGTGCAACAAATGTTGTTCTACAGCAACACAACACATGCTGATAGTTTTGGATGACACCTCATATGGTCTGTCCTTCCCTTGACCACCACACCCACATGTTCCTGTTCACATGTTTGTGTTAATTTTCTAGAGTAGCTTTTAATAGTGTTGAAATAAATATTTTTCTATGCTATTTTATTCTTGACTTACATGTGTGCTTCATTGAGTTCATGTTTGTTCACTGTTTCACACACATGGCAAGTGGTATCTGGTGATGTGATATGCACTAGTTTTAGGCACACATAATGGTGTCCATTCAATGTACCTTTTAATAGTGAATGCATACTAGCAGCTGCAGCATACTGGAACATACGTACATCAGCCGGTATGTTGACATGATCCAGTCCTTGTGAGTGACATGTATGAAACTGTACCCACATGTGTACTTGACACACATTTATTTATTTATTTATTTACATTCTCTTATATACCGCGCTATTCTGCATCAGTGCGGTTTACATTGAACAAACTGAAATTACATTGAACAGGGCATTATAACTTGGAGATAACTATTTTACAGGGAACATGGGCTATGGAGGGTTAAGTGGCTTGCCCAAGACCACAAGGAGCACCTGTGGGACTAGAAACCCCAGTCCTTCCGGCCCAAGGTTGCTGTCCTCTAGTGGGATTTGAACCCCCGACCTTCCGGCCTGAAGTACCCTTATACCCTTGATACCTTGACTGTCCACTCACCCCTAACTCGGCAGTATGTCCATGACAAATGTTTTCCTGGACCCAATATGGCATACCTTTACTGCATGTTGAAAGATTGGCACAACATCTGTTTAGACACACCTTCACAATCCTATGCAGCAGTCCATCATCATGTATGCATTCAGCTGGCCATCCCTTGCAAAGTCAGAGACAATATTGTCTCTTAGGCACACCACATCATTTATTTCAATGCCTCCTCTGATTCACAAAATGAAAAGTGCTGCATCTGACATGTGATACATATGACATGGCATTTACTGAGATACTGCATGACACTGCATGACACTGCATCACATACCCTCGTACTCACTCACTGCACTGACATCCCAAAGTATTGAAACTGCACATTGACAGCAAATGATAGGTAGCAGACATTTATCTGACCACCCAGGTTTGTCAAATGTACAATGAGTGCACATGAACTCTATATCAAATAATTTATTTATTTATTTATTTATTTATTTATTTATTTACTTGGATTTTTATACCGCCTTATCATACAATCAAAGCGGTTTAACAAAAGAGAAAATTAGTAATAGTGAAAAAATCTGTGATAATATATACATAGTTTGTAAATATATGATTAAATGTTATTGGAAAAGGTGCACTATATATATTGTGAGCTATACTATAAAGTGAGCTATTGTACAATGTATATATAAATAATTGCTTTCTTAAAAATTAATTAGTTGATTGCATGACCGTAGTGCTCCGTAAACAAAACTGTTTTCAGTTGTTTTCTAAAGTCTTTGATGTCCTGAGCTGCTCTCAGATCATTAGGTAGGGAGTTCCAGATGGAAGTCGCAGCAAACGAGAAAGCTCTCTCAGAGGTCTCCTTGCGTGTTTTTCTGATGTCATTTGAGGAGCTGATTCTATTTTCAGATACACTTCTCCTAGGTCTGTTGCTAATATCTGACCGGATAAGATACGTCAGACTTTTTGCAGAACATTGTTGCTTTATCTTGAAAATATAAATTACTGTTTTGTATTTAATACGAGATGATATTGGTAACCAATGAAGCTCCTTTAAGATAGGAGTTATATGCTCTTTACTTGATAGACCAAAAATTATACGAGCAGCGGTGTTTTGCGCTAACTGTAAAGGCTTCAGTGACTGCTTAGCTAGACCCAGATATATTGGATTGCAGAAGTCAAGTAATGGTGTAATTAGAGCATGACAAACATTGCGGAAGTGAACAGTTTCCAGAAGCGGCCTTAGTCTTCTGATGATTTTCATTCTATAATAAGCGCTTCTAATCGTCTTGTTTATGTGTGATCTGAGATTTAATTCCTTGTCTAGAGTAACTCCAAGATATTTCACTTCTGATTTAATAGGAATAATTGAATTATCTATCTTGATGACAGGTGGATGTGCAAAATTTTGGTTACGAGATACAAATAATGCCTCTGTCTTGCTAAAATTAATTTGCATATTGTTGGTTTTACACCAGGTGGACATTTGTGATAGACAATCTGTGATGCTGGAAAAATCAGGTTTCTCGATGGAGATAGTTGTGAAAATCATAATATCGTCAGCATAAATTGTATACTTTATGCCACTTTTTAATGGAATATTGCAAATTGGCTGCAAATAAATGTTGAAGAGAAGCGAAGAAAGAGCGGAACCTTGTGGCACACCTTGTAATACTCTTATGGGCAGAGAGGTTTTTTGTCCAATCTTTACTTGTAAAAATCTCTCTGTCAGATATGATTGAAACCATTTTAATGTGACCCCATGTAGACCAATCTCCTCTAATCTATGTAATAACCTATTGTGATCTACAGAATCGAATGCAGCCGAAATGTCTATAAAAATCATTATAATACCCTTTTTAATGTCATCAATGGTACGGAGAACGTAATCAAAAAGATAAATCATTAAGGTTTCAACTCCATGGTTTGGGCGAAAACCATGTTGGTTATCGTCTAAAGGCGCATGAATATCAATGTGTTCTTGGAGTTGAAGTTGCACTGTCTTTTTAATGATTTTCGCTAAAAAGGGTATGCTGGAAATAGGCCGGTAGGCAGCTGGGTTATTCTTGTCTAACGTTGTCTTCTTCGGGATTGGTCTAACAGTTGCAAGCTTTAAGTACTTTGGTAAATTACCTTGAGAGAGGGAATTATGCACAATGTTTTGTATTATGTGAATAAAATTTGACTTTGTGGACTTTATCCAAGATACAGGACATGGATCGGTTGGAGAAGTGCATGTGTTTATGGAAGAGATAATGTGCGAGAGTTGCTCTTTAGAAGGAAAAGAGAATGTATTCCAGACCCTGAAATTTGAGACCAAATTCAAGTTGAGACTAAATATATCTTTTACCTTAGAGTGGAATTTTTCCTTAATATAATCTGCATACTTCTGCGGTTCAATTTCAGCTTCACCTTCTGTTTTTTGCTCTTTTGTTAAACTCTTTACAATTTCAAAAAGCTCTCTAGGTTTGTTGATGGAGTTATTTATTATATTTGTATGGTATTCTTTCTTTGAGACTTTAATACGTTCGTCGTATAGCTTTTGTTTTGTTAAATATATCTGCTTTAATTCTGAAACCTTATTCCTTCTCCATTTACGCTCTATTCTTCTGAGATCTCTTTTCATCAGACGTATAGCATTAGAATACCATGGCTTGTGATGTAGCTTATTGATCCTTGATTTCCTTGGACTTGTGTCTGTCATTCTAGCTGCATTAGAAATTATGTAATTCCATTTGTTTACTTGTGTCTCTATTTCTACTGAATCGTCAGATAGATGAGGTAAGGTATCCTGTATAAATGTATCTTTGTCAAATTTTTTAAAACGTCTATGATAGCATTTGTCATCTAGTCTTAAATTATCTTTTGTTTGTAATAAAATTTCCATACTAACTATGTAGTGATCTGACCATGGAACTGGGGTAATGGTAGGAATTGAAATTAGACCTCCTAAGGTCAAATCATTTGAGGCAAAGATGAGGTCTGGCGAGTAACCATATATGTGTGTAGGTTTCTTGACTATTTGTGTGAAATTTAGTGAGCCCATTGCTTGAAGAAAGGTCTCGGAGTCTCTGCAGTTAATGGATTTAAGGTTGAAGTCACCTAGCACTATTGTGGGTTTGTACGGGGAAGTGTATACATAATTGCACATTGTTCGTACATCTTGACAGGAGCAATCAGTTAGATGTCTTCAGCCCAGCAATGTACAGTGTTACACTGTTCCTATATGAAAAGTGTATTTCAGACAATCAATAGTGATGTTCATGTTTCTTCACAGATGATGGAACAACATAGCAGGCATAATTGTGGTCAGACTTGATAATCTCACTGACTGCCATTCCTTGCTGCAAGCAGGTCCAGGCTCCCTACAAGATGCAGCTCTGACTGCTGTATGCATGTAATTCATAGATCACATATGTTGATTTGCCTCTTGTTTCTGCCACAGGATGCTTCACACCAGGGACCCATGTTGGATTCCCAGTAGCACTCATGGTGCCCACAGACCAAACTATTACAAGACCATGGACTATTCTGTCACATTCCATGTATCAGTAGAGGGCAGAGGCTTCTGCATCTACAGGATTCCTTACCGACATCGGGACACATATATGCTTAGGGTCTTGCTTTCATAGTTTGTTTGAATAGCACATTATGTCCGCAAGCATGGACATCACAATCATGCCCTGCAGACTGCATGACTGTATGGCATCTCATGCAGTATATTGCAATTTGGCATGTTCCTGTGGGCTAATTGTCTGGGACATTATGATACCTGCAGGCCAAGAACTTTGCATTTTTCACATATATGCAGTACACACTGCCATATCCCACTCCTGTGTGTGAGCTGCAAACATGTTTCTACATCCTTTCTTTGCTTCATATGCACAGTATGGCAAACAGTTCATTTCACAGACATGACTGGACAACAGTGGAGTCAATTCATGTGAGTATGAGACACCAAGATGTATCACAATACAGCTGCTGAGCTAAAACCCCCCCAATATAGCCAGACTCTATTTGGTTTTATTTATTTTTTATTTATTTAAAGAGTATTTCTATCCCGCCTTATCCTTTATTCAAGGCGGTGTACACAGCAATCAATCAATGGAATTGGCATTTGTGTTCAATGTGTGTGTATATTGTACAGTGTGGGTTTGTGCGTGGGTGTAGGTTGATTAGCGTGCGCTATTTACAGCATGAGCTTTATACAGTGTGTGTGCAATAATCGAGCGGATAAGTCGTTAGTCCTTGGTTGTTGTTCTCATTGTGTGTTTGGGCCGTAGTGCTCCAGGAAGAGCAGAGTCTTTAGTTGTTTCCGAAAGTCCTTAGTGTCTTCCGTGGCTCGCAGTTCGTCAGGTAGTGCGTTCCACATTCCAGGTGCTGCCATTGATAGCGCTCTTTGTGTGGTGGACTTGCATGCCTTTGTGTAGTCTTTTGGCATGTTGATTGTATCTGATGTGGCTCTTCTTCTGGGTCGTGTACTAATGTCGGGTTGTATGAGGGGTTGAAGGCTGAGGGCAGAGTTCCTGTGTTTGATTCTGAATATGTTTAGGATTGTCTTGTATTTGATGTGTGAGCTGATTGGGAGCCAATGTAGGTCTTTTATTTTGGGGGTGACGTGGTCTTGTTTTGATGCTCCGGATATTATTCGTACTGCCGTGTTTTGGGCCATTTGTAGTGGTCTGATCGATTGTTTTGACATGCCTGTGTAGATCGGGTTGCAGAAGTCGAGTATGGGTGTTATTAGAGCTTGGCAGACTGTGCGGAAGTGATCTTGTGTGAGGAGTGGCTTGAGGCGTCTGATTATTCTCATCTTGAAGTATGCATTTTTGGTGGTTTTGTTGATGTGTGACTGTAGGTTTAGCTCCCTATCGAGCGTTACTCCGAGGTATTTCACCTCCTCTTTTAACCGTATTGTTGAGTTGTTGACCTTGATGGATGATGGTGGGTTGAAGCTGTTGTTTCGTGTGATGAGAAGTGCTTCTGTCTTGTTTTTCATTTTATTTATTTATTTATTTATAGCTTTTCTATACCGCGCTATTTGTTATCAGTGCGGTTTACATACAACAACTTGACTACAGGGCAGGGGTAGGTCTGCCCTGTATTTACATAAAACAGGGATAGTAACATGGAAATGTAACTGGGAGAACTATATACAATTAATTACAGAAGGTGAAGTTACAGTGAGGTTATTTACAATGAGGCGATTCAACATACTAGGTTTGGTGTCAATAAACATATTCAAGTTATTATCTTGAGCAAACTTTATAACTGCTTAAATTTTGTAAGATGACTTTCATGATTTAGTAAATAAATCTTTACAAGTTTACTAGATCTGTCCGGTTTGGTTTTGTCTGTGGTGTGGGAGTCAATGCTGGGTTGGGTTGGATGGTGCTGTAGTGTGGGGAAAAGTGCAGTAGGAATAAGTGATGCTTGATGGCCTTCCTAACTTGATTGAGGTCTCTGATTGCTCTGATGTTGGGAGGGAGGTTATTCCAACATCTAGGGGCGTAAAGAGTGAAGGCTCTATTACTAGTTGTTCGCGAACATTTTGTAGTTTCAGATGGGATAATCAGTGTGTTGGCGGCAAATGTCCTCTGTAATCTGTTGTTTGGTGTGAGTGTGAGCAGGGCAGAAATTGAAGGTGGGGAGATTTTGTTAATGGATTTGAATGTGATGAGGAGGGCCTTGTATGAGATCCTACAGTTTATATGTAGCCAGTGTAGGTCTCTTAAGATAGGGGTTATGTGGTCTTTTCTGGACACACCGCAGAGGACTCTGGCGGCGGCATTCATCGCTAACTGAAGAGGATTTAGGATGCTCTTGGGGAGACCGTGGAGAATTATTGTAGTTTATGGTCAGGTTGTTGTCATGTAGCCAATTGGACATGTTGTTGAGGCAGTCTGTTATTCTGGTGTAGTCCGGGTTGTCGAGGTTGGCTAGGGTGTATATCATAATGTCGTCTGCGTAGATTGTGTAATGAATTTTGTGCTCTTTCATGATGTTGCAGATCGGTTGGATGTAGAGGTTGAATAGAAGTGCGGATAGGGCGGAGCCTTGAGGTACCCCTTGCTTGATCTTTGTGGGTCGTGAGGTGTTGGGACCGATCTTGACCTGGAACTGTCTGTCAGTTAGGTAAGAGTTGAACCATCTTAGGGTGGTGCTATTTATTCCGATGCTCTGTAGTCTGGTTAGGAGGATTCTGTGGTCCACTGTGTCGAAGGCCGCTGAGATGTCTAGGAAGATCATTAGTGTTCCTTTTTTTGTGGTTGTCTTTGGTTTGGAATATGTCGTTGAGAAGGTATAACAGTAGTGTTTTGACTCTGTGGTTTGGACGGAAGCCATGTTGGTGTAGGTCCAGAGGGGCATGTGCGTCGATGTGGTCCTGGAGTTGGTGTTGTACAACTTTTTCTATGATCTTTGCCAGAAGCGGTATGCTGGAGATTGATCTGTAGGCTGCTGGGTTGCTCTTGTCTAATGTGGATTTCTTTGGGATTGGTCGTATGGTAGCTATGGTAGACACCAAGATGTATCACATTACAGCTGCTGAGTTAACACACCCCCAATATAGCCAGACTCTGGTTGCAGAACATTTGGCGTTTGCATGATACACATACATATTAGTAATTATCATCTCCTGTCATCATGGCCTACTCAATTTGTCAGCCAGTGTATGCATGTATGCCCACTAACTGTCTGCTTATTAGAACACCTCTGTGGGCAAATATGGGGGAAGCTGCTGCAGGGCAATGCGACTCATAGGGTTTCTAAGATTTCTGGCACACAATGAATCAAGTGACAGCAGCATTATGGAGCTCACATGACCTATAGGAGCCAGGACAGGGATGCAGAGGCACAGGGGCACAGTCCATGCATGTCAGACTATTTGACAGAATAGCCTTACATCTGAGGATCCCTAACCATCATACATTCTATATATATTGTAGTCAGCAAGTCGGCAGTATCTTTTGCATTACAATAAATTCCTATCACACTTTCAATGGCCTTCAACATCCACTGTAAGGTGTTCACATCTACAGTAGATATGCACAATCCTTTCCCCTTCTTTCCTTCCTTGGTCATTACACATCATACCTGTATTAGATAGCATTTGCTACTGTGGACCAGACATATGTATAACACATGCACACATGTGATATTGGCATCAGGGATGTCCTAATAAAATTTGCCATCCTTGGCAAGCCTTCAGTACAGACCCACACACATTATTTCACCTTGGAGAAGGGGCATAATAGCAATTGTTCAAATGGAGCAGATGCACTAGTTCCAGCACACAGCACCATGACCTGTGATCCACAAAGACTCTTCCCCAAGCCAAAGTATTGTCAATCACCATCTGCTTCATTTACGCCAATAGCTTTGATATGCTACATGCATTTCCCCTCAGGGCTGGCCTCCCCCAACCTCTGGCCTTCATATATAAGTTCCAGCCCCCTCTGACAGGATATTCTTTTTGAGGGGCATCAGCAGTAGGCCATGAAGGCACCTGCATGCAACAGTATTGATACAGTCACACTGTGGGAAATGCTGGTGCTTGAAAATCTTTTTTCTTGCAGTTGTGACGCACTCTACAGTCTGTCGCGCCCCCTTCTGTCCAGGCGGCTGCCTAGAGGAGGGGACGTGCCTTAATATAGTCCAGAGCCGGGGCTTCTGGGGATTGTAGTTGTGGGTTCAAATAATATTGAGGCCCTAGAGTTTAAGGCAAACACAGGAATATTTATTTTTGTTTTCCACCTTCCAAAAAGAGCCTTTAAAAACTCAACGCATGGTACTCAAATTAATATAGGATTCTTTCTCCCAAAACCAGGTTTTCCACAAAAGAAAAGACTTTTACATACAGCACCACACAGTAACTGTTTCTGTCAGGTAAAAACGTTTGTAGTTACTTTTCTTACAACTTCCAGCATTCAGAACAAAGCTTTAATTGCTTCCTACAGCATTAAAGACATGTAGCTGTTTTCTTCTAAAGTTCCAGCCTTCAGCATAAGGTTCTTAGCTGTTTCACTCAGCATAAAGCACGTTTAGCTGTTTCCTTCTTTTAAAGGCAAACAGGATTCTTGAGCAATACTGACTTAAACAACGTCCAGCCTGTTTTGTTTTTTGCTTTACCAGACAGTAAGATTCTAGGCCTTTCTCCTTTCAGTTAAGACCATTACAAAGTCTTATGACATAAAGAACAGTCCATTATAGAAGACTCAGACTCCTGGTCAGATTCATAACATTCAGTTTGCATTTCTTCAGCATCAGTGCTTTCTGTATCCTGCTTTAATTCTCCCTGTACAAACTCAGGTTTAACCTCTTCTAGCAGCTCTAGTACTTTCCTCCAATAAGACTTCTCTTTGCACACAGGCTTTTCAGCAGGCATGTGAAGCCTCTTCTCTCTCATTAAGTGGCACAGTGCCTCTAACTGACTTAAATTACTTTTAGTCACAGATTTACTCACGTTCCCTCTTTGAGCTGGCAAATTTCCAATAGCTTCCTGGATTACTGCCAAAGTACCTTGCTATTCGTCAGGACTTCTCTCAGTTATAAATCTCCTCCCTCGAGCCCAAAGCAGTTTCTCTGCAGCACTGGCTCCTCTCTGGATTATGGCTTCTACCACTGAGAGCTCCACTGCATTCCTCAGCGTTCTCTGTGGTTAAACCTTTCCTGTGACTCGGTCTCACATCCTCCTTCCCTCTGGAACCCTCTCTAGTGTTGTCCTTGGAAATACTCTTCTCTTCAGCTGCCCTGAAGGTCTTCCTTCCTTCAGACTTCCTCGAGTTTCTGCTTCCTTCTATTTCCCTGGTGGTTCCCTTTCCTTCTATTCCCCTGTGTTTATATGAGTGTGCCTGCACTAGGGTCCCATGCTCCTCCCCCAGGTGGCTCTCATTAACTTTACTATTTGCTTCAGAGCTTGGGTGTGGCTTGTAACCAGGAGCTATGTGTGTTTTTTTCTGTTTAGCTTCAGCATGAGAGCTACAGCCTTCCTGCCTGTCTCTCTCCCTAAAGGTAAATGGGTGTTTTTCTCCTATTTCCATAGGCTCAGAAACACTTTCGCCATCACAAGTCCTACACAGACATGTGGCTTCACTAATGGGTAGGCCAGCCCTGCATGAGCATTTTTGAGTTTTGCACTCCCAACTTTGGGTGTATGAGGCAGTTGCATTACAACGGTGACAGTAGAGAAAGCTGGTACATGGGTGTTACAGCATGACACTTGGCAAAGATATGGAATCACCCTGTTGAGCCAGAGCAACAGTCTTCATACCATGAGCACAGCCTGTGTTGACTCATCAGAGGTTGTAGCATACATTTGTCTCAATTTTGATCATTGACAGTTTGACAGAACACACAGACTCTGATTGTAAATGCACTCTGTGCAGTGACTAGTGAGTAGCTGCTTGCAACTCTCAGCAGACAATATGCATGTCATTGTCTACATTCATGATTTTCTATGCATTTGGCTGATCCTCTCAGACATTCCCTACCAGCATTTGGTTTGGCTCATCCCATACTGATAGCATTTGGCCATGTTGCCATACTACAGTAGTTCAGACATGTAGCTCAGCTTCCCTCCCCCCAGGCAGACCACAGCAAATAATAGCAGGCCAAAGACACTACATTTGAAGGAGGACAGACACAGTGGATCCCTTTATAGCTACAGAATAAAATCAAAATAAATGTAACTCTCTCTTATATCTCAACAAATAGTGGTGACCTACACGGAACCTTGGGTACACACCTAAACAAAGGCATGGGGAGGGGGTGACCTGTATGGAATAGCAGGGGCACCTACCCTTGCGGCCTTGCTGGGCAGACTAGATGGACCATACTGGGTTTTATCTGCTGTCATATACTATGTTACTATGTGTGACAAATTTGCAGTTGCTGTCATGCCATCTGCAGGAGCTGCAGTACTATGTCACACCACAGCTATATCAGAGACAGAGGCTCTGTTAACTTCTGTCACGCAACAGACCAATTTAGTGACATTCACGGTCTCATAGCTTGGATCAACATTATGCCTGTGTAACCCTAAGGTTAGTACACATGTCAGTACTGCGGATGCTCCTGCTCACCCAGATTTGTTTTGGAAGAATTTGGATGTTGAGCACTTTCTGACTGCCACATTGGATGAGGGTGAAGGAGGATAGACGCAGAGATAATATGCAGACATATTTCTTTACAGAAAGGGTGGTATATGCATGGAATAGTAGGGCATATCAATTTTAGGGTGTAGATTGTTATTTTTCCAAACTTTAAAAAATACTAGCGACCAAATTATACAGTTTTGCATGCAGAATCTAAAGCTATCTTCAGAAACTGCTTAAAGTGAGTGTTACCTACATCAAATCACAGCTGAAATATGTGGAAATTAAGCAATATTTATTTGAATGTACAAATAGTCTGAACACCTGTAGCCATATAATTGTTTTTAAAATGTCATTTATGCAGTCTTTTTTTTTCTATTGGACATTTTCAATATAAGATTATTGCTGTGACGATGCTATGTTGAAAACCTGTGAATGAGACAATGAAACTAATGTATTAGTGTCAATGTGGGTAAATAAGCAAGATAAATTGATAATTGAGGCACAAAAGGCATTAAAATGCAATGCAAACACAAAAAAACTATTATTAGAGCACTTAAACATTTCAGTAATATGTGCATTTTTGCGTAATTTCCTAGGAAGTTCAGGTAGGTAAATAACATATTCACACAAAATTTATAGCTAGTTGTTGATTTGCCACATGAAATTGTACCATTTTTTCACTAGTGCTTTTTAAAATGATGACATCTCCAAAACTGACACACCCTGATGGAATAGTCTCCCAGTGGGAGTGGTAGAAACAAGGATAGTATCTGGATTCCAACAAGCATGGGACAACCCCAGAGAATCTGTAATGGAAAGAAGGCAACTATTGTAGTTGATATGAACTGGCAGACTAGCTAGGCCATGTGGTGATTTTCTGCCATCAAGTTTGTATGTTTCTATTGTTTCCTATGCACCCCGTGCACCATTGACAAACATACATAGTGCAACTGGCTTACAAGGGAGGCTCTATTACAGCATCTGTGAGACACCCATTAACATATATCCTTCCCTGGCACATAGGTACTGCATCACCTTGACATGACACTCATCCTTTCCTTGTGCCACAGTAATTCATTGTCTAAAGGTAGAGGCTCCAATTAGAGGGATGACATCATAATGATTGTAAATGATTCTTTCTTGACATTTACAAGGCATATTGTTTAAGTGTGATGCTTACACTCACATACATATACATATTTCATTATTTCAGGGAAAACAATTCCGCCAATCCTGAGGGATTTTATTTAGGGCTCATGTACATTGTCACATAACATACATACACCCCTGTCATGTTGCTACATACATTGTTGTTCATATCCATCCACATATGACCATCTGCTTCAGTTATGTCTACCTATGTCAGCTGCTACAGTATGTTCAATCCTGTTAGCTTCTTACCATAACTACACATCGCTATCATCTTTCATGTGCGTATTGTGCACACAGCATTCTTGCACTGTCATGCCTTTCATGGACACATCAGGGCCTTGGAGTCTCCTTGTAGGCACACTTACAAATGATCTGAGACCGCACACTGACATCAGGGCACATTCATAGACTACCCGTCACTTTGACGGCTGTAACATTATCAGCCCACGTACTGTGTGACACGTAAGAACCATTTGGATCATTGAGGTCCATTTCCTTTTACCTTTCCTTCCAGGCAGCCAGGGCGAGCCCTAAAGTTGGTGCCCTAGCTGAACATCAAGCTTTACACCCCCTCTCGCTGTCAAACACCATTATTTAGCTTTGGTTACCCTGTTTTGGCTGCCCTCTGGAAGTTATTGCCATAGGTAACCGCCTAGTTGGCCTAGTGGTTGAGCCATCCCTGCATGCAACCCCTGATGTTTCGCTTTCAAACAGGCTCCCTTATCCTGCAATAAGATGATTGCCTTTTCTGTGTGGTAAGGTGCATTATGACCACTTGCACAAAGACAACCTCTAACAGAGCTTTCTCAGTCTGCGCCCCCTTGGCCTGGAATGCCCTCCCAGCCGACATGCGTACCATTTCCAGCCAATCCCAATTCCGGAAGGTACTCAAGCATTACCTATTCGTGAGACACTACCTAGATTCTAACAACAAAATCAGTACAACATCGAACCACTCAAACTACTCAGACCTAGCCCAGCATAGAAAAGAAGAGCCGGATTAAGCTGGCCCACACTGAATAATATGGGGCCCCAACCCAATACATAAGTTGTACTGTATATATTGCTGTAAATAACGCTGTAATTATGTTATTCCCTGTTGAATCCAAGTTCTAACCCCTGTTCAATGTAAATTCTATGTGGCACGTCCACATAGTAATATGTTGTTTTATTGTAAACCGCACTGATATTGTAATAGCGCGGTATATCAGAGACGTTAAATAAATAAAATAAATAAATGATTGCCACCTTAAAACTCGGTATCCTCTTAGCACCCGAAAAGTGGTGCCTTGTTCCCTTTACGCTGGTATGCATACTCCCCACCCTGTCCTTTATCGCACGCAAACACTCTTAATGCTGCCATTTACACTTGTAATCCGGTGCTCTCTTAATGCTCTAGGAAACATACTCTTTAGTGCTTCTTTTCTATGAACCACTCCCTGTGAAGTAATCAATTTGAGGTAAAAACTTGGCCAACAGTAATCTTACTTTAAAGGGGAGGTTGAATTGCATTAGCTCCTGAGACAGGTGATTACAATATTATCAGCTTTGTTCTCCATTCTTTTGTGAACGATGTTTAACATTCCACTGTGGTGGCACACTGAACTGAAAATTTCAATGTGTCATTCACAGTAACTTCAAGATCTTTTTCTTGGGTGATGATTCCTTACTCAGAATCCAGAATTGTTTACATTTAGTAGGGATTTGTTTTTTCTATGTGCATCACTTTGCACTTGTCCACAATAACTTTCACCTACCATCCATTTATATGCCCAGTCTCTCAGGGCCTGATATTCAAAGACATTTACAGTTTACAGACCTGTAAACCATGTAAATGACACTAAATGAGATATTCAATGACGCTAACATGGTTAGCGCCACTGAATATTCCCAGTTATCTCCATTATGTGCTCTGATGCTAACCGCTTAGCTTCGGGGAGTATTGTGGGCGTTCCGGGGCGTGTCATGGGTGAACAACAGTTGCTTACCACGTAGGGCCGATTTGCACCACTACTCGGTTAGCAACCAGTGGGTAAAAATAGGCGCTGCAAAAGCGAGTCTAATTTTACCTTTGGGAGCTAACTGGGTAATGGTGTAATATCACCGCTACCCGGTTAGCTTCTGCAAAATCGGAGGCTGTTCGGTGACCCCAGATATTCAATGCAGGGCTGCATTGAATATCCAGGGTTAGAGGTCAGTGGCTGTGGTTATACTGAAGATTGGAGGATCGCCAATGTAACACCAATTTTTAAAAAGGGTTCCAGGGGTGATCAGGGAAACTACAGACCGGTGAGCCTGATGTTAGTACCGGAAAAAATGGTAGAAACCATCATAAAGAATAAAATTACTCAGCATGTAGATAGTCATGGCCTAATGGGAGACAGCCAACATGGCTTTAGACAAGGAAGATCTTGTCTTACTAATCTGTTATGTTTTTTAGAAGGAGTGAATAAACAGGTGGACAAAGGTGAGTCGGTTGATATAGTGTATCTGGACTTTCAGAAAGCCTTTGACAAGGTCCCTCATCAGAGACTTTTGGCAAAACTAAAGAGTCATGGGATAGGAGGCAGTGTACTATTGTGGATCAGGAAATGGTTAAAAGATAGAAAGCAGAGGGTAGGGCTAAATGGCCAATTTTCCCAATGGAGAAAGGTGAATAGTGGTGTACCCCAGGGATCTATGCTGGGTCCACTGCTTTTTGACATATTCATAAATGACCTGGAAAGTGGAATAACGAATGAGGTTATCAAATTTGCAGATGACACAAACATATTTAAAGTTGTTAAAACCCAAGAGGATTGTGGAAAATTGCAAGAGGATCTTGATAAATTGGAAGACTGGGCATCAAAATGGCAGATGACATTTAATGTGGACAGGTGCAAAGTTATGCACCTAGGGAAGGACAACCCAAACTATGGCTACACGATGCAAGGTTCCACATTAGGAACCACCACCCAGGAAAAAGATTTAGGCGTCATTGTGGATACCATGTTAAAACCCTTGGCCCAGGGTGCAGCGGCAGCCAAGAGAGCAAATAGAATGCTAGGTATCATAAGGAAAGGAATGGAAAATAAAACAAAAGATATTATAATGCCTCTATATTGTTCCATGGTGAAACCGCACCTTGAATATTGTGTGCAATGCTGGTCGCCGTATCTTAAAAAGGATATAGCGATTTTAGAAAAGGTTTAGAGAAGAGCCACCAAAATGGTAAAGGGGATGGAAGGATTCTCCTATGAAGAAAGGCTAAAAAGGTTAGGGCTCTTTAACCTGGAAAAGAGACGGCTGAGGGGAGATATGATAGAAGTCTATAAATTAATGAACGGAGTTGAACGGGTAAACGTAGATCGATTGTTTATGTTATCAGAATATAGAAAGACTAGGGGACATGAAATGAAGCTACAGGGTAAACTATTTAAGACTAATAAAAGAAAATATTTTTTCACTCAACGTGTAATCAAACTCTGGAATTTGTTACCGGAGGATTTAATAAAGGCTGTTAGTGTAGCTGGGTTTAAAAAAGGTTTGGACAAGTTCCTGGAGGAAAGGTCCATAAACCATTATTAAGAAGGGACCCAGGATAGCAATGCTTGACCCAGTACAAGCATTGTGGAACCTGTGGCTTTTGGGGAAACTGCTAGGTACGTATGACCTAGATTGGCCACTGTTGGAAATGGAATACTGGGCTTGATGGACTTTGGTCTGACCCAGTATGGCATATCTTATGTTCTTATGTTCTTATGCATCATAGAGGCACATAGTTGTCTCACAACAATATCGGGCCCTAAGTTTCTGAACATCTTTTTGCATAACCTAACAATCGCTCTGCTATTTTATTGACTGAATAATTTTGTCTCATCTACAGATCTGATCACCTCACTCATCACACCTATCTTCAGATCATTTACAAATATGTTAAACAGTAAAGGTCCCATTACAGACTATTGGACAACAGTCACGCTACCCTGAGTACGCCTGATTGTGTCCGATTTTGAAAGCCAATCAGTGTCAGGCTTAGTTAATATTTGGATGGGAAACCACCTTGGAATGCCAGATGCTGTAGGCACACTGTGTGGAAGAAGGGCCCGGCCATTTACTTCAGGTTGCATTTTGCCAAAAAAAAAACCCGGGAATATTAACAAGATGGGTAGCTATCCACAGGGTAACCAGGAGCCAGCATTGATTCAATGTCACTTAATGACAACGACATATCTGTGGACACTTCACTACATAACCATTTTCCATATGGATAACTAGACCAATTAATCTTGCTCTCTGTTCCCTGCTTTTTTGTCAGTTTCCATTCTCAAAAATGATATTGCCTCCTATCCCATAAGGGTTTTGTCAAATGCTTTCTGAATATCTACATACACTTTTATCTACATGTTCGTTTACACTTTCAAAATGATCAAATAAATTGGTAAGGCATGAACCCATGCTGATTCATTCCCATTAAGCCATTAAATGCGAACACACTGCTACTTGTTTCTGTTTTATTCTTATTAAAAATATACCATCCAATATTCAAAATGGGGAATATTTAAACCCCACCGAGGGAGCTGTGGCATTTAAATATCCAACAGATATTCAATGATAGTATCCTGAAAGTGACAACCACTGAATATCAGAATTGCACAGCCACTATCCAGGCAATGGCAGCAATTGTCCAAATAGTGGTAATTTTCAGCTTTTATCTCGATAGCAATTTAGACCAGCTTCTCCATCTGCCCAAACTATTTATTTATTTATTTATAGGAGTTTTTGCCACATTTCTGACAGAACGTTCATTCAAAAGGGCGTACAATGTAAGTCCAACATAAAACATCATTAGCAAAACCCACAGAACAGGAACACAGAATAAATTGCAAACCCACCCTGATTTATTTTATTTTTATTTATTTATTTACATTCTCTTATATACCGCGCTTTTCTGCATCAGTGCGGTTTACATTGAACAAACTGAAATTACATTGAACAGGGCATTATAACTTGGAGATAACTATTTTACAGGGAACATGGGCTATGGAGGGTTAAGTGGCTTGCCCAAGACCACAAGGAGCACCTGTGGGACTAGAAACCCCAGTCCTTCCGGCCCAAGGTTGCTGTCCTCTAGTGGGATTTGAACCCCCGACCTTCCGGCCTGAAGTACCTTGCCCCAACCACTAGCCCACCTCCCTGTTTCCTACCCAAACCAATCAACAGTTCCCACCAAAGACTGACACAACAAGACCCCTCTCTACAGCTACTCCACCCTTCAACCATCAGGGAACAAGCAAGTTTACAAGAGCTTACGGAAAGCTACCAGAGAGGACTGTTCATGAACATAAGTACATAAGAACATAAGATATGCCATACTGGGTCAGGCCAAGGTCCATCAAGCCCAGTATCCTGTTTCCAACAGTGGCCAATTTAGGTCATAAGTACCTAGCAGTTTCCCCAAAAGACACAGGTTCCTCAATGCTTGTATTGGGTCAAGCAGTGATATCCCGGGTCCCTTTTAATAATGGTTTATGGACCTTTCCTCCAGGAAATTGTCCAAACCTTTTTTAAACCAAGCTACACTAACAGCTTTTACTACATCCTCCGGTAACAAATTCCAGAGTTTGATTAAACGTTGAGTGAAAAAATATTTTCTCTTATTAGTCTTAAATAGGTTAACCTGTAGCTTTATTGCATGTCCCCTAGTCTTTTTATATTCTGATGACGTAAACAATCGATCTAGGTTTACCCATTCCACTCCATTTATTAATTTATAGACCTCTATCATATCTCCTCTCAGTCGTCTCTTTTCCAGGTTGAAGAGCCCTAACCTTTTTAGCCTCTCTTCATATGAAGTTCCTGGAGAAGAGTATTCCACAAATTTACATACTACAATCCAGAATGCTTTAGCTCGACCGAAGAACCTGCGCACAATCTCATATCCCGGCACTACTAACAACCGGGTCTGGGAAGACCGTAACAGTCGGGGTGGACAGTACCAGTCCAAGAGCACCCACAAGTACCTTGGACGTGAAGTCTGCAACACTCTAAAAACCACCACCAACAATTTGAACTGCCCCTGCTGCCATACCAGCAACCAGTGCATCTGGGCCAATGAGGGTCAAGCACTCTCCCGGCACTGGACCCCTGTCAAGAGCCATGTGGCTGCATTCTCAATAATCCTCAAGCGATGAAGTCTGCTGTGGCAACCCAAAGTACAAGGTGTTACAGTAGTCAAGAGTACCAAGCAACAGGGACTGGACCACCTGTCACAAATCCTCGGTATAATGGTATGAACGCAACTGTCAGGCTAGCTGAAGCCTACCCCAGGCAGACTGGACAACATGAGAGACCTTATTCTCTCCAACCCCAGTGGGCTCTCAAACCCGGAGATAGTATGTCGATGCTGAAAATCCAAGTGCAGCACCATCCCAAAACACAGATAGTTTTATCTACATTAATGATGAGACTGCTCACTGATAACTAGTCATGGACTTGCGACAAGCAGACATTCAGTGTTCTACTGCTGTCTCCAAATCCCCATTCAGGATAGCCAAAATTTATCTGCACAAAGAAAATGGATGGTGGCTGAAAATCACCACTCTCTGAATAATTGCCACCATTATCTGAATAATTGTTGTACCGCCTTAGTTCCACCCACACACAATCATTGTACTAGCAGGATAGTTTCAGGGTGGTCAGCAGCACTATCTAGATAACACTGCTGAAATCAGGGTCTTTATGTGGATAATCTCTATGGAGGTGTTTTAAATATTAGGTCCATTGAGGGCAAAAATCAGAAGCCCAGTCACCACATAAAGATAAGCAGATGGAGTATCTGCTTGCCTTTTTGCCTGAAATTCAATGGAGTATCTGTTAAGGTACAGCTGCTGAACAGACAGCCCTGAATTTAAACTGATAACAGATTGGTTTAGATTAGTACTGTTCTTTGTGCAATTCCACTAAATGGAATGTATCTCCATAGCAGTTGAACATAGCCAGTATTGACATGACTCTTGGCCCTGCCTCTAATCTCTCTTCCTGCAAATTTTATAAGGAGCACTTAGATTAATGCTTGCTTTAGTGCTCATATTTTGAAAGGTAAAGCAGGCATGCACTTAATAAAATAAGGGCGTGAGTGGTCAAAAATGCATATTAAATCTAGGTGTGAGGGGGCGTTTCAAGATGGCAGTCGCAGTCATGTTCGGGTGAACACGTCTTTCCTTACTCATGGGGAATATGCGTAAGGGAAAGACTGGGCAGGTGCCTTCGCAGCCCGCTCTTACCTCAATGCCACGTGCTTCTGTTTCTGGACCATTGGATACTTATTTAGTTTGCGCTCCTCGGGATCCAGACAGTGCTGGTGGAGAATACCGATTGGCGGGACCATCGGAGTTGGAATGCTCGGTGACAGCCTCGGTGTCAACTTCCTCCCCAGTTGTGAGTCCAGTGCCTAAGGTTCTTCACAGCGGTTCACTGCCGGAAGGCTTCCTGGAGGTTTCCTCTCCTAGTTTGTCAGGGGAGGTCTCATTCTCGCGAGGGCAGGGGAAAAGTGAACCGGAGAGGCCTGTGAGTGGGGCCGGCAATGCCTGTCACTCTACTTCATCGTTGGCGCTAGCTGGAGGTGAGACCACAGGGAAGTTTGCTTCCCCTGTGCAACGAGAAGTTTCTTTGGTACCGGAGGTGATGCAGAATGTTGCAGCGTCTACTCCGGACGGGGCTTTCGTTATTCATCGCCCTATGAACTTTACTTTAGAATCGATTTGGAACGCTATCGTTTCTCTTGGAGAAGTTCTGCTCCTGCAGATTACATCTTTATCCTCCAAAGTAAAGTCTATGATTGAAACATTAACAGATTTAGAGAAGAAGGTCTCTGGTATCTCTATGGAATCTGCAGTTGAACAGAAGAGAATTACTAACTTAGAAGATCAAGCAGATGGCTTTAGAAAGAATTTTATGTTGGTACAAGTAAAACTGGAACAGTTAGATAATTCTACTCGTGTTAATAACTTGAGAGTTGTTAATTTTCCTAAGATGATGTCGGTCCCTGCTAAGGTTATGTTCAAGGAATATCTGACTGTGAAATTGGAGGTTTCTCCTGATCTAATGCCACCATTGGTAAAAATGTATTATCTTCCAAAGGCTAAGCGTGTTTCTTCTGGGGGTATATCAGGGGGTGGCTTGATGCAAGGAGATGCTCTCAATGTCACAGATTTAGTGGAAAATTCTGGTCTTGATTCTCAGGAACCCTCTACCCTATTAGTAACATTCGCTCTGTTATCAGATAAGGAGTGGTTATTGAAACTTTTTTTTCAAAAAAAGAAGCTCCTGTTCAGAGGTTTAGCTGTACGCATGTATCTGGATTTGTCAAGGGAGACCCAGAAACGGCGCAGAGAGTTTCTACTGCTCTGTCCTTGAATTATACAACTGGGTGGGCTTTTTTTTTTCTTAAACATCCATGCAAATGTTTGATTAAGTATCACTCTATTTCTTATGTAATTTTGAACCCTCCCAGTTGCTTGCCTTTATAAATGCCAGGCGCCTAGAATCTTCTATTGATCCCTCCTAGAGCTCATAATTAGAATTTGGTCTGGATTTTTCACTGCCTCCTTTTCTTTTGCATGTTTTGTAATTAGTTTGGTGAAACTTACCCCCCTCGTTGTGGACTAGTTAAGGTTAGCACTTCAATGGTTTCTTTTGTATCTTTTCTTGATAGGATATTATGTATGTATGCCTATATCCTGATTAATGATCTCTTGTGCTGCCCTGTTTTCTAGGAGAAGGGTTTGTTTAAACCTTCTTGAAGTTATTGTAAAATTGCATAAATATAAAATTTAAAAAAAAATCTAGGTGTGAGTCCTCACACCAGCCCAATGGCTTGTATAAATATTTGTGCATATCTAATGTGTGCAAGATCATATTTTGTAATATATATCTGTAACTGTGCACTCCATCCATCCTCCACTAAAATTTCATCCATGTGAATGCCCACGGTGAAATATGCGCTATCGGCCTTATGCATGTATTTAAAGAATAACAATCTCCTAAATTCTGACATAAATTCCTATTACTGCACATGAATCTCTAAAACTGTGATATACACATTTAGATATTGCATACATTTTTGTGGCTCCTTGTAAAATTATCCCTATCACCTGTGGCCAGACATCAAGATCTCTGGCCAGAAATTATGTTCTGGCCACTGCTAAGCTTTGCAAGTAAAGGACTTACGCAGTTAGCAACTAGTGCATAAGTCCTTTTCAGTATCGACCTTATAGGTGCTCGGAGCATTTCTGTTTTCACTTTAATTGTAATTAAAGAGCACAGCCATGATCGAGGTGTATCACAACGATCAACTTCCTTCAAATTTCAGTGGGAGGAGATGTGCAAAGATATTCAGAGTGAAAGCAAGATGTGAGCTTCACACCTTTATGGGAACCAGACAACTCCTCCTCAAATTGTATCAACGTACAATGTGAATGTGGAAGTTTTCAGAAAACAGGTAAAAGGGGGAGAAAATTCACCCTACTACTACTACTACTATTTAGCACTTGTATAGCGCCACGCATGCGGCGCTGTACAGCTACCTACAAGAGGCAGCCAAAATACAGAGACAGTCTCTGCCCGTCAGAGTCATGCTCATCGGAGCTTACAATCTAGTCAGAACAATAAAGAGCAATGGTCAGTTTAGTGCAAGGCACGGTATGGTCTATACAATTGGTTTACCTGTTCTTTGTAAACACAGATCAGCTTGCTGCACTGTGCTAGTCATTCTGTTTCATGTAAACCGCATTGATGTTCAATAGCGCGGTATAAAAGAGACTGTAAATAAATAAATAAATTGGTCATAAGAAATGACGGAGTTTAAGATAAGAAGGGGATGGAAGTCAGGATCTGAAAGCAATGGTGAAGAGGTGGGCCTTCAATCTGGATTTGAAGAGGGCCAGGGAGGGTGCCTGGCGTATAGACACAGGTAGGTTATTCCAGGCATAGGGTGCAGCAAGGAGAAAGGAGCGAAATCGGGAGTTAGCGGTGCATTGGCAAAACTCCCCCTTCCCCTTTTCAAAAACAGCAAGATGTTGTATATCTGATGAGTATAACCATACTGTAGGTGGGGGGGGGGGGGGGGTTATAGAGCTATCAAATAACACAGATAATGCTGGAATCCATTTAAAATGTTTACCAATTATTTTTGTGAATGCATTTTGTAAAAATAAAATGAAAAGTCTGCGAGGTGAAAATGTTACCTTTAGGCTTCTTTAACTCCTTATGGGGCCCTGAGGATGGGCCCCCATCTCACCCCCCCCCCCCCAGCAGCATTTTTCCTCCCTACCCCCTCCCTCCACCAGCAGAATCTCTCCTCCCTTTCCTCCCAGGGCAGCATCTCTCCCTTCTCCCCATCCCTCCTCCGTCCCTGCTGCCACACTTCATTTAGCATGGGTCTTTCAGTCCTTTTGTGCACCTAAAATCAGTTATTTCCATCTCTTCCAATGCAAACTTCCCATCTCGAAGGAAGCTGGACTGACAAACTTTGAGAAGTCTCAGAGACTGGAAGGCCCCATGCTGCCTGTTACTGTGCTTCCCACCTTGTCCACTGCCATGCCACCTGGGAGACAAGCGATCACCACACTAATTATACAGTAGCAGCCACTCTTGTGCATCAGGGCAGTTGGGCAGCTGGGCACCTCTTGTGCAGGGGCCTGGGGCAGCTGCCCCTTTTGCCCATAGTGGCTATGCTTACAATGCACAAAGAAAACAGGGCTGGTGCAAGATTATTCACATGCCCTAGGCAAGCCGTAAGCCTTGTGCTCCCCTTCCCCTGCAAGTTTCAAGTCCCTAGACCCACCTTGAGAATTTTATTATTAAACTCAGAAATCATGATCACCTCAATACGACCACTCACAGAACAAGCCTGTAAAAAATTACATAATTGTACATCCTACTTTTAAATATTAAGGAGCATGTTTACTAAGCCCCATGCTAGTAGCTTGGCTTAGGGCTGCATTACTACCCAAGACTTAGTGCTAGAGGCAGGGGGATGGAGGCAGCCATCCCCCTGAATTTAGCACTGCTTGCAGTATTAATACTGCAATGGGGAGCAACTACCGTCACTCATTGTTCTGGCAGTAGTTGCTCACTGATAAGCATTGGCAGCATGAACTTTCAAGGGATGCTCTAGTAGCATCCTATTGGGAATACCCATCCCCCCTCCTCCCGAAGCATGCTGCCCAGTAGCATGGGTTTTTTAGTACAGTAACCCATGTTACTTTTCAGCACAGTGCCAAAAATGTGTACTAGCTGGGTAGCGTGCTTTAGTAAACATACCCCTAAACTATTGCTTTGCACATATCCATAATGGGGGTCATTCTCAACCACGAATAATGGGGATGTACTTCCAGCCTGAATAAACATCCCCAATATTCATCCAAATGTGGCTGCTGGAAAAGGTTCCCCATCTGTATGGGGTGCCTTAGATGGGGGCGGGAGGAGGGCGGAACGAGGGCAGGTCATCTCCTCAGACATACAGGGCCTATTCTGAGGTTGGCCCTGTACGTTCAGGGTCAGCCGGGTAGATGGGGAACTTATTCCACCTTGGAGATAAAATAAGTCCCCTGGGGATGGTGATGCAGGGTGAGGTCAGTGGGCAAGGGGGTGGAGGAGCTTTCCGACAGCTGGACCCTGTCTTTGGAAGGCCACATTGAGGGTCGGGCTGCGGGGAAAGAACATTGTTGCGGCATCTGGGGATTGCGGCTCCTTAATGGAGCCTCAGTGCCGTGGCAGCATGACACCATGGCTCTGTGGCTCCATTAAGGAGCCTGACTGAGTTAGCTGGGTAAGTGGCTGGACGTCCAGGGTGCCTGAATAGGGACATGTTTCAGACGTCCAGTCACTGTGCTGCGATTCTGCTCCTGCAGGGATGTCTAGCCCTCACAGGAGAAGAATTAGCTGTGTCTCTCGGCCATCCGGATGTCTGTATGTCCGGGCGGCCCAGGGATGTACAAAGCAGAATGTGCTTCAATAAGGATAATTTTCAACAGTTATCTAAAGGGGATATTTGAAAAATGCTCTCTATCCCTGCAGGTGATGGTTCCTTTAGGTTTGTCTGACTGTCAGGTCCTACTGTTTTATTTTGACTGCAGCTGCTCTTTGCCACCTTTTCAAAGTTTCCATCCTAGGTGACCACCTAATCTTGCCTAATAATTAAGCTGGCTCTGAAAGAAATGTCATGTGAAATGTATGCCCATTTTATGGTGATAATGCAAGCAAATGATTGTACAAACATCTTTCTCACAGCCAGGTTGCAAAAGTAAAATGTATATTGAAATATCAATTTAACAGAAATGGATGGTAATACTAACTTTTCTGACCCTGTACATCCAAACATCCATACGTCCAAACACCTACACAGGGATGTCTCCTAATTTTTCTAGATATATCCTCAGCCTTCGACTCTCATCCTCACAATCAACTCTTTGACAGGCTCTATGACATCGGCCTTAGGAGTACCACCCTTGACTGGTTCTGTTCTTACTTTGACCACAGAACACAGCAGGTACGAATTTGCGAAAAGACCTCCCAATCATTCATTCAATCTCAAGGCATTCCTCAGGGTTCCAGCCTATCTGCACTTCTTTCAATATCTTTCTCTAACCTATATGTAAAATTTTCAAGGATAACCATACAAATGATACTCTGTATTACAACCTGAAAGACCTGACTGTATCTTATTCAAGACTGGAAAATATGTAACTGATATATGATAGCTGACAGGTCTCAGAATACTCGGGCTGCCATTGACTTGAAAACTCTCTGTCAAAATGGACTATACACCCTTCAAAAATCAATGACCTGTATCTATGCAGCTACTTATTTTAACCTTATGTTATAAAAATAACACAGTGCTTAGCTTTTAAAGGTGAGTCTGATTGTCAGTAAAATTTTCCAGGTTTACAAAATCCAATATCAACTGTTCAATGTAATTTCAGTTTGTTCAATGTAAACCGCACTGATGCAGAATAGCGCAGTATATAAGAGAATGTAAATAAATAAATAAATAAATAAACTCTATGCAGACGACATTATGTTTTTCACTCCGTTTAACATCGCAAAGCCCGACTTCACTAATATCAACAATTGCTTCAAGCAAATTAGACATTGGCTCCAGCAACACAATCTCTTCATCAACCTAACCAAAACAAAAGCCCTCCACCTATTCACGGCCCCATCTTACACCCTCCCTTCTTCCCCAGTCCTAGGTGATTATACGATCTCCGTAAAAACTGAAGTTAAATACCTAGGCATAATACTTGATCAGCATCTCATCTTCCATGTACACATATGTTAAACAACTCATTCAATTTACTCTAAGATCAGAACATTGAGAAACCTTCACCCTCTGGGTTTAATAAACTCCTTCCGTACCGTTCGCCAAGCTCATACTACCCCTACCCTTGACTACTGCAACCTCATATACCATGGCCTCTCAAAGCTTAGCATCCACCCCCTCCAATTAGCCCAGAACACAATAGCATGTCTAATCTCCAAGAACCCCAGAAGATTGCACATTACCCCCATACTTCAACAACTCCACTGGCTCCCTACCCTATCTAAAATAAAATTTAAAACCCTCACGCTAATTCACAAAGTTATCCTTTATGAATCTGCCCCTGGCCTTTGCTTGCTCCTAACCAAGCCGTCCAGCTCCAGATCTCACAGGCCTAACTCTGCAAACCTACTACACATCCCAGTCCAAAAACTAAAAAGCTCACAAACTACCTGCAAATGTACTTTCTCCCTCTATGCCCCCGCAGAATGGAACGCCCTCCCTCCTGACCTTCGAAATTGCTCTGGTCATGCAGAATTCTGGAAAAAATTTAAAATACTCCTTTTCCAGGATTACTATAATACCACCTCACAAAGCAACATCCAACTAAATGCTACCTAGACTTAGCTAACCCACTACCCTCCCTCTTCTCTTTATCCTTCCCCCACCCCCTTCTTCTCCTTCCAATGTACATAGTTACCTTTTCTGGCATTATAACCAACTGTTATCTTTGTGTTCTCTAAGTTCTTCCTCTATGTAAAACAGATGTACCCATACTGTTAATTTTGAGTTCCATGTAAATCATCTTGAATTCTAAATATATATACCCTAGAGGAGAGGAGAGAAGGGACAGGGGAGATATGATATAGATGTTTAAATACTTAAAGGGTATTAATGAACAAACAAACCTTTTTCAGAGATGGAGAAGCTGTAGAACTAAAGGACATGAAATGAAGCGGTAAGGGGTAAACTTAAAAGCAACATCAGGAAATATTTTTTCAAGGGAAGGGTGATGGATGCTTGGAATACCTTCCTGAAGGAGGTGGTGGAACAAAAACAGTGACGGAATACAAAAAAGCAAGTTACAGTTGTTGATCATGTGACTCCTTGCAGCCTATTGACTCAAAACTGAATGCAGAGTTGCCATGTTATCCAGTTGTAGGAGTGAGATTTTTGGCAAGTTCTGATTTTACATTTGCATTGCAATGCAGTACGGTGTTTGTAGTCTCTGATTTTACCCACTGGAATCAGTTCTGCAGGCCCCATAAAACATCAGCATGAGATTGTCAGAAATTTATTTATTTATTTTATTTATTTATTTAACAATTTTTATATACCGCCTTATCATTTAATCAAGGCGGTTTACAATAAAACTTCAACTTTTACAGAGAGCTTGTATATGGAGACAATAACATTGATAACTTAAAACAATCACAGAAGATTTCTGTGAGGAACTAAGGGGAGGGAGCAAGTGGGAGTACTGACACTAAACTTATATACATCATAACAAGAATGGAGGGTGGAAGGGAGGTGCAGAGCGAGGCATGATTAGTGTGGCTAGGGATCTTCATTGAATTGTTCAATGAATAAGAAGGTTTTGAGTAACTTTCATAAATCTTTTACGTCTGTTGTGGATCTTAGCTTTTCAGGGAGATAATTCCAAATAGTGGGGGCAGCAAGCGAGAAAGCTCTCATAGAGGTGGATTTATTGTTTTTTGTGAACAGGCTAGGGGTTGCTATGGTGGTTTTGGTGTTGTTCCTGTCAGGACTTTTACTTGCTTTGGTGCCGATGAGCTGTTGCAGTATTTCTGCCAACATGTTATTTTTGATCTTGAAGGTGGTGAGAGCCAATTTATATTTTGCTCGTGACGAGATTGGTAACCAGTGCAGGTCAATCAGGATGGGAGTTATATGGTCTTGTTGAGAAGCTCCAGTGATGATACGGGCAGCAGTATTTTGTACTAGTTGAAGAGGACGGGTGTAATGTTTGGATAGTCCTTGGAAGAGGAGATTACAGTAGTCTAGCACAGGTGTAATGATAGCCTGGTATACTGTGCAGTAGTGTTCTTTGTTGATGAGAGGCTTTAGTCTTCCTATCATTGCTAATTTATAGTAGGCGGTCTTGGATGTCTTGTTGATATGCACTTGGAGGGTAAGTTGCTTGTCTAGTGTCAATCCGAGGTACTGAACTTCGTTTCTTATTGTGATTGGTATATTTGCGATGTTGATTGTGGTGGGAGGGGCGAACGTAGTTTCCCTTGTAATGATGATTGCTTCAGACTTTTTTATGTTGATGTTCAAGTTGTTATTAGTGAGCCAGGTCGTCATTTTTTGTATACATGGTATAGTCTGGGGAGTCTAGATGGACTGGGGTATATACCATAATATCGTTGGCATATATGGCATATTGTATCTTGTATTTATTAAATATCTTGCATATATCCAGCACTGGCCTAAAATCTCACTCCTGGAACTGAGTAACTTGGCAGCTCTGTGAATGTCTAACCAATAGGCAGTGGGAGGATATATAAGAAACACATGCTTCTTGCTTGTCCTGCTATCACTTTCAATTCAGTACTAAGTTATCATAATAGAGAAGAGTAGCTGTAGTCTTAGGCGGATGTCTTTTTTTCACCAGTATCATTGGTAGCCTTCAGCAAATCTCTTGCCTCTTCCACCATCTGAACCCTAGTAGAAAGGAGACAGGGGAAATAAATGGGTGTCAAAGAGAGAAGAAGGATGGTATAGTACAATGGGAAATAAGAGAAACAGAAGGAAAATATTAGGTGGTATGGGGAGATTATGAAATTGTGGAGAGTGAAAGAGGAGGACAATAGGGAGATGATGGACTCTAGGATTGAAGGCAAGGATGAAAGAATGAGGAGATGCTGGACTTCGAGCAGAAAAGAGAGATAGAGGAGATATTGGACTGTAGGGGATGAAATGCTGGATCCTGGGGGGGTGGAGAAGGGGGAGGAAGAGAGAAAAGAGGTTGTCTGATATAGTGAAACCATGTGGGATGAGGACATAGGAGGATTTTTATTTATTTTATTTTTTTATTATTAGCATTTATATACCGCCTTTTCCAGAGATCAAATGTGATTTACAGTAAACAAAAATGAGATCAATTATATGGAACGGTTCGAGTAACTATAAACAATAAACTTGGGATTGCACATGTAGCCCAACTGTGAGCTATTTACAATGAGTGAATGTTTGGGCTTTCAATATAGGAGTGTAGAGAGTGTTTTGTTTTCATATACAGAGTGTGCACTATTAAACAGACCTGCACTATTGCATAAACCTACATTATTTACAAACATTTTGCTAATTTGAGAACATGTGCTTTTTATAATGTATATATAAAAGCGTTGTTGGAATCAGGCGGAAATTATGTTGGGAGTGAAGGGTCATCTGATTACTGGGGGGGGGCGGGGGGTATGTTAGGTTGGGTATTAGGTTGGGTCAGTGTTGACAGGTTCCAGTGTATTTCCGAAATGCTGTTTAAAAAGGTGTGTTTTGAGTTCTTTGCTCTTCGTTTGTCAGGTAGGGTGTTCCAGAGTATGTGTGCAAAGTAAGAGAATTCTCTATTGCTATTGGCTCGGTTAGACTTACAGAAGTATGGGGGAACCATTAGTATATTCTGGGTGCAGCCTCTTCTTAGTCATGCGTCTGTTGGTTTGGTGATGAGGGAAGTAAGGTAAGAAGGGTCTAAATCCGTGAAAGGTTTAAATGCTGTCATTAGCGATTTGTAGTTTATACGACTTTGGATTGGAAGCCAGAGTAAGTTATATAATATGGGTGTGATATGGTATGTTATATGGGCCTTTCAGGCAAATGATGCAGCAACATGTAAGGCCATCTGCAGTTGGTTTAGGCGTTGTTTAGATAGACATTGCAGGATGCTGTTGCAAATGTCGAAGTGTGGCGTAATCAACGCCTGGAGGACTGATCTGAAGTCATGGTTCAGGAGTAGTGGTCTTAGCTGTTGTATCAAGTTAGATATTTTTGGTTGTGAATTTTATATGTGTGGTCATACAGAGGGTCTGGTCTAAGATGACCCTAAGATATTTTACCTCATTTTTTACTTAGAGGTCGGTCTCACTGAGGGGCAATTTTGGAGGAGGAGTGAAGCCTTGGTTCCTTGTTATATATAGCACCTCGATTTTGCCGAAGTTGATCTGGAGGTTGTGACTGTTAAGCCACTTTGATGCTTCGCTGAAACAATCGGTAATTTGGTGGAGGATGGGGTTTGTGATGTTAAAAGGAAGATATAATGTTATATCATCCGCATAAATATGGTAACCTACACTGAATATTTTAAAGATAGCACAGATGGGCTGGAGGTATATGTTAAAAAGAAGTGCTCACAGGGCAGAGCTTTGAGGTAGGCCTTGTTCTTGTTTGTATGCTTTGGATGTGTTTAATTTTAACCTGATGGGTTCTGCCTGGATTGAAATAGAGCTGAGAAGGTAGCAAAAAGGGATAATCAGAAACTGGGTGGGATATAAGAGAGAACAAAAGAAGTTTTGAGGGTATGACAGCACATTTTATAATGTATACACATAAATTGCAGCTCCACTCATGGTCTGCCCTAAACCTGCATCTGAACATGCCTGCTGTAGAGTCAGTTTCCAATACATGCATTCCTGTCAACACACTTACTTTTAGATGTGTAGTGATTTTATAAAATGCATTTTACATGTAGTGAAAGCACATTTTAGATAGCACATGGAAAGTGGAATTGAGACAGTGAGGTCAGGATGAAACTATTCTGCCAATATTTTAGAATAGGCCCTGCCAAATGTGGAGCCTTTTGTAAAATATGTGTAAGGATAAGCAGGAGAGCATGTGCATTTTCTGGCATGTAGAGCCAGAGAAGTGATGTGGGAAAAATCAGCGGAGAAAATTCAGCGACCTCCATGTTTAAATGCTGGCATTTACACGTGCAAGTCAGGGAGCAACCATACATTTTTGAGTCCATTGGGTCTCTGGGATGTGTGGTTTTACAAAATCCTTCACTTATACAAAACAGCAAAATTGTCAGTTATACATACAAGCAGAGCTACTTATATGTTCAGTTTCCCAAGTAATGCTGCTTCTTCTTTGGACATGTCCTTGAGCACATGGTTCTTCTTTTGTGCATACCACCAATTCTACATTTTTATGCAGCACTATACATATTTTCTGAAAGACTCAATATCTGGGGAGCCTTTTATAAAAAACTATTACAGTTCTTGCACACACCTAAATGTCTGTCTTCCAAGCTAGTGAGCCTATTCAAAATTTGGCTCCATGTGTATTTAAAATTCTCCATTAATATTTTATTCCTGACTTCTTATTACAAATCACTTTGGACAATTTGGACAGGGAAGTGGTATACCAGAATAAGAGATTGACAGACAACTAATCAACCAACCAATCAGCCAACCTGTGTTAGCGAAAGAGATAGTGGAGTAGAGTCATCTATCCAGCTTTTTAGAAGCGCCAGCCTTAAGGCACAGAATAATGTATCAACAGTGGCTGAAACTTAGAGCTCGCAAGTACCACAATCCTAGCTACAGTAAGACCAAGTCCTTGGCCTGCAAATACTCTTCCTTGACTTCCTTCTGAAGTTTAAATTTACAGCAAAGTCGTTTATGGTTACAAAACAGACAAATGGATTATTATAGCTTACTTTCCTTTATAATTTAGTTAAGCAACTTAATTTATATCAATTAATTTTGCTGTTTGCTGGATAAAAGAAGCTTAAATGATTATTTACTAGACCTTATGACTAAATCATTACAACCTAATCAGAGCAGTGGTTAACCACTGCTAAAGTCATAAAGTTTGGGCCCGTGGAAGCAATTAGAATTGCCTACTGTTTCTCCATGGGTCATAAGACAGAGGTGTGGAAACATGCAACCTTCTTTAAGCTCTCCAACTCCTCCATCTGCAGAACTGCGATGTTTACATCCTATAACACCTTTCTCTTCCTTACTTCCTCAAGGCTCTGCAGAATTCCCTACTTTGTGTTGGTTTCTGATGCTGTGCTTCATTTTTTTCCCATTTGCTGCATTTCGCTAGATAGATTTGTGTGTGCCAATGCATCAATCCAGAGTGGGGGCAGACTTTCACAAGACTTAGCCACCCTTTAAGCCTATTTTCATCACTTGTCTCTGCAAACCTTATGCCTTCTTTTAATATTCTCTTTTACTGCAGTCACTGTGTCTGCAATAAAACAGAATGCAAAAAAGACATAAGGTTGTAGAGGCAAGTGATGAAAATAGGCCTAAAGCGTGGCTAAGCTAAGTGAAAGTCTGCCCCCACTCTGGTTTGATGCCTCTTTTACAGATATGCAGATAGAAATAGTATAGGAAGAAAGATTGAGGTCAAGGTGAGGTCTTTCTGTTTATTAAACTGGAGTGGTACTATTGAAAAATGAGGCATACTATTAATAAATAGTGCATCCTGTTGAGCAATAGTGTACACTATTGATAACACAGGACAAACCTCAAATTTCAGATTTGTTTTCCTGTTGTTTCAGGTAATGAACTTTTTACCATGTAAAGTGTGTGTTATCCTTCTGAGTGCATACTAAAAGGTTCATTTTAGAAGCCCTATTTGTGCTTTGAACAGCCAAAAAATGGGCATAAGGACGTCTCCAGAGCCATATTAGAAGTCAGCACTGGTAACATCCCCAGCATGACTACTACTACTGATTATTTGTATAGCGCTACAAAGCATATGCAGTGCTGAGCAGACGCATGTAAAAGGCGGGGCCTGCACATCAGATCTTATAATCTAGTCAAGACAGCACAACAGCTGAGGACAAGTGTATATCTAGGGCAGGGGTAGGGAACCCTGGTCCTGGAGAGCCGCAGACCAGTCAGGTTTTCGGGATATTCCTAATGAATATGCATGAGATATATATGCATTAGAGATATCCTGCCAACCTGACTGGTTTGTGGCCCTCCAGGGCTGGATTTGGAGACCCCTGCCTTACACCTCTGTCATTTAAGATTGTGAGTGGGCAAGGTGCAGATGTCCTAGACATCGAAAGGGTATATAGAATGTGTCACATTCCTCCTCGATTCTCACCACCACCAAAAAGTTGTCTAATAGACAATATTTTGGTGGTGGCGAGAAGTGAGGAGGAATGTGACACATTCTATCTAACCTTTTTGATGTCTTGGACATCTGCACCTTGCCCACTCACAATCTTAAATGACAGAGGTGTAAGGCAGGGGTCTCCAAATCCAGCCCTGGAGGGCCACAAACCAGTCAGGTTGGCAGGATATCTCTAATGCATATATATCTCATGCATATTCATTAGGGATATCCCGAAAACCTGACTGGTCTGCGGCTCTCCAGGACCAGGGTTCCCTACCCCTGATCTAGGGGAATGGTAAGGAAACACATTGACTAACTAGAGACTAAGCAGATCAGGAACAAAATCAGCACAAGGACACCCATGTCTGAATAGGGATGTGATGGAGGTGTGGCCAGGGCATTCTCAGGTTTTTGGACATCCCCTCTTGATCTCAGAATGTCTTGGATGCTCAGCTGCTCTTTTTGGCTGAGAAACATCTAGATGGTGTACAGAAGACACTCCATCATCCCTACTATTCAGCAATAGTGGGATTTAAACCCTGGCTTATTTGCTCCTAGCCCATTACTCTAGAAGTCTGGATCCCAATTCCTGGTTCTGCGGATATCAATGTAGAGACCCTAGCAGACGTTCATATGAGACATGTCCGCATTTGTGAAATTGTGTCTGTACCTGACATGCCTGCATTTTTTTCAGATTTTCTGGCTTAGATGTCACAGATTAAACTGGGAAGTCCCTTCTAAAATTCCATTTATGGGTATAAGGAGCTGCTGTGCGAAAAAAAAAAAAAAAACAGAAAATGGAAGGATTAACTACTATAACAGTTCCTAGAGAAGAAGGTCACTTGTAAGCTATCAGTGCATGCTAAGTTGTGCAATAATTGCTTAGTGCATTTTAATAAACAGGCCCCTAAGATTTTTGATATACATTTCATTTTTATGACCATTACAACAGATTTTCCTCTCAGTTTCATAATAAAAGAAAATGGGGGGCATATTCAAAGGAGATAGTGCAACTGAACATTGCCACAGAACACAGAAAATATGTCCAGTTAAAATCTGGGAGATTTGTAAGCAGATCGGGAGTGGTCGTGGTCACTATCCAGTTAGTGGTGATATTCAGCTGCTAACCAGATAGTTAAACCAGTTAAAATTAGGACAGGTCTAATGGCTGTCCTAAATTTAATCATTTTTCGCTATCTGGTTAGCAGCTAAATATTGCCACTGACTGGAAGATGCTGTCTGGAGAAATACGATATTCAGCGCCAAGCACTGGATATGTTTCAGTGCTGAATATCCAGTTTAGATATAAACAGTGACAGCTAGGCTCTTTAAAAGCACCTATCCACCACTTACCAAGATCAAGCTATGACTTTCCCAAAAACATACTAAATGAAAGGCCCAGAATAAGGTTCCAAAGTCTGAAAATCCAGGATCTGCTTCCTGCGGGGCCTTTTCTTTGAAGCAGTGTATATGGAGGGCTCTCCTGCTATGCCTAAACTGGTTTATTTCTTTTTCCTTCTTTTCCTCACTTTTTCCTTTTTGGATCCAATTCAGCAAGGCAACGTGCAGGGCTGCACATCACGGTGGGATGTGCAGCCCTACAAGTCGTCCTGCTTGTATTCCACCACAGACTCTCCATGCACGGCCAGAGCAGCAGTACAGAGAGAGCTCAGGGGGCGGGAGGGGGCGGAGTATGGGCAGAGTAGGGATGGGCCGAAATGGCAGGACATATAGGACTGATACAGGTCATGGTCCCTTATGTCCTGTGGGGGCAGAATGGACGTGCTGCTTGTTCCACTGCGGAGGTGGAAAAAGCGGTGAAGAGGAAGGTGATCAGGCCTGGGAACTGCACACAGGGCTGGGATCAGTGGCCAGTAGGTCCCCGCCACCCAATCTGAGCCCCAGCTGCCTGACCCAGGGTCAGGCGGTGGGGTAACAGGGGATCAGCACCGCAGTGGGTACTCTGGCATGCGGGGTGGATGGCCCTGCAGGGATTCAGGGGCACTCCAAGCCATCTCAGGGCTCGATCCTGCACCCATGAGAACGTCTGGCTCCCATGGTGAAGAATCCTAAAGGGCCCATCCTACTCAGGGCCATCCAGACAACCCGGACGTTTCCCTACTGGAATCGGGCTCCAAGTCTTTTCTGCTGCAGCCAAGTACCATAAGAGTCTCCACAATAGCAATGTATTCATGGATAACAGATAACCTTAAGATGTAGAAAATAAACCCTGGATTCATTAAGACACATTTTAGATAGACTAATTAGGTGAATCCTTGGACATACATGTCAAAATGTCCAAAATTATGTAGGAGGAGGAGTAGACATGTGTAAATGCATTCTAAAATTAGCTTATCCCTCCTTGAAAGATGAATGTCTCTGTCAATGTGCCAAGAAATGGTGGCATGCAGAATAAAGGACCAGACACCAGGGAGAGGGGCAATTTCAGAAACGTGCACTCGCAAAACATGGATGTGGGAGAACCTAGCAACATAGATGAGTCAGCGTCAGTATTCTAGACCCTGCACATGTACATGTGGTCGCATCTGCATATGGGCTGGTTAGACCCCTGAGACAGGACAGAGAGATATAGAACACAAAACACCTTCATTGTCCCTGCCACAAGGGCCAGAAACACCTGTTCAAGAGCATTCTTGCTATATGCACCAAGCCTCTGGAACACACTCCCAGACAGAATAAGTGCCTGCATCGAGCTCAGCACCTTACATAATGAACTAAAACACACCTGTTCCAAGAACACTTTGAACTGTGACATAAACCTGTTTAACAGACCATGTGATCTAAGCGCAACACAACAACCAGCACAGTTCTAAGAAGCAACACATTCTCTAACTTTCCCATCCCTACCCCAACCAAGTTGATTCACCCCAATACTCCTCTAACACTACACCACCATCAACCCCACATCTGATCTCTAACCTAGTTATGGTACAAGTAAATTATTATTTATACTTCAGCTTTTTGTGAATGCTATACGTAATACCACCATTCAGATATTGGATGGAGCCTTGTAAACTTGTTATAGTTATATGTAAACTGCTTTGAATCCAAGAAACGCGGTATATAAAAATGAATAAATAAAAATAAAATTTTTCAAAATGGGGACATGCAGTGGCATAGCAGTACAGAGGCTTTGATATTTACTTGTTCCTTCTTTAAGGGGGAGAAAATTACTGGGGAATTGGAAGGGCATCCCCTTATTATCACTACTGGTGAAAGCTGGTGGAAATGAGCACTTTCATGGTGCTTGTTCATGCCAGGGGACAGGTCTACATATGAGCGTGTCTGCTAGTGTGCTTAAACATACAGTATGGCGCTGCTGTGAGACCTGAGATGAATGTGAATCTTTCTTGGTCTGCCCTGGAATGCCTCCGCCACATGCTCATGGAACATTGACATGATCTCGGAGGAAACATTTATTTATTTATTTTATTTATTTAGCACATATTTATATACCGCTCTTTCCCAAGTATCAAGTGCGGTTTACAGTGAACAGAAGAAATTCAAGGTACATGATTAATCATATCCTAGTCGTTTACAGGGAACAGATTTAACTTTTTACAATTAACAGTGTAATTAGAGGTATACAAACATTGGTTACATCCAGAGGTATTTTGTGGATGTAGTCAAACCTTTTACATATTTACATTAATTTTATACAATTTGAGATACATGAGAACGACCTTTTAATATGAGATTTTGCATTTATTTTTATCATGTAGGCGTATGCCATTTAAAGATTATTACCCTGTGTCCCATATACATATACATTTGGCCCTTTCTAAATTTGCTGTTGGGATATGGATGCAATTTGCACATGTGTATGGGCATTTTCCCATGTGCAAATCACAAATACAGCTTCTAAAGTAACTCCTATTGAGTACAATAAATTCACCAAACAACACACTCTCTCATCGTACCATTGTGATTTAGGAATGAGGCTGATTCTCTCCATAATATGTGCATAATATATGCAAAACTATTCATTTTGGAGATGTCAAGGCATATCTTAAATAGGCCATTTATGTGGTTTCAGCAACATCCAAGTAGAAATGTCTGAAAAGCTTAGCTAGCAGAGAGTAGGCACGTGTAAGTCCAATGTAAAATTGACAAACCACTGCCTTTCACCGTGGATGTGCACTTTATATCAAAGAAGAAAGCTTAAGAACCCTTGGGGATGGGAATCAGTGTTCAGTGGAAGGAGTTAACTCACAAAGATACACAAAGGAAAATCAACATCAAAAACTTGCCTTTACAGCTGGCATATATAAATGTCAACACTTACTGTATGTGTGTATCTGTCATTTTGTAAATCTAGACGTGTAGATGCCACTATTTCACTACAGAAGGCTCTATTTTTCCCTTGTTCTGATTAAGAGAGGGAAGTAAATATGGGGGATAAAGGGGGGATATCCCCTTGAATCCCTTCTGTAAAGAGAAGGGCAAAAGTAGCACTTTTTTCATATTTGTGTCAGGGAGCAGGTATAAATCTGGACGTGGACAATGCTATTTTACATATGCATCCTCTATATGAAATCAGAGCTACACGTGTAGATTTAGGTGCTACTCAGGTCATGCTTCAATATGCCCCTGTACAACATAGACATTATTGGGGTCATTCTGTCCCGCAAATAGCGCGGATGGACGTCCTGTTTGGACATCCATCCCTGATATTTGCTCCCCTGCCGGCCCCGGCTACTGCCTCCCCATATGAACAGCTCGTTTGTGCAGGGAGGCTTAGACAGGGGTGTTCTGGAGGCAGAGTGAGGGCAGGGCATGGGCGGTCCATGACCCCGGACATACAGGGTCAATTCTGAAGTCGGCTCTGTACATCCGGGACCGGGAAAATAGGGGTGGAATATGTCCCACTGGACATTGGGGGATCCTGCTGCTGGGCCCGGTTAAAAAGGTAAAGGGGTGTAGGAAGCTCCCCGCAGCTGGACCCTGGCCACAGGAGGCTGGAGCAGGATCCGGCTGCAGGGAATGAGGTAAATCAGCAGTGGCTGGCATTCACGGCTCCTGAATACGACAGAATGCCATGGCAATGCGGCTCTATTTAGGAGCCCGACTGAGGTAGTTGGGCATGTGGATGGGCATGCAGGCCAATCGTAATCGGGGCCCGGCCTGCACGTTCAGGCCATAGACCTGATTCTGATCCCTCGGTCAAGTCTAGCCCTCGCGGGATCAGAATCAGGTCTATCTCTGGGCGTCCCGATTCTAATCGGCCGCAAAGTGGTCTAGACAGCCACATTGGAATGTACCTCAATATGGACATCCATGTGTAAAATGGGTCCTTTCTAAAATGGCCTTTTACATGTGAATGTAATTTATATGTGTAAGTGGTTGTATTTATAGGTGCAAATCACAAATAAACTTCTACAATGACTCCCATGGCCTCCAAGTGAAGCAAGCCATCCTGTCAGATATGAGCTTTCCTCCATTATGCAGTCTGCTGAATGTCCCTCTGTAGGTGGCAAGTTTATAATGATTAGGGCATTTATTCCTAGGTGTTTATAAACTGTAAATGTAGGTGTTTATTTTCCAGATTATTAGTTGTTTTTTGAGGATACAAAACACTGGTGTTTATTAGTGTTTTTCACGTCACAGGCACTAATGCTGGGTACCTTTTCCGGTGGAACCAAACATGTACGTTAATGTCACTTAGGAATTGTTAATGCAGACAAGACATAAAAGCTGAGTGGAGGATACAAGACAAGTCGTGAAAAAATCCCAGAGGAAGTAGTATTTTTTTTTTAGTGTTTATCTAATAAAAACCTATTTTAAGTTTTTTTGCAACAGGAATTTTTTTTATCGATGTTTATTGGTTAAAACCTAAAATTAGAAGTCATTATTGATTTAAATATTATACTATACAAAGTGCATCACACACTCTACTTTGGTAAACACTGGACAAATGCATAAGCAGCTCTGTCTTCATTAATGTCCACCATACCATATTTACATGGAGGCACAATCTGCTTTGTACGGCTCCGGGCCAGCTGGACATATAGACATCTGGATGGCTGAGATGCAGCCGATTCTGCTCCCATGGGGACTAGATGACCCCGTGGGAGCAGAATCACAGCACAATGGCTGGGCATCCAGAATGTGACCCTATTCAGGCACCCCAGACGTCCAGTCACTTACCCGTCTAACTCAGTAAGGCTCTTGAATGGAGTCGCTGTGCCATGGCGTCCCATTTGGCGTCAATCCATTTGGTGGGCCGGTCTTTCTGTAAGTGTACTGGCATGTTATTTTCATGATAAAATCACCACTACTCAACAGAGTTTCCCCAGACTGATCATTCGTGAAACTTTGGCATAGGACTTACCCATCTAACATTCCTAAGCAGACATGGTTTAACTTTCAATCTATCACTGATTATTCTCAATCTAAAATCCTTACATCCATACACAAGACAGCTTCTCTGTTGGATCCTATCCCCTCTCGCTGCTTGCAGAACAATCCTTGGGATTACTTCCAATAGCACATGTGATCATTAATCACAGTTTGGAAACTGGAACTCTTCCTGGGAAAAAGCTATTATCTGTCCACTTCTTAAAAAGCCATCCATCAACATACTTGATCCAGCAAACTATCATCCTGTTTCAAACTTGCCATGCCTCTTTAAACTTGCAGATCATCACAACTTTACCCAACTTACAGACCACATTGAGCACACCCACACTCTCCACACTGGACAATCAAGCTTCTGACCCATTCATACTACAGAAACAATCTTCATATCCCTTCTCAGTGAAGTGTACTATTCTTTGGACCATGGTAAGATGACCATAGCTGTTTCCCTTGATATATCAGTGGCGTTTGACTTAGTCAATCACAAGATCTTTCTTGCACACCTTCACGACATAGGGCTCTGGGGTCTAGTACTATTGTAGTTTACTTTCTTACTTAGTAACAGATCCTTTACTGTGATAGCAGACTCAATACCTTCTGCCACTCAACTCTTCACTCATGGTGTCCACAGGGTTTAGGCCTGGGCCCTCTACTTTTTCATATCTTCTAAAGCCCCTTTGCAATTCTAATATGGGAACTTGGTATTAGTATTTACATATATGCTGATGATAATCTTCTTAGTAATTATACCAGTTCTCGCATGTCTGATCTTGCACCCATCGATCATTGCTTGGCTACAACAAAAACAATTGCCATCTAGCTTACTGGAACATCAAGCTCACCCTCGCTTGTCTAGTATATTAGTAGCTCCCCTATTATACTAACATCTTCATTTAAATACTTAGAGATTCATATTAATACAGAACTCACATTTTCTTATTAAACTGGTGCTGCAATGACCAGGTATGTGGAGTGTATGGTATTACATAGGAAATTCTAAGGTAGTTGCAAATGAAGGCAGATTGCACCAGATTCGAACATTACATCCACCCGAACTGGAAGTAGAAAGGAACAGGAAAAAACTGCCAGGTGAAAAATATAAAGGTTTGTGTGTGTGTGTTAACATCTATGATGCTATTAAAGCCATGGGATTGAGATCAAGTTATGCTATATTTTCAGTTAAATGTTTTGCACAGTACATTGGATCCAGTTTTAACATGAACATACAGTTTTTATCAAAGTGAATAGTACAATTTTTTACTGTGTTGCTTTAGTGACTTCTAAATGCAGATGAACCAATTTATGAAGCAACTAATGCAACCTCAAAAGAAAGCTTTATAATGAAATCTGTTAGTTCAGTACATTTCTACCGCATCACAGTATATAAAAGTAGATTGTTCATGTGTGAATATAGCATGCACTGCAATTTCATAGATTTGCAATGCTGAAAATCATTGGCCTGTCAAACGCTGTTAGAGATTTAGTGTGGTGCAGAACAATGGCTAGAGAAGCCTTAAATCTTATAAATTCTTTCAACAAATTTTCTTTTCTCTAAACGCAGATAACATTTTACCATTCAAGCCTGTATCTGATGGATATCTTAATTAAATGTCTGAGGTTGCAGATAACCGATAATCATAAACTTGTATCTAATAGATGAAAAATAAAGGCTTCACATTGTCTCTGATTTCTAGCAATATGCAACAAATAACTTGGAAATAATTCTTAGTATGGTGAATTGATGCGATTCTAGGAAAACACAGCCACTCTAAGATGAGTTGTATGTGGCATATTAAAGTTTGTGCTTCTTGTAATAAAACATTGAAAGGGCATTTTAGAATTATTTTTGTCATGTTTCTTGAGCTATAGACATTAAAAATGCAGAACTGTATTTAGTGGGTTTTATATTCTCAATGACATGTGAAATAGGTAAAAAGCAAAGTTAATTTCATAATGGTACGATTTGATCTGTTTGTAGCACTGCTATAGTTTACATGTTTGCAAATGTTCCTCAGAACACATTGCTAATGCGAATACATCAATTTATTTCATATTCCTAATTATTATTTTTATATTTTTTCCATGAAGTAATATAAATACCCATCTCATTTGAAAGCTGAATTTTCATCCAGTTCATCTTTAAACAATGTAAATGTGCAGATGCTTTCCTCTTAGATGAGAAATATGGTCCTTATTTTGCTGTTCAACTGTTCTGCTTTCTCCCCCCATCCCCTTCCTTTCTACACACACACATACATAAAAGGGAGAAGACTCATATGTCAAAAGATTAGAGATGTGCATATCAAATATTTGACTCATTTTGGAACATTTTTTGACTTTCTTTTGATTTTTGGATATATTTTGCAGTTTTTTCAGTTTTTTTAAATAAAATATTTTTAATGCCCATTAGAATTTTCTGACCTGCACAAATTTACTTTATATTTGGTTCTTCATAGGTTAATGCACATTTAGTGATCCTTTACTAAAAAGTGCACTATGCAGTTAACATGCGATTGGTTGCGAATTAACTGCATGCTTCGGCCAGCAATAACAGTTACTGCAGGGGCATGATAGTTAACACACGCTGATTTTCAGGCTAACGGCCAGTTGCACATTAAGATGACAAATGGGCAGGTTAGGAGCAGACTGTGGGTGTAGTGAGCACAATGCAGCTAGGGCAAGTGGTAAGAACATAAGAACATAAGATGTACCATACTGGGTCAGACAGAGGTCCATCAAGCCCAGTATCCTGTTTCCAACAGTAGCCAATCCAGGTCACAAGTACCTAGCAGTTTCCCAAAAAGGCACAGAGTTTCCACAATGTCTGTATTGGGGCAATAATTGGATTTCCAGGGTCCTCTGTAATAATAGTTTATGGATCTTTCCTCCAGGAGCTTGTCCAAACCTTTTTCAAACCCAGCTACACTAACAGCTTTTACTACATCCTCCGGTAACAAATTCCAGAATTTAATTACGTGTTGAGTGAAAAAATATTTTCTCTTATTAGTCTTAAACGGGCTACACTGTAGCTTCATTGCATGTCTTTCTACTTTTTGATGGCGTAAACAATCAATCAATCTACGTTTATCGTTCCACACCATTCATTAATTTATAGACCTCTATCATATCTCTCGTCTGCCATCTCTTTTCCAGGTTGAAGAGCCCTAGCCTTTTAAGCCTCTCCTCATAAGGGTATCCTTTCATCCCTTTTACCATTTTAGTGGGTCATCTCTGTACCTTTTCTAATTCCGCTATAAAGAGACATCGACCAGAATTACACACAATATTCAAGGTGTGGTTGCACCACAGAACAATACAGAGACATTATAATATCCTTTCCTTATGATTCCTAGCATTCTATTTGCCTTCTTGGCAGCCGCTGCACACTGGGTGGAGGATTTCAACTTGTTATCCACGATGATATCTAAATCTTTTTGCTGAGTTGTGGTTCCTAATGTATATATTGTGCACTGTCAAGTTGCCAGTAGTGCAGGTTCACCTAACACCACTTCAGTAGGTGGAGATAAATGCACTCATGGCAAAAGAACCATGATTTCTGGCTATCTTCCTTAATCCCATTATTCCCCATCGATATGGAAATTTAATAAAGATAGCAGTATCTGTAGTTAACTGGTAATATTTACACATGAGGCTTCCAAAATGGTTCACCTACACGTGTAAATGTGCAGCACCTCAATATGTAAGTCACAAAACACCAGTTTCCATGTATAAGTACGTACCCTTTCACATGTATGTAGCCTTGTTTTTTCCCACATGTAGGCTATTTAAATGTTGTTCTCTTGTAGAAGCAGCAGAGGTGAAACTCTGGCCAGAGTCAATGATATGTGATGTATGGCAGTGAAGGGGGCTTGTTGCAGCCGTGTTTGGTAACGTTGTGGAGTAGTCTGCCCCTGCTCATGGCTACAGTCTTCAGTCTTCACTGTAACAGATAAGTGCTGAACTTGGTTTACTTATCTTGATTTTGGAATCGGACTGCATTGACCTTTTCTATTAAAGCTTTGAGGAATGAAGAAGGGATTTTTAAAGAGTAAGGGAACAAGAAAAGACATTTATTAATAAAATTGAAAATTGCAAAAGAACTAAAAAAATGTTTGTGGTAACCTTGGGAGCAGTGATGAAAGGGGTGGAGCACATTGCAGTTTCTGTACCTGGAGTATTTTGAGCTCCCTCAGTTATATGTATATATTTTCTTTTTGGTATAAGGAGTTCCTTATCGTTCCTCCAGCTTAGTCCTCAACGAATGGGTCTTCACCAAAATCATGGTGGTCGTGGCCGCAGCCTTGCGCAAAGAGGGGGTGTTAGTCCACCCCTATCTGGACGATTGGTTGATTCGCGGGAAGTCTCGCGAGGAGAGCGTAGCGGCAACCTCCAAAGTAGTGGAGCTTTTGCAGTCTCTCGGTTGGGTGGTCAATCCGCGCAAGAGCCATTTGGTGCCTACGCAGTCTCTCGATTATCTGGGAGTTTGGTTCGATACTTGCGTGGGTTCGGTCTTTCTTCCCGACCGCAGGGTGTCGGGACTTCGCTCTCTCGTACGCCGGTTTCGGCAGAGCCCCGCCCCGTCGGCTTGGCACTACCTTCAGTTGCTGGGGACGATGGCGGCTTCCCTGGAGGTAGTACCTTGGGCCCGCTTCCACATGCGTTCGCTTCAGAGAGCTTTGCTCCGCCGTTGGTCCAACCAGTCCGAGCCGCTAGCCAAACATCTACCTTGCCCGCTGGCAGTTCGGCGGGATCTGCGATGGTGGCTGCGTCTGTCATCGCTCCGTGTGGGAATGCCTTTAGAGCAGCCGGACTGGGTTCCGCTTCTGACGGATGCTTGCCTAACGGGCTGGGGCGCACACTGCGCCGGCCAGTTCGCTCAAGGTCTTTGGTCTCCGGAGGAGAGCACTTAGTCGATCAACCGCTTGGAGCTTCGAGCCGTGCGATTGGCCTTACAACGCTTCGAGACCCTGATATCAGCCCGGGCAGTGAGGGTTCTCTCCGACAATGCCGCGACCGTGGCCTACATCACTCGTCAGGGCGGCACCGGAAGCGTCGCTTTGGAGACGGAGGCTCGGTCTCTGTTCGAATGGATAGAGCCCCGGCTGCAGGCCATCTCGGCAGCACACATTGCCGGGAAGGACAACGTGACTGCAGATTTTCTCAGCAGAGTTCAGGTGGATGCAGGCGAATGGGAGCTCCACCCCAGGGTATTCGCCCAGCTAGTTCAGCGTTGGGGGCAGCCGGTCATGGACTTGATGGCCACGTTGCGCTCAGTGAAGGCAGCTCGGTTCTACAGTCGTCGACGGGAACCGATGTCAGAGGGCATAGATGCTCTATTGCAGGTTTGGCCCTCCAGGGGCCTCCTTTATGTGTTTCCCCCGTGGCCGCTTCTGGGCCGTGTGATTCAGCAGATCGAGGCTCACCGGGGTCGGGTGCTGTTGATAGCGCCGGATTGGCCTCGCCGTCCTTGGTATGCCGATCTGATGAGGTTGGTGGACGGATCCCCGTGGCGGCTACCCCTGGATCAGGATCTCTTGTGTCAGGGTCCTCTTCGCATGCCGCAAGTGGGGAGATTCTCGCTTACGGCCTGGCCATTGAAAGGGCGCGGTTAAGAAAATGGGGTTATTCAAAATCGGTGGTGGCTACTTTTCTCCAGGTGCGCAAAAGTTCCACTTCGCTGGCCTACGTACGAGTTTGGCATATTTTTGAGGATTGGTGCTCTAGGCGTCAGGTTCGGGCCGCTACGGCCTCTCTTCCGGTGGTTCTCGATTTTCTGCAGGACAGTTTTGCTAAAGGTTTGGCCGCCAGTTCCTTGCGCGTACAGTTGGCGGATCTTTCGTGCTACCAGGGGAAGGTGCAAGGCGTAGCACTGGGGGCCCATGCCGATGTGGTTCGATTCTTGAGGGCAGTTTCTCGACTGCGTCCGACTCGCCGGATTTCCGTTTCTTCATGGGATCTCAACTTGGTCTTACGGACCCTCAGTACAGCTCCTTTTGAACCTCTTTCTAAGCTGTCGTCTCTCAAGGAACTACAATTACCAGGTAAGTGTAATTACTATTTATTTTTGTTTTTTATGTTGTGGTGGATTTTTGTTAATAGCAACGATTACATTTAGTTTTCTGCACTTTTGTTTTATTGGTAATTCAATGGCTCTTCATAATCTACATGGATGCAAATGCATTTGCACTCCTTCCCTTCCGATTCATTACTGTAGAAAAGGCTCCACATTTAGCAGAGTCATGGCTAAAGTACTGCCGGAATTATAAACATTGCAACTTTGATGTCTCTATTCCACTCTCTATGTATTATCTTAAATGTGCCTTTAAATTAATTTTCTGAACATAATTTTTTTAAAGAATACAAAGGAATTGAATGTGCGCCAACTAATACACATTCCTGCCAAGTATGAATAATTTTCCATTCACAGAGTCTAGTGTGCATTATTTAAAGATTCACAGAACTAAATAAACAAAAGTAAACTACTATCATTTTTCAATACTATCAAACAATGTGTATTTAGTTGGTGTCAATCACACAAATATTGATGAAGTAAAACATTTGGGTGATTGACGTGGTGGGTTTACTTTATTTTGTATTACAACACCACAACTATCTATATGCATAGCAATAATTATGATATTGTAGCAAGAATTACCATCCACTATGTCATTAGTCTCTTCATTTTCATGGAAAGGAATTTTATTTTAACCAAATAAGTCAGTATTGTTAGTAATAATTATAATTGATGGCAAGAGAAATTAAGTTGGAGAAAGACTGATAGAATTCTGCAAGACCAATGATCTATTCATCTCAAACACTTTCTTCCAGCAACATAAGCGGCAACTGTACACATGAACTTCACCCAATGGATTGTACAAAAATCAAACTGACTACATCTGTGGAAGTCAACGATGGAAAAGCTCTATAACAACAACAAAGAAAAAACCTGGAGCTGATTATGGCACAGATCACCAACTACTAGTATGCAAACTCAAGCTAAAGTTGAAAAAGAGCAAGCCACTCATGAATATAGCAAAATATGACCTTGAGAATATACCACCGTAATTTAAAGACTGCCTGCAAAATTGATTTGCTGCTTTAGATACAAATGACAGAGCTCCAGAAGAGTGATGGGATGACATCAAGAAGGTTGTGTTGGAAGAAAATGAGAAATCTCTACAAAAGGTGAAAAAGCTAAAACAGCCAAAATTGATGACTGAAGAAACTGAAAATTGTCCAGAAATGCAGAGAAGCTAAAGCTAGAGAAGAAAGAGAGGCAATTACAGAACTCAGAGATTTCCAACATGCAGCAAGTCAAGACAAGGAGAAGGACTACAATGATGCATGCAAGGAAATAGAAGCAGAAACTATTAGAGGAAGAACATAATCGGCTTTCCTAAAGCTACGAGAGTTAAAGAAAAAATTCCAGCCTCAAATTGTAATGTTGCAAGATGCTCAATCATCTATGTTGAATGATGCTGAGAAGATCAATTAAAGATGGAAAGAATATGCAGAGTTTTTATATGATAAAGATCAAAAAGTCAAAGCAGCATTGAAAGCCTTATCGAAGAACAAAGCACCAGGCATTGATGGCATTCCCATAGATGTATTACAGTAAAATTTGGAAGACAACATCATAACCAACTGACTTGAAAAGATCTGTGTTTATACCAATATTAAAGAAAGGTGATCCAACTGACTGTGGAAATTATCGCACAATGCCTGCAACATTCTACTGAAGATCATTTAATAGAACTACAGCAATACCTGGAACGAGATCTACCTGAAATGCAAGCAGGGTTTAGCAAAGGGTGAAGAACGAGAGACATCATCGTGGATGTGAGATGGATCCTTGAAAAGACTAAAGAATACCAAAAGGATATCTATTTGTGCTTTATTGACTACAGCAAGGCTTTTCACTGTGTAAACCATGAGAAACTCTGGGCCATATTAAGAAGCATGGGTATACCAGAATACCTGATCATTCTCTTGCACAACTTTTACCATGATCAAGAAGCAACGGTTCAAACAGAAGTAGAAACAGAATTACTTATTTTATTTATTTTATTTATTTAAAGTCTCTTCTATACCGCACTATTCAGCATCAGCGCGGTTTACATTGAACAAAGAATTTACACATTTCCGATGGTACTTTGTGTTTACATTTGAACAGGAAGAAATAACTTGGATAACAGGGGTAACTATTTTCAAATTATTTACAAATTACTTAAAATCAGCAAGGGTGTACAACAAGGCTGCATACTTTCCCCCTACCTGAACGAATGATATTGAAGAGTTCTTTAGGTTTATTAAAGTCTTTTAGTACAAGATTTGTGTGGTATTGTTGTTTATGTTTGTTTATTAGGTTATTGTAATCTTTTTGCATCTCCTGGTATTGTTTCAGTGTAGTTTCTGATTTGTTACGTCTCCAGCGACGTTCTAGTTTTCGTAATTTTCTTTTGGATTCTCTTAATGTGTTGGAGTACCATGGTGTAGATCTGGGCCTGTTTTTGTTGTGTTGTGAGTTCATTTGTGGTGTGAGTTGAGATGGTGGTATTCCATTTGTTGATAGCTTCGTCCAGGTCAGTGAAGTCTTGGGATAGGGATTGCATGGTATCTTTGAGGAAGTGTTCTTTGTTAAAAGATTTGAAGTGTCTGGTTGGCTGTTCCATTTTCCAGGTTGTCTTTTGGGTATTGTAGTGGAGCACAAATGATATGGCATGGTAATCTGACCATGGTATTGGTGTAGTTATAGGTGGTGTCATGAGACCTTGATTTAGGGTGTTAGTTGGCACGAATATGTGATCTGGTGTAGAGCCAGAGCGATGGGATGGGCCCGATAAGACTTGCTTGAGTTGATTGGATTCCATAGCTTTGTGAAAAGCGATTTGAATTGTTGTTGAGGCAGATGTGAGGTTTAAGTCTCCTAACACAATGAGCGTCTTGTGTGGTGAGTTAGCTGCATATATCATATCCAGAATGTTGGATGTGTCCTCAGGTGGGGCATTGGGGGGTCGTATATCAGGCAGATGGATAGATGTTTGTTTTCAGTGTTGATGAATTCATAGCGTTCAGAGCTTTTGGAGGTTGCTGTCTTGAGCTTTAAGTCTGTTTGTGCAAGGATTAATACTCTGCCTCCTCGTTTGTGGGTTTCTGGTGCAATTGTATGCTGTGAATGCTGATGGTGTTATTTGGTTCAATATTACTTGGTCCATGTTCTTGAGCCATGATTCAGTAATGCATAGGATATCAATGTTGTTTTCATGGATGATGGTTGTTTTGTTGCATATTGATCTTGCATTTATCAGGCCTATGGTTATGCGGGTAGTATGTGGAGAGTGTGATTGAGATTTGTATGTTCGTGACCATGGCTCTATTGGAATGTATCTGGTAGGTCTTTTGTTGGTAGATTTGTAGTAAGCAGATGCGTGTATAGGTTGGTGTATGGTAGGGAGGTATGATATATATATATATATATATATGGGGGAGCTTGTAAGGCTGTAAAGTAATTAGTGTAGTAAAAATTAGCACGTCCCTTTTGATCCAGCCGGACGTACAGAGTCATGACCTGAATCAGCCCTGTATGTTCTACCAGGCTGTCCCGCCCCCGCCGGCTCTCCCTGTCCTGCTTCTCAAGACGTACAGGGAGAGCCGGATGGGGAATCGGGCCAGGACATCTTGAGGGGCTGCATGTCCCACCGGGATATGCTGCCATGCAACCCACGTCCCAGAATTGGGCCCATAGTGTTATAGAGACAACAAATATATTAGACCCATACTGGTAACTTGTGTAGAGTACTCAGTGTAAGATACCTACCTACTAAATGCACAACATGGTTAACTTTTACCCTGTCCAGCTATGAAATCTCACACATGGCACCTGCAGATTCCACAGGTCTTCTCTGTTCCCTCTAATTTCTCAATCAGTTCTTCTAGTTCTGCTCAGTATTATTGCTTATAGGGGAGGTAGTTACGGTTTTTAAAACATTGTTGGTTCTGGGGGACTTTAATATCCATTATGAGGCTTGTGTTCACTCTTTGATTTGCTTTTTGTGATAGTATGTTGGATATGGGCTTTCTAAAGTTTGTGGTAGGTGTAACTCATATAGGGGTTCATATCCTGGATTTAGTTTTTTTGAAGCAGGAGTGTGGTGAGGTTGGGCTGTCTGGATTTCAAGAGATCCCATTTCCTTGGTCAGATCATTTGTTAACTTTTATCTTGAATTTTCCTGTCCTTTTCCCTCGGGTGCTGCCTAAGAGAGAGGTTTCCATTCAGAAGTATTCTGTGCCCTGACGGTTTGGCCTACAGGCCCATTGGGGGCTGAGATGTTAGATTTTCATTGGAATTCAGGGTTGAAAGAGATGTATTTGTTGTCAGCTCGTAGGGTTATAGTATCTAGTAATTGTAGCACTACTTCCCCATGGAATACATCAGATCTTCATTTCTTGAAGCAAGACTGTCGGCGTTTTGAAAGACATTCGAGGAAGTCACTTGATGTTGTTATCCATGTGGCCTAGAAACATAAGGCAACAGCATATCGCTAGGCTTTGCGTGAAGCTGAGGGAGTACTGGGGAGATTTTATAACATCATCTCTGTATGACTCCCGGGTTTTGTGTTGGGTGGCTCAGTCCCTGTCTATGGTTAGGGCCTCTCACTCTGTTAGTTCTATTTCTTGTGAGGAATTTGTAATATATTTTCAAACTAAAATGGCTGTTTTGTGACAGGAACTGGCGGTAGTTCTGGACTGTTTCCAACTGAATTTACAGGAGCTTGATAAGGCCCAGTTGGAGTTTAGGTATAGAATGGACCTTGAATCCTCAGCTAATTTGAACTGGAATGTGTTTTCCTCTGTATTGCCTGCTGAGGTGCATTAATGGTTGGTTGCTGTGAATATGAATATGTGTAAATCTGACCTTTGCCCACCAGCTTGATGTGTTTGGGTGGGAGAAACTTGAATCCTGCCTTTATCAAATTGTTAACATAGTTCTTCAGAAGGGCCTTTTTCCAGTGATCCTCAAGCAAACCCTTATTATTTATTGTATATTCTGCATCAGTGCAGTTTATATTGAACAAACTGAAATTACATTGAACAGGGCATTATAACTTGGAGATAACTATTTTAGCAGGAACATGGGCTATGGAGGGTTAAGTTGCTTTCCCAAGACCACAAGGAGCACCTGTGGGACTAGAAACCCCAGTCCTTCCGGCCCAAGGTTGCTGTCCTCTAGTGGGATTTGAACCCCTGACCTTCCAGCCTGAAGTACCTTGCCCCAACCACTAGGCCACTTCTCCACTTACCCTTGTCCCTAAAAATACTTCTCTTGACATGAATTTAGGCCTATCTCTAATCTCCCCTTTTTGGGTAAGATTATTGAAAAAGCCATAGCATGTCAGTTCTTATCATTTTTGGAGACTTGTCATTTGTTGGATGAGAAGCAGGCAGGTTTTTGATGTTTTCACCAATGCATTGCCAGTTTTCTTGACTGCTTGTTATTTCTTTATTGATTGTTGATCCAAACAGGTTAAAGTTGTCCACTATTTGAATTTCTTCTCCATCAATGATGAACTTATTGATCATGCCAGTTGTCAGGATCTTTGTCTTCTTTACATTAAGGTGCAGGCCCAATTTAAGACTATGTTCCTTGATCTTGTAAAGCAAATGTTTCAGATCGTCCTCACTTTCAGCCAATATTGTGGTATCATCAGCATAGCGAATGTTGTTGATGAGTCTTCCAGCAATCTTCACACCTCGGTTGTCTTCATACAGTCCTGCTTCTCTGATGATTTATTCTGCATATAAATTAAACAAGTAGGGGCAAAGTATGCAGTCTTGTCATACACCTTTGCTGATTTTAAACCATTCTGTTTCTCCTTGTTCCGTTCGAACTGTTGCTTCTTGATTAATGTAAAGGTTGTGCAAGAGATCTATTAGGTATTCTGGTATACCCATGCTTTTTAATGTGGCCCAGAGTTTCTCATGGTTTGCACAATCAAAAGTAGTTAATGCAGGTTTTGGCCCATATTAAGCGTGCACCAAAACTGATGGTGACTGACAGCATGGGGCTAGAACAGAGAGCATGCACTGATTATAGTGTTAACAACACGTCATACATTGGCATGATGAAGGAGCAAGTTAGGGGCAGGGAGTGGGCATGGTGAGCACAAAGCAGTTAGTGTAGGGCTAAACACCATGCGCTACCTGCGCCTCATGCAATTAACATGGGTGCCACCTCAGTGGATGGTGTTCAGGGCACCCACGGTAATATTGCACACTGCTATAGTGCATTAGAGTGCTGTACTATGTGGTAAACGACCAGGAACCTGCTGGCCATGCCCCCAGAAGTTAGCACACAGGGACTGCAACTACCGCTCGTTATTTTTAGTACTAAATGCGTGTTAGATGCTAAACTCTAGCGTTCTTTAGTGAAAGGGCCCCTTAGTGGTTATATTTATTACACAAACAATTTGGCAGATGTAGACAATGAGTTGTTAAGCATGGTGAGGAATTTTACATTCCAACATACTGTAGTTTATGCTCTATTTAGCAGGATTTAATATCTGTTCCTTCCTTAAAAGAAAATTGTTTGACTTGTACCCAAAATTGGGGTTTTACTCTCTATGGAATTCTATACCTGTATCTTTGTGCCAGAAAAATAATTCCTTAATATTTAGAAAGATGTTAAAAACATTTTGAGATATTTAGAAGTGTTTTAGCTGATTAGTAGAGATGTGAATTCATTTGAAATGATATTGCAATATCAACTGATTTAATTTCATATCATTTTTAATCTAAACATGACACTTACAAATACAAAATTTGGTTTTCCCGCATCACAGGCTGGTCTCAAACTGATATCCTTTGAGTTAGAATTTAGGAATTTTGCAGAAGAATCATCACAATTTCTTAGGGGTTGGTTCTAGCCAGTCTGCTTTTAACTCTTGTATTTCTGGTGATCTTCCTTCCTGCTTCCTGATTGACACCAAGTTTGTCTGCTCTGGAACTCTATGGAAACTTCTAACTGGATTTTTTGCCTTGTGAATCTATTGACTCCTGGTGTAGAGGTTTAATCCTAAGATTTTTCTTTGCCATGTTCTTGTGCCAAAAATAAGCCTAAATTAGACAAATTGTACTCTGAGGACAGAATATCAATCCTTTGAACAGTGGCATGAGTTCAAATGAGGGCCCCAGGCAGGATTTTGTTAAGGGCCAACAGGACGGGAGGGAAAGCCTCTACCCCCTCCCTGCACTCTTGCTTTTAATTTTAAAAGTTGTGCTGTCTCCTGCCGGTATTTGCCAAAACAAGTCCTTCAGTATTGACTCCCTGGCAGCCGGAGAAGCACATACATGCCTCATTTTCTGCTGCCGAGCCACAGTCTTGGAATAATAGCCACAAACTCCCATAGCAGCTATCATGAGACTTCAGTTCAGTAGCAGGAGATGAGGTACTTTTGCACTTCTCCAAATGCCAGGGACTGACGTACTTGCTTTGTAAAACATTGACAGAAGGCAGCATTGGAATTTTTTAACACTGCGTAATATTTACCACGCTCTGCCTCTGTTTCTGCAGAATGGGGTCACTGGGTGCCCTGTTTGACTAGACAACCCCACTTGGGTAGCATTCAGACCCCTGCCTTTTAAGAAATAGAAGCTTTTGGATGTTACATACCCTTTCCCCCCTTGTTTGTATTTTATTTATATTTAGCACATACCTTTCCAATGTTAGTTCAAGGCAAGTTACATTCAGGTATAGTAGGTATTTCTCTGTTCCCAGAATATCTACAATCTAAGGGGGTCTTTTACTAAAGGGAACTAGCTGTCAACATGAGCCTGGAGCAAGCTAAATGCGCTTGTTGAACACGGGGCCAGCTGTTAGTGCTATCTGTCTGTAGCATGTTAGAATTGCAAGTGGGAGGGTTAGAGCTGGAGAATGGGTGAGACGAGTGCCGCACAGTAGCATGGGTGCACCCTCACTCTTGTAGTGCTGCGACAGGGCCGCAAACACTACAGTAACTGCTGGGAACATGCTTTCCATGCTCCTGGCAGTTAACACTGCGATACTGCCCTACTGCACCATGGATTCATACCGTAACCACAGCATAAGAAAGACTTCCACTGAAGGAACAGCCCTAGCTCAAGCCTGAAAAGCAAAGAATAAAAATTCCTCGCCGCTACTAACAACTGGTTATCAGCAAACCACCTACCTGCTAATTATAAGAAAGATAGGTGACAGTAACATGAAACTATGCACCGCTTTAGGAAACAAGCTGGCAGATGAGCATTTAAAAGTATTATATCGATTTAGCAATTTGCAAAGTGATTTCCAGTAATAATGAAACCAGGATAGTCACATATAAAACTTTTTTCTCTTTAAAATCTCTTCCTATTGCGGATGGAAAAAATATGTCATATTCCTGTTAATGCTATTCTACCGAGACAGTAACTACAGAAAAACAAATTCACTAGAGTTGATCTCATTTTAGTGTGCAATTAATTCTGCATTTACCTTTATAATGAAGTCTATATGGTTACTGTATTAAAAGTCAATACACTATTTTACCGAAAGTATCATGAAGGCTTAGTTTTATATGCTTAAGAGCTTTCTATAATATCTGACAAAGACTATCGGGAAATGAAAATGAATAGATACCGTGCGACGTACTGTCATTTAGTTGTGTGCTTCGAATGATAATGAATTCCCAAGCTCCAATAAACAAATATTTAACATTAGAAAATACATACTAGAATCATGACACAAAAGGCAAAAGCACGTGTCCCTTCCTTTCAACAATTAAATGTCAAACTGGGGATTAACTCTTAGGTATTCTTTTATTAACGGGCATTGACTGGCAGCACGAGTTCTGGTTTCAACACCCCCAACGGTTAACTTGGTGGTGTTAAACCTAACATGCCATTGTTTCAGCAGTTTTGGCATGTTAGGTGCAGCACCCTAGAGCCCTTTAATATAAAGACCCCTTAAGGTTCTTGGGCAATTTAAATTTTGCATCAGTTTGAACCAAAATCATATTTCTTTGATAGTTTTTAATCTCAATCCTCTGTGCTGAATTTCAGTCAAATCCTAGCAATAATTTCCTAGTTTCAGCGTTCATATGCATTAGATGGATTGAGAATCAGATGGATACACCTTCAACTGCAGATGTTCAGTCGCACTAGGGAAGTGCCCCTTAAAATCGCTGAGAGATTTTACAGTTTCCAGGTTTACACATTTAGGAGGTAATTCTTAAAGGTGTGGGGGGGGGGGAAGTTATGCACCATGGCTTTAGCCAAGGAAGGTCTTGTCTTACTAATCTTATTTTTTGAAGGTGTGAATAAACATGTAGACAAAGGTGAGCCAGATGATATAGTGTATCTAGATTTTCAGAAAGCCTTTGACAAGGTCCCACATGAGAGACTCTTGGGAAAATTAAAAAGTCATGGAATAGGAGGGGGCGGAGCCTGATGTCCAGCGGGATGGTCGCATAACGCTGAGGCTCCCGAGAGGCCTACTCAGAATCCTGAATTAACACCTCACATTTTGGAACTTCTACTCTGATCTTGCCGGGGCACATTGGTGAGATGGCGGGGACCAAACCTACGCGCCTGGAATTTGGGTCTCCAGCGGCTTCTCACGGCAAACGTTCCAAAATTGAACCTCCGTCCCCGCAGAAGGGGCCGGCCTTGTGCGAGGGCCCCGGAATGCAGCAGGAAATCCTCGTAGAGATCAGAGGGGTCAAAAACCTTGTGCAGGCAAACGGTGAAGCACTTCGAGCGCTGCGGGACGACTTCGGTGTGCTGCAAAGCAAGCTAGAAGGGCTTTCTTCGCGTCAGGACAAAATGGAGGGCATATTGGACTCCCATGCGGTCCGGTTGTCCAAACTCGACAAAGTTGAACGACAGGTGCGGGCATTGCAGAAAGAAGTGGAAGATGGCAATAATAGAGTGCGCCGCAACAACATACGACTCGTGGGCATACCGGAGGGAGCGGAATCGGGAGACATGAAAGAGTTTTTATGCAAAATCCTCCCTTCCTTGCTCCAAATCACCTTTACCAAAGATTTGGAGATTGATCGCGCTCATCGTGTACCCACAAGCATAACGCTCAACAGGAAGACCCCGCGGCCTATCATTTTTCGACTATTGAGATATCAACACGTGGAGCAAATTCTAAGTGCCTCTCGGGCAAAGGGCCATATGGAGTTTGAGAGCCACAAGATCTCCTTCTATCCTGACTTGTCTAAACCCACAGTCGACCGCCGAAAGCGCTTTCTGGAATTCCGGCCGAGGCTTCAACAACTACAAGCACGCTATGGTCTGATGTACCCGGCCAAGCTCCGAGTCACGCTTCACAATCAGACAAGAACATTCGAGGACCCTGATCTACTAGCGGAGTTTTTGGATTCCAAAGAAGCCGACTTGATGCGCTGACTTCCAGAATATTCTTGCAAGTCTCCTTATATCCGCTGTACCTGCCATATTGGATCTGCCGCAGCCTAGCAAAGAGTCTGGCGTGGGCAGTCTGTTGCCTTACTCTTGATGGTATCTGTGACCCGACTCCATCTACCCACAGTAGCCTCGATGAGTATCAGAGACAGTGTTATTATGGACTCTGGTGTTTCTTTTCTTTTTTACATGTCTTCTATTTCCTCTCCAGGGCCTCCTCCCGCAGACATCTGGTCGCCATATTCTTTGGGGGTTTGCTTCTTCTCTAAGATACGTTGGTACATACTTTTCAATATGGGGTGTATTAGCCAGAATACTCGGTGATTATGACATTGTTGTACAGATTCTGCTTATGTTCTATGTTATCAAGCGCCCTTACTTAAAATGTTTACTACCGATTGATGGCACCATGTCAGATTTTTTCATTGAACGTAAAAGGCATCAATAATCCGATAAAACGGAAGAAAATCCTAAGCTACCTCAATCAGGAAGCAGCGGATCTGATTTTTCTCCAAGAAACGCATTTAAATTCGAAGGAAACTCTTGAACTCAATATTAAATCTTACATGGTGGCCGCTTATTCCCCAGCCGTTTCTCAGAAATGTGGGGTTGCCATACTGGTTAGGAAATCTCTGCATGCTACTGTTATGGCGACTAGTTCAGATACAGAAGGTAGATGGTCTAGAGTTCACTTTAAGATAGGTAGCCTAGAAGTTACATGTATATGCCTTTACGCTCCTAATGTTGATGACCCTGCCTTTTTTGCTACCATTGCTCAGGTTGCGCAGGCTTCTGCTAATACTTCATTGATCATTGGGGGGGATTTCAATCTAGTCCCTGATCCCCTGATTGACAAACAGCCGCCTAGGACGAGTGGTCCCCCCAAGAGTCACGCTACGCTTACCTCCCTGATCAAGGATCTTGCTTTAGTTGATCTATGGAGATTACTACACCCCAATGAGCTTGACTTCACCTTCTTCTCCTCATCTCATAAATCTCAGTCTCGCATAGACTTCTTTCTAATTTCAAAACTGTTAGTTCCTCAGGTGGACACTGCAAAGATTCACTCCCAACATCTTTCAGATCATGCTGCCATTTCCTTTCAATTACACACTACTGCACCCCAGGGTTACTCGGGAGCCTGGTTCTTTGATAGAGCCCTGTTAACTCAGCCAGAATTCCAGTCAGAAATTCGAGTAGCCATACAGGATTACTTCCCTTTTAATCTACCTCAAGATACTGCGAATTGGGCTTGGTGGGAGGGCTTCAAAGTGGCCATTCGGGCAACGATCACTAGTTATTTTTGAATGTCCTCAACTGCAGGTCTATTGGGGGCGGGTCTGGGGTCGTTTTCAATCTATCTTACACTTTCATAAACCTCTTTCTTGGAAGGTCGTGGGACTCCGCTCTGTGGCGGAGGTCCCCTCTCTTCCTAAGAAGGGTCGCTTTCTCTTTGATTTCATGCTAGGTATCGCCATGTGCTTAATCACGAGGAATTGGAAGGATAGCTCTCGACTTACTGTCAATGAATGGTGGAACCTCGTCTGCTTATATAGTAAATATGGGCAGATACCTTGGAGAGCTATTCCCCATGTCCAAACTCACTCCTGCTTGTCTAAATGGCAGATGCTTAATGATTATGTACACTCTGATCATTGCTCTAACCTGCCTGTATAATGTGCACTCATCATGTTTTAGATCACCGTTAGGTTTTGTAATACAATAATGTAAGTACACGCCCGCTTCGGGAACGCTTAGTTTTCTAGAGAAGAAGCAGGGGGGAGGGGGGTGGTAGGGGTTTCCTTTGGTGTATGTATTACACGTTATGTATTTGTCTTTTAGCTGTATGTCTTCCTTTCCTTTGTTGTTATAAAACGAAAATAAAGAATTTAAAAAAATAAAAAAAAAAAAAAGTCATGGAATAGGAGGCAGTGTACTATTGTGGATCAGGTACTGGTTAAAAGACAGAAAGCAGAGGGTAGGGCTAAATGACCAATTTTCCCAATGGAGAAAGGTGAATAGTGGAGTACCCAAGGGATCTGTGCTGGGTCCGCTGCTTTTTATCATATTCATAAATGACCCGGAAATGGGAATAAAGAGTGAGGTAATCATATTTACAGATGCTACAAAATTATTTAAAGTTGATAAAACCCAAGAGGATTGTGAAAAATTGCAAGAGGATCTTGATAAATTGGAAGACTGGACATTCAAATGACAGATTAAATTTAATGTGGACAAGTACTAAGTTATGCAGCTAGAGAAGAACAACCCAAACTATGGTTACATGATGCCTGCAGGCGCTGATGGGAAAAAGCATTGTTTCCCATCAGCGGCGCGGGCTCAGCTTTAACAGAGCCGCATGAAAGGGAAACACTCTCCCTTTGCGTGGCTCTGAAAAGCTGAGCCGGCACGCGGGGAGGGAGTGCTGTGTGAGGGCTCAGAGGCGGCTGCCACGGGACACTTCATGCTGCCGCTGCTGCTTTTGCAGCAGGTTTGGGGGTTTTTTGTAATAACCTAAAGAAGGTTTGGGGCCGGCCTGTTGGGCGGGGGTGGCATAGGAAAATAGTAATGGGCAGATAGGGGGAGGACTAGGACTGGAAATGAGCTGATGGGGGGGTTAGAACTACAAATGGGCTGATGGGGGGTAGAACTGGAAATGGGCAGATCGGGAGGGCGCAAGGACTGCTACTGGGCTATGGGGGGGATAGAACTGGAAATGGGCTGATTGGGAGGGAGGGCTAGGACTGCTAATGGGCTATCGGGGGGGCTAGGACTGGAAATGGGCTGATGGGGGGCTAGGACTGGAAATAGGTCGATCAGGAGGGGGACTAGGACTGGTAATGGGCCGATTGGTGGGGTTAGGCCTGGAAATGGGCTGATGGGGGGCTAGGACTGGAAATGGGCTGATTGGGTGGCTAGGACTGGAGTGGGCTGATAAGGGGGATAGGACTAGAAATGGGCTAATGGGGAAGGAAAGGAGAGTGCTGCTGGCTCTGGAAGAAAACTAGGGGCTAGGGCTACAAATGGACTGATGTGGGGAGATGGTAGAATAGGACTGGAAGGGAGCAGATACTGAGAGGGCCTGCCAGGGGAAGGAGGGGGCAGGAAGGGAGCTGACACGGGGTAAGGAGGGGGCTGGAAAGGAGCTGACACCTGGGATGTACTGAAGGGGGACTGGAAGTGAACTGACACTTGGGGATTGGAGTGGTAGGTGGCTGGGTAATGGGGAGGAGGCTGCAAGGGGGCTGATATGCGAATGGCACTGGAAGGGGGATGGACAGAGGGTAGGGTGACTGGAAGGGAGCTGGAAGGGAGCTGACTGGGGGGGGGGGGGGTGGAACAGAATGGGCGTGAGCTGATACCTGGGATGGTATTTGGACTAGAAGGGTATGGACAGTGGAAGGGGGACTGGAAGAGAAATGACAACAGTGGTAGTCGTGGGAATGCAAGACGGTTGACATTGGAAGGTACTGGGAGCGAAAGACTGGAAAGGGGGCTGATACTGGGGAGGGTTACTGGAACTGGAAATGGGCTGATGGAAGGAAGTGAAGAAAACAAAAGAAGAGATAAGAAATGGCAGATGGACCATGGACCATAGACCATAGAAAGAGAGCTAAGAGAATACAGGAAAGCAGAAGCCTTAGATCGGGACCAGCATGATCAGAGAATAAAATGGTCAGAAAACAAAGATAGAAAAAATAATTTTATTTAATTTTAGTGACTGGCCTTTGTGCTACTGTATTTTTATATTTTACACAGTATTGGGGAACTGCATCTCTTATTTATCTGATATTGCACTGCATGTGGATTCTGCCTTCTTGGGTTTTCAGTTTAGATTTAGTCTACATATTTTTATTTTTACTTTAGATTGTGGTTACTTATTCTGTACTTGGTGAGGGTCGATGTTGTGAGTGTGTGACTGAGGTCAGGTGTTCTGTTAACATGGAGTTTGTACATAAAGATCTGTACTGTACCGTAGTAATTTGACTTGTTCGGCTTTTCAAATAGGTGTATGGATGTTCCAGGGCCCACTGTAGTATTTACAGTGACGCTTTTTTTGGATGGGCTCCTTACGTGAGTTTTGGAAGTTTGTGCTGATATGGTATGGTAGGTTTGCTCTTTGTTGTAGGGTTTTGTATTAGTTCACAATATGCCTGGTACTGGAGAATAGTGGTTGTTGTTGTTGTTGTTGTTAGTGAGATGATCAGAATCAGATTTTTTTTTTTAAATATTGAGTTCTGTGGGTGAATGTCCTGGTTCTCCTCTGCACCTACTGTGGATGTAAAATATATGTTGAAAAAGAAAAAGCAAGAACCATAACACAGTTTATAACAACAAAATAAAAATGAGTTATAATTTAGTTTTATAAACTGTGCTGTTGGTTCTTGCTGTCTTTTAGTTCCTCGGTCTGCAAACAGGACCATACCTAGCCCTGTGCAAGCGGTGCAGCCGCACAGGGCGTAAAGGCATGGGAGGCTGCTGGCAGGACAATAGCAGGCAGCCGAAATGCACCCCAAGCCTTTTTGCAGCACTTTAAGCAGGTCTGGTCCCTCCCTCCTTCGACATGATGTCAGAGCAGGGAGGGACAGATCTGCTTAAAGTGCTGGTGCCTTTCAGATCGGGCGCATGCCCCCCTCCTCCTCTCCATATCTCTGTTCAGCGCTGCCTGCTCTTTCTCTGCTGCTGGCGCCGCCTTGAAAAAAACAGAGGGCGGCAGCAGCAGGGAAAGAGCAGGTAGCCCTGGAGGCTGGATGGAGGTATGGGGGAGAGGGGGGGGGTGCATGCACCCAAGCTGCAAGTAGCAGAGGGCGCGATTGCAGCTCGTTACGGCCCTGTGTGCAAACATCTTGCATTTCCTCCATATAATCTAATCGGCTTTTTGGTTTGCTTCAGTCTGATTGGATTTCTGAAAAAGCCCCACCCCCTCTAAGGAAATGGAGCCTGAGGCCAGGATGAGGCCTTCAGTGTAGGCCACGATAGAACGCGGAGTTCAGGAGCCGGGCTGGCATTTAAAAGTTTAAAAAAAAAATGTCCTTGCAGTGTCCTGGGGCTCCCTGATGCTGAATTACAGCACTGGGAGAGCAGGAGAGGCAGCGGGCAGAGTTTTAAAAGAAGAAAAAAAGTTGAAAAAAAAACACAGTCCCACGGTGCCAGGGACCCATCTAAAGTTAAAAAGTGGTGCCCGCTGGATCCCTGGGTGTCCTAGGGTGCTGGGGATCCGATTTGGGGGTGTGCCTGGCAGTTTTGAGGTTTCAGGGAGGAGCCGAAGGCAAGAACTCTTCACCAGATGAAACCCCAAAGTAAAATGAAACACCAGAGCAGTGCTCTGCTAAGCTCAGGTTGATTTAAAGGGCCCAGGCTGTTAAAAATAAAGGTAGGAAAGAGGAGACCACGTGATGCGGACAGGGTAGAGGTCGCATCTTGAGCGTGTCCTGCAGCCCTTGGCCTAAGCCGGCGATAAGTACCGTAATAAAACCACACTGCCTTGCCAAGAAGGTAACTAACCTGCTCCGGAGTGCCTGCGGTTCCTCCCGTGGTGGTTGGAGTGACTGAAATACATGGCGACGGCAGTTAAGGCGCTGCGAAAGGACCGAGAACGGGGAGCCGGCTCGAGTAAGATGGCGGATGCACCTTCGATGCCGGCTTCACCCGGGTCTCCGACCTCACTGGAGGAGCTGTCAGCAGCTGTAGCGACGGCTTTAAAGCCCCAGTTTGATGCCCTGCATAGCAAAATGGATGGAATACGTTCATCGGTGGATCTGCTGGGCAAACGGGTGCAGGAGGCTGAAGACCGCGTGGCACGGGTGGAGGAGCAGGTGGAGACGCTGACCACAGAGGTGGCGGGCCTAAAGTCTCGGCTAACCCAACAGGACGCCAAACTTGATGACCTGGAAAACAGGTCAAGAAGAAACAATCTGCGCTTTTTGGGGATCCCCGAAACAGTCCCGGATGCAGATCTCAGAAACTACCTGGAGAAGCTAGTCCTGCATATTGTGGCAGAGGGGGAGCTCGGAGAGAAGGTACACATTGAAAGGGTGCACCGGGTGGGCGCGAAACAACTGCGTGACCCTCGCCCCAGAATCGTCTTAGCGAAATTCCTACACTACCCGCAGAAGGAACTGATTCTCAGGGCTGCGCGGCAGACGGGGGAAGTGACCTACAATAATCTTAAACTCCGGGTGGCACAAGACTACTCAATGGCGCTGAGCCGGAAGAGACGGGAGTATGCCCCCATATGCGGTAAACTGATAGAAGCCGGAATCCGGTTTTCCGTGCAGTATCCCGCCAAGCTTCACGTGCTCTGTGATGGAGCTCACCGCACTTTTGAGTCGGCAGCTGCAGCAGGAGATTATGTGCACCAGATCTGCGCCCAAAGGAAGGCCGCGGCAGCACCCCACACCTGAAGCCTCCAGGAGCTCCTTGGACTGCCTGACTGAGAAAGCTCCCCTGGGGGAGTGAAGACTGGGGAAATACATTGTAGCGCTGGCCAGTACCTTTGGTTATTGTTCCGGCTTGGACTGGCGCTACAAGTCTCAAGTAACACTGTGTTTCTTTGTTTCTTTTTGAATAGTTAACTGCCTTTAATGGGGTAAGGTAACAAAGTTGCCAAATCTCTGACACATCTCTCTCCTTTCCCCCTGTTAAGAAATGGGACTATAGACGGCATATGTTTGTTTCCTTGCTAGGGTGATATGGTGCCAACAGAGATACTCTGTTAATTCAGGCAGGGGGCGAGAGGAGTATCTCTGTTATGGTGGCGGTGGGTGCTGCATTCCCCCTAATGGGCAAGGCGGGAGGGATCTCTCCAGTCGGCCTAGCCAAAATGTACGGGGACTTGGGCTCCCCAGTCCCTTTTGCTGTCTTATTCCGTCTCCCCGGCACGGCGTGTGGGGGAGACGGTAGTGGCTGCTGTGCTGGGGCGGAGGGGGGGGGGAGCATTTTAGAGCGGAGGGGGCTGCTGTCTTGGCTGATGGGCCTGCACTAGGCCGAGTGGTTGGCCATCCAGACCTAGATACCGGCAGTGTGGGTGACGGCCCTCCCCCTCCCCCCCCCCGCCCCAGCATCTGGTGTGTCCCGCAGGAGACGGCAAGTTTGCTTAGATTGTGGAGAGGATGTCTGGTGGGGATGGGGGGGACCTTAAGCGAGGAAGAGGAGCAGGGGGTGGGGTTGGAAGGGGGGAGGGTTCAGGCGGGTTACACCGGACCGGAGGGGGGGAGGGGGAGGGAAATTAAGTACGGAGGCCGGGCCGAGGGGGTTTGGTAGGTACTGGGCATTACGAGGAGGAATACCTCCTTATGCTCAGAGAGGGGAGACTGTTGGGTTGTGGACGGGTGATTGATATCGAGGCCTGGGGTGCAGGGACACGCTCAGAGGGGTTTCGTGAGGACTTCCTGGGAGGGGGGTAGGAGTTGGGAGTCCTGTAGTTAGGAGGAGTAGTTGGAGCAGGGATAGGGGGAGAATAGAGGACAGGGTTAGGGGAGGTTTAGGATGGAGAGAGGAGGGGATAGGAGATGGGGGGGTAGTAGGATCGAGGGGGGGCGGGGAGGGGGGGGAGAGGGGGAGGGGGGGAGGGGGTCTCTGCACTCTGAATTCTATGCTGATACACAGTATAACATACCTTGGTGACAATGGGGGAAGGCTCCTGGCTGGGAGGGTCTCCCCAAGCACGTTGTGTTGGCAGCTAGGCCGTAAAAACATTACAGTACTCTGAGAGTCATAACTTGGAACGTTTGTGGCTTGGGTAGCCCCATAAAGCGATATAAAATACTTAAGGCGCTGGCTAGGCAGCATTGTGATATTGCGCTACTCCAGGAAACCCACCAGACTGCCGAAGAACATGCTAAATTATGCAGAGATTGGGTGGGGCAGGTGTGGGGAGCGCCTGCACTAGGGAAGAAAGGGGGTGTGGCCATTTTAATTCATAAACGGGTGCGTTTCACGATGCAAAGACAGGTGGCCGATCCCCATGGGAGATTTGTATTACTGCACGGCCTATTGGAAGACCGTGAGATAGTATTGGGAGATGTGTATGGTCCCAACTCGTTGGATCGGGAGTTTTTTGACCGTATTGCTGCCAAAGTGGAGCAATTGCCTGATGTACCTTTGTTGCTGGGGGGAGATTTTAACGGGGTGTTTGAAGTGGGTCTGGACACCTCCAGTGGCAGAGAGACGAGAGATAGAACGCTAAGCTCGCAGGTTTTGCAAAGACTTCGGACCCGATTGGGCCTGATAGATCCGTGGAGGTTATTGCACCCCTCCGAGAAGGAATTCACGCATATCTCACGGGCGCATGGGACTAGTGCGAGGATAGATTATCTTTTGCTTTCTACCAGCATGTTCGCACGGGTGGAAGAAGCGCAGATAGGACCCCTGGAGATCTCGGACCATGCCATGGCCTGGATCGAGGTGCAATGGGGGGGAGGACTTGGTGCATCCCGTCTGTGGCGGTTCCCCATTGAGTTATACCATGACAATCAATTTCGGCAATTTCTGGGTCAGCGCTGGCGTGATTTTGAATTAAATCATCAGGCACACAGAGAGGACCCAGAACTGGTTTGGGAGACTGCCAAAGTGGTGTTGAGAGGCGACATAATCGGGTTTGTGGCCCGGAAACGTAGACTGTTGGCAGGACAAATTGTTCGGTTGGAGCAACAAGTGTCTCAAGCGCGAATGCTCAGTGGTCACGCGCCTACAGTGTCTAATAGAAAACGCTTGTGGGAACTGCAGGTGGCCCTAAATGAACTGCTCCATCAGAGAGCCAAGAAATCTTTGCTGTATTATAAATATCGGTTATATTGTTTCGGCGACAAACCGGGGAAGCTATTAGGACGATGTTTGAGGGGTCCTCGAGGAGGGAGGGGGGTGGCAGCTCTTCGAGATGACCAAGGGAAACTCCAGCAAAGCCGGGAGGGGATAACTGCCATATTCAAAGACTTTTTTCAAAAACTGTACGCTGCGGGAGAGTGTAGCCCATCTACTATGGAGGCCTACCTGCAGAGGTTGAAGCTCCCACAGGTGACGGCGGCGCAACGGGATCAGTTGGGACTACCGGTAACATTACAGGAGGTACAGTCTGTAATTGCACAGGCTAGTTGCTATAAGACCCCGGGCCCGGACGGTTATGGGGCGGAGTTTTATAAACTCCTATCGACTTGGGTGGGCCCACTATTGGTAGATACCTACCATCAGCGAATAGGGAGGGGGGGTAGGAGATGGGGAGATAATCAGGCCTACATTACGTTGATACCCAAACCGGATAAGGATTTGACGCAGGCAGCCTCATACCGACCGATTTCTTTGTTGAACTACGATATGAAGTTGTTGGCGAAAATTCTGGCCGAGAGACTAGCGGGAATATTAGGTGACGTCGTTCATGAATCACAGGTGGGTTTCGTACGAGGCCGTTATGCAGTGCGTAATATACGCCGAATACTAACATCTCTGGAGTGGGTGCACTGCCACCGGTTGCAGTCACTCCTAGTGAGTTTCGACGCCGAAAAAGCCTTTGACAAAGTCGATTGGACATACCTAGAGTATTTATTACCATTATACGGTCTCGGGCAGGCATTTTGTGATATGGTCAAGAGTCTGTATGATACGCCGACAGCTAGAGTACTTTGCAATGGGGTCTTATCGGCTCCCTTTCCCTTGCACAGGGGCACTAGACAGGGCTGCCCATTGTCCCCCTTACTGTTTGTCTTATCTTTGGATCCATTAATACGGAGTATCGAATTGGACCGACAGATTCGCGGGATTGAGCTGGGCAAGCAGGCATGTAAGACGTCGGCCTTCGCTGATGACATGTTAGTACACTTGCTGGCGCCGCGGGAATCTTTGCCGAGATTAATGGCCGAATTTCGGAGGTTTGGTAGTTTTGCCGGTCTTACAATAAATGCCGACAAATCGGAGGCCTTGGATGTCTCGGGTCGGCTGCGGGAGGGCTGGGGGGTGGACTTTCCCTTGAAATGGTCGGATCATCGGTTCAAATACTTAGGTATTGTGTTGACGAGATTACCGCAGGATCTATACCACATTAACTTGGAAAAAGTCTTGTCTGGGATGAGGCGTCAACTGAGAGCTTGGAACCCGCTGCCGCTATCATTATTGGGGAGAATCGCAGCAGTTAAAATGGTAATTCTACCCCGCATTCTTTACTGGTTACAAACGCTACCCGTCTGGTTATTACGCCGGGATTTGCTTAGATTGGAAAGGGAGATCCAAAGGTTTCTGTGGAAGGGAGCCAGAGCGCGAATCCCGATGTCCCGTATGATTGGTAAATGGTGCAGGGGGGGCCTGGGGCTTCCGGATCTGAGACTCTATGCCTTGGCATGTCAAGCGAGGCATGTTGGCGATTACTTGGGGGACACGGAGGTATTCACACCACGGGCCTTGGAGGCGGCATTGGTGGCCCCTTTCTCACTGGTGGGGGCTCTACATGTGGATAGTGCACACTTGCCAACTCGACTCACGCGCAATATTATGTTAAATGCGCTGAGACGCACCTGGCGACACTTAAATAGTTACTGGCAACGCAACTGGCAAGTGTCCAGCTGGCTGCCCATATGAGGCAATGTAAAATTTTTACCGGGTTCTGATACTCGAATGTTTCAGATATGGCACCAACAGGGGCTAAGACATATAGGGCATGTGGTAGACCTTACGGGTAAATGCAAACCGTTTTTGGCATTACGGGAGGAATTCCAGCTACCTCCCACTCACTATTTTGCGTATCTTCAACTCGCCCATTATGTGGCAACGTTACCTAGGGAGGAATTGGGGGAGGACAGGTCGGCACAGATCATCGAATTCTTCGAACTCGGGGGAGATGCCCACCCGACCATAGCTGGATTGAAGGCCCGGCTGGAGTGCTTTGGGGGTTTACCAGACTATGGGAGGGTGGAGATGGCCTGGGGGGGAGAAATGGGCCGGGAAGTACAGCCTGGCACGATTTGCAAGGCGGTAGGGCGGATTGTGGAACTGGTGGAGGGAGCGAAATGGAGGGAAGTACAATATAAAGCCCTCACCCGGGTGCATTTTTCACCGCGCCGAGCCTTGAGGAGTCATATAACGCAAGATGGGTCTTGTCCTCGATGTTCTAGTCCAATGGCCACTTTAACCCATATGTGGTGGCAGTGCAGGCGCATCCTCCCTTACTGGGCCCAGATCCATAGATATATTATGAGACTAATGCAGCAGAGGTTTCCTTGGACGGGAGCATTGGTCGCCCTTGATCAACTGCATCGAACCTTACCCACAGGGCGGTGGGGGCGGTTACTGGTGCGTAAGGCATGTTTGGTGGGGAAGGGTCCGATCCTACGTCGATGGAGGGATCGGGACCCACCTACCTTCTTGGAGTGGCGCAATAGTTTTCACCAGCTGCTATTGACAGAGCGATGGAGGGCTCGGGGTTCAGTGAAGAGATGGTCCACCTTTATGTTGATATGGGAACCCTATATTCAGAGTTTAAGCGCCCGGTGCCGGAGCGAAATAGTAAACGTGGGCCATTAGGGTCTGGGGATACTGGGAGCGGAGGGGGGAAATGGGATCTCGGAGAGGGTACTGTTGTATTGTATGTGGAATCGGGGTGCGGGGACCCGGGGGGGGGGAGGGAGGGGGCGTAGAAGGGTATGGGGGGGGGGAAGGGGTAGGGGGGTAGGGATACCGTCGAAAACAGGGAAAAACTATCTAACCATGGTTGTATAACACTGTGAATTGAGTACTGATCTAGATACATAACTGTATAGAGCTGTGGCTTCAGCGGAGATCAGAGTCCACTCTGCTGTAGCGCATTGTTTGTTTTTTCTCACTGTACTGATTGTTATGTTTATGATGGTTAATAAATAAAGTTAAAAAAAAAAAAAAATAAAGGTAGGAAAAAATGTAGAAAGTAATGGGGATTTGAATATAGGGCTCAGGTAAGGGGATTTAGGGATTATGACCATATATTTATTTTTAAATTTAAAGTGACAGTGACCAAATTATTTGAAGTAGTTCGGCTGAGTGGGATTGGGACTTTGGAATTTTTTTTTTGAAGGATTTGGTTAATGAGAGGGGATTTAAAGAAAAGCCATTGTGGTGGAGGTACCCTAAAATTTGAAAATTTGGGAATATGTATAATAGCGTAAAATAAAGGTGTAAAAGTGATTTTTCAGAGCTATGGGGAGATATAATCAGGTGTTTCAGAGACATACTTATTTTAGTGGTGAGGAATTGGATGTGGGAAACATTTTTTTTAGTGAGAAAATCATTTAAATAGTTTATGGGGTGTTAACAGCTTGTGTTTGGGACAAAAAAAAGGGTAGGAATATAAATAGTGTGGGGATAATTTTTCAGGGGTTTTTATGCAATTTTAACATCATTTTGAGTATGATTTCTTCTAAAATGTGATTTTTCTATATAAACTGGCCAACTTTCATCACAGCCTAGGGACAGAAACCCAAGCCTAGTGGGAAGTGGAGATTCGACACCCCATTGGTTCTCCCCTGGAGATACCACGGAAACCTCCTTACATTCTGGAATTAGAAGGTATTTCCTAGGATACCTGAGCTCTTTTAGGTAGAGACCACCAAGGAAGCAAAGTGACCAAACCTATGTTTAAATGACTGGAAGGTCAGGCCTCTCAAAAGCCTAAGTTAATGGCAAAAAATAGAGCTGTTTATGAGTGAGAGTGGTGTGTATGAGGAGAGAATGTGTAATTAAAGTGGCCCGCATACTTCTGCCACTATGAGAATGAAACTGGTGTGAAAGAAATTTAATTAATTCTGGAGCATCACAGGTATTGTAAGGGTGAAATATAACTCCCACTAATGGAATATAATTCCTATTAAAGAGGCTTCAGGTGGGATAAGCCTGAAAATTTCATAAACTCAGAAAGTCTGAGATTAATAAGGACCAGGCTCCAGCAAGACCTGTACAAGTCCGAAATGTTAAGTGAATGTTAAGGCCGCACCCGAGGGAAAAGGACAGGAAAATTCAAGATAAAAGTTAACAAATGATCTGACCAAGGAAATGGGATCTCTTGAAGTCCAGACAGCCCAACCTCACCACACTCCTGCTTCAAAAAAACTAAATCCAGGATATGAACCCCTATATGAGTTACACCTACCACAAACTTTAGAAAGCCCATATCCAACATACTATCACAAAAAGCAAATCAAAGAGTGAACACAAGCCTCATAATGGATATTAAAGTCCCCCAGAACCAACAACGTTTTAAAAACCGTAACTACCTCCCCTATAAGCAATAATACTGACCAGAACTAGAAGAACTGATTGAGAAATTAGAGGGAACATCACAGGTATTGTAAGGGTGAAACATAACTCCCACTAATGGAATATAATTCCTATTAAAGAGGCTTCAGGTGGGATAAGCCTGAAAATTTCATAAACTCAGAAAGTCTGAGATTAATAAGGACCAGGCTCCAGCAAGACCTGTACAATTCCGAAATGTTAAGTGAGAGGCTAATTAACTTTACAGAGACTTGGCCATGAATATTTCTGCTGAGAGAGAGAACATAACATAAGAACATAAGATATGCCATACTGGATCAGAGAATGAATGGTTGGCTGACAAAGTACATATGTAGAGTGTGAGAGAGTATAACAGCAAAGCAAGGTCTCTATAGACAGGGAACCTATCATTCTTTTTGTTTCGTCCCTAAGTTAGCAAAGGTTTAGAAGAATGAACCCATGACCCGGGTTTTATGGACATTGGTATATCATACTTAATGAAATAAATACAAACCTCATAATAGATCAGATAGGGTTTTGCCTTTTTTTTTTTAGTTAAAGTAAGGTTAGTAGGTTTTACAAATGAGCCTTGGCTGGAACTAAGAGAAGATGGAAGTGAGGTGTCATTAAACCAAAAGGAAGACAGAAAGACAGAGAGAGAGAAGACGACGAGACGACTGTGCACCAACGTTAATGCCCTGGCCATTGGTATGAACTGTTTGAACTATGCCATTGAATGCATATCCCAGTGATTTATGGGAACAAACTAAAATTAGAGTTTAGGAAAGTTTATTCTTACCTGTCCTTGAGGTGACTTGTATACCTGAAAGAGAAGTAATCACAAATAATCAAAACTTAATGTTGAAAGATAGCAGCTGCTCAATATGATAATTTATGAGGATAAAGAGTCAAGACTTATCTGATTTTGATGATTTAAAGCAAATATCCACTGAATTGATGTTGATTATCTATAAAGAAAATCAAAACTGTTAAGGTATTTGGTTTTCAGGTTAAAGGAAGTAACTTGACTTATTTAAATAATTGATTACTTTATGTTTTCTTAATAAATAATTGTTAATAATTTAAATTTAATTCATTATTAGTATAATAATTTATTTATTTATGGGAAAACTCACTTGAGCATGACATCACGAGAGAGCTAACCTGGACTTCAGCCGCACGACCACGACCTCAAACATCTGTGAGGAAGGCTCCAGCTCAGGAGGGTGATCCACACCTACAGCAGCACGATCAATGACAGCCCCCAAAGAAAAAAAAGAGAGACCAGCAAGAGCACACTGGTTCACACCCGCCTTACAGAAGCTAAAAACACAACTTAGAAGAATCGAGAGAAGATGGAGTAAAACCAAACTTGAACCAGACAGAACAAGATATATGGATGCACTAAACAACTACTGCACCGAAATAGACAACACATGAAGAGCCTACCACAGAAAGCTCCTAAACACTGCCCATGTGAGCTCTTTGATACTGTCAAATAGCTGATCAAAGCCCCTAATCATTCTAACCAACTCCCAAACATTCCACCACAGAACTCACAGCACAATATTGTTAGGAAAACAGATTGGGTTCTTGTATTATATCTATATCATTTAACTGATTTTCTTCCTTACATATATATATATACAGTCAAACCTCGGTTTTCATTTGCCCCGGTTTTCATATGCTTCGGTTTTCAACGTCTTTTTTGACTGAGATTTTGTCCCGGTTCTCGTACATCGCCTCGGTTTTCGTAAAGTACAGTACTGTAAATACATATACCCTCGCGCTGCACACCGGTCTGTATACACTGCCGGAACGCCCGCCCGGTCCAGGCAGCACTGCCCCCCGGACTCACCGATCGCCAGCGTGATGAGAAGCGAAAGCCAGCTGAGCACGTAAATGAAACACATCCTCGAGCCTGGTCAGAGTCAGAGAGGCAAGGATTGCGCAGAGAGGAAGGCCCCGATCTCGTCCACTGCCTTCCCGTTCTCTGGAGCGCCCCCTCAGGCTCGGAGGTAGCAGGGAAGAAAAGCTGTCAACGTAAGCAGGAGATGTTGCATGAATGTGGGAGGCAGTTCTTTTTCTCGCAGGGTACGTCTGAAGCTATATCATTAAGATTTTCTGCCATTCTGAAGCATTGAGCAGATAATGTAAAGGTATTTTAATGGGCTGAATCCAATGTGATTCCGAAGAGAGCTGGGCACAGCAGCTTGTCAGGGGTGGCTAAGGCCAGATGTTAACATACTGTACTGTACAGTACTGTACTTAGCTTGCTTTCAGTGATGTTAAATGTTCATTTATCCATTTCATTAGTCATTTATATTTATTTCACATTGTTTTCTGTATGTAAAAATATAGTTATTCTCTATAAAATGTATTTTTTGTGAATATTTTTGGGTGTCTGGAACGGATTAATTGGATTTACATTATTTCTTATGGGAAATATTGCTTCAGTTTTCATACGTTTCGGTTTTAGTCAGACTTTTTCGAACGGATTAATCATGAAAACCGAGGTTTGACTGTATATATATATTTCTCAGTTACCAAAACTGATGCTTATCTATCAGTTACCAAAACTGATGCTATGGATTTGGTTTTGTCTCCCTGGATCCTGCTTCTTAGTATAAGCGCTAGGGAGCAGCCAATAACCACAGAGTAGGTATGACATAAGCTACTCAGTTTACTCAGGGTATAGATTAGCTTATATAGCATACAAATGTACCATATATGTCATGGGAAGTTACAGACAGATGTAAAGCTGAATTGCAGGGTTAAAAGGTTATCTTTACAGAGCTTCCAAAAAGGGAATCTGAAAAAGGGAAATCAGCATATCTTATCTCCTTTGCTCTCTTTACTTATTTCTTCATAGGATGTGTGTGCATTCCTTTTGCAAAGCTAAGCTAAAAGCTTTTCTGCAAGGTGGACAAGTGACCTGTGACCCTGCATCCATACACTTACAAATTTTATGCCATACTTATAATCACTTATAATAAACTTATATATATATATATATATATATATGATATCCCTTCTTACAAATATAAACAACTCCAATCAAATCCCAACATCCCATCCACACCAACAGGAAACTGCCACAATATTGCCCCCAATACCACATGGGGCACATTTGAAACAATCAGCAAAGAGAGGATTGAAACCATTATAACAATACTCAGCACCACCAGGTCTCCTCTTGATTCCTGCCTGGTCAGTTGGATTAAGATGACAAAACAGGACCTAAGTCCAGCACTCGCCACCATTGCACACAAATCTCCCAAACAAGGCCAGATGCCTAATAGCCTCAAAATGTCCATCATCTGCCTGATGCTCAAGAAACCGGAACTTCACCCATTGGATCCTACTTCATTCAGACCAGTAGTAAGCCTCCCATTCGCCGCAAAAGTCATTGAGAAGACAGTATAACAGCAATTACAGGACCACATGGACAGAAACAACCTACATGACCCACAGCAACATGGATTCTGGCCATCACATGGGGTCGAGACACTCATGGTCTCATTAATAAATACATTAATCAAGAGAATACAAACCAAACAAACCGGATATATCCTCATCTTTCTAAATATATCAGCAGCGTTTGATAGCATATCACACAGCATCCTCCTCCACAGACTACAAGAAACCAGCATATAGGACAAAGTTCTTCAATGGTTCCAGTCCTACCTAACAGACACGTATCAGCTAATTCGAACAAGCACTGGCATCTCCACCCCATACTACCAGACTCAAGGATTACCACAAGGCCCCACACTATTAGCAATGCTCTTTAACATCTATTTATAACCACTCTGCTCTATAATACAGTCACACAACATCAACTTTCAGATATATGCAGACAACATTATGCTATATTGGCCAATAACCACCACTAATCCAGTAAACTAACAGTTGCTACACTGCTTCAACGACATCTCCAGATGGCTCCAAGAAAATAATCTCAGAATCAACCTCAAGAAGACAGAAGCATTATTTGTTACAAGGATCAAACTTTCACCACACCAACACACCTCACCCTGGGAACAACCCAGATAAGAGTTCAAACACAAATAAAGTACCTGGGAGTCATTCTTGCAAAAACTGCAAGAACAATATTTTTCAAAACCAAGATATTACAGCGCCTCAGATCACTCCTAGACCCTCAGATCAGTTCAACAAGCCATGACACTCCCCCACCTGGACTACTGTAATGCAATATATCAAGGATTCCCACTCTCCACTCTCAACTTGCTATAGACAGCCCTTAACACAACAGCCAGGATCATTCAAACGGTGAAGAAATATGACCACATCACCCAGTACAGAAGCATTTCCACATCCTTCCGTTGGAGGCTCGGATCAAGTACAAATACTTAATAATGCATTACATAGAAACATAGAAACATAGAAACATGATGACAGAAAAAGACCACAAGGCCCATCTAGTCTGTCCTTCCATAACAACTACAACAGTCAACTTTTTACCTTTAGAGATCCTCTGTGTTGGTCCCATGCTTTTTTGAATTCAGTTACTGTCCTCATCTCTACCACCTCCACTGGGAGACTATTCCACGGATCCACTACTCTTTCCGTAAAGAAATATTTCCGCATATCACTCCTGAATCTATCTCCCTTCACCCTCATCCCACATCCTGCTTCTAAAGCATCTAGCTACCTACCTAGGGGCTGCTGTGGGATTTTTTTTTTTACCATGGCTGTATTTACAGTATGTGGTAATGGTTACTGCAGCACACAGTGCAAAGTAAAGCCCATATTAACCATTATTGCATTTTAGTAAATTTACCCTTTGTATTTAATACAGGATGCAAACTTGGGCTCCCATTTATTCCCTTCTCTCTCTCTCTCCCATAGACCTGCTGTACACAAGATCCCCACTCTCAGCATACTCTAGGACCTTGAACACTGTACATACCCATCTGGGGCTTAGTGTTTAGTGGGGCTGTGGTGTTGGTTTCTGTATGTTGATGTAATGTGTGTGGTGTTGTGTCAAGGACTTGGGAAAGGGGGAGGAAGAAATACAGTTATTTATTTAAGTTTACTTTATGTATCTGTATTTATAGCCCGGTGATACAAGAAATAATCCTTTCTTCACAGAAACCAGTATGATGTTGGTTGTTGTTAAGTGACGTTGAGTCGGTGTTGACTCATGGCGACCCTCTGGATAGTTGTCCTAAATTGTGTTCAGTCTTCAGTCAGGCAACTAGTATGATACATAAAATATATTGAGATAAAAACAAAGCTATATAAATCAACATTGACATTAATAACAAAAATCTTCACATGTGAGAGGGAGGACTGTATGTGTGTGACAGGGTGGGGGTATATGTGTGTGTATGAGGATAAGTCTGTGAGTGTGAGTAGGTGAGGGGTATGTCTGAGGAGGCTGTGTGTCTGGGAATGGATGTATATGTGGAGTATATGTATGTATGAAGGAGGTGTGAATGGGTGAAGTATATGAGGGTAAGGTAGTATGTGTGTATGTGTGAATGAAGTCCTGTAGGTATGGAGTGGAGGAGTAGCCTAGTGGTTAGAACACTGGCTTAGTAACCAAGCAACACAGGGTTCAATACCCACTAGCACTCCTTGTGGCTTTGGGCAAGTCACTTAACTCTCCATTGCCTCAGAAGAAAGGCCTGGAATTCTCCTTCCAGTGACACTACCAAGAAAACCCAGGAGTCAGGACTGACTCAAAGGTACACATTGCATTGCAGGTGAGGGATAGGTATGGGAAAGGCCAGCTTTTCCTCCTTGCAATTCCCATTCTTTTCTCCTTTTCCTCCTTTCTTTTTTGTCTCTACTGTCTTCCCCCTTTTCATTTACTGATTATCTACCTCCCTACCCATTCTTTCTCCCCAGCCCCTGCATGATTTCAAACAGCTAATCTATTTCATCTGCCGTTGAGGCCCAAGCTTCCCGTCATCTGTGTCATTCAGTTTCACTAGAGCTGCTGTTTCTTTGACCAACAGGGTCTGAGATCCCCACCAGCTGTACTGCTTAGTGCACTGATGGCTTATGTTCTTTGAATGACAAGGTCTAGTCTACTTACAAGCCATACATCTCCTGTCCTCCAATACCCTGCCTTCCTCATCTGTTGAGGCTTGGTCTTCCCAAAAGCCATGCATCTAATGTATACTATTGCTAATTCTTTACTGGCTGCCGAGAATTAATGAATGGAGTGGAACGGGTAAACGTAGATCGATTGTTTACGTTATCAGAATATAGAAAGACTAGAGGACATGTAATGAAGCTACAAGGTGATCTATTTAAGACAAATAAGAGAAAATATTTTTTCACTCAATGTGTAATCAAACTCTGGAATTTGTTGCCGGAGGATGTAGTAAAGGCTGTTAGTGTAGCTGGGTTTAAAAAAGGTTTGGACAAGTTCCTGGAGGAAAGGTCCATAAACCATTATTAAAAAGGGACCCAGGATATCAATGCTTGACCCAATACAAGCATTGTGGAACCTGTGTCTCTTGGGGATACTGCTAGGTATGTATGACCTAGATTGGCCTCTGTTGGAAACAGGATACTGGGCTTGATGGACCTTGGTCTGATCCAGTATGGCATATCTTATGTTCTTATGAGAAATAGGTTTCCTTCCCAGCTGCTCCAGTCTGTGCCATTGCTTGCCTGTATATGTGCACAGAGTGGCTCGACATCAACAGACTTTTGGCAAACAATCAACCATATTTTATACATATTGGGATGTTGTGGTAAGCATGGAGTGTGGTGGGAAGGGGTTTTCTTTAAAACAAAGAACAGACAGCAGTTCAGGGAAAACAAAACTAGCTTTTGCTCTGTCCCAGCTTGTTAAACCTCCACAAAGCTGGTTCTCCCGGCCCCTCCTCCAGCCCCTGTTAAAGTTCTTTCTGTACCTCAGAACTCCTTTGCACGGCTCGCCTTGGAAGGACTTCTGGCTCCATGGGTCTCTCTCCCCCTGCAGCCTGCAGCGTTCTCAACTCCTCCCTGGGAGCCACACCCTCCCAGCTGATAATCCTTTCTATATAGCTCATCACAGATGCATAACTTTATAGAATCATACAGATTTATATCACTTTTCAAAAAAATATAAGGTAATGATTGTTTTAGTTGTCTCCAAATATGTCTTTCTTTAAATTATAATTAGGGCTTCTGATTTTAGGTCTTAATAAATGCCAATAAAATTCCCCTGATGCATAAAAAAATTGAAAAAGTTGTTTATTAGATCAACACCAGAAAAACACCAGTTCTACTATTACTCTCTCACCCCTCCCCTGGCTTGTCTTGTATCTTCCACTCAGTTTTTATGCCTTTGCTGTGCAGTGCTGATGACTTCTAAGGGACACATACAGGATGTACACATTTGCTTTCACAGAAATACCAGTAAATACTGACATTTTTGTACCCTCATGGAATTCCTAATTAGTTGGAAAATAAACACCCAAATTGACAATTCTTAGACACCTAAGAATAGATGCTTTAGTTATAATGATGTTACATATTTCCCAAAAATGTGTTTTGTTTAATCAAGTCTTTTCATATCTACCTTTATGTGTTGAGTCCAACCTGCTAAATGTATTTTAAATTGGTTAGATCCAAAGTCCTCCATAGCTATCAATTATATTAGCATTTTATTGGATAGGCGCATAATTTCTAGAGAGGAGCACATGGAAAATAATACCTCACAAACCATATTTTGGAATATCAAATATAAAAATAAACTCAATGGGAAGTAGGAATGGGAGCTAGACTTAAAAATAGGGCTAGATTTACTGAAAGATGACTGTGCTAATGCACATTAATGTGTTATTTACCATAGATCCCATTTTATGCGATAAGGCCTATTTACCAATAATGCTGATTAACTGTGTTGGTGCATGTTAACGCAGTCATGAACTCTAGTAAATCTAGCCACTAAATGGAAAAAAAAATCTGTTTTTGTGATTCCAGCAGGCGATCATAGAATCGCATTAGAAATGAAACATCAATTTTGCATAACTGCTGTTCAAATAGATTTATTCATTTTCACAGCAGCCTTCCATAGCTTATCTTGTTTGGATGTATACTGCATAAATCTTTAACTGAATGTTATGGTAAGTTGTTTATTGGTGTCTGAATGATAACTGTATCGTTTTTAAGGAACTAGCTGATCATCAACATGCCTACCACAAGCTAAAGAAGCAATATCAAAACAAAATGGTGGAGTTGGCCCATGTTAACAGGAGAGTAGAGCAACACGAAGGCAATACGAAGAAACTAAGAATTCGAGTAGAAGAACTCAAACAGGATCTTGCACATGCAGGGGATGAGGTATTTCATCAAAACTGTAATTTCTACATGAAGCTTGCTTATCTCGTGTAACAAATTAATTCAAGAACAGGTATAAAGCAAATATGTCAATAGTGTGATATTAAAACATATTTTAACAGCCCTATTCAGTGTTACTATTGTTATTAGAGGTACAAGAAACAGTAGAAGGAATTAGCAAGAAATACAAAGAGATCAATTCTTAGTTGTCAGTGGACTCCGTAAATTTAAATGGAGAGAAGCTATGCAAAGTTAGACCTACAGTACTGTTTGTGTGGCATCTCTTATATCTTTAACATATATGGATAGTAATCAATTAAGTAAATACATTTTTGATCAGCTTCCAGACCACCCCAAATCCTACTCCAACTGAAACAGGTAACTTTGGACCATGTAGCAAGCCATACAGCCAAAACATAATCATTGTCAGCGCAATATTTTTAGATCAAAGAACTTATTGGGGGGGGGGGGAGACTGATAAGTCTCTGGCCTTGTAATGAAACAGAAAGCTATGGGCACACTTCAGTTTTGGAAGTCCGAATGAGCTCTCTGCTGTTTCGTTTTATTTGGTATCAAAACGAAACTGCAGAGAAATTATTTGGACCTCCGGAACTGAAGAGTGTCCATAGCTTTCTGTCTTGTTACAAGGCCAGAGACTTATCAGCTCTCCCCCCCTTGTATAAAGTTGTCATCGATTCCCAAAGACATATGTCCTTTTTAAAATTTATCCAGTACTGCTTTGTGCATTATTCCGTATTGATGTTTTGAAATGTACATTATTCTGTAATGATGTGTCATACTGATGTTTTAGCTGAATACCAGTTTGTGACTTGGTTAGGAGCAGCCATTTATAAACTGTTAACATTAAAATGAAACTGAGAGGGTTAGTTATTAACTGTGGTAAAATATTGTCTTTTATCTCAGTTTCATTTATCATGGGATTCGCTAACCTGCAGTGGTGCAGTTAGTAACTCAGAAATAAATTATTAATGCAGCTTGTGATCAATCTCACATTGCGTTGTTAATCGTCCGGTGCTCCATGGAGGAAAAATATTTGGCCGAGGGGCTGGTGCTTGGATTTCTCCTGAAGGCACCCCACTTCCCCAGTTAAATCCTTCATCCCCATTAAGGGCATTTCATCTCCTCTTTTCTAGAGAGAATACTCTTTCAATTTCTTGGTGGGGGAGAGTTGAATCTATCAAAATGACCATAGAGCTCCAAATTAAATCTATATTCTCATTCCTCCCAGCCATATGTCCTTGAAGTTTCTTTCAATGCCTGGACAAATTATTGCTCAAATTTCTATGGAGAGGGAAACCAGCCAAAATTGCACTGAAGTGGCTGAGAGCTCCTAAAGAGCGAGGAGGCATAGGGCTCCCTGACTCCCTCTTATATTTTCTGAAGAGGGATGTTTGTAAAAAGGAGAATAGTTGGATAAAATACTCCAGTATGTGCAGTATACTATGGAATCTTATAAAGTTTTGTTAAATTTAACTGCAAATTTTCCCCTCTTTTATTAACTGGAATCCCCTTGCAACCAGTTATGTTTACAAATTGTGATACGTTTAAGTTAGTTTCTGCTGAACAAGCGGTGAGTGTGTTGGACATGTCATCCTAGAAACTACTGGCCAGTGTCTTCTCTACCTTTTCTAGGAAAGGTTTTAGAAAAGGTAGTATTATCACAAATTAATGGAGTTTTTGGATAATGCTACCAAAACAATAGCCAATTTGGTTTCCATCCTAAGCATGGAACAGAGACATCATTACTTTCTATGGTTGATATTATTTTGCAGGGTTTTGATCAGGGTACAGCTTATTAGCTTGTCCTTCTAACTCGTATATCTGCTGCATTCAATATTGTAAACTATGACATCTTAATTTACTTTTTGGCTGAGCTGGGAATTTTGGGATGTGTGTTAGGTTGGTTCCAATCATTTTTGTCTGAAAAAATTCAACTGGTTAGAGTGGGAAGGGATACATTGGCATGATTTCACGTACCTTCTGGTATCCCTCAGGGGTCAGCCTTATTCACTCTATTATTTAATGTTTTTAAGTTACCCATTTATAAGGTTTTCAGCTGTTTGGGAGTAACGCTGAAGATGTTCAATTTTTGGTCCCCATTCATTCTGGGGTCAAGGATGCCCTGCTATGCGGGGACATAGGATGAAGGTGAAAGGGGATAGACTTAGGAGTAATATGCAGAAATATGTCTGTACAGAAAGAGTGGTAGATGGATGGAATAGTCTCCCAGTGGAGGTGGCAGAGATGAGGACTGTATCTGAATTAAAAAAAAAAAAACATGGGACAAACACAAAGGAACTGTAAAGGAAAAAAGGGGACTGTTGTAGTGGTTGATACGGAAGGGCTGACTAATAGGTCGTGTGGTCTTTTTCTGCTGTCATCTTTCTGTGTTTCTATTTATATGCCTATGTATGAAAATAGTTAAGTTATGGATGTCTGCAAATGGGATGAGTTTCAGTGTTGGTAAAACCAAGATTGTTTACTTAAGTAAGAACTCAGTAATTTTGCCCCCTAAAAGTGTTTAGTTAGATGGACATGATATTACTCTCAAGCAGCAGGTAATAGACCTGGGTGTTATAATTTATTCAGCACTATCTATGGGTTATCAAATTAAAGAAATAACTAAGAAAGCAATGTTTAAACTATGTATAATTTGGAGGTTTAGGGGGTCATTTTGTCCCACGAATAGCGGAGATGGATGTCCAATTGGGACATACATCCACACTATTCATTCCTCTGCTGGCCCCGTCAATATCTTCCCTATACATACAGCAGATTCAGAGGTTGGCTCTTTATGTCTGGGGCCTCGAATCTAGATGAGGGACTTCTTCCATCTTGAAGTTGGAATAAGTCCCCTTTGATGGAGGGGTATCGTGGTGCGGGACCCAGGGACACAGGTGAGGGGACTCAGGAGGTTCCCCGCAGCCCAATCCAGACCTTGGAAGGCTGGATTGGGGGTCAGGCTGTGGGGAAAAGGTATCCGGGTTGAGCAAGCCAGGATCACAGCTTGTGAATGTAGCTGCAGTGCCATGGCGATGGGATGCCAAGGCACTATGGTTCCATTCACGGGACCGGCTGAGTTAGCCGGGTAGTTGCTGGGACATACGGCTTGACAGAATCGGAGTCAGGCCTGCACATCCAGGCGCTAGACATTGATCATGTCTTAACTTGATTACTATAATGTGCTTTGCATGGATTACACAAAAGCCCTTTGCTTTCCTCCAGGTAATATAAAACATCGCTACCAGGATAATAACTAGCACCAATAGATTGGATCATATCACTGGTATTGTCAAGGTTGCATTGACTTGCTACAGTCATTAGATTATACCTACCTACTCAGGCACTTAGGTCCAAGGGTAAGTGGCTGTTGAATATTCCATCTTATCAATAAGTGTATTTGGACGAACATCAGTTGAGGGCCTTTTGAATAGTAGGCCACTCCTTATAGAATAAGTTACCAGCCGATTTGAGAAGACTGAAGATCATCTGGCTTTTCAGAAACATCTTAAAGGACAATTTTTTAAAGCAAGCCTTTGAGTTTTGAGTAAAGAGGTTTCTGTCTATTGTGATCTTCTAGTTATACATGATGTGTTCTGGTCATCCATATTTGTGGTGTTTATGTCGTGTTCTATTGTTGTAATTTATTTTTCCTATGTTAATGAAATTTTAAGTTTTGTTTTGTATAATTTTTAGGAACTCACCCGGATTTTTAAATAGGCAAGTAACAAATGTAGCTAAAATAAATAAATATATATAGAGAGAGAGAGGTGTCCTCCGAAGCATAAGATGCCATTGTATCAAAATACTATACACACACTTGATGGAAAAAAATGTAGATGCTGTTGAAGTAATATATTTCAAAAATCCTCATAACCACTTCAAACTCAGCACAAATATAACCCTTACAAAACATCATAATTATGATTGGGGGGGGGGGGGGTAAAAAAAGCACCTCAGAACCATGCCAGAAGACTCTTCAGTCTATTTAAGGCTTTATATGTTAGGTCCAAAAAACCTCCCTTTTTTAAAAATTGTGTATTTTCAGAATATGACTTGAAAGATTATCATAACCAATCACTCAGTTCAATGAATGTTTTTGAATAGAGAACATATTTACCAAGCCCTGCACCAGTAACATGCATGTTGGACATGTTACCAGCACTGGGGTCTTCGCTAACTGAAGAGGGGGGTGGATACATCTGTCTGCCTGCAATTACTGTGCTGTAATGCAGAGAATTTGCCATGAGTGCAACTAACACCACTAACTGAGGAAGCGTTAGTTGCACCTGAGTTACCAGTGTCAAGTGCAGGCAGTGCAGGCCACAACCACCGCCCTAGCAGAGAATGCCCCACCCCACCCATACACTACCGGGATAGAGCAGGATTTCCACTGCAGGGCAACGTACTACTTTTTAGCATGGTGCTGAAAATGCGCACTAGCCCTGCGCTATTCTGGTAGCGGGCATTAGTAAATTTGTCCCCTAAATGAATTAGAACATTATCATGGACAGTTACTCTGTTAAATAAATAACCTTGCTTCATAGGATGCATATTCCATAATAGAATGGCTGAGTTTGAAGCAGGTGTGTGAGTTTCTGAAATGTATTATTCAACAGTATCTACTTTTTTTGCACCAAGAATGTTAATTTAAAAGCAGACATGGGCATTTAAATTGAAATGGTTGCCGCCAGTGCTGAAAATTGCCTCCATTATTTCCAAGATTTAACACCTCTAATGCCTCCTTTCAGTTCCAATGTTTGAGAAATCAATATAAGGTTTGAAGATATTTTTTTAAAAAATAGCCACTCTATTTCCCACTCTGCCAAAACAGGCACACTCCGTATCTTTTTGAATGTTATTGTCTCCTTATAAGATGTAATAATATTACATCTGAATTTCCCTTGATGGTATAATTTAAAAGCTTTGTTTTAATTGGGTGATTCATCCTACTGACATCCAAAGACATCACTTTTAATTAAAATACAGGCAACATTCCCAAATATATCTATTAGTTTCCTTTACAAAATTGCCTACAATATAGGAGGAGTTAAAGTGCCTGGATTATTGCCAGCACTGTGAACCATTCAAAATTAACCTTGATTATTCACAATGATTTTCATCCTGACTGGATAGTTGTTCTTATATTGCTAGAAACATCTTCCTTTTCTGTGCTATGACTTTCTTTAGATCCATAAAAATCAATACTTTTTTCTTCCTGCAGTACAAGTACCCATATCTTAACTTTGAGGCCCTTTTACTAAATGTCACTAAGAATTTGCACTTAATGTTAAGGGCAAAGCCTCTGCATTAGCCAGCTGCTAACGTATGTTGGATTCCTTAATGAGCAATAAAGTAACGTTGGGACACTCGCATACAACTGTGTTCGCCACACCCATGTGCCACCTCTACTGGCACTATCCATAGTAGCATGCGATAACGCGCGTTTCAACCATCGTCATCTGGCCTGCCTGTTTATTAGGTTTTACTGTGGCCAATTACTGCTTGCTAAAACACACGTTGACTATTAGCAGTGTTTAATAAAAGGGCCCCTTTATTTAGGATTTCCAATAATTCAAGCTGTTAAGATACTAATAACCATTAATGTCGGGTATTTTTGTTAACTGGTATTACTGAACGATGCTCTTTATATTCTCAGAGTCCTTCATCAACTGAAATTCCTGAAGGTTTGGCCAAAGTGTCTTTGTAAATTTTATAAGATGATCACATTTCATTTCCTCTAGAATCCCAAAATTCTTGAAAAGTTTCTTTGGCTCCTGCTAATTGCATTGTTAGTGTTGCTTCAATTTTCATGTTTATTCTTGTTTTGGCCTGTAGTGATCTCACAGTACTTTTCTTTATTTAGGTATATCTTGCTTAAGAAATAGTGCCCATTTAGCAGGGTCCATCCATCTGTCTGTCTTGTTCATCCGTCTGTCCATATGTATGTGTTTGGACATGCACAAACAACATATTCCTAAGGCTTCACTCAGCAAAAGCTAGCTGCATCGAGGTCGACCAGTCAATCTTTGAGACGCATATCTTGCCTGCAAAAGAGGCATTGACATCAGGTCATTGAAGAGCCTGACACTGGTGCCGGTCCAGTCAATATTCCTCTATAACATTAGAGTTGGTGCCCGTCGCACCCTTGTAAATGAGCAGAGTATTGGTGTATCTTCACTCCCGATGGAGCTCTCGATTCCTGCAATGTCAAGACAGAATTCCAGAAGGAGATTTAGTTATCTGCCCCTTCCTTTCTCAGATGGATTCTAAAAGCTAGTAGACAATGGGTCTTGCTGAAGGATGAGTCTTCTGGACCTCCAATGGACCCTTCTTCACCTCATCAATGGCATAAATGCCCCGATGACATGGCCTTCCAGGAAGAATTACTGACCCTGCAGTACTCTTCAAACCCTAGGTGACAGTGTTTGTGCGTCACTTCCTGCACAAAGGAAGATGAATATGTGTGAAAACCCAGTCTCGGGGCCTTCAGTCAGTGGACAACTTGACTCCATGTTCAGAAGACTCAAGAATTCCAGAAGCTTGGTTTCCTTACCATCCCTGGTGGCTGAATATGCCCTTTAGAGGTCCAGGAGTACCAAGTCTCATTCCTCAGGGTTCAATACTCATAGCCGCATGGTTGCTTACTGGATCAGCAGGGACATATTCTTGAAGAGCATCAGATACAACCTTACTGGGAGGCCTCTGTTCCTCCCTTCGGGGGGGTGGAATATGGAGCAATATCACTCACTAGTGGTCTATGGCGAGTAGTGTTTGAACTTCATGTGCCGTCTGCCTGGGGTATTGCCACCTGGACACTCACCTGGCTTCAGTCCCCAGACCTGGCACAATTGGTACAGAGTAAGCTGGATGGATGGTCATGCCACAGAGAGCTCCTCTTTGGTGTTCAGGCCAGAGATGAGGCTGCCTTCTTTGGTAAATAGCAGTCCACACTCCATATTCTCCAAGGCGCTCAGCCAGATACTCTCCTATCACAGAAAGTTTCAAGGAGAACAGGGCATGAGTACTTCCCAGATCCCAAACCTCCCACTCCAAAACTGGCACACCAACATTGAAAGAAGCCTTTGAAGGCCAGTGGCAGAGATTTGGACTCATTTTTTCGGACCATAGCTGTGCTACCAGTAACCACAGTGCAAAAACATTTGGGGCGGCGAAGGGCTCACTCTTTGGACTAAGGCTGCCCCCTCAACCTCCAAGGTATGGGCCCTATGGATAGTCCAAAAAGTTACAAATTTGTTTATTTTTATTTATTTATTTATTTATGAGTTTTCTATACCACCTTCTCTAGAAATCAAAGCTGTTTACAATGGACAGCATCAAACAGTTACTTAGAACAGTTGAGTAACATGGCAAGAAATTCATAGTGAAGCAAACCAGAATTAAATATAGAGTAACAACGTGCATTGTTTACATATAACATATTTACAGTATGCAAAATAGAAACATAGAAACAAAGAAAAAGGACAACAGAAAAATACCACATGGCCTATCTAGTCTGTCTTTCCATATCAACAACTACAAGAGTCTCCTTTTTTCCTATAGAGATCCTCTGTGTTTGTCCCATTCTTCTTTGAATTCAGATACTGTCCTCATCTCTACCACCTCCACTGGGAGACTATTCCACGGATCCACCACTCTTTCTGTAAAGAAATCTTTCCTCATATCACTCCTGAATCTATCCCCTTTCACCCTCATCCCATGTCACCTCATAGCAGATCTTGCTTTCAATCAAAAGAGGCTCTCTCCTTGTACATTTATGCCACTAAGGTATTTAAACGTCTCAGTCATATCACCTCTATCCCGCCTTTCCTCTAAGGTGTACATATTAAGATCCTTAAGTCTGTCCTCATATGCTTTATAATGAAGACCACTAACCATTTTAGTAGCCACCCTCTGTATTGACTCCATCCTGTTTATATCCTTTTGAAGGTGTGGTCTACAGAATTGCACACAATACTCCAAATGAGGTTGCACCAAAGACTTATACAGAGGCACTATCATCTCCTTTTTTCTGCTAGCTGTTCCTTTCCCTATGCACCCAAGCATCCTTCTAACTTTTGCTGTCACCTTTTCTACCTGTTTAGCTACTTTAAGATCTTCAGACACAACCACGCCTAGGTCCCGCTCTTCTTTAGTGGACAAAAGTACTTCACCCCCTATATATATTGCTCCCTTGGATTGCTGCAACCCAAATGTATGACCTTGCATTTTTTAACATTAAATCCCAGCTGCCAAATTCTAGACCATTCTTCAAGCTTAGCTAGATCCCTCCTCATGTTATCTACACCTTCCTTGGTTTCTACTCTATTGCAGATTTTGGTATCATCCGCAAAGAGGCAAACCTTACCCGACAGCCCTTCTGCTATATCACTAACAAAGATGTTAAAAAGAATCAGACCAAGGACAGATACCTGGGGCACACCACTGGTAACTTCCTTCTCCTCAAAGTGAGCTCCATTTACCTCTACCCTTTGTCGCCTCCCACTCAACCAATTTCTAACCCAAGCAGTAACTTTGGGGTCCATCCCTAGGGTGCTCAGTTTGTTTATAAATGTATAAGTCAACAATGTACTTACATATGGAATAGTGACAAGGAGTGTAACTAATATGTCAATTGTGATATGTTGTGTGTGAAATTTAACACAACTATTAGTAACTGCTGTATGTAGAATTAGTGTATGGTTTCTGGATGGACTATGTATAGGTGGGCTAAGGTGGTCTAATAATTTGTGAAGAATTAATAATTGGTGTGTGAAGTAAAACATCTGCATCAGGTAGTTAGAAGAAGGGAAGATAGGAGAAGGGAAGATTGCAGTGAAAAACAGGGAACCTGTTTAGGTTGGGTAAGTTTGAGAATTTTGGAGTGTGTTCCCAAAGTGTTCTTGAAAAAGGTGCATTTTGATTTACTTACAAAAGGTAGCCAGGTCATTAATGCTTTTTAGATTTTCTGGGATGGAATTGCAGAGCACTGGTGTGACAAAGCTAAATGCTCTATTAGTGGTTGAATGAACTGAGTTATGGAAAACCAGAAGGGACAACTAGGGCATTTTGTGAATGTCCTCTTCATACTAGTTCATTTGAGTGTGTGCTGATAAGAGTGGAGAGGTGGGATGGGGCTATGTTTTTTAGTAGCTTAAAGGTGATCATAAATCTTTTATATTTAATGCAGTTTTCGATGAGTAATCAGAATAGGTCATATAGTATGGGGGTAATCTGGTCAGAGGTATGTGCATTTGTAATTATTCATGCAGCTACATGTTGTACCATCTGTACCTGATATATTAGTTGTTTAGGTAGACCATGGAGTAATCAAGATGAGGTGTGATTATAGCCTGGAGTACCAATCTAAAGTCAAAGTTTGAGAGTAAAGGTCTTAGTTGCTGTATCAACCTTAGTTTGAAGTAGATCTTACTCATGATTGACTTTAGTTGTGAGACCATGCTTAATGTTTTGTCGAGATAACCCCAAGGTATATGACTTCATTTTTTAACTATGAGGTAGGCTTCTTTTAGATGTAATGTGGGGGGATAGGGGGAAGGGGAACAAAGTTGTGGATTAACCTCCAGGTTAATCTTTAAGTTGTGAGAGTTTAGTCATACTGAGGTTTCGCTGAAACATGTTGTGATCTGATTGGGAGATGTGTTTGTAATGTCAATTTTGGATCTGCCAACATATTGCCCAAAGGGACATCATCTTCCCCTTCATAAGGGGGAGATTGGCTATCCTTCATGGATCTGGGGGATACGCTTACCCACATACAGATACATCCCACTCACAGGAGCTATCTCAGATTTGTCCTGGGGGGGGGGGGAACAACACCTCCAGCACCAAATGTTGCCTTTTAGCCTAGTCAGCACCTTGAGTATGAACAAATTGCCTCACCATAGTGGCTGCGTACCTCTGGATGCTGGTAGTTTTGGTCTTCCCTATCTGAATGATTGCCTAGTCGAGAATGCCACTCCTGAAGGGACTCGAGAATCTACATGATTGGTATTTGTGTGTTGGAACTTCTAGGAGCCATTTAACTTACCCCATGTCCCCTTTCAATCCAGTTGGTGTTCAGAGGGGCTCTGTTCGACATGACTCAGGTGAGAGCCTTCATCCCACATGTATGACCTCACGGACTGGGAAAAACAGTGTGGAGGAGTCATTTAAGTCAGCAGATAACAGCTCGCTGGATGTTAACTGTACTAGGTCACATAGCCTCTACCATGCACCTCATACTCTTGACTTGCCACCATTGGAGGCAGACTCAGTGGATACTAAGGGCTCATTGGGGTCAGTTGACTGAGGGAGCATCTGTATGTCAGTGGAGGAGTAGCCAAGTGGTTAGAGTACTAGCTTGGTAACCAAGAGACCAGGGTGCATTTCTCACTAGCACTCCTGGTAGCCTGGAGCAAGTTACTAAATTCTCCATTGCATCCAAAGAAAGACCTAGCAATCTACTGCTAAGAAGACCCAGGAGCTTCTAGATTGCCAGGAGTCTGCACTAACTCTAAAGCACATATTGCATTGCATTTGCTCTCTCCAATGCTTTCATCTGATCATGGCAATAGTGAAATCTCCACCACAATGTGTTCTGAGGTCTCCCCTTCCACATTGTTCTTCTTCAAGAAATTTGATGAAAGGTACCTCCAAATTGGAGGTGAGTCTTCTATAGGTATTTCTCACCCTGGGCGCTTGCTCCATCCAATAATGTTTCTTCCAGGTTAACTTCTTTGAGTTGTGAGTGGTGGCGCATGCTCTTAAGAGTTTTCCAAACTGGCTGCCTACCAAATTGTCCTGATTTAGACTGTCATTGAAGTTTCAATGTTCTACCTCAGCAGGCAGGGTTGAACAGGCTTGCACCTCCTGTGTAGGGCATTCAGGTTTTGGAAGTTGGCCATCACACATAGGATGGTCTTGAGTACCAGGTTTCTGTTGAGCGAACAGGACATTTGGGCAGACAGAAGGAGTCAAGTCCTTCATACACATGAGTGAACAAGGAGTGGAGCATTCCCTCAATAGTTCTGTTCACCACCCCACAGAATGCCAAGGCTGATCAGCTCTTTTCCAAGGTACATTTGTACAGGGTACTGGTCTCGGATGCTTTCCTTCCATCTTGGGGGAAGGGTCATTTGTACACTTATCGTCTAATCCATGCCATTGCAAAGACCCTCCTGAGGCTCAAATGGATGGGAGCGTGTTGGTTCTCATTGCTCTCTACAACCTACCCTTGGTTTTCTTCTCCAGTCAAGGATCAATCCAACTGGGTCATGCACTGGTTCGAATTCACAGGAAAATGGGGGATGTTGCACTCCAATATCCAGTCCTTGGCTTGCATGGCATGGATGTCGAGAGGCTGTCAATGTCTGAGTGCCTCCTGCTGGCCGGTGAGTCTGGTGTTCTTTTGTCCTCCAGGAGGATTTATATGGAAAGGTTTTCTTCTTGCAAAGGAAAGAGGTTTGGCTTTCTAATGGGAGGCCAGGCCCTAGATCCTTTCATCTGTTCCATGTAACAATTGCTGGAATATCTTCTATACCTCTTCTTGTCAGGGCTTTGGTCCAGCTTTGGCAAGGTCCACCTCACTGCAGAGGGAGCTTACCATTGTGGTGTGGAATGGATCTCCATCTCAGTACGGCCTTTGGGGTTCCATCCCAGATAGAAGTTGCTTCTCTGGAAGACTCCCTGCAGGCTCCTGCAGTCTCTGTAGAACTCAATGAGCCCAATTCATGTAGGGGTTGTTCGGGTTGTCCGGACAGCACTGAGGAACACGGGCCAGTTAGGACCTGATTCTGTACCGTGGGAACAAAATGTTCCTACAGTGCACAGAATCTGGCCCATGGACGGCCTGACGTTCCCCTGCTGCCTGACCCACAGCTGGCCTACTGTGACCTGGATTAGGCAGCAGGGAAACCCCTGCACCCAGCTCTGGGGACCCATCTGCACCCAGCCCTGGGTCTGATCACTTGGTTAGTGCTGCTTATTCAACCTTTAAGTGGCATAAGTAGCACGTCCCCTTTGACCCAGCAGGACATACAGGGCCGTGACTTGAATTATCCCTATATGTCCTGCAACACTGGCCCACCCCTGCTCCACCCATATCCCACCCCCTCCTGACGTCCAACAGCTCTCCCCATTCTGCTGCTCAGGATGTACGGGGAGAACCGGAGGAGGAATGTGGACCGGACGACTTGCTGGTCTGCACATCCCACTGGAACCTGCAGCTCCCCAACCCATGTCCAAGAATTTGGCCTACTGTGTTTTCTAGGCAGCTCCCTGAAGCTCCCTTGAATTCTGTCTATTCCTGCCTATTGAGGTTTGTTCCTGGAGGTATTGTTTGGTGGCAGTTTTTCACCATGAAGGGTGAGCGGGCTTCATGCTCCAAAGGTTTTTCCAGCAAAGTCCATTCTACTGGACTACACTTTCATACTCATTCTGAAATCCTTCTGGGGGTAGTTCCAGGTTACATCTAAATCAGTCAACTGTTCTACCAACATTTTTTCCAAGGCCTCATGCCCGCAAGTGGTAAGCTACATTGCACAGATGCAGCTGCGTGCGAGCTTCGACCTTCTTCTTGGAGCAGATGGAAATCATAGAGAATGCTTCCAGCTTTTATTTCTTAGTCCTAGCAGGCTAGGGGCTGTTGCTTCCAGGCACACTCTTGTAACTTCCAGACACACTTTTTCAATTTGGCTGAGGACTGCATCCCTTTTACTTTTGCCCATGTGGGCCTGAGCCTTCATGGTCATGTCAACATTCACAAAGTTAAGGCTATGGTTGTGTTGGTGGACACCTCTGCTTGGTGTCCCTTGTGGAGTTCTGCAGGGCTGTGTGGTGGTCTTTGTCCATACATACACATTTTGCTATTGTCTAGATGGGGATTCCCATTGTTAACAGTGACTTCATTTAATCTCTACTCCAGAATAGTGTTGGGGATTAGAATCCATCTCCATCCCCCCTAGGCTAATTTTCTCTGTCCAGGCTACCCCTTACCCCCTACCCCCAATAAAATGAATAAATAAATAGAATAAATAATAAAAATGGGAAGAGTGAAATTCACTTATCTTGTACATAGTTGATGGTTCAGTTGCTCTTGCTTCTCACCATTTCGCAGTTGAGTTGCCCCTTTTGGGCTTCTTGGTTGCCTCTTCAGTTTTCAGAGTTCTGTGGACAGCAGGAATTAGTACTCACACCCCCCCCCCCACCTTCTAGGAGTTATCTTCTGCTGCAGCTATGTTATCAGATTGAATCAAGATGGCACCATGTGGCAAGCAGGAAGGAGGCTTGCAGGCATGGTGGAGCCTCCCAAAAGCTTCTAATAGAAGCTGGGGAACATTCCCGTGCAGGATCCATTAGAGGACATCATCCATACATGAGGATGTATTCCTGCTGTCCACAGAAAATACCTGCTACAGGTAGGTATCCACCTTTTCTCAACCCTCTCATAGATTGAGAGTGGGTGAGGATATAGGAGTTATAGCAGGAATATAGAAACATGGGAAAGACATCAGTTATCTCCACTTGTGCATTACAGACCACCTGCATGTTCAGTGAGTAGAATACCTTTCTGCTGCGGTAATAGTCTTCCTTCCTCATAGGAGTTTGAAGGCAACATGTGAGCGATCAAAGAACCTCAATACCAATGGAAAGTGGACCAGATCATGGAATTGGATCATGGTTTGCTGCATGTGCTGCATGATCTGTGGGAGGACTACATATTTTGCATTGTGAGTTAGAAAAGCTCTGAGAAACTGAGATGCACTGTGAGATGACTGACTGGCTAAGAACCACAGTGAAGCCAACATAGACTTGAAATTGCCAGTGGCTAGAAAGGCAAAACCTGAAGTGATCTTACTGGGCCTGTATGAGTGCCTCCTAGCAGCTTTCCTGTGCTCCTGTGGGCTTCATGCATCAGGGCCAGCACAACTAATGTGTTCATCTCATTCATGGTTACTTCCTCCCATCACCAATACCCTGTGGCTCTTACCACCAGAATCCAGTGACTTCCACCATCGACTCCCCCTCCCCCCTTCCTGTGTGCAAAGAACCACACAGAGACACAGAGGCTGCAGGGAGTACTAGGTCATGTCCCAACAGACAGCAGGGAACTGGGCAGAAGGATGGCAGATGAACCAAGGGCCAGGGAGTCTGTCATTAGGGTGTGGGATTGGCATGGCTGGGGAGGAGGGGATAAAAGAGTGGGCATCTAATAAGGTCTTAAAGGGGGAGGAGAATAAGCTTAAAAGGGCACAGGATGCAAAGAAACAAACGGTAGCTCAAAAAACACCTGCATGGATATGGATGAACTCACAAGCCAATAATCCACAAGCCATGGTCCTCAAGTCACCAACAACACAAGCAGTTGTAGATTGGCATATTTGAAAAATCCACCCTGCAGGTCTCCAAACTATCCAAATGGTATCATGGATATACAGGGTGCACGCGCCTCACAGGCCACATGCAGAAGTACCCTCAGAATGCCCCAGAGGAGACATGCAGAGATCCATTTGCCAAGTGCATCTCACAGCCTTTCTAAAATGGCATTTTAGATGTGGGCATGGCTTTCACATTTTTCTGCCACTGCATTCTTGTTTAAGAGGTGAACAAGGCTTCTAAAATAATCAGTAAAAGTACACACGTTCATGTCACTATGTATTTTTTTAGCATTAAGGTAATGTTAGAAGAATCATTTTATACATGTATATTGTGAATATGCACGAAAATGGCTTTATAAAATTACCCAAAACCCAAACAGACCATTGATAGCTAATTACAGTAAATGTTCCCAAATGTATAATTTAACAATTAATTGCAAATCAAGCAAGAGTATAAAAGGAGAAAAAGACATCAGATAGCCACACTGATAATATAAAGGCTAAGATTTTAATTATTCAGTCAAATCAATATTGTAAAGGCTGTAATTGTATCCATCACAGGTCTAAAAAAACCTCCTATTTAACTGTGCCCAAGTGCAAATATATTTAATTCTTTTTAATCACTATAATGATTAAAAATTCTTCAGAAAGAGGACTATACTTCTGTATTGCTAAATATATTTTTGATGGCAATAATAACTGTGAGTTGCATGAATTAGCAGCGCAAGAAAGCGATTTCTTTACTACAAATTATGGAATTAGCAACATGGAGAGTCAAGCAGATTTTATGAATGGCTTGAACTGGTGGCCTGTGCAAGTTGATAAAGCAGACAATTTCATTAAATGGTGAAGCCTGATATCAGCTAAAAGATTGAGATCAGTTTTAGAAACGTAGAAACACGACGGCAGAAAAAGACCATTGGCCTATCTAGTCTGCTCTTCCATATGAACTACTATAGCCTCTTTTTCCCTTTAGAGATCTTCTGTGTTTGTCTCATGGTTTCTTGAATTCAGATACTGTCCTCGTTTCTACTACCTCCACTGGGAGACCATTCCATGCATCTACCACTCTTTCCATAAAGAAATATTTCTGCATATTACTCCTGAGTCAATTACCTTCAACATTCATCCTATGCCCCCTTGTTGCAGAGCTTATTTTCAATTGAAAGAGGCTCTCCTCCTGTGCATTTATGCCATGGAGGTATTTAAATGTCTCTATCATATCGTCTCTATCCCGCCTTTTCTCTAAAATATACATATTGCGATTTTTAAGTCTGTCCCTGTATGGTTTATAATGAAGACCACTGACCATTTTGGTAGCCACCCTCTGCACAGACTCCAACCTGCTTATATCCTCTTAAAGATGTGGTCTCCAGAAATGCACACAATACTCCAAATGAGATCTCACCAAAGACATACAAACTCAGTATGACCTCCTTTTTTTCTACTGACCATTCCTCTCCCTATGTACCCAAGCATCCTTCTGACTTTTGCCATCACCTTTTATACCTGGTTAGCCACTTTAAGATCATCACAAACAATCACTGCCAGGTCCCGCTCTTGTTTCATGGACAGAAGTACTTCACCTCTTATGCTGTACTGTTCCCTTGGATTTTTGCAGCCCAAGTGACTGACCCTGCATTTTTTAGTGATAACTCTCAGCTGCTAAATTCTCGACCCTTCTTCAAGCTTAGCTAGATTCATCCTTATGTATCTACTCCTTCCTGGGTTTCCAGTGCAGATTTTTGTATCAGCTGCAAAGAGGCAAACTTTATTCATCAGCCCTTTCACAATATCACTAACAAAGATGTTAAAAAGAATCAGACCAAGGATAAATCCCTGTGGCATACCATTGGTAACATCCTTCTCCTCAGAATGAGCTCCATTTACTGTACCTGTACCCTTTGTCGCTTCCAACTCAACCAATTTCTAACCCAGTCAGTCACTTTAGGGTCCATCCCTAGGCTGTTCAATTTATCTTTATCTTTATTGCAGAACTTGATTGGCCATCCTTCATAACACCAGGGCGGTGTACAGAGTTACAAATAACAGAGGCCAGAGTCAAAACGGAAAGTAATTACTATAATGATAGGAAAGAGCACCGTCACACTAGAGAAAGAGGGGGATAGCAGAAGAGCCATCAAATTTTGGTGTTGCGATGGCTCTAGCCAGCCTGCTCTTAACTCTGCTGATGATCTTTGTTCCTGTTTCCTGATTGACCCCAAATTTGTCTGTTCTTTTTTTTTTTTTTAATTCTTTATTTTCGTTTTAGAACAAAAAAGGAAAGGAAGACATACAGCTAAAAGACAGATACATACATAGAATGTGATACATACACCAAAGTAAACCCCTGCCACCCCCCTCCCCCCTGCTTCTTCTCTAGAAAACTAATCATTCCCGAAGCGGGCGTGTACTGACATTATTGCGTTACAAAACCTAACGGTGATCTGAAACATGATGAGTGTACATTAAACAGACATGTCGGAGCAATGAGCAGATTGTACATAATCATTGAGCATCTGCCATTTAGACAAGCGAGAGTGAGTTTGGGTATGGGGGATAGCCCTCCGAGATATCTGCTCATATTTACTATATAAGCAGACGAGGTTCCACCATTCATTGACAGTAAGTCGAGAGCTATCCTTCCAATTCCTCGTGATTAAACATATGGCTATACCCAGCATGAAATCAAGGAGAAAGCGACCCTTCTTGGGAAGAGAGGGGACCTCCGCCACTAAGCGGAGTCCCACAATCTTCCAAGAAAGAGGCTCGTGAAGGTGTAAGATAAATTGAATACGACCCCAGACCCGCCCCCAGTAAACCTGTAGTTGAGGACATTCATAAATAACATGAGCGAGGGTTCCCACATCAGTATGGCAAGACCAACACTGGTCCCTAGCAGTTGTGTTCCATTTGGCTATTTTTTCTGGAGTATAAGAGCATCTATGTGCAAAAAAGAAGAGAGTTTGGGTAACTGAGGCAGATCGGGAAACCCGCACTATTTTGCTCCAGAAAACGCTCCATTGCACAGGGGTTAAAGTGGTTTGCAGTTCGCGCTCCCAGGCTTGTTGGGCTCTACAAGTGGCAGTATCTGTACCCTGACATAATAGTTTATAAAAGTTAGAGGCTACCCCATGTGTACTACTAATAGAGTGAATTAGTTCTAATAGCCCGTCCTCAGTAGGGACAGAGGGCGGCATGATTGGAGCACTTTTGAGGCAGCATTGAAGCTGCATCAATTGAAAGTAATGTTTCGCTGGTAACGCAAATTCCTTTTGTAAATCAGAAAAGGTGTTCCAACGAGCTGCAGAGAAGAGCTGTTGGGGTGTCCAGATCCCCCTAGAGTACCAGGGTTTGGAAGTAATCCTGTATGGCTGCTCGAAGTTCTAACTGGAACTCTGGCTGAGTTAATAGGGCTCTATCAAAGAACCAGGCCCCCGAAATCCCCTTGGGGTGCAGTAGTGTGTAATTGAAAAGAAATAGCAGCATGATCTGAAATATGTTGGGATTGAATCTTTGCAGCGTCCACCTGAGGAACCAACAGTTTTGATATTAGAAAGAAATCTATGCGAGACTGGGATTTGTGAGGGGAAGAGAAGAAGGTAAAGTCAAACTCATTGGGGTGTAGTAACCTCCATAGATCGACTAAAGCAAGATCTTTGATCACAGAGGTAAGCGTGATGTGACTCTTGGGGGGACCACTTGTCCTAGGCGGCTATTTGTCAATCAGGGGATCAAGAACTAAATTGAAATCCCCCCCTATTATCAATGAAGTATTAGCAGAGGTCTGCGCAACCGGAGCAATGGTAGCAAAAAAAAAAAAAAAAAAAAAAAAAAGGCAGGGTCATCCACATTAGGAGCATAAAGGCATATACATGTAACTTCAAGGTTACCTATCTTGAGGTGCACTCTGGACCATCTACCTGCTGTATCTGAGCTAGTCGCAATAATAGTAGCATGCAGAGATTTCCTAACCAGTATGGCAACCCCACATTTCCTAGAAACGGCTGGGGAATAGGCGGCCACCATGTAAGGTTTAATATTGAGTTTGAAAGTTTCCTTCGAATTTAAATGCGTTTCTTGGAGGAAAATCAGGTCCGCAGTTTCATGACTTAGATAGCTTAGGATTTTCTTCCATTTTATCGGGTTATTGATTCCTTTTACGTTCAATGAGAAAATCTTACATGGTGCCATCAATCGGTAATAGACATTTTAGGTAAGGGCGCTTGAAAACATACAACATAATCAGAATCTGTACAACAATGACATAATCACCAAGTGTGCTGGCCAATACACCCATATTGAAAAGTATGTACCAAAGTAACTTAGAGAAGAAGCAAAACCCCAATGAATATGGCGACCATATGTCTGCGGGAGGAGGCCCTAGAGAGGAAGATAGAGACATAATAAAAAGAAAAGAAACACCAGAGTCCATAATTAACACTGTCTCTGATACTCATCGAGGCCACCATGGGTAGATGGAATCGGGTCACAGATATCACCAAAAATAAGGCAACAGACCGCCCTCGACAGACTCTTTGCTGAGCCGCGGCAAATCCAATATGGCAGGTACAGCGGATATGAGAATACTGGCAGGAATATTCTGGAAGTCAGCGCATCAAGTCGGCTTCTTTAGAATCCAAAAACTCCTCTAGTAGATCAGGGTCCTCAAATGTTCTTGTCTGATTGTGAAGCGTGACTCGGAGCTTGGCCGGGTACATCAGGCCATAGCGTGCTTGTAGTTGTTGAAGCCTCGGGCGGAATTCCAGAAAGCGCTTTCGGCGGTCGACCATGGGTTTAGCCAATTCAGGATAGAAGGAGATCTTGTGGCTCTCAAACTCCATATGGCCCTTTGCCCGAGAGGCACTGAGAATTTGTTCCACATGTTGATATCTCAAAAGTCGAAAGATGATAGGCCGCGGGGTCTTCCTGTGGAGCGTTATGTTTGTGGGTACACGATGAGCGCGATCGATCTCCAATTCTTTGGTAAAGGTGATTTGGAGCAGGGAAGGGAGGATTTTACATAAAAACTCCTTTATGTCTCCCGATTCCGCTCCCTCCGGTATGCCCACGAGTCGTAGGTTGTTGCGGCGCGCTCTATTATTACCATCTTCCACTTCTTTCTGCAAGGCCCGCACCTGACGTTCAACTTTGTCGAGTTTGGACAGCCGGACCGCATGGGAGTCTAATATGCTCTCCATTTTGTCCTGACGCGAAGAGAGCCCCTCTAGCCTGCCTTGCAGTACACCAAGATCTTCCCGCAGCGCTCGGAGTGCTTCACCGTTTGACTGCACGAGGTCCTTAACCCCTCTAATCTCTGCGAGGATTTCCTGCTGCATTTCGGGGCCCTCGCGCAAAGCCAGCCCCTTCTGCGGGGACGGGGGTTCAGTTTTGGAGCGTTTGCCGTGAGAAGCCACTGGAAATCCAAATTCCAGGCGCGTGGGTTTGGTCCCCGCCATCTCACCAATGTGCCCCGGCAAGATCAGAGCAGAAATTCAAGTATGTCCGGTGTTAATTCAGGATTCTGAGTAGGCCTCTCGGGAGCCTCAGCGTTATGCGACCATCCCGCTGGACATCGGGCTCTGCCCCCCCCCCAAATTTGTCTGTTCTGAAGCTATATGGAAAATACTAACCAGATATTTTGCCTTGTGAATTTATTGACTCCTGTTGTAGAAATTTACTGCAAGATTTTTCTTTTGTCAAGATCTTCTGTGAAACCATGTCTAGGATGATATCATAGACATTTACCAAGCCTATTCCAGATCCTGCTTATCCAATTGATGATCAATGAGGATCTGATGACATTTAATTCACCTGTAAGTTTTCCTGTTACACTATATCCTAACAGAATTCAATTCACTATGGCCTGATTTTAATAGATTCACAAGGCAGAAAAAAACAGTTAGCATTTTCCATACATTTCCAGATCAGATAAACAATGGGGCATTGAGGAAACAGGAAGGAAGATTACCAGCAATACAGCAGTCTGACTAGCTCCCAACACCCATGGAAATGTGATGTAGCTTCTATAAATTGCTTGCTGTGTAACCCAACAGTTGCCAGTATGAGATTACTCTCTGAGTGGGAGGAAAAAAAAACAGTTGAATTTTTTTTTATTTCCCTTTAACTTTTCAGCTCTGTTTTTCATTTGCTGTGAAATGAAAATTTATAAAAACAAATGAAACAAAATGAAAATTTATTAAGACAAAAGAAAATGAAAACCTCTGTGAATGAAACAGTAACATTAATAACATTGTAACATAGTATATGACAGCAGATAAAGACCAGTATGATCCATCTAGTCTGCCCAGCAAGGTGGCAAGAGTAGGTGCACTTACCACTCCGTGCAGGTCACCCCTCCCCATGCCTTTGTTTAGGGGTGTACCCACAGCTCCATGCAGGTCACCCCTATTTGTTGAGAGACAGTTATGGTTATTTTGATTTTATACTGTTGCTATAAAGGGATCACATGCCATTTTGAATTCTTTCACTATATTTAATCCCACCACGTCCAACGAGAGGACATTCCAAGCATCCACCACCCTTTCAGAAAAAATTGCCTGCATACCCTTAATATGCACCAAGACCCCCATTAACTGCCAAGCACAGCTTAGTAAAAATGCTCCATGTGTCAGAACAGAATGTCTGATAACTCATTTAAATATTAACAGATGTATATGCAGGGCTGAAACTAGGCAGTTGCCTAGGGTGGCATCTTCTAGAAGGCGGCAAAGAGCAGGGAATTCAAAGCTGAACAATAAATTTCGACAGCCAGGAGAGTGTAAAGCTTAAGGTCTGCCTAGAGTGCCAACACCTTGAATCAACTCTGGGGCCAGCTCTTTTTGCATACATTGGGATGTGACAAATCTCATTAATATTTTTTTCATAGAAATTATTTTTGTGCGCTAATGATAAAAATCCAATGCAAACATCAACATGAGCACACATTATAGGTATGATTTTGTAAAATGCTTTCTGAAAGTAAAAAATATTGGGGGAGGGGAGGGATATTCAAAGGCAATATTCAGCGGCACCAACAAGGTTAGTGCCACAGAATACCTATGTCTGCTGCCACTATACGCCCCAATACTATGCTGAGCAGAGGCGGCACCCATTGCTAACTGGGCTGTGGCGATTGAACTGCTGCCTGGGTTAGCCACCCATGGGTAAATATAGGACAGGCAAAAGCAAGTCTGTCTTTATCCATGTAAGCTAATTGGGCAACGGCTCAATATTGCTGCTGCCAAGTTAGTTTCCGCATTAAGTGGTGCCCCGGATATTCAATGTCTGTGGCTGGATATGGCCCCATCATGGAATATCCGGGGTTAATATTCAGCAGCGACAGCTATGCACTTTAGAAGCGCTAGCTGCCGCTGCCGCTGAATATCCACCCACCCCTCCATTGTGCATAGTTATACATGTAAACAGTAGGCACGCCGCAGGATGGAGCCTGTGTGTAGGCATTGTTGAAGATGTAGCTTGGAAAGAGCAGGGATGCACTTGCAATGTACATATGTATTTTAAAAAATGGTGTAAATTTGTGTGAGAATATTTGTGCACTCCTGGTGGTCATTGCATAAGCCTATTTTATAAAGGCACATAGGCACCTACTCTAGGTTGCTTTTATAAAATAGGTACCTTTTTGGACTTTTCACCATCAGTATAGTTTGCCTTCTTACTATGGGGGGGAGGGTAAGGAAATCATACTGGCAGTGGGGACGGGGGGACAGTTCACCATTAGTGCCTGCAACATTGGGGGGAGGCACTGTCCCCATGCCGCATCAAACAATGCCAATGCTTTTCATATGGGGCTCTATTACAAAATTGCATCCAATATGTCAAAACAGGTGTTTAACGCACACTCTCATGTTGATGACATTTAGCAAATAAATTTAAAAATCTTTTTCAATCCTACTGGTCATCATTACATTGTTTAATTGCTTACAAAAGGAGTCAGAAAATATAAATTAAACCATTATCACTATTTAGCATTGTACGGATTTATAATAAAATGGGGATGAAGAAGTAAAGGAATAGCAGGTTGATTTGGACCAAATTTATCACTCTCTGAGCTGAGGGCAGGTAGCGTAGTGCAGCTCAGAACTATCTCAATAGCTGATCTGGATTAGAAATCACACAAGTCATTTTCTTCACTTCTAGAAAACGACTTAAAAGTGCTGACAAACGCTAAAATCGTAATTGAGGTAAGAATCCTATAGTGCATGAGGAAGCACACATATATCTTTCCTATCATTCTGCGGCCCGAGGGTAAGGGGAGGAAGGACAGAAGAAGGATATGAAACACAAAGAGGGGAAGGGGGACAACAGCGAGCCAAATGAGACAAAGGGAAAGATTTTATTTTCTGAGGTTTATGACTGATCATATCAGACTGCATAAAATAATGTGTTAGCTTGTGTAACTGACACAGAATTTAGCAAGTCAATGTCATTGTGGTGTGGAGGAGTTGGTTAATGGTTCATGCTGCAGGCCAGGGATTGCAGAGTTTACATCTCACTGCTGCTCCTTGTGATCTTCAGCAAGTCACTTAACTCTACGTTATCTCAAGTACAAACTTAAGGGAGCATATGCAGTGGCATCAAAATGTTTAGTGACACTGAATATCCCCTGCTTCCCGATTTGTATGCTCCAACACTAGCCAGTTAGCGTCAGGGCATTCCGGGGGTGGAGTGGGGTGGTACCGGGGTTAACTGGTCAGCGCCAATATTGAGCCACTGGCTGGTTAACTTTAATTGGTTAAAGTTAGGAAAGCTGAATGGCTGTCCTAACTTTAATCAGTTTAGCTATCCAGTCAGCAGCTGAATATTGCTACTATTCGGTTAGCTAATTGGCTTACTGGGCAACCTAGATATTTAATGCCGGTGGCCAGAGATGACCCAGGCATTGGATATCCAGGTTTAAATGAAAGCAGTAATGGCCAGCTGCGTAAGGTGTGCTGGCTGCTGCCTCTGCAAATGGCACCCTTAGATTTTACTGCCTCTGGAGATGGGAACATACCTACTGAATCTGAATGCCGGGTTCTGTAAAATCCTGAGAAGCAGTCAGCTGGGTTTAGAAGCAGTAGCAACTTCAATCCTACAAATCTCTACAAGGAAAAATGAACTCCCCTGAGGTGAAAATAGTGACTGAGATGAACCAACCAGTGGTTACTCTGCACAAAGAAAGAGTTTGGGAGCTTACTAAACATTTGACTGCAGTACTGGAAGATAAACTTTCCAAGATCTATTCATCCATTGAAGAAATAAAAGACGGTGTAGAACTCCTTGCTACCAGATTGCAGCAAACAGAGGAATAACTCTCAGACTAAGAAGACTGTGAGGCTGATGCCGAGGCCCAGTTGAAGGTGATAGAAGAAACTTCTAAGTGGCTGATGGAAAAAATTAAAGATCAGGAAAACAGAGGCCACAGGAATAATGTGAGGATTGTGGGCCTACTGGAAGATGTGACAGTGATCCAGTGGCATAAATGCAGGGAGGTCAATAAAGAAGAGGGCCAATTTTAGTGTTTCAATCCACACAGAGAATGCAGTGTGGTAACTCAGTGACTCAGTCCCTCAAGACTTAGCTTGGCAGTGGCAAAAGATGATGGGCTACTGAAGCACATGATTGCTGCTTATGCTGTTGCAGAATAGAGTTGGAGCGCATGCCAAAAGAAAGTAAAGTCACTGCCAGGTTTGTGCTGCCTGTTGTAGGCACACAGCAACAGAGAAACTAGGATCTGGGCCACACACAACTAAGGGACTGGCAAAGCAATAACGTCAAGTGAACTACAGTGATGAGTGGTTAAAGGCAAGCAAAATCTGGTGGGTGCCCAAAGGAAAGTTCAGATTCCTTCTGTTTTCCTCTTCTGCCTCACTCCTCCATGATATTCCCATGCACATGCACCTTTTCTCCTGCACCAGGCCCCCTGACTCGGTGCTGTCAGGCTGTTCTCTTGCCACTGCATCTTTCCACTTCTTTCTGGGGCTGTGTGGTTCACGTATCAGTTATTTGGACTGCACAATGTTCTGTAGATGGAGAGTGGGGCATGGTCCAAACAGCTCATGTGAAAATCTTGCTGCCATAAGGGAAGAGAGGAGGCACTGTGGCAAGAGAAGAGGAGCAGGCTGATAATGGGGAAATAGCCACCGAAGAGGGTAGATGGGAGAGAAAGGTATGCGAGGTGAACAGGGATTTTGTGATTGGGTGAGCAATGAAAGAAAGGATTTTGAAAATGGGTGCGGTGGAATATCAGGAAGAGAGTAGAGACTCTGAAGGTGGGTGAAAACAGGGAAGAGGGACTTTGTGAAGGGGAGGAGAGAACAAGGCCTTAAAAAATAGGGACAGAGTCAAGCCAGCGCTACCATTAGGTGAATGAGGTGGCCGCCTAGAGCATGGCCCTCCAAAGCCACCATTGGCACCACTGCCCCCCGCCCTGGGGCCTGCAGCAGTGGCAATGGTTCAAAACTATGATACAGTGCTTATTTAAAAACTTTAGAAAATCGGTCCTTACGGAGTATGGTATAATTGCAAAAATATATAAGGATTACTCCATACAAACAATGACTCAATGCCTTGTGAAAAACTAACCAAAAGGTTTTTTGTGACTATGGGGAAAGAACTATAATTATGCTTTAAGAAATACTTCTTCGAATGTTATTTTTATTTTACTCCCAACTAAATGTCTCAGACCAAGCAGCGCTAGGAACTGGTGATATGCTTGATATACAAACAAACATCAGCGCTTCATCGCATCAATGACTTAGTGGGAGATTTCTTATATGAATTTAGATCCTCTTTCCTCCATCACCATGTGTCAAAAAGTACTATTAAAATATAAGACCGCTTATATTATTTTTTATCCTTTACGCCTCCCTCGGCACTTTCCAAGCGTTTCACTCCTAACAGGAGTTTCTTCAGGAGGGTCTGAAAATACAAAACATTAATAGTACTGCCCCTTCTTGAAACACTTCCACATTGATTAAATAAAATGTTCAAAGGTGAATGAAAATGAAATAAAAATCACGTCATAAAGTTATACCAGTAAAAAAGAAAACATAACTCCTTAAACTTACTTAGAAATGCTGCTGCCCGCGCTCATTAATGTCTCTTTTGCAGTTTCCCAAAAAAACGCCGCGCATGCGGACTAGACAAATGGGCTGAACTTATATAGTGAAAAGCAGGCAGAGATTTAAAAAACTGGTTGAAGTTTTAAAGGGTGCCCGACGTGATTCCAGTGAGCAATTGTAAGGAAGTTTTAAACCAACTTAAGAACACACATGCCACTCTATCAAAGAATTTAAACCAAAAGGTTGTACAGTATTCACTTTAAAAATCCAACGTTGTTCGTGGTAAAGCAAAGTTTCATCTAAGGTTTTTCCTCTCATAGCTGTTTGAATTTGGTCAATGCAGAAGCAGCGCAAGTGATCAAACTCATGTTGAAAAACCATACAATGCTGAACTATTGGTGCTGTCAAAATTTTGCAGCGAATACGGCTTTTGTGTTCTAACATTCGAGTTTTGATGGGGCCGACAGGTCTTACCTATGTACAGTTTATTACAAGGACATCTGATTACATAGACTACCGACGAGGTATCGCAAGATGTCTTTTGTTTTAAAGCATACTTCTTTCCAGAATACTCAAAATCTATTAAATTTTCTGTAATGCCACAAATCATACAGTGTCCACATGCATAATGTCCTCTCTCTTTACTGATGGCTTCACCAGTCTGTATAGGACGTAGAATAGTAGGACTCAACTGTTTTTTAAGGTTAACATTGCGTTGCCACACGCATCTGATCATTTTGTCTTGTAAACCCGGAACCGTCTTCATTATTGGCATATACTTCTTGATTATTTTCTGAATCTTGTAACTGAGTGGTGAAAATCTGGTAATTAAATTCACACATCCTTCGTTTCTAGATGACGTCTTTCAGTGTGTAATATTCTACGTCCTATACAGACTGGTGAAGCCATCAGTAAAGAGAGAGGACATTATGCATGTGGACACTGTATGATTTGTGGCATTACAGAAAATTTAATAGATTTTGGGTGCACAGAGGGCCGGGATGCCCAGGGTGGAATCGGGCCCACGGGGGGTTGGGTGAAAGAGGAAAAGTCTAAGTATGTGAAGGTGGTAAGAGAGCTCAGGTATGGGACTGAGAAGGGAGTGAAAAGGGGCAATGGGAGACTGGGTAGGAGTCAAGAGACAGAAGTGACTAGAGGTGTACAGCACTAATTTTTGGCATCCTACTAGCCAGGTACTTGAGACCTGAATTGGCCACTGTTAGAAATAGGATACTGTTCTTGATGGACTTTGCTCTGACCAAGTATGGCAATTCTTACATTCTGATTGACTGCTAAAAATTGATCCATGATCCTAAAGTGTTAATGACAGAACCCAGGCTCTGCACACATAGAGAACATTTATTTAGCTGCATTTATATCCCGCTTTTCACTGGGTCAAAGCGGTTGGGGGATACATTTAACACAAGGGGATATGAGACACATACACTAATACTTACAGGGAACATGGGCAATGGAGGGTTAAGTGGCTTGCCCAAGACCACAAGGAGCACCTGTGGGACTAGAAACCCCAGTTCTTCTGACCCAAGGTTGCTGTCCTCTAGTGGGATTTGAACCACCAACCTTCCGGCCTGTAGTACCTTGTCCCAACCACTAGGCCACTCCTCCCTCATCCACCATGGGAGCAGTGGCTTCAGCCAATCCTCGCAGGCCCATGGGAAAATGTAGAGGTCATGTGAAGCGAGCACATAATAGCTCAGCACCATAAAATGTGGAAGCCATAGTTTACAAGGTCCCTCATCAGAGACTTTTGGCAAAACTAAAGAGTCATGGGATAGGAGGCAATGTACTACTGTGGATCAGGAAATGGTTAAAAGATAGAAAGCAGAGGGTTGGGCTAAATGGCCAATTTTCCCAATGGAGAAAGGTGAATAGTGGTGTACCCCAGGGATCTGTGCTGGGTCTGCTGCTTTTTGACATATTCATAAATGACCTGGAAAGTGGAATAACGAGTGAGGTTAGAGTGAGGTTATAAAATCTGCAGATGACACACAACTATTTAAAGATGTTAAAACCCAAGAGGATTGTGGAAAATTGCAAGAGGATCTTGATAAATTGGAAGACTGGGCATCAAAATGGCAGATGAAATTTAATGTGGACAAGTGCAAAGTTGTGCACCTAGGGAAGAACAACCCAAACTATGGTTACACAATGCAAGGTTCCATATTAGGAACCACCACCCAGGAAAAAGATTTAGGCGTCATTGTGGATAACATGTTAAAACCCTTGGCCCAGTGTGCAGCGGCAGCCAAGAGAGCAAATAGAATGCTAGGTATCATAAGGAAAGGAATGGAAAATAAAACAAAAGATATTATAATGCCTCTATATCGTTCCATGGTGAGACCGCACCTTGAATATTGTGTGCAATTCTGGTCGCCGTATCTTAAAAAGGATATAGCATTATTAGAAAAGGTTCAGAGAAGAGCCACCAAAATGGTAAAGGGGATGGAAGGATACTCCTATGAAGAAAGGCTAAAAAGGTTAGGGCTCTTTAACCTGGAAAAGAGACGGCTGAGGGGAGATATGATAGAAGTCTATAAATTAATGAATGGAGTGGAACGGGTAAACGTAGATCGATTGTTTACGTTATCAGAATATAGAAAGACTAGGGGACATGCAATGAAGCTACAGGGTAAACTATTTAAGACTAATAAAATAAAATATTTTTTCACTCAACGTGTAATCAAACTCTGGAATTTGTTACCGGAGGCTGTTAGTGTAGCTGGGTTTAAAAAAGGTTTGGACAAGTTCCTAGAAGAAAGGTCCATAAACCATTATTAAGAAGGGACCCAGGATATCAATGATTGACCCAGTACAAGCATTGCGGAACCTGTGTCTTTTGGGGAAACTGCTAGGTACGTATGACCTAGATTGGCCACTGCTTGAAACAGGATACTGGGTTTGATGGACCTTGGTCTGACCTAGTATGGCATATATTATGTTCTTATGCACAAAGGGTGAACTATCCAGACAATAAAAATAGAAAAAAATGTTATGACTTGAGTATGCCGACTTTGGGCATTTTAATGGGCAACATTTCTGATGCCTTTGTATTTTGTCAATATAGGAGGAAATGTACTTATGTTTCTATTTCTTTAGTAGTGCACCATATACAGAGTAGCTTCTTGGAGTTTCCAGTTCAAATTTTGTCTGCATATTTCTGTTTCTAATTATGCATGTGATCATTTATTCTGTACTTTTGCCTATGTTCTGTACATGTGTACAAGGTGAGATATTTTGTGAGCATGTAGTTTCTTTGTAGTTTTTTTGTAAGTGTGGCTTGTTCTCAATAAGAGGTATGTTTTAGGGACTGGTGTAATATTTGCAATGCTGTCTTTTCATAGGCCCTGTAGCATTCTGTTGTCATGCCTTTGTTGAAGAAATCTATATGGGGGGGAAGGGGTATGGTATGGTAGGTATAATGTGCTTAAATGTCACTTTGGCTTGCCTTGCCCTTGATACATAGCTTGCCCTCCCTCTCCCATTACCACACAGATACTTCTGTCTAGAGATGCCACTGGCTTGCTGGCATCCCCAACCCCATGTTGACTGAAAGATCATCTAACCCCAACAGTTCTTGTGCAGGGAACCCCTATCTCCACTACCAGATCAGAGGTGGATGTTTCCTCTTACTATGGGGGAGGGGGGAGGAAGTTCAAAATTTGGATTTATGCCACTGCAGTGATCTTGTGGATTTTGTAGCTTCATGGCTTCTATGAGCCTCGGGAATGTCTGACAAAGAAATTCCAATAGAAGTAGAGTGAGCTCACCAAATTGAGCCTGTCAGAGATAAGAATGAAAGACTGAGGGGTTCTTTTACTAGCAGATGCTAAGCTGTTGCACGTAATGCACCAATAACATCAAAACTATGGTGCATTATGTTAACTCTTGGTGGCATGGAAAGCATTTCCCTGACAATAAATATGGAGCACTTTCTCCTAGAGTGTGCTGCATTATCATGGGTGCACCTAACGCCACCTATTAAATCATCCCATGCTAACTGTCATGGCCCTGTGCTAGCTGTCAACGCGCGCCCCAAAGAAAGAGGCTCTCTTCCTGAACATTTATGCCACAGAGGTATTCAAACGCCTGGATCCGACAATTCAGCATCGCACCCTGAAAAACATTTCCTGCCGAGGGCATCCAAGGTGCAGACCTCCCTGCTGGGGGGCTCTGAGGAGTTCGCCTTTTGGTTCTTCAGCCGACGCATGGCCAATTCCACAACCATAGAGTTGTGCGGCAATTGCAATTTTTGGAACCCAGGTCTCCAGTGGACTCGATACATTGAGTCGAGCCATTTGCTGATCATCGGCATCGATGCTGACATCTCCCAGATGCGGAGCATAAGTCGTTCCAGGATCGGAGGAACAGGTACCGTGAGGGTCTCCCGAGGGGAGGCCTCACATTGGAGGATCTTGAGCTCGTCGGCTCGAGGCTCCCGCTCAGACTCCGTGGGGAAGGCCAAAGCCTTGGACATGTCCCACACAAAGTCCAAAAAACCCATATCCTCCGGTGGGGACCTTCTCCGAGGTTGAGATACCGGGGAATCCGAGGGAACATCCCTATGCCTTCGGGTATCCGGGGACTCCTCGTCCTCCTTCTCCCAAGCCGAGGCTTCTGAGGAAGACTCGAGGGGCTCCTCAAGCATCGAGGGCCCCAGCGCCATCCACCCCGATGCCGGAAGACTCGGCAGCGATGACCTCAGTCCCAAACGTGAGGCCAAGTGCAAGCTTGGCCGAGGATTGGCTCGGCCTCTGGGGTCGACTTTGACATCAAGGGCCTGGTGGTCAGGGCAGAGGAACCAGACATGACGGACATCAGCGCCCGCTGCTGTTCAATGAAGGCAGTAAAACTGCGCTCCAAAGTCGCCATCCTGGACCAGAGTCTGGGAGGCTCTGCAGCCTCAGGCTCAGGTGCTGACATGGTCGGCCCCGATGCCGGTTCCCCCGGAGGGGAGTCTTCGACAAGAACAGTCGGTACTTGCCTAGGCTGATCCGCTTCCCGACGAGGAACTTTGGCTAGGCGCTCCTTCTCCGTTGATTCGGGCAGGCACTTGGGGCTTTTCGACCAGCCCCGAGAGGAGCACAGTCATTCGGAGCCATCCAGAGATGCCGCCTTTGAGGATTTCTTCTTCCTCTTGTGTTCCCTCGAGGGAGACCCCCCTCTCTGAGGAACCCCGATGACGCTCAGGCTCGAAGTGTTACCCCCGAGACGTAGAGGCCTCAGACAAGGTCTTGGCTCTCGGAGGCACGGGGGATTCGGGAAAAATCTTTTCATGCTGCTGCTGGCGGCTCCTCAGGGCCTTAGAGGACATTCTCTTACATCATTTTCCCGCACCAATCACATTTCTTGAAACAGCTGGTAGCCATCGGGGGGAAAAGGAAGCCGGCTAGGTCGAAGACCCTTCGGGCTGACAGTGAAAGAAAAACAAGGAAAAAGGGCACAAACATGCCTCAAAAGGAAAAAAATCGAACAAAACGCAGAAAAGACCGACCCGATACCAAAGTACCGAGGCCGGAGGCAAGAAGGTTACCGGTGTTGACCGGTCAGGCCAAAAAGGCACACAGAAAAAAAATCAGCTTTTTCCGGGACACGAGGGACTGTGTCCAATGGGCTCCGCGGAAAAAAGGAGACTGAGCAAGATGGCATCCTTGGGTGGGCAGGGGACCACACATGCATGGTAGCAACTCCCAAAGGCTTTCTTTGAAAGCTGGGGATTTGCTCCACATGGGGCTCCATCGGCGTTGATGTCACCCATATGTGAGGACTGACTTCCTGCTTGTTCCTGGAGAAATGATTTAGCATTTTCCTGTGCTACAAACATTTTATGTGTTGTACACAAATTGTAATAATAATAATAATAAGAAGAAATTACTATCTTCTCACATATAGATAGTCAGGACTGGCCCAACCATTATGCAAGACCAGGCAGTTGCCTAGGACAGCAGCTTCTGAGGGACAGCAAATAGTACCAGCAGAAGCAGTCAGAGCAAGACAGTAAATTCTGATGGCCTCACCAAAAAAAAGAGCCATCAGCATTGTTTACTTGCAGAGAGAGTAAAGCACAAACATGAATTTCCGCGTGATTGTTGTAGAAGGGATAGTGTTTTGACGATCATTATTGTTGAGTTTAATTATCAAAATCTCGGGGTGGGGGAGGGTAGGGGCGGCCCAAGGGGGGTGCAGGGCCATGTGCGGAGATTAATTGTGGGGCCTCATTTGCATAGGGAGCCTCATTTGCATAACTATTTGCATAATGTTAACATGCATTTTTAGTAAACATGCTTCTTAATGAGTGTCTGGATAAAGAAAGATTAACAGATTTCTGTTACTATATTCCAGTGCTAACTGCCAGGCAGTACTATAAACACTGAACTCATAGCAAATCCACCATATCATAACAGCTCTGCCAGGACTCACAAAGCACCAAACCCTACCTATCAAAAGGCAACACTGCAAATATTAAACCGATACATCTCAGAGAATACCAATGCATCTCCTACTGGGGAAAAAGAACAAGTGACATGGTTAAATAGAAACTACATAAACAGAGTACCTCAGCTTGGGTAAAATGCAGAACATAGACCGTCACGAAAGAACAAGGGATCACAATTTAGAAATAGGAAGACAATAATTAAACTGGGAACCCCAAAAGCCAAACTTGGGATGTACAACAATACTGGAGAAATAAAACTATAAATTAATTTCATCTTGTACTAAACAAACCACAAACGACGTTAACAATGCACATTTCCCAGAGCTGATATATTCCAGTTAATAAATTCAAAATAAAAAAGTATTTTTCTACCTTTTGTTGCGTGTGCATTTTCTTTTTCAGTTGCAATTGCTTCAGACACTTTCTTCTGGTTTCTTCGTGTCTTCTGCGAGCTATCCATTTGTCCTTTCTTCTCTTTTAGATTTTTTTCCAAATTTTTTTATCTATATCTGCTTTAACATACTGATCTTTCCCCTTTTGCTATTTCCTCCATTTCTTTCCTTATTCCTTTATCATCCACTCACCCTTCCATTCTCAATCTCCATTTACTCTTCCAATACCCGCCCCATCGTAGACTTTACTTCCCTCCCACACAAAATATATTTTCCCCTCTCTATTCTCATTCCCCATCCCTTTCTAGTCCTCCCCAAAATCAGCTCCCTTATAGTTCTAGACCCACCCAGCATCTGCCCCCTTCTAGTCCCAGTCTCCCAAGCTTCCACATCTGCCCATTTCCAGTCCTAGCCCCCCATATGCTGTTTTCCAGTTCCATTCCAGCCCCCCATCAGCCCATTTCCACTCCAAGCTCCCCCGTCAGCCCATTTCCAGCCCTATTCCAACTCCCATCAGCCCACGTCCAGTCCTATTCCAGCCCCCATCAGCCCATTTCCAGTCTTATTCCAGCCCATCACCCATTTGCAGTCCACGTTCCCCCCATCAGCCCATTTCTAATCGTATTCCAGCTCCTCAACAGCCCATTTCCAGTCCTAACCCCCCATATGTTCTTTTTCAGTTCCATTCCAGTCCCCCATCAGCTCATTTCCAGTCCTAATTCAGCTCTTCATCAGCCCATTTCCAGTCCAAGTCCCCCCCCCACCATCACAGCCCATTTTGTCCGTTCCCCCCCCCCACCATCACAGCCCATTTCCAGTCCTATCCCCCCCCACCATCACAGGCCATTTACAGTCCATTCCCCCTCCATCACAGCCCAATTGCAGTCCGTTCCCCCCCCCCATCACAGCCCAATTGCAGTCCGTTCCCCCCCCATCACAGCCCATTTCCAGTTCGTTCCCCCCCATCACAGTCCATCCAGTCCTAGCCGCCCCCTCCCCCCGAAGAGCCCCGCACCATCTAAAGGGCTGCAGAGGGAACCAGGGAAGCCCGCGCGAGGCCCTGGCTCCCTCTGCACAACTGCCAGCGTGAAGTGCCTTTACCTTCACGCTGGTGGCTGTTTCAATGAAGCCGTGAATGCCGGGAAAGGTTAAAGGCAATGCTGAACTTTCCTCCAGGGTTTTTTTTTCTTTCAATATATCAAATGCCTTCAATCCCTCTGGTATTTTCATGTTTGAAACTGGTGGGATGTTTTATAAGGAAGCCAAACTTTCATTCGTCTGCTGCATAATAAATGCAAAATTTTCAATTGCATAGAGCAAGCTTAGCAGTTTTTCTGTTAATTAAATGATTGTTCTAATATGAAATGCATGAGATCTCTGTGCAAACTGAATGACTTAAAGGGCAAACAAACATTTCTATAGAGATTTGGAATTGCTTGAAAGCTCAATGAAGGTAAATTATACTGTAGATCAGCAAAGAAGAACGTTTATGCAGACATCCTTAAGATTAAACATACGAGAAGGTTATTCTTGTGTCACATTATCTTATTAAATTTGTTGACGTGCTCTACCATATGCTACAATAAAGAAAGAAAAAATATGAAACCTAGCTTTCTCCATTAAAGGAGGGTTAGCAGATCAGAAACTAGCTCCATTCAGCTTCAGAGAAGTCATGAATAGGAAAGTTTATCTACTCTTTGCATTGTTAATTATTTTAATTACTGTACTAAGGTTTATGTTAGTTATTTCTTTACTGTGACTGTGACTTCTGCCTGGAACTTGTTTTATCAGTTTTCAGAGACTCTAATAACAAGGAAAAATCTAATGGCTTTTGTCTCTTCTCTGTATATATTGGAATAGGCAGTTAATGAAATTCTCTTTGGATACTGATTTACCTTTGATAAACATTAGACACTGTGGGGGTAGTTACTAAAGTGTGTTAAAAAAATAACACACAGTACTTGCTCTTAACACCCGGTAAAGAGAAAAATGTGTGTTATTTTACCATTTTTCCCCATCATGTGTTGAATAATAAGAGTTGCAAAGGCATGCAAATAGAGACCCCAATGCTCCTGACCACCATCTTAAAGGGGCCAGTGTGACTTGAAAATGATGAAGCCCCCGGCCCCTACCCCAGTCCAGACATACTACTCCCCAAAAGATGACAAAATAGTTTTTGCACACTGACCCCCACACCCTGATTTTACGATCATGACTCTCTCGAAAAAATTCCACCCCCCCCCCCCAGCCAAGAAAGAATGCCCATCTATCCTATAGGCTCCCCAGATTTTCCAGAAATGCTAAACTGAGGTCCAGTGTTAGTGGGACAGGAGCATTCCCCAGTTAGTCTTGCCCCGTCAGAGCTAGAATCCAAGTTGCCAAATAAAGCGAAAAATTCCCCCTATATCAATTTATGGTGAACACAACAAAAACTATATAGTCCATGCATAATCTGAGTTTGCTTGCTGAAAATATTCATGAGTTAGAATGCATTTCTGTGAAATTTAGTTAAGACATTCAAATGAGGTCTTGACTCATTTACATTCTTAACTAAAATTCACATGGAGTTTTTCACATGGTGTCATAGCCAAGAACTTTGTGGGTTCTGAGCTGTGTCAACATACAAAAAATTATTTAAATAGTGCTCTTCATAAGATGAAACCATTAAATTAAAGAGCCCACTGGGCTGAATCAGAGGTTCTCCTAGACCCTCGCTCCCATGAGTCCTCCATTTCCTGGTGATCCAGTGGATCCAACACCCCCGAAGACCTGACACAGGGGTAAGATAGTGGAAAGCTCCAAAAAGCCCTCCACCTGAAGCTCCAGTCTGGCCTTCCCCTCTACCACCAAGTACCTTAGGACCCTGATTCACTCCAAGGCATTGAGGTACCAATGGGGATAGGAGCAATATCCACTCCTGCCCGGGAAGCTTTCTTCTTCTAAATGGTGCTGCTGACCCCCTAGTGGTAGGTTCACAGTACAATCTCTAGGGGTCAGAGTGCTACTACTACTAGTATTTATGAACATTTGAATAGCGCAGGAAGACGTATGCGATGCTGCACAGATATATGTAAAAGATGGTCCTGCTCATCAGAGCATACAATATAGTCAAGACAGACAACCTAATACAGAGAAGAGCCACCACAATGGTAAAGGGGATGGAAGGATACTCCTATGAGGAGAGGCTAAAAAAGTTAGGGCTCTTTAACCTGAAAAAGAGACGCTGAGTGGAGATATGATAGAGGTCTACAAGTTAATGAATGGAGTAGAACTGGTAAATGTAGATTCATTGTTTATGCCATCAAAATAAACTAGGGGACATGCAATGAAGCTACAGGGTAACCTAAAGAGAAAATATTTTTTCACTCAACACGTAATCAAACTCTGGAATTTGTTACCGGAGGATGTAGTAAAAGCTGTTAGTGTAGCTGGGTTTAAAAAATATTTTAACAAGTTCCTGGAGGAAAGGTCCATAGACCATTATTAAAGGGGATCCAGGAAATCCACTGCTTGCCCAAATACAAGCATTGTGGAACCTGTGTCCTTTGGGGAAACTGCTAGGTACTTGTGGCCTAGATTGGCCACTGTTGGAAACATGATACTGGGCTTGATGGACCTTGGTCTGACCCAGTATGGTATATCTTGTGTTCTTGTGTAGACATGGGATACACCAAGGGGTAAGGAAACGCAAAGGAGACTAGGTGAGTCAAGACCCGAAAATGGGGTGAGTTTTCAGCCTGGATTTGAAAAGGTGCAGAGAAGGCGCCTAACGTACAGACTCAGGTAGTTTGTTCCAGGCATAAGGAGCAGCAAGGTGGAAGGAGTGAAGTCTTGAGGTAGCAGTAGAAGAGAAAGGCACCGATAGAAACAGTTTGTCAGAAGAGCGGAGTTCTTGAGGAGGGATGTAGGGAGAGATAAGAGAGGAAAGGTAGTGAGGAGCTGCAGAGTGAATGCACTTATAGGTCAGTAGGAGAAGTTTGAACTGGATGCAGAAATGGATACGGAGCCAATGAAGTGACTTGAGAGGAGGGGTAATATAAGCATGACGAGGCTGGGGGAAGATTGGCAGTGCAGCAGAGTGTTGAACAGATTGAAGGGGAGAGAGATGATGCATAAAGAGATCAGCAATGAGTAGGTAACAATAGACGAGAGATGACTAAAGAGTGGATATGTGTCTTAGTATTGTGCTCAGAAAGGAATGGGAAAATTTTGTTGATGTTATAGAGAAAGAAATGGCAGGTTTTAGCTATCAGCTGGATGTGGGTGGAGAGGGAGAGAGAGGAGTAAAAGATGATGCCAAAGTTGCAAGCTGAGGAAACAGGGAGGAATAGAGAGTTAACCACAGAAATTGAGAAAGGAGGAAGGGAAAGGAGGTTTTGGGGTAAAAATAAGAAGCTCAGTTTAGGCCATGTTCAATTTCAAGTGGCGGTGAAACATCCAAATAGCAAAGTCAGAAAGGCAGACAGAGATCCAAGCTTGGATTGACAGGGAGATTTTAGGTGTAGAGAGGTAAATCTGGGAGCCATCAGCATAAAAATGGTACTGAAAGCCATGGAAAGAGATGAGTGCATGAAAGGACAGGGTATAGAGAGAGTAAAGGAGTGGACCCAAGACAGATCCCTGGGGTACACCATTTGGGAGTGGGATAGTAGTAGAGGAGGATCCACCAGAACAAACACTGAAAGAGCAATGAGAGAGATAAGAGAGGAACCAGGATAGCACAGAGCCCTTAAAACCAAGCGAGGACAAGGTATCGAGAAGAAGGTTGTGGTCAACAGTATCTAAAGCAGCAGAAATGTCAGGAAGGATGAGGATAGAATAAAGGCCCTTGGAGTTTGCCAGGAACAGGTGACTGGAGACTTTGGCAAGAGCCATTTCAGTAGAATGTAAAGGATGAAAGCCAGATTGTAAAGGATCCAGGAGGGCATGAGAGGAGAGAAAGTTGAGGCAAAGGCAGTGAACCACACATTCAAGTAGTTTAGAAACAAAGGGGAGGAGGGAGATGGGTCAATAGAAGGAGAGTCTAGTGAGGGGTGACCACAGCCTTCTTGAAGGCTGCAGGGATAGCTGCAGTGGAGAGCGATAGGTTGAGAATATGAGAGATAAAAGGGGCAACAGTGGAGGAGATGGAGCGTAGGAGATGGATGGGAATAGGAGCAGATAGTGAGTAGTGGAGGAAAAGTGTAGCTACTCAACTGTAACATATGTACTCGGGGGACAGCAGGAATCGGTCCTCACATCTGGGTGACGTTAGCACCGACAGAGCCTGCGCAGAAGCATCTCCCCAACTTTCAAAGAAAACCTTTTGGAGGTGCACCACACATGTGTGGTCCACTTCCCACCCAAGGATGCCATCTTGCCTCAGTCCAATGACATAGCTAAGATGACAAACACAAAAGATCGTAAAGAAGAAACTCCAAGGGGAGGAGGGCGAGTTGTGAGGATTGATTCCTGCTGTCCCCGTAGAACACCAGTTACAAGTGATTAACTACGCTTTCTCCGGGAACAAGCAGGAAGTCGGTCCTCACATATGGGACTCCTCAGCTACAGGCTACAGAGAATCTGTACAAAAATGTCACAGCAACCTGCAAAGGTGAGCTGTGATCAGCAACAGTTGTATCCCTAAGAGAGACTCTTGAAAGACCCAAGTGTCTGGCAGAGAACCAGCACGCCGGTAGCCTGAAAACAGAAGGATCGGAGTTGCCTACACCCTAGAACGATTATGGAGTATGGCCTGGTCAAAGGCACTGTCCCATTGGGACTCCCTCTCTAGGCAGTAGTGAGCTGCGGAGGTATGGACCAAAGACCATGTGGCGGCCCAGCAAATTTCCATCATGGGGATGGAATGCAGATTGGCCACGGAAGTAGCCATGACCCTGATGCGGTGTACCATGACTCTTGTCCAGTGGGATCCCCACTTGCTCATAGGCAAGGTTAATGCAGTCTGCCACTCTGGTGGAGTTTGCTTAATCACTGGGAGCCCAAATGCCTTGGGGTCATAGGATACAAAAGGCTATTGAGCTTTGCAATGGCTCTGATTCCATTGCAGGTAGAAGGACAGGGCTCTCTTGCAATCCAGAGTATGGAGAATGGTCTCTGCCAGCCAGTGTAAGGCCTGGGAAAGAACGTGGGGAGTACCACCTCCTGAATGAGGTGGAATGGGGACACCACCTTCAGCAGAAACTTAAGGCGTGTGCAGAACATCACCCTGTTCTTGTAGAACCTGGTGTAGGGAGGCTCTGCCATCAGAGCCTGGAGCTTGCTGACTCTGCGAGCTGATGTGAGTATACCAGGAATATGACCTTCCAGGAGAGGTACCGCAGGTGGCAGGTAGCTAAAGGCTGAAATGGAGGCTTAGTGAGTTATGAGAGCACCATATTAAGGTCCCATTCCACCGCCGGAGGGTGGACAGGGGGTTTGGACAAAATGAGGCCCTGTAGGAACCCAGACACAAGTGGCTGAGCTGAGAGGGGCTTCCCTTCAATGGATTGGTGATGCGTCACAATGTTGCTCAGGTGTACTCTGACTGAGTTGGACTTCAGTCCTGCGTGTGATAGGTGGATCAGGTATTGGAGTACCACGTGCACTGAGCAGAACAGGTTCATCCAATTTTCTGTGCATCACAGTGAGAAACATCGCCACTTGAAGGCATACGTCCTTCTCGTGGAGGCCTTCTGAGAGGCCAGGAGGATATCTTCCATGTCCCGTGGAAGGTTAAGGGAGCTAGTGCCACCCTTTCAGCAGCCAAGCCATGAGTGAGAGGGGCACCTGGTTGGGGTGTAGGAGAGAGCCCTGCTCCTGCAAGAGTAGCCCTGGAGCTTCACCCAGGGGAATCGGCAGTACCGCTGATAGGGAGAGCAGTGGGAACCAGGGCTGTCTGAGCCACTGAGGGGTTATCAATACTAGTGATGCTCTGTTGCGTTGAGCCTTGAACAGGGTCTCGGCAATCAGTGGCATTGGAGGAAAGGTATACAAGATGCCTTCCGACCACAGGATGAGGAATGCATTTGCCACTATCCGAAACTGGTGTGGTCAATGGGAGCAGAAACAGGGCAACTGCACATTGTCCTGGCTGACAAACAGGTCCATCACTGGGATGCCCCAGAGCTGGAACAGCTGTTAGGCTACTGTTGGGTTCAGGCACCACTCGTGTGGCTGGAGTACCCTGCTTAGATTGCCCACCAAGACATTGTCCTGGCGTGGGAGGTAGACCACCCTCAGGAGCATCCCTCTACATGTGAAATAAAAGCAGAGGGCTACCATCTCCTGGCAGAGGGGATACGACCCCATTCCTCCCTGTTTGTTCACGTAGAACATCATGATCTGATTGTCAGTCTGGATCAGCACTACGTGGTGCTGCAGCTGGTGGCTGAAGGCTTTAGGGTCAGGAATATGGTCCTGATTTACAACAGATTGATCTGCATTTTGGATTCGCTTTGGGACCAGTAGCCTTGTGTCTGGAGGCTCTCGCATTGTGCTCCCCAGCCCATTAGAGAGGCGTCCATGGTGAGGACTTTCTGGGGGGTGAGCGCCTGGAAGGGCATCCCGGTCTGAAGGTGACCTGCATTCTGCCACCATCTGTGGGAGTCCAGCAGCTGGCAGGTCACATGCACTTTGTCCTGGAGCCTGCCTGTAGCCTGGGTCCACTGAGAGCGGAGGTACCACTGAGCTTCTGTCATGTGTAGGCAGGCATCTGGTGTCACGTGGGCCATGGAGACCATGCGTCCCAGTAGGTGGAGGAGAAGTCGGGTGGGCATTGTCCTGAGGCATTGCACCTTTGTGGCTAGTTCTCTGAGGCATACTGACCTCTCCCGAGGGAGAAAGGCTTTTGCCTGAAGGGTGTCTAGCTGCACCTCTATGAACTCTAGGCTCTGAGTGGGAGTGAGGTGGGACTTGGGGTAGTTTATGACAAACCCCAGGTGCTGCAGAATGTTTATGGTGCATCCAGTGGCACGTTGTGACTGCAGCTGTGTCCTCCTTTATGAGCAGTCATCCAGGTAGGGGAAGATGAAGGCCCCTTGAAGCCTGAGGTGGGCTCCGACCACCTGAAAGCATTTTGTGAAGAACCTTGGAGACAAGACCAGCCCAAAAGGAAATACCCTGTATTGGTAGTGCTGCCCCCTCCCCTCCCACCATGAACCGGAGGTATTTTCTGTGGCTGGGGTAGATTAGAATGTGAGGGTAAGCATTCTTTAGGTTTAAGGAGCAAAGTCAGTCTCCCTGCTGGAGGATGGCAGCAGTGTTCCAAAGGAGAGCATCTTGAACTTCTCCCTGAGCAGAAACCTGTTGAGCTCTCACAGGTCCAGCATGGGCCTGAAGCCCCCAGACCTCTTGGGGACGAGGAAATACCTGGAGTAGAAGTTGGAGCTCCAGAGGTGTTTAGGGACTGGCTCCACTGATTTGTCCCGGAGTAGTCTTGCTGGCTGGGTGAGGGGTAGGGTCTGGTCAAGGAGAGGCCTGGTGGGCTCTCCTGGGAAGAACGGGGGTGGCATCTGATGTAGGTGGAGGAGGTAACCCTCCTTGACCACCTGTAACACCCAGGCATCGGTGGTGATGGTTGTCCATCTGTGGGCATACAGGGTTAGGCACTCCCATGTGCAAAGGACCCCCTGGGTTGGGCCTGAACAGGATTCTGGAGCTTCCAAGCTTTATGCTTTCTGGGACCATGTCCCTGGCCTTTTGGTTGCCGGGCCTGCTGAGAGCAGGAGAAAGCTTGGAAATGCAGAGTAGTACTGAAGCTCCCTTTCTTCCTCGGGAAAAAGGGCATTTTCCCCAGGGATTTCTTTCAGAGTTGCACCAAGGTCTTTTTCAAGAGACAGTTTCCCATCACATACTCGGTCTCTATCTCCATTGCTTTGTCTGACATGGGTTTCCTGAACAGGTTTTCACCTGTGCAGGGGACATCAATCAGTTTGTCCAGATTGGATAACTGCAGCCATGCTTGACGTCATGCCCCGATATCTGCGGCAGCCACCCTAGTCGATGACTCAAAGCCATCATAGGCTACTTGGGACAGGAAGTTTGAACAGTCCTCTACCACTGAGGTTAGGGCCTTGAACCTCTGTAGGGGTTCTCCATCAAGGCCTGCCGAGAATGCCCCCGCACTCCCTCGACATTTCCTTCAGATACATGCCAATGTAGAGTGGATTTGGCATGTTAGCATTGAGCCTTGAAAAGCCTTTTGGCCGAGGGCATCGAGGGTTCGGGCCTCCCTGCTGGGTAGTATTGATGAGTGTGTCTTTTGGTTCTTAAGCCGGCACATGGTCGACTCCACGATCATTGAGTTTTGGAGGAGCTGGGCCTTTTGGAACCCAGGGCTCCAGCGTACCCGGAACATAGTGTTGAGGTGCCTGCTGACAATTGGTAGTGACACTGGTGTTTCCCACATCCAGAGGAGGAGGCAGTCAAGGATCAGGGGCACCGGAACTGTAAGGAGAGAGGTCACGTGACAGGAGAGCATCACCCTGGTGTGGCAGGAAGTGATCCTGTAACTAGGACCTGTCCTCCAGGTGATGTAAAACCCTCTCGCACCGAGGAAGTTTCTCCAGGGCCATGTGCCCATGAGGGAAGGGTTAGGACAGCCGTTATAGTTGGTGATTCGATCATTAGGCATGTAGATAGCTGGGTGGCTGGTGGACATGAGGATCACCTGGTAACATGCCTGCCTGGTGCGAAGGTAGCGGACCTCACGCGCCACCTAGATAAGGTCTTAGATAGTGCTGGGGAGGAGTCTGCAGTCTTGGTACATGTCGGTACCAATGACATAGGAAAATGTGGTAGGGAGGTTCTGGAGGCAAAATTTAGGCTTTTAGTTAGGAAGTTGAAATCCAGAACTTCCAGGGTAGCATTCTCTGAAACGCTTCCTATTCCACGCGCAGGACCCAAAAGGCAGGCAGAGCTCTGGAGTCTCAATGCGTGGATGAGAAAATGGTGCAGAGATGAGGGTTTTGGATTTGTTAGGAACTGGGGAACATTCTGGGGAAAGGAGGGGCTCTTCCAAAGGGATGGGCTTCACCTTAACCGGGATGGAACCAGGCTGCTGGCATTAACCTTTAAAAAGGAGATAGAGCAGCTTTTAAACTAGATATTAGGGGAAAGCTGACAGTCGCCCAAGAGCGGATGGTTTGGAAGAATGTATCCTTGAAGGATACTACCAAAAGCAGAGAGGTTCCACAAAAGAGTAAAGTAGCCCAAATTCCCTCGAGTATGGAGCAGACAGAGCTTAAAGATCCCAAATTACCCATGTCTAACAATAGCCAAATTAATATGAATAAAATACATTCTCTAAAATGCTTGTATGCAAATGCTAGAAGTCTAAAAAATAAGATGGGAGAGTTAGAATATATAGCACTAAATGAAAGGTTAGATATGATTGGAATATCAGAGACATGGTGGAAGGAGGACAACCAGTGGGACACTGTGATACCTGGGTACAAACTATATCGTAATGATAGAGCTGATCAAATTGGTGGAGGGGTTGCTCTCTATGTTAGAGAGGGCATTGAGTCAGAAAGGATTAAAGTTTTGCAGGAAACAAAATCTGCTGTAGAATCTATATGGATTGAAATTCCATGTAAAAGGGGGAAGGCAATGGCAGTGGGGGTGTACTATCGAGCACCTGGCCAGAATGAACAAATGGATGATGAAATGCTCAAAGAAATCAAGGAAGCTAACAAAAGTTACAGTGCAGTAATAATAATGGGTGATTTCAATTACCCCGGTATCGACTGGGTCAGTGTCACGTCAGGACATGCAAGGGAGATAAAGTTCCTAGATGAAATAAATGACTGCTTCTTGGAGCAGCTGGTTCATGAACACCAGATCTAGTGCAAGAGATAAGGTTGTTGGGGCCACTGGGCAATAGTGATCATAGCATGATCGCCTTTGATTTAATTAGTGGAGGAGGGATAGTAAGGAAATCCACAGTACTACCTTTAAACTTTCGAAAGGGAGACTACGATAAAATGAGGAAAATAGTTAAGAAAAAACTAAAAGGAGCAGTTGCAAAAGTTAAAGACGTACATCAAGCTTGGGTGTTGTTGAAAAATACTATCTTGGAAGCCCAGACCAGCTGTATTCCATGCTTTAAGAAAAGTGGAAGGAAGTCCAAAAAACTGCAAGCATGGTTTAAAGGTGAGGTCAGAGAGGCTGTTGTTGCCAAAAAAGCATCTTTCAGGAAATGGAAAAAAGAGCCAAACGACGAAACCTGGAAACAGCACAAGCACTGGCAAGTCAAATGCAAGGCATTGATAAGGCAGGCAAAGGGAGAATTTGAGAAGAAGCTTGCTGCGGAAGCAAAAACGCGAAATAAAGACTTTTTCAAGTACATTCGTAGCAAATAACCTGTGAGAGAGTCAGTTGGTACATTAGATAATAGAGGGGTTAAAGGAGCACTAAGAGGAGACAAGGCAATAGCGGAGAGACTGAATGAATTCTTTGCTTCGGTCTTTACTGAGGAAGATGTAGGGATGTTACCCATGGCTGAAGTGGTATTTAAAGGTGTGGAAGAATTGAAGGAAATATCGATACATCGGGAAGATGTATTATAACCAATGTTCCCTCTAATTTTCTGTAGGCTGTGTGCGCATAAAATATCAGCTGTGTGCAGCTTTTGAAGGAAGGTTAAATTTTTGTGCACCACATAACGACACTCGGAGTTATATACTTTAAAATTTGACTACACATCAGAATACAGTATGTACACCACATTGATTTTAATCAAATTAAATGAAAATAGATGATTACTAAATGAAGCGGGAAATTTCTAGTAATTACAATCATAACTTTTAGATTTTAAGACATCTGTGTTGTTTTCTATCAGAATCAGAGACGTAATTTTTGTGCACTCTGTTGTAAAGTATGTGTGCTTGCTCGGCGAGGTGTGTACGCACGCACACGCGCACAGCTTAGAGGGAACAGTGATTACAACTATTAGATAAACTGAAGAGTAGCAAATCACCTGGGCCGGATGGTATACATCCAAGGGTGTTGAAAGAACTGAAATATGAGATTGCAGACCAGCTATTATTTATCTGTGAACTATCATTAAAATCATCTCTAATACCTGAAGATTGGAGGATCGCCAATGTAACACCAATTTTTAAAAAGGGTTCCAGGGGCGATCCGGGAAACTACAGACCGGTGAGCCTGACGTCTGTACTGAGAAAAATGGTAGAAACCATCATAAAGAATAAAATTACTCAGCATGTAGATAGTCATGGCCTAATGGGAGACAGCCAAAATGGTTTTAAACAAGGAAGATCTTGTCTTACTAGTCTGTTATGTTTTTTTGAAGGTGTGAATAAACAGGTGGACAAAGGTGAGTCGGTTGATATTGTGTATCTGGACTTTCAGAAAGCCTTTGACAAGGTCCCTCATCAGAGACTTTTCACAAAACTAAAGAGTCATGGGATAGGAGGCAGTGTACTATTGTGGATCAGGAACTGGTTAAAAGATAGAAAGCAGAGGGTAGGGCTAAATGGCCAATTTTCCCAATGGAGAAAGGTGAAAAGTGGTGTACCCCAGGGATCTGTGCGGGGTCCGCTGCTTTTTGACATATTCATAAATGACCTGGAAAGTGGAATAATGAGTGAGGTTATCAAATTTAGAGATGACACAAAATTATTTAAAGTTGTTAAAACCCAAGAGGATTGTGGAAAATCGCAAGAGGATCTTGATAAATTGGAAGACTGGGCATCAAAATGGCAGATGAAATTTAATGTGGACAAGTGCAAGGTTATGCACCTAGGGAAGAACAACCCAAACTATGGTTACACAATGCAAGGTTCCACATTAGGAACCACCACCCAGGAAAAAGATTTAGGCGTCATTGTGGATACCATGTTAAAACCCTCGGCCCAGTGTGCAGCATAGGCCAAGAGAGCAAATAGAATGCTAGGTATGATAAGGAATGGAATGGACAATAAAACAAAAGATATTATAATGCCTCTATATCCAGGGGCGGCCCAAGGGGGTTGCGGGGCCATGTGCGGAGACTCGGTGCGGGGCCTCATTTGCATAAGAGACCTCATTTGCATAAATATTTGCATAATGTTACCATATACTAACTTTTAGTAAACATGCCTCTTAATGAGTGTATGGATAAAGAAAGACTAAAAGATTTCTACATTACTATAATCCAGTGCCAACCGCCAGACACATTAGGAACTTCTACAAACACTGCCCATTTAGAACCCATAGCAAACCCGCCGTATCCTAACAGCACTACCAGGACTCACAAAGCACCATACTCTACCTATCAAAAGGAAACACTGCAAATATTAAACCAATACATTTCAGAGAATAACAATACATGACCTACTGGGGAAAGAGAACAAGTGGCAATGTCAAATAGGAATTACATAAACAGAATACCTCAGCTCAATTACACATGCAGAACATAGACCATCACCAAACAAGGAATCACAGTTTAGAAATAGGAAGACAATAATTAAACTGGGAACCCCAAAAGTCAAACTTGGAATGTACAACAACACTGTAGAAATAAAACTATAAATTAATTTCCTCTTGTACTAAACAAAGCGCAGACGTTAATGATGCACATTTCCCAGAGCTGACATATTCCAATTAATAAATTCAAAATAAAGAGATATGTTTCTACCTTTTGTGCATTTTTTTCAGCTGCAATTGCTCCAGCCACTTTCTTCTGGTTTCTTCGTGTCTTCTGCTAACTGTCCATCATCTGCTGTCCATTTGTCCTTTCTTCTCTCCTAGTTTTTTTCCATTCTCTCTCTACATCTGCTTTAACATACTAATCTTTCTCCTTTTGCTCTTTCCTCATTCCTATTTCATCCACTCAAATTTTACCCCTCCATCCTCAATCCCCACTTATTCTCCCAATACCCGGCCAATTGTAGATTTTTCATCCCTCCCACACAAAATATTTTCCCCTTTCCATTTTACTCTCCCAGCCCCATCCCATTCTAATCCTCCCCCAACATCAGCTCCCTTCTAGTTCCAGCCTCACCCAGCATCCATTCCCTTCTAGTCCCTGCATCAGCCCATTTCCAGTCCTAGCCCCCCATCAGCCCATTTCCAGTCCTAGCAACCTCCCAACCCAATACCAGTCCTAGCCCCCCATCACCCCACTTCCAGTCCTAAACCCCCCATCACCCCATTTTCAGTTTAAGCCCCCCCCATAACCTATTACCAGTCCTAACCCCCCATCAGCCTACTTCCAGTCCTATCCCCATCAGCCCATTTCCAGTCAGCCCCCCATAGCCCATCCTAACCCCCCCATCAGCCCACAGCCCATTACCAGTCCTAACCCCATCAGCCCACCTCAAGTCCTAACCCCTCCCCATCAGCCCATTTCCTGTCCTAGCCCCCCATAGCCTATTATCAGTCCTAACCCCCCCATAGCCCATTACCAGACAGCCCCCATCAGCCCACAGCCCATTACCAGTCTTAACCCCCCATAGCCCATTACCAGTTCTAACCCCCCAACAGCCCACAGCCCATTACCAGTCCTAACCCCATCAGCCCATTTCCTGTCCTAGCTCCCCCCATAGCCCATTATCAGTCCTAAAAACCCCCAGCCCATTACCAGTCCTAACCCCATCAGCCCACCTCAAGTCCTAACCCGTCCCCCTCAGCCCCGTTCCTGTCCTAGCCCCCCCATAGACCATTACCAGTCCTAACCCCCCACATCCCAAACCCCATTACCAGTCCTAACCCCATCAGCCCAACTACTGTGTTAACCCCCCATCAGCCCTTTTGGAGTCCTAGCCACCCATCGCCCATTAACAGTCCTAACCCCCCAACAGCCCACCTCAAGTCCTAACCCCTCGCCATCAGCCCATTTCCTGTCCTAGCCCCCCCATAGACCATTACCAGTCCTAACCCCCCATCAGCCCAAAGCCCATTACAGTCCTAACCCCATCATCCCACCTCCAGTCTTAACCCCCCTAGCCCATTTCCAGTCCTAGCCCCCCATCAACCCACAGCCCACCACACTTAAAGTCCTATCCCCCTCCATAGCCCATTACCAGTCCTAAGCCCCCCCCCCCCCCCATCGGCTGAAGGAAATGTTTTTTTTTTTTAAAAGCTGGCTGCTACCGCTGCCGCCGCAGCAGCAGCAGAATGGAGTGTCCCGCGGGGCCCCCTCTGCCCGGCTGAGTCCCTCCCTCTGCGACGGCTGAGCCCCTCTGTGCCGGCTTTTAGATTCGCGAAGGGAGAGTGTCTCCCCTCCGCCTCCAACCCCTCCTTCCCTTTCTGCCCAAACCCTGGATCACTATTTCCATGACAAAATCCACAAGATCACACTCCAATCCCCATGAGTTCAGCTACTTCCCCTCCTCCCCCTCTTCACTTCCAACTCCCCCCTCCCCCCACCTCTCCTGCCCTTTCTTCTTTTTCTGTGATATCTGAGGAGGAATCCACACACTTTATTCTCCGGGAACAAGCAGGAAGCGAGTCCTCACATATGGTTGATGTCGGCGCCGATGGAGCTCATGCAGAAGCATCTCCCCAGCTTTCAAAGAAATCCTTTGGGAGGAGCACCATGCATGCATGGTCCACCCCCTGCCTAAGGGTATCATCTTGCCTCAGTCTCCTTTTTTCCATGGTGCCCTTTGGATATTGTCATTTTTTCCTCAGAAAAAGTCAGGTTTTTTTATAGTTAAATTTTGTCCGGTGTGCATATGGGTTCCTTCCCTCCCCCAAGCTAGCTCACCTCGGTATTGCTCCTTGGGTTCATTTATCCATTTTCCACTTTTTTCATCAAGGTCCACATTGACCAGCGTTCACGCCCTTTTTCAGCAAAAGACTTCTATCATATCTCCCCTCAGCCGTCTCTTTTCCAGGTTAAAGAGCCCTAACCTTTTTAGCCTTTCTTCATAGTAGTATCCTTCCATCCCCTTTACCATTTTGGTGGCTCTTCTCTGAACCTTTTCTAAAATGGCTATATCCTTTTTAAGATATGGCGACCAGAATTGCACACAATATTCAAGGTGCAGTCTCACCATGGAACGATATAGACAGGGCCGGCCCGTCCATTGAGCAAGAATGTTTTTTGCACAGGGCCCCGCGTTTCAGGGGGCCCCACGCAAAGAACATTCTGCTTTTTTTCAAAATTAAATTTAAAAAAAAAAAAGCTGGCTGCTACCACTGCTGCTGCCACCATGGCAGCGGCAGAATGGAGTGTCCCGCGGGGTCCCCTCTGCCCGGCTGAGTCCCTCCCTCTGCGACGGCTGAGCCCCTCTGTGCCGGCTTTCAGATTCGCGAAGGGAGAGTGTCTCCCTCGCGTCTCTGTTAAGTACTAAGCCGTGGTAATATTGCAGATAAAATAAACACGCCATAAACGCCTATATTTTACCCTACAGAGCACATACTGTACACTATAAACATGTGCAATTCCAAGTGCAGAGTTTCCCAACTGCGGTCCTGGAGGGCCAAGCACCATTCAGGTTTCATGCTGTCCCTAATAAATGTGCCTGTGATGCATTTGTATGCACCACCCCCATTGTATGCAAATGTGTCTCATGCATATTCATTAGGGACAGCATAAAAACCTGAACTGTGTTTGGCCCACCAGGACCGGAGTTGGGAACCTCTGCCCTAGAGCAGTGGCCAACAGGGGCACAAACACCCACACCCACAGGCTCCACTATCCAACGGCTTATGGAGAGTCAGGCTGTTGGGCCCTGCGTGGAGCAGCATCTACCAATACTAGCACCTGCATACCTTAGCAATGCCGTCTTAAACTTGGAAACACGTTCCACATATATCAAAAGGTTGCTATGAATAATGTCAGATAACAAATCCTAAGTTAAACACAATTTGTTGACAGAGATTCATCATAGCAACCTTTCTGATATCTGTGGAGTGTGTTTCAGTTTTGCTTTTGACAGTGTTTACAACCCCGGGGAGTCACCCCAACAGTATTGCATACCATAGCAATGCCTGCACAGTGCCCAGGACTGGTGTGGCGGCCAGGGCTGCCAAAAACCTGGCTTAGGTATGGGAGTGTGTGTATGTCTATCCAGTGTTTTGTGGCTGCCTACACCTTACTGAGCCCATAATGCTTGCACTGTTTCCAGTGTTAGCCTGCCAATGTGCATAATGAGGAGCAAGGTACTGTGGGTATTGCCCAGACAGGGCGGCCTGGGCAGGATGCATCTGCAGAGGGCATAGGGCAATGGCTGGGACATTGTAGTGCCCAAGCACCACCTGCATGGACAGGGTGGCCACAGCATGTCATGCTGGGGGGTCACTCTCACCCTGACTGGGCAGTGACCATGGCATGGCTAGGTTCCCCCATAGTGCTATATAGTATTTCTCTTAAGTGATATCTATGATTTCCCTTTTCTGGGGCCCAATCACTGACATACCTGCTTGGTGTGTGTACTCACATCCCATTTTTGGGTGCACACAGTTTCTCCAGCAACATGCACTATGTACTAGCTAGCAGATTGTCTGCAGTTAGCATCTGTATGGCTGGAACACCTTGCAGGGTGCAGTGGGTGGAGACTGACTGTGCCCTCTGCTGGTGAATGTCAGATAGTGGTGGGGGGCAGCTGAGCTTTTCCAGGCCTACTGCCTCTCTGCCAGTGCCCTATGTGCTGTGTACAGATCTGCATTGACTGCCCTGTAGGGTGCCTATTCCCCAGCAGGACTGGGGTTGATAGTCCCCTCTACTGCCACCATTGCAAAGATGTAGAATGTGGATCTGTTGGTGGGGGTTCCTGTCCCCCACCCTGACCCACAGAGGGTGGGTTGGGTGGTGCTACATAATCCGCTTTTGGGTCCAAACACCACCCTTCACTTATAACATGTGACCATGGCAACCACACAGGATATGCACTATTCTGGGTGCATCATAGTCCACAAGGGCTAAACGTGACTGGGAAATACAGATGGACACAGGTGTATCCTAGGTGTGTCTGCAAGAGCTACCTATCACGCACAGGCACTGATGGGGATCTGCAGCACAGCCTATTTCAGCCAAGCCATGAGCATCGTCCCCTTCAATTAGCATCACTCCCCCTATTATCATCTTCCCCCAACTAAAGAACATCACCTCTCCCTCTCTAAAGGGGTACCTGACCCCCCCTCCCCCCCCCCCCCCCCCCCCCGCTACCCCCTTAATTGCTTCCAATACTTACTGGGAGGTTTCCCTCATGAGTTTGTGGCAGGGCAAGAATGAGCCCCAGACACTCCTGCCCCCTTGTCGCCAGGATTCAAAATGGTGACTCTGACCTCTAATGGTAGTCTTGCAGTACTTCCGCTAAGCTCTCCAGGCTGCTATGGAAACATTACACCATCTACAATTAAATCAAAATATGGCAGCACAATTTTTGACTAGAAATAAATCCTGTGATCATGTTGCTCCTATTTTACATTCTTTACATTGGTTAAGTTTTAAGATACTATGGTTGGTATTCAAGGCCATGCGCCATATAAAGCCCCAATATTTGACAGATGTTTTGATGTCTTATGAACCATGTTGATAGCTGCATTCTTCCTAACAATTTTTACGGAGTATTCCTTCAGATATACAACTACAGAACACTAGTTGAGAAGCATCTGCCTACCTTGGTCCACAGTCATGGAATATGTTACCTTTATTGCTTCGTGAGGAAACAGAATATTTGAGATTTTGTAAATTAGTTAAAGCGTGGCTCTTTGCTTAATGATAGAGATAGGGACACTGAAGGATTTGTAAAAAATCTAAATGCATAGTTTTGATTTTATTGGATCCTATATGACAGGGTTTAATGCTGGATAAGGTTAGGAGTAAGCAGGACTTGTTTTACTCATGATTTGTTTTTATTTTTAGTACTCAATTTTGAGTTCAGCATTTTTGACTTGTTATAGTGGATTTTCTTCATAAAGAAATGTAAATGTTCTAGATTTCTTCTTTTCACAATTTGATCAGCATATGGCTTTTGTATAAGGGTAGACATGAGAGACTGAATGTTTTGTTTTCTTAAATGTGTTTTGTAAATTTTATAGATTTTATGATTGTAATTGATGAAGAATAGGGTTATGAGTAAGGAGGGATGTTCTGAAAAATATGAATCATATGTTTTTATATTCTGTATGACTCTATCAGTTACCCTGGTAATGCAAGTTAGCAAATATGAATAAATAAATACCAGAGACACTTGAGTGGGGAGGATGACAGGAGAGTTGGGTGCCTCTTCGGGAGTGGTGATTTTTGAGGTGATGATGCCGATCAGGGGGTGATGGTCTGAGGGATTGGAGCAGATTAGGGGGATGAAGCATTGGGTGCCTTTTTGGAGGGGGGGGGGGTGATAGATGGTGATTAGAGGGTTGGAAGATAGTTGAGATGCGTATTGGGGCTATGGTACACATCTTCTGGAAGCCCAGATGCACTTAAGGCCTATTTGACGTGGTGACAGCATAAATTACCATGCACTAACTGCAAATGCTGCCCACACCTACAACCCTTCCATTCTCCACCCCTTTCCCACCCATTGCTGCAGTAAGTAGTTACTATGAGAATTGTTGTTGTTAAGTGCCGTCGAGTTGGTGTTGACTCATGGCACCCTCTGGATAATTAACCTAAACTGTGTTCGGCCTTCAGTCAGGCGGCTCGTTGTTGATAAAGTGGCACCCATAGCTGATGTTATTGTATCGATCCATCTCATTGCTGGCCTTCCTCTTTTACACTGACCTTCAACTTTGTCAAGCATGGAGGGCCAGCCCAAGGGTTTCTGCCACCCTAGGCAGAAACCCTGGCTGCGCTGCCCCACCCCTTTCACCGAGCCACACCACTGCCCCCCCACTGCCCCCGCTGCTACTGATTCAGTCTTGGGGGGGGGGGGGGCAGGCAGCAGCAGCAGTATTTTAAAAGCGACGGCTTTGTACTGCCGCTTTGTTGCCATGGCAGGCAGGGCCGGCCCGTCCATTGAGCAAGAATGTTTTTTGCACAGGGCCCCGCGTTTCAGGGGGCCCCGCGCAAAAAACATCTTGCATCCCATTAAAGTTTAAAAAAATCATAAACCGGCTATGGCTGCCGCTGCCGCCGTGGCAGCGGCAGAATGGAGAATCCCGCGGGGCCCATTTACAGTCCTTCCCACCCCCCCACCAATCAGCACACCTAAGTTTAAAAAAAAAAAAAAACCAGAAACCGGCTGCTGCTGCCGCTGCCGCCGTGGCAGCGGCAGAATGGAGAATCCCGCGGGGCCCCCCTGTCCGGCAGTCTTCTCTGTGGCCTCCGTCGGCTGTCAGAGCTGCGCGAAGCGAGAACGCTTCTCTTCTCGCAGATCTGTTAATCACGCCGGGGGGCTTATGGTAAATCCAATCTGCCCCGCGGCGGGATTAACAGAGCCGCGAGAAAGGGAAACTCTCCCTTCGCGCGGCTCTGAAAAGCCCGCGCTGAGGCCGCATCAAAGACTGCCGGACAGGGGGGCCCCGCGGGATTCTCCATTCTGCCGCTGCCACGGCGTCAGCGGCAGCAGCAGCCGGTTTCTGGGTCTTTTTTTTTTTAAACTTAGCTGGGCTGGGGGGGGGGGGTAAGGACTGTAAATGGGCTGATGGGGGGGGGGGGGGGGGGGTAAGGACTGTAAATGGGCTGATGGGGAGGGAGGGAGGGGGGGGAAGGACTGTAAATGGGCTGCTGGGGAAGGGGGGGGTAAGGACTGTAAATGGGCTGTTGGGGAGGGAGGGAGGGGGGATAAGGACTGTAAATGGGCTGATGGGGAGGGGGGGTAAGGACTGTAAATGGGCTGATGGGGAGAGGGGGGGGGTAAGGACTGTAAATGGGCTGATGGGGGGGAGGGAGGGAGGGAGTAAGGACTGTAAATGGGCTGATGGGGAAGGGGGGGGGGGTAAGGACTGTAAATGGGCTGATGGGGAGGGAGGGAGGGGGGTAAGGACTGTAAATGGGCTGATGGGGAGGGAGGGAAGGAGGGGGTAAGGACTGTAAATGGGCTGATGGGGAGGGGGTAAGGACTGAAAATGGGCTGATGGGGAGGGAGGGAGGGGGGGTAAGGACTGTAAATGGGCTGATGGGGAGGGGGGGAGGGGGGGGTAAGGACTGTAAATGGGCTGATGGGGAGGGAGGGGGGGTAAGGACTGTAAATGGGCTGATGGGGAGGGGGGGGAGGACTGTAAATGGGCTGAGGGGGGGAGGACTGTAAATGGGCTGATGGGGAGGGGGTAAGGACTGTAAATAGGGAGGGAGGGAGGGGGGTAAGGACTGTAAATGGGCTGATGGGGGGGTTAGGACTGGTAATGGGCTATAGGGGGTTCGGACTGGAAGTGGGCTGATGGGGGGGGGGTTAAGACTGGGAATGGGCTATGGGGGGTTAGGACAGGTAATAGACTATGGAGGGGCTAAGACTGGAAATGGGCTGATGGGGGAAGTTATGACAGGTAATGGGCTATGGGGGGCTACGACTACAAGTGGGCTGATGGGGGGATTAGGACTGGAAATGGGCTATGGGGGGGTTAGGACAGGTAATGGGCTGATGGGGGGGTTACAACAGGTAATAGGCTATGGGGGTCTAAGACTACAAGTAGGCTGATAGGGGGTTAGGACTGGTAATGGGCTGTGGGGGGCGTTAGGACTGGTAATGGGCTGGGGGGGGTTAGGACTGGTACTGGGCTATGGGGGGGCTAAGACTACAAGTGGGCTGATGGGTTAGGACTGGTAATGGGTTGATGGGGGGGTAAGACTGAAAATGGGCTGATGGGAGGGTAAGGACTGGAAGTGGGCTGATGGGGGGGTTAGGACTGGTAATGGGCTATAGGGGGTTCGGACTGGAAGTGGGCTGATGGGGGGTTAGGACTGGTAATGGGCTATAGGGGGTTCGGACTGGAAGTGGGCTGATGGGGGAGCTAGGACTGGTAATGGGATGGGGGGTTGCTAGGACGGGAACTGGGCTGAGTGGAAGGGGGGCTTGAACGGCAAATAGCTGATGGGGACAGGGGCTTGGAATGGAAATGGGCTGAGTGGAAAGGGGGCTTGAACTGCAAATAGCTGATGGGGAGGGGGGCTTGGAATGGAAATGGGCTGTGAGGAGAGGGAGCTAGGACTGGAAATGGGCTGAGTGTGGGGGGGGGGCTAGGACAGGAAATGGGCTGATGGAGGGGCCAGGATAGGACTGGAAATGGGCTGTGGGGGGTGCTAAGGTTGGACATGGGCTGTGGTGGGGGCTTGAATGGAAATGGACTCATGGAGGGGCTAGAACTGGAAGTAGGCTCATGGGGGGCTTGGATTGGAAATGGGCTGAGTGGAGGGGAGCTAGGATTTGACATGGGATGATGGTGGGGCTAGGAAAGGAATAGAAATGAGCTGATGGGGGGCTGGGATTGGAAATGAGCTGATGGAGGAACTGATAGGACTGGAAATGGGCTGATGAGGGGCTGGGGTTGGAAATGAACTGATGGATGGACTCGGATAGGACTGGAAATGGATGGGGGAGCTAGGACTGGAAATGGGCTGATGGTGGGGCTAGGATAGGATTGGAAATGGGCTGATGGGGGACTAGGACTGGAAATGGGCTGATGCAGGGACAAGAAGGGAGCAGATGCTGGGTGGGGCTGGAACTAGAAAGGAGCTGATGTTGGGGGAGGATTAAAATGGGATGGAGCTGGGAGAGTGAAATGGAGAGGGAAAAATATTTTGCGTGGGAGGGAAGACAAATCTACAATTGGCCGGATATTGGGAGAGTAAGTGGGGATTGAGGATGGAGGGATAAAATTTGAGTGGATGAAATAGGAATGAGGAAAGAGCAAAAGGAGAAAGATTAGCATGTTAAAGCAGATGTAGAGAGAGAATGGAAAAAAAAAAAAACAAGACAGAAGAAAGGACAAATGGACAGCAGATGGAGAGTTAGCAGAAGACACGAAGAAACCAGAAGAAAGTGGCTGGAACAATTGCAACTGAAAAAAATGCACAAAAGGTAGAAAAATATCTCTTTATTTTGAATTTATTAACTGGAATATGTCAGCTCTGGGAAATGTGCATCATTAATTTTTGCGCTTTGTTTAGTACAAGAGGAAATTAATTTATAGTTTTATTTCTACAGTGTTGCTGTATATTCCAAGTTTGGCTTTTGGGGTTCCCAGTTTAATTATGGTCTTCCTGTTCCTAAATTGTGATTCCTTGTTTGGTGATGGTCTATGTTCTGCATGTGTAACTGAGCTGAGGTATACTGTTTATGTAATTCCTATTTGACATTGCCACTTGTTCTTTCCCCAGTAGGTCATGTATTATTGTTCTCTGAAATGTATTGGTTTAATATTTGCAGTGTTGCCTTTTGATAGTTAGGGTATGGTGCTTTGTGAGTCCTGGTAGTGCTGTTAGGATACGACGGGTTTGCTATGGGTTCTAAATGGGCAGTGTTTGTAGTAGTTCCTAATGTGCCTGGCGGTTGGTACTGGATTATAGTAATGTAGAAACCTTTTAGTCTTTCTTTATCCATATACTCATTAAGAGGCATGTTTACTAAAAGTTAGTGTATGGTAACATTATGCAAATATTTATGCAAATGAGGCACCTTATGCAAATGAGGCCCCGCACCGAGTCTCCGCACATGGCCACGCACCCCCCTTGGGCCGCCCCTGATGGCAGGCAGGCCTGCTGCTTCTGATCTCCTTCCGACAGGAAGTTGCATCGGAGAGGGAACAGAAGTGGCAGGTCATGTGTGCTGAAGCATATGGCCTGTCGTAGGCAACAAAATGGTGGCATAGAGCCACCCACCCTGGCCAGCCGCCCTGCAGGTATGGGCTAGCCCTGCAGGTATGATGTCTTTCTTTAATGATCTCTCTCTGCATGATGTGTCCAAAATATGAAAGTCGAAGTCTTGTCATCTGAGCATCTAAAGAAAGCTTTGTTTTGTAGTACTGACTAGTTTGTTCTTCGAGCAGTCCATGGTATACACAGTATTCATCAACAACACCATAATTCAAAGGCATCGATTTTCTTCCTATCTTTTTCACTATCCAACATTTGCATCCATACGACGTTATTGGGAAAGTCGGATCATTGCATGGAGAGAGACTTCTCTGCTCTTGAGAATCTTGTCTAGGTCCTTCACAGCCACTATGGGAATTATCCTTCAGTAAATGCTCTGGCAGTGCAGTTCTAAACCCCACAGATCTGTACATTATGTGGACATAAATGTTGCAATATTCAAAGACATTTACGCGGTTTACAGACCTGTAAACCTTGTAAATGCCGCTTAGAGGAATATTCAGCGGCACTAACACAGTTAATTCCGCTGCACGCCCCGATGCTAACCATGTAGCATCGGGGTGTGCCAAGGGCATTCTGTGGCACAGCAGAGGTAGCACCCGTCACTAAACGGGCAGGGGCGATATTGCATCACCACTTGGTTAGTAACCCACAGATAAAGATAGGTGCAGTAAAAAGCTAGAAGTCTAAAAAATAAGATGGGAGAGTTAGAATATAGCACTAAATGAAAGGTTAGATATGATTGGAATATCAGAGACATGGTGGAAGGAGGACAACCAGTGGGACACTGTGATACCTGGGTACAAACTATATCGTAATGATAGAGCTGATCAAATTGGTGGAGGGGTTGCTCTCTATGTTAGAGAGGGCATTGAGTCAGAAAGGATTAAAGTTTTGCAGGAAACAAAATCTGCTGTAGAATCTATATGGATTGAAATTCCATGTAAAAGGGGGAAGGCAATGGCAGTGGGGGTGTACTATCGAGCACCTGGCCAGAATGAACAAATGGATGATGAAATGCTCAAAGAAATCAAGGAAGCTAACAAAAGTTACAGTGCAGTAATAATAATGGGTGATTTCAATTACCCCGGTATCGACTGGGTCAGTGTCACGTCAGGACATGCAAGGGAGATAAAGTTCCTAGATGAAATAAATGACTGCTTCTTGGAGCAGCTGGTTCATGAACACCAGATCTAGTGCAAGAGATAAGGTTGTTGGGGCCACTGGGCAATAGTGATCATAGCATGATCGCCTTTGATTTAATTAGTGGAGGAGGGATAGTAAGGAAATCCACAGTACTACCTTTAAACTTTCGAAAGGGAGACTACGATAAAATGAGGAAAATAGTTAAGAAAAAACTAAAAGGAGCAGTTGCAAAAGTTAAAGACGTACATCAAGCTTGGGTGTTGTTGAAAAATACTATCTTGGAAGCCCAGACCAGCTGTATTCCATGCTTTAAGAAAAGTGGAAGGAAGTCCAAAAAACTGCAAGCATGGTTTAAAGGTGAGGTCAGAGAGGCTGTTGTTGCCAAAAAAGCATCTTTCAGGAAATGGAAAAAAGAGCCAAACGACGAAACCTGGAAACAGCACAAGCACTGGCAAGTCAAATGCAAGGCATTGATAAGGCAGGCAAAGGGAGAATTTGAGAAGAAGCTTGCTGCGGAAGCAAAAACGCGAAATAAAGACTTTTTCAAGTACATTCGTAGCAAATAACCTGTGAGAGAGTCAGTTGGTACATTAGATAATAGAGGGGTTAAAGGAGCACTAAGAGGAGACAAGGCAATAGCGGAGAGACTGAATGAATTCTTTGCTTCGGTCTTTACTGAGGAAGATGTAGGGATGTTACCCATGGCTGAAGTGGTATTTAAAGGTGTGGAAGAATTGAAGGAAATATCGATACATCGGGAAGATGTATTATAACCAATGTTCCCTCTAATTTTCTGTAGGCTGTGTGCGCATAAAATATCAGCTGTGTGCAGCTTTTGAAGGAAGGTTAAATTTTTGTGCACCACATAACGACACTCGGAGTTATATACTTTAAAATTTGACTACACATCAGAATACAGTATGTACACCACATTGATTTTAATCAAATTAAATGAAAATAGATGATTACTAAATGAAGCGGGAAATTTCTAGTAATTACAATCATAACTTTTAGATTTTAAGACATCTGTGTTGTTTTCTATCAGAATCAGAGACGTAATTTTTGTGCACTCTGTTGTAAAGTATGTGTGCTTGCTCGGCGAGGTGTGTACGCACGCACACGCGCACAGCTTAGAGGGAACAGTGATTACAACTATTAGATAAACTGAAGAGTAGCAAATCACCTGGGCCGGATGGTATACATCCAAGGGTGTTGAAAGAACTGAAATATGAGATTGCAGACCAGCTATTATTTATCTGTGAACTATCATTAAAATCATCTCTAATACCTGAAGATTGGAGGATCGCCAATGTAACACCAATTTTTAAAAAGGGTTCCAGGGGCGATCCGGGAAACTACAGACCGGTGAGCCTGACGTCTGTACTGAGAAAAATGGTAGAAACCATCATAAAGAATAAAATTACTCAGCATGTAGATAGTCATGGCCTAATGGGAGACAGCCAAAATGGTTTTAAACAAGGAAGATCTTGTCTTACTAGTCTGTTATGTTTTTTTGAAGGTGTGAATAAACAGGTGGACAAAGGTGAGTCGGTTGATATTGTGTATCTGGACTTTCAGAAAGCCTTTGACAAGGTCCCTCATCAGAGACTTTTCACAAAACTAAAGAGTCATGGGATAGGAGGCAGTGTACTATTGTGGATCAGGAACTGGTTAAAAGATAGAAAGCAGAGGGTAGGGCTAAATGGCCAATTTTCCCAATGGAGAAAGGTGAAAAGTGGTGTACCCCAGGGATCTGTGCGGGGTCCGCTGCTTTTTGACATATTCATAAATGACCTGGAAAGTGGAATAATGAGTGAGGTTATCAAATTTAGAGATGACACAAAATTATTTAAAGTTGTTAAAACCCAAGAGGATTGTGGAAAATCGCAAGAGGATCTTGATAAATTGGAAGACTGGGCATCAAAATGGCAGATGAAATTTAATGTGGACAAGTGCAAGGTTATGCACCTAGGGAAGAACAACCCAAACTATGGTTACACAATGCAAGGTTCCACATTAGGAACCACCACCCAGGAAAAAGATTTAGGCGTCATTGTGGATACCATGTTAAAACCCTCGGCCCAGTGTGCAGCATAGGCCAAGAGAGCAAATAGAATGCTAGGTATGATAAGGAATGGAATGGACAATAAAACAAAAGATATTATAATGCCTCTATATCCAGGGGCGGCCCAAGGGGGTTGCGGGGCCATGTGCGGAGACTCGGTGCGGGGCCTCATTTGCATAAGAGACCTCATTTGCATAAATATTGCATAATGTTACCATATACTAACTTTTAGTAAACATGCCTCTTAATGAGTGTATGGATAAAGAAAGACTAAAAGATTTCTACATTACTATAATCCAGTGCCAACCGCCAGACACATTAGGAACTTCTACAAACACTGCCCATTTAGAACCCATAGCAAACCCGCCGTATCCTAACAGCACTACCAGGACTCACAAAGCACCATACTCTACCTATCAAAAGGAAACACTGCAAATATTAAACCAATACATTTCAGAGAATAACAATACATGACCTACTGGGGAAAGAGAACAAGTGGCAATGTCAAATAGGAATTACATAAACAGAATACCTCAGCTCAATTACACATGCAGAACATAGACCATCACCAAACAAGGAATCACAGTTTAGAAATAGGAAGACAATAATTAAACTGGGAACCCCAAAAGTCAAACTTGGAATGTACAACAACACTGTAGAAATAAAACTATAAATTAATTTCCTCTTGTACTAAACAAAGCGCAGACGTTAATGATGCACATTTCCCAGAGCTGACATATTCCAATTAATAAATTCAAAATAAAGAGATATGTTTCTACCTTTTGTGCATTTTTTTCAGCTGCAATTGCTCCAGCCACTTTCTTCTGGTTTCTTCGTGTCTTCTGCTAACTGTCCATCATCTGCTGTCCATTTGTCCTTTCTTCTCTCCTAGTTTTTTTCCATTCTCTCTCTACATCTGCTTTAACATACTAATCTTTCTCCTTTTGCTCTTTCCTCATTCCTATTTCATCCACTCAAATTTTACCCCTCCATCCTCAATCCCCACTTATTCTCCCAATACCCGGCCAATTGTAGATTTTTCATCCCTCCCACACAAAATATTTTCCCCTTTCCATTTTACTCTCCCAGCCCCATCCCATTCTAATCCTCCCCCAACATCAGCTCCCTTCTAGTTCCAGCCTCACCCAGCATCCATTCCCTTCTAGTCCCTGCATCAGCCCATTTCCAGTCCTAGCCCCCATCAGCCCATTTCCAGTCCTAGCAACCTCCCAACCCAATACCAGTCCTAGCCCCCCATCACCCCACTTCCAGTCCTAAACCCCCCATCACCCCATTTTCAGTTTAAGCCCCCCCCATAACCTATTACCAGTCCTAACCCCCCATCAGCCTACTTCCAGTCCTATCCCCATCAGCCCATTTCCAGTCAGCCCCCCATAGCCCATCCTAACCCCCCCATCGTCCCACAGCCCATTACCAGTCCTAACCCCATCAGCCCACCTCAAGTCCTAACCCCTCCCATCAGCCCATTTCCTGTCCTAGCCCCCCATAGCCTATTATCAGTCCTAACCCCCCCATAGCCCATTACCAGACAGCCCCCATCAGCCCACAGCCCATTACCAGTCTTAACCCCCCATAGCCCATTACCAGTTCTAACCCCCAACAGCCCACAGCCCATTACCAGTCCTAACCCCATCAGCCCATTTCCTGTCCTAGCCCCCCCCCATATCCCATTATCAGTCCTAAAAACCCCCAGCCCATTACCAGTCCTAACCCCATCAGCCCACCTCAAGTCCTAACCCTTCCCCATCAGCCCATTTCCTGTCCTAGCCCCCCCATAGACCATTACCAGTCCTAACCCCCCATCAGCCCAAAGCCCATTACAGTCCTAACCCCATCAGCCCACCTCCAGTGTTAACCCCCCATCAGCCCATTTCCAGTCCTAGCCCCCCATAGCCCATTAACAGTCCTAACCCCCCAACAGCCCACCTCAAGTCCTAACCCCTCGCCATCAGCCCATTTCCTGTCCTAGCCCCCCATAGCCCATTACCAGTCCTAACCCCCCCAACAGCCCACAGCCCATTACCAGTCCTAACCCCATCATCCCACCTCCAGTCTTAACCCCCCTAGCCCATTTCCAGTCCTAGCCCCCCATCAACCCACCGCCCACCTCAAGTCAAGTCCTATCCCCCCCCATAGCCCATTACCAGTCCTAAGCCCCCCCCCCCCCCCCATCGGCTGAAGGAAATTTTTTTTTTTTAAAAGCTGGCTGCTACCGCTGCCGCCGCAGCAGCAGCAGAATGGAGTGTCCCGCGGGGCCCCCTCTGCCCGGCTGAGTCCCTCCCTCTGCGACGGCTGAGCCCCTCTGTGCCGGCTTTTAGATTCGCGAAGGGAGAGTGTCTCCCCTCCGCCTCCAACCCCTCCTTCCCTTTCTGCCCAAACCCTGGATCACTATTTCCATGACAAAATCCACAAGATCACACTCCAATCCCCATGAGTTCAGCTACTTCCCCTCCTCCCCCTCTTCACTTCCAACTCCCCCCTCCCCCCACCTCTCCTGCCCTTTCTTCTTTTTCTGTGATATCTGAGGAGGAATCCACACACTTTATTCTCGGGAACAAGCAGGAAGCGTGTCCTCACATTTGGTTGATGTCGGCGCCGATGGAGCTCATGCAGAAGCATCTCCCCAGCTTTCAAAGAAATCCTTTGGGAGGAGCACCATGCATGCATGGTCCACCCCCTGCCTAAGGGTATCATCTTGCCTCAGTCTCCTTTTTTCCATGGTGCCCTTTGGATATTGTCATTTTTCCTCAGAAAAAGTCAGGTTTTTTTATAGTTAAATTTTGTCCGGTGTGCATATGGGTTCCTTCCCTCCCCCAAGCTAGCTCACCTCGGTATTGCTCCTTGGGTTCATTTATCCATTTTCCACTTTTTTCATCAAGGTCCACATTGACCAGCGTTCACGCCCTTTTTCAGCAAAAGACTTCTATCATATCTCCCCTCAGCCGTCTCTTTTCCAGGTTAAAGAGCCCTAACCTTTTTAGCCTTTCTTCATAGTAGTATCCTTCCATCCCCTTTACCATTTTGGTGGCTCTTCTCTGAACCTTTTCTAAAATGGCTATATCCTTTTTAAGATATGGCGACCAGAATTGCACACAATATTCAAGGTGCAGTCTCACCATGGAACGATATAGACAGGGCCGGCCCGTCCATTGAGCAAGAATGTTTTTTGCACAGGGCCCCGCGTTTCAGGGGGCCCCACGCAAAGAACATTCTGCTTTTTTTCAAAATTAAATTTAAAAAAAAAAAAGCTGGCTGCTACCACTGCTGCTGCCACCATGGCAGCGGCAGAATGGAGTGTCCCGCGGGGTCCCCTCTGCCCGGCTGAGTCCCTCCCTCTGCGACGGCTGAGCCCCTCTGTGCCGGCTTTCAGATTCGCGAAGGGAGAGTGTCTCCCTCGCGTCTCTGTTAAGTACTAAGCCGTGGTAATATTGCAGATAAAATAAACACGCCATAAACGCCTATATTTTACCCTACAGAGCACATACTGTACACTATAAACATGTGCAATTCCAAGTGCAGAGTTTCCCAACTGCGGTCCTGGAGGGCCAAGCACCATTCAGGTTTCATGCTGTCCCTAATAAATGTGCCTGTGATGCATTTGTATGCACCACCCCCATTGTATGCAAATGTGTCTCATGCATATTCATTAGGGACAGCATAAAAACCTGAACTGTGTTTGGCCCACCAGGACCGGAGTTGGGAACCTCTGCCCTAGAGCAGTGGCCAACAGGGGCACAAACACCCACACCCACAGGCTCCACTATCCAACGGCTTATGGAGAGTCAGGCTGTTGGGCCCTGCGTGGAGCAGCATCTACCAATACTAGCACCTGCATACCTTAGCAATGCCGTCTTAAACTTGGAAACACGTTCCACATATATCAAAAGGTTGCTATGAATAATGTCAGATAACAAATCCTAAGTTAAACACAATTTGTTGACAGAGATTCATCATAGCAACCTTTCTGATATCTGTGGAGTGTGTTTCAGTTTTTGCTTTTGACAGTGTTTACAACCCCGGGGAGTCACCCCAACAGTATTGCATACCATAGCAATGCCTGCACAGTGCCCAGGACTGGTGTGGCGGCCAGGGCTGCCAAAAACCTGGCTTAGGTATGGGAGTGTGTGTATGTCTATCCAGTGTTTTGTGGCTGCCTACACCTTACTGAGCCCATAATGCTTGCACTGTTTCCAGTGTTAGCCTGCCAATGTGCATAATGAGGAGCAAGGTACTGTGGGTATTGCCCAGACAGGGCGGCCTGGGCAGGATGCATCTGCAGAGGGCATAGGGCAATGGCTGGGACATTGTAGTGCCCAAGCACCACCTGCATGGACAGGGTGGCCACAGCATGTCATGCTGGGGGGTCACTCTCACCCTGACTGGGCAGTGACCATGGCATGGCTAGGTTCCCCCATAGTGCTATATAGTATTTCTCTTAAGTGATATCTATGATTTCCCTTTTCTGGGGCCCAATCACTGACATACCTGCTTGGTGTGTGTACTCACATCCCATTTTTGGGTGCACACAGTTTCTCCAGCAACATGCACTATGTACTAGCTAGCAGATTGTCTGCAGTTAGCATCTGTATGGCTGGAACACCTTGCAGGGTGCAGTGGGTGGAGACTGACTGTGCCCTCTGCTGGTGAATGTCAGATAGTGGTGGGGGGCAGCTGAGCTTTTCCAGGCCTACTGCCTCTCTGCCAGTGCCCTATGTGCTGTGTACAGATCTGCATTGACTGCCCTGTAGGGTGCCTATTCCCCAGCAGGACTGGGGTTGATAGTCCCCTCTACTGCCACCATTGCAAAGATGTAGAATGTGGATCTGTTGGTGGGGTTCCTGTCCCCCACCCTGACCCACAGAGGGTGGGTTGGGTGGTGCTACATAATCCGCTTTTGGGTCCAAACACCACCCTTCACTTATAACATGTGACCATGGCAACCACACAGGATATGCACTATTCTGGGTGCATCATAGTCCACAAGGGCTAAACGTGACTGGGAAATACAGATGGACACAGGTGTATCCTAGGTGTGTCTGCAAGAGCTACCTATCACGCACAGGCACTGATGGGGATCTGCAGCACAGCCTATTTCAGCCAAGCCAGGTGCTGCGGACCTGGTGCTGGGCATCCCACCTCACCCTCAGGGTGAGCACAGGAACCACACAATGTCACGGTCTGTAGCTACTCTGTGCCAGTAACACACATGGTCAGTTCCCCCTACCGGGCCGCGGTGTTATAGAGGCACATACCCCATCTTGTGATCAGATATAGGCTGCTGATCTGCATGTGCAGTGCATCATGGGTACGGGTGGGTTTACCCTAGCCTGGTAACCACAGCAGACAGTTTGTGTGGTGACCTGCAGTCTTTCTGTAGCCAGCCAGCGGTGTGTTAAACTCTATCGAGATGTAGCCCACTGGTTATTGCAATGATTGTGGAGGCAGAAGTCATGAGTTCAATCCTGCAGTGGTGTTATTTAATAAGGCTATCTGAGGCTTTTCCTTTTAATTTAAATCAGTGCTGCCAGCAGAAACACCCTCACAGTGCCATAGCCTAAGGTGCCTCATTAGGCGCTCTATAAGGCGCTCTATAAATCGCCCTATAGGGCACATTATAAGGTGCCTTGGCAGACAGGGCACTTTATAATGTGCCCTATGGAGTGCCTTATAGGGCGCCTTATGCAGCACCTTAGGTTACGACACTGTGAGGGTGTTTTTGCTGGCAGCACTGATGTAAATTAAAAGGAAACACCTCAGACAGCCTTCTTACAGAACACGACTGTGGGATCAAACCCATGATCTCTGTCTCCACAGTCATTGTAGTAACCAGTGGGCTATATCTTTATAGCTTCTAACACTGCGCTGGCATGAACTTAGGGTTAATGCGCGTTAACGTGACATGGTGCCCACTATCGCACTACACCGATTCCTTGCACCCTTCCCTCCAGACCGCCCACTACCTTATATGGCATTCTTCACATTAACGCTGCAACTAGCTCCGGTAACATTAAGATGGTTTAGTAAACATACCCCTTAGTTATCCTACCTCGGGTTCAATGGCTCACTGGGAGCTTTGTTTTCTATACAGGTATTTTTCTCTTTAACAACCCTCCTGACACCTCCAGCTGATACTTCCCTGGGACGAGTTTAGTCACTGGTTGCATGTATGGAGACATCCCTGATGGCTAGTGTCCGTCAACTTAATGAATTTACACAGGGAAGGGCAGTTAAACTGACTGTTAAAGATGCTTTCAAAAGCCTGAATAACAGTTTCAGGAATGCGAGGCAACAATTGAGTCTCTTCTGGACATGAGTAGGCTCTGTTGAAAGACATTGTTGTGCTTAGGAACATGATGGAAAATTTGGAAAATTTTATTAAAAAGAAAAGTCTGTATTTTGTGAATTTACCTAGACCTGCTTATACCTCACCATTGGACATGTTGAAAAAGTATGTCTGAAATCTTGAATTATCCTCAGGAACTTTTTTCTCCAGTTGTAGTTGCATATTATTTGTTGCAGAAGAGAAGAGTTGCCTTTAGAGATGACCCCCTTGGTGCTAAACTGACTGTGGAGAGTCTGAAGCTATCTGCACTATTGGAAACATCTATGGAGCCAGTTACAAGGGCCACTATGTTGATCAATTTTGTATTAGAACTGGACAGGGACTGGGGCCTTAAAGCCCTCTTTCATCATTAGGATTGTTTATTTTTTGGAGATAAAGTTAGGGTCTTCCCAGATTTTTCTAGAATGGCTCAAGCTAAGTGTTGAGGATTTTTAGTGCTCAGGCAGAAGGTGGTGAGTCTAGGGGGCACATTTTTCTTAACATTTTGTGTAAAATGTTTTATTACCTTAGATAGGCCACTTATTCTTTTTTTGACCCAGATCAAATTAGGAAAATGGTATATAAAACTTATTTAAGGAAGGCATTAAAACTGGAAAAAGACTTTAATTACGCCTCCAGTGTCAGAGCCTCCTTAGTGTTTTCAAACAGTGTGTTCCTGATGTCATGATTTTCTTTACTCATTTCTCTGTTTCTTATTTGCATGTGAAAATGGAACTGAAAACCTGGAAGCTGTTTTATTGGCAATGCTAGTTGCATTAAAATCTGTATTAAGTTTAGCGGCACTTTTTTATAGTTATCTCGCATTAAATGCAAAAAATAATGGCAACTACAAAGCCTATGTGCTAACTGTTGGGGGTGTGACCAGCATCTGGCCTGCAGTCAGCGCACAGGACAGACATTTACTGCGCTTTAAATGCATTAGCAGATACTGCATTAAGTGCATCCATGCCATCTACAGTACCAAGGCAGCTACTGCAGCTCCATGTGTTAAAAATGACCTGTTCCTTGAGCATCACTCCCTCACCCCCATGAGCATCGTCCCCTTCAATTAGCATCACTCCCCCTATTATCATCTTCCCCCAACTAAAGAACATCACCTCTCCCTCTCTAAAGGGGTACCTGACCCCCCCTCCCCCCCCCCCCCCCCGCTACCCCCTTAATTGCTTCCAATACTTACTGGGAGGTTTCCCTCATGAGTTTGTGGCAGGGCAAGAATGAGCCCCAGACACTCCTGCCCCCTTGTCGCCAGGATTCAAAATGGTGACTCTGACCTCTAATGGTAGTCTTGCAGTACTTCCGCTAAGCTCTCCAGGCTGCTATGGAAACATTACACCATCTACAATTAAATCAAAATATGGCAGCACAATTTTTGACTAGAAATAAATCCTGTGATCATGTTGCTCCTATTTTACATTCTTTACATTGGTTAAGTTTTAAGATACTATGGTTGGTATTCAAGGCCATGCGCCATATAAAGCCCCAATATTTGACAGATGTTTTGATGTCTTATGAACCATGTTGATAGCTGCATTCTTCCTAACAATTTTTACGGAGTATTCCTTCAGATATACAACTACAGAACACTAGTTGAGAAGCATCTGCCTACCTTGGTCCACAGTCATGGAATATGTTACCTTTATTGCTTCGTGAGGAAACAGAATATTTGAGATTTTGTAAATTAGTTAAAGCGTGGCTCTTTGCTTAATGATAGAGATAGGGACACTGAAGGATTTGTAAAAAATCTAAATGCATAGTTTTGATTTTATTGGATCCTATATGACAGGGTTTAATGCTGGATAAGGTTAGGAGTAAGCAGGACTTGTTTTACTCATGATTTGTTTTTATTTTTAGTACTCAATTTTGAGTTCAGCATTTTTGACTTGTTATAGTGGATTTTCTTCATAAAGAAATGTAAATGTTCTAGATTTCTTCTTTTCACAATTTGATCAGCATATGGCTTTTGTATAAGGGTAGACATGAGAGACTGAATGTTTTGTTTTCTTAAATGTGTTTTGTAAATTTTATAGATTTTATGATTGTAATTGATGAAGAATAGGGTTATGAGTAAGGAGGGATGTTCTGAAAAATATGAATCATATGTTTTTATATTCTGTATGACTCTATCAGTTACCCTGGTAATGCAAGTTAGCAAATATGAATAAATAAATACCAGAGACACTTGAGTGGGGAGGATGACAGGAGAGTTGGGTGCCTCTTCGGGAGTGGTGATTTTTGAGGTGATGATGCCGATCAGGGGGTGATGGTCTGAGGGATTGGAGCAGATTAGGGGGATGAAGCATTGGGTGCCTTTTTGGAGGGGGGGGGGTGATAGATGGTGATTAGAGGGTTGGAAGATAGTTGAGATGCGTATTGGGGCTATGGTACACATCTTCTGGAAGCCCAGATGCACTTAAGGCCTATTTGACGTGGTGACAGCATAAATTACCATGCACTAACTGCAAATGCTGCCCACACCTACAACCCTTCCATTCTCCACCCCTTTCCCACCCATTGCTGCAGTAAGTAGTTACTATGAGAATTGTTGTTGTTAAGTGCCGTCGAGTTGGTGTTGACTCATGGCACCCTCTGGATAATTAACCTAAACTGTGTTCGGCCTTCAGTCAGGCGGCTCGTTGTTGATAAAGTGGCACCCATAGCTGATGTTATTGTATCGATCCATCTCATTGCTGGCCTTCCTCTTTTACACTGACCTTCAACTTTGTCAAGCATGGAGGGCCAGCCCAAGGGTTTCTGCCACCCTAGGCAGAAACCCTGGCTGCGCTGCCCCACCCCTTTCACCGAGCCACACCACTGCCCCCCCACTGCCCCCGCTGCTACTGATTCAGTCTTGGGGGGGGGGGGGGGCAGGCAGCAGCAGCAGTATTTTAAAAGCGACGGCTTTGTACTGCCGCTTTGTTGCCATGGCAGGCAGGGCCGGCCCGTCCATTGAGCAAGAATGTTTTTTGCACAGGGCCCCGCGTTTCAGGGGGCCCCGCGCAAAAAACATCTTGCATCCCATTAAAGTTTAAAAAAAATCATAAACCGGCTATGGCTGCCGCTGCCGCCGTGGCAGCGGCAGAATGGAGAATCCCGCGGGGCCCATTTACAGTCCTTACCACCCCCCCCCCCAATCAGCCCAACTAAGTTTAAAAAAAAAAAAACCCAGAAACCGGCTGCTGCTGCCGCTGCCGCCGTGGCAGCGGCAGAATGGAGAATCCCGCGGGGCCCCCCTGTCCGGCAGTCTTCTCTGTGGCCTCCGTCGGCTGTCAGAGCTGCGCGAAGAGAGAAAGCTTCTCTTCTCGCAGCACTGTTAATCCCGCCGCGGGGCTGATGGGAAATCCCATCAGCCCCGCGGCGGGATTAACAGAGCCGCGAGAAAGGGAAACTCTCCCTTCGCGCGGCTCTTAAAAGCCCGCGCTTCGGCCGCATCAAAGACTGCCGGACAGGGGGGCCCCGCGGGTTTCTCCATTCTGCCGCTGCCACGGCGTCAGCGGCTGCAGCAGCCGGTTTCTGGGTCTTTTTTTTTTAAACTTAGCTGGGCGGGGGGGGCGGGGGTAAGGACTGTAAATGGGCTGATGGGGGGGGGAGGGAGGGGGTAAGGACTGTAAATGGGCTGATGGGGAGGGAGGGAGGGAGGGGGGGTAAGGACTGTAAATGGGCTGATGGGGAAGGGGGGGGTAAGGACTGTAAATGGGCTGATGGGGAGGGAGGGAGGGGGGAAAAGGACTGTAAATGGGCTGATGGGGAGGGGGGGTAAGGACTGTAAATGGGCTGATGGGAGAGGGGGGGGGGTAAGGACTGTAAATGGGCTGATGGGGGGGGAGGGAGGGAGGGAGTAAGGACTGTAAATGGGCTGATGGGGAAGGGGGGGGGGTAAGGACTGTAAATGGGCTGATGGGGAGGGAGGGAGGGGGGTAAGGACTGTAAATGGGCTGATGGGGAGGGAGGGAGGGGGGTAAGGACTGTAAATGGGCTGATGGGGAGGGGGGTAAGGACTGTAAATGGGCTGATGGGGAGGGAGGGAGGGGGGGGTAAGGACTGTAAATGGGCTGATGGGGAGGGGGGAGGGGGGGGTAAGGACTGTAAATGGGCTGATGGGGAGGGAGGGGGGGTAAGGACTGTAAATGGGCTGATGGGGAGGGGGGGGAGGACTGTAAATGGGCTGAGGGGGGGAGGACTGTAAATGGGCTGATGGGGAGGGGGTAAGGACTGTAAATAGGGAGGGAGGGAGGGGGGTAAGGACTGTAAATGGGCTGATGGGGGGGTTAGGACTGGTAATGGGCTATAGGGGGTTCGGACTGGAAGTGGGCTGATGGGGGGGGGGTTAAGACTGGGAATGGGCTATGGGGGGTTAGGACAGGTAATAGACTATGGAGGGGCTAAGACTGGAAATGGGCTGATGGGGGAAGTTATGACAGGTAATGGGCTATGGGGGGCTACGACTACAAGTGGGCTGATGGGGGGATTAGTACTGGAAATGGGCTATGGGGGGGTTATGACAGGTAATGGGCTGATGGGGGGGTTACAACAGGTAATAGGCTATGGGGGTCTAAGACTACAAGTAGGCTGATAGGGGGTTAGGACTGGTAATGGGCTGTGGGGGGCGTTAGGACTGGTAATGGGCTGGGGGGGGTTAGGACTGGTACTGGGCTATGGGGGGGCTAAGACTACAAGTGGGCTGATGGGTTAGGACTGGTAATGGGTTGATGGGGTGGTAAGACTGAAAATGGGCTGATGGGAGGGTAAGGACTGGAAGTGGGCTGATGGGGGGGTTAGGACTGGTAATGGGCTATAGGGGGTTCGGACTGGAAGTGGGCTGATGGGGGGTTAGGACTGGTAATGGGCTATAGGGGGTTCGGACTGGAAGTGGGCTGATGGGGGAGCTAGGACTGGTAATGGGATGGGGGGTTGCTAGGACTGGAAATGGGCTGAGTGGAAGGGGGGCTTGAACGGCAAATAGCTGATGGGGACAGGGGCTTGGAATGGAAATGGGCTGAGTGGAAAGGGGGCTTGAACTGCAAATAGCTGATGGGGAGGGGGGCTTGGAATGGAAATGGGCTGTGAGGAGAGGGAGCTAGGACTGGAAATGGGCTGAGTGTGGGGGGGGGGCTAGGACAGGAAATGGGCTGATGGAGGGGCCAGGATAGGACTGGAAATGGGCTGTTGGGGGTGCTAAGGTTGGAAATGGGCTGTGGTGGGGGCTTGAATGGAAATGGACTCATGGAGGGGCTAGAACTGGAAGTAGGCTCATGGGGGGCTTGGATTGGAAATGGGCTGAGTGGAGGGGAGCTAGGATTTGACATGGGATGATGGTGGGGCTAGGAAAGGAATAGAAATGAGCTGATGGGGGGCTGGGATTGGAAATGAGCTGATGGAGGAACTGATAGGACTGGAAATGGGCTGATGAGGGGCTGGGGTTGGAAATGAACTGATGGATGGACTCGGATAGGACTGGAAATGGATGGGGGAGCTAGGACTGGAAATGGGCTGATGGTGGGGCTAGGATAGGATTGGAAATGGGCTGATGGGGGACTAGGACTGGAAATGGGCTGATGCAGGGACAAGAAGGGAGCAGATGCTGGGTGGGGCTGGAACTAGAAAGGAGCTGATGTTGGGGGAGGATTAAAATGGGATGGAGCTGGGAGAGTGAAATGGAGAGGGAAAAATATTTTGCGTGGGAGGGAAGACAAATCTACAATTGGCCGGATATTGGGAGAGTAAGTGGGGATTGAGGATGGAGGGATAAAATTTGAGTGGATGAAATAGGAATGAGGAAAGAGCAAAAGGAGAAAGATTAGCATGTTAAAGCAGATGTAGAGAGAGAATGGAAAAAAAAAAAACAAGACAGAAGAAAGGACAAATGGACAGCAGATGGAGAGTTAGCAGAAGACACGAAGAAGAAACCAGAAGAAAGTGGCTGGAACAATTGCAACTGAAAAAAAATGCACAAAAGGTAGAAAAATATCTCTTTATTTTGAATTTATTAACTGGAATATGTCAGCTCTGGGAAATGTGCATCATTAATTTTTGCGCTTTGTTTAGTACAAGAGGAAATTAATTTATAGTTTTATTTCTACAGTGTTGCTGTATATTCCAAGTTTGGCTTTTGGGGTTCCCAGTTTAATTATGGTCTTCCTGTTCCTAAATTGTGATTCCTTGTTTGGTGATGGTCTATGTTCTGCATGTGTAACTGAGCTGAGGTATACTGTTTATGTAATTCCTATTTGACATTGCCACTTGTTCTTTCCCCAGTAGGTCATGTATTATTGTTCTCTGAAATGTATTGGTTTAATATTTGCAGTGTTGCCTTTTGATAGTTAGGGTATGGTGCTTTGTGAGTCCTGGTAGTGCTGTTAGGATACGACGGGTTTGCTATGGGTTCTAAATGGGCAGTGTTTGTAGTAGTTCCTAATGTGCCTGGCGGTTGGTACTGGATTATAGTAATGTAGAAACCTTTTAGTCTTTCTTTATCCATATACTCATTAAGAGGCATGTTTACTAAAAGTTAGTGTATGGTAACATTATGCAAATATTTATGCAAATGAGGCACCTTATGCAAATGAGGCCCCGCACCGAGTCTCCGCACATGGCCACGCACCCCCCTTGGGCCGCCCCTGATGGCAGGCAGGCCTGCTGCTTCTGATCTCCTTCCGACAGGAAGTTGCATCGGAGAGGGAACAGAAGTGGCAGGTCATGTGTGCTGAAGCATATGGCCTGTCGTAGGCAACAAAATGGTGGCATAGAGCCACCCACCCTGGCCAGCCGCCCTGCAGGTATGGGCTAGCCCTGCAGGTATGATGTCTTTCTTTAATGATCTCTCTCTGCATGATGTGTCCAAAATATGAAAGTCGAAGTCTTGTCATCTGAGCATCTAAAGAAAGCTTTGTTTTGTAGTACTGACTAGTTTGTTCTTCGAGCAGTCCATGGTATACACAGTATTCATCAACAACACCATAATTCAAAGGCATCGATTTTCTTCCTATCTTTTTCACTATCCAACATTTGCATCCATACGACGTTATTGGGAAAGTCGGATCATTGCATGGAGAGAGACTTCTCTGCTCTTGAGAATCTTGTCTAGGTCCTTCACAGCCACTATGGGAATTATCCTTCAGTAAATGCTCTGGCAGTGCAGTTCTAAACCCCACAGATCTGTACATTATGTGGACATAAATGTTGCAATATTCAAAGACATTTACGCGGTTTACAGACCTGTAAACCTTGTAAATGCCGCTTAGAGGAATATTCAGCGGCACTAACACAGTTAATTCCGCTGCACGCCCCGATGCTAACCATGTAGCATCGGGGTGTGCCAAGGGCATTCTGTGGCACAGCAGAGGTAGCACCCGTCACTAAACGGGCAGGGGCGATATTGCATCACCACTTGGTTAGTAACCCACAGATAAAGATAGGTGCAGTAAAAAGCTGGCCTATCTTTACCTATAGGAGCTAACTGGGCAGCGGCTCAATATCGTCGCTGCCCAGTTAGCTTCTGTGGCAGCGGAAGCTGTATGGCAAACCCGAACATTCAATGCTGGTGGCTGGATATGGCTGCAGCATTGAATATCTGGATTATCTCTTCAGCTCCGGCAGCTAGCCTCTGTAATCCCGCTAGCCGCTGGTGCTCAATATCGTGCCCAAAGTTTTATTTTTCATTTTTTATTTTTCAATTTTTAAAGATACAATCCAAGCAGTAATACTTGAACAGGCAAACTAATGGGCAAACGAAATAAGCTGACACAAAAACTTATCCCAAGCAACTCATATAAGAAATAAAATATAATCCAATTCCCTCTAGCCCTTCACATTGAGGGAAGATCCAAAATAAGGTAAATAGCATACAAATACATGAGAGGCAAAAGCAATACATCTGCCTAATCACCAAGCCTACAACTAATACACTGCGATATTGCTAACATTAGCCTAGGAGACAGCAGGCAAACTAGCACTAATGAAAGCTGCCAACTGAGACGGGTCAGAAAACATGATTCAGACTTCAGCTTTTCTAAGCATTTGAAAGGAAGCTTGAGAAAGAAAAGACCCCACAGCTGAACCATCCCAGGTTTCAGGAGCAAAGATTCCCTCTGTCTCTTTTGCGTATTTCAGGCTAGGTCCAAGAAAATATGTGCAAACAGTCCTTTAAATGGTACAGAGTGTTTCTTCAAATACAATAGCTACTCTCGGTCTGAACATAGGAACATAACATAAGAACATAAGATATGCTATACTGGGTCAGACCAATGTCTATCAAGCCCAGTATCCTTTTTCCAACAGTGCCCAATCCAGGTCACAAGTAACTAGCAGTTTCCCCAAAAGACACAGGTTCTTCAAGGCTTGTATTGGGACAAGCAGTGGATTTCCTGGGTCCTCTTTAATAATGGTTTATGGACCTTTCCTCCAGGAACTTTTCGAAACCTTTTTTAAACCCAGCTACACTAATAACTTTTACTACATCCTCTGGTAACGAATTCCAGAGTTTGATTACATGTTGAGTGAAAAAATATTTTCACTTATTAGTCTTAAACGGGTTGCACTGTAGCTTCATTGCATGTCCCCTAGTCTTTCTACTTTTTGATAGCATAAACAATCAATTTATGTTTACCTGTTCCACTCCATTCATTAAATTTATAGACCGCTAACATATCTCCTCTCAGTTGTCCCTTTTCCAGGTTGAAGAGCCCTAATCTTTTAAGCCTCTCCTCATAGAGGTATCCTTCCATCCCCTTCTCTGTACCTTTTCAAATTCGCTATATCTTTTTTAAGATACGGCGGCCAGACTTGCATACAATCTTCAAGGTACGGTTGTACCATGGAATGGTACAGAGGCATTTTAATATCCTCTGTTTTATTCTATGTTCCTTTCCTTATGATTCCTAGAATTCTATTTGCCTTCTTGACTACCGCTGTACACTGGACTGAGGGTTTCAACGTGCTATCCACAATGATGCCTAAATCTTTCTCCTGGGTGGCGGTTCCTAATGTGGAACCTTGCATCGTGTAACCCTAGTTTGGGCTGTTCTTTCCTAGGTGCATAACATTGTACTTGTCCACTTTAAGTTCCATCTGTCATTTGAACATCCAGTCTTCGAATTTATCAAGGTCCTTTTGCAATTTTTTATGATCCTCTTGTGTTTTAACAACTTTGTGTCATCTGCAAATTTGATTGTCTTGCTCATTATTCCCATTTCCAGGTCATTTACAAATTTGTTAAAAAGCCACGGACCCAGCCCAGATCCTTGTGGTACTCCACTATTCACCTTTCTCCACTGGGAAAATTGGCCATTTAGCCAAACCCTCTGATTTATATCTTTTAACCAGCTCCTGATCCACAATAGTACACTGCCTCCTATCCCATGACTTTTTAATTTTGGCAAGAGTCTCTCATGAGAAAACTTGTCAGAGGCTTTCTGAAAATCCAGATACAGTACATCAAGTTATTATAAGTGTTGCAGGAACCACCAATTCTGTACCAGATGACTCCAGAATCTCCGAAATATTCAAAATATCCATATGCTGCTGTTCCATGAGAGATGGTTGTGACGCCTCAGCTGGAACCTTTTTGCCAGTAGGTATACAGTATAATATATCTTGGAAAGAGGAGGGTGGGACTGTGGAGGAACCCCAAGAATGTCAACCAAATAGCTCCTAAACATGTCTCTAGCCGAGATCAAAGATGTTCTGGGAAAAATTAGTAGATACAAATTGGATGACCAGACCTGGCTTTCCAGAGTCTCTTACTTAAATTGAACTCCAGAAAGATCTTTAACAAGAGCAGAAGACCAGTCTTCTAGCTTTTGAGCATTTATTTATTTATTTGTCGTATTTATATATCGCCTTTCAGCAGAATCAAAGCGGTTTACATGTAACAGTGAAAGAACATTACATGTTAAGAGAATGCCAACTTGTTTTAACATAAAACATGGTAATTAGAACTTTGGCATTAAACAGTGTCGTGTAAGAATGAAACTTATTTACATTACAATGTGAGTAATCTAACTTACTTACATGTGTGTACATTATGTACAGGGGAATTTATTTACAGGAGCAAGGCATAATACACTGGTGTGCCTACTAAAATCAATTCATTCTTAGACTAGGTGAAATAGGTTAAAAAATGTTAGATGCTTTTTAATAGGGGGGGGGGTCTGGATGGAGGGGGAGGATTAGTGGGTAGGGGGGACAAGGAAAAGTGATCTTTGTTCTGATTTGTGCTGGAAACGTTTATGTGGGGAAGAGCTCTTGAGTTGGTATATCTGTGCCACAATGTTCTATGAACAAATGTGTCTTAAGTAGTTTCCTGAATGAAATCAGGTCTGAGGTGGCTCTGAGCTTGTCTGGGAGGGGGAACATTAACTTTAAGATCCTCTATTGATTTCTTCATGGCAACAATGTCACTAGAATTCTTTTGAATTAACCCAATGTTACCTTGTACTTGGGATAAGATCTTATTTGACTGCACCGCCATTAGCTCACCAAATTTAGAGATGGCATGCCAGATTGACTCCAGTATGAAGTTTTCTGGATTCTCCTACACGAAAGGGGAACAGACCACTGCTCAACCCGCATCTCCGCACCAGAGCACTTCTATCCACTACGGACAGCTGCATTACTGACATTAAACCACTCACAGGCTTCTCCACTCCTTGCACCACTCCTGCAGCCGAAGAAGATGAACCCAGCATCGGTCCCAATGCCAGAAACAACCCAGAAACACTTCCTTCCACCAAGGCATCCAGCAACCCTCGACATGGGCTAGATGACCCAGATGTGTCCAGGCTGAGAAATCCAGTGGGCAAGACAGGAAGGAGCTGCAGCTCTGGTGACAGTTCACACCTTGTGGTGGACGCTGGGCTTCCCTGCCCTAGCGTTGACACAACTGGGGACATGATGGTTTCTTCTTGATGACTCTCCAAATGCTGAATAAAAGAATATGGGCACAAAGATTTTAAATAAATAATTCCAATGATAACTGTATACTGCACTTTACTAAAAGGGCCCCTTAAAGTGACTGTTAAACTTCACAACCATTCATGCATAGTTCTCTTTACGTGATCCACAAATTTGATCTACTTACTTGTTGCCTTATTTTCCAGATCTTTTAAGAATATGTTAAATACCACTGTTGCCAGGGGCACTTACTATTTATCTTCCTCCATTCAGAACATTGATTATTCAGTCCGATTCACTGTTTTTGATTTGTTTAATCAGTTACAAACCCACAATAGGATATTGCCTCCCACCCCATCTCCTTGCATCCAGTGTATAGAAACCAACTTGTCCCTCCTCTGCATCTCCAATAAAATTCTAGAGTAATTGCAGTGTAGTTATTGCAGCTTTGTAGTTGTGGTCAATATCATTGGCACCCTTGTATTTTAGGTATGTTGTGTATAATATCTTGAGAAATAATTGGAAATATTTCAACTGTATGTCATTATAATATTTTAATAGTATGTTCAAATGTATATAACAAAAAAAGATGTCTGTGCAACTTAGACAGAGTAATTTCTGAAAACAAAACTAAACAAAACAAAACATGAGCAGGGCAAGATTAATTTGGCTTTACTAAGACTTCGCGTGTGTGGCTGTGGTAATTCTCTGCTCTTTTGTTGGACTGTTGCTGCTCATTATGGAAGATTCCTTCTCTTGTGTTTTCTTCATCTGTCCACCGAATATTAATCCAGAAGGATTGTAGTTTCTCAAGGAGGTTTTGGGCAAAGATCAGGCATGCATTTTTATGTCTGTCTTTGAGCAGTAGGGTCCTCCTCAACCTTCGCCCATGAAGTATGCACACATCAAATTTCAAAAGGACATTCTACCAACAAATGTATGCTCTTATACTAATTCTTACCCTATCCTGTTACCAAACAAATGCATACTACTACACTACCTACTTTACAGCCTTACAGGCCCACCCCATATACATAACATACCTCCCTACCATACACCAACCTATACACATACCTAATTACTACAAACCTCACAGCAAAAGACCTGCAAGATACACTCAAACAAACCCACCATCACACAAATCCATACCTCAATCACATTCTACACATACCATTGGCATAAAGAAAGGCCTGATAAACGCAAGATCAATATGCAACAAAATAAACACCATTACCGACTACATCCATGAAAACAGCATTGACATCCTATGCATTACTGAATCATATCTCAAGAATACAGACCAGGTAATACTGAATCAAATAACACCACCAGCATTTATAGCATACAACTGCCCCAGGACCCACAAACAAGGAGGCGGAGTATTCATCCTAGCCAGAACAGAATTAAGACTCAAGACATTAACCTCCAAAAGCTCCAAACAATGCAAATTCATCAACACTGAAAACAAGCATCTATCCATCTGCTTGATCTACTGACCCCCCAACGCCCCAAAAGAGGACACATCCAATATCCTAGATATGATATATGCAGCTAACTCCCCACACAAGACCCTCATTGTGCTAGGAGACCTAAACCTCACATCTGCCTCAACAACAATTAAAATGGCTTTTCACAAAGCAATGGAATCCATTCAACTCAAGCAAGTACTATCGGGCCCATCCCACCGCTCTGGCTCTACACCAGATCGCATATACGTACCAACTAACACCTTACACCATGGTCTCATGTCACCACCTAGAACTACACCACTACCATGATCAGATCACCATGCCATACTATTCGAGCTCCACCACAATTTATTTATTTATTTTTATTTCTATTTATTAAAACTTCTTATATACCGCACTATTCGGTATCAGCGCGGTTTACATCATAACACAATGACCATAACAACAAGCTGTTTGGTTTTACATAGAACAGAAGTACAAACTTGGATAACAGGGGTGAACTATATACATGTCATAATTACACGGAACAAGATTGGACTAACAAAACAAACTGAAAATATGTGGTTATTCCTTGGGTGGGGTACCTAGATTTCGTTGCTGATTGAATAGTATTGGAGGAAAAGGTGGTATTTGAGTGCCTTCCTGAACTGAGTTAGGTCTTCAATGGCACGGATCTCGGATGGTAGATCATTCCAGCATTTGGGGATGTAGAAAATGAAAGCCCTGTTTGCCGTTGTCATGTTGCATTTTGTCAATGCCTTTGGGGTTATTAGCAGGTTTACAGCTGTTGCTCTTCTGGATCTGTTGGGGGGCACTGTGTGAATGAGTTCTGTGAGAGAGGAAGATGAAATGCCTTTGATTGCCTTGAATGAGAGGAGTAGGGTTTTAAAGATAATCCTTCCATGGATAGGGAGCCAGTGAAGCTGCTTGAGAATAGGAGTCATATGGTCACTCCTGGAGGCGCTGTAGAGGACCCTTGCTGCAGCGTTCATGGCCAGTTGTAATGGGCTCAGTGTAGCTTGAGGGAGACCTTGTAAGATGGCATTTGCAAAGTCGAAGTGTGGTAGGATTAGCGCCTGGTATATAGTCCGGAAATCGTCTGGGTCCAATAGGGAGCGCAGATGCCTGAGCGTATGGATTTTGAAATATACGGCTTTGACTATATTGCTTATGTGATGTTTCATATCAAGATGTTGGTCCAAGGTGACTCCAAGGTATTTTATTGTTTCTTTAGTTTGCAGGTCAGCTTCCTTGACACTTACATGGGACGGAGGAATAAAGTTGGGGTCTCTGGCGATGAAAAGCACCTCCGTTTTCTTGTGTTGAATGCGGAGATTTTGCAATTGGAGCCAATCTGAGACCGCATTGAAACAATCTACCAGTGGTGTCAGGTCCAATTGAACTGTAGAGAATGGCATGTATAGGAGTATGTCATCCGCATATATCAAACAGTTCACGCTAAATGATCTAATGATATTGCAGATGGGTTGCATGTATATATTGAATAGGAGAGAAGACAACGAGGAGCCTTGAGGCACACCTTGTTTTTGATGGAAGCGTTTTGATTCTTGTGACCCGGATTTCACATATTGCCATCTGCCATCCAGGTAAGACTTGCACCATTCAAGTGCAGTGTTGCAGACACCCTTCTCTTTCAATCGCCTGAGGAGAAGTTCGTGACTTACCGAGTCGAAAGCCGTGGCGATGTCTAAGAAGATGAGTACAAAACCTTGTCGGATGTTGTCAATGCCTGTGATGATGTTGTTGAAAAGGCTAGTGAGGAGGGTCTCGACTCCATGGTATTCTCTGAACCCATGTTGGCAGTGATCTAGAGGAGCTGCAGAATCTATATGATCTTGAATTTGCCGTTATACCTCTTTCTCAATTATTTTAGCTAGGAGGGGAATACTAGCTATTGGCCTATAAGAATCGACCCGTTGGGGGTCTAGTTTGGGGTTCTTCAATAGCGGCCTAATGGAGGTCTGTTTGAGTGCTGTTGGGAAGGAACCTGTTGCGAAGGAGAGGTTCATCAGATTTGCGATGAAAGGGCTGAACTCACTGCGTAGCTCTTTAATCCAAAAAGCTGGGCAAGGGTCAGTTTGTGCTGTGGAGGTATTGAGAGACGCTATTGTATCCTCAATACATTTAATGGATGGTGTAGAAAATTTATTTAGAGGGGTTAGGCCGGTTGGTTCTTGATACGAGTTTGCTGATACCTTGTCAGTTTGTACGATCTTGGATTGCAAGTAGTCCGCGAATTCTTGTGGGTGAATCTCACAATACCCAACAGGCAGCTCAGAAAACTGAACAGCCAACCAGATGCTTCAAAGCCTTTAACAAAGAGGACTTCTTCAAAGACACCATGCAGTCCCTACCACAAGATTTCACTGACTTGGATGAAGTCGATGATGCATGGAACACCACCATACTTGCCGCATCTCAACTCACACCGCGAAAGAATCCACACCAAACCAAAAACAGGCCTAGATCCACCCCATGGTACTCTAACACAATAAGAGAATCCAAAAGAAAACTACGACAACTTGAACGTCGCTGGAGACGGAACAAAGCAGAAACAACTCTGAAACAATACCAAGAGAAGCAAAAAAAAATACAATAACCTAATAAACAAACAAAAACAACAATACCACACAAACCTTGTACTAAAAGCCTGCAATAAACCTAAAGAACTCTTCAACATCATTCAGACCCTAACAAATGACCCGACCATGAAGGACGAAAGCAAGATACACCTACCAACCTTTTCTGATTATCTAATAGCCAAGAATAGTACTACCGCACCCCAAAAGAACATCTCTCTTATAGACACAGCAACTGAAGATAGCTCTACAGCTACCAATCAGTGGAAGAAATTCTGCATCCCATCAGCCTACAAATAGAACAAACCATCACTGCCCTAAATACCACCACCTCTCCATCGGACCCCTGCCCGGTGACTTGGATTAAATCCACCAAAGATGAACTCAAAACATTCATCCAAAAGATAGTAAGCACATCTCTAACAGAGCTACATGCCAAAAGCACTCAACAATCCACCATACGCCCCATTCCTAAAACCACCTCACCCACCCATACAGACCCCTCAACATACCGACCTATAACCAGCCTCCCGTTCCTGGCTAAAATAACTGAAAAAAATAGTACAGAGACAACTCCAAGACCATATTGATGAATTTGCCCCACTAGACCCACACCAACACAGATTCCGACCAAAACATGGCATGGAGACACTCCTTATACATCTATTCAACAACATAATCAAAGGAATAGACAATATAAAGCATGGCTACTTATTAATATTTATAGATATTTCAGCTGCCTTCGACACAGTTTCTCATCACATCTTATTGACACGCCTAAGGGAAATTGGCCTCCAAGATGTCACTATTAAATGGTTTCAGTCATACCTAGAAGACAGACAGCAGAAAGTAAATACAGGGAACCTCACTTCAGCACCCTTCAAAACCACTCAAGGAGTTCCTCAAGGCTCATCACTATCAACTCTTCTCTTCAACATTTATATTCAACTTATCTGCAAAATATTTAACAAATTCAAAATACAATACGCCATGTATGCCAATGACATCATGGCATACACTCCCATTCAACTGGACTCACCAGACTACACTAGCATATCTATCTGCATTCAAGAAACAACAACCTGGCTAAATAACAACAAGCTAAACATCAACATAAAAAAACTGAGGCAATCATCATAACGAGAAACAGCACATTCATTCACCCTACCTCTATCAACATATCCAATACACCGATTACAATAAAAGATGAAGTCAGATACCTTGGAGTGTTTCTAGACAAGCACTTACCCTCCAGCCACATATAAACTAGATACCAAAACAGCATATTTCAAACTTGCAATGCTCCGGAGATTAAAACCTCTCCTCAACAATGAACACTTCCGCACAGTATGCCAGGCCATCGTTACACCTGTACTGGATTACTGTGATATACTATATAAAGGTCTACACAAACAAACCACCCGTCAACTACAAATAATACAAAACACTGCTACACGCATCATTGCTAGCGCATCAAGGCAAGACCACATAACCCCAATACTACATGACCTCCACCGGCTACCGATATCATCACGTGCAAAATATAAAGCAGCACTAACTATCTTCAAAATTAAAAACAACATTCAGCAGAAATGCTACATAAACTTATCAGATCCAAAACAAGCACAAGATCAGACAGAAATAGCACCAAAAACAATATACCAACACCCAGTCTATTTAACACATCCATAAGAGCCTTCTCGCTGGCTGCCCCTGCCATCTGGAATGCCCTCCCAGATAAACTAAAATCAACAACAGATTTAAAAGAATTCAGGAAACTACTAAAAACCACCCTATTGATTGAGCAATTCAATGAAGACCACCAATCACCCTAATCACTTCAAGAAGAACACTATCACTGATCACTCCTGCACTCTAGAAATCATTCCCCAACAACCTAAGATCAACAAAAGACCTCAAATACATCTTGAAGACCTAAAAACTACGCTCATCACAGAACACTACAAGGACATCACACGAACTATTCAAACAAACTCCCTCTTTGCCAATAAAATGTAAAATGTAAATAGCTCATACTGTATATAGCCTACAGCTGTAGATACCCTGCAGCAAGAAAATGTAAACGTAAAATGTATATTGTTCCTGTACAGAGCTCCTACTGTATATAGTACACTACGCAATCAACCTCACCCCACTCACTCAATGTATCACTGCATGCCCACACCCACTCACCCTGCCACTTGATTTGTTTGTTGTGTAATGACCTGTTTGCTGTGTAACCCGCTTTGATTTTAGGATAAAGCGTCATATAAAACTGTTTAAATAAATAAATAGATAAATAAAATAAGTCCTTCTTTGGTTAGTGCAGGGCATATGGTGTAGGTTGAAACTACCACTCCAGATTGCTCCAGGTCAGCCTTAAGCTCTTTGGATGTTGTACATGGTGTTTTTCCAATACTTCACACTAACCTTTGAAGACTTCTTGGATTAATTTTCCTCTTCTCACCACATTCTGGAAGGTTCTTGACTGTTCTATGAATAGAACAGTTCTTAATAACATTGTGAACTGTAGACACAGGAATCTCCAGGTCTTTGGAGAAGGCCTTGTACCTCTCTGAAGTTTAATGTTTGGTGATAATGGCTTCTCTTGACTTCTACATTTTGAAAATGGTAGCTCTCTTGTCTTCTCCATTTTGAAAATGGAACAGGGAGTGAATGCGGCTATTTTAAACATTACAGTCATCATTATTATTTATTTATTTATCTGTGTTTTTATACCACTTTTCACCGGATCAAAGTAGTTTACAAAGAACTCAGAGTTACAATAATTTAACTACTTACAATGGTTTGTACTTGCTGTGATGCATGGGTTAGTGAGGTTATATTACTGGACCATAATGTTTGATGAACAGATGAGTCTTTATATACTTCCTGAGTAAAGAGGGGTCTTTGATGCACCTGATGGTAGCAGGGAGAGAGTTCCATAGGATTGGTACATACAGTTAAAATGCCCTTGAGCAAGCCTGCTGGGTGCTCTTAGTTTTTGAGTGAGAGATGATATGGGAGTTGCTAGTGGATTGGTGATTAGCTCTGTTTGGTTGGAAGGGATGGAGAAGGCTGAGGAGGTGGCAAGAGGAGAGGCCAGACAATGCTTTATGGACTGTCATTAATGTTTTGTGTTTGATAAGACTGTTGAGGGGAAGCCAGTGGAATTGCTTGAGGATGGGAGTGATGTGCTCTTGTTTAGAGGCTGTCAGAAGGGTACATGTGGAGGTATGGAGATCTGTGCATAATGGAAGGATGGTTGACTGTGAGAGGCCTTGATAAATAGAGTTACAGTAACTGAGGACTGGTAGGATTGCTGTTTGGAATGCTGATCCGAAGTCGGAGGTGGGGGTGGGGGGTCTAGGATTGGGTGGAGGTTTTGGAGAGTGCAGATCTTGTAATAGATTGTGTTTGTCGTTTTCTTCACTTGTTTGAATGTGAGGTTGTGGTCCAGGGTGTTACCGAGGTATTTCATTTCTTGCTGTACTTTGATATGAGTGTTGTTTAGAATTATAGTTGTGGGAGGAGTGAACGTGTTATTCTTAGTAATGAAAAGGGCTTCGGTTTTCTTGTAGTTGATAGAGAGGTGATTGCTTGAGAGCCATTGTGAAACTTCAGAAGCAAAGCTGTAGCTTTGTATATGTGGATTGGTTGATGTTGAAGGGAGTATAGATCAGGATGTTGTCAGCATAGAGGTGGTAAAGTAACTTGTGGTACTTGCTAATCAAACAGCGTGGTTGTAGAAATATGTTAAAGAGCAGGGTGGAGCCTTGCAAGACACCCTGAGTCTGAGGGAATGGGGTGGAGTAGGTGTCTCTCATCTTGATTTGCTGCTGATGGTTGGACAGAAAGGACTGGAACCAGTTTAACACTGTGTTATGGATTCCAATAGATTGGAGGCATTGGAGAAGGATGGTGTGGGGCTTTCTAAGTCAAATGTGGCTGAGAAATCAAGGAAAACTTGGATGAATCCTTGTTGCACAGACTGGATACCTTGGAGAGTTTTGCTTAGGAGGGTTTTGACTCTGTAGTAAGGGCAGAAGCTGTCTTGTTGGGGGTCAAGAGGAGCATTAAGTTCAATATGGTCTTGGAATTTTTTATTTATTGAACTAGGCTTATATACTGCTTTAATACAAGTCAAAGCAGTGTACATGTAGGTACATGTATATACATTTCTCTTGTCCCCAAAGGGATCACAATCTGGGTTTTTTTGTACCTGAGGCAATGGAGGGTTAAATGGCTTGCCAGAGGCCACAAGGAGCACCTGTGGGACTAGAAACCACTGTCATTACAGCCCAAGATTGCTGCCCTCTAGCAGGATTTGAATCCCTGGCCCTCTGGCCTAAGGTAACTTGCTTCAACCACTAGGCAACTTCTCCCTTTGGGCATATTACTTTTTCTATGATTTTGTCCATGAAAGGGAGGCTGGCAATGGGTCTGTATGAAGTAGAGTCCATTGGGTCGAGACTGGGGTTTTTGAGGACTGGGAAAATTGAGGCAGATTTGAGGCTGGTGGGCACAAGTCCTTGGGTAAGGGATGGTTGGGTGAATTTAGTGATGATAGGGCTGAGTTCTGTTTTCATTGCCTTGATCCATAAGACTGGACATGAGTGAGAAAATGAGGGTTTCAATGCAGCTTGAGCATATGGGCTGAAAGGCTGACCAGGGTACTGTGGTGGTGGGTGACTAGGGTAAGAAGAGATCTCGTAATTGAGGTTGTTGTTGAAGGTGGTATTAGTAGACTGCTTGTTGTTAAGGGTTGATTGTATTGCCCGGAGTAGTCTTTGTAGGGGGCTTGGTTAGTTGTTTCACAATATTCAAGAGTTCTCTGGGACAGTTGAGGAATGAGTTGATTAACTTAGATAGGTAGCATTTTTTTGCATTGCCTGTTGAGGTCCTATATACATCTAGCAGATTCATTTAAAGATTGCGGTCGGTGGGATGTTTGGATTTATGCCATTTTCTTTCTAGTTTCCATAGGCGGGTTTTGATTCTCCGGAGTTCTGATGTTTACCATGGCGTTTTAGGGATCTTGTTGAACTTGTGATGTGAGTTGGCTGAGGCTGCAGAGGCTGACTGAATGGTCTTGTTCCATAAATCCAAAAATGCTTCAGGGTCATTGACTCTGTCGTCAAAAAAGGGAGTATGTTGCTGAGGAAGTCTTCTTTATTGACTTGTTTGAATCTTCTCTTTTTTGGTTTTGTTGGGCTATGGGAGGGTCTGGTGAGGGGTGGGAGACTGAAGTTGATGAGGCAGTGGTCAGACCAGGGAACTGACTGTATTTGTAGTTGTTGAGGGAGTGTGGGGTGTGGTGGGGGAGTGTGGTTGTTGATAAAGATCATGTCAAGGATGTTGCCTTTGTCGTGGGTGGGGTTTGTACTAATTGCTCAAAGTCCATGGCCTTCATGGCATCTAGGAAGATGGTGGCCTAGTTTGTTGGAGGGAGGGTAGGTTGAAGTCTCCTAAAAGCATGGTGGTTTTGCTTAGCTTGGTGGTCATGAGTGTGTGCTCCAGGATGCATGTTCCGGTTAGGTCAGAGGCAGGAGAGGATGGAGGCCATAGACGAGGCATATTGTGATGAGTTTATTTGAGATGGTGAGGGTGTCAGATCCACTCGTGCAGTTGGAGGCTTGGATGTTAAAATTGTGTTGGAGCTTGGAGAGGTTAAGTACTCTGCCCCCTTGATGTTGGGATCGAGGGCAGTGATGTAATTGGTAAGCCTGGGGTGTGAGATGATTCAATAGGACTGAGTCTGTTTCATGTGTCCAGGTTTCAGTTATACACAGGATGCCCAAATCATTGTTTGTGATGAGGTTTCTGATTAGCTGGATCTTTTTCTAGATTGAATGGGCATTTATTAATGCGCAACTGAGGTTAGGCGCAGGGTAAGAGGGGGAAGGGTGCATGCCTGCTGGATGTGGAAGAGTTGAAATGTGAATTAAGTGGGGGGCTTTTCTTGATTGAATATGGACATGTATGAGGGAGGTGAGGAGTAGGATAAAAAGGAGTGATTATGAAATGACTGTGGGAGAACAGGTAGGCATCGGAGGTTAAACTCAGCACATTGAGCTCAAGAAGAGCATAAAGAGTTGGTATATAGAGAGCATGGTGGTGAAGTGTGTTGGTACCTTGTATGGTTAGATGGCTGTAGAGTAGCTGGTAAAACTCAGGTAGTATCTTATTCTTCCATCCAACTGGCTGAGGACTATCTGGAGCAATTTCTGGTTCCACCCCTTGTGGGGTTAACTGTGGAGGTGTATAGGTTGCTTGTTTTTGCTGGAACCAGATATGTAGCTATGATGCAGTTGTTTTGAGGCGCTGTATTCAGCCTGAATGGTTTTGGTGCGAGGGGGGAAGGCATCTGTCTAGCCTGCTTCCTTAATCCAATGACAATCTGGGTGTTGGTGCACGCTGAAGGGTATCTCCTGGTCCCTGCCTACCTGGTGAGGCCTGCATGCATGGTGAGGCCCTCAGGCATGAACCCATCAGGCGCGCTGCTCTTTGAATTGCCAGTGCGGTCCTGATTGGCCCTTGGTGGTGGGGAGCAGGAGGGGCTCACATTCTGCTCCCTGCTGCCAATGGCGATCAGGGGCTGTGTGCAGGAGTTGGCGGCATGCTTTCTTTAAATCGTGTCATGTGAGTACTGACAATTGATCAAAGGTTTGTCTAATTTTACTGCAGTGGGAATGTGGTTCTTCTGTTCAAACTGATTTGAATTGTTTATAAGGGTGGCAATTATCATGTCCTGCCAATGTCCCAGTTTTCTTACTATTTTCTACTATTTCCTTTTTTAATTGGTCTTGTTTAATTTGATTCTTTTATGTGTCAAATATGTGTGCATATATAGTCCAAAGTCATTTCACTGGCTACTTTTTTTAGGAGATATAAGACATCAAGGGGTTGAACTGCAAGGTGCCAATAATGTTGTCCACAACTGTGTTTCATTGTGTCATTAAGAAAGGTTTTGATTTTTATAAGAATGGCATAATTTTCGTTTACTTCTAGCTTGATGACTCATTGAATCAGATTCAAAAGCTACGACAATCCCTGGAGGAGCAAACAGAAGCAAAAGACAATCTACAGATGCAGTTCAATCATTTCCAAAGCAGGTAGGCGCATGAAAAATAAGCTTTGTGATTTGAATTACAAATTTGTAGAATACCCTATTTGAATAGACCTATATCAGCAGCATTGATGTATTCTTGTTATTTAAGTGAATGATCTACTATATTTATACTGAAAAAACATGTTTAATGCTTAGGAGGTCATTTTAAAAGCATTGCCATGCGTAAATAGGCTATGCATGGAAATGACAATTTCAGAAAGCTGCTATTTTTATACCATGACATTCAAGGGAGCATGAAAGAATATTTAGATCCCCAAGAAGCTAGAGGGAGCTCTAGGTTGCTGTTGAGAGCTCTGTTCCTGTGAGAATTCATGAGAGCAGTCAGGAGAATCCTAGTACTCCTTAATGATGTATCTATTCTGGACCTAGCTTGTACTTCAGTGCCTTTGATGGAGTTGGGGCCTTTGGGGGTCTGAAGGTTGGTACTTCGGTGTTTCAGGGCTTTCATGGTGTGGTATAGTGCTCTTTGTGACTTTGAGCCTTTGCTGAGGTCAGCAGTGGTGTTGCTGCGGTGCTGGAGGGATTCAGAGGATGAAGTAGTATGTGGAGATTGGAAACAGTGACTTTAAAAAGCTGCTCCCACACATAACTGGGGTAAATCAGATCACTCTTTTTCCCCATATGCAGCTTTTTAAATTTACTGCTCCTTATAGACATACTGGCAGATAGCCTTATATTTGCTGATGGCCATCTTAGCATTTTACAAAAGGCTATGTGTACATCCTAATCTGGATATCTCAATTCCCCTCTCTATGTTCTGTATAGCATTGCATACAACTATATGTACAGCGCTGTGTAAATCTTGTAGCACTATACAAATGTTTAGTAGTAGTAATAGTAGTAATATGTTCTATATAAAATAGGCTTTTAAGAGGGTAACTTTCAAAGGCACTCCTAGGTTAATGCGCTTTGCAATGCACATCTTTTGTTGTTGTTGTTAAGTGCCGTCGAGTCGGAGTCGTCTCATGGCGACCCTCTGGATAGCTATCCTAAATTGTGTTCGGACTTTAGTCAGGCGGCTCATTGTTGACAGACTGGTACCTGTAGCTGCTGTTATTGTATCGATCCATCTCATTGCTGGCCTTCCTCTTTTGCGTTGACCTTCTATCTTGCCAAGCATAATGTCTTTCTCTAATGATCTCTCTCTTCGCATGATGTGTCCAAAGTATGAAAGTCGAAGTCTTGTCATCTGAGCTTCTAAAGAAAGCTTAGGTTTGATCTCCTCTAGTACCGACTGGTTTGTTCTTCGGGCAGTCCATGGTATACACAGTATTCGCCGCCAGCACCATAATTCAAAGGCATCAATTTTCTTCCTATCTGTCTTTTTCACTGTCCAGCTTTCACATCCATATGATGTTATTGAAAATACCATGGCTTGAACAAGTCGAATCTTTGTATGGAGAGAGACATCTCTGCTCTTAAGAATCCTATCTAGGTCTTTCATAGCCATTCTGCCAAGAGCAATGCGTCGTCTGATTTCTTGACTGCTTGTTGCTTCTTTATTGATAGTTGATCCAAGTAGGTTAAAGTTGTTCACAATTTCAATTTCTTCTCCTTCAACGATGAACCTGTTGATTATGCCAGTTGTCATGATCTTTGACTTCTTTACATTAAGGTGCAGGCCCATTTTGAGACTATGTTCTTTGATTGTGAGAAGCAAATGTTTCAGATCATCTTCACTTTCAGCCAGTAATGTGGTATCATCAGCATAGCGAAGGTTGTTGATGAGTCTTCCACCAGTCTTCACACCTCTGTTGTCTTCATACATTCCTGCTTCTCTGATGATTTGTTCTGCATATAAATTAAACAGGTAGGGGGAAAGTATGCAGCCTTGTCTTACACCTTTGCTTATTTTAAACCATTCTGTTTCTCCTTGTTCCGTTCGAACTGTTGCTTCTTGATCAATGTACAGATTGCGCAAGAGAATGATCAGGTGTTCTGGTATACCCATGCTTCTTAATGTGGCCCAGAGTTTCTCATGGTTTACACAGTCAAAAGCCTTGCTATAGTCGATAAAGCACAAATAGATATCCTTTTGGTATTCTTTAGTCTTTTCAAGGATCCATCTCACATCTGCAATGATGTCTCTCGTTCCTCGCCCTTTCCTGATCCCTGTTTGCACTTCAGGTAGTTCTTGTTCCAGGTATGGTTGTAGTCTCTTTTGAATAATCTTCAGTAGAATCTTGCTGGCATGTGGGATCAGAGCGATTGTGCGATAATTTCCACAGTCAGTTGAATCACCTTTCTTTAGTATTGGTATAAACACAGATCTTTTCCAGTCAGTTGGCCATGATGTTGTCTTCCATATTTCTTGGCAGAGCCTTGTGAGTACGGTAACAGCTGCATCAGATTGCTGCAATACTTCTATGGGAATGCTATCAAGCCTGGTGCTTTGTTCTTTGATAAGGCCTTCAATGCTGCTTCAACTTCTTCTTTCATCACCAATGGTTCCCGATCATAAGGTACTGGTTGAAACGGCTGTTGGTCCACTTGATCTTTATCATATAAAAACTCTGCATATTCCTTCCACCTTTTCTTGATCTTCTCAGCATCATTCAACATAGAACCTTGAGCATCTTGTAACATTCCAATTCGAGGCTGGAACTTTTTCTTTAACTCTCGTAGCTTTAGAAAAACCGATCTTGTTCTTCCTCTAATAGTTTCTGCTTCTATTTCCTTGCAAGTGTCATTGTAGTACTTTTCCTTGTCCTGTCTTGCTGCATGTTGGAAATCTCTGTTGAGTTCTGCGACTGTCTTTCTTTCTCCTCTGGCTTTAGCTTCTCTGCGTTTCTGGGCAATTTTCAGAGTTTCTTCCGTCATCCATTTTGGCCGTTTTTACTTTTCCACCTTTTGTAGAGACTTCTCGCTTTCTTCCAACACAACCTTCTTGATGTCATTCCATAACTCTTCCGGAGCTCTGTCATTTGTATCTAAAGCAGCAAATCGATTTTGCAGGCAGTCTTTAAATTCCAGTGGTATATTCTCAAGGTCATATTTTGCTGCATTCATGAGTGGTTTGCTCTTTTTCAACTTTAGCTTGAGTTTGCATACTAGTAGTTGATGATCTGTACCACAGTCAGCTCCAGGTTTTGTCTTTGTTGATGTTATAGAGCTTTTCCATCGTTGACTTCCACAGATGTAGTCAATTTGATTTTTATACAATCCATTGGGTGAAGTCCATGTGTACAGTCGCCGCTTGTGTTGCTCGAAGAAGGTGTTTGAGATGAATAGATCATTGGTCTTGCAGAATTCTATCAGTCTTTCTCCAGCTTCATTTCTGTTGCCAAGTCCATATTTTCCAACTACTTTGCCTTCTTTTTTGTTGCCAACTTTTGCGTTCCAGTCACCCATGACGATCAGGATATCCTGTTTGCATGTTCTGTCAATTTCAGCTTGTACTTGTTCATAGAACTCTTCAATTTCGTTCTCTTCTGCAGCTGTTGTTGGGGCATATACTTGAATTATAGTTGTGTTGATAGGCAATCCGCGTAGACGAATAGAGATTAAGCGTTCGCTGACTGCATTGTATTTCATTACGGATCTTGCAAGTTTCTTCTTTATTATAAATGCAACACCATTTCTTCTTTGTCTTTCATTTCCAGCATAGTAGACCATGTGATCATCTGATGCAAAGTGCCCCATGCCAGTCCATTTCAGTTCGCTGACACCCAACAGATCAAGTTGTACACGTTCCATTTCATTCTTGACCACCTCCAACTTCCCTTGGTTCATGCTTCGTACGTTCCATGTTCCAGTGTATAAGATATCTTTACAGCTTCTGACTCTGATTTCATGCACATCTTTTATGCCTATATTATTAAGTAAAGTAACCACATACTTCATAAAATAGGGGCATAAGTAGTAAGATACATGCACCAAATCTAGGCATTATCCCTTACACCAACCCCAGACTTGGTGTAAATGCCTTTGCCTAAATTTTAGAGAGCACACTTGTGTAAATTTGCCCACCTCATGTGCTCCGCCCCTGTGTATGCTCACACTGAAAGTATGCTCTGTCAGCCTGACGCATATACTTATAGAATTATGTTCACCTAAAGGACATGTGTAAAGGCTCATCTGCATGTGTAGGTTATTGAAAATGCAAGAGTTGCATGCGTCCTTGTAAAATGACCTCGTAAGTATCACGCCACTGTATTAGCTGTTAACACAGCCCTTAATTAGTTTTTGTTTTCCTATAAGCACAAAATGAAAGAAAAGTCCCAGTGAATTAGTTTCCAGGTATGCAAAAGACAAGCCAGAGGTTTTTTGTTGTTCAACAATGCTGTATTTTGCCCAGAGCTTTTCAGATGGGAAGTATAAAGGCCGAATGTTTTTGCAATTGTGATACAAGATGCAACTTAACTCATTTAGAAGTGTACTTTATGATAACATGCATATATGCCAAAAAAGAATAAAACGTTTAAACTAAAATTGTAGAATTTGATTATGTTTTGCAAAGGATTTGAAGGCTTTTAGAATAATTTCGGAAGTGATTTGCAAAATCTCTCTAATGCATCAGTGTCTCATAACTATACAAATTGTACTGTAGATTTTCTATGACTAATTTCATCATTCACACAATTTGTATGACCATCTTTTCCCATCACAAATTCCTGTCTTATTGCCACTGTTAAAACCCTAATGCAAAAGATAACCTCATGGCACCTGAAGCAGAGTGAGAAGCCCGAAACATGTGCATAATGCAGGGGCATATTGGATTGGATTACAGTGTGTCTGATGCTCGGACTGGGCATTTTTGAAGAGCAGAAACTTCAGATAAGTCCGTATTTGCACAGGATTTTATAAGTTGAAAAAAATAAAAAGGAGATTATATAAATATCATTAAAGGAACTGGACTTGAATAAAATGGATGTTCAGGTCATTCGGGAGTGAAGTGGTTCCTCCCCTGACACTACATCTGACAAACGTTTCTTCAACATTTTTTACTTGCTCTCACCACATGTGAGGTTACCTTTTGCATTGGATTGATTTGTGATTAACCTCTATAGGGATTTGGACATTGGCGACCTTTACAACCCCGGCCAGGCCTATGCCAGCATACTTTATATCTGCAATTCTCCTACACTTGTAAGTTTGGGCCCAGTTAGGGGCAGCGGTTAGCCATGGCACCAGAATATGTGCAAGACCTTCAGTAGCAGCATCTGAATAGGAGCTGCCCTGAATATCCGAGCTGAGAGGCGCTAACCAGCTAAGTATTGGCAATTTTCAGCCATCATTTGCCTGGATTTTAACTTAAGATTGCTTTTCTTGTGTCCTAAGTTGTCCAGGAAAAGCCTCTGAAAACCATACTAACTGGGTAAATGCTGGCATTTAACCTATTGGCACTGGTACCACCCCTACTCCACCCATGGCCTGTTTGCACTAACCAGATAGTGCAGGGTGATCTGTGGAGATATAGTGTTCAGTAGCACTGTCCTGATAGTGCCACTGAATATCACAGTCGGCCCCCTTAGCCCCCCCTTTGAATATTGGCCTATTGGGTTTAAAAAGCACAGGGGGGACACTAAAAAAACCCACATGAATGTGTTTGGGCTTTTTGGTGTTAGTTTTTCATGTGGTTTATATTGCAGTTCTGTTATTGCAGGTATTTGTGATTTTAAAAAAAAGCACATAGAATGTTAGGAGGTATTCAGAAAGGAAAGGAGAATAAAATGGAAATCACCATGATGCCTCTGTATTGATCCGTGGTGTGTCCGCACCTTGAATACAGTTCTGGTCACCCCCATCTCAGAAGAAATTGAGTAAAACTAGAAAAGATAGAGAAAAGAATATCAGAAACAATAAAGACAATGATATGGCTCCCTTAAGAAGGAAGGCTGAACAGGTTAGGGCTCCTCAGCATGGAGTAGAGATAACTTAGAGTGGATATGATAGAGATTTAGAATATCATCAGCAGGATAGAAATGAAAAACATAAGTCATTTATTCTTTCAAAGCATGCTAAAACTAGGGGATGCTCCGTGAAACTAATAGATAACTTATTTACATCAAATGGAAGAAAGTATATTTTCACTCAAGCTGTGGGATATTTTGCTGGAAGATGTGGTTAAGGTTTCTAGCATACAGTAGCTGGATGTAAAGCAGTTTAGACAAGTTCCTGGATGAACAATTTGCACTCCAGTTATGAAGTACCCTGAAAATTGCTGTGACCCTGATTTCAAAATTGTTATAGATGTCTTCTATGTCTTATTGTAATGCAGCGGTACCACTTGCCTTAGTATAGATAGTGAAGTTGATATGTTTGTGATTTTGGAGCTGCATTTGCCTACAGGAATTGGCTAGTGATGTCACGAACTGAGAGGTTTAGGGGTGGAAAATTGTCTTGGCCTCCTTTCTGTCAAAGCTTTGTAGAGGTAGCAAACGGCTCCTAAGATTGCCGTGGTCCCAGTTGCTGAACAAGGCCTAGTCCAGAGGAAAAGTGAGGAGATGCTGATTTTGTCTCCTTCAAGCCTGAAGCAAATCAAGGGAAGCACTATGAGCAGCAGTAGAAGAAATCCAAGATGGGGAGAGAGCTGATCTTTCAAAGGGTGAGAGGTCTGGTATAAAGCCTGTTCAGTGATGGAAAGTGTGTCCAGCAGTTTCCTCTGGGTTCAGATAACACATTGAAGAGAGGAGAGAAAGAGAGGTGTATGAAGGTGTCTCTGCAGGTTCCTGAAGGAACTACTTGCAGAAGAGTTGTGTGAAGGAGAAAAGGAAAAATCGAGTAGTGATAGAGGATCTTGCAGATTCTAAAGAGGAGAAGTCTGATGCGGACTTCTGGCTTGCATAAACCGGAACTTGCATTGGAGCGAGTGGAAGCAGCAGTTCCTAGAAGTCAGGAACTGCAATTCAGCGCTGGACACCATAGATATGTGCCGCATCATGGTTTGAAAGCCAGTCCCACCATTGCAGGGCCCAGAGAGGGGCGGCAGCAGCAGCAATGGGAGTAGAGGGCAGCAGGATGGAGGGCTCACCAAGGACACCTCTAATCCTTGCACCAGCCCTGGGTTTATGTTGGCCTATCCCAAATGACTTTGAATGTTGCAATTTATCAAGAATGTCGTTGGCATTCCTTCTGATGGGCTGTCATTTCTGTGATCATGTGACTCCTTATTGAAAGACGTGCATCAATTACCCCTTGAAAGCAGATTAAAATTCAGAGGGTTACTGTTGATGTACTGGGTTGTCCATGCTAGTACTCCCAGTCCCATATAGGACTTGATCAAGAAGTACATGCAAAGACATTCATTGTGTATAACATTTTGCACTTTTAAGAAGTGAGGTAGTTCCATGGGGTAGATCCTCTCTCTTTATAATCACACTATATGGAATGTGTTCCCTCTGTCCATTAGGGAAGAGGAGTATAGATTGTTTCTCAGAAGAAGGTGAAGACCTCGCTCTACTGAAGAATATGAGTTTGTTTAGGTTAAGAGGGAGCTTTTTTATTGGGAATATTTTCATTTATGTCTTGTTCTGTATGCTTATGGGATGCTAAATGTATTGTAGTCCTCTGCTGAGAAAGGGGCGGGTTATAGGTATTCTTTAGATAAATAAATAAATAGCAGACTCTGGAGAGTGTTTAGATTAGGGTAAGGAAATAACATCGGTAGATTACATTTTAAAATCTGCATGTGATATTTTTAAGGGAAAACTTTCCCATAGAAAAAGCAGGATGAAACCGAGAGAAACTTTCTCTTGGAGTGGTTTTGCAAGGCAAACTGCTTGTACTTTCCATTTAAAAATAGGTGCAAAGTTCATCGATCTTTTAATCAGTGATCCCAGTTAGGAAAATTCCCCCCCCCCCCAACACAATGAAAATATAGCAGGAGAAAAGCTCCATAGAGATGTTTCCTAATGCCGCTCCCATGTCATTTTCAATCATTTTTAGCCAGCGGGCTCTGCAGTAAGAATAGTCATTTAGACATATTTGTTTGGGGTTTGTTCTTTTTCTCTTAGGGCTCATTTTGGATTGTTTCCATTTCTTTTGTAACAGTTCAGTTTATATATTTATTATATTAACAGCTCAACTGATCCATGTAGGCCATTAAAAGGTAGAACTTGACATTGAGACTGAATTATATTCTGCATAGTGGCTGATTATTTGTGTAAAATGTTCCATTGTGCTTGGGTCTAATTCAAAGAACATACATCAGCTTGATTTATTTATGTACTTATTCATTTAAAGGCACATTTTAGAAAGGCTGGTTATGTGGTGGGAGAGACATGAAAGTAAGGGGTCTGTTTACTAAACGGCGCACATGTACGGGGCGCACATGAGCGCTCTAAAAGATGTATTTAAGTGCTCTTAAGCGCCCCGTACGAGTGCGCGGCACATGAACGGGTCCCGCAAGTGTGCGCCGACAACGCGCACATTTGCGGGGCGGTAATGTGCGAAAGAGGCGTGCCAAGGCGAAATGAGGGCAGAGGAAGGCCCCCTAGGGGCGGAGAGACGGGGTCAGTGGGCGGAATGTGGGAGGGGAGAGACTCGCCGCACAGGAGCGTGCCCGAATCTGCAAAGAAATTTACCGCCAGTGAAACACTCGCGTTAGAGGTGCTGTGCAGGGAAAAGAAACCGTTTCCGTCAGCAATGTGCAGCACAATAGTGGAAGCCCAAAAACCGTGAGCAGTGTGATCTATGTGCACAGATCAAACGCCGTAATGTCACAGGGCACTAACCACACGGGCGCCGCGCACCTTAGCGCATCTGTCAATCACAGCTTCTGTTCTTCACGACGGAACGCCCACTCCTTATACGGCACCCGCTCGGTACCGCGGACCGCACAACACCGGCCTTTTAGTAAACAGACCCCTAAGAATGTCTGCAGATGTATGTCAATTTTGGAAAATAGGGTATGGGCGCGTGAGGACAATGTACAGTTTACATATTTTCACTCCTCAAAGTGAATATATTTAAAAAAAAAGCATCCCAAGGCATTATGAAATGGTATGCATTTTTTTATATTTAAAACTTTATTGAGTTTAGAAAACAAACTATATATATAAAATAACCAAACTTTCCAAAAGCCCCTATACATTAAGGGCATCTCCAAACAACATATCTGAACATCCATTTAAATCAATCCTTCTCTTCCCTCCAATTCTCCCCTCCACCCCATTCCCTCCTACCTCTCCCCTAAAGCAAATAATCATTCAAAACAGACCATTCCATATTATATATCCCCAACTTCTGATGCCTCAACACAGTCAGTCTTTCCATTAAAAGTACCTGGCTCAGTCTGGTCACACTCTGATCCATGGTTGGAGGCTCAATCTGCTTCCACCGATATGTTGTCTCACAACTGGCTGCACTCAAACAGGCTTGAAAATCTGTCCCCTATGCTTCTTAGGCCAACCAGTTTTCCACAAAGCTAAAAGAAACAGCTAAGGGTCCAGATCCAGCTCAGTGGCAAAAATCCAGGTAATCAGGTCTCTAACCAACCTCCAAAAATCAAAAACTTTCTGACAATTCCAAATATGGAAAAGGGAGTCTATCCCCCCCCCCCCCCCAGTCTCACCAACAGCCTTCAGACACTGTGGGAAACATCTTGTACAGTCGAAGAGGTGTGATGTACCATCTCATCAATATCTTATAACAGTTGTCCATATAGAGATGGAAATAGAGGCCCTTTTAATTTGTTCAAAAATGGTTTTCCACTATTTATCATCCAGCTCCTCCCATAAGTCTCTCTTCCAATCCAACATATACTAAAATTTAGTGAATGTCAGAGCTCTCACAGCATGATGCAGAACCAATATCAGGCCCTTAGATTGCTTTTTCCCATATTAAATAACTTCCAGTCCAAGAAATCCTCCCCTGTCCTGTCCTTTCCAAGTTTTTCTTTAAGGAAGTGTATGACCTTAGAGTATTGAAAGTAATCTGACTCCTTCAGACCATAGTCCTTCCGGAACTCAGTAAACTCACCCTATTCCTCCCATCCACAAAACTGATAGAATCATCTCTGGCCATGCCTCTCCCATCTAGAATAACCCCCCTCTTTCCCCAGTGGAAACCCCCCAGTATGTTGCAAGGGCCCTAGCAAAGTTATAGAATCCCCCCTAGACTCTCCTAATCTCAAACAGACAGTACCTGTTTCACAAAAGGAATGAGTTCACCTGCAGAGTAACGCATCCCTTTCCAAACTCATGGTAAACACCACATGGGGCATCCCCTATAACAAGCCTGTTCTATCTGTACAAAATTCTCCTTTTCCTTTATGTTGCTCCGATCCATTAGATAGTGAATCTGGGCAGCCCAGTAATAGGCTGTAAAGACTGGTATTCCCTATGCCCCCATTTCCCTGGGGCTATGCATAGCGTTGCGAGTTATCCTGGGCAGTTTCCTCTTCCAAACAAATTGGAAGACCTTGGTATGCGCTATAAAATAGTAACTCTTACATGAAATATCCACCAGGCAAAGAGGATGGGAAAGACATGCAACTTCATTCTAAAATGTGAATCAATGGGTATCCCAATGGCAGGGCCAGATGCTATTGGAAAATGTGCAGTGTGTCAAGGGGACAGTTACAGACAGTGTAAATGTACCTTGCATATGGAAGTTCTGTTTTGGCGCAAAGATGTACATGCCCACCTACATGCCACATGCACATGGCGCATCTTCCTCTGTGGAACTTTCTGCCCATACCCAATATAGTGGCCAGGAGTCAGCTAAATTTTTCCACTGCCCAGTCCTGGCTCCAGGTATGCCAGATCCTAGCTAATGAGAGTATGCTTGTTGTTATGTTTATGTTTATTTAAAGTCTTACTGTACTGACGCCTGCAGCACCGGCCTCGATGCTCCTCTCCGGCAGGGGATTGAGCCGGTGCAAGCCAGCTCCAGCCAGCTCGATCCAGCCGTCCACCTGCTGCCGCGCTGTCCAATCGGGCAGACAAAGCATTTTAAAAAGAAGCGCCATCAGGCACCCTCACCAGATGCCCGCAGCACCGGCCTCGACGCTCCTCTCTGGCAGGGGATTGAGCCGGCGCAAGCCAGCTCCAGCCAGCTCGATCCGGCCGTCCACCCGCTGCCGCGCTGTCCAATCGGGGCAGACAAAGCATTTTAAAAAGAAGCACCATTGGGTGCACCCACACCTGGCAGGCCCGCGCCTGAGGGCCTTGCCAGAGGGCCCTTTGGTGTGGCCCTTAGGCGGAGGCCACAATCGGAGGCCCACCAGTTACTGCCTGGCCAGGTCAGAAAGCAAGAAACGACGAAGTCACAATCAGTCAACAGACACAACCGTAGCTTGAGCTCCCCATTAAGGGTTGAGTTCGCTCACCCCGGACACTGCCTACCACCACCACCAATCCAAACCGGCCCCATCACTCCCGCCTGAGGCAGATGCGAACTTTAAAAGGAACACCGTCGGATGACTGACAACCACAGCAGACCCACTACTACAAGAAGATCCTACAACACGCAAGCAGGCCCAAGGCAAACGTCCCACCGGCGTCAGAAGGTCAACCACCCTGCAGAACCCTAGTGAGAACCTGTGTTACTGACTAGACCCTCACCTATTAGCTATCGGATTGTCCTCATAGACTTGTGTAATGTAGAAATATTGCCTGATATACAAGCGTGTTACCTATCCCTCTGATATACAAGTGTGTTACCTATCCCTCAAGACCGTATACATTGTATCTATTGCCTGATATTGTCTACCCCTCTAGACCCGTATACTGTGCACTGTTTATCCGTTGCCTAACATACAGACTAGCATCCCTTCATGCTCCTTACACCTAGCTGAGCCTGCACTAGCTGCATGATCCCTGCTTGATACACCAGTCCACCATGTTAACACCCATGATGACTCCATTCCACTGTATCCTTGCTAGCAGCTGCGTATTCTTAGCTCTGACACATAGTGCCCTAGCCCTCACTTCCTCTCACAATCTGGTCCTAAAGGGTTCCTGTAGGAGGTGGTCCGGGCCCCCCCCCGCCACCATTCAGGTGGGATCAGACGCATCCCATGCCCACACCTAATCTATGTCGCCCTCCAGCAAGCCAAGCCTCCCCAGAGGGGACAACACACCCATCCCTACAACCTGAAGTGCGCCCTCATAAACGCATGATCGATCCGAAAGAAATGGCCAGCCGTGGCCAACCTGGTGTCCACCCATGACCTGGACATCCTATTCATCACTGAGACATGGTTGTCCACCTCAGACGCCGTCATCCTACACCAACTTGTCCCCCCCCCCAACTTTGCCATCCACTCATGCTACAGGGCTGACCGAAGAGGTGAAGAAGCACTCATCCTGACTAAGATGGAACTACAATTCCAGCTAACCGCCTCCAGCAGCACTATGAACCTTGACTCCATCACCATATCGAATAAACATAGCACTATCAACTTGCTCTACAGGGCCCCATCCCCTTCCCCACAATTATAGACATCGCCTGCAACCCCAAGAACCCTCATGTTTCAAACTGGGTGCTGGGCGACTTCAACCTTCCAGCTCTCCAGGACACTCACTCCAAGGCCTTCATTGAGGCCCTTAAAGAATTAGAATATTCCCAGATGGTTAACGCCCCTACTCACATAAAAGGAAACAAACTGGACCTGATCTTCTCTCCACAAGCTGTCCTTGACCCCACGCACAAGCTGGAGCTATCCATCAGTCCAGTACCATGGTCAGACCATAGCTTGATAAGGTTCCAGATGCCATCACACCCCAACAAAAATAGAACCCAAGCCTCAAGCGAATCCACCACAGCGGCATCAAAACGTTTCCAGCCATTCAACAAGGAGGAAATCCTGGACAGAGCCCAGCCTCTCCATAACCCGCCGACACAGAGCCTCGACGACATGATCTCCACATGGAACGCAAGCCTGGATGCCGTAGTCCAACTACTTCCCATCAATAAGTCAGCAGGAAGAAGAAAGAATGCTCCCTGGTACTCCCCTGAGGTACGGATGTCGCTTCTCCATCTCAGAAAGCTTGAAAGACACTGGCATCGCTCACAATCAGCTGAGAACCACAAAACATACACTGCTCACTTGGAAAGACACCATTCAGCAGTCACAAAGAGAATGAAGCAATTCCATGCAGAGATATTACAGTGCTCCCTAAATAAACCACACAAGCTCTTCAGCCTAATTAAGACCCTTACGAAGGAGCCTTCCCCCACGCAACCCAGCCTTCCTGACCCGCAGGAATATGCTAACTACTCGCAGGCCAAAATAAGCCAGACCAGCATGTCCTCCTCGTACTGAGCACCCCACCTGACCCCTCCACCCACATTGATGCCATCCACGAAGGACACCAAGCACATCATCACCACCTTCTCCGCCCCAACTGAAAAAGGCATCCAAGACATCATTGCAGCCATAAACACCACCACAGCACCTAACGACCCGTGTTCAGCATTCTGGATAAAATCCCTGTGTGCTGACCTCAGCCCTTTTCTATCCAAACTCATAGGACTGTCATTCTCGACTGGGACTTTCCCCAAAAGCCTGAAACAAATAGCCATCAGGCTGCTACTAAAAAACAGCAAGTTGGACCCAGCAAAGATGGACACCTGCAGGCCAATTTCAAGCATCCCTCTTCTGGCAAAAATCATTGAGAAGGTCGTACAGCACCAACTTCACTACCACATCGAGACTAGCGCACCCCTCGACCCCTGCCAGCACGGATTCCGGGAATCACATGGGGTGGAAACGCTGTTGACCACATTATTCAACACATTAACCACTGGGTTGGACATCATCAGACAAGGGTTTGCCCTGATCTTCTTGGACATTGCAGCAGCCTTTGACACTGTGTGCCACGAAACACTCCTGACACGTCTCAGTAGGAAGGGCGTCCAGGGCACTGTGCTAGCCTGGTGTGCATCGTGCTTAAAAGATAGATGGCAGCACATTCGCACCGGCACCTCCACCTCTTCACCTTTCTTGCAATAGAAAGGCGTGCCACAGGGATCCTCGCTCTCAGCTCTACTATTCAACGTCTGCATGCAGCCCATCTGAAACCTCATCCGCTCTTTCAATATTAATTGCCTAATCTCTGCCGACGATGTGTTACTATACATGCCTATCTCGACAGATCATCCAGACCTCTCACCACTATCCGCCTGCTTCGATGCTGTCACGGATTGGCTACACACGCAGAAACTCTGAATACAATTTAAAAAGACAGAGGTCCTCTTTATCACCAGGAACCCAACATTCACTCCGCCCATCTCACTGAAGGTGCAAGATGCAGAGCTCCTCAGCAAGCCCACGATTCGGTACCTAGGGGTCACGCTGGATCAACAGCTCAATATGAAGGTCCAAATAAGCAACATGGTCAAGGCGATCTATAAAAAAATTCGGATGCTTTGCCACCTGCGACAACTGCTTGAGCCAGAAGACTTTCGGACAGTCTACCAAGCACTAGTAATCCCACATTTCGACTATGCGAACACCATACTACACGGTCTCCCGAAAAACACGCTGAATCCTCTGCAACTGGCAATGAATGCAGCTGCCAGAATCCTGCACGGAGCTTCCAGGAGGGAACATATAACCCCAATTATGAAGCACCTGCATTGGCTCCCGGTCCACTGCAGGATCTCCTTTAAGATCCTAATGATGACCTACAAAGCCATCAACAAGTGCTCCTCCACCTCCCTCACAGATCTCATACAGACCACCCCCCTCAACAGACTAAGGAGATCAGCTGCCGTCAATACCCTGAAACTCCCGAGCGCGATCACAAAATGCTCGCAGGCAACTAGAAACAGAGAATTCTCGCTATATGCACCCACATGCTGGAACGCCCTGCCACCTGCCATCCAGGCTATCAATGACTTCGCCCAGTTTAGGAAGGCATTGAAGCACTATCTGGTCCTCCAGCACTACACCAAAACAGATGACAACCTGCAGTCAGTCACACTCAGGACCCTGGTTGACGCCCCCGACGCAGCCACTCCACGAGTCGACCCAGTTCCCCTCTACCCCGGGTAGAGGTATAATCCCCTGCCCTGTCACCATGTATATAGCTGAGCCAACATGTAAATAGTGTCGAGCTGTCATCATAACGTATGACAGCGAGTTATCTTGTACATAGTTATCCTGTTAACCCTGTATATAATCCCCTGTTTATTATAAGTCCAGTGTAGGCCTGCCAGCACTGCAGAAATCTGTTACCTGTAAACCGCACTGATTTTTAAAGAGCGCGGTATAGAAGAGACATTAAATAAATAAATAAAATACTGCTCTTTGCAGGGCATCACCAATACTATTGCTACTACCAATCATTTGTATAGTGCTGAAAGGCATACGCAGCACTGTAGATATAAATATAAGACAGAGACCCTGTTCATCAGAGCTTACAATCTAATCAAGACAAAACACGTGGAGGCCAATTCTGATCGGGGCCCTTCTGGCCTGTCTGGACATCCAGAATCTGGGCGGACTGGATTTGGCCCTGATTCTGCACCAGTGGGAGATAGATGTTCCCGCGGGATCAGAATCGGGGCATCTGGATGGGCCCCGTTCAGCGTGCCGGGATGTGCAACATTCTCCCTGGATAACGCTCCTCATGCTCTTGCTAGAGCCCTGGTAACATGGCATCCTGTCGCCATGGCACCAGGATGCCATGCAGGAGCCCTGATTCCATGCACAAGATGAGAACTGTTTCCCCCCCCCCCCACCTGAACCCCGGAGGAACCTACCAAAGCCGAGATCGGGCGGTGAGGAATCTCCCGCATTGGCTCACTTCTTCAGTGGGGTACTCCAGTGCTGCCCATCATCGTTGGGGGGACTTATTCCACCTCCGAGGTGGAATAAGTTCCCTATCCATCTACCCCAAGTTGGATGTACAGGGCCCTGATCTGGATAAGTCCTGTAAGTCTGGGGTCATGGGCTCACCTCTGCCCTGCAAACACTCCTCCTCTGGCCGTTCCCCTCCCGCCCCTGTCCAGACCTCCCCACACAATGCCACTGTAAGTGCGGGGAGCCTGGAGTTGGGAATTCACTCCCTTTGAATAGTGGGGTTTGGATGTCCAAGTCGGATGTCCATCCCTGCTATTTGCAGATTGAAATGACCCCCATAGTGAAACTGGGGACTAGAATATGCTAAGATACACATAAGTAGTGGACAAGAGAGTGAGGAGCATGAGGATCCAAAAGCAGCTTCAAAAGTGCGGTTTAGCCTGGATTTGACTAGAGTTAGAGAAGGAGCCTGATACACAGACTCAAACAGTTTCTTCCAGGCATATGGAGCAGCAAGATGGAATGAACAATGTCTGGAGTTGGCAGTAGCAGAGAAGGGCACAGATAAAAGGAATTTGCCAGATGTGTTTTACAATTTAAAAAAAAAGAAATAGAAAAGAAATGAAAGTAACTAATATATATATTAAAACCTACACGAAAGAAAGGATAGAGGTAAAGTAGATGCCATGCCTGTGTCCAATCCTCTCCCCCCCTCTCCCAGCCCGTAAGGTGCAATGGAACATTTAGCTGCCTGGAAAGGCTTGGGAAAAAATGTCAGTAATATTTTCAATTTCTTGAATGAGTCTCAAGCCAAATATAGTGGGCTAACATATCCCAAAGGTGAGGGGACAGAAAGTAAAAGGCTGAATGACAAGTTGCTTCTAGTCTATCACAGCTTAATGGAGGCAAGACAAGATGATTGTTGGCCTGAGATCTAAATGCACATTCGGGAATATAAGGCATTAATGTTAGAAAGATAATAAGGTAAACTGGATTAGAGAGTCTTAAAAACTAATAGAAAAATCTTAAATTTGACCCTGCACGTAGGAGAATAGTGACATCATGCTCCAGTATGGCTGCCTGAACCAAAACTCCCAAAGGTCTGCGGTAGTAAAAGCACTCTAAACACCAGAATTAGTGAATTACTGGTCAGTGAAGTTAGCAAGTGCTGATGGTAACTAGGAGATGTCCAGTAAGAAAAAAATGGTGGACTTAAGGAATATGCATATTCAGGCAGCCCTAGATTTAGGCATAGGTTACATAGGAAATTGACTAGAGTGCCACATTGTAAAGGAGCCAAAAACCAAGGCCAAAGAGCAGCCTGATCCTGCTTACTTTAGTGCCATGTGTATGTGGTACATCAAAGGGGCACCACTGTGAACATATGGTTTTCCTCTGCTCTTCTACTGGCTTTCCATACCTAAGGATCTCTGACACTCCTTCTCTGATAGAAGATGGTGGCAGTGGAGGGGGGGGGCAGTAACAGAGCAAGGGGCTGCTGTACGAGGCGTCGCAGGCAAGTCTAGAGAGCAATGCATGTCTCCAGTGTCCAGTGAAGAAAACTCAGAGTTTCAGGCAGAGGTGAGATCCTGGTTCCACGAATTGAAGCAGGACATTTTGGGTGCAAAATAGAATCTGAATGGTTGGTTGGAGGAACTGAACAATGATATAAGCATGGTGGGCTGATGGTGGAGGACATTGAGAATCATGTCAAAGAGAAAGGGAGGTGGTGGGCACAATTGATCAGTGGTAGCTTCAATAGAGCAGAAGCTAGAAGAAGTCACTGTCAAGCTTGAGGATCTGGATAACCTCTCTTGGTGGAATATCCTAAAATTCTGCGGCATACCTGAGGAGTGTAGTTGTCAACATGGGCAATACTCCTACACCCAGCCAAAGACATCTCTCACGACAAAGTGTATGGACTCCTGCCATAACAGCCCTTGAACATATTTAGCAGCCTGGATGTTGACCTCTGTCTGGATGATCCAACTATGCATACTGTCTTTCTCAAACATCTCTATGGCCCTGGCCTCCAGATACTTTCCATTATTTTCTGGAGCATGCAGGGAATGAATTACCCTGTGGATTCCGGCACATGTCTGCTGCTATGGGCTATAATGGAAGCATACTTAAACCTACAACTACATCAGCATGTTCAAAGTGTCAGATGTCGCACATCATGTCTCCAGAACATGGGGTTGTAGGAGCACAAGAAAGTGCTACATAGAATGGGATCCAGTGCCAGACATAGGCCATGCCTAAGCATCCAAGCATGTGCTCTGATTTTGATTCCCCCACCTGTACACATATTCTTCTGCATGGCTATTTGACCTTTACTCTCAACTCCTTCTGACCTACTGTGGCCTAGGGAGAGTACTGCCATCTCCACCAGACCATGCAAAGTGTGCAAAGTGTGCAAAGTGCTTCAGCATCACATATTGTAGGTGAAATCCCATATGTGAGTATAGATGATATATTCATTAAGGATATAGTTTGTACTGGAAACACATAGAACAGTTAGCAATTTTTACATCTCTAGGAGTACAATGAATGAACAGCATACATGGTATCTTTCAGTCAGCAATGCAAATCCTCTGGACCTCTGCCTCAACGCACAAGTTAAAGTGGGCTTTGGGGGCCCTGACAAGCACCTATATGCAGGAATAGCACCATTTAAAAGATCTGGCCCCCTGCATCTATACACATGCTAAAATGGATTGTTGAGATCCTTTTGAGCACATATATATACATGAGCAGGAATGAACATTCTCCACCTGGCTGTACCCACTTCAAATCTGTGCTAGGGATTTTGTTTGCTGCAGACTTGCAGTGTGTGTAACATGGGATAGCACAGCTTTCTGCTCCTTCACATGGTGGGTCTTACAATAACTTTGGGCTTGTCACTTGATCAGCGTGAATAGCCATAGGTAGTTCTGGTGACATAGGAGGCATGGGCAGTATTGAGAATACCATTTTTCAGTCATATAGTGTGAATATCTGGACAAAAATGGATATCTTAGACTGAGATTTTTTTTATTACAATGTGTAAAGGTATGGCTTGCACACAGTGAAAGAGTACATTCCTGACAAAGACTCCATTGCAAGCACTGTGTGGCTTTTAAATACAATGTCTCTGCCTGAGAGCTCTTAAAGAGGGTTTGGTTTTCATTTTTAAAATCTGATTATTTTTCTATATTGCAAAAGGGGAATTTTTTCTGGTTTTGGGCAATGCTTTGTCTATTAGAGTTAATTGTCTTTTGTTCCAGCTTCCCATTTAGAGCAAGATGTTAGGTCCCTTCCTACCCACACCAGCCCCCCCCCCCCCACCCCATGTGAGCATTCTTGCTTTATAGGGCAACTTCTCAATTAGCTACACATGGGGACATACACCAGCACTATTAGAACACACTTAAGAAAGATTAACTGCTTTTTCTCTTAAAGGAAAGCTGAGGAAAAGGTAAAGACTTTGGTAGGTCTCTATCTTTTACTTCAACAGATACCAAATCTCCACCAACTGAACAATAGCTGGGAAAAATCATATTACTAAAGCTGTTGCTCCTGTTACAGTTTCTACCTCTGTCCAGAGAGCTTGATGCCAGTTGAAGGACTGGTTCCATGTGCAGGATGCCTGCAACTTGAAGCTCTCATGAAAAAGTGGAAGAGCTCAGAGAAGAAGTGGTGAGGCTGAGAAGCTTTCAAGACAGTGAGAAGTACATTGATGAGCTGCATCTTGAAATATCCAAGCTTTCTGACAGAGGTGAAGATGGGAGGCTACAGAATGAAGAAAGTTGGACACAAGCCCCCAGAGCCTGCATAATCAACAATACACCTCCTCCAGCCCTTAAATTGAAGAACCAGTATGCAGCCCTGGAAGTGGAGGAGATAAAAGCATTCCAGGAAAGGGAAGAACCAGAGCATAAGCACAAAAGCCAAAGTTTTAAGATGTTGTTGATTGAAAATGGATTTTACTAGATGGAAAGGACATGGGCAGGGGATACAGGAAGAAATAAACATGTATATATGCCTGATTACACATGTGTAAATTGCAATAGGGTTTTTAAAAATGTGGACGTAGTTACTCTGTGTTAATTTTTAACATGGCAAATAACACAGCACACTGAAGATCACCTAAGCAGAGGTAGCTAATTGCATCATGTAATCTGCAATGCAGTGAATGGTTGGTAATGTAATGGTCCCTGCATTAACTGTTAGGGAAAATGCTGGGGACTTATCGTATTTTAGTAAACAGGCAGGAACAATCCCGACATTCTAGGGGTTAAGTAGTGCCATTTTAGAAGAGGCAGCTGACAGGGCAGAACTATAGCAAGTGAGGATTGCTACTGAACCTATCATTTCCCAGACCCCATGGGGTGAGCTGGTGTTCCCAGAGAGGATTGGAACAGGGGACAGGGCTGTGCCTCAGATTATTTTATTAAAGGGGTGTGTCTTAATGGGGAAGAGGTTCTGTATGCATTTTAGCCCTGGTTTGGGGTTCAGGGGGTTCTAGCAAACTAGACCACCAGGAATTGGAGGTCCCCTGTGGGCCCATTGACCTTTTTTGAATTCATTGATACACCATGTCAGGGCTAAGAGGGGTAATTGGGTGGCCCCTGAGTGGATCCCCAAGGGAATCAATTTGGAAGAGTGGGTCCTTTCAATTTTTATTTATTGAGATTTATTGTTCTGCCATTCAACTATAAAAATAGACTTCATGGCATTCTACAGCTTTCAGTATAATGGCAACCAGACAAACAAGACAACACAAGGGGGGCAGGAATGGCTACAACGAGACATAGGGACAACCATCCAGAGGGTCGCCATGAGTCAATACCGACTCGATGACACTTAACAACAACAACAACCAGTCTGGTGAAGACCAAGAAGAAAGAAGAGGAATAGCCCAGATGCTGCCAGGCACCATTGTTTGACACAGAAGATTAGGAATAATTACTCAGTATTTTAGAGAATGGCAAAAAGCCAGATTTAACTTCTCTTAAATTTTGAAACAGAGTTCTCCAAATGGACCTTTGTTGGGAGGGTATTCCATGAGATAGGAGCCAAGAAGCTAAAAGTTGCTAGGTGCATGATTTCCAATTGGAACTGAAAAGGAGAAGGGATCACCAAATAAGTTGGGATGATCTGAGAATCCAATCTCGGCAATAAGGAATAACTTGAGAATTTAGATGCTGAAGTATTCCTGTATAAATGCCCAGTGCATCAAGATCAGGATCTTAGAGTTGATCCTGCAGGTAACAAGCAGCCACCTTTGCTCCAATAGAAGTGGGGAAATATGGTCATAATTTCTAGCATGGTACAGGAGATTTGGGCAGTATTTTGAACTAATTGTAATCTTCTAAGACTATATAAAGGCACCCCAGCAGGAAGAGCATTGCAATAGTCCAACCTATTTAACCCCTTAACTGGGGGAAACCCATAGCTCCCAGCCAACCGTTGCTTAGGGAACTCACTGACTGCAGAGTTGGTGCCCCAGCAGTGATCACCGACCAAGCACTGCTGCCCCCTGATCACCGATCCCCCTGTGCCTCTCTGTCAGTCACCATGGGTCCTGGAAAACAGCAGCAAACACTCTCACCAAAACTGGAGCAGCAAGCTGTCATGGTTGAGCTGTTTTCCAGACCTGCAGTGTCTGTCAGACTTCAGTGAGCAATCACTGATGCCAGAGGTGATTGGGGGAGCAGTGCTTGATCGGCGAGGTAAGTCTTTACTTTCCAGCATTCAGCTTCCCCAGGCAGATTGAGAAGGTGCATTAATTTGGAGTGGAGGAGTGGCCTAGTGGTTGGGGCAAGGTGCTTCAGGCCAGAAGGTTGGGGATTCAAATCCCACTAGAGGACAGCAACCTTGGGCCAGAAGGACTGGGGTTTCTAGACCCACAGGTGCTCCTTGTGGGCTTGGGCAAGCCACTTAACCCTCCATAGCCCATGTTCCCTGTAAAATAGTTATCTCCAAGTTATAATGCCCTGTTCAATGTAATTTCAATTTGTTCAATGTAAACCACACTGATGCAGAATAGCGCAGTATATAAGAGAATATAAATAAATAAATAAATAAAATTTGTCTTCCCCATTTGTTAAATGGCAATGGGAGGACAAGTTAATTTGGTTTCCCAAGTTACGAAGTTTTATGTGCATCTGAAGATGCATTTTCAAGGATCTGGAATCTAGATAAGGTCTAATTGACCTAATGAGCCTGAGGAAAAGAGTTTTTGATCATGAGAGAAATGTGAGGAATAAAAGAAAGAGAATTATGAAGTGGAACTCCTAAGACTGGACTGAATCCTTCATTGAGACTGGCGGGCCTGCAATAACTGAGGTAAAAGAGGAGCTGGATTTTTTCTTTTCTACTAAATCAAATGGATGTTGATTTTAAATGCTTTAGTACCAATCAGTGGCCTTAAACCATCCATCAATTAATCCAAGGGAATGCAGGCGACTGAATTGAAAGTGAGAGTCCCAGGTGTCATGGGCAGCCAATAAATAGGGTTTTAACCCCAGTCCCAGAATAAACATTGCCAGAGATTTAAGAAATACTTTGAATAACAAGGGGACTATAAAATAGAATATATATAGCAGACATAGGGGGACATATTCAAAGACATTTATGTAGTTTGCAGACCTGCAAACCATATAAAGGCCTCTGACTTGGATATTGAGTGGCATTAAACCAGTTAGTGCAGCTAAATATCCCCCACTAACCAGAATATATAGAGGTTTGAAGTTAAAGCAGAATTGCTGAAGAAATATTTCTGTTATGTATTCACAAATGAAGGGCCAAGAAAGGGCCTTCAAAAAATAAATACAAATAGGATTGGAAGTGAAATAGAACTCAAATAATTTTCAGAAGACTATGCTCAAGAAGAGCTAACAAATGTAAAAGTGGACAAAGTGATGGATGCTGGATGGGATTCAACCAGTGGCATTGGAAGAACTTAGAGAAGTACTAGTGGCACCGCTAGCTGACATTTTCAATGCTTCTTTAGAGTTGGGAGTAATCCCAGAGGACAAAAGATGGGCAAATGTAGTTGACATCTACAAAACAGAAGTAAGGACGAGGTTGGTAACTACAAACCAGTTAGTTTTATCTCGATGCAAGGTACCACCTTAGAAACCATCATTCATGAAAAAGATTTAGGCGTCACGATGGAAAATATGTTGAAACCCTCCGCCTAGTGTGCAGTGGTGGCCAAGAAAGCAAATACAATGCTAGGAATGATATGGAAAGGAAGAATAAAACAAAGGATATTATAATGCCTCTGTATCGTTCTATGGTACAACCGCACCTGGAATATTGTGTGCAGTTTCAGTCTCTTAAAAAGGATATAGCTGAATTAGAAAAGGTACAAAGAAGAGCGACAAAAATGGTAAAGGGAATGGAAGGATACCCCTGTGAGGAGAGGCTTAAAAGGTTGGGGCTCTTCAACTTGGAAAAGAGACGGCTGAGGGTGGATATGATAGAGATCTATAAATTAATGAATGGAGTGGAACGGGTAAACATAGATTGGTTATTTACACCATCAAAAAGTAGAAAGACTAGAGGACACACAATGAAGCTACAATGCAACCCATTTAAGACTAATAAAAGAAAATATTTTTTTACTCAACGCATAATCAAACACTGGAATTCATTACCGGATGATGTAGTAAAAGCTGTTAGTGTAGCTGGGTTTTAAAAAAGTCCATAAACCATTTTTAATGAAGACCTGGGAAATCTACTGTTTGTCCCAGGATAAACATTGTGGAACCTGTGTGTCTCTTTGGGAACCTGCTGGGTATTTGTGACCTGGGTTGGTCAATGTTGGAAACAGGATACTGGGCTTGATGGACCTTGGTCTGACCCAGTAAGGCATTTCTTATGTTCTTATATCTGTGGCAAGTAACTTAATGGAAATTCTGCTAAAGCAGAGGATAGTGTGGTTTCTGGAATCCAAGGGATTACAGGATCTGAGGCAGCATGGCTTTACAAGAGGTCGGTCTTTTTAGATAAATCAGATTGATTTCTTTGATGATCAGAAAAATGGATCAGGGAAGAACAATATATATTGTATACTTAGATTTCAGCAAGGCTTTTGACACCTTTCTGCATTGGCAAATTATAAATAAATTTAATGTCCTTGGGTGGACCCTCAAGTGATTGGGTAAGAAAATGGTTGAGTGGGAGGCACAAGAGGGTGATACTAAAATCTACAACAGGGTTGACACCTTGGAAGGTTTGGATAACACGATGAGGGATCTGTTGAAGCTTGAAGAAAGCTGCCAAATTACACAGGTACACTAAAAAAAAATTTTTTTAAACTGCCTCTAATGTTTCGATTGATTTTTATGTTTTTTGGTGCGCTGAATCCAAATCTGGTAACCAATTTGCTCCATCACGTACAGATTTTTTGCTACATTGGGTTAGCAGTTTGAGGTGAACGTTTCAGATTGAGTGCGATCGAGATAAAAGTTTCTTGGATGAATTCTTTATATTAATTGTTTAGTAGTTATTCAAATAAGAATAAAGAAAATTGTAACAAGGCAGCACATAAGAATAGAGTAATGTCAACAAAACACACTGTGATGGTAGCAAAATTGTCTGCACTTAAAACAGCCACATACATGTGCACAAACATTGAGCATATAAGAGCGAGGTTAGACACAAAGCAAAGCAAAGAAATGTGCAAAAAATGTTGTACAGGTATGTATGTAAGAATAGAAAACGCAAACCGCACCATTGCAATACATGAAGACAAACACCCGATGGTGTGAAAATAAAATTCTAATAAATGAGATCCGACACTGTGGTAATAACTAGCAAATTTTTATTTCAAAGTTTAGTAAAAACACGATATTTGTCAACACAGTTTAGATTTTAAAGTCATTCTTGGGTCAATCAATCTCCTGGTGGGTCCGTTTCTTCTTCCCCCGAATGCTTCTCTTGGTGCGCTGCTTGGCGTATTTTTCATCTGGGGTTTCCCGCAGCAGCAACCAGCAGAAATCAGCCATCATAGTGGTGTTCCATCTTCCTTGGTACCTTCTCTCTGCGTCCTTGATGTCCTGGTGAAACCTTTCACCTTGTTCTTCACTGTACGCCCCCAAGTTTTCGGGAAAGTAGTTCACATGGGAGTGCAAGAAATGGACTTTCAGGCTCATGTTACAGCCTTGTTCTTTGAAGGCATTGAGCATCCTGGCAACAATATCCTTATAGTTCTCATCCCGCCTGTTCCCCAAGAATTTGAGAACAACATCCTTGAAGGAATCCCAGGCTTCTTTTTCCTTCTCAGACATCGTTTCAGCGAATGCTCCATCTGAAATGAGTTTCCTTATATCAGGGCCAACAAACACTCCTTCCTTTAGCTTTGCTTCAAAAAGTCGGGGGAACTTTGAGCAAAGGTACCGAAAGCACTCACCATCTTTTGGAAGGGACTTGATGAATTGCTTAATGAGACCCAACTTAATGTGGAGAGGTGGTAATAGAATTTTATCACGAGGTACCAAGCTCTCATGAAGAACATTTTTCTCACCGGGTCTCAAATACTCCCGAATTGGCCAGTCTTTTTTCCCCCAGTGTAGGTCGCGGGCCCGGCTATCCCACAAGCAAAGGAAGCAGGGATATTTGGTGAAACCGGATTGCTGCCCTAATAGCATGGATAGAATTTTAAAGTCTCCACAAATCATCCACTTATGCTCATCATAACGAATCTTCTGAAGAATCAGGGCCAAATTCTCGTATTTTTCTTGGAGAATAACAGAATGAGCAATAGGAACTGAAGCGAATGTATTGCCATTATGAAGACGAACACCTTTTATGCTGTCTTTTGATGAATCAATGAATAGCCGCCATTCAGCAAGATCATACTTGAGTTTAAACTTTTCCATCACTCCGTATATATCGTTGCAAAATACCAAATCTTCCTCTTTGCTGAAATACTTCAAAAATTGTGTCTCGCGGTTGCGGTACCAATAAAAAGTTGTTCCTGGTGACAATAGATTTTTCTGTTTAAGCCGAGAACCTAGCAGTTGGGCAGCATCTTTTGGGAGTCCTAAATCCCGGACTAAATCATTCAATTCAGCTTGAGAGAAAAGTTCAGGTTTCGGATCTGGTTCAGTTTCAAACTCGGAAGTACTGGACTCATCGGGAAAAGCCATCTGATGAGTCTCATCATGATCAGAACCGTCCACACAAATATGATCCAAAGATTTTGGTGGTTCAGGCACAGGTACTTCGTTGCTATGAGGCATAGGCCTAATTGCTGAGGGAAGGTTGGGGTAACTTATTATGTTCTTATTTTTTAAGTTGTATCCCTTCACAATGCAAGAGCAAAAATAGCAGTCACTGCTGTGGTCTCTTTGTTCACGCCACATCATAGGTATTCCGAAACGAAATGCTTGTTTTTTACCTTTCATCCATAAGCGTAGATCTTCCTCACATGTCTTGCACACTTTGTGAGGAGCCCACGGTTTGTCTTGATCGCCTAACTTCAAACCGAAATAGGCGAAATATACTTTTTTAATAAATGCAGAAATGTTCCTCTGCCGCTTTTTCACGGTATATTCCCCACAAATAAAACAAAAACTGTCCGTAGAGTTGATGCAACCTCTGGCTCTGTGAGCCATCACAAATACACAGCACTGCAAACTACAACTGTAGTGAACCACCTCGGAATAAAGCTGGATTACGACTGAGCAAACAAAAGGTAATAATGAACTTGCAAGAAACAGAAATTTGACAGGAACGTTCATGTCGCAACCACCGTGTTTGAGCGAGAGCGAACGAGGCGAGGCGAACAGGAAAGAACATGCGCCAGCGCGAGTACTGGATTTAGCCCCCCGCCTCCCAATTGTCCTGTTAATGTATAAAATGAATACAAAACACTCTAAAATATCATGAGGGAGTGTTTCTAGTTAGTTAACCATTACAACCTCTATTTTGGGCCAAGAAAATAAACTGCAGTCGGCTAAAAAGAAATTATGTGAACATTCCTTATATGGGTAAGAAATCTAATTTTGCAAGAAAACGTGACGTGATGGAACATTTTGGCTATTTTTCCTGGATTCAGCACCCCAAAATCTATAGGAATCAGTTGCAAAACTGGAGGCAGTTTTTTGGTAGTGTACCTGTGTTATCAACCAAAGATTTAATACTAAAAAATGAAAGGTCATGCATTTGGGCTGCAAAGTCCCAAGGGAGCAGATGGTACAGGCAGTGAAGTACTTCAATGCATGAAAAAAGAACAGAACCTTGGAATGTATTGTATCAGATAATCTTAAAGTGGCCAAACAGGTAGGAAAGGCAACTACAAAACCCAGAAGGATGCTTGGGTGCATAGGGAGAGGAATGGCCAGCAGGAAGAAGTGCAGAGACCTCATTTGGAGTGCAGTATACATAGTAACATAGTATAGGACAGCAGATAAAGACCAGTATGGTCCATCTAGTCTCCCCAGCAAGGCAGCAAGAGTAGGTGCACTTGCTGCTCCGTGAAGGTCACTCCTTCCCATGCCTTTGTTTAGGGGTGTACCCACCGCTCTGTGTAGGTCACCCCTATTTGTTCAGATATAAGAGATAGTTATGCTTATTTTGATTTTATCCTGTTGCTTTAAAGGGATCCACTGTATCTGTCCCATGCCATTTTGAATTCTGTCATTGTGTTTGCCCCCATCACTTCCATCGGGAGGGCATTCCAAGCATCCACTACACTTTCAGTGAAAAGTATTTCCTGACATTGCCTTTCCATTTACCCCCTTGCAGCTTCATGTTATGCCCTCTAGTTTTACAGCTTTCCCGCCTTTGAATGAGGTTTGTTTGTTCACTAATATTCTTTAAGTATTTAAAGGTCTGAATCATATCTCTCCTGTCCCTCCTCTCCTCCAGAGTGTACATATTTAGGTCTTCAAGTCTCTTCTCATAAGTCTTCTGACGCAGGCTCCAAATCATTTTGGTTGCCTTCCTCTGAACTGCTTCCAGCCTTTTTATATCCTTTGCAAGATACGGTCTCCAAAACTGAACACAATATTCGGAGTGAGGCCTCACCATCGACTTGTACAGTAGCATTAGTACCTCTTCCTTTCCGCTGGTAATTCTATGGATGCAACCCAGAATCCTTCTGACTTTTGCCACTACCTTGTCACACTGTTTCACCACCTTGAGATGGTCAGAAACAATCACTCCAAAGTCCTTCTCCTGGTCCGTGCACACCAACCTCTCGCCCCCTATCGCATACAGTTCCCTTGGATTTCTGCTTCCTAAGTGCATGACACTGCACTTCTTCAAATTAAATCTTAACTGCCAAGCATTAGACTATTCTTCAAGCTTTTGTAGATCTTTCCTCATGTTCTCCACTCCATCAGGGGAGTCCACTCTGTTGCATATTTTTGTGTCATCTGCAAAAAGACAAGCTTTTCCATTCAGCCCTTCGGCAGTATCACTCATGAATATATTAGACAGTACTGGTCCCAGGACTGAGCCCTGGGGCACATTGCTAATTACCTTCCTTTTATCAGAGTGAGTTTCGTTTACCGTCACCTTCTGTCATCTGTCAGTTAATCAATTTCTGATCCAGTTCACCATCTTGGGACCCATCCCCAAGCTGTTGAGTTTATTGATAAACTTCCTATGAGGAACAGTATCAAAGGCTTTTCTGAATCTAGGTAGATCACATCCATCGCATGCCCTTGATCTAGTTCTCTGGTCACCCAGTCAAAGAACTCAATCAGATTTGTTTGCCAAGATCGTCCTTTGGTAAAACCATGTTGCCTCAGATCATGTAATCTGTTGGTTTCAAGGAAGTCCACTATTCGCTCTTTCAGGAGTGCCTCCATTACTTTTCCTGCCATCAAGATAAGGCTTACTGGCCTGTAATTTGACACTTCCTCCCTATTACCACTTTTGTGGAGAGGTACCACATCAGCCCTTCTCCATCCTGTGGAACTTCTCCTGTCTCCGAGGATCTATTAAAAACATCTTTTAACAGCCCTGCAATAACCTCTAGGAGCTCTTTTGGTATCCTGGGATGTATCCCATCTGGTCCCATAGACTTGTCCACTTTCAGTTTTGGAAGCTGTTCTAACACATCATCTTTTGTGAATGGTTTGATATCTATTCCATTCCCTTTTGTATATTTGTCAATCACAGGTTGTCCTTCTCCAGGATTTTCTGTAGTGAAAACAGAGCAGAAGTATTTGTTTAGCACTTTTGCTTTTTCAGTGTCACTTTCCACGAATCCTTTCCCAGCACTTTTGAGTCTTGCAAGTCCACCTCTGATTTTCTTCCTCTCCTGAATATACCTGAAAAAGGTTTTGTCACCTCACTTCCCATCTTTAGCCATCTTTTCTTCTGCCTTTGGTTTAGCTATCCTTATTTCTCTTTTTGTCTCCTTTAGTTTGATCTTATATTCTTTTCTGTGTTCCTCTGTCTGTGAGCGTCTGAATTTTGTGAAAGCTGTATTTTTTGCCTTTATTTGTGCAGCCACTTCTTTGGAGAACCAAATAGGTTTCCTTTTCCTCTTGTTTTTATTTACTTTCCTTATGGATGTATCTGTTGCACCTTTTATTGCCTCTTTTAGTTGAGCCCATTGCAATTCCACTTCCCTTATCCCCTCCCACCCTACCAAATCCTCCTTCAGGTACTTGACCATTTTGCTGAAGTCAGCGTTTTTGAAGTCTAGGATGCTCACACGGGCACCCATCTGAATATTTGACACACTATTTCCGTTGGTGAGCATTAAATATAGCACGGAGCTCTCCCTGGTCAGTTCTATCACCATTTGTTTAAGTAATTCATCTTGGAAGGCATCCACAATTTTTTTACTTATTTCCAGATTTGCAGAAGGAACACCCCAATCCACATTGGGTAGATTAAAGTCACCCAATATGATCATTTTCCCCTTCATGGCTATCTTTGCAATATCAACAATCAATTCGCTATCCATTTCTTCGGTTTGAGTTGGAGGCCTGTAGACGACACCAGTATGCATGACAATGCCATCTTCCCTTTCCAACACAATCCAGAGCACTTCTTCTTTTCCCCATGTCTCCTGCATTTCAGCAACTTTAATATTGTTTTTGACATACAGGGCTACTCCTCCTTCTTTTCTACCATCTCTATCTCTTCTAAATAGTTTATAGCCAGCTACGGCTATATCCCATACATGTGACTCATTAAACCATATTTCTGTAATGGCCACAATGTCCAAGTCCATTTCCACCATTAGAGCTTCCAGATTAGGAACTTTGTTGGCTAGGCTTTGAGCATTTGTACTCATTGCTTTCCAGCATTTGTTGAATGGTTTACCTGCCTTTTGCATGGATTTTGTTCTACACGCCCGTTCCCTCTTGTCATTGATGTGTTGTTCAAAAATGTAGCTGTTTTCAATGATGTACTGAACTTGTCCTTCTCCATCCGTCACCCTCTTTCCCTAGTTTAAATGCCTGTCCACATGCTGTCTTAATTTTTCACTTAGGATCCTTTTCTCTGCGGTGGAGAGATGTAGTCCATCAGTACTGTATAGTCTCTTGCTGATCCATATGTTTCCCCAGTCACCTATATATCTAAATCCTTCTTGTTTGCATCAGGTTTGGAGCCATGTATTGACATTGTTTATGCGATGTAGCCTTTCTGCCCCCTTACCATGAGCAGGTAGAACTTCTGAGAATGCTATAGTGTTAGCAATGGACTTGAGTTTCTCTCCCAGAGTCTGGAAGTCCCTTTGAACTGCAGAGGCACTGTTTCTAGCCAGATCATTTGTACCCAAGTGGATGACAATATCAGTTTTGGAGTGCTCACTTTCTGCACTAACTATACCAACAATTTGGTTTGTATTCCTAAAGGCTGAAGAGCCTGGGAGGCATTTGACCATCCCCTCTCTTTTGAGCTGTGTTCCCTAGTTGGTGCCTCTGATGATGGAATCTCCAAGGAGTAGTAGTTTTCTGTGTTGTGATTTTTTCTTCCCATTTGGTACATTATCTGTAGATTTGGCATTAAGTCTATCATTTAAGGGCTGTTCAATTTCCAAGTTTCCATGGATTGGGAACTCTTATTATCCAAGGCAGAGAAGGCATTATGCATATATTATTATCTCTTGATGTATAGGGTGTCTCTGTGTTACTGGTCAGAACCTACCAGAGCCCATTGTTCCTGGGCTTGTGATTCTTTGTGGAAGCGGTGATGGATTTTGTTCAGTTTGTACCCTAGAGGAGGTGTGTTTAATTGCAGTTAATTTTTCCCTTAGTAGAATTCATTCTTTATGCATAGCAGCTAACTTGAGGCATATAGGGCAAGCTGTTAGGTTCTAAATGATTCATCTCAGAATGAAAGCACCACAGTTATTGCATTGAATACATGACATTCTGACTCAGCTGTCCTAGGAGGAGAAAAGGAGAACAAGTGGGTGTAACATCTAATTAAAGGACAGATGCCAATGTTTATGATGACTTTATAGGCAATGCAATCCAGGGGTGGGTGGGTGGGAACCTAAGGGTCCCTGCTAGTAGGCCTTCTATGAACTGAGGTCACACTCAGATATCTGATTTAAAGCCTTAGCTGAGTGTGTAGTCTCTTAAAGTTCAAACTGGTTCAAGTATTTGGTCAATGGTAGCGCAGCTTTAATTTAATTAGCCCCACCCTGTAAGGCAGGCTTGCAACAGACAAAGGAAACTGAAAAATTCAAACTGAAATCCCACTGCTATGTATCAGCCTACTAAGCAAAGGTCCCTGTAACCTTAAAATGATACCTCTGCTGCAAAATTAAGTAGGAGACCTAACTAGAAGACCAGATCTAGCTGTAAGTCTAAAATCAATGTATATTTCTGTTCCAAGTAGCTATATATCACAAGTGTCCCTGGCCAGTAGGCCTTCTATGAACTGAGGGCATACTCAAATATCTGATTTAAAGACTATACAAGGAACATAGGCAGGCTGAAGATTCCTGAAAACCTATATTCAATAGGTAAAATTTATAAAAAAAACAGGTAATGGTAAAGTTTGAAAGCCTTAGCCGAGTGTGTAGTCTCTTGAAGTTCTGATGAGCAGTTCTGGAGATCCACTTTCACAAGGATAAAACAGGATAGAGTTGGCCCAGAGGGTGCTACTAAAATCGTCAGTGACCCTCATCATAAAGCATATAGGGATATGCTTAAAGAGCTCAATATGTATACTTTGGAGGAAAGGGGGGAGACGGGTGATATGTTAAAGACATTTAAATACCTCCTTGGAATAAATGCACAGGACATACCTTCTTCCAATTGAAAAGAAGCTATGGAATGAAGTGTCATAAGATAAAGATGAAAGAGAATAGCTTCAGGAGTAATCTGATGAAATATTCCTTTATGGAAAGGATGATAAATGCATGGAATAGCCTCCCAGTAGAGGTGGTGGAAACAAGAACTGTATATGAATTAAAAAAAACATGGTACAAATAAAGAGGATCTCTGAGGGAGAGGAAGGGATTGTAGAACAGTAGTTCTTATGGATGGGCAGACTGGATAGACCATATGGTCTATATATGCCAAAGTTTTCTATGCCATCATGAAAAAGGGACATTAAGGAGGAGCATTAGAGAAGGCAATGAAACCATATACATTCTGAAATTTTCTTTTGCATATAAAAAATGAATTAAATTCATGCCTTTCTCAGAAGTTCAAGGTGAATTACGTTCAGGTATATTCCTATCCTGAGAGGGCTTATAATTTAAGGAGAGTATAATCAGGGGCAGTAGCCAGTGCAAATTGTGATATATGCCGTCAATAAAATGCTTTGAACTTTACAGATGGCTTAATGAGGCATTTTCTCTAGCAAGCAAAACAGAAATATCAAGACATTTAAAGCATTTGCAGAAATAGTCAAGCTTAAGTAGTCTGCCTATTTTGAGATAACTTGCTTTCTCTATCTGGGCTGTAGCTAAGAAGCGAAGCAGAGTGACTCATAATTTATATGCTAATTCCAGAATCTATATACACATATGTATTCACACTCTAAAATTGATGCCTTTGAATTATGGTGCTGGCAATGAATACTGTACATATCAGGGACTTCCTAAAGAACAAACCAGTCAGGATAGAGTTGGTCCAGGAGGAGTACTAGAGGAGATCAAACTTAAGCTTTACTTAGAAGCATCAAAATGGCAGATGAAATTTAATGTGGACAAGTGCAAGGTTATGCACCTAGGGAAGAACAACCCAAACTATGGTTACACGATGCAAGGTTCCACATTAGGAACCACCATCCAGGAAAAAGATTTAGGCGTCATTGTGGATACCATTTTAAAACCCTCAGCCCAGTGTGCAGCGGCGGCCAAGAGAGCAAATAGAATGCTAGGTATGATAAGGAAAGGAATGGAAAATAAAACAAAAGATATTATAATGCCTCTATATCGTTCCATGGTGAGACCGCACCTTGAATATTGTGTGCAATTCTGGTCGCCGTATCTTAAAAAGGATATAGCAATTTTAGAAAAGGTACAGAGAAGAGCCACCAAAATGGTAAAGGGGATGGAAGGATACTCCTATGAAGAAAGGCTAAAAAGGTTAGGACTCTTTAACCTGGAAAAGAGACGGCTGAGGGGAGATATGATAGAAGTCTATAAATTAATGAATGGAGTGGAACGGGTAAACGTAGATCGATTGTTTACCTTATCAGAATATAGAAAGACTAGGGGACATGCAATGAAGCTACAGGGTAAACTATTTAAGACTAATAAAAGAAAATATTTTTTCACTCAATGTGTAATCAAACTCTGGAATTTGTTACCGGAGGATGTAGTAAAGGCTGTTAGTGTAGCTGGGTTTAAAAAAGGTTTGGACAAGTTGCTGGAGGAAAGGTCCATAAACCATTATTAAGAAGTGACCGAAGATATCAATGCTTGACCCAGTACAAGCATTGTGGAACTTGTGTCTCTTGGGGAAACTGCTAGGTACATATGACCTAGATTGGCCACTGTTGGAAACAGAATACTGGGCTTGATGGACCTTATGTTCTTATGTTCTTAGGCTCAGATGACAAGACTTTGACTTTCATACTTTGGACACATCATGCAAAGAGAGAGATTGTTAGAGACAGACATCATGCTTGGCAAGGTAGAAAGTCAATGCAAAAGAGGAAGGCCAGCAATGAGATGGATTGATACAATAACAGCACTTGTAGGTGCCACTCTATCAACAATGAGCCACCTGACTGAAGACCTAACACAGTTTAAGTCAACCATCCAGAGGGTCGCCATTAGTTGACAATGACTCGACGGCACTCAACAACAACAAGCCAGTGCAATTAAAGTGGCTGACTGGCATTGCTTTACATTATGCCTGGATATCAGTATCGGGGATGGGGGAGCATGGTTAGCCAGCTGCACTGAACAGCCCGTATAATGATTTAGCTATCTGGTCAGTTGTGATATTCAGCCACTGGCCAGATAGCTAAACCGGCTACAGTTGGGCCTTCTTTCTTTTTGGTCTAACCTTAGCTGATTTGGGTTAATCAGTTAGCGGTTTAATATCACAACTGACCAGTTAACCATTGGTGCTGCTCCCTCTTCACCCCCATGCTAAATGTTCAGCGGCATAAACTGGGTATGTGCCAATGAATATCCTGCTCAGCAGAATCAATGCAGTTAGCATATCTGCTAACCACGTTAATCCCTTGGAATGTATTTATTTATTTATTTAACATCTTTTTGTATACCGTCTTTCTACTAGTCAAGACGGTTTCCAGAGAACTGAGTGCAGTTAAGTTAAACACTAAAACAATAAAGTGCACATTACAAAGAACATTTGATTTAATAGTTATTTAACATCAAACAGTTTAGGGTTTCCCTATTTACAGTTATATTCTTTGAATGGTTTGGGAAGCTTAACTATTTACAAGGTGCAACAGGTTTGCATAGCGTGGCGTTCAATGTTCCTTGATTGTTCCATAATACTCTTGAAATAGCATAGTCTTTAGGTTTTTGCGGAATTGGCTGGTTAGCTGGATGGATCTGATTTGAGGTGACAGCGAGTTCCAAATGGTGGGAGCGTATAGTGAGAAGACTCTATGATTTGTTCTCTGGCTGTATAGGGGTTTGTCGGTGGGTATTTCAAGCATGTTGATCTTAGATTTTCTCCTGGGTCTAACGGAGTTGTTGCTTGCTAGTAGTAGAGAGAGGCTGACAGCTCCCTATTTATTTATTTGGTTTTATATAGCGCACTATTTCAAAATCAGCACGGTTTACAAGGAACAGGTAGCAATGCTTTACATAGAACAGAATAACAACATTAGATAATAAACTAAACAGGTTTGTCAACTTGGGTAACAGGATAACTATTTACAGGATGGTTAGAAGACTATGCGGTAGGTGTGTCTGAGATCTGGCAGGTGGGATCAGAGCAGAGGTGTGTCTGAGATCTGGCAGGTGGGATCAGAGCAGAGCTATGTGATATAAGCTTTCACCTGAAGGGGTGGAGAGTTAAGTGCTTTGGGCAAGGCCACAAGGAGCAACAATGGGATTGGTACCTAGTTTCCCTGGTTTCAAGCCACTGCTCTAACCATTAGGCTACTCCTCCACTCAGCTAAAGAAGCTGTACTTTTTAGCTGAGTAGTCTTGATTTATTAAGATAATGAAATTCTAATTTTCTATTACATTGCTCTTCCAATCAGCAAAAAAACAATTTTTGCTTTTTATGTTCCCTTAAAAGAGTTTGTTTTTCTTTCTTTAACTTTCTAATTATCTGAATATGTTCACAATGAAAGGCTTTATGAGTTGGTAATTCACTAGACCACAATATGGTCTAAATATGTATTTAATATGTACAGCATTACTTGTTAGCTTTCTTGGTCTTCCAGAAGCACTAAATATGCTGCAGAACTTCAAATGTGTACAGTGTGATAGTAATTGAGACCAATAAACATTTTTAGAGTGTGAATGCAAATGTGTATGTAAATACTGGAATTAGCATATAAATTATGAGTCACTCTGCTTCACTTTTTAACTACAGCCCAGACAGAGAGAACACGTTATCTCAAAATAGGCAGATGACTTAAACTAGACTATTTCTGCAAATGCTTTAAATGCCTTGATGTATAAGGAACGGTGCATTTGTTTCTGTTTTGCTTACTAGAGCAAATGCCTCATTGAGCCATCTGTAAAGTTCAAAGCATTTATTGATGGCATACATCGCAAAAATATGTTGCTTCAGAAAAACAGCTTGTCTAACTGAGGCTTTTCACATGACATTTGCTTAAAACAATATCTGGACACGCTATGGAAGTGTCTGTTTTATGGCTAGAGCAAGTATACACCTGGCTTGTCCACCTGCTCTGAAAATCTCAGTTTAGTTTATATGAGAGAGTTTTCTGTGGTCTCACTTGTCAATGACTGCAATATTTTCCTAGCAAGATTGGGATGGTTTAACTTGGAAAGAGAGCACAGGAGTTTATGATGTTTTTTTTGAATTTCTACATTTTACCTCTCGGGTTCTCCTGTTTAATAGCATATGTCTTTTCCAATACATCTGGAATAGGAACCTGCTTATGTGTTTTCAGTGTTCCCCATCTGAAAGGAAGGAGGTCAATTGTAGGGAGATAATTAGGATAGAAATCTTGGATATCATTTGAGCTATAAATTAAATTATTTTATTCAAAAAGAGAGACTTAGGGGCATTGATTTTCAGTAGACTTCCTAACAGAAAAGATGCTGTACATGCGTAACTTCATGCACGAACAAAACAATATGATCCAGGTATGGAGAAAGGTAAGCAGAATGATAATAGGGAATGGGTGACTCTCCTGAGGAAAGGTTAAAAAGGTTATGGCTCTTCAGCTTGGAGAAGAGACGTCTGAGGGGAGATATGATAGAGGTCTATAAAATACTAAGTGGAGTGGAACAGGTAGACACAAATTGATTGTTTACTCTTTCAAAAAATACAAGGACAAGAGGACACACCACAGAGTTACAAAATAGTATGTTTAAATAGTAGAAAAGATTATTTCTCTCAACATATAATTAATCTTTTGTACTTATTGCCAGAAGATGTGCAGATAGTGTAACTGGGTTTAAAAAAGCAGATAGTATAACTGGGTTTAAACAAGGTTTGGACAAATCTTTGGAGAAAAGTCTATAAACCATTATGAAGATAGTCCAAGAGAAAACCACTGCTTATCCCTGGGGATAAATAGCATGGGAATGGCTAATTTTGAAATGTGTTAGGTACTTGTGGCCTGGATTGACCACTGTTGAACACTGGGGTTCATGGACCTTTGGTCTGACCCAGTATCTTATGATCTCTCTAAAACTCCTTTTTTTGTGTAGACAGATTCATTTGTACTATGAAATGAAGTATGCACTTTTTAGGTGGCTTAAATTTATTTAAGCACGCTTAGAGGCATGTTTACTAAAGGTTTTAATATGTTTTAATGAAATGAACATGTTAAGTGTCCACAGCCGTTTTATTTCTATGGGCATTGTTACCCTTAACGTATATTAATTTCTTTAACAATGTTAACCTTTATTGAACATTCCCCTTACAGGTTTGTATATAAAGAAAATATATCACTTTTTTAACATTAGTTCACAATTTACTAACCTACGTAGAGTGCAAATCATAGGCAAGATTTTTGCCACGTTCCTGGCTGCAGTACCTGATGATGGCAGGCCCCCCCAACCTCAGTGCATATCATTTCCAGGGGCCAGAGAGTCTTATAAAATAATAAATCCCTCCACCCTACAGAACCCCACTCTGGAATCAAGCATGGAACATGGTAGATTTCCTAGGCCCACAGCTTTGTTTAAAAATAAAGTTTAAATTCCTAAAGCCATGGCCCTACAACCACCTTCATTCCCTCTCTATATTTCATAAATATTTAGAACATAACAAAATAAGACATGCCATACTGGGTCAGACCAAGGTCCATCAAGCCCAGTATCCTGTTTCCAACAGTGGCCAATCTAGGTCATCCTTACCTAGCAGTTTCCCCAAAAGACACTGTACTGGGTCAAGCATTGATATCCTGGGTCCCTTCTTAATAATGGTTTATGGACCTTTCCTCCAGGAATTTGTCCAAACCTTTTTTAAACCCAGCTACACTAATAGCCTTTACTACATCCTCCGGTAACAAATTCCAGATTTTGATTACACGTTGAGTGAAAAAATATTTTCTTTTATTAGTCTTAAATAGTTTACCCTGTAGCTTCATTGCATGTTCCCTAGTCTTTCTATATTCTGATAACGTAAACAATCGATCTACGTTTACCTGTTCCACTCCATTCATTAATTTATAGACTTCTATCATATCTCCCCTCAGCCATCTCTTTTCCAGGTTAAAGAGCCCTAACCTTTTTAGCCTTTCTTCATAGGAGTATACTTCCATCCCCTTTACCATTTTGGTGGCTCTTCTCTGAACCTTTTCTAATAACTCTATATCCTTTTTAAGATACGGCGACCAGAATTGCACACAATATTCAAGGTGCGGTCTCACCATGGAACGATATAGCGGCATTATAATATCTTTTGTTTTATTTTCCATTCCTTTCCTTATGATATCTAGTATTCTATTTTCTCTCTTGGCTGCCGCTGCACACTGGGCCGCGGGTTTTAACATGTTATCCACAATGACGCCTAAATCTTTTTCCTGGGTGGTGGTTCCTAATGTGGAACCTTGCGTTGTGCAACCATAGTTTGGGTTGTTCTTCCCTAGGTGCATAACTTTGCACTTGTCCACATTAAATTTCATCTGCCATTTTGATGCCCAGTCTTCTAATTTATCAAGATCCTCTTGCAATTTTCCACAATCCTCTTGGGTTTTAACAACTTTAAATAGTTTTGTGTCATCTGCAAATTTGATAACCTCACTCGTTATCCCACTTTCCAGGTCATTTATGAATATGTCAAAAAGCAGCGGACCCAGCACAGAACCCTAGGGTACATCACTATTCACCTTTCTCCATTGGGAAAATTGGCCATTTAGCCCAACCCTCTGCTTTCTATCTTTTAACCAGTTCTTGATCCACAGTAGTACACTGCCTCCTATCCCATGACTCTTTAGTTTTGCCAAAAGTCTCTGATGAGGGACCTTGTCAAAGGCTTTCTGAAAGTCCAGATACACTATATCAACCGACTCACCTTTGTCCACCTGTTTATTCACACTTTCAAAAAAACATAACAGATTAGTAAGACAAGATCTTCCTTGTCTAAAGCCATGTTGGCTGTCTCCCATTAGGCCATGACTATCTACATGTTCAGTAATTTTATTCTTTATGATGTTTTCTACCATTTTTCCCGGTACTGACGTGAGGCTCACTGGTCTGTAGTTTCCCGGATCACCCCGGAACCCTTTTTAAAAATTGGTGTTACATTGGCGATCCTCCAATCTTCAGGTATTAGAGATGATTTTAATGATAGTTCACAGATTACTAATAGCAGGTCTGCAATCTCATATTTCAGTTCTTTCAACACCCTTGGATGTATACCATCTGGCCCAGGTGATTTGCTACTCTTCAGTTTATCTAATAGTTGTAATACATCTTCCCGATGTATCGATATTTCCTTCAATTCTTCCGCACCTTTAAATACCATTTCAGTCATGGGTAACATCCCTACATCTTCCTCAGTAAAGACCGAAGCAAAGAATTCATTCAGTCTCTCCGCTATCGCCTTGTCGCCTCTTAGTGCCCCTTTAACTCCTCTATCATCTAATGGACCAACTGACTCTCTCACAGGTTTTTTGCTACTAATGTACTTGAAAAAATCTTTATTTCGTGTTTTTGCTTCCATAGCAAGTTTCTTCTCAAATTCTCCCTTTGCCTGCTTTATCAATGCCTTGCATTTGGCTTGCCAGTGCTCGTGCTGTTTCCAGGTTTCGTCGTTTGGCTCTTTTTTCCATTTCCTGAAAGATGCTTTTTTGGCAACAACAGCCTTTCTAATCCCCTTTAAACCATGCTGGCAGTTTTCTTGACTTCCTTCCACTTTTCTTAAAGCGTGGAATACAGCTGGTCTGGGCTGCCAAGATAGTATTTTTCAACAACACCCAAGCTTGATGTAAGTCTTTAACCTTTGCAACTGCTCCTTTTAGTTTTTTCTTAACGATTTTCCTCATTTTATCATAGTCTCCCTTTCAAAAGTTAAAAGGTAGTACTGTGGATTTCCATACTATCCCTCCTCCACTAATTAAATCAAAGGCGATCATGCTATGATCACTATTGCCAAGTGGCCCCAACACCCTTTTCTCTTGCACTAGATCTGGTGTTCCACTAAGGACTAGGTCTAATATGGCTTCCCCTCTGGTCGGTTCATGAACCAGCTGCTCCAAGAAGCAGTCATTTATGTCATCTAGAAACTTTATCTCCCTAGCATGTCCTGCCGTGACACTGACCCAGTCGATACCGGGGTAATTGAAATCACCCATTATTATTACTGCGCTGTAACTTTTGTTAGCTTCCTTGATTTCTTTGAGCATTTCATCATCCATTTGTTCATTCTGGCCCGGTGGTCGATAGTACACCCCCACTGCCATCACCTTCCCCTTTTTACATGGAGTTTCAATCCATAGAGACTCTACAGCAAATTGTGTTTCCTGCAAAACTTTAATCCTTTCTGACTCAATGCCCTCTCTAACATAGAGCGCAACCCCTCCACCAATTTGATCAGCTCTATCATTACGATATAGTTTGTACCCAGGTATCACAGTGTCCCACTGGTTGTCCTCCTTCCACCATGTCTCTGATATTCCAATCATATCTATCCTCTCATTTAGTGCTATATATTCTAACTCTCCCATCTTATTTTATAGACTTCTAGCATTAATAAGGCTATTGGTAGACATGGGTAATTTGGGATCTTTAAACTCTGTCTGCTCCATACTCGAGGGCATTTGGGCTACTTTACTCTTTTTTTGGAACCTCTCTGCTTTTGGTAGTATCCTTCAAGGATACATTCTTCCGAACCATCTGCTCTTGGGCGACTGTTGGCTTTCTCCTATTATCTAGTTTAAAAGCTGCTCTATCTCCTTTTTAAAGGTTAATGCTAGCAGCCTGGTTCCATCCCGGTTAAGGTGAAGCCCATCTCTTCGGAAGAGCCCCTCCTTTCCCCAGAATGTTCCCCAGTTCCTAACAAATCCAAACCCCTCATCTCTGCACCATTGTCTCATCCACGCATTGAGACTCCGGAGCTCTGCCTGCCTTTTGAGTCCTGCACGTGGAACGGGAAGCATTTCGGAGAACGCTACCCTGGAAGTTCTGGATTTCAACTTCCTACCTAAAAGCCTAAATTTAGCCTCTAGAACCTCCCTACCACATTTTCCTATGTCATTGGTACCGACATGTACCAAGACAGCAGACTCCTCCCCAGCACTATCTAAGACCTTATCTAGGTGGCACGTGAGGTCCGCTACCTTCGCACCAGGCAGGCATGTTACCAGGCGATCCTCACGTCCACCAGCCACCCAGCTATCTACATGCCTAATGATCGAATCACCAACTATAACGGCTGTCTTAACCCTTCCCTCATGGGCACATGGCCCTGGAGAAACCTCCTCAGTGTGAGAGGGTTTTACATCACCTGGAGGACAGGTCCTAGTTACAGGATCACTTCCTGCCCCACCAGGGTGATGCTCTCCTGTCACGTGACCTCTCTCCTCCATGGCAACAGGGATGCTGCCAGACTGGAGGTGGGACTTCAGGACTATATCCCTGTAGGTCTCGTCTATGAACCTCTCTGTCTGTCTTATGTTTTCCAAGTCTGCTACTCTAGCCTCTAGAGAATGGACTCGTTCCCTGAGAGCAAAGAGCTCCTTGCACCTAGTGCACACGTAAGACCTCTCACCAACTGGGAGAAAATCATACATGTGACACTCAATGCAAAAGACTGGAAAGCCCCCACCTCTGATAGAGCACTAGGGGGCAGAATTGGTCAGTATTCAGGATCATTGCTGAGAGGCAAATAACAATTGCTCCTGCAACTTTCAGATAATATTCAGTTCTTGGTGAGTGAAAGTACTTGGGTGAAAGAAGGTTCCTTGGAATACCCCATGGCACATTTTTGTACATCTTAATGGGATGGGGATATGATTTGACTACCTTCTTACCACATTGGAGCCTCAGAATGGGACTGAGGAAGGGTGTACCCTATTAGACAACAATAGACTGACGTAGGCATGCAGGAAGGGTATCACTGTGTGGATGGTAGCAATGGCCCTGGGAGTTTCCATCTTGTTTTTAAACCAGGCCTTGGGGAAGAGGGTTATGAGGGAGGCTTTTTTCTTTTTTCTTTGAACAACACGCTGGCCATTTTAAAATACCCCTGGGAGAATCAGTTCACATGTTCACTGCTCTTAAACATGTGAATTGTTTGGAAACCCGTATAGCCATCCAAGTTTAGCACCCTTGTTCTATATAAATTTCTTGCTTCATGTTATATGTAAACTGCTCTGACTTTTATGATAGGGTGGTATAAAAAAACCTGTTAAATAAATAAATAATAATTAAAAAAAAAATATATATATATATATATATATGTGTGTGTGTGTTAGGAAGCCAGTACTCCCATAGGTAAAGTTAACTACAACCCCCCCTCCTCCCCAGCGGAGTACTTTATTTTGAAGGCCCAACAGCAAATTTAACTGTTAACATAATCCCTTTGAGCCAATGTGCTTAGATTTGGTTTCTTGGTGACTGGAATTTAGCACAGTTGAGTGGTTGATCTGAGATAAACTGAGGAAGAATTTCACAAGATGCAGTTACCCTGCTCAAGAAATGGGAACTAAAGAAAATATGCATTGTACCTAAAGAAGAAATAACTATAATCTCTTAAGAGCGGTGTAGCTCTTTCTAACACCCAAGAACTTTAAGAGATGTCTGAAAAGCAGTAGATCATCATCTGTACTATAATCACTTAATCATACTCATGTTATACTGTAACTCCACATTTGTTTAAGGCTTCTACATATATTTTAATGTTATTGTTTGTTAAGTTTCTTGTAACTCGCTTTGACTTGTAAATGAAGTGAGATTAAAAAGGCTAAATAAATAAATAAAATACATTTTTTATAAAATGCACACATGTTCTACCCAAATTCTACCCCAGAACACTCCCACATGCTGGATGCCTTCTTGTCATGTAGCAGCAGAGCGCAGACAAACCAATGATACCAGGAGTCTGTTCAGAAGGTCCAAATCATTTATTTGTGCACAAGTCTCAAGCAGAATCAAATTCAAAATGGCTGAGCAATGGCTGTTAGTGAAACAACAACTTTTATAGCTTTCTTTCCCATTCTAGACATAGGCAAACTTTTCATTGGTCCCGGTAACCCCTCGTACACCTTCTATTGGTCCCCGGTACCGATATGGCTATCCAATTAGGACTCTGGTCTGGGCTCAGCATCTGCTTACCCCCCTTCTAGTCCCAATTACAATGGTCAGTTCTTCCAACTTAGATACTTCTCTCCTCCAAGGTCACTTAGCTAGCTAGAACATGTGGGAAAGCGGGGCACTGTAACTTTTCTTTCAGCAGTGTTAATTAATTCCATAGAAGCTGTGCTCTCTTATCACTACCAATTAAACTCATTTTTCTATATTTTCTAAGTTTCGATTCTGCTTAGCTAAGCCTGATTATGCTTAGTTAAGTTTCAATTCTATGGTAGCAGCATATTGGGGGATGTGTAATTCCTTTGGGCCTCTCCACAGGCTTCATTTACAGGTCAAGCTACTCAGGCCTGTCTGCTTATTTCAGACCTCATGGATCATAGGCCTTCGCCTACCACAGTCAAACTGTATACTTTTAAGCATGTAACTCCTAGGCTAATTTTATGTAGGCCTTTTCAGTAGCAAGATGGCTTCTTCGTAGGACATGACTTCTGGATCTCCTGCCCACTGTGGTTTCTGTTTTCCCAAAGTGGTTCTGTTTTGTTGAGTAATGTGCCAGAGAAAAAGGAAATCCAAGAACGTACCTCTTGATTTGCAACAACCTCCTTTGTGGATGCAGATTACCTTAAGGGCTTTTGGAGTTTAGAGCACTGGTGGATCAAATGCAACTATAGCAAGTTTGGTGCCGAGACCAATGTCAGATCTGAGCATTGATGAGATTTCTCTAAACCCCGAAGATTGTGCTGTGCTGTCGTGACCCAGAAGTGATTCCCACATTGGTGCTGCGTTCTCTGCAGATGCCCTCTTGTGGTGATGCCTGATTTCTGTTTGTTTTCTGGGAAGGTCTGTAATAATTTAGTCCCATAAAAATCTGGCTGCTGAGTTCATTCTCCCATTTTTTCTTCTTTTCTTATAATTTTCCTGGTTATTGAAAATGTAATTGTCTGTATTTTCATCGCTGAATTTCTTTTCATTCTTGTATTTGTAATGAGAGAAATTTTGCACATTTAAAAAGACCTTTATGCATGAAAAATCCTTTATAAAATTGCCCCCATACTATATAACAGTATACTTTTTCTGGTACATTAAACAAGTCTCATAGGGGTATGTTTACTAAACCGCGGTAAAGGATCAGTCTTTTACGTGCGTTAATGGCAGTGATAAGGGGTTAATAAGACCAACTGCCAAAGGGTTAACTAAATCAATATACACCAATATGTCACAAATGCCTTAATGAACTGTGCAATAATTAATTGTTAAAAAGGTTGGTGGATAAGGTTTTGAATATTAGTGGATAAATGGTGTTTATTAAGGGTAATGGTGTATAGTGATAAGGGGTTACCATGTGGTAAGTGTTCTGGGAGTGTTAGAAGCGTTCTGGCATTAAGGTGTGCTAGTGGACACTTAGCGGGCAGTATTAGGACATTAAGGGATGGTAGTGGATACATACCGTGTGGTAATAGCACATGCTATGCGAAGGTGTTTGGCATGCACCTTAATGCAGAAAAGCCACTGAAATGCTGAAAGGGTGGCAGGGAAGCCATTGGAGTAGGTATGGATGCAAGCGCAATTGGTAGCTGATGGAGTTGACTTACCTGATGCTTGGCAATGTGGCAGTATGAGCACATTGCCAAGCATGAGCATGTTTGACCATACAGCAGGTCTATGCTGTTGATTAGACAAGATAGGTGACTGCCTAGTGATGAAGGTCAGTGTAGGTGTTGGCTGTGTCATGGGTGGGTGCTGGTGGCAGTGGAGTCAGCAGAGGTGATGCAGAAGCAGGAGGCACTGTGACAGGCATGCAGTCCTAGATGCACCTGAAAGCATACACCGTGCTCTAAGCTAAATTATAGTACCTGTGAGGTGTGGACATGTATCCATGTGTACTATCAGTGTGTGGCATGCCATAGGCCTGGACAGTGTCTGGGTGGAGGCAGCATCTGCCTGATGTGGCAACAAAGGGAGGATTGTCCATAAGTGCACATATGGAACAGTCACAAGAGAGGTGTGCATGATATGGCTAACTGCTGCAAATGATCCCTGAGGTTCATGGTGGGGCAGCTTACTGCCAGTAAGCTGCCTCACCATGAATCTCCCTGATGGTCGAATGGTGGGTGCAGAGCACATCCAAGTAGAGAATATGTATTGTGTGTGGTGGATGGATTTATGGGATCATACAGGCTAAAACCAAAAGTAGCAGTGCCATGGGGTATATGAAACACCATTTGTGTGGGTTGGACTGGTGCCTCAGCCTGTGCAACTGCAAGACAATGCACCCTCACAGAGTGGCATGATAGAAAGGGACAAGTTGAACCCATTTGCTCCATGTGATGCAAGTAATAATGGCAGAACAGTGCAAGGAATGGCTATGCAGCAAGTGTTAGGTGCCTGAATGTACAAGATATATCCTCTTTATGTAAAGCTGGGAGGTCACAATGATGGCGAAACAGAAAACGCATCCATATCAGTTGACCTAAACCTCTGTTGTGTATACATCACTGACCTGCTGCAGTGCACCGCGGCAGAGCCACTAAGCCACTAAACATGTTCTAGTTCTTTGTATTAAAGCTTATGTTCTTTGTATAAAATTCACAGATGTTATATGTAAGATGAACAGGCACTTATTATTGTTTCGCCGGTTCATTCCATTGTTCTTTGTAAACCGCACCTGATCCATGGGAAAGTGCGGTATATAAGTGTCTGTTAAATAAATAAATAAACCCATGTTCACAGATGTCCATGATGGGGAATGCCATGTTGGGCTACCCAACATGTGGCCATAATGCATAGAAATGTAGAAGAATGATTGTCTGCAGGTCACAGAAGAGCCAGGACTGTGCAAGTGCAACCAGGCACAAAATGACCAAGTGGAAATCAAGCACTGGATCTTTGACCATGGAGATAGTGCACCAACCAGTAGGCTACACCCCCACACAGCTCAATGCAGATGTATAGAGCAGCGATGGCGAACCTATGGCACGCGTGCCAGCTGTGGCACGCGAAGGCCTTGCAGCTGGCACGCGGGAAGGTCCGCAAAAAAAGAAAAAGCTGGCTCTGACTGCTGCCGCGGACGCGGCAAGGGCAGAATGCAGCGTCCCGCGGGGCCCCCTCCGCCCGCTAAGCCCCTCTGCAAGAGCTTTCAGATTCGCGAGGGAGAGCGTCTCCCTCGCGTCTCTGTTAAGCCCGCAGGGGCTAATGGGAAATTTCCCATCAGCCCCTTTAGACGCGAGGGACTGATGGGAAATTTCCCATTAGCCCCTGCGGGCTTAACAGAGACGCGAGGGAGATGCTCTCCCTCGCGAATCTGAAAGCCCTTGCAGAGGGGCTTAGCGGGCGGAGGGGGCCCCGCGGGACATTGCAATCTGCCGCGGCAGCAGCCAGAGCCTGCTTTTTTTTTAAAAAAAATTTGCCAGGGGGGGTTAGGACTGCTAATGGGCAGGGAGGGAGGGGGGGGGGGTTAGGACTGCTAATGGGCAGGGGGGGGGGGGGTTAGGACTGCTAATGGGCAGGGAGGAGGAGGGGGGGGTTAGGACTGCTAATGGGCAGGGAGGAGGAGGGGGGGTTAGGACTGCTAATGGGCAGGGCAGGGAGGGAGGGAGGGGGGGTTTGTACTGCTAATGGGCAGGGAGGGAGGGAGGGGGGTTAGGACTGCTAATGGGCAGGGAGGGAGGGAGGGGGGGTTAGGACTGCTAATGGGCAGGGAGGGAGGGAGGGAGGGTGGGTTAGGACTGCTAATGGGCAGGGAGGGAGGGAGGGAGGGGGGGTTAGGACTGCTAATGGGCAGGGAGGGAGGGAGGGAGGGGGGGGTTAGGACTGCTAATGGGCAGGGAGGGAGGGAGGGAGGGGGGTTAGGACTGCTAATGGGCAGGGAGGGAGGGAGGGAGGGGGGGGTTAGGACTGCTAATGGGCAGGGAGGGAGGGGGGGTTAGGACTGCTAATGGGCAGGGAGGGAGGGGGGGAGGGGGGGTTAGGACTGCTAATGGGCAGGGAGGGAGGGGGGGTTAGGACTGCTAATGGGCGGGCAGGGAGGGAGGGAGGGGGGGTTAGGACTGCTAATGGGCAGGGAGGGAGGGGGGGGGGGGTAGGACTGCTAATGGGCAGGGGGGGGGGGTTAGGACTGCTAATGGGCAGGGAGGAGGAGGGGGGGGGGTTAGGACTGCTAATGGGCAGGGAGGAGGAGGGGGGGTTAGGACTGCTAATGGGCAGGGCAGGGAGGGAGGGAGGGGGGGTTAGGACTGCTAATGGGCAGGGAGGGAGGGAGGGGGGTTAGGACTGCTAATGGGCAGGGAGGGAGGGAGGGGGGGTTAGGACTGCTAATGGGCAGGGAGGGAGGGAGGGAGGGTGGGTTAGGACTGCTAATGGGCAGGGAGGGAGGGAGGGAGGGGGGGTTAGGACTGCTAATGGGCAGGGAGGGAGGGAGGGAGGGGGGTTAGGACTGCTAATGGGCAGGGAGGGAGGAGGGGGGGTTAGGACTGCTAATGGGCAGGGAGGGAGGGGGGGAGGGTTAGGACTGCTAATGGGCAGGGGGGGGGGTTAGGACTGCTAATGGGCAGGGAGGAGGAGGGGGGGGGTTAGGACTGCAAATGGCAAGGGAGGAGGAGGGGGGGTTAGGACTGCTAATGGGCAGGGCAGGGAGGGAGGGAGGGGGGGTTAGGACTGCTAATGGGCAGGGAGGGAGGGAGGGGGGTTAGGACTGCTAATGGGCAGGGAGGGAGGGAGGGGGGGTTAGGACTGCTAATGGGCAGGGAGGGAGGGAGGGAGGGAGGGTGGGTTAGGACTGCTAATGGGCAGGGAGGGAGGGAGGGAGGGGGGTTAGGACTGCTAATGGGCAGGGAGGGAGGGAGGGAGGGGGGTTAGGACTGCTAATGGGCAGGGAGGGAGGGGGGGTTAGGACTGCTAATGGGCAGGGAGGGAGGGGGGGAGGGGGGGGTTAGGACTGCTAATGGGCAGGGAGGGAGGGGGGGTTAGGACTGCTAATGGGCGGGCAGGGAGGGAGGGAGGGGGGGTTAGGACTGCTAATGGGCAGGGAGGGAGGGGGGGTAGGACTGCTAATGGGCTGGGGGGGTTAGGACTGCTAATGGGCGGGGGGGGTAGGACTGGAAATGGGCTGGGGGGGGGGTAGGACTGCTAATGGGCTGTGGGCTGATGGGGGCTGTCTGGAAATGGGGTGATGGGGGTTAGGACTGGTAATGGGTTATAGGGGGGGCTTAAACTGAAAATGGGGTGATGGGGGTTTAGGACTGGAAGTGGGTTGATGGGGGGGGCTAGGACTGGTATTGGGTTGGGGGGTTGCTAGGACTGGAAATGGGCTGATGGGGGGCTAGGACTGGAAATGGGCTGATGCAGGGACTAGAAGGGAATGGATGCTGGGTGAGGCTGGAACTAGAAGGGAGCTGGTGTTGGGGGAGGATTAGAATGGGATGGGGCTGGGAGAGTAAAATGGAGAGGGGAAAAATATTTTGTGTGGGAGGGATAAAAAATCTACAATTGGCCGGGTATTGGGAGAATAAGTGGGGATTGAGGATGGAGGGGTAAATTTTGAGTAGATGAAATAGGAATGAGGAAAGAGCAAAAGGAGAAAGATTAGTATGTTAAAGCAGATGTAGAGAGAGAATGGAAAAAAAAAAAACAAGACAGAAGAAAGGACAAATGGACAGCAGATGGAGAGTTAGCAGAAGACACGAAGAAACCAGAAGAAAGTGGCTGGAACAATTGCAACTGAAAAAAAATGCACAAAAGGTAGAAAAATATCTCTTTATTTTGAATTTATTAACTGGAATATGTCAGCTCTGGGAAATGTGCATCATTAATTTTTGCGCTTTGTTTAGTACAAGAGGAAATTAATTTATAGTTTTATTTTTACAGTGTTGTTGTATATTCCAAGTTTGGCTTTTGGGGTTCCCAGTTTAATTATTGTCTTCCTGTTTCTAAATTGTGATTCCTTGTTTGGTGATGGTCTGTTCTGCATGTGTAACTGAGCTGAGGTATTCTGTTTATATAATTCCTATTTGACATTGCCACTTGTTCTTTCCCCAGTAGGTCATGTATTGTTGTTCTCTGAAATGTATTGGTTTAATATTTGCAGTGTTGCCTTTTGATAGTTAGGGTATGGTGCTTTGTGAGTCCTGGTAGTGCTGTTAGGATACGGCGGGTTTGCTATGGGTTCTAAATGGGCAGCGTTTGTAGTAGTTCCTAATGTGCCTGGCGGTTGGTACTGGATTATAGTAATGTAGAAACCTTTTAGTCTTTCTTTATCCATATACTCATTAAGAGGCATGTTTACTAAAAGTTAGTGTATGGTAACATTATGCAAATATTTATGCAAATGAGGCACCTTATGCAAATGAGGCTTTAATTGACGTGCTGGCACTTTGAGGAAATTCTTTGGTTTTGTGCGGCAGTTTGGGCACTCGGGCTCAAAAAGGTTAGCCATCACTGGTATAGAGCCTGCAGATCTCTTTTCAAACTGTTTGCTGTCTGCTGGCAGAGGTTGGGCTCTCCACTACCCATGAGGCACTGCACATGCAAACAGCAGTCTGCAGCTGAAGAACCAATGGAGAATACACTGATCCAGCATATCAGCTCAGTAAGATGCACTTGCTGCATGTGCTACATGCACCTAACAGCAAGCTATGCTGCAGAGTGGTTTCAGCAGTCACCCTGAGGGTGAGGAGGGGTGCCAGCACCTGGTCCACTGAACCGGCACTGTTATGAGATGATCTCTGCTGGCTGTGCTGTAGGGCCATATCACTGCTAGTGTTTAGTAGGTATGGTCTGCAGTGTGTTATGTCCCCCCCCCCCCTGTTTTCTGCATGCTGAAGGTGACAGTGACAGCAACAGCTCAGCCCTGTGTTCTGTCCATTGTGCACTAATTCTTCAATAGCAATGCAGGTTATTGGCCAGTGTCAATATACTGCTGCTATGGACAGCCACTGCAGTGGGGGTGTATATGCTGGTGTAGGGTTAGTGCTACAGTCCTATCAGGACCCCACTGAGTAGTCTATGAATGACTGCTACCCCCAACCATTGAGGACTAAGAATTGATTACAGCATGAGCAGAAAGACTGCCCTGCTGCCCTTCACTGGACTGTCTTCAACAATCCTAATAGGTCACTAAACGTCAGAGTAATGTAACTGTTAAACCACAGAAATTCAATTACTCCAATTGTATATAAATATTTCCTGAACCAATCACCACGTTTTCTATCTCATTTGGATTTATGGAACCTGGTCTCAGACTATTAGGGAGCTATTGTGATAACAAAACCACTTATTGCTCCTTGTTTGCATCAATGACCCATTTTTATATTCACTCGATTCCAAGTTTCTTTAAAGTTGCATACTAAATAAACAATATGAAAGTCAGGCTTATCTTTTTGTTGATATCCTTCAGGCTTGATTGTATGCGCGGCGTTTTTTGTACCTGTTGAGGCGCATGTTCTCGGGTCAAAAGCAGTTGAAACTGTTGGTAATATTTGAAGTCGGCTTGTAAGCCCCTGTAAACCCCTGAAGAAACGAAAACTTTCGTGAAACGTAGCGGCGCTGAGTCTGGCGTTGGGACATCAACATAAAGTCAAGCCTGAGGGATATCAACAAAAAGATAAGCCTGACTTTCATATTGTTTATTTAGTATGCAACTTTAAAGAAACTTGGAATCGAGTGAATATAAAAATGGGTCATTGATGCAAACAGGGAGCAATAAGTGGTTTTGTTATCACAATAGCTCCCTAATAGTCTGAGACCCGGTTCCATAAATCCAAATGAGATAGAAAATGTGGTGATTGGTTCGGGAAATATTTATATACAATTGGAGTAATTGAATTTCTGTGGCTTCACTGGACTGTGTCAACCAAGCACAAATCAACTATAGTAGGTCTGCTGGTCAGCATGCAGGGCATGTGCGTAGTGTGACCACAAGTGATCTGCCTTGGGATACTCAGCATTGACACCCAGCCATTTACACAGTGATTAACATCCTGAGACAGAGAATGCATCCACATCACTGAAGTCAGACATTATAGTAGCTCAATGTGGATACATAGCCATGTCATGGTCACTTTTTGGTCATAGTGAGTGCCTTCTCCACATGACATACAGTGGCCTCCCAGGCAATGCATTTGGCAGGTGGGCACAATGGCATCATCAGCCAGTGACCCTACCATTGTGGCAGACACATCCAGGGCAATATGCGCTGTTTCAGGCGATACCCACAATTCTCTGCCTCGCCTTATTCACTTTTTCCAAACAGACTGGGAAAAACTCAGACAATGTGAGCCAAAGTGCAGTGCAGAAAGCCACAGGACAAAGGGGGGCCATATATATATACACACACACACACACACACACCCCTTTGCTGGCCATCTCCTTGGGGTTTGTACATGCTGGAGCTGAACCTGTGACTTTCCACATATATATACACACACTAGCTGTGTGTTGCACCACAGTGCTGCCTTATGGGGATAACAGCTCCTGTTGCTGACATGCTGTCCTTCAGCTGACCTTTGGCACATGCTGCAATGCACATGGTGCACACGACTAGGACAAGGCTTTGGTCTGCTGCAGCTGGTGCTACTTCCCATGCCACCACCAACACCCCACCATGCAGACATGCCCATGCAACTTGGGCACAAAGTCCAGATGGAGGGGGTAGGGGCACACATTGATGGCCATGCAGCCCAACCACCAGCTGCCCATGCAGGAGCCCCATCACCACCTGCCACTGATATGTCTCATGGGGAGGATGGCAGCTTCTGTTGTAGTGTTTCTCTGGGCACCTGCATTTTCCAGCTACCTGGAGGGCTACAGTGTCTAGCACTATCGGCCTCTTCCCCCCACAGCTGGGTGTTGCGGCAGCGGGAGCGGGGAGGCAGCCTGGATCTCTGCCTGGGGTGCCAGGACCCTTGGACCACCCCATGTGGCACATTGCCTTTTCGCAGCAGTAGCAGGACTGTGTGCTGCCACTGTCACTGTGGGATCATGACAAACATCACAGATGGTTCTGCGGATGGCAGAATACCCCTTTGTAGAGAGGCTAAAAAGGTTGGGGCTCATCAACCTGGGGAACAGATGGTTGAGGGGAGATATGATAGAGGTCTATAGATTATTGACCGGAGTGGAACAGGTAAACATAGGTCGCTTTTTTATGCCATCAGACTGTGGACAGACTGGGGGACCTGCAATGAGGCAACAGTGGAACCCATTTGGGTTTTCTAGGTAAAAATATTTTTTCAGTCAATGTGTAATCAATCCTTGCAAACCATTACCGGAGGATGTGGTAAAAGCTGTCAGTGTAGCTGTCAGTGTAGCTGGATTTAAAAATGTTTGGACTGGTTCCTGGGTAATGGTCCATAAACCATTGCTAAACAGGATCCAAGCTATGCACTGCTTGCCCAATTACAGTTATTGGGGATCCTGTGTGTCTTTCAGAGAAATTACTAGGTACTTGTGACCTAGATTACGCACTGTTGGACACAGGATACTGGGCATGATGGATCTTGGTCTGACACAGTTTGGCATATTTTGTAGTCTTATGTTCCTATGTGCCGTCTAGGCAGCTGCCTGGTCCCCCCTGTGCACCATAGGCCCCCACTGCATGACCCATGTTCCACCACCTTTACCCCCATTTGCACCATCAACATAGTTCCCTTTCATACTTGGGCACTATGCTGTTGCTGCTAATGGAGCACTACTATCACTCACTTGGGCTCCCCTTTCTGTGCATCACATTGCAAACGAAAAATAGTCTCTCTCTCCTCAAAAAACACCCTTTCTGCCAGGTTTTGGATTGCATTAGGGTTCCTAGCATTAAGGGAGCAAGCCTTGTTCCTGCCCACTCCCCGCCCATTGACCCCCCCACTCTCTGTCCCGTGCATGCCTTCTCTCCACCCACAGGACATTTTACGCTACTGGTGCCGTTAGTGCCCGCTAAAGTGTCTTTTTGCAAGTGCTAAGTGTACATATTCACAGCACATGCTAACGGCACACTTGTTCCTTTACCGCCATTTAGTAAACATGGAGGAGGAGTGGCCTAGTGGTTGGGGCAAGGTACTTCAGGCCAGAAGGTCAGGGGTTCAAATCCCACTAGAGGACAGCAATCTTGGGCCAGAAGGACTGGGGTTTCTAGTCCCACAGGTGCTCCTTGTGGTCTTGGGCAAGCCACTTAACCCTCCATAGCCCATGTTCCCTGTAAAATAGTTATCTCCAAGTCATAATGCCCTGTTCAATGTAATTTCAGTTTGTTCAATGTAAACCACACTGATGCAGAATAGCACAGTATATAAGAGAATATAAATAAACATACCCCATAGACTCTTTGGGGCCAAAACTGAAAGCCCTTAGCTAGCTTTCCAACAGGAGGCAGGCCAGCTAAGGGGACAGACTGCGATATTCAGCAGCACTATCTGACTAGTGCAATTTTCAGTGACTCCTGTCTGGATAATAGGCCACATGAAAAGTTGCAATCCTATCCCACTGAAAATTTAAGTACCATTGCTGACTGCTTTGATGTTTAAATATTGATGTTTTTTAAAATATCAACCCCTATATTTTCAGCAAATAAGTTAGCTTAAAAAGACAAAAAAGAACTGTCAAATAGTGAAATAATAGTTCTAGGAGAGTTATCTTCTTACTGTATATCACCAAAAACCATGGAGTAACCAAGGGTCAAAATATTCCCACAAAGTGACACTTAGGGGTATGTTTACTAAAACCCCGGTAAAGTGCGGGCCGCGGTAGAGTGCGGGTGCCATATAAGGAGTGAGCGTTTCGTGCTGAAGAAGGAAATCCATGATTTGCATATGCGCTAAGGTGCGCGGCGCCCATATGCGCCCCGCACCTTAGCGCATCAGATGGCTGCGCGGGAGGCATATGTGGTACGCTGATGGACAAGCAGAAGAGCAGAGCCACAGCACAATGGTCAACGCATCTACCAATGGTGCAGGGATTGGGGGTTACAGAGCCCAATAAAGACAGCTGGCTGATGCAATAATTTAGGTGGCATTGAAATAATGGGCAGCATAAGGCGGCACGCTAATGTTTTGGAGGCAGTCGAATACTGGGTGGCATAAGGCGGCGCGCTAATGGGCATAAGGCAGCGTGTTAATGTTTTAGGAGTCATGTCAATATGGGGAGGCATAAGGTGGCGTGCTGCTGAGTAAGCAGAAGAGCAGAGCCACAGCACAATAGTTAAGGCACGTACCAATGGTGCAAGGATCATGGGTTCAATCCCCCACAGTGACCAATGAACAAGGCTGGCTGAGGCATTGTGTATTATGGGCATGAGTGCTTTAGGGGGCATGTTATGTTTATTTTAAATATCAGTACTAGCAAATGCACCCTCAAAGCGTGGTAACATAAGGCGCCCTATAAGGCACATTTTAAAGTGCAATATCCGCCAAGGCACCCTATAATGTAGCTTATAGGGCGCTTTAGAGGGTGCCGTATGAGTTACCAGAAGGTCAGAGTACTGTTTATGATGGCAGCACTGTGCAGTTTAAGGAATGAAAAGCATTAGTAGGTGCGCTGACATGCAAGGAGGAGCAGCAGTGGAGCACAATGGTTAAGGCACTGACTGCTGATACAGGGGTCATGAGTTTGCTCCCCAGGGTGCCTAATACGTAAGGCTGGCTGTGGCATCAGCTTTTTTTTTTTTTTTTAAACTTTTATTTTCATTTTGCAACAAACAAAAGAAACAACACACCAAAGGAGACAAAACAATTATACAAAAAAGAAAAGTAAACCCAATTACCCCCCACCCCCACGCTTCTTCTCTAGCTGATTATGTCAGTATGTGAGCGCTTCCAAACAACAGTGATTATACATCAAAACAATCAAAAGAGTATCTGCGATACAGAATAATCATGGGACAAAGATATATACAAATTTAGACAGTCAGATGAGAGCATTGAGCAGAATGTACATAGTCATTGAGCATCTTCCATTTAGACCGATGATGAGGAGTCTGAATGGGGGAGGCAAACATACGAGGTACTTGTTCATATTTACTGTAAAGACAGACATGATTCCACCATTCATTGGGGCTCAGCTGGGAGCTATTTTTCCAGTATTTCGTAATTAGGGAAATAGCAATGCCAAGCATAAAGTCCAAAAGGAAGTAAGCCTTTTTTGGAAGAGAGGGGATCCCCGCAGCTGAGCGAAGTCCCACTATCCTCCAAGTAAGGGGCTCTTGAAAGTGCAAAATAGACTGGATACGACCCCAGACCCGACTCCAGTAATACTGTAGTGCGGGACATTCATACATAACATGAGGTAGTGAACCAATGGCCGCATGACATGTCCAACAACTATTGCCCTGAGTAGTGTTCCATTTGGCTAATCTGTCAGGAGTGTAAAAACACCGGTGGGCCAGAAAGAAGAGTGTCTGAGTGAGTGAGGCGGATCGGGAGACCCGTGTCACTCTACTCCAGACAAGGCTCCATTGCTCCGGGGTCAAAGTCACATGCAATTCTCTCTCCCATGCTTTCTGCGCTATAGGGGTATCCCTAGTTATAGCATTACATAAGGTTTTGTAAAAATTGGATGCTACACCCGGTGAACTACCGATAGATCGGATAGTCTCCAACCAACCTTGTGTAGGGAAGGCCGATGGCGGGAGCACCTTAGCACTCCGAAGGCAATGCTGAAGTTGCACCAACTGAAAGTAGTGTTTCGCTGGGAGACCAAATTCAATTTGCAATTCACTAAAAGTTTTCCAGAGACCTTCATGGAACAACTGACTAGGAATCCAAATGCCCCTAGTGTACCAGGGGCTCCACGCCATCGGTTTATTTTGTATTTGAAATCGAGTGTTGTACCAAAGTGGGAGCTTGTCTATCGGACAGAGTCGGGAGTCTAAAGATTGCATGAGATTATTAAAGGCACCTAAGGTGTCTAAAAGCATTGGTGGAAAGTGGGAGTCTGATGGGAGAGTCATACCAGGGAGAAAAGTAAGAGGAATCGGTTTGCAAAGGTCCTCTTCTATGTCTAGCCACACAGGTCTACTCGGTACTGGATCTTCCAGCCAACGAGCGCCTTGTTTGAGAAGAAAAGATTGATGATACTTCAGGAAATCAGGGAATCTGACACCCCCATTTTCCTTATCTGCTTGCAGCTTATGTTTCGCTATCCTAGGTGTCTTGTTTTGCCACAGGTATCTAGTCAGAAGGCCCTCTATATCTTTATATATACGTCGAGGGAAGAGACAGGGCAACATTTCTAAGATATAATTCACTTTCGGAACAATCATCATTTTTATGGTTTCTAATCGACCCCACCAGGTAAGTGTTAAAGGAGTCCAGCGGTGAGTAAGCGCCCGGACTTTAGAGGTTAAGTCTTTGGCATTGAAGGAGATAGTGTCTTCCAAAGGAGAACAATAGTGAACCCCAAGGTATTTGACCATGTGAGGTTGCCATAAAAAGGGGAAGGGTTGCATATCTGCCTGATGAAGCAAAGGATTTAATGGGAAGGCTACCGACTTGGTCCAATTTATCTTATAACCGGACAGTTGTGAGTATTTACCAATTTGCTCTAGGACAGCCGGTACTGAATCTATAGAGACAAAAAGCATAAGATCATCAGCGTATGCTGAAATTTTGATTTCCCTATGGGTGAAGGGGACTCCATGGATCTCCTCCGATTGCCGGATTAGTAAAGCCAAGGGCTCGAGTGCAAGATCGAAGAGAAGTGGAGACAGTGGGCATCCCTGGCGAGTGCCGCGTTGAAGGGGAAAAGGCTGAGACTTTAAAGCATTGGCACATATACTGGCTGTAGGCTGTGCGTACATGGTGCGAAGACAACGGAGAAAACCTTCCCCGAATCTGTACCAGCGGAGGACTGCAAACAGGAAGGGCCACTCTAATCGATCAAAGGCCTTCTCAGCATCAAGTGAGAGGCCAACAAATGGGCGATCAAGATTAACTGCGGTAGTCAGTACATGGCATAGAGTCCGAGCATTGTCAGCAGTTGATCTACCAGGAATGAAACCGCATTGATCTGGGTGTATTAAGGTAGGCATCCTATCCGAGAGCCGGGTAGAGAGAATGGTGGCAAAGATTTTATAGTCCGCGTTTAGGAGGGAAATTGGACGATAATTAGCTGTTAGTTGCGGGTCTCTCCCCTCTTTCTCAAAAACTACTACATTTGCCATTGAAAAGGACCCAGAAGGAGAACCCTCCTCGGCCAGAGCAGAAAAATAAATTTTCAAAACTGGAGCTAAGTCAGCGTGAAAGGTTTTGTAGAATTCAGCAGGGAGACTGTCTGGGCCTGCGGCTCGACCTGAGGCACATTTCTTGATAGCAGAATGAATTTCTGAGACAGTAAATGGTGTGTCCAAGGCCACTCTATCTTCGTCAGATAGGGTCGGTCTTTGTACCCCTGAAAGTAAGCGTTCAAATACATCTGGCTCAAAATCACATTCAGATTGATAAAGCCGAGTATAAAAATCACGAAAGAGGTCTAAGATTTCGGTATCTTTAGTGACCAAGCCCCCCCCCCCCGACGGATTACGAAGGGCGGTAACACGCTTGGCTTCTTTTCGACCTTTTAGGGCATTTGCTAATAATTTGCCAGCACGATTATTTTCCCGATAATATAGCCCTTGTTGTGATTCAATATTTTTAACAGCAGCAGTATACAAAAGCTGATTGTATTGAAAACGCAAGCGTTGTAAACGGAGTAAAATACATGGGTCAGTACGGGACGTGAGGAGACGCTCCCCAGCTTGTATCTGCTGCTCTAGAATCAGTAAATGCTGCTTTCTTTGTTTCCCCTGCCGAATTTGATAGCTAGTTATAGTGGCACGGATAGATGCTTTAAAACCCTCCCACCAAGCCCAGCCCGCTGTGTCATGGGGTGAGTTAAAATGAAAATAATCTTGGATAGCGGCCTTTATATCAACCTGAAAATCTTTTTGACCCAGTAGGGATCTATCAAAAAACCAAGCTCGGGGAGAATCGTCCCGTGCAGTGACACGTAATGATAAAGATATGGCAGCATGATCTGAAATATGGAGAGGATGAGTCCTAGTCGTATCTACTTGAGAAATCAGTGCTTTGGAAATGAGAAAGAAATCTATTCTAGATTGGGAGTGATGGGGGGCAGAAAAGAAAGTGAACTCTAAGTCGGAGGGATGAAGCAGCCTCCATATATCTACCAACGCAAGATCTTGCATCAGAGCTGTAAGGGTAGCAAGACTCTTGGGTGGACTACTCGTTCTAGGCGGCTGTCTATCTATCAGAGGGTCTAACACTTGATTAAAGTCACCACCAAGTATTAATGGAGTATTGGCAGAGGCCTGTGCCAACTGCGCAATACTTGCATAGTAAGCAGGGCTGTCCACATTCGGGGCATAAATGCAAATACATGTAAATTCACTATCTCCAACCTTAAGATGTACTCGGGCCCATCTACCCTCCTTGTCAGCGCTAGTATCAATTACAGTAGCTTGCAAAGATTTCTTAACCAGAATGGCTACCCCGCACCGTTTGGAAACGGCGGGAGAATAGGCAGCCACCATATAAGGCTTAACATTGAGTTTCAGTGTTTCAGCAGAGTTTAAGTGCGTTTCCTGAAGAAACGCTAAATCAGCATGCTCATGGCTAAGATAGCTAAGGATTTTCTTTCTTTTGATTGGACTATTAATGCCCTTTACATTGAGTGATAAGATTTTACATAAAGCCATTCAGACAAGTTAAAAATTCTGAGCATGATAGCGCACCTAATTTCACAATGTCCCTCATATTGACTGTAGCTGGCTGTACATATGGCATAAAAGAAAATAAGCTTAGATAATACAATGAAGCGCCCCACATTAAAAAAAGAAAACCGCAGCGCGGTAGAGAAGAAGCAGAACCCCAAAAATTACTGGCGACCATGTGTCTGTGGGGAGAAGCCCCAGAGAAGGCCAAAATTGTAAAAACACATAACCTGTAGGACTGTGCGTGCTCCGAATCCGACCGAGGCACACATCATGGAGGGATAGGAGACCACAAAACGAAAGTCATAGAAAGAAAGAAAGAAAAGTCCAGGTAGTCCCTGTGCTTGACTATGACCGCCGCGTCGGGCCCTTCAAAATGGCGGACAGAGCCGGCAAGTAAAAGTCCACGTCGTTGGATTAGCGCATCTGCTCTGCTTCTTTGGAGTCTAAAAATGTTGATAGTAGATCAGGATCTTCGAATGTCCTGGTTTGGTTGTGGAGAGTCACTCGGAGCTTCGCGGGATACAACAGGCCAAAGCGAGCCTGTAGCTGTTGAAGTCGAGGGCGAAAAGCAAGGAGTTTCTTCCGTCGGTCAACGGTAGGCTTTGCCAAATCAGGGAAGAAGGAGACTTTGTGACCTTCAAATTCCAAATGATGGTTCGCCCGGGCAGCATTTAAAATTTGTTCCACTTGTTGATATCGTAGCAAGCGAAAGATAATAGGCCGGGGGGTCGTTCGGTTGAGCGCCATGTGGGTAGGAACACGGTGTGCACGATCGATTTCCAATTCTTTGTGAAAGGTGATCTTCAGCAAGGAAGGAAGAGTTTTGAGCAGGAATTCTCTCATATCTCCCGCTTCCACCCCCTCCGGTATTCCAATGAGCCTCACATTGTTGCGACGGGCTCGATTATTGCTATCTTCTAACTCTTTTTGAAGATTCTGTATCTGGCGCTCAGCCTTGTCCAGTGCGCCCAAGCGCACCTCGTGCGAGTCGAGGACCCCCGCCATATTGTCCTGCCGTAATGAGAGACTTTCAAGTCGGTCCTGGAGCACTCCAAAGTCTTCTCGCAGGGCTCGAAGCGCTTCTCCATTGGACTGCACCAATTCCTTCACGCCGCGTAGTTCCTCCAAAATCTCCAGGTGCACTTCGGGGTTTTCACGAAATGGAACCATCTTCTGTGGGGAGGACACCTCGGTTTTGGAACGTTTTCCGTGAGAAGAAGAAGGAGACCCGAAGTCCAAGCGCGCTGGTTTATGGGCCGCCATCCCCCCCGAGGTACCCCGGTCAGCCCGGAGCGAAATAGTAAGTTTGTATAGGTATTAAGTCAGGATTCTAAGTAGGCCTCTCGGGAGCTTCAGCGCGAAGCGTCTTACCCGCTGGACATCAGGCTCCGCCCCCCCGTGGCATCAGCTTTGCAATGTACATATTTTTCCCAGCATCACCGTATGTTTATTTTATTAATTGCTGCCAGCAAACACGCCCTCACGTACCGTAAGTGAAGGTGCCGTATAAGGCACCCTATAAGGCACATTATAGAGTGCATTGTCGGCCACGGCACCCTAATATGTCCCCTATAGGGCACCCTATAAGTTGCGTCACAGAATAATGTATAGTGCACCTTATATGGACGGGAACCATAAGGTGCTCTATAGGGTGCCCTATAAAGCGCCCTCAGATACACCCTATGGGTACAGTACGCTGAGGGTGAATTTGCAGGCATCAAAATATGTACATTAAAGAAAAATAAGGTTTCAGGCAACCCTATCAAATAGTCCCACTGTAGGTTTGAACGCATGACCTCTGGCTTCACAAGCAGTGAAGTAACCATTGGGCTACAGCTCTATAGCTGCTAGCAAGCCCCTGGCTGGCTGCAGAGAGCCTGCACGTCACCACACAGTCTCCTGTGCTCACCAGGATAGGGTTAGCGGGCCCACCCGTACCCATGATGCACTGCACATGCAAATCGGCTGTCCACAGATGAACACAAGATGGGGAATGCACCCCCACAGCACCTCGGCCTGGTAGGGGGAAGTGACCGGGTGCACCCCCACAGCACCTCGCCCTGGTAGGGGGTACTGACCGGGTGTTTTACTGCCACAGAGTACCTACACACCGTCACATTGTGCGGTTACTGTGCTCACTCTGAGTGTGCGATGAGGCACCTAGGACCAGGTCCACAACACCTTCCATGGCTGATGGAGGCCATGCAGGAAGTACAAAGCAGTGTTAATGTGTAAGATAGGTAGTGTCTCAGTCAGGTGCAGCCACCCACCCAAGGGCAGCAAACATGGTTTCCCATCAATAGACCCACATTCTACCTCCTTGCAAAGGTGGCAGTAGAGGGGGGAAACATCAACCCCAGTCCATCTGAGGAACAGACACACCACAGCGCAGTCAGTGCAGCTCTATGCACATCCATAACACAATAGCAGACAGACATTAGACCAGGATATGGTAAGCTGCACCCCACCACTATCTGATATTCTCCTGCAACAAGCCATCAGCCACTGCACCCTGCAAGCCACTCCAGCAAGACACATACCAGCTGCAAACAGTCCACTAGTTAATCCATAGTGCATGCACCCAGAACTGGGATGTCAGCATACACAGCAAGCAGATAAATCATTGACTGGGCCCCAAAAGGAAACCCACATATATCACATGAGAGAAATACTATATAGCACTATGGGGGTGCCTAGCCATGCTGTGGTCACTGCACAGTCAGGGTGAGAGTGATCTCTCAGCAGGACATACTGAGGTCACCCTGTCTGTGTAGGTGGTGGCCGGGCACTAAAATGTCCCAGTCAATGCCTTATGCCCTGTGCAGATGCACCCTGGCCAGGCCACCCTGTCCGGCCTATACCCATGGTACCTTGCTCCTCATTATGCACATTGGCAGCCCAATACTGTCAACATTGCTGGCAGTGTGGGCTGTGGAAGGTGTTTGCAGTCACCACACACTGGATAGACAGACAGCCACCCCCACACCTATGGCAGCATTGTGCTACTATAGAGGGGTTCAGCATCCATACCCACCACACCAGTCCTGGGCACAGTACAGGCATGGATATGGTACGCAATACTGTTGGGGGTCACTCCCCAGGGTGGTAAACACTGTCAGAGACCAGACCTGCAGCACACACCGCAGACATCTGAATGATTGTTATGGTGGAGCTCAATGAGAAAAATGTGCTTTACGTAGGAATTGAGATCTGCCAGTTATCATAGGAAACGTTTGATAGCTGTGTACCGTACACCCAGGTGTAGGGTGGCATTGCTGAGGTATGCAACTGCTAGTATTGGGAGATACAGGCAGGGCCCAATGTCCTCTCCAGGAGGCATTGGCCAATGGGGCCTGTGGGTGTGTGTGTGGGTGTGTCTGGCCCTGTTGGCTGCTGCTTTACGGCAGGGTTTCCCGACTCTAGTCCTGTTCGGGTTTTCATGCTGTCCCTCATAAATATGCATGAGCTACATCTGCATACCATGGGGGTGGTGCATAGCTATGCAGCACACGCATCATTATTAGAGGCAGCATGGAACCTGAATGGTGTGGGGCCCTCCAGGACTGCATTTCGGAGACTCTGCTCGAGGTAATGCGCCTGTTTATGGTGTCTATGAATGGTGTGGTAAAATATAGGCGTATTAACCATGCATATGATCTCAACTATACAGTTTTGTCCTTACTATCACGGTTTAGTTCTGGGAAAAATATGTGAACAGGATTGGCAGTAGCCCCAGCTGGGCTTTGAACTTGTGACTTTCTGTTCTTACACACACTGTCTGTGTGCACTGCACCACTGTGTTGCCACAGATGTGCTGTGTTCCTTGGGGAGTCCATGACTGTACATCCGACAGAGCCTTTCTGTTGTGGTGGACGGTGCCAGCCTGCACAGGCCTACGCCACTGTGTGCTGTGGTTTGCAGCCACTGCCCCCTCCGCCACCTGTACCCTACCACAAACATGCAGACATGTCCCTATCTGGGAAAAACATATGACCTGAGTGAGTTGTAGCACTCCATGACTGACTTTGGGGGACTCGGCTGTAGGTAATGGCCATTGTTATGGTTTGTGTGCGGTGTAGGCTAAAATATAGGTGTTGGGACCATGCTTACATTCTCTGCAATAAAAGAGTGTCTGTTTAGTGGTGGGTAAAGCTATGGAGACTGGGTTGTCAGGAGCCCCAGCTGGGATTTGAACCTGTGTCTTTCTGATCCTACAAGTGCTGGCTGTGTCCGCTGCACCACACTGTGGCCACAGAGATAGAGCAGTCTCTGGAGATAGGACACCTGGCCACATGAGTCAGACACCCTGCTCTGCACAATTCTACTGTGGGCTCGTTTACCTTGTATGGGGACAAAAGTGCACAATAACCTCAAATATGCCCCCCAAAAAAGGGGAGAAAAATATAACACCAAGCTGCGGAACAGTGATATCAATGGGCAACCTGAAATACACTCCCAGGAAAGCTCCATTACAATGCAGTGCTTTTGAAAGAGTCTACGGAGAGTAGACCCTTTCAAAAAAGCATTCATATTTTTTGGGGCTTTCCTGGGAGTGTTTTTTATGGTTGCACATTAAGATAACTGTTGTCCAGCTGGATTATAATTTTCTTATAATTTGTTGTGGCCATTTTCATATTATATTTGCGATTTTGTTCTGTGCACATGTATCACACTGCTCACGTTTTTAGGTTTCCCCGCTTTTGCTGTACATTGCTGACGGAAATGGTTTCTCTTCCCTTTAAATGCGCTCTACCGCGAGTGTTTCACTCGCGGTAGTTTTTACATGTAAATTCGGCCCCGCTCCTGTGCGGAGAGCCTCTCCCCTCCCACTCTCCACCCATTGACCCCGTCTCACCGCCCCTCGGGGGCCTTCCTCCGCCCTCCGTTAGCCTTTCCCCGCCTCTATCGCACATGAGCGCACCGCAAACGTGCGTGTTTTTGGCGCACATGTGCGGGGCCCGTTAATGTGATGCGCACGCGTGTGGGGCACTTAAGAGCACTTAAATGCATCATTTTAGAGCGCTCAAGTGCACCCCGCACAAGTGCGCAGTTTAGTAAACATACCCCTTAGAAAAAAACATTAGGGGGCATGTTTACTAAACACCGTTGCTGTGCGGGTTCCCGTTAGTGTGCTGGTGCCATATAAGGAGTGGGCGGGCCAGGCAGAAAAAAGCAAAAAACCGGACCGTACGTGTGTGCGTCGCGCTAATGTGCGGGGCCCACATTAGCGCGTGGGAAGGCTAAGTGGGGCGCTGCTGCAAAACCAAACAACAGAGCCGTAGTACAACGGTGAAGACACCAACCAATGGTGCAGGGGCCAGGGATTCAAACCCCCATTGCGCTCAACAAAAAAGACCAGCTGAGGCATCAACATTTATGGGCAAAAGTGGTTTAGGAGGCATATTAATTTTGGGCGGCAGAAGGCGGCGCACTGTTATTTTTATTACGGCATGAGGCGGCGCACTGTTTAGTGTGGGCGGCAGATGGCGGCGCATTGTTAAGTTTGGGCGGCAGAAGGCGGTGCGCTGATAAATGTGGGCAACAGAAGGCGGCGAGCCGGTGGGCAGAAGGCGGCGCGCTGATGTGTGAGGGGGCAGTCCAATAGTGGGAGGGATAAGTGGCGCGCGGATACACAAACACAGGAACAGAGCCACAGCATAATGGTTAAGACACTGACCAATGGTGCAGGGACCAGCAGTTCAACTCCTCACAGTGCCCAGTGAACAAGGCTGGCTGGGGCAGTATGTATCATGGTGAGGAGTGCTGTAGGAGGCCTTCCATTTATATTTTATTTCCCACCACTAGTAAACCCGCTCTCACAGTGTGTTAACATACGGATGCCCGTAAGGCACATGTTACAGTGCACTGTCTGCCAAGGCACCCTAGAATGTCCCCTATAGGGCACCATGTATGTTGCGACACAGGATAATGTATAGTGGCCTATAGGGCGCCCTATAAAGCACCCTCAGAGGCACCTAATGGGTATAGTAAGCTGTGTGTGGTTTTATTTATTTATTTATAGACTCTTATATACCGCACTATTAGGCATCAGCGCGGTTCACAAAAAACAGTGAGATAGACATATGTACACTAAATAAAAATAAAGCTGTGGACAGCCCTATCAAAGGGCCCCACTGTGGGTTTGAACCCATGACGCCTGGCTGTACAGGGAGTGACGTAACCATTGGGCTACAGCTCTATAGCTGACAGCAAGCCCCTGGCTGGCTGCAGAGAGCCTGCACATCACCCCACAGACAGTCTGCTGTTGTAGACAGGATAGGGTTAGGCCACCCGTACCCATGATGCACTGCACATGCAAATCAGCTGTCCACAGATGCACACAAGATGGGGAATGCACCCCAACAGCTACCCAGCCTGGTAGGGGGAATTGTCCATGTGCACCCACACAGCACCTCGGCCTGGTAGGGGGTCCTGAGCGGGTGGACTACCAGCAAAGAGTAGCTACACACCGTCACATCCCCCTCCCCCCCCCTGAGGGTGGCAAACAGATCCCCATCCTACACCCCACCCCCACCCCCACAGCAGCAGAGTGGACCATCAAACCACCCCCAGCTGGGGAACAAACACCCTACAGGGCAGTCCAAGCAGCTCCACACACATTCAAAACACAATATCAGACAGACTTTAGGCCTGGACAGCCAAAGATGCACCCCAGCACTATCTGATATTCACCTGCAGCAAGCCATCAGCCACTGCACCCTGCAAGGCATTCCCTCAAGACACATATCAGCTGTGAACAGTCTGCTGGTTAGCCCTGATGGAAATGCATGCACCCATAACTGGGGTGGCAGCACACACAAGCAGAGAGCTCTATGAGGAGGCCCCAACAGGAAACTCATATATATCACAAGAGAGAAACACAATACAGCACTATGGGGGTGCCTAGCCATGCTGTCATCACTGCACACTCAGGGTGAGAGTGCTCCCCCAGCAGCACATACAGAGGTCACCCTGTCTGTGTAGGTGGTGGCCTGGCACTACAATGTCACAGCCAGTGCCCTATGCCCTGTGCAGATGCATCCTGGCCAGCCCACCATGTCTGACCTATACCCATGGTACCTTGCTGCTCATTATGCACATTGGCAGGCCAATACTGGCAGTAGTGCTGGCAGTGTGGGTTGGGGAAGGTGTTTGCAGCCAACACACACTGTATAGACAGACACACACTCCCACACCTATGCCAGCATTGTGCTACTATTGAGGGGGTGATTAGCCTTGGCCACCACACCGGTCCTGGGCACGGCACAGGCATGGATATGGTACGCAGTACTGCTGGGGGTCACTCCCCAGGGTGGTGAACACCGTCAGAGGCCAGGCCTGGAGCACGCACCGCAGACACCAAACAGATTGTTCGGATGGGGTCAACTAGCAGTATGTGCGTAACGTAGGGATATCTATCAGCCTGTACTCTTAGCAAACGTTTCAGAGCTGTGTACCTCAGGTGTAGGGTGACATTGCTAAGGTATGCAGGTGCTGGTATTGGGAGATGCACGCAGGGTCCAATGTTCTGCCTCTACAGGAGACATTGGTCAATGGGGCCTGTGGGTGTGGGTGTGGGTGTGTCTGCCCCTGTTGGCTGCTGCTTTACAGCAGCGCTTCCCCACTCCAGTCCAGTTTTGCATCACACTGTTCGGGTCTTCCTGCTGTCCCTCATGAATATGCATGAGCTACATCTACATGCCGTGGGGGTGGTGCATAGATATACAGCACAGGCATTTGTATGAGTGGCAGCATGGAACATGACTGGTGTGTGGCCCACCAGGACTGCATTTGGGGGATTCTGCTGTAGGTTCTGCCCCTATTCATGGTGTCTGTGCTCAGTGGGGTAAAAGATAGACGTATTACCATTGCATATGTCCTCGTCACGAAAGGTGTGTCCTTACTGTCACTGTTTATTTGTGGGGAAAATATGTGGGCAGGATTGCTGGTAGCCCCAGCTGGGCTTTGAACCTCTGGTCCTAGAGGTACTGACTCTGTCCGCTGCACCACACTATGGCCACATAGATAGTGCAGCCCCTGGAGGTAGTAAGCCTGGTAGGATGGAGTCACAAACCCTGCTCTACGCAAATTTACTGTGGGCATATGCACCCTGTCTGGTGACAAACGTGCACATAAACCCCGGAAATGACCACGGGTAATGGGGACAAAATATCACCACGCTGGGCAACAGTGATATTAATGGGCAACCATAGCAAACACTCCCAGGAAAGCTCCACAAAAGGAAATGTTTTTTGGAAGAGTCTCCGCTCCGTAAACCCTTCCAAAATTCATTTCTTTTTTCTGGAGCTTTGCTGGGTGTGTTTTCTGTATTTGCCCATCACTATAACTGTTCCCCAGCTGAATTACTATTTTTAATAGTTCTGTTGTGGTCATTTTCTATTTTTATTTGCACTTTTGTGCTGTGCACATGTATCACACTGCTCACGTTTTGCTGGTTTCCCCGGTTTTCCTGTACATTGCTGACGGAAATGGTTTCTCTTCCCTTTAAATGCTTTCTACCGCGAGTGTTTCACTGGCGGTATTTTTTCCTTGTAAATTCGGGCACGCTCCTGTGCGGGGAGTCTCTCCCCTCCCACATTCCACCCATTGACCCCGTCTCTCCGCCCCTCGGGGGCCTTCCTCCGCCCTCATTTCGCCTTTCCACGCCTCTATCGCACATGAGCGCCCCGCAAATGTGCGCGTTTTCGGCGCACGCGTGCGGGACCCTTTAATGTGCCGCGCACGCGTACGGGGCGCTTAAGAGCACTTAAATGCATCATTTTAGGGCGCTCAGGTGCGCCCCGCACAAGTGCCCCGTTTAGTAAACATACCCCTAGGAGATTCACTCCAAGCAGACCAGGAAGATCTAAAGTGGGCTGGGATGGGGTCGACTTCTTGAACCTTTGTCCATTTTTGTGGGTCGCATTTTGAATCCATTGACATGGAAGGTTACGTCCTTTATAAGGGATACTGCTCATATGCTTCAGGTGCTGTCTTCAATGGATGTTTCTTCTTTGAGCTTTGGCTAGTCACTTTGGATATACAACCTTTATATACTAATATTGAACAACATGAAGTTTTGTTTCTTATTGTTCAGATGGATTGGGGAGAAGCCCTTCCACGACGACTCCTTAAATCTTATATGTTTGACTTATTATTACATATGATTTGGGAAAATAATTACTTTTGTTTCAAAGACATGTTTTTCATCAAAAATTTGGTGTTGCTATGGGGGCCACTATGTCCCCACTGTGACAACGTTGTATATGTTTTCTTTTTTAGGAACAATACATTTATACCAGTACCTGGATGCATCAGATACATTTATGGAAGCAGTATTTTGATGATATTTTTGTCTATGGAAAGGTGATCTTCCATTTTTATTGGACTTTTTTGGATGGTTGAATTCTCTTAAACCAAATTAACATTTTAATATTAATTATCATTCATCACAGATATCCTTTCTAGATATTCTTATTTTTAAGGACGATCCTCATTTTGGTACTACTCTTTACCAAAAATCTGTTGCACGAAACAATCTGCTCTGCTAAAATAGTCATCATCCGATACGTCTGGAGAATGGCTTGCCTTTATCACAATTTCTACATCTCAGATGTATGTGCTCTGCAAAATATAACTATGTTGCTATTTCTAATTTTTTTTTAAATATCTGGAATGAGGGTATCCCGTTAAAATTATTAAGCAAGCATATATACGGGGCTTACATGCTCAGCAGGAAATTATGTTAGCCCTTCTGTGATGTGGGATTCTTTGGATTCTACTTCTTGATGTGGTCATTTTAAAAGGAGAGCATGTGAATTTTCTGAGAGTAATATTGGAGGTCCTTCTTGGAGTGTTCCTGGTACCCAGGGTACTTTGGCTTCTCCTGCCTACACTAATTACCAATAAAGTCATTGTGTATATGTTTTGCTCTGCCCATGCAAACAATTATATGTGGGGCGTACTAGACGGACATTAATAGCAGATTTGTGAGAACATAAGCTTTGGCTAGTCACTTTGGATATACAACCTTTATATACTAATATTGAACAACATGAAGTTTTGTTTCTTATTGTTCAGATGGATTGGGGAGAAGCCCTTCCACGACGACTCCTTAAATCTTATATGTTTGACTTATTATTACATATGATTTGGGAAAATAATTATTTTAGCCTGATAACACTCACAATACCAGCATATCAGGTCCCATCACCTGAGACAGCAAAACAGTCACCAACAAACTCCACACGCTTCAAACCTCTCAACGAAGAAGAAATCAAGAAACACATACTTCCTAGGCTCATTCAACCTTCTACAAACATCAATGACATGGTCAACACATGGAATGAAACCATCAACCAATACGCTATACTACCACCAACCCGTAAAAACCCAACAACAAAGGACAATGTTGTAAAAAGACCATCTGCACCATGGTTCTCCCAAGATCTAAGGAAGTCTCTTACCATCTTGAGGAAGCTCGAAAGAAAGTGGCGTAAATCTCATAACTCAACAGTTCAACAAACATACTTGACCCACCTGCGAGCCCATCGGGAAGCAATATGGAACACAAGAAAATCCTACCACTCTGAACTCCTCAACCGCTCCCTAAACAAACCTCGGGAACTCTTCAATCTAGTAAAGTCACTAACTACAGAACCATCACCACCTCAACAGGAACCCATAAACCCACAGAAGTACGCCAACTTTATACAATCTAAAGCTATCAGAACAACAATTTCTTCATCGCCAAGTCCACCCCAACAACACGTACGAGTTTCCCCACTACTAAAGCTCTCACCGCCCTCAGCCAAATACGTTGAAGACATTATAATCAAAATGAATACCACCACAGCACCTAACGACCCTTGCCCAGCACACTGGATAAGAGCTCTGCGATCCGACTTTAGTCCAGTCATAGCAGATATAATAAAGATGTCCTTCTCAACAGGCATCTTCCCATCGGCTCTAAAACAGACTTCCATAAGACCGCTGCTAAAAAACAATCAACTAGACCCATCAAAGGAAGAATCATACCGCCCGATTTCTAGTATACCGCTTCTATCCAAAATAATTGAGAAAGTAACCAACAATCAAATACAACAACACATAGACACCTCCTCACCCCTAGACCCCAGTCAGCACGGATTCAGGGAAGCCCACGGAGTAGAGACATTGCTGACCACATTAACCAACACACTCATCAGTGGATTAGACGACATCAAAAAAGGCTTTGCCCTAATATTCCTCGACATATCTGCAGCATTTGACTCTGTGGACCATGAAATACTACTAACCCGTCTATATGACAAGGGAATCCACGGGCTGGCATGGGAATGGTGCAAATCATACCTGGAAGATCGCTTGCAACATGTCAGGACTGCTACAGGTACCTCACAACCTTTCCAGTTAAAACAAGGAGTACCTCAGGGCTCTTCCCTATCAGCGCTGCTATTTAATATTTATATGCAGCCTATATGTAACATCACTCATTCCTTTGGCATATCCTCGTTGATCTATGCAGATGACGTGCTAATATTCACACCAATCAACGTCAAGCTCCCAGACTACACAACACTAGTAGATTGCTTTAACGCAATAGCAGACTGGCTCCTCACCCAGAATATGCGCATAAACTACAAAAAAACCGAAGTTCTGATAGTCACGAAAAACAGATCATTCTCACCCCCTGAGACCCTAAAAGTACGAGACGCAGATCTCCCAATCAAGCCCTCCATAAAATACCTTGGAGTAATACTTGACCAGCGACTGGATTTTAAAGAACATATCAACCGCACTGTGAAAACCATTTATTTCAAAATAAGGACTCTGCGCCATCTGAAAAACATGCTGGAACCAGACAGCTTCAGAACCATATTTCAAACCATAGTCACACCCCACTTCGACTATGCAAACATAATACTCCATGGTCTCCCAAAAAATACCCTAAATACATTACAACTAGCCATGAATGCCGCTGCCCGGGTGCTATACGGTGCTTCAAAGGGCGAACACATAACACCCATCCTAATGGAGCTTCACTGGCTCCCTATATACTGCAGAATAGCATATAAAGCTCTTCTCATGGCCTTTAAAGCGATAAATACTATAGCTCCTTCATCAATTTCAAAACTCATCCATCCAACTCCCAATATCAGATCCAGGAGGTCAGCAGCGGCAAATGCCCTAGTTACACCACATGAGACCACAAAATGCAAACATTCAACATCTGACAGGGCCTTTGCATACTATGCACCCAGATGTTGGAACAACCTACCCCCCAACATAAGAGCTATTACTGACCTCAAGCATTTCAGAAAAGCCATAAAACACCACCTCTTCATTCTGCATTTCCAAAGCACATCATCATCCCTCTAACAGGCACAGTAAAAATTGCAAATACCTTATTTACTCAAGATGTAACTAAGAAATTCTATCCTCTGTATATAGGTTTTTTCACAAATATGTATAAAGTCTCCATAAGTATACAGGTTCATTACAAATACGTACTAAGTTTTTAAAAATTTTACAAATACAGTCAAACCTCGGTTTTCATTTGCCCCGGTTTTCATACGCTTCGGTTTTCAACGTCTTTTCTGACTGAGATTTTGTCCCGGTTTTCATGCATTGCTTCGGTTTTCAACGTCTTTTGACTGAGATTTTGTCCCGGTAGCAGGGAAGAAAAGCTGTCAACGTAAGCAGGAGATGTTGCATGAATGTGGGAGGCAGTTCTTTCTCTTGCAGGGTACGTCTAAAGCTATATCATTAAGATTTTCTGCCATTCTGAAGCATTGAGCAGATAATGTAAAGGTATTTTAATGGACTGAATTCAATGTGATTCCGAAGAGAGCTGGGCACAGCAGCTTGTCAGGGGTGTGGCTAAGGCCAGATGTTAACATACTGTACTGTACAGTACTATACTTAGCTTGCTTTCAGTGATGTTAAATGTTCATTTATCCATTTCATTAGTCATTTATATTTATTTCTCATTGTTTTCTGTATGTAAAAATATAGTTATTCTCTATAAAATGTATTTTTTGTGAATATTTTTGGGTGTCTGGAACGGATTAATTGGATTTACATTATTTCTTATGGGAAATATTGCTTCAGTTTTCATACGTTTCGGTTTTAGTCAGACTTTTTCGAACGGATTAATCATGAAAACCGAGGTTTGACTGTATGTACAAAGTTTTCCCAAAGTTAAATTCCCAGTTGAATTCTCCTGTTATATGTAAACTCATCACAGTTTGTTGCTTGCAATGAGTATTTCTGTTTAATGTAAACCGCGCTGATGAAAAAGAGTGCGGTATAAAAGAACACTAAATAAATAAATAAATAAGTCAAGAATAAATACAGCTACTAAATCCACCCCCATTGTTGAACACTGTCTGCTCTTTCACCATTCTTTTGACCAGTTGTGCTGGCATGTTGTTCAACATGTTCCTGGAGTGTGGTGTGGGATAGCTCATGATGCTATTTTGAATTATTGTGAACAATTTTGGATATTTTATCTCTATACTGTTCAGCCTCATGGACTTAACTGTCAAATTGACTGGCATACAGTTGTGTGATCTTGGTCTCTTTAAGGAGAAATAGTGGAAGAGTTCCTTTCATGCTTAAAAGGACGCCACAACCATTTTTGTTTAAGCCGGTGTAGCTCTACATTTGCATGACGGAATGCTTCCACTCAGATGAGTACTGCCATTTCGTTACCCTGAAGCAGAACCAATAATTTTGTGGTTTGAAACACATTGGTTTACTTTGGTAATTAGAAACTATGCATGATCACTTTTAAATACATTAAAATTGATTTATTGGAGAATGCTGGATATAGCTACCTCGTAATGTACTCCGACAAAAAATTGTTTGGAGTGAATATTCTAGGGTCTTTTCTAAGTGTCACTTTATGGGGTTATCTTCTTAAACAGATGAATTTTCAAGTACTGTTGGAATTGTATTTTATCATAGTAACATAGTATATGACAGCAGATAAAGACCAGCATGGTCCATCCAGTCTGCCCAGCGGGGTGGCAAGAGTAGGTGCACCTGCCGCTCCGCACAGGTCACTCCTCCCCATATCAGTTCATATGCCAAAATGTGGTTCACATGAATAAATGATAAAAGAATATGTCTGTAAAAACAACAGATTTACTTTTTTTTTCTATCAGTTGCAGACTTCCCATTCCACAGATCTTTACTGTATTACTAAAAAGGATATAGATTATATATCCTGACAGTTCTGAATACTTTATGACACATGCTATGGCTCCTACTTACTCATACTCAAAGGGAAGGTCAATAACAGCCTCTAACCATTTTTCTGTTACATAAGGTCAAGTAAATCATCAATACGTTGCCAGTACCCTTGCAAGCGTCTGCCCGATGACGTTTTGCTTACATATCTCAGCAAGGTCAGCAGGCAAGCAATAGATCTCTTTAGGTATTTTATCTCATTTTAGAAAGGGCATTGTCAATAAATTATCTAGAAGTCCCAATATTTTCATTTTATCAGCTCTGCTAACTGTTCTGACAGAGCTGGATGATCAAGTGTTTATGGCCCTACTGAGTGCTGTAAGAGCCTCCTGTTCAGAATCAGAAAAAAAACCGTGAATTGTACCTCCTCTGTATGGCCTTAGCCAGAACAAAAGGATGCCTTGACTTTTACAGGAAAATAATTTTTTAAAATGAGTTACTTAGGTTTGTCCACAGAACTGAAAATTGGCCACTAGTGAGGAGCTACTTAGACTTTGATGTAACATAATGGAGGTAAAACGTGCTATTTCTTAAATAGCTGGTTAACACACAGTGCAATAGGAAATGATATGCTAATGTACGGAGTGTTAAAAAATTCATGCAAACAAAATATGTGCTCTAAAGCCAAATAAACATTTAGCCCACATTTTTACATCAGGTGATGTTTTAAAAAGACAGCAAAGTTAAGATCTTAGCAAAGTATTTAAAAAAAAATTGGAAAATCCCTGGTTTGCAGTAGGACTGCTGAGTCAGAGACCCTCTGACCTGAAAACCCAAATCCGAAATCCTCTGTTTCCTGAGATCTCCAAGCCATAAAGACCTTCTCCTCCAGGATTCTCATGCCAGAGACCCTCTGATCTAGGAGCCCCAAGTCTAAGAGCCTCTGACTGTCTGACACAGGACTCCCAAATAACAGGGCACTCAAATCTTACCGAACTACCTACCAAACTACCCAACTACCATTCTCCATACCCTTTACCTACCTAATTGCTCTCACACCCACCCGGCATTTACCAATGAAGAAAGAGGCCTCCTCTTCCTTGGCTACTTCTTCAATGTGATGGCCATTTTGTGTGACCTCTGATGAGCTGGTGCCCTTTCTAAAATGGTACCACTTCAGTTGAAGTCAATGATATCAGCTGAAATGGTAACATTTTCAAAATGACCACCACACAAGAAGAGCATAAAAAGACGATGACAAAGCTTCTATTGAAGTAAATGGTAGTTAAAAATGTTATATCACCTTTAGGGCTAGCATTAAAAATTGTCACTAGAATGGGAATTTAGAAAGTGCTAAATGTAGCATATATTCTTGCATTGAAAGTAATTCTACAGTTATTTTCCATGCATTTGTAGGAAAGTGTGCTAAATCTAATGGGTCCAATTTTTGAAAGGCCTTTACAGAGTTTACTGCCCAGTAAACCATGTAAATGCCATAAATGGGCATATTCAACGACACTTACATGGTTAATGCCATTGAATGTCCCCTTCTAACTCCCCTATGTGCCCCGATGCTATCTGGTTAGCATCAGGGAGTTTCAGAGGCGTTCCGGGGTGGAGCAGAGGCGGTGACAAGCACTAACTGGAAGCAGCGATATTGCATAGCAATATGCGCCTTAAAGATAGGCAAGGAAAAAGCCTCACCTATCTTTAAGCTGCAGGAACTAACCGGGCAGCATGCAATATCACAGTTGCTCGGTTAGCTTTGGAGGCTTCCTGTATCTGTGGCGATCCCCGGATATTCAATGCTGTCGCTATGGCATTGAATATCCGTGTTAGAAGTCGGCAGGGAGGACTATGTGCCTCTATATCATGTCCTCACTTCGATTTAGGGGGTCTGTTCTGTCCTAGTTTTCTTCTTCTCTCCCATCGCACTTTTAGTGTATGTTCTGGTGGATCCTCCTCTACCTCCTCCTGCTTCCAGTCGGTGTACCTCAGGGCTCTGTCACAGGACCTCTTCTTTTCTCTCTCTACACGCAGTTCCTTGGTGCACTTATTTCCTCCCATGGTTTTCAATACTATCTTCTTGATGATGACTCTTAGATCTACCTTTCTGTACATGAAATTTCTCCATGAATCCAGGCCCGGATCACTGCCTGCTTATCCAATGTTGCTGCCTGGATGTCTCACTGCCGTTTGAAACTGAACATGGCCAAAACTGAGCTCTAAACCCCCTAAACCCATCCCCCCTTTCTCCTTTCCCCCTAAACCCATCCCCCCTTTCTTCTTTCTCTATTTCCTTAGCTCTTTCTTTCTCTGCACACATCCAATAGATAGCTAAAACCTGTCACTTCTTTCTCTATGATATTGGCAAAATTCATCCCTTCCTTTCTACACATACTACTAAGACACTTACTCACTCTTTAGTCACCTTCCGGCTAGATTATTGCAACTCCCTCCTTGCTGGTCTCCCTCTGAATCATCTCTCTCCCCTTCAATTTGTTCAGAACTCGGCTATGTGACTAATCTTCCACCAATCTTGATATGCTCATATAAACCCTCTTCTCAAGTTGCTTCATTGGCTCCCTATCCGCTTCCGTATCTAGGTCAAACTTCTCCTATGGACCTATAAGTGCACTCATTCTGCTGCTCCTCACTACCTTTTCTCTCTAATCTCTCCCTACACCCCTCCTCGGGAACTCTGCTCTTCTGGCAGATCCCTTTTATCTGTGCCAACTCCAGGGTTTGATCCTTCCACCCTGCTGTTCCTCATGTATGGAACAAACTACCTGAGTCTGTGCGTCCGGCTTCATCTCTGGCCCTTTTCAAATCCAGGCTGAAAACTCATCTCTTTGAGGCTGCTTTTGGATCCTGATCTGCTTAGTCTCCTTTGTGTTTCCTTATCATTCCCCTTGATATATCCTTGTCCTCAGCTGTCGTGTTGTTTGTCTTTACTAGGTTGTAAGCTCTGATGAGCAGGGACTGCCTTTTACGTGTGTCTGTACAGCACTGCACAAACCTTGTAGCGCTACAGAAATGATCAGTAGTAGTAGTGATAGTAGTGGACTGAAAATCATTACTACCCAGATAAGTGCCAGGATTACTCTTACCCCACCCACAGACTGCCCCGGCACTGCCCGACTAATGCCATGGCGGTTAGAGGAGAAATTCAGTGGCACTGTCCGATTAGTGCTGCTGAATGTCAGGCTCAGTGGGCTTTATTAGATTAGCAGGCCCTGATAACCAGATAAACCCCTTTGAATATCGGGCTTTTCATATCTAGTACTCTCACGCGATCTAATGCTCTTGTCGACCAGTCAAAGAAATTTATCAGATTTGCATGATGAAACCTACTTCTAGTAAAACTATACTTGCTCGGATTGTGTAGTCCATTGGATTGCAAAAACTGCACTGTTTTCTGTTTTAGCAGGGATTCCATAAAATTATTCACCATTGAATTTCCAGACTCCTCCGTACTTCTGGTTTTGGGAAGAGGAACCACGCCCACATGTTTCCTCATTCCAAGATGAATATTTGGCCACAATTATCCTCTTAATTTTCAAAATGTATACACCAAATATACCTGCCTAGATTTGCATCATCCTGAGAAGTGTTACATATCTCCCTTCTCTCCCTAAACACCAGAACTCAGAGCCGGGCTCCACTCCCAAGCTTTTTAAACACTGATCCACTGAAAAAAAGCATTCCCTTAACTCCGTGGTGTCATTCTTTACCACACTGAAAACAGATTCACTGAATAACCTCTCCTGGACCTGACAATGTGGAAACAAGATGAGTGACCTTCACTTACAGTGCAAAACTCGACAATAAAGACAAGGGTCTCTTAATGGACTACCATTAAAAAAAAATTGCATACATTTGTATTATATTTTCTAAGTCATTGTTGATCGATTCATATTCCTTGATTTAAAAAAAAAAGTCAGCAAATATTCAGTGTCCTTCACAATTGGTGCTGCTTGTTTCATGCTTTTTATTATTTTTCAGGCCAGCTTGTCCTGTTTCATACATCATTAGCAGTGAGCAGACCCCTGCAGTCTTGAGATGGATTTAACTAGGTCAAAGCTAATGGCACCTACAAACTTTGAGTTGCTTAAAACATTAATTTCTGTAGTACCATAAATCATTACATGTTTTATTACATCGCTAGATCTGCCAAAACTGATTTTTAGTAGGTTTTGTTACTATTTAATATATTTTAATCAACCATCATCAAATAAAGTGCATCATCCTTAGAAATTAAGGAATAAAGGCAAAGTCTGGGATACAACTGTTTTCACTTTCCATTTGAGTCTCTTCTCCTTTTCTTTCTGAATTTTCCAACTTCCTTCTCACCCTCTAGATGAGAAATTGTCCCATGGTCTCAGACTGCAGTGAATGTGGGTATTTTCATAGTGAGAATAAACTGTTACAACCTTCATAGGTGCCGCCGGTAACTGGGGTGCTTATGCAGGCTCAACCTAACCAGTTCTGGGGTAGAGAGCTAGTGTTTGGGTCTTAGATCACAAAAGGGAAGTTACTTAGCTTTGACCCATGACCTGGTGATGCTGGAGGGCTATACAGCCCCCTTCTGGTGGTGCAATAACATTTGCACCACAGCAGCACATCATAACAGTGCAAGGGAGCTGGAGGACATAAACTGATATGGACATTGGCTCAGGCCTCTTTCTACTGTCCTCCCTCGCCTGTACATACAGCTTCATATTCTGTTTCTCTGTTGTTCCCCATCACTCAGTTTGGGACCTTGTTTTTTAATCTGAATCTGAGCTCTCGATCTCTTTACCAGATCTTCTCATTTTAGATGACTTCAATATTCATGTACTTACCGTTGCGTCATTATGACAATTTTTTTCTTTCCTTTCTCTCTGATCTTTCCTTGATGCAACATGTCCCATCCCCTACTCATTCAGCAGGTCACACCATCGATCAAGTCATGACAGGATCTCTGTCATCTCATCAGCTGATGCATTTTACAGCCCATTCATTTCCATGGACAGATTGTTTGTTAATCTTGTTTCAACTGCCTATTAAATTCACTAGATTACCTCAAAGCTACCCTATACCTCCTTCCTAAGATTAAAAATGTCTTCCCCAGAATGCGGACAGTCTCTTCCCTTCAGAGACACTATTTTTCCTCCTGACTTTGAGTCACTGTCTCTTTTGGAAAAAGCCAGTACCTGAAATAACTCACATCAGCGTTGTCTGATATCTGTTTACCTCCTACAGATCATGTTCTTAAAACATAGACATGCTTGGTACCATTTAGGTCTTTATCTTGCCAACAACAGACTTGGAGAGCAGAACGCCTCTGGTGAAAATATAAAACCCCTACATTTATGACAGTCTTTAGGAATTGTGCAGCTTATTATCATGTGCAAGTGATAGCCGCAAAAAAGAAATATTTTTCAGATCTTATTTTGAAATCTTTTTAATTGTCCAAAAAGAATTTATGCTATAGTGGCTCAATTATCGTCTACGTCATCACCTACCTGCAGCTAACTTTGGAATGGTCCTTCAGCATCTTATTTTTCAAACAAGATCTTGGACATCAGCTCAGCTTTTACAGATTGCAGCACTTCTGATAAGAATTCAGAACCCAGTTCGCCTTTTACCTCTATCCCTTGACATTGCTGGAATCCCTTACAAGAGACAACTTGTGTTCTAGATTCCATTCCTTCACCTTGGATTACTGAACCATCATTAAGGGGTATGTTTATTAAGGACCGTTAAGTGCGCACCATTTGTGAGTGCAGAACGCAGCATTAAGGGCTCCAATGTGCGTTAAAAGATGGGGCGGGGAGTAGACTTCTGGTAGTAAGGGCACTAGCATCCAGTTATCAGGCGGTAACAGGACATCGGGCAGTAAGTGTGCCAAGTGTGCACCGATAAGGCTGGTTGTCTTAAAGCAGGATAAAGGAGCCTATCTGCTAGTCACATTTGAGCTGCTGGATGGGAGCAAAGGTAATAGCTGGTATACATGTCATATTCATAGGCCCCTTATGTGTTAGACATGAGTGGGAGGATAATGTGGGAAGCAGTTTGACTGTATCAGTGAGGGATGCTCATGTAACCTGCTGTGATGTCAGTGGTTGGCATAGGATTGGGTGGAAATGTGCCTTGGAGGTGCCAGCATGGCCACGATGTGGGTATCAAAAGAATGACTGGCATGAGTGGTGATGTGCACATCAGCTGCAGGAGAGGTATGAGTGATACGTCCTAATGAGAAAAATTTTACCGTGTGGGCCATGATGTAGCATCTGGCAGGAGAAACCATGAGTGAACATGATGGATATATGCTGATGGATGGGCCGAAGGATGGATGGAGGTAGATGACAGTGCTGTATGGCCTTGCTGCCCCAGTGTTCCCAATGTGACCTTACAAATACAGCTACCCTCAGTTATAGAGTGTGTGAAAAATAGTTGCTGTGCCACAGGGAAGGTCTATTACCATCTATTTGGGTGTCACAGCTGTCTCAGCTGCTCTAACCACCATACAATCTTCCTGACACATATGCATATAACAACGGGCCAAGTAAGTAGGCCATGATCCAAGGACAGAACAGCCACACATCTGTAGAAGCTGCATGCAAACGCAAGTGCTCTTGCACAGATAAGGTCAACACTCATACTGTCTGGTGGAACAAGGTCACTCACATGATGTTATACACCTGGCATCCATTCATGTCTCTGAACTGATGTGATTCCTACATTGGCCATATGGACCAAGTAAGGACCTGTGATAATCTGTGCAGATGGCCATCCGAGAAGTATACCATGCCTGCATGTACTGTATGGTATATGAGCAAAAGATGTTCATTCATGGTTATCGCAAAAGTTTCCAGTCATGTACAACTCATGTATCATGCATCTACAGGGTGAAGTTGTACAACCCTTTACAATGTGCTGCAGCAGAACCAATGAAGTCATGCTGTCTGATGGGTATGATTGCAGTGTGCATGCTTGCAGACCCAATGTGCAATCCAAACACATTAAAGCAGACTATTAATAATGCATGCCCTCAAGTCATTGCTGATGTCTGGCAACCCAGCAGCGAGACCAGAAGTAGATTGCCAGACCTTTCTTCCAAGACAATGGAGGGTAAAGTGACTTTCACAAAGCCACAAGTGGAATTTGAACATTCAGATGTACCTCCACACCTATCTCTACAGATCTTTCTAGAATAAACCAGACTACAGGTCTCTGCCTGTAATGGCCTAAACCCAAGACTTGAAACAACGTTGCAGGCACATTCTGAGACAGTTGTAAACCACACTTAGAGCCTGCCTGCAGCGGTCCACATGCAGCACAGACTGCACTAGTCACTAGTACTGTATCTGCATAACAGACACAAAGCAGCTGTATCAATCTCCTATCCAAGATGCCCTTACATCCACTGTACCTCTTAAGCAAAACAACATTCATACACAGAGGTCTACTGGGCTGCAGTGTGGCACTAATCCCTGAAGCAGTACATCTGCAGGGCATGCATTCCATTGCTACCTGCTGTACACTACAAGATAGGTACTTTTGCACATATACCAAATTCAAACCTCATTCATGACCTAGACCAGGGGTCTCAAACAAGCGGCCCGCAGGCCGCATGCGGCCCGCGAGACAACTTTGTGCGGCCCGCGACGGCGGAAAACCAAAAATCCCCCAAAACCCTGGCTTCTGCTGCTGCCGTTGCCGCCGTGGCAGCAGCAGAATCAATTGTCAAATTTAAAAAAAAAACTGACTTCTGCTGCTCAAGCAGCTGTCCTGCGGCCCCTTTCGCCGCTGATAGAGCAGAGTCGGATCTCCGGGCAGAGGGAAAGGGGCCGCAGGACAGCTGCTTGAGCAGCAGAAGTCAGTTTTTTTTTTTAATTTGACAATTGATTCTGCTGCTGCCACGGCGGCAACGGCAGCAGCAGAAGCCAGGGTTTTGGGGGTTTTTTTGTTGGCCGGTAATGAGCTATGGAGGGGCTGACTGAACTGGAAGTGGGCTATTGGCAGAGGGGGGAGGGGGGGGGTTATGACTGGTAATGGGCTGGGGGGGGGTTATAACTGGTAATGGGCTATGGTGGGGGCTAGGACAGGAAATGGGCAGATGGGGGTTACCACAGGAAGAGGGCTATTGGCAGGGGGGGATAAGACTGGTAATGGGCTGGGGGGGGTTATAACTAGTAATGGGCTCTGGTGGGGGCGAGGACTGGAAATGGGCAGATGGGGGTTAGGACTGGAAGTGGGCTATTGGCAGGGGGGTTATGACTGGTAATGGGCTATGGTGGGGGCTAGGACTGGAAATGGGCAGATGGGGGTTAGGACTGGAAGTGGGCTATTGGCAGGGGGGGGGTTATGACTGGTAATGGGCTATGGTGGGGGCTAGGACTGGAAATGGGCAGATGGGGGTTAGGACTGGAAGTGGGCTATTGGCAGGGGGGGGGTTATGACTGGTAATGGGCTATGGTGGGGGCTAGGACTGGAAATGGGCAGATGGGGGTTAGGACTGGAAGTGGGCTATTGGCAGGGGGGGGTTATGACTGGTAATGGGCTATGGTGGGGGCTAGGACTGGAAATGGGCAGATGGGGGTTAGGACTGGAAGTGGGCTATTGGCAGGGGGGGGTTATGACTGGTAATGGGCTATGGTGGGGGCTAGGACTGGAAATGGGCAGATGGTGGTTAGGACTGGAAGTGGGCTATCGGCAGGGGGGGGTTATGACTGGTAATGGGCTATGGTGGGGGCTAGGACTGGAAATGGGCAGATGGGGGTTAGGACTGGAAGTGGGCTATTGGCAGGGGGGGGTTATGACTGGTAATGGGCTATGGTGGGGGCTAGGACTGAAAATGGGGTGATGGGGGTTAGGACTGGAGGTGGGCTGATTGGGGGGTTAGGACTGGTAATGGCCTATGAGGGGAGGTAAGACTGAAAATGGGGTGATGGGGGATACGACTGCAAGTGGGCTATGGGGGGGACTAGGACTGGTAATGGGCTATGGGGGGGGTAAGACTGAAAATGGGGTGATGGGGGGTAAGACTGGAAGTGCGCTATGGGGAGGTTAGGACTGGTTATGGGCTATGGGGGGTCTAGGACTGGTAATGGGCTGGGGGGGTTGCTAGGACTGGAAATGGGCTGAGTGGAAGGGGGGCTTGAACTGCAAATGGCTGATGGGGAGGGGGCTTGGAATGGAAATGGGCTGTGAGGGGAGGGAGCTAGGATTGGAAATGGGCTGATGGGGGGCTAGGATTGGAAATGGGCTGATGGTGAGGCTAGGATAGGACTGGAAATGGACTGATGCAGGGACTAGAAAGGAGCAGATGCTGGGTGGGGCTGGAACTAGAAGGGAGCTGATGTTGGGGGAGGATTAGAATGGGATGGAGCTGGGAAAGTGAAATGGAGAGGGGAAAAATATTTTGTCTGGAAGAGAAGACAAATCTACAATTGGCCAGGTATTGGGAGAGTAAGTGGGGATTGAGGATGGAGGGGTAAAATTTGAGTGGATGAAATAGGAATGAGGAAAGAGCAAAAGGAGAAAGATTAGTATGTTAAAGCAGATGTAGAGAGAGAGAATGGAAAAAAACTAGAAGAGAGAAGAAAGGACAAATGGACAGCAGACGATGGAGATAGCAGAAGACACGAAGAATAAACCAGAAGTGGCTGGAGCAATTGCAACTGAAAAAAAATGCACAAAAGGTAGAAAAATATCTCTTTATTTTGAATTTATTAACTGGAATATGTCAGCTCTGGGAAATGTGCATCATTAATGTCTGTGCTTTGGTACAAGAAATTATTTATAGTTTTATTTCTACAGTGCTGAGGTATTCTGTGTAATTCCTATTTGACATTGCTACTTGTTCTCTTTTCCCAGTAGGTCATGTATTGTTCTCTGAAATGTATTGATTTAATATTTGCAGTGTTGCCTTTTGATAGGTAGGGTCTGGTGCTTTGTGAGTCCTGGTAGTGCTGTTATGATACGGGGGGTTTGCTATGGGTTCCAAATGGGCAGTGTTAGTAGTAGTTCCTAATGTGCCTGGCGGTTGGCACTGGATTATAGTAATATAGAAATTTTCTAGTCTTTCTTTATCCATGCACTCATTATGCAACATTATGCAAATATTTATGCAAATGAGGCCCCTTATGCAAATGAGGCCCGTGTCTTATGCGGCCCCCGGGTTACTTTACAAGTCCTCATTCGGCCCTCAAAGCAATTTGAGTTTGAGACCCCTGACCTAGACCATCCTGCTCTCTCTGGGGGGGCCATGCACCCTTGCTCTTTCATCATACAAGACATGCAGGTACTGGGCAATGCTCCAGTGATCAGGGTTGCCACTATGGCTGCAATGTGGGTTATGTGTGCTGGTATTGGTTATCCCCTTTATTTCCCAGGATGCACCTCACAATATGAGCACCTACTATATATGCTACTTTTGCCCCTATGGAGAAGGCAGTGAAACATCACATGAGCTCTGTAATGTACAGGTACATTCATAGAAATAACAGCCACCACATATACAAGTGTTCTTTTTCACCACCCAACCTGAATGTGAGGAAGGGCACATGCTACCTGGTCCCCAGACCATGCACCACACCAGATGGTCTCTTCAGGTTCTGGAGAAGATCTATTTCACTGCCAGAATATTGTAGCTGTTGACTGTGGTTTTAGCCATTTGGTACCCTACACAACTGTAGTATATTGGCGTAGCATGTCTTATCTGGCCCATGGATCCTGAATCCGTTGGTGAGAGGCTCTTGTGTAACATCTTTTGTCATGCTTTAGGGTTGGGGCAGCTGTTTCCAAGGAACCTGAATGCAGTAAGTGTTGTCTAGGCAGGAACAGGGAAGGGGAAACGCCAACCCGCAGGTCCTGCCAAAACCATAGTGAGTACCATGTTACCAGCAGCCCAATAAAAGCTGCTCTTTCTTTGAGACATCTAATCAGCTAGATGAATCCCAGTCATCCTGTATCAGCCACTCACATACCATCTGTGTCCGGTCTGCTAATCATCACCCACTGCATGTAGACATATCCATTATGAAAGTATGTATTTGATTTGTACAAGCAGTCTGACTAGTGACTGAACTGCCATAAAGAAACAGCATCTGGGTCACTGCAGCTTCAACTTACCTAGTACTATGTGGCTACATAGCTGTGACATGATCCCAGTTTGGTCAGAGTGAGAGTGGCTTCTCAGCATGAACAGATGTGTGTAGTCGGGCCATGCTCGTGCAAGACCCACATTAAGATGGCAGCCGTTTATCTAACCTCTGACTCATAAACATCCTGTGCAAACTGTTCTGTTTTGGGCAATACCTAGAATCCTCTGCTCTTCATTTGTGTACCTTTTTAGTTTGAACTTAGGGACAGCTAATAGAATGCAAAGAGCTCTGGGAAAGTGGTTCAGAGGCAGGCTGTGAGGGCATATTGGCCATAGTGGCCAACATCTGTCACATACCAAAGGATTGTGTTCCCCTACACAGCTTGTGGCAGTGAGCATTGAACATAGTGCTATGCTTGTACTCCATATTGTGTCATGTTGCTGGCCATGGACCTTGCAAAAATAGCCAGTGGAGCACATGCTCTCTCCCACGCTTTGGATGCCGTCCCCCCCCCAAGAGCATGTGGAAGCATGGCAGGTTGGACATGGGGTTAGATGTCGGTACAGTTGCTGGCTACACATATGCTACCATCCCAAGTCTCTTTGTACTCTAACAACGTCCTTGTGGCTGTGAATAGGCCCTCAGAGCTTCTGTGCATCTGAACAGAGCCTCTGGCCAGCTATGCCACCTACCAGGGGCACATTCAAAACATGTATGGGACTGTCCCCCCCCCACCCACACCTCCAACCAACATTCATTTCCAGGCATTGCCTTACCACATGGTGGTAGCTGATGCAGAGACCAACATGACATCCTGTGGCACATTCCTCCAGCTGGGTCAGTGACCCATATTCACAGTCAAACCAAAACATGTTGTCTCTGTAAACATAAGACTGGTTGTTGTTATGGAGTAATACATGATGTCATACTGACTGCTGTGGTCAATGATCAGTGGACAGTGCTGAGATAGTATATATTGTTTGCAGATGTGCCTGAGACAGACATGCCTATAAGTGCATATTGTGTATGGAGCTAAGAGACCCCCAGGGTTCACTCTGTGACTGAAGCTTAGGAGATGAGCATAGATTCTTTACTGTCTCACCAACTCATTGACACCATTCAAAGAGGCCAGTTCTCCACATGAGCCTAGTTCCTAATAGGCTGCAGCTGCACCAAGGAGGCTGGCAGTATTTCCGCGGATACAACTATTATAGCATTTGGCATTAATCATGCCTCTCACCTGAGCAGCCAGGTGTATCCTGAGGCCTGGAGGCTCAGTCAGATACAAGAGTTGCTGCACACATACATGATGGAGCTCTCTCTGTTGAGACTGTGCCTCCCCAGCTCACTCTACTCAAATCAGCAGGTAGTATGGGAGCTGTACAGCAATGTCATCTTGAGAGGTAAGTGTAGGGGCATGCTGTGGGGATGGGCCTTGAAGATGATTTAAGTGGGAATGAATTTAAGTGTCACAACTTTGGGGACAATATGTGTACAGGCATAGCTGGTCATCCAGTGACTCCCACAGGATGCAACTACTTACTGAAAAATAACCTTCTGCCCATAAATGGTGTCTCACACAGTTTGTGGAGTTGTTGGTTAACTGACTGTGCAGCAAGTTGTATGCAGATTCATTTCTCTCAACTTTAATTTCCAGTGCAATAAATACAAGATCCAAAAGGGCACACACACAGAGTAGTCTGGTAATCCCACCAACCATGTGCAAAACAAAACAAGCCACAAGTAACAGAGCCTTCTCTTTTATCGCTCCCCAATTATGGAATTCTTTTCCAGACTCACTGCGTTCCATCAAAGATCTACAAACATTCCGAAAGGAATTAAAAACACTGTTGTTCACTCAACACTGCAGATAATAATAACACACAACCATCTCCTTATTAAACCCTCATTGTGCCATTATATACACCTACAAACCAAAAATGGTATTCTGTATTCTTTGTAAATAGTTTACTATGTAATTTATTCTGCTGATAAAACTGATGTTCATATCTTACATATGGGATCTGTTCTAGTAGTGGGCCAGGGCATGATACATGAACACATACATGCAAGACCCTGTGTGACCTAGAAGAGTGACCAACATAACCATTTCATGTAGTGTGCTTGTAGGCCAGTACTGGAATAATCTGATGGTTGACAGGTCACACTGAGTAGTTTGGACTTCTATGTGGCTCAGATGGATTTGGTACCTAAATGACTGCTTACTCATGAAAGGGTCATTGATTTACACATAGCCCCTGGTCATCATTTGCCAACTGAGAAAGCAGTGTAGTTATTTTTCCTCTGAGATGGGGTGTTATGCCTAATCTTCTGGCCTCACTGGCATATTTATCTCCAGGAACAAGCAGGAATGTAGTCTTCACATATGGGTATCGTCGGTACCGACGGAGTCTGCGCGGGAACGCTCCCCAGCGTCCAATAGGAACGCTTTTGGGAGCATCCCTCAGCACATTCGCGCTGCCTTCCCGCCTTTCCAACTGTCCCTCTTCAGTTCTTCATTTTCCGTGGAGCCGACAGGACACATACCCTGTCACCGCAGAAAATTTCTTCTTTAAACTTGTTTTCTTGTGGTTGCGCCTGCCTCCGCACGACACCTACCGGTACCGCCGGTTCTTTCTTTCTTCTTTAAAAAAAAAAATATATATATATTTTTGAACTGATTCTCTTAAGAATTTTTTTCTTTTGGTGCTAGGCGCCATTTTGGGCATTAGGCCCTATTTTTCCCAAAAGATGGAAAACCAGCTAGTGGTTTTAAAAAATGTACTAAATGTGGCGGTACCATCTCCGTCACCGACACCCATGACTGGTGTCTAAAATGTTTAGGCCCTGACCATTCTCCATCTGAATGTTCCTCCTGTATGGGGATGACTAAAAGAGGAAGACAGAACCGAGTTGCAAAGCTCGGTACCCTCTTTTCTTCGGATACCAGGTCCATTGCATCGACATCTTCAAGAGCCTCGTCTTCCTCCCATGGATCTCAGGTAACTAAACATAAGAGCCGGTCCTCAAAGGGTACCTCTCCTTCAAAGCATCGAGAGGCCATTGGCATAGCCCTTGAGGAAACTACACTGGCAAAACAGCCCCAGCGGGAGGCTTCGGCCTCCAAAGCATCAACGGGGTTCCAGGATGTTCTCGAGGCTTCGACCTCTGCAGAACTACTGGTGCCATGCTCAGGGGTTCCAGCTGCTTTTACCGGTACCAATACCCAGGCATCAGCAGCGTAGATAGACCAGAGATTCCTCGCTATCGAACGCAGTCTTGCAGCTTTCCTTACAGCTGCGGTACCGTTGACACAAGTGGTTCAATGGGCACCGGTACCGACACCGGTACCGATGCCGGTACCAGCACCGATGGTACCGGCCCTGGTGGGAATCCTTCCCATGCAGACTTTTCTGGCATCGCCAGATCGGTACCGGACCAATTCGGTACCGACTTTGATCGATACCGAGACCGTTCTTTGCATGAACATCGGGATCAGAGATACTTCGAATTCTCCGATTCCGATGACTTTGATAATTCTGCCGGTACCAGAGTGTACCTCCGGAAGACATATCTTTTCAGGATTTTATTTGTGATGTGGCCCGAGGCCTTTCAATCATGGTAGCTCCTGAAAAAGAACCTAGAGCAAAGGAATTGGAAATTCTCCAGTACCCTAAGGCTCCCAAGGAAGCAGCCACTCTGCCCATTCATGAAATTCTTCATGCTTTGATGCTGAGAATGTGGGAGACACCTTTGACCACATCTCCTCATTCTAGGAGACTCGATACCATGTATCGAGTTCCACCATGTCCTGGTTTTCAAAAGACTCAGCTGCCACACCATTCAATGGTAGTGGAGTCAACCATGTGTAGGATGAAAAGTGCAAAGAGATATGCATCCAAACCTCCAGGTCGTGAATGCATGACTCTTGATGCTTTTGGTCGTCAAACTTTTCAGGCTTCCTTGCTTTCAGCTAGGATCAGCTCATATATTTTATATATGGGAATGTTCCTCAAAGAGGTCACAAAAGATTTGGAGCTTATGAGCCCCCTTCTCCCTGAGGACAAATGACAGGACTTTCTCACTCTGGTAAAGCATGCTCAAGATGTCTCCAAGTTTGTAAACCATGCAGCCTTTGACTGCTTTGAATGCATCAGCAGTACCTCTGCTATTGCCATTGGTGCATGTCAGATTGCCTGGCTTCAGGCATCAGACCTGGAGATTTGGATACAGGATAAATTGGGAAACATCCCTTGCACAGGAGAAAACCTTTTTGGCAAGAATTGGCAAGAGAAGGATAATGAGATAGATACTGACAATCTCACTTTAGACAGATTGTCAAAATCTACAGCCACTCCAGCCAAAAAGAAACCCTATAAAAAACCCATTTTCAGCAAAAAGAGGAAGTTTTATCCATCCTATACCCAGCAAGGGCAAGCTCAGGGTCAAGTTGCCCAGAAGGGTCAACAACAACAATCCAGACAAAAGAAGCCAAAAGGCCTTAGAGCTCAACCGGCTCCACAGGCCCAGCCCCTCAAGGGCTTTGACTCCTTCATAGAGAACTTAACCTTCCTGCCTCTGAAGGGGCCAGAACCCCTAAACATTCCAGGCAGGTTGTGTCATTTTGCCAACAGATGGCACCAAATAACAACAGAAAACTGGACTCTGTCCATTGTGGGAGAGGGGTACAAGCTTCGTTTTTACAGTATGCCCCCTCCTACAATCGTAAGACAGTTCAATTCCCAAACCTCTACAGGCAATCTACTGGATCAAGAGGTCTCAACACTCCTTGCTCAAGGAGCAATAGAGGAGGTGCCCATTCTTCAGCAGGGTGCAGGGTTCTACTCCCCCTATTTTCTTATTCCAAAGAAAACAGGACACAGACCCATTCTAGACCTCAGAGAATTGAACAAATATCTGTTCCGAGAAAAGTTCAAAATGATTTCTCTGGGAACTCTTCTGCCATACCTTCAAAGTCAGGATTGGCTATGTGCTCTAGATCTAAGGGATGCATATACTCACATTCTGATCCATCTAGATCACAGAAAATTCTTACGATTCCTTTTCAAGGGAAAACATTTCCAATACAGGGTTCTTCCCTTTGGTCTGGCTTCGGCACCAAGAGTATTCACAAAATACATGGCAGTAGTAGCTGCATTTCTGCAAGCCCTGGGGTTATTTGTCTTCCCTTACTTGGACGACCGGCTCATTCGAGCCCCCACGGTTCCAGAAGCCAGATCTGCACTGTCTTGCACAATGCGAATCATTCAATATTTGGGATTGGTCATAAACCTCCCAAAATCCTAACTTGCTCCGTCTCAGTTCCTAGAGTTCATAGGAGCTCGTCTAGAAACCAGACAGTCAAGGGCTTTTCTCCCACAACCCCGCTGTCTTCGTATAATGCAGCTAGCTTCTCAAGCAGCGGCGAAGTCCTCCCTAACTGCTCGAGAACTACTACAACTATTGGGACATATGGCATCCACGGTTCATGTGGTTCCCTATGCTCGCCTTCATATGCGAGCAGCCCAGTGGACCTTATCCACACAGTGGACACAGGTCACAAGATGTCTGTCGGACAACATATCAAACTTACAATGACTGATCTTGTCCCTACAATGGTGGTAATCACTGGAAAATCTTCTAATGGGGTCTCCTTTCCAGCAACCCCTATTCCAGGCCACCCTAACAACAGATGCATCACAGGTGGGATGAGGAGCACACCTGCATCATCTCTCTACCCAGGGTACATGGACACCACAGGAAGCTTGTCTTCACATAAACCTCCTAGAACTCAGAGCAATCTATCTAGCTCTTCGCGTATTCCATGCCCAGCTCAGCTACAAGACAGTCCTAGTCCAAACGGCCAATCAAGTAGCTATGTTCTATGTGAACAAGCAGGGCGGAACAGGCTCTCTGTCATTATGCAACAAAGCTTTATGACTATGGGCCCTCGCCAGAGAGCATCAAATTCACCTTCTTGTGATATATCTTCCAGGCATTCAGAACCTTTGGGCAGAGAAACTCAGCTGAGTACTGCTGCCTCACGAATGCTCTCTCCACCTAGACCAGGTGGCCAAGATATTTCAGATCTGGGGAACCCCAGACATAGACCTATTTTCAAGTCCACTGAATGCCAAACTTTCCCGGTTCTGTTCCAGGATTCCGGCTCAAAATTGCCAGGCAAGGGACGCCTTCCTTCTTCACTGGGGTCACGACTTCCTCTATGCCTTCCCACCCATTCCCCTCATCCCCAAAACACCCTTCAAGCTTCAGAGAGACAGAGGTCATAGGATTCTCATAGCGCCATGGTGGCCACGCCAAACGTGGTATCCCCTGCTTCTACATCTCTCTCAAGCCGCACCTCTGGAGTCAGGCTATGCTCCAGATCTCCTCTCCCAAGAGAACGGGATGCTAAGGCACCCGAATCCCCAGTCCCTGCATCTCAGGGCCTGGTTGCTTCAGGATCTTAACCTTTCCCAACAGGTATAGGATATCCTTCAGGCTTCTAGAAAACCTTCCACAAGACGCTCTTACGCCTTCAAGTGGAAACGTTTTACTATATGGTGTTCACAGAAGGGGTTAAACCCCCTTATGATACCTTTGGAATCAATACTAGAGTATCTACTTTATTTATCAAATTCTGGTCTAAAGACCAATTCAGTAAGAGTCCATCTTAGTGCAATTGCAGCTTCCTATAAGCCGCTAAATGGACAACCAATTTCCTCTCATCAACTCATAACAAGATTTATGAGAGGTCTTCTGTTAACAAAGCCTCCCATCAGGCCATCACCGGTGGCATTGGATTTAAACCTAGCTCTCGGGCAGCTCATGAAACCACCTTTTGAACCTTTAGCCACTACAACCCTAAAGCTTTTGTCCTGGAAGGTCATCTTCCTAATTGCAATCACCTCTGCATGTCGCATTAGTGAATTGCAAGTTTTAGCGGCTGATCCTCCTTATACTAGGTTTCACCATGATAAGGTTGTTCTTAGAACTCGTCCACACTTTATGCCAAAGGTGGTTTCGCCTTTTCATTTAAATCAATCAATTTATCTTCCTGTATTCTTTCTGAGGCCTCATGCCTCTAATGCAGAAAGGAACTTCATACTTTGGATTGTAAAAGAGCCTTGGCTTTTTACCAACAAAGAACACAGCAACATAGAAAGTCTTCTCAACTTTTTATTGCTTTTGATTCAAGACATTTGTGACTTCCAGTCTCCAAGAGAACTCTGTCCAAATGGATTGCACAATGCATATCCTTTGCTTATGAGAGTAAGAGTCTTCCTCTTCAAGGCCATGTCACAGCTCATATTGTGAGAGCCACGGCAGCCTCTATGGCTAACCTTCACTCTGTGTCTATTGATGACATTTGTCGAGCAGCCACCTAGGCTTCGGTACACACCTTTACAGCCCACTACTGCCTAGATAAAGCCTCCCGTCGGGATGCCTTCTTTGGCCAAGCTGTTCTTCAAAATCTCTTCCAGACCTAATTCAACTCCTACCCACCAGCCCTGGTGAGATTCCAGAGATCCATGGGAGGAAGCATGGCCCACCTTACTTGGGTGGCAGCTTCCTGGGGCTATCTCCCTGGCATCTTCAGCTAGGGAGTCCCCATATGTGAAGACTACATTCCTGCTTGTTCCTGGAGATAGCGTAGTTACTCACCTGTAACAGGTGATCTCCGGGAACAGCAGGAATTTAGTCTTCACAACCCACCCACCTCCCCTAGGAGTTGTCTCTCTATCTCTCTGTCTCTTTCCTCTCTCCCTCTATCCTTTCACTCAGCTACAAACTTAACTGAAGAGGGACAGTTGGAAAGGTGGGAAGGCAGCGCGCATGTGCTGAGGGATGTTCCAAAAGCATTCCTATTGGATGCTGGGGAGCGTTCCCGCGCAGGCTCCATCGGTTCCGACGATACCCATATGTGAAGACTAAATTCCTGCTGTTCCCGGAGATCACCTGTTACAGGTGAGTAACTACGCTTTCTCCCCACATGCACATATCCACTCAATATGTGCATGTAGGGGGCATCCTGATCCAACCCTCCCTGTCAGAGTGCTGTGACACTGCTGATTACTGCAGACTGTAGAGGTCATGGGTGAACACATGATGATGTAGTTAGGAGATATCACATGCACAATCAGAGAATGAAGGCAATAGCAGTTGGCAGACAACATTTCCTAATCTCTGGGTGTTACAGGTGCCATATTTGTGCTGTGTATAGGTGCCATTAATTGTGCTTGCCCATGCATTCTCTCACACTGCAGGTTATGGGTCACACACTGTTGTCTCTCATTAGGAAATGCATGGTCAGTCTTAATTCAGCTGCTCATGGCTCACAGTATCCAGGGCCAGCGCATCCATTAAGAGAACTAGGAGGGTGTCTAGGTTACCGATCATGGTGGACAGCATGCTGGCTGATCACTCCCTCCCTGCAAGCATGGCATAGTCACCACTTCAGTGCTGTGAGCAGCCTTCAAGCAGTGATACACATGTGGCTAGTCACGGCATTCCACTCCTTCCCCCCCTCTGGAGGGAGACAGGAGCAGCATGCCATGAGCATGTGGGCTGCTGCCTTAAGCCTCACCACCACGGAAGAGAGGAATCACCATGGATTCTACTTTACCTGTCAGTGACATGTTTACCATGCCCCTGACTGTAGACACAGCAGCACTGCACCTGACACACAGGGCAGGGACTAAGGTATCTTCTGCACCAGACAGAAGCTGCTGCCACTGCCATCCCTATCCCCACACACTGCTAACATGGCTGCGTGGTGGCAGTGGTGGTGGCACGATTCCTTTGTGACAGTGGCAACATGTATGTGTGCCACCGCTGTCACAGCAGAGTCACAACAGACATCATGGATGTACACCCTGGGCTGCCACCTTGTCTGCATTGTGGACTAACCGACCCTGCTCAGTCACTCACATGGCACCACCTTTTCCACTTTCACCAACAACATAGTGCCCTTTATTGAAAGGGCGCCATACTGTAACTGCCAATAGACCATTACTATTACTAATTTCAGGGCTCCAGTCTGGTTGCTGCACACCGCTTACATTTGAATGGGCTCCCTGTGTGGTGTTTAATGATCGAGAACGCCTCTCTGACTTCAAAATGAGCCTTAACGCCAGCTTTTAGCTGATATTAAGGTTCCAGGTGGCAGAGCCTCTAATGCAGAATAAGAGAACAGGCGTTAAGGGCACACACACTGTCTCTGCCTATGCTCCACCCAGTTAACGCCACTTCTCCGCCCCTTTGCAACCTACCTACCAGTAACATGTTACCACCCATTAATCCCACATTATCAGTGCTTTCTGCAGCAGTAACCGCTACCAGGCACCAATGATGCACACACATGGCACCTTTGCACCCTTAACGGTGTTAGTAAACATACCCCTAAGTCTTCTACCCATTGCATTTTCCATTATAAACGCCAGCCTGGCTTCAGGTTCTGTGCTATTGCCATGTAAAAGAGCAATCGTATGTCCCTTAATGAAAAATCGATTGTCTGATATAACTGACCCTTCAAACTATCGACCAGTATCTAATCTACCATATCTGCCTAAGCTTGAACAAACCAACAGTCTTCACCCCAGGTTTCCGAGTTTTGGCTTGACTTTAGCACCAAAACTGTTCTTACATCTTTTCTGAATGAGATACACATTTCTCTTGACAGTGGGAAAATGTATTTGGCAATCTCACTAGACATCTCTGCAGTATTTGACTTAGTGGATCACCCTACCTTACTCTCCCAGTTGTCTGATGACAGTATCTCAGGTCAAATCACTATACAAAAAAATCTCCAATAGAAAATTCTCACACCAAAAATATGGAACAAAAAATAAGGTGAGACTGCACACAAAAACTTCTTAAACACACTCAAACATGCAACCTGAGAACATCAGAATGCCAACATTGGGTTTCAAAGGGCCTCAGCAAGGGGATTTAAACACCTTCAGACCATATTTATTTATTTAGACAGATTTGTATGCCACCTTTTCCTTCAATCAAGGTGGTCACGTCACATAACAATTGGAGGGTTACATTTAACATTAGGGTATGTGTAAACATTTAGACAGTACAGTTACTTAACAGCATTTAGACAGTACAATTGAGGTAACATTTAACATGAAGGTATTTAATAACGTGTTATGATAGACTTGTGTGTGTGGATAGGATGGGTGTATGTTTAGTTGGCGGAGGTAGTAGCATTTCTGTTTGGCTAGGGAATGTTGCCTGAATGCTCATTGTTTTCTATAAATAAGAATCTTTTGAGGTCTTTACGGAAGTCTGTGAGGTCATCTAACGCCCTCAGGCTTGTTGGGAGGGAGTTCCATAGTGTGGATGCCAGTAGTTATGGTGCTCTTTTTGATGTTGTTTGTTTGGTTTTGGGATAGTCTGCAGGTGTGCCGATCACGTTGTTGTTATTGGGTCTTCTTGGTCTATTGCTGATGTCCCTTGTTATAACATTTTGGAGTATGTCTGCTAAGAGATGGTGAATGATTTTGAAGATGATCATGATTGATATATCAAAGTCAAAATCACCCCTTAAATGTCTTTCAATGGCCTAATGCTAGGGTTTTTCAATTTTCAAAAATGCATTTAAAAGAATTAAATAACTACTTAGCTGCAGTGTTGAAACAACCCAATAAAGAGCAATCATACAGCAGTAGAAGGATGATAAACCCCTCAGGACTCGTCTAGCCGTACACCAAGGATGACACAGGTGCACCTTGGTGTGTGGCTTGACAAGTCCTGAGGGGCTTATCATCCTTCTACTGCCATATGATTGCTCTTCATAGGGTTGTTTCAACATTTTTAGCTAAATGGTTATTTAATTCTTTTAAATGCATTCTGAAAATTAAGAAACCCTAGTGTTGGGCTGATGAAAGACATTTAAGGAATGATTTTGACCTTGATATATGGTCTGAGGCAGTGGCGGGATCCAATTCCAACAGGAACCATTTCTGATCAATCCCGCCACTGACAGGACTGAGCTGGTGGCAGCCCAGCACTTGTTTGCATTTCCAGAGCCATACACTCGGGCCACTGGCGGTCACTGCAGGGCAGCAGTTCCCTGGTGCCCAGCAGCCTGATCCCCCTGCTCGCAAGTGGTTTGATGGCATCAGGGGCTTCCCACAATGACACAGTCCCCCAATGTCAGACCACAGGCAGACGGGGGAGTCCTGCCAGTGCAGCACTGGCTTCTGGATGCCGTGTTTGGCTTGGTTCGCTGAACACAGCTCGTGGCAAGAACCATTTCGTGTGAACCAGGCCGAATAGGCCAGATCCCACCACTGGTATGAAGGCATTTTAATCCCCCTTGCTGAGGCCCTTTGAAACCCAATGGTGGCATTTTGATGATGTCAGGTTGCATGTCTGAGTGTGTTTAAGTGGGCTTTGTGTGGTATCTCAGATCAAGCATACAAGTGGTTAACTTCATTCCTTGTGGACTGCTCATATCAGGTTTGCACTGGTTATTTTATTTCTACAGTTCAACCAGTTCTCTGTGGTGTACCTCAGTGTTCTGTTCTCTCCCCGCTTCTTTTTAACCTCTATATCAGCCCCTCACAACATCAATCCAGGATTATAACATTGATGCCTATTTTTATGCAGATGACATTCTGCTGCTAGCTAATCTAGATTCAACCACTTCAGACCTGTCCTCCATTAACCGAACCCTGACTGCTGTATCCATGTGGCTTCAGAAGATCCACCTCAAATTGAATAATAAGTAAACTTCTGAAATATGGATCACAGGAGGTTCATCCCCTCCCCTGGTAGCACCCCTTATTGGCAAAGAGCAGATTTAACTGACCTCTTCCTTGAAATACAGCGTTAACATTTTTTTCTCTTGTTAATGCTTTTGTGAAAAGATTTTTTTTGCCCTCCGTCAGTGTTGCTCACTTCGACCATACTTAGACACAAATTAACTTACTTCTCTTCTTCCCAACTACATAATATCATAACTATATTATTGTAGTGCAGTTTATTCCGGCTTCTTTCACTTGAAAATTAAACGTTCAAAATCAGTACAGAACATCACCATTCTCATTTCATTATATGCTAGGAGAATAGATCATATCTCCAGGAACAAGCAGGAATGAGTCTTCACATGTGGGTACGTCAGCGCCGACGGAGCCCGCACGGGAATGCTCTCCAGCATCCAATCAGAAAGCCTTTGGGAGCATCCCTCGCGCCTGCACGGTGACTTCCCGCCTTTCCCACTGCCTCTCCCCAGTTTTCATTTTTCTGCGGAGCCGGCAGGACATACCTCCTGTCACCGCAGAAACTTTTTCTCTTAAATCCTTATTTTTTGTTTTCTTGTGGTCGCGGCCGTTTTCCCGCCGATACCGGCACCGCCGGTGCCTTGTTTTTTTTGTTTTCTTTACCACTTAGAGGTCTTTTTCTCCTCAAGTCCTTTCTGAGGCCTTCCAGGCCTTTCCAGCATGGAGCCTTCTTCCCCTAAGAAGTGCCTCCACTGTGGAGACTTAGTCTTCTTTTTAGACTCCACCACTTGGTGTATATCCTGTTTGGGTCCTGACCCTTTTTCCCCTGGTCCATCGGGCTTTAGGGTTGGGAGGAGACCCTCTCTTTCGGGTATCCCTCGATGCTGTTTTTCCTCCTGAGGTGAGGACATCGATTTATTCTTCTCCCCAGGTAACCCGCAAACAGTCTGTTAAGACTAGCCAATTCTTGAGGGGTAAGTTTCATGCCCAGCATGACGACGGCTCTGGCCTTCCCCTCAAGACCCCTTTGGCAATAAAACCCCGGCGGGAGTCTTCGGGCTCCAAAGCATTCACGGGGTTTCAGGTTGTTCCTGGGGTTCGTTCCTCACAGAACATACCTGAGCCATGCTCGGGGGTGGTATCCGCTTCGAGCGGTGCCGATTCCCCGGCATCGGCGCCGGCGTCGAGTGATCCACTCTTCACCAAGGATCGTCAACTGGTGTCCTCGGTGCCTTCGGGACCGATCGATTCGACCCAGACTGGCCTTCCTGCATCCCAGTCACGAGCGGGGTTAGTGCCGGCTTCGGACGGGGCCGATTCCCCGGCATTGACGCCGGTGTTGAGTGCTCCGTTTGTCACTAGGGATCGTCATCTGGGGTTCCTCGGTGCCTTCGATCGATACGACCCAGACTGGCTTTCCTCTGCCCCAGCCAGCCGCGAGGTTGGTTCCGGCTTCGAGCGACGCCGATGCCCCGGCATCGGCGTCGGTGTCGAGTGTTCCACTCTCCACCATGGCTCGGCGTCGGGTATCCTGGGCCTCGGAGCCGAGCGATACGCCCCAGATGGTTTTTCCTCTTGCTACGCCATGCTCGGAGGGGGTAACGGCTTCGGGCGGTACCTATACCCCGACATCGGCACCAGCGTCGAGTGTTCCTCTCTTCGCCGAGCGTCGTCGTCGAACGTCCTCGGCGCCTTTGGCGCCGATCGATGCAATTCCGATTAACTTTCCGGGATCGGCATCGCCGACACCACCACCGATGTCGGTGCCCTCTAGACAGGCGTCGATAACCTCGCTCGGTTCGATGCCCAGTCTAGAATCAATATCCAGTCTGGATGACTTGGTTCCGACGGTTTTCGGAACCGATCCTTGTCCCTTCCGGCTACGCAGTACGGTACCGATGTCGACTCCTGTAGTTCCATCGGTGCCTTCGATCCTTTCGATGCCTAGCTTGGAATCGATACCGGGAACCGACGATGCAGTGCTAACTGCCTCGAACCGGAGCTGTCGGTATCAAAGCTCTCTAGTTGCCTCGGTATCACTCCGACAGCCGTCACTGCCGGCTCCGAGGGCATTGCCGTCCCCGATGCCGGTGTCGGTATCGATGTCGACTCCTGCAGCTCCATCGGTGCCATCGATCCTTTCTATACCTAGCTTGGAATCGATACCGGGAACCGACGATGCAGTACTAACTGCCTCGAATCGGAACTGTCGGTATCATTCTCCATCTAGCAGGATCTCTTTGGTGCACCAGTCCGGTAGGTCTCCTGGTGTTCAAGCTGATCATTCAACCTCAGCCTACCCAGGAATAGTTCCTCTGGGAGTTCCTTCTTTACAGGAATTTCTCCTTGACATGGCAGACTTTCTTGCCATTCCTATTCCTGGCCCTACTCTTAACCAAGGTCCTGCAGAAAAAGCAACCATGATGCTTCCTTTACATCCTTCTTTGCAGGACCTTCTTCTGGGGATTTGGCAGTCGCCTTTAAAGGTTCCTGCACCTTCTACAGCCATGCATGTTCTGTATCAGGTGCCCCCCTCTCCGGGGTTTCAGAAGAACCAACTTCCGCATCATTCCATTGTAGTGGAATCGGCAATGAGGAAGGTCAGAAGCAAGAAGAAGCATTCTTCTTCTCCTCCAGGTCATGCATCTAAAGCACTTGATGCCTTTGGGCGTCAAACCTTCCAAACTTCCATGTTGGCTTCCAGAATTATTTCATATATCTTTTATATGAGTCTAACACTTCGGGAGGTCACAGAGAAATTATCTCTTTTGTCTCCTTTTTTGTCAGAACCTAAGGCCTCTGACTATTCCTTGCTTCTTCACCATAGCAGGAATATCTCTTGGTTTCTTTCTCGTGCTTCTTTAGACTCTTTTGAGTATGTTAGCAGGTCCTCTGCTATTGCCATTGGAGCACGTCGTACAGCCTGGCTGCAGGCTTCAGACCTGAGCAGATGGGCACAACATACACTGTGTAATTCTCCGTGTACTGGAGAAAATCTTTTCAATATCGAGGCTTTACATCAGGTTGCTCAGTGCTCCACTGACTTACCTAGTTCTGGAAACCATCCTAAGCCTTCTGTTTCCCCAGGATGTAGGAAATGTCCTACCAAACCTTCTTTCCCTAAGAAAAGAAAGTTTCATCCTCCTTCTGCCCATCCTCCAGAGGTCCCCAAGCAAGGGACATCTCATCCTGGTCTGAAGTTCCCAGGCTCTCACCAGGATAATCATAACCGGCAGCCCTAGGCTCCTGTATGCTGCAGTCTACAATTAACTTCTTCTTACCAGAAGTTTTTCTTCCAACTCTACACTGGGTTTTCTTTACAGTATGCTTTTGTACATGGGTCACAGTATTCTCCCTTTCTTATTGCTATAAAGGGAGATCACCACTATCCAATGATAGCTTCTGTCCCCACATGGACATTCTTTCCTTCTGCTGACTTACCATATGGTACATCACCTTCAACCCCTCTCTTCCAGGGTTTCCCCTGCTTGAGTCGGTACCATACTGGAACATCTCTCTCTCTCTTTCTTTCCAGTGTAGGCTTCCTGTTATCCTTCAACGCATGTTCTGGACAACTCCTCAGACAGGGCCAGAATATCCCCGCTCCCTTGGTCTGTCTTCTCCCTGTTTCATACAGGAGAATCCCCTCTGCTATCTTGTTCAGTTGCTGTGCGTGCAGGAGTTCCAGTGCGTACTTTAATGCTTCTGCACGCTGCTCTCAACTATCTGCGTGCTGACACTCACTGCAGGTTATCTTCTCCTGGCCATGTCCTTATCGAGGATGGGGCAACCTGTCGACTTCTGTCAGTCCCATCTCCTGCACGATGCTCTCTGCAATCGTCAGAGAGGCTTCCCACTATGGGCCCTTGCCATAGAGCATTGGACTTTGTCTCTGAGGGTCTTCCATATAATTGAAGAGGCTTATATAGTCATTCCATGGCTATCTAGATAATTATGCCCTCTTGTCTTCCGTTGTGATGCAGAAGACAAGTTTGTTTTGCGTGAATGTCCAAGGAGCTCCCAATCTGGCAGGAATCCCCCTTTTTTCCTTACAGCTTGGCATTATATTTCTGCTCCACTTGGACAACGCATACTCTTTTACTGTACATGATACCCCTGAGTCCCTTGGCTGGGTCATCCTGGTATCTTGGTCTATGCGTTTTCTGTCCTTGGGACGCATCAGCAGCCTAAAGTGCTCCTGCCGTGCTCTCCCCAGACTGATACTGTCCTCTGTTCTTCACGCAACTATACTGCTAATTCCACTGATCTGCATCCCTGTACCACAGAAATAGATTCTCTATACTCTTCGGGTGGTTTTCGCCCCCTACTATTAGATGACGTTTTTCACATCACATTTCCCATGTGGATGTTTTTTCTGTGGCCCAGTTGCAGGCAGTATTGTTTTCCTATGCATACATGTTTTTTGTACCCTGGGTGGGCATAAACCATGCCCATCTATATATATAGCTATATGTGTCACACTTGTCTAGACATATATATTCACATCTGTATTGATATGTATATAGTTTCACATATATATATATATATATATATGCACTTTTTGGGAGATGGTCATAGCACCCTGTGTATTACCCACTATCTCCCTAACTGTCGGTACTAAAGTTTTTTACTTTCTAAGGGGTCCAGACAGTCCGCTTGCCTATTATCATACGGCTCGGTATCTGGGTCCGGTTATACTCACAATTATTGCTGTGGCATCAACAGCTTCTATTTTTGTTATACACCTCCTTATCTATGAGGTATCAAACTTCAATGTCTTCCTATTTCTTATTGGCTAGGAGAGACTGTGTACATTTCAGTGTTCCGGAGTACCCTCCTGTTTTCCCTGGGAAAAGGGGTTTTTTCCATACCTTCTCTTCCCTTCCGGACTGGGCTAATTCCAGATCGGTCAGTCTTCTTCTTTTAATCCTCAATGTTAATAACTCTGTGCCTAACAGAGTTCTCAGCTTTCACATAAAGCTTTCCATTGAAGACCTGCCGTTCTTCTCCTGCTCCAGTTGACACCTGGGTCACCTGCCCATTCCAGATTTGGAACTTCATCCTCACTGCTGTGAAGTTCCCTTGAAGATTCCGCTACTGCGTCTACAGTACCTTCCATCACAGTTCTCCTTCCTACAATCCAGTAGGTAAGCTCTATATGGTACTAGTTCATTAAATACTTTAATGATACCTGACATGCATTCTAAAGACTCATCTCCCCTGTGGTCTTTAGTTTTTTGTTGCTCCTCTGCAACTCTTCTCTCCTCAACTCCTACCCCCCATCCCTCAGTGGATGCCGGGGATCCAGGTTGGGAAAATGCCATCCTGTCCAGGGATACACATTTTATGGGATCTCCCATGGCACCCTCAGCTAGGGAGTCCCCACATGTGAAGACTCATTCCTGCTTGTTCCTGGAGATAGCACAGTTACTTACCTGTAACAGGTGATCTCAGGGAACAACAGGAATTAGTCTTCACAACCCTCCCACCTCCCCTAGGAGTTGTATCTATCTATTTCCTTTCCTCTTCCTCTCCTTCTGTCTCAGCTATGAAACTCAACTGGGGAGAGGCAGTGGGAAAGGCGGGAAGTCACCGCGCAGGCGCGAGGGATGCTCCCAAAGGCTTTCTGATTGGATGCTGGGGAGCATTCCCGTGCGGGCTCCGTCGGCGCCGACGTACCCACATGTGAAGACTAATTCCTGCTGTTCCCTGAGATCACCTGTTACAGGTAAGTAACTGTGCTATCCCTCGCCTTCTAAAAAATTATCTTTGGTTACCCATTTCATTATGTATTCAATATGAACTCCTGACTTTATTTCACAAAGGTCTTTACGCTGGCACACTGTGACGCTGCAGCAGTACCTGAAGCCATGGAAATAAATACTGACCCGGTGGCAAGACCTGGTATTGCAGGAAGAGGCAGTAAAATTCCTTCCCAGCACAGATCACAAGGGAACAATCAGTCAGATCAGCCTAACCCGGGGGAAGGGAGGAGCGAGGTCACTGATTGGGCGCACCCTGCTAGGAGGCGGGCTTCCCAGGACAGACGTACCCTGTATAACAGGAAGAAGGAAAATGAAAGGGGGGGCAGAGGAGGAAGGAGGAGAAACAGAGACCGAGAGAGCAGCAAAGACAGAGAAAGCCAGAAGGCAGCTGGAAAAGCAACAGAGGCGTATGGGGAGAAGAGTTGGAATGAAAATCCCAAGGAGAGAAAGGACCAGAGGACAAGCTGGTTAGAGAAACAGAACTGGTTGAGAAGCCAGCCAAAGGAACCACAGAGGGGAGCATTTACCAAACCAGGATACAGATACCAGAGAGGCTCAGTGCAGCAGGAAACCTTCCAGGACACAGAGGAGGGCGTGGCACAGAGAGACCCAGGTGGGAAGCCTAACGGTTTGGAACCAGAAGCTCAGCCGTGGAAATACTGGCAGCCGGTTGAAGAATCTCCCTGCATTCCTCATCAAGGTACTTTTAACTGCAATAAGAGTTTTTATGACAAGCCAAACTGTGTTATTGGTAGTTCTGAAACCCAGGGAAAGCCTAGGATCTATCCAGACAGTTGGCTACAGCCAGAACCTCCAGCAATTAAACCTTGTGTCTCTTTTAAAACTCCTGAAGAAAGCAGTAAAGAAGCTAGCCTTAGAAATACTGCAGATATCTTTACCAGAGATATTTACCAGAGGATTTTAGAAGCATCCAAAGGGGAATTGCCAAAGGAAAACCCTCTGCCTGCCTATGATGTAAGATTTCCAGCACTTGCTGATAGAGACAAGTGGGGGAAGGGTAATTACAGCACCGTGCCTAAAGAGAGTGTGTGTAACGGTAGAATAGCTGTGAATGAAGCAAAGCCTCCCAGTCTCTGTATACCACAAGGAGAAGCAGTTTCCTCACCTGCTCCTCACAGCCAGCAAGCTCAAGTATTATTAAGAGGGCTTCACGCTTTCTTAGAAAAGCATCTTGTTCCTGAGCAGACAGTGTCAAGCCCAAACCCACAAGCAACGCTGTTAAATCCTTTGCCTATGTTAGACCAGCCCATGGACTGCTCGACCTGCCTCATAGACAAGGTTTAAAGGGAAGCAAGAGCTTGTGTAGTGATCTGCTATAAGAAGTGCTATAGTACATGTTTGGAGTGCATGAATCCAAGAGCTTATGTGGATAAGAAAATAAGCTGAATGTTTTCACTCAATTGTACTGCATGAACTTTATAATTTCCTGTTTGTAGCTGGATAAAATATAAGACCCACATGCCAGGAATGTGGCCGTCTTGAATATAAGTTTAAGTTGGACATTATTGAAGAAGCAGTTTCTTTTCAACTTTCTGTTTGGCTATAAAATATTATCCTTCAAAACCTGTACAAAGTCCTATCTTTGGAGCGGGAGAAATAAACCCTAATAAAGAAATAAATTTTCTCTATTCGTGCCTTGCCTGTTCACTCGGTCACCCACAACTACAAGATGACCTCCAGGCTAGCCCTACCTTAAACCCTCAAGGTCAAGGTACGGGCACTAGGGGCGCTACATAGAGTGGCGTAGTTTTTAGGATTCTCCTACAGGCGAAAAGGTGCCACTGCAGAAGAACTTATTTCCCTCTGGACCCCGGCCGAAGAGCTGACAAGCCCAGCTGAGGAGAAAACGACTGCGGAAAGGCTACAGAAGCCAATCCTGAAGTGCTTCATATACACCATCACCAGGTAAAGGGTATCCGCCCCGGGTGGTGGAGGATACTAGAAGGAGAGGTCCCCTAGTGGTAATAGGGGAAAGTGAAAAAAAAAAAAAAAGGGAGAAAAGTCCTGTTTTTTTTTTAAAACACATAGAAGTGTTGAGATATCGCACTTGGGTCCTGTGTTTTTGTTTTCCTTACAGGAATTTTCAAAATGGAATTGAATCCGAAAGAAATTTTCGCCTGGATGGCGACACAGTTGGAGCGCCAGTCTGACCTTTCTCTGGAGGCACAGCAGAGGGCCGCCGACCAGTTAAAGGAACAGCAGCAGCCCCTTCTGATTTTATTGGAGGAGTATTTACGTGAAAGAAAACAAGCTACCGTACCAGTTCCTAATACAGGTTTACCTTTGAATACAAATGAGCTGCCTGTGAGCACAGGAGTCTTATTTAACTTTGGACAACTTACCAGCCAAGATGACATTGATGACTACCTGGAAAGTTTTGAAAGGGTAGCACGGCTAAGCTTATGGCCAAAAGAGCAATGGGCCTTAAGGCTAGCCGCTTGTCTCACTGGGGAAGCCATGGCGGCCTATCGTGCCATGCCAGCTGACTTGGCTGGGAGTTTTGAAGAGGTGAAAAGGGCAATTAGGGAGAGACTAGGTCTCACTCCCCTGATATACCGCTCTCGTCTGAGGAGTGTGAGGCTCAGACAGAGTGAGACGCCAAAGTCCTTATATCATAGGATAAGGGGTTTATTATATAAATGGCTGAATCCAGAAAGGAGATCCATGGACTCCCTTCTGGACGAGCTAATCCTAGAACAGTATATGGAGGCACTACCCTCAGAGATCCGTACCTTCTTGGTCCTCCAAAATTGTAGAACAACCCAGGAGGCCGTGTCTCTCTCGGAGAGATTTGTAGAGGCCGAGTTAACTGCCCGGAGATGGGGCACCCCTTTCAAGGATTGGAGTCAAGGAGGATCCGAAAGGACAAGGAAGGTACAGGAGGATCCTCTCGGTATTTGCATGCCTCTTAGGAAAGATACAGCATGTAGAGTAAAATGTTATAAATGTGGACAGCTAGGACATATACAAAAGTTTTGTCGTATGAAAACTGCGTTTGTGGCAGATAGCTGTTCAGAGAATAGACCGGGATTTCTGTTGCCTGTGTCAATACAGGGGGTCACTACACAAGCATTGCTGGATTCTGGGGCAGAACTAAGTATGATCTCGGAGGAATTCTGGAGAACTATAAGGGACCAACAAGCCCCGGAAAGAATTCCTCCTGCTGATGAAGTAAAGATTAGGTGTGTGCATGGAGGAACGTCCTCCTATCCCGTATACAACCTATCTATAGCAGGCCTAGGTACCCTAAGAACTATCCCGCTAGCAGTAGTACCCCGTCTCCCCCATTCCATGATTCTAGGCAAAGATTGGCCCCAGTTTCATCAGGGTCTAGTGCAAGGGATAAGAGAAAGAGAAAGTTCCCCAGTAGAAGAAGACCCCGAGGAAGTGCCAGCACTAGCCACCCAAAAGCTAGAATCAGTGCTACGGCCGCTGATACCTTCTAGCTGTAAGAATAAAAGAAGGGAAACTCCAAGGAGTAGTGATGCAGACAAGTCTAAATTTGTTTTAAAGTTTTGTAAAATGACCCCTAGCGCGCGGGCCCCCAATAGAGCCACACCAAACGCAGCAGGGTTAGACCTCAGCAGCGCGGAAGATATAGTCGTGCCCGCAGGGGGAAAGGCATTGATAGACACTGCCTTACAGGTGGAACTGCCTGCCGGCTGTTATGGCCGGTTAGCTCCCCGGTCAGGCCTAGCGCTTAAGCATTTTATAGATGTTAGGGCAGGGGTCATAGACCCAGACTACCGGGGTTCCATAAAGGTGCTTCTTTTTAACTTTGGTAAAACCAATTTCGTGGTGAAGAATGGCGACCGTATAGCACAGCTCATATGTGAGCGCGTCGGAATGCCCCCGGTAGAAGAAGTGCCTAATTTGTCCACAACGATGAGAGGGACACAAGGCTTTGGGTCAACCGGGACCAACAGTTGGCAGGGCTTAGCAGCTTCGGTGGAGAGGGAGGACTTAGAAGAGGAAGACCTCGGACCCCAGCTAACGGACTGCCAACAGAGGCCGGAACCACGCTTAGACGAAGGGCTTTCATGGGCCCAAAAGCAGGAGCTGGGACAAGTCCTCTCCCGCTATAAGGACGTCCTCACCCCAGTGCCGGGCGAAACAAGACTAATAGCCCATGAATTAGTCACAACGCCAGGGGAAGTGGTCAGACAGCGTCCTTACAGACTTCCGGAAGCTAAAAAGAATGAAGTAATCCGGCAGGTCAAAGAGATGCTGGCTATGGGGGTGATTGAGGAGTCCCGTAGCCCGTGGAACAGCCCTATAGTTATGGTTCCTAAACCAGATGGATCGATCCGTTTCTGCATCGATTTTCGGAAAGTGAATTCGATATCCAGATTCGATTCGTACCCGATGCCGAGGATCGAGGAACTCTTGGACCGCTTGGGGCAAGCCAAGTACCTCACGACCTTAGACATGTCAAAGGGTTATTGGCAAGTCCCCCTCACGAGAGAAGCCCGGCCGAAGACCGCTTTCAGCACCCCAGTAGGCCTATATCAATTCAGGAGGATGCCTTTCGGCCTACATGGCGCTGCCGCTACATGCCAGCGTCTCATGGACATGGTCCTTCGCCCTCATCACGCATACGCGGTCGCCTATATGGACGACGTGGTGATCCATAGTGGGACCTGGACTCAGCATCTCCAGCAAATAGAAGCGGTACTACTATCCATCCGAAATGCGGGCCTCACCTTGAACCCAGCAAAATGCCTCTTCGCCGGTCAAGAGGTGAAGTATCTGGGCCACGTAGTCGGCCGCGGAACAGTAAAACCCCTCGTGAGTAAAATCGCCAGTGTGCAGGCATTCCCAAAACCCGTCAACAAAAAGCAGTTGCGGAGTTTTTTGGGGCTAGTGGGATATTATAGAAGGTTTATTCCACATTTTTCTGAGAAAACGGCCGCACTGACAGAGATGCTCCGGAAGAACGCCCCAAATAAGGTGAAATGGAGCGCAGAAGCAGAAAGGATGTTTGACCTGTTGAAAAAACAACTTTGTGAGGCTCCAGTATTGAAGGGGGTAGATTTCTCCAAAACCTTCATTGTCCAGACTGACGCCTCCGATACGGGTCTCGGGGCCGTCTTATCACAAAGACATGAAGGGGTAGAGCACCCTGTGCTATTTCTGAGTAGACGACTGGTACCAGCAGAGCGGAATTATTCCACTATAGAACGCGAGTGCCTAGCTATTAAGTGGGCTATCGATGCGCTTCGTTTTTATTTAGTGGGAAGGAGATTCATACTGGTCACGGACCACGCACCTTTACGCTGGCTAAACCAGATGCACAACCACAACTCCAGACTTACTCGGTGGTTTATGGCATTGCAAGCCTTTGAGTTTCAGGTGGAACACCGTGCCGGCAAGCTTCATCAGAATGCTGATGCCCTTAGTAGAATCACGTGCTGGCCGGATTCTCCTAAACCAGCCCGTGATATCTTAAGGGGGGGGATCTGTGACGCTGCAGCAGTACCTGAAGCCATGGAAATAAATACTGACCCGGTGGCAAGACCTGGTATTGCAGGAAGAGGCAGTAAAATTCCTTCCCAGCACAGATCACAAGGGAACAATCAGTCAGATCAGCCTAACCCGGGGGAAGGGAGGAGCGAGGTCACTGATTGGGCGCACCCTGCTAGGAGGCGGGCTTCCCAGGACAGACGTACCCTGTATAACAGGAAGAAGGAAAATGAAAGGGGGGGCAGAGGAGGAAGGAGGAGAAACAGAGACCGAGAGAGCAGCAAAGACAGAGAAAGCCAGAAGGCAGCTGGAAAAGCAACAGAGGCGTATGGGGAGAAGAGTTGGAATGAAAATCCCAAGGAGAGAAAGGACCAGAGGACAAGCTGGTTAGAGAAACAGAACTGGTTGAGAAGCCAGCCAAAGGAACCACAGAGGGGAGCATTTACCAAACCAGGATACAGATACCAGAGAGGCTCAGTGCAGCAGGAAACCTTCCAGGACACAGAGGAGGGCGTGGCACAGAGAGACCCAGGTGGGAAGCCTAACGGTTTGGAACCAGAAGCTCAGCCGTGGAAATACTGGCAGCCGGTTTAAAGAATCTCCCTGCATTCCTCATCAAGGTACTTTTAACTGCAATAAGAGTTTTTATGACAAGCCAAACTGTGTTATTGGTAGTTCTGAAACCCAGGGAAAGCCTAGGATCTATCCAGACAGTTGGCTACAGCCAGAACCTCCAGCAATTAAACCTTGTGTCTCTTTTAAAACTCCTGAAGAAAGCAGTAAAGAAGCTAGCCTTAGAAATACTGCAGATATCTTTACCAGAGATATTTACCAGAGGATTTTAGAAGCATCCAAAGGGGAATTGCCAAAGGAAAACCCTCTGCCTGCCTATGATGTAAGATTTCCAGCACTTGCTGATAGAGACAAGTGGGGGAAGGGTAATTACAGCACCGTGCCTAAAGAGAGTGTGTGTAATGGTAGAATAGCTGTGAATGAAGCAAAGCCTCCCAGTCTCTGTATACCACAAGGAGAAGCAGTTTCCTCACCTGCTCCTCACAGCCAGCAAGCTCAAGTATTATTAAGAGGGCTTCACGCTTTCTTAGAAAAGCATCTTGTTCCTGAGCAGACAGTGTCAAGCCCAAACCCACAAGCAACGCTGTTAAATCCTTTGCCTATGTTAGACCAGCCCATGGACTGCTCGACCTGCCTCATAGACAAGGTTTAAAGGGAAGCAAGAGCTTGTGTAGTGATCTGCTATAAGAAGTGCTATAGTACATGTTTGGAGTGCATGAATCCAAGAGCTTATGTGGATAAGAAAATAAGCTGAATGTTTTCACTCAATTGTACTGCATGAACTTTATAATTTCCTGTTTGTAGCTGGATAAAATATAAGACCCACATGCCAGGAATGTGGCCGTCTTGAATATAAGTTTAAGTTGGACATTATTGAAGAAGCAGTTTCTTTTCAACTTTCTGTTTGGCTATAAAATATTATCCTTCAAAACCTGTACAAAGTCCTATCTTTGGAGCGGGAGAAATAAACCCTAATAAAGAAATAAATTTTCTCTATTCGTGCCTTGCCTGTTCACTCGGTCACCCACAACTACAAGATGACCTCCAGGCTAGCCCTACCTTAAACCCTCAAGGTCAAGGTACGGGCACTAGGGGCGCTACAACACCTACATATCTCACTTCATTTTTGACTTTCCACTCCCTGCCTCAAGTATTAAGATCTTTGTACGATAATCGCCTTCATATCCCCCCAATTTCTTGAGCAAGATTGAAATCTACTGGAAACTCAGCCTTTTATTTTGTGTACCCATCCTCTGGAATTTGATTGAATCTTCTTTCCTCTCTTTCAAATCTCAACTTAAAAGCCTCCTCTTCCAACAGGCCTTTGGGGTATGAGCAGAAGGATATAGCAGCAACACTGGATTTTCTTTCTCTCTCTCTCTCTCTCTCTCTCCCCCTCTCTCTCTCTCTCTCTCCCCCTCTCTCTCTCCCTCTCTCTCTCTCATTTTCTCTCTCACTTTCGTTCTCTATCTTTCTCTTTCCTTTTCTCTTGTTTTATGAATGGAGTTACTTTCCAATTTCTGTTTTTAATGGATGTAAACCACTTTGCTGGCATATAGAAAGGCTGTATAAGAAATGCCAATAGACACAGACATCACCTTTGATACTTGCAGCAGCTGCATTTAAATGGAACCCCGCTGTTATTGGGAATCAGCTAATCAAAAATATTAATTTAAGTGCTCTTAGGGAATGGCTGTGACTGCTTCTCTGCATTCTTCATTTTCCTCCTGCAAATATGACTAGGTTAGCACAATTGTTGTGCTTTGGCCTTACCTGCAAAGAATCCCTGGATACTTGGCTGGCAATCTTTGGTACATTCTTGAAATGAGAGAACTTCCAACAACAAGCAATCATGACCTCGGAAATCAGTGGCCTCCTAGAAAATTGTTGCGGCATTCATTGGCAAATCTATAGTGCCTTCTTGATTTACAGACAAGTTGAGAAAGCTTGAAAAGATTATCATTTTAAATTGTGAAAGTGCCTCATGCATAGTTAAGGCTCATGAATTTTCCAATTAATTTTACATTAACTATACAACCTATAGTGGTTATTTTAGCTAAGGGAAAAATATCAACTGGAAGTAAAGCAAGCTCCAAACTAGGGCAAATAATACTGCTGAATCTTTCTGCTATGTGTATTTTCAGCAGTGCAACTATTCTTTATTTCAAGTACTGGGACTGCAAAAGTTCTTCCATACTTGTTAAGCCTTTAAAAGTGGAGCAGCGAGCTGACTGATGGTTGAAAGTTCTGTTTCTTAATGTTACCTTTTACACCATCATTGTCACAGTTGTCAACTATAATATAAAACTCAAGCTGTGAAACTTGCTTTTGCTGTCATATGTTAGAGAGAAAAGTATTGATCTATCGAGAGGTGATTTTCTTACAGCTCAGTCGAACCACCGTATTTGTTTAGAGTTATTAAAAAGTGACTATTAATCATCCTTCTGACATTTGTGATTGAACAGTCCAGAGGAAAGAAAAATGAATAGTGACCAAAGTAACATTTTGAGGTATTGATTTTCAGAAAGAAGAATGCCTATGACAACAGATTACATATCTGCTCTGGACTGGTTTAATCTATAATAAGAACTTGAAAAGCACCTTATTTTTTCAAACTTCAAGAAATAACATTCTAGAAAATTTGATAGAGAAAAAGTATTTTTTTATTTATTTTCAGACCCTTCATTTTCTTGAGCAGGAAGCACTTATGTTAGCTGTGTTTTTGATATGTTCTGCTAGGATTCAAACAATCCCAGGTACTAGGTCGCTACAGCAGGTAAAAATTTTTATCTGGCACTAGAGATTTTTCTGTCCCCCACACCTACTTTTTTTTCCTTTTTGGCAGCAATTGCTGTTTGTGCAGGATCTTCCTTTGGGCTGCACTATGCAGCCCTGTGTGAGTCTGAGCCACACTATGTAGGAACTCTCACATCGGTCTTGCACACTGCTGCTCAGACTCACACAGAGTCATATTGTACCAGGAGGAGACAGTTCCTGCTCAAACACTAGATTTGAAAAATGAAACAAGGTACTTTCTGTTTCTTGTAGAAACAAAGAAGTGCCTCATTTCATGTTTCAAACCTGCTAGTTGTTGAGAAAGAGGAACAGCACTGCAGGACAGGTAGGAACTAGGGTTGCCAATTGGCTCCAGACAAGCTGGATGTAGTCCTGGAGTCACTCCATTGCATGCAGGGATATATAATTCTGATTTCTCTATTGCACTCCCTAAGAAAAGAGAGACTACATGTCCCAGCATGCATTGGGGTAAATCCAGGACTAGATCAAGCCTGTTGGCGTATATGAAGCCAATTGGCAACCCTAGTAGGAACTGGGGCTGAAGATTAGGAGAAAGAGGCTGATGATAGGGTTTGTAAGAAGGCTGTTGGCTGACTTGATGCCGGGAATGGAGGGGCAGGGACTGTGGGGTGGTAGTTGACAGGTTTGCGATGGCATAGGGTACAGACTAGGGCTTTGACTGTATGGCTGGAGGGAGTAGTTGACTGGCTTTCTCGCTGGTGAGGGCTAGCTGTGATGGTAAGGGCTTGGTTGATGCTGGCTGGCTGACTGACTGGATAGGCAGTGATAAGGACTAGGGGGTTTACTGGCTGTCTTGGGGGTTGAGGCTGGAGGATAGCTGACTGGGGAGGCTGAGGCTAAAGCCTGGCTGATTTTCAGAGAGGCGCAATATGATCGAATAGGGAAGGGAGTGTGGTAGAGAGAAATGGGATACAAGAGGGAGACTGGGTGACAATAGGGTGGGTGGGTGGAGACAGAGAGAGACTGAGTGAGGGGGGGGGGGTCTGTTGGCTGTGCATTTCTGCCAGTGTGCCTAATACATTAAGCTTTCTTTCCTTAGATATGGCATGGGAAAACAATCCCAGTAGCTACAGTAGATCCTTATGCCCCCCTCTACATTTCAACTTCTGTGATGACAGTGGGAGGAGGAAGGTCTCACCACTGGCTTCTATGTTTTTGGGCTGGCTCCTAAAATCGAAGAGTCTGATATTCAAAAGGGTTTGTGCAGTTTGAAAGACCTGCAAACCTCATAAACTCCGCTGAACCTGATATTCAGTGACACTAACCGACCAGGTCAAATGAATATTTATTTTATTCGTTAAAATTTGATATACCACTAGAAAATAAAAATATTAAAATCTCCTAAATCTACAGACCTCCATCTCTCAGTCCTGATAACCTATCCTCCATTTTGGAAACTGCCTGCACCTTAACTTCATACAAACTTCAAATTGTCCTTGGAGACTTCAATCTGCAATCTCTTAATCAATCCCACTCCTCCCATTTTATAAATGCTATGCTTTACCTAGGATTTCAGCAAATAGTTCAATCCCCTGCACATAGAAAAGGCAACACTCTAGATCTCATTTTCCTCCCCAATCACATTTTGCAAGACAAACATTTTTCTATCCACAATGCCCACTACCATGTAATAATACAAAATACCCAGCCATGTCTAAAAGCCTATGCAACTAATACAAAAGAGAACTTGGTTAATTAATAGGAAACCGCCTTAAAATGAAACCACTTTTTTGTCGGAAAAGCCGTCACAGTGTAGAGGACTTCACCTCACACCACTGCGGCCCATCCATTTTATTAAAGAACCCTATATTTTAGGACATACAGTCAAACCTCGGTTTTCATGATTAATCCGTTCGAAAAAGTCTGACTAAAACCGAAACGTATGAAAACTGAAGCAATATTTCCCATAAGAAATAATGTAAATCCAATTAATCCATTCCAGACACCCAAAAATATTCACAAAAAATACATTTTATAGAGAATAACTATATTTTACATACAGAAAACAATGAGAAATAAATATGAATGACTAATGAAATGGATAAATGCACATTTAACATCACACTTACCTTTATTGAAGACTCTTGTTGGCATATGGAAGACGGCGAGGAGGGGAGAGGGAGGAGGAGAGGTTATTGTTTGGAAGGGGAATCCCCCTCCATAAGGACCTCAGGTATCAAGGCCCTATCTGGGGTTACTTCCCTTCTTTGTCTTTTACTGGCACTAGGACCAGCTTGAGAGTCACTGGACCCCTGTCGCACAAAAAATCTGTCCAGAGAGGTCTGTTTCTGGCGTCTCTTTAAGATTTGCCTAAAATGGAACAAGGCATTGTCATTGAACATGTTGCAGACACGGCTTGCAACAGCTTTGTTAGGGTGATATTTCTCCACAAAATTTTGCAATTCACTCCACTTTGCACACATGTCCTTAATCACTGAAGAAGGCACCTTCTCTCCTCTCTCGTCTTCCTCCTCCTCTGAAGCAATTTCCTCAGCTACCGTCTGTTGCTGTTCCAGTTGAAGGTCTTGCAGCTCTTCAGTGGTTAGCTCTTCCTTGTGGTCCTCCACCAACTCTTCCACATCCTGGCCACTCACATCTAACCCCATGGAATTTGCCAAAGAGACAATAGACTGCACAATAGGCGTAGGGTCGTCAGGGTGAGCCTCAAACCCTTCAAAATTCGTCTCGAGGACACATTCTGGCCACAGTTTTCTCCAAGCAGAGTTCAACGTCCTGGAAGTTACCCCCTGCCAAGCCTTATCTATAAGGCTTATGCAATTGAGGATATTGAAGTGATCCCTCCAGAACTCTCTTAGGGTCAATTCAGTGTCCGAGGTCACTTCAAAGCACCTTTGAAACAGTGCTTTAGTGTAGAGTTTTTTGAAGTTTGAAATGACCTGCTGGTCCATGGGCTGGATGAGAGGAGTGGTATTAGGGGGCAAGAACGTCACTGTGATGAAACTAAACTCCTCCAACAATTGGTCTTCCAAGCCTGGAGGATGAGCAGGAGCATTGTCCATTATCAGGAGGCACTTGAGTGGCAATTGATTTTCCAGGAGATATTTCTTCACACTCGGGCCAAACACTTCATTGACCCACTCAATGAAAATTTGCCTCGTGACCCATGCCTTATTGTTAGCCTTCCACATCACACACAATTTACTCTTGATGACATTGTTTTTCTTGAACACTCGGGGATTTTCAGAGTGATACACCAGTAAAGGTTTCACTTTGAAATCCCCACTAGCATTACCACACAACAAAAGAGTTAGCCTATCCTTCATAGGCTTGTGTCCTGGCAGTGCCTTTTCCTCCTGCATGATGTAGGTCCTCTTTGGCATTTTCTTCCAAAAGAGGCCTGTTTCATCACAATTGAAGACTTGTTGGGGGAGGAATCCTTCAGCCTCTACGTACCCCTTGAATTCATCAACGAATTCTGCGGCCCCAAGTTTGTCCGAACTTGCAGCCTCGCCATGCCTTATCACACTGTGTATGCCAGTTCGCTTCTTAAATTTGTCAAACCAGCCTCTGCTGGCCTTAAATTCAGTAACATCAGCACTTGTTCCAGGCATTTTCTTTGCGAGATCCGCATGCAACAGCCTTGCCTTTTCACAAATTATCGCCTCCGAAACAGTATCTCCCGCTAACTGTTTTTCATTGATCCACACCAACAACAACTTCTCAACATCTTCGATTGTTTGCGATCTCTGTTTTGTTAGCGCATTTACCCCTTTTGCAACATCAGCTTCCTTGATTTCATTTTTCTTCACCAGGATGGAACTGATTGTTGAGGCGGACTTCCTGTATATCCTGGCGAGATCGGCCACGCGTACGCCACTTTCATACTTTGCTACGAGTTCTTTCTTGAATTCTATCGTGTTTCTTGCCTTCTTTGTCAAAGGGCTGGCACTCGGAACTTTCTTTGGCCCCATGGTGACTTATTTAGCAGTCGCACTCAATGAATGCGTGGGGTGATGCTCACTCAACGAGAAACAAAGGCAGGCTGAGTCTCAGCAGGGGGTCCTAATTGAGCGTCAGAAGCATCGGAAGCATCAGAACAGCTCCAGGCACTTCTCTCACCTCACCGGACAGCACACACAGAGATTCTGATCGTCGACTCTCTTCCCCGAAGCATCAGAACAGCTCCAGGCACTTCTCTCACCTCATTGGACGGCACACATACAGATCCCTCAAGGTTTCCGACTGCACTGGCAACGATCCCCAGCCTGCTTTTTCTGGCCAGCCCACTCCTCTTCCTGGACGGCCCGGGGGGTCCTCACAGTGCCCGACCTTGACGCAATCTGGTGCAGGTGCTTCACCTGTACCCCTTCACACTGCTAGGAGCGTCTCTCTTGCCTCCGCACCTGATATCCTCACCGGCCTTTTTGCAGGGCGGCCACGTGCCTCCTCCGGCGCTCTCTTCTCTCTGCCACTGAGAAATTTCCCGGGGCTTGCGCTACCCGCACTCACTCGCTGCCGTAGTTTGGGCTCTCTACTCTTTATCTACGGCAGTCCCCTTTACCCAGCCAGCATTTCGCACCGACTTATTGCTTTGTATGTTAGGTTGTACAGTATTCCTTGGGTAGTGGCTGCTTTAAGGCCTTAGGCTCAGCTGGATCCCACAGGGCTTTGAGCTGGCTAACTGATACGAGATGTTTTTATATTTCTTTCTTCTTTTTTTTTTGCTTAACCTACAGTACCTTATTCTGTGCCGAGGGTGGTTTCCTGCTACTTCCTGGTATGCTGGATGCCACTCGGGTTTCACTGCTCCTTCTTGCCACGTTCTTGCTCTCGCTACTCCCCGAGATGGCCGCAGCAGTCCCCCGACTCACTTTGCCTGTTCACAAGGCTGTCTGCTCGCAGTCCCGCTCCCCGCCGGGTCTCTTACGTGGCTCCTGGTGCACGTTTGTTCTCCGACGCTCTCCCCAGCACTCCGTTGCCTTCTCATCTGCACGCGGTTCTGCACTATCACGCGGTTCCCCTCTCCGCTGCCACAATCTTCAATTTATGAATCCTCCGTTGGTTTCTGCAGCCCCTTCATTGCTCCGCTGCCCGATCGCTGCTAGGGAAGCACAAATTCCTCTTTTGGCAGGCTTTGTAATGGAGCTCTTCTACAGCCCCGCCATGGAGCCCGATGACGTCACCGGACCATTTCAAATTGTACGAAAACCGAGCGGATGTACGAGAACCGAGACAACATAGCAATGAAAAAAATCATCGAAAACCGAAGCTAACGAAAACTGGGGCATACGAAAACCGAGGTTTGACTGTAGTTTAAATTGTAATTTGTTTGGCGAAATTACTTAGCTGAAAAAGGCTGCTGTAGATTTTTGTCAAACGACCAACAAAGACAAAGACGACGTGTCACGTTTTGGGGATCATCTTATTCACCCCTTCTTCAGGTCAAGTCGTCGTGAATCAAAATACCCCCGCCTTCGCCAAACAAATTACAATTTAAACTATGTCCTAAAATATAGGGTTCTTTAATAAAATGGATGGGCCGCAGTGGTGTGAGGTGAAGTCCTCTACACTGTGACGGCTTTTCCGACAAAAAAAGTGGTTTCATTTTAAGGCGGTTTCCTATTAATTAACCAGGCTCCCACTACCATGGACAGATCATTTCCTTTTAGACTTCACTATCTCTGCTACACTCACACCTCCTGAAACCAAAGAAACGACACAATTTGAAAACAAATTTAAATCATTCAACAAAGAACCATTCCTTAATGATACCATCCCACACATAGATTTACCAATAACAAATCTAAATGACATCATAAATAACTGAAACTCCACCATAACAAAGGCAGCACAAAACACTATAACACAAAATAAACTAAGGAAAAAGGAATCCAAAAATTGGTATACATCTGAACTATGAAAACTAAAGCAAAAACTTAGAAAATTAGAGCATAAATGGAGATTTACAAGAACCGATACAATCAGCTTTACATGTCCATGCTTAAGTCCAACAAAGAGGGAGTAAACAACAGAAAAAAAGAGCATCATTCCAAACTCCTAACTCAATCCCTTAACAGACCAAGAGAGCTATTCTCCATTGTCAAATCGTTTACCAAAATACCTAACCCTGATACTGAGCTCCCGCAAATTGAACCCCAAGTGTTAGCTAACTATTACATGGAAAAGCTCGCTCCCATTCACACTGACAATTCTACACCCAACCACTGTTCCCTCTAAGCTGTGCGCGTGTGCGCGCGCACACACCTCACCGAGAGAGCGCACATACTTTACAACAGAACGCACAAAAATTATGGCTCTGATTCTGATAGAAAACAACACAGACGTCTTAAAATTTAAAAGTTATGATTGTAATTACTAGAAATTTCCCGCTTCATTTAGTAATCGTCTATTTTCATTTAATTTGATTAAAATCAATGTGGTGTACGTACTGTATTCTGACGTGTAGTCAAATTTTAAAGTATATAACTCTGAGTGTCGTTATGTGGCGCACAAAAATTTAACCTTCCTTCAAAAGCTGCACACAGCTGATATTTTATGCGCACACAGCCTACAGAAAATTAGAGGGAACATTGCACCCAACCCCCACTGCTCTAAATTTAACATTACTATTCCTCACAACCAAAACACTTGGACCACATTCTACCATACTGATATCAAGGAATTCAAAAATATACTAACAAATCTCTACACTACTACCTCCCCAACTGACCCATGCCCAGTCAGTTGAATCAAGGCCACTAAAGATGAGTTCTCTCCCATCATACTCAATATAGTAAACCAATCCCTAGAAACAGGACAAATGCCTTCTGCACTGAAACAGGCAATCATACGCCCCATCCTCAAATCTAATGTGACAGATAAATCCCTCCCCAACTCCTACTGACACATCTCCAGCCTTCCGTTCTAGCAAAAATCATTGAAAAAATAGTACAATACAACCGTAAGACTTTGTTGACTTAAATGCTCCACTTGATGACCAACAGTATGGCTTTAGATCACATCATTGTGTCGAGACCCCCATGTTATCACTTATGAACAGACTCCTCTGTGGACTAAATAATAGTAAACACGCGTTTATGCTTGTATTTCTCAACATTTTTGCTGCCTTTGACAGCATTAGCCATAAATTACTTATCTCAAAGCTCCAACAGATAGGCCTCCAAGGCACAGTACTACAGTGTTTTAAATCATACCTCACCGACCACACCCAGCAAGTACAGATCAGTATGACAACCTCTTCTATCTTTAAACAGACACAGGGAGTCACTCAAGGTTCCTCTCTCTCTGACCTACTTCTCTATATGCTACCCATATGTAACATCCTTAAAAAACACAAAATATATTATCATCTTTATACAGATGATATAATGTTCTATCACCCCATTGACATCTCAAACCCCCACTGCCCTCAAATCCAAGCATGCCTTACAGATATATCTGCCTGGCTTAACACCCTTAAGAATTTATTTCAATAAGCCAGAAGTTGTTTACATATCTCGTAACCAGAACTTCAATCCGCTCACTAAAATCCACATTAATGACTCCGATATACAAGTTAAACAAGAAGTCAAATACTTAGGAATTATACTTGACCAGTTCTTAACCATTACATCACATATAAAATCTATCTAGGATCATCTACTTCAAACTAAAAACAATACAACATCTCAGATCCCTCCTGGAAAATCATGATTTTCGTTCAGTTCTACAGGCCCTGATAACACCACACTTTGATTATTGTAATAGCATTCTCCATGGTCTACCCAAAAAGCACACCCAACAACTCCAGATAGCACAAAATCTACAGCAGCTGCCTGTATAATCCAGTACTCTGAACACATCACTCCACTACTCCATAATCTCCACTGGCTACCAATCACAATTAGAACCAAATACAAATATATCATGATAGTTTTCAAGTTGTACAACAAGATTTCCCCCTCTTACCTCTCCTCCCTCCTCACCCTACCGGACATTACAAGAATACACTCACAGTACCTACACGCATCCGCAGCACCAGTAAAACTACCAGCACAAGGGCCTTCATTTATGTTGCCCGTACCCTCTGGAACGCACTCCCAGACAACTTAAGGCTGATAAAAGACCTTCAAACATTTCCTAAAGAACTCAAAACACACCTTTTCATCCAATACTTTAGCCCCAGCACCACAAACACTGGCTATTCTACTTAATTCCCATCCATCCATAAAGTTTATGTACCAACCAATTGCGATTTGTTTATAATGCTAGAAAACTCCCTCTTTTTCCTTCATATGTCTGTAAATAAGTTCTATATTGTTACTATGTAAAGTTATCTGTTACGTTCACAGTTCACTTTAAATAAGTTCTACCGACGTTATAATGTAAACCTATTTGTTTTGTTCATTGTAAACGACCACTGATTTCTGGAAGTGGCGGTATATAAAAGTTTATAAATAATAAATAAATAATAATAATAAATGATGGGCACATCATAGCGGTTTGCAAGGCCATAAGTATTAACAAAGGATAATAATTAAAAATCAACAAAAGTCACAGAAGCAGGAGACAAAAGGGAAGGGGGATGTAGTAACACAACAATTTTCAAGAAGGAGAGAATGGTGACTGGCAAACCAGAGGAGGGGTGAGCAAAGAAGTGGTCCTATAAGGGAGAACGAGCGATTACTGGAAGGTCTGTGTCATAAACCAGGTTTTAAGACAATCTTAAATTTCTTGTAAGAGGAAACGATCTGGAGCTCTGCGGCCAGAAGTTTCCAAGGTGAGGGACCTGGAAAGAAAAGGCAGTGGTGGAGAACATCCTCACAGACTGCTTTGGCATGATCTGGATAGCACCAGGGCCGTCTGTGTGTGGGGCTGAAGCATTCCCAGCACTTAGCTGGTTAGCAGCAATTTTCAGCCCATTAACTGGATAGGTAACTGTATAAGGTCAGGACAGGTCAAAGGCAAAACTGGTTTGCAGCTGAATATTGCCACTAATCAGATAACAAAACTGGATCAGTGGCAAAACCAGATATTCAGTGCCAGGTTATAGATATTCTCTGGCACTGAATATCCAATTTCATTTTCTGCCCATGGTGACCAGGCGCTTTATCAGTGCTCACCGCTGCAGACTGGATTCAGGCTTAAAAAAATTGAGGCTTGTGTTATGCATTGCTGTTGGGCTTATGGGCAAATGGTGATTTCTAAAACAGAAATAATAAATAATCACATATTTAAACAATATACAGGACTGCACAAAATCAAATTACATAGATCCTATGAACTGTGTCCTAATCTATTGAACAGTACATGCATGTTTCTGTGCAGTGCTGTCCCTCAGGGGTCTGTTCTGGCCCTTCTCTTTTTCAACATATTTCTGAGCCTATTGGCCACCATAATTCAAGATTTGAGGTTCTATACAGACAATATTTTCTAGTCACTTAGGGGGTCATTGCCTCTATTTGTCCCACTGCTGGGCCCATTAATACTCTCCCTGTAAGGCACAGCAGGTTTGTATAGGAGGCCTAGATGGGGGCGGGAGGGGGCATTCCTGAGAAGAGCGAGGGCAAGGCATGGGTAGGCCATGACCCCGGATGTACAAGGCCTATTCAGAGGTCGGCCCTGTACATCCAGGGCCTTATATCCAGATGGGGGACTTATTCCACCTTCCACCTTCAAGGAATAAGTCCCCCTGGACGGAGGAGGATCACAGCGTGGAATCCGGGGACACAGGTGGGGGCGCAGGGGGCTCCTGGCAGCCCGCCCAGGCCTTGGAAGGCCGGATTGGGGGTCGGGCTGGTTTCAGTGATCCAGGATTGCAGCTTGTGAATGGAGCCATAGTGCCATGGCAACGGGACTCCATAGCAACACGGCTCCATTCACAGGACCAGCTGAGTTAGCCGGGTAGTTGCTGGGATGTACATCTAGACAGAATTGAGTCCAGGCCTGCACGTCCAAGCGCTAGACCTGATTCTGATCCCATGGGGGCTGCGGGATCAGAATTGGGTCTAACTTTGCATGCCCGATTCTGCCTGGCCATACAGGGGGCTGAACGTGCATAAATGCAATTGGCCTCTTACTGTACGCTGATCCCCTTATACTCAATTTACCTGGGTCTGAATTAGAATAAGATTCTCTGCCTCACACATAAAGCTTTCTACACTGGAATTCCTCCTTATCTTTCCTTTCTTGTGATTCTTTACTCTTCAACCTACTCCCTTTGTACTACCTTTGATAACCACCTTGTACTCCCATCTGTCATTTGTTCAAGGTAAGAATGCACTAGGAACTCAGGGCCCGATATTCAGTGGCGGGGGCTAGCATGAGTACATCGCATAGCCGTCACCGCTGAAGACTTAACATGGATATTCAAGGCCAGGACCATATCCAGCCGTCCGGCATCAAATATCCAGGTTTGCTGCACATATTTTCCTTGACATTTGATGGCGAGCTTTAACCATCTCACAGTCCTGAGGTGCTCAATTTCTCACCTCCCTCTCCATCTATTGTCTTTTTCCCTCTGCATTTTACAATTTTCTTCTTTCCTATACACATTATTAGCATTACCTTTATTTCCTTCTAGTGATATTTATTTGTAAACTCCTCTGATACTCTGAAAGGCTCCCGATAAACCATAAACAATCACCAAGATGGGGGTTTTGGTGATAGATGAAAAGATCAAGATGTCCTACAGCACATCTGTCGCTGATAATGCAGACCTGGCTGTGAATAGATAGATGAAAAGTTTACAGATCATTTTTGAATATATTGTAATCTATTTTAATGGAGACCAAGTTGTCAGCCTTATTCAAGAATATTATTTCCTGTTGCAATTAATTCATCCACTTATGTGGAGTACTTCATCAAGCATATTTTCTAGTTGTGATACAAGCTATGATTATGTCAAAATGGATTATGCTAACATCTTATACCTGGGTCTGCCAAAGAAAGCAATCTATAGATTACAATGGGCTCATGAACACGACAGTTCATCTTCATTTAAGTTCTAAGCTTTGGGATCATATTATAATAGTTTTTTTTCTTTTTTTTTAACTTTAATGGTGTTTTTTTGCCACAGATACCTTTTCTGGTAAAATTGTTAGCAAGAAAATGATCAAAACTTGAGTGCAGGATACAGGACAAACCATGGAGGGAGAGAGTGCTAGGTGCTTTTTTCCAGTATTTTATCCAGTATACACCAAGTTTAATTATTCTGCATCATGATATTTTACTGCTGGCTATTGGCTAAAATCAAAATCTGAAGGTCTAATTATAAAGATTAAAACCTCAGCCTGCCTAGTCTTATGCCAAAATATTAATTTTAATTAGGAGCTTATTTCAGCAATCGACCCAGCTTACAGCTAACTCTCTGGCAATACTTTCAAGCACAGTACATTTGGTTTCTCGTCAGAATGCGTCATGCAACAAATGCATTGCTACTCTGATCCAGACCCAGACACTGACAGTTTCTACATTCCTTTAAATATAAATCTAATACCGCATTTAAACTCCTAGGCCCCATATATTTAAAGCAATTAATGCAGTTAATGTTAATTGCGTTGATTGGGATATACCCAGGTGCCTTTGCTAAGCACCCTGATGTTAGGCGGCCAGCATCAAGGCATCCCAGGGGCAGCATCCGATGATAAGCAGGTAGCAGTGATATTCTGCCATTTCCTGATTATCCCTTGGCAGCAAATGTATGACACAGTAAAGGCTGGCCTAACTAATCGGCTAGCGGCTCAATATTGCTGCTGCCCAGTTAGCTTTTGTGCTATCTGGCTCAAGGCTGTACCAAAGACTGTGTGAGCGGTACGGTCGCACAGGGTGCAAATACAGAAGGGGCACCGATGTCATCACTGGTCTTCCAGAAAGCCCAACAAAACCAAGTTAACGCAAGCGTATTGCACCAAACATGTCATGGTTTCAGTGCTATTGGCACATTAGGTACAACAACTTAGCGCCCGCTAGTAAAAGACCTCTTAAGCCTTATACATTTCCCATCTGCTTGCCTCTGTAAGCTCACTTTCCTCCAAAGCTTTTCTACAAGCTATACAGCTTTCTCTAGTGTTCAGTTGCTGAAAAACCTGGGAAAGCTCAATATGTCACTTGTCTTATCCTAGAAACTCCCTATTTACCCAGGAGATTTGTTCAACTCATCTTATTTATGTTATCGAAGACTATGGGGCTTGTTTACAAAGCCGCGGTAGCGGTTTGCGATCGTAATCGGAGCCGCGGCCCCATTGATTTCAATGGGGCCGCGGCTGCGATCGCGAACCACTACCGCGGCTTTGTAAACAAGCCCCTATATTATAACAATTTCTTCCACATATCGAAATATAAGTTCGAACACATATGATAGACATGCTAGTATTAGGCAAGCAAGAAATGACTGAGCTTCCTGAATATAAAAGTATGACGTAGGCAGTCTGGAGAATCTTTGGTCTGAACTGTACAGAATCCTGAAAGCAAAGCTTAGTTTCTCTCCTGCTAATGTCTACTGCTTGCTATGATGAAATTTCACGTTCTATGGACAATTCCTAATACGTTTTTATGAAACTGAAAATCAAATCTATTTGTTTGTCATGTAAAATATTCATACAGCTCAAATTTTAACTGTATTTAAAGGTCAGACTGTTAAGACAGTTTTACTTATTAAGTGGCATTTTAGAAAGACCATCCAAATCAAAAGGGATGTCCAGGGCAGAACGTGCCAAGAAACACAGGGATATCTAGGGCTCCACCTGATTTTAGTAATGTAGACATCCCCCTTAGGAACACATGGTGTGCGGAAACCCATCTCATGCAAGTTAACATAAGGATATATCTGGCAGTGTAGAAAAAAAGAAAACATGAGCCCTAGTTTTCTATCTGTGTTCATTATTGGCATGGAAAATAGGGGACATCAGTGAACCTCTTCTCCACACCCACCAGATGTCTGTCTGACAAAATAAGAACATTTACAATGCCTATTTGTTCCTTGAGCAGGTGTAAGCCTAAATGCAGCTCGGGACATCCAGGGCATTTCTGAAATTGGTTGAGGATGTCCAAGTTCTGGGAACACCCCAGAGACGCCTACTTAATGCCCCCATTCAGACTTGAACATTCTCGCCCTAAGGACATCTAGAGTCAGCTTCTAAAATGGCTCTGAGGATGTATCCATGCTTTGGACAGCTCCATGCCCATTTAGAAACATCCAATGCATGAACAGAGCTCCTAAAATAACCAAGCAAGAAAGCACAGCAGGGGTGAAATAGAATTCCATAGAAATTGTCTTTATTAGCCCAACTCAGCAATGTTTTTGCAAAAATTGCCTGCATCAGGGGCAATTTATTTCAAATATTAACCTGCGTCTTTTGGGGAAACTGCTAGGTACTTGTAACCTAGATTGGCCACTGTTGGAAACAGGATACTGGGCTTGATGGACCTTTGTCTGACCCAATATGGCATATCTTATGTTCTTAAATATTATATTTATAAAAAGCATATCACAAATAGTATATTGCATCAAGGTATAATACAACATAACAAAAAAATATCATAATATCATATCAGAGGGGGTGTCCAGAGGGGGAGGCTTTGGGGATCTTTTATTAAAGGGCATTAACTGGCAATGTGTGTTCTGGCTCATGCTGGAATACATACTGTCAGCTAGCATGAGGAGATAATAGTGACGGAAGATTCTCACACTAACTGTGCAACCTGTGTTAGGGTCATTGAGTGGGAAGGTTGGGGCAGTGAGTGGATATGGTGATCTCAGCACAGTTAACACCTTATCACATTGCGTACTAACTGTGTCCCAGATGATTAGCATGGGTTCACATCAATAGACAGAGTTAAGGGGAATGTGTTCTTTATTAACTGTTGGAAAATGCTTTCCAAACTCCCAACCGTTAAAGTGGTGGTGTTGCACCTAATGCACCATACGTTTGGTGCTTTTTGCGCATTAGATGCAACCTAGTGTTCCTTTAGTAAAAGGGCCCCTATGATTTAACATGGCATGGCCTTTCTGGGGGAGGGGTTACTTGCAGGGGGTTGTGGCAAGGAGAGGATCAGAGGAAGGGCTCAAGATCATGGCTGTTCCTGCTGGGGCCATGTTGCCTGACTCAGAAGGTAGCTTGGCAGCTTCTATGCTCCCTGCCAAGGCAGGTCATCAGTCCCCACATGTAGCAAGTGTGCCCTGTGTGTGATAACAATTGAATCCCGTAACAATAAATGGATCCATAACATAATTTTTGTCACACCTTTATCCAAAAGAAACCGCCACTCTAAAGCTAACTCAAACAAGGGTCCTTTTTACTTTATTTATTGTGAATTTTCATGCAAAACCAACAGCCTTAAATACATGCCACCAATGCAATTTTAAAAAATCAAAACCGGCACATCATTGTGTTTTGAACTATTTTCTGTAACTACCTGCCCCAAGACTTTCCAAAAATTTAAAGAGACCAGACTCCTCTTCCACTATCATCATGTCAATCCACTTGCTTGCTCAATCCAACCGGTTGGACCGTGCCCAAACAAAAAATCCAGAATTTTCCATATAATTCAATCGAGCTTCACAATCACCTCCCCTCCAAAAACTTGGAACGTGATCGATGATTCTCCAGCGCAACTGTGAAAAAAAATGGTTGTACTGTAAACAGTATTCCAGTATGGGAGCTGAATATGCTTTAGTATTTAGCTGATACCAATGTTCTTGAAGTCTCACTTTCACCATCCTTCGAGTCCAGCCTACATAGACCTTACTACAAGGTCATACCAATGCATAAACCACATAAATGGTCATACATGTAGTTTGACCCAAACTTTTGATTCGCTTTCCAGTTGAAGGACACTTCCATCCTTCTCCTTCAATAGCCATTGCGCAAAACTCACATGTGCCACACGCAAAGTGACCCAATGGTGTGTCAGCCTGCAAATTGTGTACTTCCCATGTAACCAATTTGCTTACAAAGTTTACAATATTCTTACCTCTTTTATAAGCAACAATCGGAGGATCTACAAAACATTGATGCACTCTCAAAATCGATCAGTATTTATAGATAATAGAGGCCATCATTGGAGCTTTAACTGAAAAAGGTAAAACACAAACCACTTTTTCCTCTAGAGACTCTAACTTGTCTATCAATAATAGTTCACAAAGGGCATACAAACCCCTCAAGTATGCCTTCTTGATCACTGAAAATGGATATCCCTGAAGCACGTATTTTTTAAGCAATTCCTGTGCTTATTAAATGGAGCAGAGGAGTGGCCTAGTGGGTGGGCAAGGTACTTCAGGCCAGAAGGTCAGGGGTTCAAATCCTACTAGAGGACAGCAACCTTTGGCTGGAAGGACAGGAGCTTCTAGTCCCACAGGTGCTCCTTGTGGTCTTGGGCAAACCACTTAACTCTCCATAGCCCATGTTCCCTGTAAAATAGTTATCTCCAAGTTATAATGCCCTGTTCAATGTAATTTCAGTTTGTTCAATGTAAACTGCACTGATGCAGAATAGCACAGTATATAAGAGAATATAAATAAAATCTTCTTTAGTTGAACAAATCCTTCATATTCCAAGGAATTGACTTACAGGCAACCCCTCTTTCAGTTTTTTTGGGAGATGGCTCCCAAATATTAGAAGATTATTTCATTCCACTGGTTTTTAATATAAAGATGTGGAGGCAATTCCAATCTGTCTATCCACTGCCTGTATGGCTTGTCAGAATCAGGGCTTGCAGCGGTAGCACCCGATTCTGATCCCACGGGGGGAGGGGGGCTAGATGTGCTCGTGGGATCAGAATCAAGTCTACTGGCCTCGACATGCAGGCCTGGCCCCGATTCTGACAGGCCGGGTGTTCTGCACTTATCCGGCTAGTCCAGCCTGGCTCATGAATGGAGCGGCAGTGGCATGGCATCCTGTTGCCATGCCACTGTGGCTCCATTCGCAAGCCTTGATTCCTGACAGCAGCAGCAAACCTCACATTCCCCACAGCCCAAACCCTGATTGGGCCTTCCAAGGCTAGGGTCGGGCTGCGGGGAACCCCCAGCATCCCTCACCTTGTCTTCCAGGTCCTGTTCTGCCATCCTCCACCATCCAGGGGGCGTTATTCTACCCCTGAGGTGGAATAAGTCCCCTGTTTACATTGCAGACTCCGAATATACAGGGCCAACATCTGAATCAGCCCTGTACATCCGGGGTCAATCACCGTCCACTGCCTGCCCTTTCCCTTACCCGGTCCCCTTCCCCGCCCACAAACAGAACTCCCCACACAAGTTGGCTATATGTGCGGGAAGCTCTGTACCAGCCAGTATGATCTGGGTGTTTAACAAGTCTGGACATCCAGATCAGATGGCCAGTCCTGCTAAACGAGGATCGGAAAGACCCCCATAACCAATGTAGATCTTTGATTAATGATCTTAACATCCAAAAAAGGAACCATTTCTTGATTGAAGGTACATTGAAATTTCAAATTCTCCAACTGCCTATTGAGCCATTGTGCAAACTATTGCAATGACTCATATGTCCCCTTCCAAAGACAAAAAGTATCATCAAAATAGCATATCTACAATCACATATGCTTCTCCTATTGTTACTTATATATGAAATCCTCTTCAAATGCTGTCATGTTTAATGTGGCCATAGTTGGAGCAATGGTAGCAGCCATTGCCACTCCAAACCGTTCATAAAATTCTCTTTTAAAGCAGAAATAATTATTACACAGAATCACTTGTAACAGTTGCATAACATATGCTTTGGATATCCTAGGGATCAAATGTTGTTGCCAATCCAACTTTTCAATCACCTCCAACACTTCCTGTTGGTCAAGATTAATGTACAATGATGTAATATCAAAAGTCACCAACCAAATTTCCCCTTCCAAATTATGAACAGTGGCCAACCTACTATTCCTATGTAATCCTAAGTTATGATCCATTATTGTATGTAAGTTCCAGTTATGTTCAATGTAAACTGCCTTGATAATTTTGAAAGGCGATATAAAGGAGATGTTAAATAAATAAAAAAATAAAGATGTGTAGTGTCTCTTAAATAGGACTGAGCTTCTTTTGCTAATGGATTCAAAATCACATTGATAAACTGACTTCTGGAGCCCGATTCCGGGAGGGGGACGTCTGGGCAGTCCAGACGTCCCCGATGAAGACGGGGATCTTAGGTCCCAATTCTGGTACGCGGGAACAAAACATTCCCGCTGTTGCCAGAATCGGGCCTGTGGATGGCCTGGTGTGCCCCTCCTGCCTGCGGGGACATCACCCCCCCAGGTGCCCCGGACATCCGTGACTCCAGCCCCCAATATCCCCACCTCTTGACCCACAGCTGGCCCGCCATGGCCTGGATCAGGCGGTCGGGGCCCCCCACGCACCCGGCCCCAGCCCTGGGGGGGTTCCTAGGGTCTGATCGTCCTTTGAGGTGATATAAGTAGCACGTCCCCATGGGCCTGGCAGCACGTACAGTGCCGTGACCTGAATCATACCTGTACATGCTGTCAGGCTGGCCCACCCCCGCTCCACCCTGCCCCCTCCTGCCCCCCGGTGGCTCTCCCCGTCCTGATGCACAAGATGTACAGGGAGAGCCAGAGGGGAAATCAGCCCTGGATGCCATATGGGGCTGCATGTCCCACCAGGATGTGCAGTCCTGTAACCCGTGTTCAGGAATGATTTCCAATGTTTCTAAGATGGAGGCAATCCCCTATTGGACATCCTGGGGGATACAAAAATTATTTGTGTACTTTCGGAATGGTATGAAAAACTGGAATCTGAAGATGTTTATTTACTAGAAATGTACTTTCTTTCTGGGTAAGATAGCCCTTTTGGTGGCCTTGTTTGATTAAATCAGATACCAATAACTGCAAATGTGGAATCGGGTGACTAGACAACGTCTCATAATATCTAATTTCCCTCAGTTGTCCATAGATGTCATATTGTTGTTTAATCTGGGTGACTATAGCTCCACCCTTGTCTGTCCTTCAAATAACTATAGATTTATTTTGTGTCAGTTCCTTTAAAGCTACATAGTCATATTCCTATGCAATGGAATCAATTTTTGCTCCATTGTGTCAACATCCCTGAGAACAATAAGTTGATATACTGTGATTAGTGAATCTATTGGCCCTGCATGGATCCATTTGGAAGGGTTTGCCACTAGGATCTCATCCTCAGGTATTACATTCAGGCTGACATACAATTTGACAATCAATTTGTGAAAAACAAACATGTAAGGCAATCCACGTGTCAAAGGCAATATATAAAATTGGAGGAACAAAAGACATCCCTAGATTCAAAACATATTCTTGTCCCTATGACAAAAAAAAGAAGTCAAGTTCATAATTGCTGTTTCTTGGACTGTGAGTGTGTTTGAGGTCATTGCCAGTTGGACACAAACTCTGCTATAGTCGTAGCCCTCTGCATGAAGATTCACAATAAAGTAAAAAGGACCCTTGTTTGAGCTAACTTTATAGTGGCTAGTTTCTTTTAGATAAAGGTCCAAAAAAAATCATTTTATGGGACTGTCTATTGTTACGGGATTAAATTGATAAATATAGTAAGATAAATTTCCCATAATTAATCCTATTTTGGTTTCCTGAGTTTGGTAAATGCAGGGCAGATGGTGGGCATATGGCCTGCCTTTACCACAGAGGGTTTGCGCTTACTGCCCCTTAACCTTTAAAGTTAAGGTGCTCTAAGTGCAAACACTTACTACTCTAGACATGAAAATGGAAGGTTATAAAAAATATAAAAATACTTTTCCTTCCTTCAGATATAATTTCCATGAGGTACTAGGGTAAAGACATTTACATTCTCAAAGTGCTATGGGGTCTATTCCGTCCCGCTCTTCATCCCTCTTGCCATCCCCGACTAAGCCTTCCTGTATGAACAGAGTTTGTATGGGGAGGCTTAGATGGGGACGGGAGAGTGTGGTGTGGAGGCAAAGTTAGGGTGAGCAGTGGGTGGTCCGTGGCCCCGGACGTACAGAGTCGATTCTGAAGTCGGCTCTGTATGTCTGGGGCTAGCAGACTGGACGGGAGACTTATTGGAGGTGCAAAAAGTCCCCCTATACTTCTGGGATGGGAGGCCTGCCTCGATCAAAAAGGTGAGGGGATGCAGGAGATTCCCCATAACCCAACCCTGGCCATGGGAGGCCAGATCTATGGTTGACCTGCAGGGAAAGGCAAAAAGGTCGCCAGCAGGGGATCGCAGCTCCTGAATAGATCTGTGCTGCCACGGCAACTGGACACCATGGCACCGCAGCTCCATTCAGGAGCCTGACTGAATTAGCTGGACAGGGGCCTGTATGTGCAGGCCGATGGGAATCAGGTCTCGGCCTGCACATACAGACTTAGACATGATTCTGATCCTGCGGGGGAAAGATGTTCCCTGCAGGATCAGAATCAGGTCTATCTCTGTGCATCTGGTTCCGACCGGATGCAAGGAGGCCAGGACGCACAGAATGGAATGTGCCTCTATGTCACAATAATCCACCTTATTTTGTTTTAACTTGTGCTAAAACAATTTTGCATAGACTAACCTGAAATGAAAGAAAATGAAACAAAATAAAAATGAAATGAAAATTTTCCACTCCACATGCCTATGGAGATGTTCTACTCTCAAGTCTGAGAGATCATTTGTATATGCTTTTAAAAGCGCAATGCGTGCCTTTGAGGCAGTTGTGACTCATGATAATACTGCAGATCCTGGGCTTTCCTGGCAGTGTGACTAGAAGCAGATTGCCAGGCCTTTCTTCATAGACAATGGAGAATTAACTGATTTCTCAAGGCCACAAGGCGTGCTAATGGGAAGCAAACCCTGGCTGTTCATCTTACCCTGGCTGTTCATCTTCAGGCCAGTGTTCCAACCAGTGCACTACTCCTCCACCATACAGTAAGTGTGCAAGAATCCCGATATTGTCTGTACTTAGCTCTGTGGCTGGCAGCTTTAATAATGGGGCACTGTTATTCTCAAGTTTCAAACTTTGTAGTTCAATACTTTTTTGGTTTTAAAACTTTAATAGTTACATATCAAGAAAGAACAGTGTTGTACAAGTGCCAGAGAGAGTAGTTACTCACCTGTAACAGGTGTTCTCCAGGAGCAGCAGGAATCAGTCCTCACTTATGGGTGACATCGGCGCCGATGGAGCCCCCGTGCGGAGCATTTCCCCAACTTTCTATGAAAGCCTTTGGGAATACTACACGCATGAGCGGTCCCCTTCCCGCCTAAAGGTGCCATCTTACTCAGTCAAATGACATAGCTAAAAAACAGCACACAAAAATGAAAAAATTAACTATGTACAGCTGCAACTCCCAGGGGAGGAGGGAGGGTTGTGAGGACTGATTTCTGCTGCTCCTGGAGAACACCTGTTACAGGTGAGTAACTACTCTTTCTCTAGGACCAAGCAGGAAGTCAGTCCTCACTTATGGGACTCCCCAGCTTCAGGCTACCGGGGACCCAGAGCTGAAAAATGAGTTCCCTCTAGCCTCAGCATCAGAGAAAGGATTTCACTGAAACATATCTCTACCGGTAGCCCAACCAGAGGGCTGGAGGGTAGGAGTTGCCTAAACCTCAAAGAGATTCCGGAGCACTGCCTGACCGAAAGCACTGTCCCTGCGGGACTCCCTCTCCAGGAAGTAATGGGCCGCAAAAGTCTGGCTTGAGGACCAAGTTGCAGCCCTGCAGATGTCTGCCAACAGTACAGAGCGGAGATGAGCTACTGAGGCAGCCATTGCCCTGACACGGTGGGCCGTGACCCGACCCTGCAAAGGAAGGTCAGCTGCCCTGTAAGCCCAGGTGATACAGTCAGCCACCCAGATGGACAAGGTACGCTTGGACACAGGTACCCCCAAGTTATTGTGGTCAAAAGATACGAAGAGCTGAGTAGCCCTTCTATGCCCCTGCGTACACTCAAGGTAGAAGGATAAGGCCCTCCTACAGTCCAGGGTATGCAGGACTGTCTCAGCCCGGCTGGCATGGGGCCTAGGGAAGAATGTTGGAAGAACCACCTCCTGGTTGAGATGGAAAGAGGAGACAACCTTGGGGAGAAACTTAGGATGAGTCCTAAGGACTACCCTGTTCCTATAGAAGCGAGTGTATAGCCTGTCACAGACTAGGGCTTGAAGTTCACTCACTCGCCTGGCCGAGGTCAAGGCCACTGGGAATAGAGTCTGTATTTCACTGAAAACCAATTAAAAAAAAAAAAAAGAGTCTTCCAGGATAGGAAGCGTAAAGGACATGTAGCCATTGGTTCAAAAGGTGGGCGAGTAAGTTGCTGCAAGACCACATTCAACTCCCACTCAGGGGCCGGTGGACGGAGAGGAGGCTTGAGCAATAGTAAGCCTCTGAGAAATCTGGGCACCAAGGAGTGAACTGACAAAGAGTGCCCCTCCACCAGAGAGTGATGAGCTGCCAGAGCAGAGAGGTGGACCTGAACAGAATTGGACTTAAGGCCCTGATTGGACAAGTGCAGTAGGTACTGGAGCACTACTGGTACAGTGCAGGTGAAAGGATCTTCCTTGCGTTGCTGACACCACAAGGAGAACCTACGCCACTTTAGGGCATATGTTTTCCTGGTGGATTGCATCCTAGAAGCCAAGACCACCTCTTCCACTTCCTGAGGTAGGCCCCAGGGAGCCAAGACTGCAGATGGAGAGATTTGAGATTGGGATGCAGAAGGGAACCTCGATCCTGAGATAGAAGGTCGGGCTGGAATCCCAGAGGCATGGGTGTCTCCACTGCCAGTTGAAGTAGCAGGGGGAACCAGGGCTGCCTCGGCCACCTGGGTGCAACCAGAAGTACTGAGGCCTTGTCCCTGAGAATCTTGAACAAGGTTCGGGCCACCAGAGGCGTGGGAGGAAACGCATAGAGCAGGCCCTTCGACCAAGAAATCAGGAAGGCATCCGCCGCCACCCTTAGGGGATGTGGTTGCCTGGAACAAAACCTGGGCAGTTGGTGATTCAGGGGACTGGCAAAGAGATCCATGGATGGAAGTCCCCATTTTAGGAAAATTTGTTGAACCACCAAAGGGTGCAGTTTCCACTCGTGGGGCTGCAGAATTCTGCTTAAGCGGTCTGCCAGAAAGTTCTCCTGGGCAGGAAGATACACAGCCCTCAGCAACATCTGGTGCCTGAGGGCAAAAGAGCAAAGGGCCTGTGCTTCCAGGCATAGAGGCCTAGACCCAGTGCCGCCCTGTTTGTTCACATAGAACATGGCCACTTGGTTGTCCGTCTGAACTAGAACAGACTGGTGGGCCAAGGAGTGAGAAAAAGCCTTAAGGGCTAAGCGAATAGCCCGCCGTTCCAGTAGGTTGATCTGTTGCAGGACTTCCCATGGGGACCAGAGGCCTTGGGTGCAGCTCCCTTGACAGTGTGCACCCCAGCCCTGCAAGGAGGCATCGGTTGTCAACACCACTATGGGGGAAGCTACCTGAAAAGGCACCCCCTGCAGCAAGTTGGGGGGGGTGTAGCCACCACTGAAGAGAATCCAGGAAAGGTTTGGATACCCTTACTTTGTCCGCTAGGCTCCCCGTGGCCTGCTTCCACTGAGTTCTGAGGCACCACTGTGCAGGCCTCATGTGGAGGCGAGCATTGGGGGTCACATGCACAGTCGATGCCATGTGTCCCAGGAACTGCAGACAGAGCCTGGCAGGAACGCTCGGCAGACTGAGAAACCGGGATGCCAACTCCATGAGCCTTTGAGCTCTGTCCTCTGGCAAGTAAGCCCTTGCTTGCAGAGAGTCCAGCCGTGCTCCTATGAACTCGAGTTTCTGGGAGGGGAACAAAGTGGACTTTGCGAAGTTTATGACAAAGCCTAGGTCTTGAAGGAGTGTGACAGTCCTGAAGGTGGCCTGCCTGGCCTCCTGGTAGGTCTGACCCCGGATGAGCCAGTCGTCCAGATAGGGGAAGACAAATATCCCTTGAGTCTTCAAGTAGGCCGCCACCACAGCTAGGCACTTTGTAAAGACCCGTGGGGCGGAAGTTAGGCCAAAAGGCAGCACCCTGTACTGGTAATGGTTTCCTCCCACCACGAACCTGAGGTACTTTCTGTGGTCTGGATAAATGAGGATGTGAGTGTATGCATCCTTTAGATCTAAGGAGCATAGCCAATCTCCCTGCTGGAGGTAGGGAAGAAGTGTTCCAAGAGTAAGCATCTTGAACTTCTCTTTCTCCAATAACTTGTTGAGATTTCTGAGGTCTAGGATAGGCCTTAGGCCTCCTGTTCTCTTTGGCACCAGAAAATACCTGGAGTAGAACCCATGCCCTTGTAGGTGAGGAGGTACCGGCTCCACCGTCTTGTCCAGAAGCAGACCTTGAAGTTCTTGGAGGAGGAGGGTGGTGTGCAGGAGAGGCCTCAGAGGTTCTCCCAGAAAATAGACAGGAGGTAGCTGTTGGAAATGAAGCATATAGCCTTGGTGAATGATGTTTAAGACCCAAGCATCCCCTGTAATGGGTGGCCACCGGTGGGAAAACAGGGCCAAGCGACCTCCTGTGCAGGGATGGGACAGCAGGGATGGAGAGGCTATGCCTTGGGAGTCAAAAAAACCCTTCCTGCTGGGGAGGAGCAGGAGCCAGAGGCTTGGGGGTCTTCTGCCTACGGGGCCCATGTACCTGCCCCTTGGCCTGCTGCCCCTGAGGGGGAGCTGGGGAGGCCTGGTATTGAGGGAAAGGTTTGTAGGCAGACACCTTTCTCGGGTAGAAGGACTTTTTACCCGAGCCCTTCTTTTTGTGAGAAGGGGCAGAAGTCTTTCTGGACAGCCTAGTCCTGGTCAGGTGCTCGGTCTCGAGCTCAGCAGCCTTCTCGGCCATGGGTTTGCCAAAAAGGTTCTCACCTCAGCAAAGGACATCGACCAACTTGTCCTGAACCCAAGGCTCGAGGTCCGATGACTGCAGCCATGCCTGGAGTCGGGCCGCGATGCCGGCGGCCGCCACACGAGCCAAAGCCCGAAGCCATCGTAGGCCACTTGGGACATGAATTTGGAACAGTCCCGGATACCTGAAGACAAAGACTGGAACATCTGCAAAGGTTCCCCGGAGAGAGCAGCAGAGAACCCGGCAAGCTCCTTTGCCAAGTCTCGGAGAAACATGCCCATGTATAGCTGGTATGACTGGACACTGCAAGCAAGCATCGAGCCCTGGAAGCACTTTCTGCCGAAAGCATCCAGGTTGCGGGTCTCCCTACCGGGGGGCACCACGGAGTGCATCTTCTGGCTCTTCAGTCGATGCATGGCCGATTCCACCACCATGGAATGGTGCGGCAGCTGCGCCTTTTGGAAGCCAGGGCTCTTACGGAGTCGATAAATGGAATCGACCCGCTTGCTCAAGACTGGCGCCGAGGCCGGTGCCTCCCACATCTGGAAGAGGAGCCGTTCCAGCATCGGAGGAACCAGCACAGTAAAGGCCTCCTTCGGAGGAGAGTCATACTGGAGGGCCTCGAGCTCCTTGGCTCGAGGCTCCTCCTCGGGGTCGGCGGGAATCGCCAAGGCCTTGGCCATGTCCCGCACGAACTCCGAGAACCGGGTGTCCTCCGGAGGGGACCTACTCCCGGGCTCGGACTGCGGTGAGTCTAACGGGACGCACCGAGTCCGGAAGGTATCGGGGGACTCCTCATCCTCCATCTCCCAGGCTGACTCATCGGAAGAGGAATCGAGGGGCTCCGACCGCGCGGGTCGAGGTGGCACCTGCCCCGACGCTGAAGGCACCGGCGTCGATGCCCTCTGTTCCGAGCAGGAGGTCGAGGGAGACTTTGACCGAGGACGACCTCGAGCCTTCATGGCCTCGAGTATCGGCTCGGTCTCCGGGGTCGACTTTGATGTCGATGTCCCGGTGGTCGGGGCAGATGCACCAGCGAGGCTGGCCATCAGTATCCGCTGCTGCTCCATGAAGGCAGACAATCTGCACTCCAAGGCTGTCAGACTGAGTCCAAGCTCAGGAGACTCAGCAGCTACCGACTCGGGCCCCAGCAGCGCCGGGCCCGACGTCGGCTCCCTCAGAGGAGAGTCCACAAGGACTACAGGACTTACGTGTCCGACAGTCTCCGGCTCTACACGACCTGGCCCTCGAGGAACCAGGGACCTCTTCCGATGCCGCCCTCGCGAGCAGTTTCTTCCTCTTGCGTTCCCGGTCGGGGGACCCCCTGTCCGAGGAACCCCGGTGATGCTCGGGATCAGACTCCCAAGACGTCGAGGCCTCAGACGAGGTCCGGGCCCGGCCGGAGGCAGAGTCTGAAAAAATCCTTTCCTTCTGGTGCTGATGGCTTCGAAGTGCCTTGGTGGACATTTTACCACACGGAAGTCAATAAGAGACGTGGCAAGAGGTTCCAATAACGCCTTTATTAATCCACGGGTCAAGTGTGCCTGAAAACTCGACACAGGCCGTGTTTCGTTTACCACTTCCTCAGTGGTTAACAGCTCACGATTTGACAGCCAATGTGGATCGCGGATCTCCTTAGATGGCAAAGCAGAGGGAACAACTTGCCCCTCACATGCGCTGTAAAATGAACTGTGACACGAACAGTGAAGATACCGTCTTCACTGTTCGTGTCACAGTTCATTTTACAGCGCATGTGAGGGGCAAGTTGATCCCTCTGCTTTGCCATCTAAGGAGATCCACGATCCACATTGGCTGTCAAATCGTGAGCTGTTAACCCCTGAGGAAGTGGTAAACGAAACACGGCCTGTGTCGGGTTTTCAGGCACACTTGACCCGTAGATTAATAAAGGTGTTATTGGAACCTCTTGCCACGTCTCCTTATTGACTTCTGGTTGCCTACGTGGTAATTTGCTGTTTTTTGGTGGACCATTTTGCCACACGGGCCACAGATCATGGGGTCATGATCTGGGCCGAGACACCGAAGGCAGCAGTCGTGGGTGTCGGTGAGAGACATTAGTTTCTTGCACCGATCACACTTCTTGAAACCACTGGAAGCCATCAAGGAAAAAAGGTCCCCCGTGAGATCAAAAGACCGGCCTTCCAGGGAAAAACAGAAAAAGGGCGCAAACGCCAGCCACTAAGGGCAAAAACCAAAAAATAGAGAACAGGCTCGATACCGGTGTACCGAACCCAGTGGGAAGGGGAACCGGCATCGAACTCGAAGAAAAAGCGAAGAAATCTTCAAGAAAAAATCAACTTTTCCCGGGTGACTAGTATGAACATCCGAAGGGCTCCACGGAAAAAGAGAGACTGAGTAAGATGGCACCTTTAGGCGGGAAGGGGACCGCGCATGCGTGTAGTATTCCCAAAGGCTTTCATAGAAAGCTGGGGAAATGCTCCGCACGGGGGCTCCATCGGCGCCGATGTCACCCATAAGTGAGGACTGACTTCCTGCTTGGTCCTGGAGAATAACAGAGATCTATTTAGAGGTGTCTGTTACTACGAAAGGGCCCAATGTAATATTATATACTAAATTTACTCCAGTTGTAGTACAACCTGTTTAGTACCCCAGTTTTAGTTTGTGCGTTAAAATTTCTTCCAATACAGGTTTTATTTTAGCATGCAAAAAATGTATGCTAAAAAGTACTTTAATTTTAGCACGCTTTTAAAAATTACTCCAGGGGGAACACTTCAAGTAATGCAACTAATACAACAGTAGCTGAACCACTTGAAACATTCTCCCAGGAGAATATGTGACTAACCTAACATAATTTACAACTGGGCTTATCTTGTACTTGCTTAGACATCTGGTAGGAAAGATTTCAGAGAAGGAATGAGTGTGTCGGGGGGTTAACGATTGGTTGGCGCAGTAGAATGAGTTAAGGGATAGATGGGCATTGTAAGATATTTAAAAATGCAATGTATGCCTTTGAGTATTCTGACGCCTGGTGATCCAGCAGATCCTGGGCTTTCTTGGCAGTGTGACTAGAAGTTGATTAGAGTGCAGGAGTAGCCTAATGGTTAGAGCACTGGATTAAGCACAAAAATACCAAGGCTTGATTCCCACTAGCATGCGTTGGGCAAGTCACTTAACCCTCCATTGTCTCAGAAAAATCCAATGTTGCTGTTTAAAGTTATAATGTAAACTGCTTTGCCTGACATGGTAAAGTGGTTTAAAAAGCCTACTAAATAAGAGATCAGTTATTACTTTATTTATACATGTTTATATACTTTCCTAGTGAACAAGGCAGAAAACATGGTTTAGATCATTTAGGATCACTAGGAAAGTACAGTCATGCCAGTAAATACAAAATAAAAGTTTACCATTCATCCATACATCTATCTAAAAACCTCGAGGGGAAATTCCCCAAACTTGCAATATAAGCTTTCTGAACACCAAGATTATGAAACAGAATAGAGGCAAATTATTTCAGCCTTCTGTCTCATGGGAGCTGCACATGAGAAGGGAGCCAAGGGAGTTGTTTAGGTATGTTACTAGGTTTAGGAAGTTCAGTGAACTTAGGAATTCGTAGAATACTTGACAGTATAATTCTCTTGCCTCTGACCCACGTCATCTCTTTTCAACTCTCAACTCTCTCCTCAAGGCACCTCTGCCTCCTGCTCTTTCTGTCCAAACCCTAGCCGACTATTCCCATGATAAAGTCCACAAGATTACATTCCAGTTCCCCACAAGATCAACTTCATCCCCTCAAGGAAACTGCTCATCTTCTTTTCTCCTCTAAACTCAGCACCTGCTCCTCTGATCCTTTCCCCAGCTGTCTCAACTCCATCTCCTCCTCTGTCATCACTTCCATCTCTCCTGTCCTCGACCTTTCTCTCTCCACTGCAACTCTCCAAGCAGCCTTCAAGCATGCTATGCTCTCACCTCTCCCTAAGAAATCTTCACTAGACCTTATTTCTTCCACTACCAACTCCAGACTTCAATCCTTTCACCTTGCTGCTCCTTATGCCTGGAACAAATTACCTGAGTCTGTGCACGAGGCTTCATCTCTGCCCCTCTTCAAATCCATGCTAAAAGCGCATCTCTTTGAGGCTGCTTTTGGATCCTTATCCCTTATTTTTTAATGTGTCTCATTTCCCTTCCCTAGTTGTACCCTTGTTCTTAGCTATTGTGTTGTCTGTCTTGATTAGACTGTAAGCTCTAACGAGCAAGGTCCGTCTTTTTTGCATTTGTCTGTTCAGCACTGTGTATGCCTTGTCGTGCTATATAAATGATTAATAATAGCAGTAGTAGTAGCAGTAATATGTATGTGGACAATGCATTATATTAGTAGATTTAGGAGTTCAGTGTAATACATGAATGGGTTTAGGGGTCAATGGGATGCATTTAGAAAATATCAATAGAATGTGCTAGTGGGTCTATGGGAATATGGGGTTTATTGACAATGGGGTGCATTAAACGTTCTAGAGGTTAGTAGGGAAAGCTAGCAGTTTTTATGGGTCAATGAGATTCATTAGTGGGTATGGAGAATAAATGAGATTTGGGAGTCATTGTACTATTTAGAGTAATAACCTGATCCCACCCAAAGTAGCTTTGAAGACTCAGTGTTTCAGCAGATTGTGATATGCATTAGGACCTAGGGAATTAATGGATATGCTGAGTGGGAGTATATTATAGATTGAGCTAAATAAGTTGGGTTCAGTGTGGTACATTAAGAAGGGGACTTAGTGGGTAGAAAGGCTAAAGTGTGAGATTGTGACATTATTTAGCTTTTGACTGAGGATACCCAGAATCCTTCCAGCTCAGATTCTTAGTGTAAAGGCTCTTAGGGGCTATGGAGCAGAGTTCCTCTAGTTCAGGTAGCCCAGGTTGGACCAGACAACAATTTTTTTTAATGTAAATGTTAATGCATTTTTCAATTGTTTTACTATTTTAATGCATTTGTTTGATGCAAAAATATATGTTAAGCTTAGTGCATATTTTTGCTCCAGTTTTAGCTTACATTTGTGTGCTTTTTTTAAAAATAAAATATAATGAATTACCTTACCATTAGCTTATTCCATTGGATATTAATGGAGTGTTTTAAAACGTGAGTAACATTGTGCACAAATTTTTCGCGCACATTTTTAAATCATATTTTGTTACATGAGAGTCAGAGAGATTCAGAGAGCATGTCCCCCTGTAGCACGCAGGTATAGCAGATGCAATATATTCTGAGCTGCCATCTAGTGGTTGAAGTTAATGTTATATGCTTGACAAAATACAAAACAACCAGTTCATATAATATTAGCTAAGTAATCCAAACGTTCAGCTACAAGTTTCTACTCTTTTGAAAATTAGAAGGTCCAAATGTTTACCTAACGGGACCACATTCAGATTAGAGTTCAGTACCAAAGGCTGTATGAGCAAAGGTAATATCCTGTAAAAATGATCAATAGCTGAAGCATATATTCTAGCATGATATTATTGAGCATTTTAAATACTGTCTTATCCAGTTGATATATTGTCAAGTATATTACATGTATTTTATAACTAGATAAGTGGGAAATTCTCTAGAGCCAAAATGACAATCAACACAAAACTAAATATTTAGGGTCTGACAGTACAATTCTTCAACTTTTTATTTTGCTGGCACCTCAGTAAACAGGAGTATAACCTAAAAGGAAATTGAGAGCTTGCAGAAATAACTTCATACTAGGAAACTGCAGGATGAAAGGAAAGATAAGGCATATGTGGCAATTACAAAAGTGACATCTCATAGTATATGAAAACTGATGTTCGACATTGCTAAAATCCTAGCTTTTTAATAACATAAAACCACATGGAAGAGTACAAAGTAAAATAAGCATTAGCACAATATCAATATGCAATTACCTCAGAACTCTAGTGGACATGTCAGAGCACACTATTCCAGTACAATAATTATTCGCACTTGCACACAGCCATCATCGTCAGAGATATTTACAAGTGAGCACTACATGAATCTAAGCGCCCTTTTACTAAGACAAGAGAGCCAAATAAAATACTAAGACTACAGATCTGAATAAAATATAAAACAATCATTCTAGTTCATAAAGCAATCCACTCTGACACCCCTCCACATCTCAACATGCTACTTCACATCTCCCAACAACACAGATCTAGACGGACCTGCATGATGAACACCCTCATCATCGCCCAAATCAGAACCAAATCCAGCCAGCGAGCATGCAAATGAGCATTCAACTATATGCACCTTCTATATGGAACACCCTACTGGACCAGCTAAGGAACATCACAGACCTCATCACCTTCAGAAAATACCCGAAGACACACCTATTCTCAGAGCATTTCACTCTATCACATAAATTCTCCCCAGAAAGAACATGCCAGATGACAACCACTGCACATAGTTTACAATTGTATATAGTAGGCATGTCCAACTTCGAACAGGTCGTGATCTACTTTTTCCGGCAAAAAGTGCCGGTGATCTACCACCATGAAAATTAAGTTTCGTATTAGTTTCAAATTAAATTTTAACCCAATAAAGTTGGAGGATCCCCCCCCCCCATTTTTAATGAACCTTCTGTCATTTACTTGGATGTGATCAGCTGTTAAGCAAATTAAGCAAAAACAAAACAGAGACGAAGATCCAGTAAGAGCTGCGAGGGGAAACGTAAAGTACATTTTTTCTTAAAGTTTTATTGAGTAATAACTTTCTTTAACTGTCTTAATAACTTTCTTTAACTTTTATTGAGTAATTTGTGATAAATTTAGGTTGAGTATTGATCCAGGCTGATCTTGCACAATCTTTAATATTTTGTTCTTGCTCATTAGTGACACGTCTGAGCCTGCATTTCATCCACCAGCTTTTTGAAGTTGGGTGAATATTGCGTGCGGACCAGTCTCAGGGAATCCTGGAGATGTTCATCTGTCATGTTGGAACGTTGTGTACTCTTTGCCATTTTCAGATGGGAAAAAGCAGATTCACACAAATAGGTTGAACTGAAACAGGAGTGTACAGCTTCACTGCATCTTCTCAAGTTGGGAAATTTGTCTCTAGGCACTAGCTTCCAAAACGATTCTTGCTCAGCACAGGTCTTGAGAAAAATGTCATTTTTAAGGGTTAATATTTTGTTTTCAAGAGATGGCTTGTTCAATGGGGAATTTTTACTGATAGCAGCTGCAGTTTCTTTAATGTCCACATCTACTTTGAATGGGTATGACAAGTACTCCACAACTGTTCCAATTTTTTGGAAGTCACAGAATCTATTTTCAAATTCCTGGATAACAGAACAGATTTCTGTCACATACTTCTTGTTCTGAAAAACAAAATTTGGATATTGTCCCAGATGATCCTGCATATTAGGAAAATGATCAAAAGTGTTGTATGCAAGGTCAGTCATCATTAGCTCAAATTTGCTCTTGTAGGATGAAACTGTACTCATCTCGCCAATGCATTTGTTTTTACCTTGTAGTTCAAGGTTCATATCACTTAGTTTGCCTGTAAAGTCAGCAAGAAATGCCAGATCACATAACCACTCCTCATCTTCCAACGCTGCTTGGTCATCTCCCCTCTCCTTCAAAAAACTTCTTATGTCATTCAGCAAATCACAAAATCTTTGCAGAAATTTGTGCCTACTTAGCCATTTTACATCTGTGTGCAAAATAATTTCCGGTGCCCCTTCATCAAGAGTAAGATTGAAAAGCCATCTTTGAAGTGATCTTCCACGAACTGAATTTACAATTTTGAAAGTGATGTCCATGACAGTCTTTGTATTGAGTCTGTTGCTTGCCAAAACTTGCTGGTGAATGATGCAGTGGTAAGAAAGGAAATCTGGGAAGTCGTCATGCTGTCTACAGAGGGCTATGAAACCGTTAACCTCACCTGTCATTACTCTTGCTACATCAGTAGTGTTGGAAACAAGTCTATGCAATGGAAGATTACACTTTGTCACAAAAGAATGGAAAGAACTGAATATTTCCTGACCGATAGTTCTCCCTTTTAAAGAAATCATTCCAAGTAGTTCTTCTTTAACACTGAAGTCTTCAAAAACCATCCAGATAAAGACTAGTAACTGGGCTATGTCTCTTATGTCTGTAGATTCATCCAGTTGGAGTGAGAAAGCAGCACAATTTGAAACATCCTCCAACAATTGTTCAGTTGTGTCTCCACACATCTTTTCTATTCGCTGCACGACAGTGTTTCTTGACAATTGTACATCTTGAGTAGCAGCTATGATCTCTTTCTTATTTTTAAATCCTTCAAAAAGATTGTCAGCTGCTTCAAGAAAACAATCCATCAACTGTTGCTGAGTAGCCAATTTCAATTTAAGTTCTTTGAGCTTCGGTTTACGAATTTCACTTTTGGGTGGAAAATCAGCATCAAACTTATTGCTATGCAGAGCCTTATAATGATGTTCCAGATTAGCCTTTTTGAGCAAGGATACTGGGGCATTACAAATTAGACAACAACACTTGTCTTTTACCATGATGAAGAAATAGTCCATTTCCCATTCATCATGAAAGTGGTAGGTTTTGCTCTTCTTTGGAACACTCATCTTCGTTATACTGGGGCTGGATGTACTTTGTTATACTTCATTGGCTGGATGTAATAAAGCCAAATCTGCTAAGTTAGTATAAACACTGACTGAATCTGGTCCAAAGCTGTCACTGTCCCAAAGTATTAAAGATCAACAGGAACTGAAGACCTCTGGATGATGTGCAACACAAGGACTGGAGATGCCAAAACCACACATGCAGTTCTAAAAGTAAAAATAAGACTTCATTATACTGGCACCAATAATCAAATACCACCAAACGATCATCAAAAAAACTCAAACACCTGTCCGGCAAACCAGATAAAATCAAATACCGTCAAACAAGTTCAAATACCACCACACGAAATTTAATAAATTCTGCACACAGTGTAGAATCAACGCAAAGGCAAGGCGAAATAAAATTGCAGTGTAGAATCAATGCAAAGGCTAGGCAAAATAAAATTGCAGAGGCACGCAAAAGTCACAGTGGTTGGAACCAATTCGAAGGCAAGGCATAGGCAAGTTAGAACAAAATTGGAAAAGCCGGCCAAAATCACCAAATTCTTGACACTTTGTTGTGTCTGCCCGAAAACTTTTAATGAAAGCGAACTATAAAGTAACCAACAATCAGCACACGACACAACTAATACGGTAAGTGCATTCAGGTAAAGCCCGGGTGAATGGATATCGCCTGGTATATAACGCACTTCTAAGAAGTGTTGTGGCATGGGCAGGAATGGGTGATTCTGAGAGGCAGGAGACCAGGTATGACGCCAGGCCTGTGGCGTCTCATCGCGGGGCGCGGGCAGTGGCCCCCTGGGGTACCCACAAACTATTGGCATGAAAACAACAAGTGCCCCAATACACCCGCATGCAAGATTCCCACAGGAGGGAAAAAAGACAGGCAAAGGATCAGCAGTGGCGGCAAACCCTTGGCAAACAACCTGCCGGCACGAGCTCTCTCCTACTGATGGGGTGAGCTGCTGGATAGATGGAGCCAAGTGGGGCTGGCGATCTACCTCTGACCCCTCTGCGATCTACAGGTAGATCGCGATCTACCTGTTGGACATGCCTGGTATATAGCTATGAGTTATCAACTGCATGATATATATAGTTTAGTTCTTACTTTATTCATTGTTATAATATATATTCACATAGGAAGTTATTCTGAGACACGAATAGTGGGGATGGACGTTCCGATGAGAAATGGGGGGCCCGAGGGCAGAGAGTGGGCGGGCAGTGGGTGATCGCCAGCCCTGGACATACAGGGCCGATTCTAATGTCGGCCCTGTACGTCCAGGGCTGGCAAAAATGTCCAAGGAAGTTATTCCACTCCTGGGATGGAAAACTTCCCTGGACATTTCTTTTTAGTGATGCCAGGCATAGATGGGGCTGGGGGAGGGGGGGGGCAGGGATTATTCCCTGCAGCTCCACCCTGGCCTTAGGAGGCCAGATTGGGTGTTGGGCTGCAGGGAATAATCACTTTAACCCAGCGGCCAGCATTGCGGCTTTTAAATGTAGCCGCGGTGCCATGGCAACATGACACTATGGTTGGCAACATGGCACTATGGTACTGCGGCTCCATTTAACAGCCCTGACTGAGTTAACTGGGCTGTCGCTATATGTGCAGGCTGGGACTGAATCGTTCCGGCCTGCACGTACATACTTAGTCACGATTCTGATCCTGCAGGGCTAGACGTGCCCTGTGAGATCAGAATTGCGCTCCCCTTTGATGTAGGTGCAGGTCACAATCGGGCCCATATTGTTCTCTGTAAACCTCCTTGATCTGGTGAAAGGCAGTATATAAATACAGCTAAATAAATAAATAAGATTTAGCATGTGTTATCTGCTGCTTAGCCTATTTTATTCCTGTGGTCTATGTGGCAGTTAGCTCAGGCTAAGCATTAGTAAAAGAAGCCCTAAGTAAAGTTTTTATCACTTTAGAATCTCCCACCCTCTTAGGAACACAGAGCATGACAGCAGAAATCATGTAACTATTCAATCTGTCTATCGAAGGCTCCTAAGATACAGACATCCATATTGGGCATGTCCATATTTCTGAAATCACATCTGCACCTGCATGTGCCTGCTTTTTTTTCAGATGTTCTGGTAGATGTCCCGAGTTACGCTTAGATGACTCTTCAAAAATACCCCTCTAGATGTTGAAGTCTGTTTTTATGCTTTCTCTACTCTTTAGCAACCTTCAGTAAGTGCATTCAGCCAAACTTGATAGAAAGACACATTAAGATAGCACACCTCTCCCACTGGAAATGAAAATATTAGAAAATTGCTGTATTGGAAAAGCACTGGCATCATGACCCTAAGAGAAATATGCACCTGGGACATTTCCATTCTGCATGATAAAAAGCCTGGGCACAGTGGATCCCTTTACAGTGACAGGATAAAAACAAAAAAACTGTACCATCTAACGTCTGAACCATCTAACGTCTCAACAAATAGGGGCGTCCTACATGGAGTGGTGGGTTCACCCCTAAACAAAGACATGGGGAGGGGTGGCCTGCACAGAGCGAGAGGTGCACCTACTCTTGCCATCTTGCTGGGCAGACTAGATGGACCATGCTGGTCTTTATCTGCCGTCACTTACTATGTTACTACGTTGCTATGTTACTATGGTAAAGAGAAGAGAAGTGATTTAACTCATTCCTTTTCCAGGACTAGCTCCAGGCAAATTACATTCTGGTACAGTAGCTATTAGGCATGTGCCAGGCCAAAATACAGCATTTTAACTGAAAACAAACCACATTTTTTAAAATTGCCATCTTAACTGTGCACCTTCTATGCAAACTACAGCTTTGTTGCATGCGCAAATCAGTTATATGTGCACACGAGAAATTTGCACACATTGCTAATTGTTAGATACTCAAAAGAACCCAAAATGTACATGGCTATTAGGTATGTTCTGTCCTCAGAGGGCTTATAACATAAGTGTGTACCCGAGGCAACGAAAGGTTAAGTGATTTGTCCAAGATCACAGGGAGAGGCATTTGAGCCCTGGTTTTCTTGGTTCTCAGCATGCTGCTCGTTTAGGCTACTCCTCCAGCACCAAGTGATTATGCATCGTGTGGACAGAAAGATCCACAAGTACCAAGAAATGCAGTCAGAGAGCAATAAAAAAAATACTTCCCATCATACCAGATAGCACAGGCCCAATTAAAAACAATTTCCAAGCACACCATGATGGGTTGGCTAGACGCATTAGATCTTATGAAATATTTTATTTATTTTTATTTTATTTAAACAGGTATTTGTATACCGCTCCTTCCAGCGATCAGAAGCGGGTATGATTACAAGAGAGAGCTGTCAGATCAAGACAGTAAAATTTATATGGTATATACATAGTTGATTCGGGAGGAAAGGATGGTTTACAGCAAATTTAAAGGTATATTCATAATTGATGACACACAGGAAAGTATCCATTTCTAGTCTAAGGGGAAAAGGATTACATATATACATTTTTACATGAAATGCTCTCTGGGTCTTTGGATAGATGGTTTCCCTCAAGTGGAATTAGAGCAGGTTGAAATGAGTTTGAAATAGGTGCGTCTTGAGTTTTTTTCTAAATTCCGCTAGATTTTTGCTGGCTCTTAGTGTGGGCGGTAGTTGGTTCCATAGTGTAGGTGCTGTGTATGCGAATGCCCTATTGGTGATGGTGACTTTGGCAGATCTGATATTTGCAGGGGTGTGAAGGATATTGGAGTTAATGGCTCTTCTGCTTCTGTTGGGGGGTTGCAAGGCAATTAGAGTGGAGAGGAAGGATGGAGCAATGCCGTGGATAAGTTTGAATGTGGTTGTCAGTATTTTGTACTTTGAGCGAGCTGTAATTGGGAGCCAGTGCAATTCGATTAGTACTGGTGTGATGTGGTCGGTAAGGTTTTTCCTCATGATGATCCTGGCAGCTACATTCTGTGCCATTTGCAGGATGTTGAGTGTTTTTTTAGGTAGTCCTTGCAGAATAGCATTGCAGTAGTCGAAATGTGGCATGATGAGTGCTTGAGCGACGGACCTGAAATCGTGGGGGTCAATGATGTTCCGTATAGGTTGAAGGACTCTCAGTTTGTGGAAAACTGCCCTGTTTGTTTTGCGGAGGTGTTTTTCCATTTTTAGGTCGCAGTCGAAAGTTACTCCAAGGTATTTTATTTCTTTCTTCGTTTGGTAGGTATTGTTGCATAAGGTTATTGTGGTTGGGGGGTCAAAGTTTGCTTTCCTGGATATATACATCACTTCAGTTTTCTTATGGTTGATGGTCATGCTGCTTTGTTTTAGCCAGTGTTGCATCTCCGTAAGGCATGCTTCAAGGGGGCTGTAGTCCGGGTTGTTAGTGTCAAGTTGTGTGTACAGCATAATATCGTCGGCATATATGTGGTAGTTGATTTTGTGCTGAGTGAAGATTTCGCATAGTGGTTGCATATATACGTTAAAAAGGAGTGCTGAAAGTGCAGAGCCTTGCGGTATACCTTGTGTTTGGGGGAATGCTTCGGCTTTTTCACCATTGAACTGGACCTGTTGCACTCTGTTTGAGATGTATGATGTGAATCATTTTAGGGGGGTTCCTGATATTCCTATTGATTTGATCCTGTCTATAAGGGTTCCATGGTTAACTGTATCGAAGGCAGCTGAGATGTCGATGAATATGAGTATGTACATTTTCTTTTTGTTTTCTAGGCCTTTGAGTAAGTTGTTAAGCAGAACTAGTAATAGGGTTTCAACCCCATGATGTTGCCTAAATCCGTATTGATGGGCATCAAGGGGGCATTGTCGTTCAGGTGGTCTTGGAGTTGGAGTAGGACTGCCTTTTCTATAATATTTGCTAGGAATGATATGCTCGATATTGGGCGGAAGGAAACTCTCTTTGATGTGATGCAAGTACATCAGAGAGAGTTAACACTAACCTTGAGAGACTGACATCATACAATACATACCCTGGCTCAGATGTAAGGCTCATTACCATCATGGTATGCACAAGACTATCCACCAAATGCGGAACACCTCACTCCACCACCTTCTGCCTCGCCCATCTCACAACAGATCAACCAGACAATCCTCCAATAACTCCATTGTCGTCCCCCACAAAAGAACCAAATCCACACAACGGACCTGCAACAGAGCCTTCGAACTCTATGCCCCATCCCTCTGGAACTCTCTACCAAACCACATTAGAAACAACGATGACATCACATCATTCAAGAAACAGCTGAAAACAATCCTATTCCGTGAGCACCTTTGATCAGAACCCACACGATCTAATACCTAGACCCAGCGGAAATGTACATGTCTATGTCCACCCAAAATCACTAATTGTTGTCCCTGGTGATGGCCCCACCCTATAAAATACTATCCCCACCATGTTATATGTTACACCGCTTTGACCCGGTGAAAAGCGGTATATAAATGCAGTTAAATAAATAAATAAAATAAATAAATAAATAAATAATAAATTTCCCCTAATATCAGCACTGAGATTATTTAAATCCTGAGAACTTGCTAAGTTATATTTCATTCTTATATCTTGTAAGATCATATGTTTTTTTTCATTATAGCATCTGATCCAATATCTTCATGCCCTGTCTTTGCCACCTAATGCAATAATAATACTAATGCAATAATTGTTAATTTAAATACTGGGTTGTGCCATAGGAATGATTTGATAATATCTACTTTCTGAAATGTTCTACAGGTTGATAGTAAAGGGGTCCTTTTATTAAAGTGTTCTAAATACTTAGGAGGCTAGTTATTAAGCAGTGTTAATTTTCACATTTAACGGTACCTTAATTTACCATGGGCTTCACTAATCTGCAGTAATTCAGTATGCTGTTCCCTAGGAGCATCAGACAGCTAACACGTGCTCCAATGTTCCCGGGGGATCCTGTGCCTGAAAGATGTGCAGAACCTCTTTCTCTCCCAGTCAGGATCCCCACCCCTCCCAAATATAACTCCCAGTTCCAAGTATAGTCCCCATTACCCTCAAAAATCCCTTATGTGCAATTTGACCCCTAACAGTAGTACCCTAGGACTGTAACGGGCAGGTGTGACTGGGGATTGTTCCTCCTTGCTGATCCTACACCACTGGGGGTTTCATTAGGTAGGCCTGTGGCACCTACAGAGGGGTGTGGATCTTCAAGGATCTTTCGAGGAGAACTTCCTCAGTAGTAAGGCAGAGATTCTGTGGGATAATCTTAGGGGAGGGAAGTCCATGCATCTTAAAGACACTGGCACTTTAAAAATAATGCCTGGGAGGGTCGGGATGCATGTTAGTGGCCCGATGTTTCCAGGCAGGAAAATGCCAGCTTAAAGCTGGCATTATTTAATTAGCTGTTAGCATCTGCGCATGATAACTAGTACTGTATGGGCATGACATTTAGCATGCAATAATTCCCATGCCAATGGGTGGGTTACAGGCATGGACTGTATGGGCATAAACACTGTTTCTGTGTGTTAACTGTATGGGAGTGTGCTCAGAATGCCCCCAACTGTTACCATACAGGCTTTGCACTTGCCATATGCTAATTTTGGTATTTAAAATACATGATGTGCAAACTTTGAGTACACTTTTATAAAAGTATCCCTAAATTTTCCTTAATAGTATTGTAAGACCAAACCCTGGAATATGACAGAAGGGAAGAGGAAAGTTCTTTTTCCACCTCCAACCACCAAGGATTAACCTCTTCTCTACAATTTTGTAACTATAAACCTCTGTGTTGAAAAAAAGAGGCAGGGCTATATAGAAGACAGTTTGAATTTTCCTTTCTCTTGATTTATTTTCAATTTCTGGAATACAGATTTATTTTTCCAAGGGAAATCAGGATGTTGTCCAAAATCTTTTAAATGTTATTTGGAGAAACTTTGAGCAACATACTCAAACAAGTGTTAATGGTAAAAGTTAAAGCTTATTTGGTGAAAACCTCTGTGTCAACTACTGGAAGTGTCCCAGCAGTTTGGTGCTATCACTGTTGATCACGGATCACTACTAGATGTGAAAGTCATGGCCAATAATGCAGAATGAAGTTCAATACGCCTCTACATGTACCACATTATCTGCTGCATTCACAGCTGACGTGCACGAATGACTTCCATGTTACATGCAATGTGCTATCCCTCCCCCTACAACACCTCCAGTAGGAATTTCAGTGGTAGGTTTTTTAATGCAGAGATTAGTACACATAGCTAATGCACTGCTTTAACTGTTAACATGTTGCTATACTGTTAGCTCTCATTAAAAGCCATGTAAAGCACCTAATGTCACCTAACAAATAGGTCCTTTAGTATATACGTTATCTGGTGTGTAAAAGGCATTTTAAGAGCTTCAGGTCTTAGTTCATATGGCACTTATAACGGTGAACACTTAAAAATAACATTTTGAAGTAAATATTCAATTTTTCCATATTGTCAGATCAATATTCAAACCTGATAGTCATCATATTTTTTTTAAATGGCAGCCATAGTATATATTTTTTTAATACATATACTCAGTGTTGCTATGCACATAGGTAGTGTCTTTGAATATATGTAGAGCATGGCAACCTTTCACACAGGCCTGAAGTAAACCACATAGCTAAATGTGTAACAGCTGAATATTACTGTAATACATTAAATTAGGTGTTACCCATGTTTCTCTCTAATTCTGCTGGGGCACCATACAGATAGTGCCAAAGCAGTTAGAACATCTCATAATGCCTTTGAAAATCAATGCACTGCGGAGTTGTATTTTTACCAGCCACCAGTAGATGTATACAGTAGCTCTCTTGGAATATTAATCAGTGTGTTTTTTCCTTTATTATGATATATCACGTCTATGTATTTTATCCCACCCTGCTTCCATTGAACAAGTAAGGATTTTTTATTATGTGTGTGTTATCTGCTGTGTGTGAATATGCAGAATATAAATGCTAAATTCTATTAAATATGAAATGGCCTTTCTATTTTGAATATTAAGGGAACAGTTTCTAATTCAAAACAATTGATTGTGTAGCATGAAAGCAGCAAAAGTAAGCCAATAATTTCTAGTACTATCAGAATGAAAGCTAATTGGGTTAAACAGATTAAGTATATATGGATAATTTATATTCAATGTCAATAACATTGAACCCCTGATTATTTTTAATTTGTCTCTTGAGGAAATTAAAGAGTCATATGATAGGGACCACTTCTTCTGGCACAGAGGACAAGGGAAAGGTAAGCTTGCAGCACGTGGCTCTTTTCCCCCGCTCCCTGCAGCGGCACTACAAGTCAAGCAGGGATTTTAAAGGCCAGCGCTTCAGGAGCACATCTTCTCTCGTCTGCTGGATACCTCAGAGACCCCATGGCAAGGAGATCATAGCCCGCAGACCCATTGGGAGGGGGATCACAGCAGCGCACTTCTTCCGGCACAGAGGACAAGTGAAAGGTAGGCCGGCTACATGTGTCTCCTTTTCCCTGCCCCTTGCAACATCACTACTAGCCAAACAGGGACTTTAAAGGGCAGTGCTTCAGATGCGCCCATGCCTAAGGGCCCGCGCCTAACGGCCTTGCCAAAGGGCCCTTAGGTGTGGCCCTTAAGCGTGGAAGAAACAAAGCCTGTGACCATCCCAAGAGTAAGTTGTACATAAGAATACATATGCTATCAAACAAGATAAAATGGAGATGAAACCAAGTACGATTAGCATAATCCTCCTTATTGTACGATATGCTGCACCACAGATATTCCTATCTCAGAGCATCCTATAATACACAACACCATCTGCAATCGACCACTAACATCTCTACCTAGGTCACATAACAGAGCACCGATCTACGAAAGACTAATACAAGTTAAGACAGATAGAAATCACTACATTCCCTGTATAAACGAAAACATAACAGTACTAAACTGAGCTGTAGCATGATCAATGCAAAGTAAATTAGAAATAAAATGCCCATTATTCTAGACTATATTAATAAACAACAAACCCACATACTATTCATCACCAAAACATGGCTGGTCCTCCTTAACGAACTAAATGTACCAAACTACAACACATTTCATTGCCCCAGAGAAGGCAAAAGATGTGGTGGTACCCTTATCTCAATAAAAAAGAACTCAATGTATCACTTTCATCAGCAATGAGCATAAATGGATTGGACCTACTAATGGTGGAAACCAAACGCTTCCTGTTTTGCTTAACATACAGAGCACCCAACTCAGATACAAATACCCAAACCAACATACTAGAAATAGTTTGTTCAGACACTCCAAAAAAACAATAAATCATACTAGGGTACTTCAATCTACCGTCCTCACAACCCAGCCATGCTCAGACCTTCATAAATGCAATGTATGATATGGACTACATCTAAATAATAAACACCCCTACACACAACAAGGGAAACATAGTGGACATGAACTTCATACCAAATGATACAACAAAAAACCTCAGCCAAACCTATAATGACACTATTACAGTCCTGTGGTCCAATTATCTAATGATCAACTTCAGTTTAACCCAGTCCCCACATACAACTACAGATAAAACTGATTGCAATGCAACTCATCTCTTCAAGAGATTTGACAAGGAGGCATTCTTCAAAGAAATTCTACCCAAGCTCAACCCTGATACAGCGGACATTGACATGATAATAAATAACTAGAACACAACCATAAACACAGTCGCCAGATGTAATCATACTAGACCAAACAAGACACAAAGCCAATCACAAGCATGGTACATTGCAGAGCTAAGAGAAATCAGACAAAAACTAAGAAAATTGGAACTACAATGGCGACTGATAAAATCAACACAACTGAATACAGCAATACATGAATATCCAGAAAATATACCGGGAATGAATTAACCTCGTCAAGAAGGACCACCACACAAATCTTATAATGAAATCACTAACCACTCAAGAAAACTCTTTGACATCTTAAAAACTCTCACAAGACCACAAAACTCAGATAGCACCAATAACATCATTAACCCACAATTGTTTGCAAGCCATTACAAGAACAAACTTCAGCTGAGAATCCGGATGCAATCCTTGAGACCACTAACAATAATCCTCCCACTCTGACCTGGGAAGAATTTTCAATTTTTACCAAAGATCAACAGGAGCACATTATTTATTATTTTTAACATAAACCGTAATACACTTACACCAACATTCCACAATTGCAACTACATCCACAAATCTAATCATATAAGATTAATAAACATAAAACTTCAATCTAGCCCTCCTACAACTACTTACCTGAGCTCACTTCTAGTGAGAAACCTTACGTGTTACCTTTCTAACGTGAGATCAGTTCGAAACAAGATCCCAATTTTTCATGACCTAATCACTGAACATAAACCAGATATCCTCTGTGTAACCAAAACCTGGTTAACAGATACTGATGCTGTTATCATTAATCATTTGAAAACACCAGATTATGAAGTATTCCATACTCATAGGGGTATGTTTACTAAACCGTCTTAATGTTACCGACGCTAGTTGCAGCGTTACTGTGAGGAATGCCAAATAAGATAGTGGGCGTTCTGGTCTTAAGGTAGCAATTGCGGGCTATCGTGCGATAAAGTGCACCATGCCCATTATCGTGCGATAGAGGGAGCCATGCATGTTACCCGGTGTTAACCTTAACTTCGCGTGCTGATCTGTAGTTACAGTAACAGAGGTGTAGCACACTGGTAAATACAATGACTGCTGAGACAGGGGGCATGAGTTCAGTCCCCCAGTGGGCATAATGAATAAGGGTGGCCAAGGCAATTCCTTTTCCTGCTTGAAACAGTCCAACAATCTGTGCTACCAGCTAAAAATACCCACATCCCAGTGCCATAACCTAGTGCACCTTAAGGCACATCCTAAACCACCATGTCAGTCAAGGCGGGTTATAATGTGCCCCAGAGGGCGTGTTGAAAGGTTGTAAACCCCCAAGGCACCATAGTAGGTGCCCCATAAGCTGGCTGAATCTAAGGTGTGGCTAAAGATGCCCCAAGGATGTATAGATGACTCAAGAAATGTTGGCCAAGGGCAGTAAGGCCCCCAAGTTGAAAAGCAAGAAAGGCATGGGCCAAACACAGATGTAACCCTAACACTGTACAGAGCACCATGGAAAGACAATGCACAAGTGATGGAAAGAAGTAGATCTGAGCTGATAGATCAGACAAATCTGCCTCCAGCCCATGTGGCAGCTGAAAAAATGGACAAACATATTGGGGGCAGCTGTAGCAATGCATAGGGTGATGGTAATGTACCATGCAACAATGACAGTGTGTGGAAGAGGATGGGAAGACGTGTCCAGCAGAGGAGGTAGAGGTGGCAGGATAGGTGCAATGACAGGAGGACAGAGGAGTAGCAGTGCCATGCAGAGCACACACAGGAGAGGCAACCAGGAAGAGCTGCAATGCAGAATCTGTGTACCAGTGCAGGACATGGGGTAACAGCTTGCACATCAGGGTAGGATGGCACACAGCTGGCAGACACACATAGACGGACAGAAGGATGGTTGGCAACTGTGATAAAGGTACAATGTGCTAACAGCACAGATCTGCCCAGATATGACTATTACAGGAAGGAAAAGTAGCTGTGCAGGACAGGCATACAAATGAAAGAGAACAGAGAGGAATCAAACCTATGACCATCAGCACAAACATCAATGCACAAACCAGTAGGCTACACCACCAATGAGAGGTCATTAGCAAAGGCTGCATACAAGAATACTGCAGGGCATCACACAAGAAGCCTGCTGTCTGCCAGGATAGACAAACCTCCAACAGAAACCATGATGGAATGCACATGCAGATCTGGTGTGTACAGCTCAGATCACAGTCTGTAATTGGGACCAGAGACACATATAACGACATGCACACACACAATGAAATGTTATGCAGTGGATACAGCATGCAAAAGAGGAAAGAACCTAAACCCAAAGGGTGGCAGGGGATGCTCTGTGGAGCAGGGCAAAATATGGAACAGAACAGAAGCATGTGAGAATTAAACCTGCAAAGAGGTGTGCCACAGACCAGCTGAACCACAGCAATGCTGATCCCCCAAGTGGACTGCCTATGTGAACACTACAAAGAAAGACACATATGTAACAGTCAATATATGATGGTTAGGAAGCACAGAGGGCACACTTTGGTGTACAGTGAAGAGATGGAAGGGTGTGTGGATAGGTGATGAACCTGCAGGTAGCTCATGGTCAGGTTAGCACAACAGAAAAAAATAGGAAAACCCCACGTGGGAATCAAACTTGCAACCTATGGTGTTACAACACATGTCCGTAACCACCATACCAAACAACCACAGCAAGCACAATGCAAAGATATTACCTCAAAAGGAATGTGTGTATGGGAACCTGTAACACCCAGTGATGTGGCAGACGGCTGGCAGATAGACAGCTGGCACCGTACAAGGATGTGAGCACAGGTGGGCCATGTACATGAGCATGAAATCACTAAAGATGTGTGTCAGTGTGGTCAAGCAGCAGCAGAGACAAATGTACGTCCAACACATATATTTATTTTGGTTAATCATCAGAGATAGTGTAGATACTGCCTATCATACTATCAAGGTGACTGTATAACGGGAAAAATCGAAAACACATTTTGTAGGGCAGCAACCAACATGCTACAGAAAAGTCACTGGCCCATCTACAGATGATGGGCAGGAGAGATAATGTGCATTAGGTGCATGGTGTGCAGTATGCATTAGCCCCCCACCCCCCGCATGCCGATGCACGCCCCAAATGTGTTAGTTACATATGTGTGCATGTAGACAGTAGGCGGTGCATGATGAGGGCCCAACACACATCAATCATGATCTGTTCATAAAAATAGATGTCTATCAACACAGGAGGCATACAAATGAAACAGCATATGTTGTTAAAAGTAAGAAAGTGAAAACACAGATCTCGAAATATATGTTACAGCTGTCACATAATGCCTGATATAGGAATCAAAGCAGCAACAATGTAACCCAAAACAATGGTCAAATGCAAAATGAGGATATGCTAACAGGTAGCAGAAGCACATGAACACAGAGAATTCAAATGAAACAAACTGCAGAAACATGCAGAGATAACACTATGCAGAAGGTCCCCTGCACTGGTTGGTGTGAATACAGTGTCTGTACACATATATCACGGTACATGGAATGTACAAATGAAGGAAGAAAATGGACACCCACACTGCCACACACCAAATATAACGGGGCAATGTGAGTGCCGGAACCTCAGGGGATAAATAGGACTGTGCAGACATGTAATGCTAGGTTTGTAAATCAATGCAGGGCGTAACGTCTGTACAGTAACAAACACAATAACCTAAATATAGAGATGGAAAGAAAGTTCAAACATGTTACAGTACCCCACACAGAAGCTATATTACCACATGCTGTGTTGCACCAACATAGTCAGTCACATGCACGTGCACCGTGTACATTGAAACATGATACAGTGATGCCACACATGCACTGTAACACCCTTGGTGAGTGCAAACATCAATACAAGATGTTGGTGTGCAGTAAAGTGGTGTGGTGGCAAATACTGTGTCATGTCCAAGTGGAGGGTAGGCGGACATGGACAAGAGGACCTCTCCATTGTTCCCCCTGTGCCACACGCATGGCTGTATGCTCGTGTTGAACCAAACACATGAGCGTATCCTGCGTTCCATGTCACACACATGGGAAAACACAACAACACAATGTCAGAAGGATGTACAACATACAGCGACAATGTCAGTCCCTGCTGCACACGTGGGGACCAGTACACAGTGTCCATAGTGCAAAGGGTGTCTGCAACCTAACAAGTCCCGTTAAGACTGTCCTTGAAACCATGGGCATGCATAGTCAAGTGTGACATCACAATATGCCACAGTACTAGAAAGGTCATGTCTCCTGCTATGAACACGACACCAAGACAGAGCATGGCAGCAATGGTGTGTTGGACAGGCCTGCCATGGCCAAAGTAGCAGTCCAACAATAATGTCCATCCTAGGCATGTGTCCCACTCGCAGAGGTCAAACATCCTATGGCACCATTTCCCAGTGTTGTGTTGTGTCCTCCAACAGTTGGGTGATGGTGATGCTGGATGCACTGTAGTAGATGTGCTTTGTGTGTCCTCTGCCCTGTGTCAGAAGAGGATAAACAATGTATTGGTATGCTGCTTGCAACATCAGCCCAAATTGCAGAGAGTCAAACATCAATATGTACATAATGAAATGTCACACAGGCAACCATAACATGATCACAACACAGAACACAGTGCACATTGTGGACATTTGGAATTGGCACCGCAGATGAGGATGTCACATGGATATGATCTTGTCCATGCCCATGTTACACAGGCGTTTCACAGCTCCACCCCATGTGCATCAGCGTTCATGTACAGAGACTCAACATGAAATGTCCATGAAACAAACAGTAAATCTTTAACATGTAAAGGCTGATGTCATTCCCAAAAGACCAAAGGTGCAACCTACTGTGTGTTTGCAGCAAGTGTCAGTTTGGGATCCCCTGAGGCTCTCAAAGGCCACAACACGTCACAGTGAAGGGAGAAGATGTCATTGAAATGTGTAGAATCACCATGTCCCCATGTCCAGCCACTTTTGATGCATGTCCACATTATGGCGATATCTGTGATACAATAATGCTGTTGCGCAGTGGTTTGTCAGCACACAAGAGATAAGTCAGCTAATGGCCACAACGTGCACAAAGTAAACAGCAGTAAAGTAGAGATAGCACAGTCACAACCACTCCTCAGGTGTACAGAACCCTCACACCACATGATAATGCAAAATGCCTGCACGCTGTATCATCACACAGCCAACCCAAAAACACATACCCACACAGTATGCTAAGGTGAGCGTGCCAGCAGTAGCATATGGCCTGTATGTGCACAATTGAAGATTAGTGGAGATAAAGGCTTGTCAAATGCAATCATACACTGCTGTTGGCTGATGCTACAATGTCAGGGAAAGGTGTATGTGCAGCCCACCACCCAAACACTTAGGACCTGAACACACTCGCAGCTCTGTTGGACTTATCCCAGAGACAGTGTTGGAGAAGACGAACTGGCCAGGAACACATGTGGATATGTGTGCCAACAGCAACATATGGGGTATGGGGGTGCAGGGTAAAGAGGTGAACAACAACATATGTACAATATGACAGATCACTGCAGACATGTGCTCCCCCTGACTGTCGTCACAGACAAAATAGCTGTAGGTCCACCTACCACAGACTACTGTATGTTGGATGACGTACAGTCAGCTGCCAATGCACCACAGCACCAGGAGGGTTACCAAGTATGTCCTGTAGATTGAGGAACACAAGATAAACATACATATGTCATGTTGGAACTGTGCAACACACACTGCACCTTCATGTCCTCAGCTCCCAGACCCCCCAAGATCCTTTACAGACTGACTGTTCCCCATCACACTGTACAGATATGCTTCATGCTAAAGTTATCACTGAAGTGTGTGTGGCAAACTACAAGGGCCCGTACTCTGTCCATACCCTTCCTCACCTCTCTGCTGCCGTAAACACTGTTGAACAGAACCGTCTCCTTGCTACTGTGTCCCTGCTCTGCTCTAAGGCCGCAGTACTATCCTGCATCCCCCATATCGCAGCCACTGCCCCTTCAGTGTGTGTTATGGTGTCTCAATGTCCTCTGCTACCCCGCTGTCAGTTCCTGTACCACAGGGAAATATCCAGGGGCCTCTTCCTTATCCTCTGTCGATATACATTTCCTTGGTGTGGCTATCTCATCCCTTAACTTACATTACCAGCTGTGTGCTGATGAGTTGCAACTATATCTCTCAACGCCTGAGTTATGTCTGCCAAACCACACCCCCATGTCTGCTTGCCACCTGACATTGATGGCTGCATGTAATCCCACTGTGTAAAATTGATAATGGCAAAGCATAGATATCCTATATGTGCACCTAAACCCTCCCCTCCCATCAGAGCATACTTGTGTGTGTGGCAATACCTTCCTCTCTCCAGGGTCATCAATGTAGGTGTTGTCTTGGACTGCACTCTCCTCCTCTACACACATACCTAGCTTGTAGTTGAGGCTTGTGGTTTCTGTCTAGATGTCATCAGCTATATTTCCCCAGTCCTCCCTGAACACACAACTAAAACCCAAATCCACCCCTTTAATCAGCTCCCGGATTGCCTACTGTAACCTACACCTTGCTGATCTGACTTTGAATCATCTCTGTCTGCCTGAAAATATGCAACACTGCACTGCATGGCCATTCTACAGCCACACACATAATGGCAATAATACTCCCCCTATCAGGACACCTCACAGGTTCCCTTTCCGTCTACGCATCCATGTCAAGGCTCTCCTGCTGACCTATTCATGCAGGCACACTGTGGTGTTGCAGTAACTTCCCTTACTGATCTCAAGTACCAGTAATCTAACTACTACTGAGCATGCATATAGTGCTACTTGTCACATGTAGCACTATACAGAAACAACTAACGCACAGTTCCTGCTCATCAGAGCATACCAACTGTGATAAGGAAGCTTATCATAGTTCAGGAAGGAGCTATAATAGAGGTGAATTGGCTCTGAACAAGCAACCTGTCTTTGCTGGTAGAAATAATAAAACAGAATGTTTTCATAAAAGACTACCAGTCCCAGAATGCACCAGGTTTCAAACAGCCACTAGAAGAGCTGAAGTGGGGAAACGTGTGTTCAATCAGGAGAGCTATGAGGTAATCCCCAATCACTCATCTCCAAGGGCAGGGCTTGATTCAGCACAGCTGAGCTGTGCTAGGGTGGAGTATCCCTCTAAGCAAGTTAAAAGTAAAACCTATTCTACACAGAATCAGAGGAAGGAGTTGAGGATCAGGAAGCAGCAGCAGCCACAACATGGAAGAAAGAAGAGAAAAACATCTTGGAGGTCTAAAGAAGGAGCCCATAGCAGTACGTGTGTTGGGAGTCATTCCAGAGGCAAGCATACTCCATTGGACTGGAGGACGCCAGAGGAGTGGGGTTACAGAACCAGGAATCCCCGGACGGCACCTGTGAGGGAGACGGCTGCATTTGGAAGGGGCCCTAAGACCAGTGCAAGAAGGTATGTGAAGAGAGACCCAGTGTCCAGGGATCTGGATTGGAAGGCTGGACTTAAAAACTGGATTACTTACTGGCCAGGATATCTGGAGAGGAAACCTAACAACAAAGGAAGCTCAGGTATGAACACTGATCTATGCCCTAGCTCTTCACTTGGAAGACAGCAGGGAAACAAGTATTGTCCTGAGAGCGCTCCATTAAGGAATTCCTCTGAGCCAGACCATGATATTGATTCTATGATAGTTGAAGAAGAAGGAGATATTTTAAATGACCAGAATGACTACATGGATTGCTCTCTGAATAAGCTGCTGTGGTAAAATACTTTCACAAATACAACAACCATCAAAAAGAAATATAACTTGTTCTTTTATCTACCCAGAAAAGTTTACAAGAAAGCTTTAGGGTAGGATATGAGCCACGTATAGAAAGTAAACCAGCAAAGGGGTTTGCAGCTGACTAATTGTTGGCAATTAAGCCATGCACAATTGCCCGTGAGCTCTGAAAGGAAACTACTGTTTGTGTGTGAAAATACAAGAAAGTTATCCTTGAAAAAGAACAGTTCTTGGTTACTTTTTGGGTTTTGTTTTTCTGCTTTTGGAGCACTGCTAAAAGGTATTAGCAGGAGTCCTCAGAAAGACCTTTCTGTTCCCCATCAAGGTCTTTATTGTTTGTTTGATTGCTTAAGAAGTTCAGTTGCTGATATCATGATTTGTTTTTCCTAAGTATAATACTGAAAGCAAGTATCCTTTTGTGTTACCAAGTAAATCTGTGTGGGAGAAATAACCCCATAAATAAAATATATTTTCTTTGCTTACACTCGAGCAACACAACTCATTATTTTGTGAACGGCTGATTCTGGTATGAATGGACTACATTCCCCACAATCCTTTGCAAGTCATAATAGTATTTGCCTTTGCCAAGACTGTGGACATTCTCACCCAGCACCCCCGTTTAAACAACCAATCAACAGCTCATATTACAAAATGTGAAACACACACGTCTAGGCAACTGGTCCCATCTATGAGACGTCCTCCTACTGTTGACCCCATACTACACGCCTTTCACCATGCTGCACCAAAAGCCCCAAACTAACTACCTGTGGCTGTACAGCAGCCCCTATCCCAATCAGCCACAAATCATGTGTGTCAGCTTACCACCTCCCACAAGCCTACTACTCCTAACACACATAATCTACCTCCACCCACTGTTGTGCCCTGCTCACATCTTCTGTGTTTCAGTCATGACTAGATTGTAAGCTGGGATGGCCAGGCAGTGTCTGTTATATGTCAGTGAAGTGTTGCATCTTACTGATATTGGGGATACAAATGTTCACTAGTAGTAGTAGTACACACATATCTAAACAAATGTATGTGGCAACATATGCAGTACTTACATGAGAAGACCTCCTCAATCACCTGACGCCTGACTGCTGTGCCCTCACGTGTTTCACCACGGCCACAAACAGCAGGGCACGTAGGATCATCCTCTAGATTCTCATTAATATGGACAGGGATATGGTACCTGAGATCAATGTTGTGCAGGATGCAACAGGCTATAATGATCTCTGCCACAGTCTGTGGTTTGTATTGTAAGGACCCGCCTGTCCTATCCAGACACCTGAAGCGACTCTTTAAAATGCCAAAGGTGCGCTCTATGACGGAGCGGCTAGAGGCATGGGCCTCATTGTAACTCCTCTCTGCACGTGTCCGTGGTTGACGCACAGGGGTCAGCAACCAGGGGCGACACCCATATCCTGAATCACCTGCAGAAAGAAATATGGACCATTAAAGCAGGAGCTGATGTCTACCCAAATGGACACAAGTATGTACGTGCAAACCAAATGCACAAAACATCCTGACAGAAACATATGACATCACATGATGGGACACCACAACTATGCATCAGCGTGTGAAGTTATGACACACAAAACAAGCGGTAGGTGTAAGGATTGCAAACAACATAATCTGTAACCACGACACAAATGCTAGCGTCCATTCTACCATCATCACACAGCACCATAGCAAGGTACAGCTGGAGGGCACTACCCCCCCCAACGTTAGGTCACACACAGACAGATGAGACACACACACAACTAGGGATACACCTCAAAGACAGACATGTGCACATACGGTTAGTCACAGGATTACCATGTGCATGTCAGAGATGAGAAATACACACCCAGCAATATACAGTCTTCAATTGTCTGAATAGTGTCAAGTGATGCAGGATATAGGAGTCATGGGTCTACCCTGCAAACCTAGGGACCACATTCAGAATATGCAAAACTGCATCACATACAACCTGAACATTCAGGGAATGGTAGTGTTTGCGGTTGCGGAACACTACCTCCCTGTCTCTGGGCGGGACCAGGGCAACATGTGTGCAATCAATAGCTCCCATCATGTGTGGTATCCCAGCAAATGCCTCAAAGGCCTGGTTCAGGGTCCCCCACTGTTGCCTAGTGTTGGGAATGGCAATGTAATTCCCCACCCAGCTGATCATGGCACGCAGTACCTGGTGGAGACAGCCTGAGAAGGTGGGGCTGCTCATGCCACCCACTGCGGCCACAGATGACTGGAAACAACCAGAGGCAAAGAAATGTAGGGCACCAAGGAGCTTGACCAAACCTGGTATGGCATGTGACCGACCAGTCAGGGGCTCGAGGTCAGGTCTTAGATCCTCATAGAGCTCCCTAATAGCCCCTGTGCTCAGGCGGTAGAGGGAGATGACCTGGTCCTTACGCATGCCCTGGAGCTGGGACCTGGGCCTGTAGAGGCAAGGCTGGCAAGCCTGCAACTCCGTACGCCTCCTGTGCTGTGCCGGCACAGTCCCTGCCTGGCCTGCCCCCACAGCTGCAGGTCTGTGTTGCAGTGGGACTACACCCATGCCCTGTGCCCCAGCCTCATGGACACCATCTCCTCCGTCAGGCAACTGTAGCCCTTGCTCACCTCCCACTGCACATGCAGCAACCACAAAGCCCGCCATAAACTCCACCCCCCTCAACTCCTCTAACTCACTCAAACTCAGACACCCACCTCACCAACCTAGCCACACATCTCCCCACCACACACCAACCCAGCCACACAACCCAGCCACTCCCCATGACACACCTGCCTCTGACACTCTCCTTGCTTCACCAACAACCAACAGCGCATGCCTTCTCTCCCTCACCTACACAAACCCCTCAACGTGTACCAGGTGTGCATGTGTATTTATGTTTTTTTTTACGTTGCACATGTTGCGCAAGCACGTCGGCTGCGCGTGTTGTGCTTGCACCGCAGAGACGCGGAAGGTGCATGCGTGGGACACCATGTTATGCATGCGCTGTGCATGAGCTTGAGGCTTGGCGCATGTGCTGCGTGATGTTACGCGCGTGCACTAAGCCTCACCCTCACGCACAGCACATACGTAACATGGTGTCCCATGCACGCACATTCCACATTTCTGCAGCGCATTTGCAACGCGTGCAGCCGACGCGTTCATGTCACTGTGCATGCGCAACACGCGCAACGTAAAAAAACCTATAAATACACATGCATACCTGGTACACGTTGAGGGGTTTGTGTAGGCGAGGGAGAGAAGGCGTGCGCTGTTGGTTGTTGTTGGTGAAGAGTGTCAGAAGCAGGTGTGTCGTGGAGAGTGGCTGGGTTGGTGAGTGGTGGTGGAGAGTGTCAGAAGCAGGTTTGGTGTGGAGAGGTGTGTGGCAAAACAGGCGAGAGAGAGAGGAGGGAAGGCAAGGAGCAGCCGAGAGAGACAGGAGCTGAGTTGAGGAGCAGGCAGCAGGGAGAGGAGGTAGGGCGAGGAGCAGGTGTGAGGTATAGCAGAGGAGCCGAGGAGCAGGGATGTGTGACAGGGAGGGAGAGGGCACAGAGGGCAGGGAGATGGAGCGACAGGAGGGGAGGAGGGGGGGCACCTGTTCAGCAGGGCCCAGAGCCAGCAGGGAGTGTTGGGCCTGCGGTGGTGGCTGCAGGCACATCTGGTGTGTCGCAGCCCACACAGGGGCCACCCAGTGCCAAACAAAGGCGTATACCAGTGCCAGCTGAGGAACGGAGGAGGGCTGTGAGATTCAGTCAGCAAGAAAACCACATCCTGCTGGCCAGTGTGTTGGAGCGGTATGAGGTGCTCTATGGCCAGCTGAGCAACAGCACCACTGTGGCAACACATACACATGTGTGGGAGGAGGTACAGGAGGCTGTAGCCCAGGCAGGGGGACCAACCAGGGACCTGGACAGCCTGAGAAAGAGATTCAATGACATTAAGTGTGGTGTCCATGCACACATGGTGGTGGAGAGGCAACATGCCATGGGCACCGGTGTGGGTGCCCCCTTTGCCCTAACTCTCACACCCCTGGAGCAGGAGCTCGCAGACCGTCTTGGGCCCATCTACCTGCATGGACTGCCTGAAGCGCTGGACACCGCCCATCCACAAGCAGGTGGGTATGCACCTTACACCTTGCTGCTCCTTACGCTTGGATAAACGTCCTTTGTCTATGCGTCAGGCATCTTCTTTGACCCTCCTCACACTTGAGTTCACAGCTCATATATTTGCCTCTGCCTTTGGCTCATTAGTGTGCTGTTCTCCATTCCTCCCCCTTTTCATTTCACCTTTCTGTCTTCCTCTCACACTTTTTTCTACTTCCTTCCTTTGTCCTGTCCCCCTGCTCTTGTCTCTTTGCTCCTGTTCCAAACCTCTTTCCACATCTGTTAGTGCTCTGTCTATAGAGATTATAAGCTCCATTGAGTAAGGATTGTCTTTTTGTGTTTTCACATTTACAGTGCTGCGTGCACTTGGTAGTGCCCTATAAATGCTTATTAGTAGTAGTAGGAGTAGTAGTAGTAGATATACAGCACATGTACAGGGCACGCCCAAGCACATGTGGCACATGGAGGGGATTGGTGGGGGACTATGTCCTGAGAGCAGGCATGCCCTAACACAGGCAACTGTGGGGTGATGACACAGCAGCACATGGCAGGGTAGGAACAGGGTGTGTGTGACAGGTACCTGGGCCTGGGTGCATGATAGACACAGTCCTGAACATAGTTGAGGACCGCAAAGCAGTGGAGAAGCAGAGGGCGTGGCGGACAAGGCCCATATCTGATTGAACACTGCATACATCAATGGTCCAGAAAACAGACATGCAAAGCCCAGAGGGTTAAGCTGCATAGCAACAATTCACAGCACTACAGATCAGCTATGTAACATTCATGCAAAGGACCTATCTGAGGAGTGGCTAATGATATCCCACTGTAATCAAAGAGCATCACGGCATACATGAGCAGCAATGTAACAGTAAAGAGCCACACTGGAATATCATTTGACAGTATTCAGATAAACTCCTTGTATCACGTTTACATTGTTGCTCTATAGTGCTGGACCCTCTGGGCCTTTCATATAGGTGTGTTTGGCCACTGATGTATGCAGAGTTCATGCGATTACAGGGCTTGTCTGTCCTTCGAAGTACTCCTCCTCCTAAGGATATGTGGTTGGGAGACTAACTGAGGTCTGATTCCTCTACTACTGGAGTTATCCTTCCCAGATTGGTCTAGCATTCCTTCCTCACATATGTCTTATGAAGGCTTACATTTAGTTATTTTTTTGTGCCTACTCCTTTTGGGGTGTGTTCATCATTACCAGCCTGCATTCTCTGTCCCCCTGAGGTCAACTTGCTAAAATAGTACCTGGCATATAGGTCACAGCCAGTCATCATACCTCTGCAGCCATTCACCAAGCACATTGTGACAAGGGGATACATACAAGAGGGACATGCAACTAGCCCAGAACACAGTGGCCTGTGAGTACCCACACACACCACCAAAACACATATGACGTCTGTATGCACATACCTATCCAGGGACATAAACCAGACCACTGACAGGGAAGGACCTAACACACGGGGATGATGACGTAGACGCAAACAAACAGCAGCAAACACATCACACACATGTCACACACTTAACACTCTGTTGGGGCCCACATACAGTGGCATTTATTTTGGTGTTGGCACACTGGGGTCTTGAACCCATCACCAGTGGCTGGGAAAGCATTGCATTAGCCAGTGTGCCATGCCTTTTAACATAGCAATGGCTGGCTACACAGCTACACCAGATCATCCTCACACACTTTCTGCTCTGCTTACTGGACTAGTGTAAGGACACAGCTAGGGCACATTACAGGGCACCTTAGTTTGGCCAACTGAGCTGAGTGTGCTTTGGGATGTGCACACGGATTTCAGATCCATGTCAGACTGTTAAAGGCATAAACGGCCGTATCCTTGGACAGTTAGACTGATGGATGCACTTTGTATACAGCTCACCAGCTAATCTAGCAACCTGCAGCCCACACCACTCTTCCAACATACCCACTACATGCAACTGGCCACACTTTTAAAAATATTCTCATGTGGTAAAATGCTCTGATGTAATGATAATACACTATATCCTATCCATCCAGATACATAAATATACAGGCCCACTGGAGTATTGAAACCATGACCTCTCCCACTGAGGTCAGTATATTCACCATTGTCCTACAACAATATTGGTTATAGCTAAACTATGGCTAGCTACCCAACCAGTGCAGGTCACCAGACACACTGTCTGGTGTGGCTACCAGGATAGGTTAGCAAGAAGAGTACCCATGATGCAATTCAGATGCAGATCAGCAGTCTACATCTGCTTACCAGATGTGGTTTTCACCTCTGCAGCACGTCAACTGGGTAGGGGGCCCCAGCGTGCATGTTACTGGAATAGTGTGCCTACTGACCATGCCATTGTGTGTGTTCTGTGATCATCCTGAGGGTAAAGTCGTGGGGACAGCACCAGGTCCACAGTACCCAGGATGTATGCGATAGGTTTTGCTGCCAGTGTGTGGGGTATTCTTTGCAGACAGCCTTGGATGTTTTCTATTTCTGTTTCTATATGCCAATGATGGGTAGCCTGTGTGGACCATGATGCTCGCAACATAATGCTTATTGAGTGAGGTTGCCAAGGACACCTGTTTTTGGAGCAGGGGTGTGTCTGGACTCACATGACGAAGATATACAGAGCAAGCCCATCCTCTGTAGGTCATGGTAAGGAACATGATCTGCGAACAACAGACACACACTATCAGTGTTTGCAATAGGGCCAGTTGAGCTAACTGATGACATACTGTGGGACCAGCAACCCCCGGGCAACTGACAAACACAGAGCTGATGCAGATCTGCACATGGAACTGGACCACTGGTAGTGCACCTGGTCAGCTCAGCTGCCCCTCCCCCCCCCCTACATTCTGACATGCACCAGCAGAGGGCAGTCAGTGTGCACCTGCTGCATCCTGCAGGGTGTTGCAGCCATATACATGCTAGCTGCAGACAATGTGCTAGCACATACATAGTGCATGTTCCAAAAGGAACAATGTGCACCCAGGCGTGGGATCTGGCACACACACCAAGCAGGTATGTCAGTGACTGGGCCCCAGAAAAGGGAATCCATAAATATCACTAGCCATGTCGTGGTCACTGCTCAGTCACGGTGAGAGTGACCTCCCAGCATGACATACTGTGGCCACCCTGTCCGTGCAGGTGGTGGTCGGGCACTACAATGTCCCAGCCATTACCCTATACCCTGTGCAGATGCATCCTGCCCAGGCCACCCTGTCTGGGCCATACCTACAGTACCTTGCTCCTCATTATGCACATTGGCAGGCTAAAACTGGAGACAGTGCAAGGAGTGTGGGCTCAGTAAGGTGTAGGCAGCCACAACACACTGAATAGACATACACACACTCCCACACCTATGCCAGCATTGTGCAAATATGGAGGTTTGTGGCAGCCCTGGCTACCACACCAGTCCTGGACACAGTGCGGGCATTGCTATGGTATGCAGTACTGTTGGGGTCACTCCCCGGGGTGGTAAACACTGTCAGAAGCAATAACTGAAACACACTACACAGATATCAGAAAGGTTGCTATGATGAATCTCTATCAACAAATCGTGTTTAACTTAGGATTTGTTAGCTGACATTAATCATGGCAACCTTTCGATATATGTGGAACGTGTTCCCAAGTTTAGGACGGCATTGCTAAGGTATGCAGGTGCCAGTATTGGGAGATGCTGCTCTGCACAGGGCTCAACAGCATGACTCTCCATGAGGCTTTGGATAGTGGAGCCTGTGGGTGTGGGTGTTTCTGCCCCTGTTGGCCACTGCTCTAGGGCAGAGGTTCCCAACTCCGATCCTGGTGGGCCAAACACTGTTCAGGTTTTCTTGCTGTCCCTAATGAATATGCATGAGATAGATTTGCATACAATGGGGCGATGCATACAAATGCAGCACAGGCATATTTATTAGGGACAGCATGAAACCTGAATGGTGTTTGGCCCTCCAGGACTGCAGTTGGGAAACTCTGCTCTAGGGATTGCACATGTTTATGGTGTCTGTGGTCTGTAGGGTAAAATATAGGCATTTCAGGCATGTTTAATTTATCTGCAATAAAGGTTCCGTCTTTATTACCACGGTTTAGTACTGGGTAAAATAATGGGAGAAGGTTGGCAGGAGCCACTGCTGGGACATGAACTTGTGACCTTCTGCCCCTGAACACACTGGCTGTGTGTACTGCACCAAACTGTTACCACAGGGGCAGATCATTCCCTGGAAATACCATGACTGTTCGTCAGAGAGACCTTGTCTGTTGCAGTGCATGGCACCCACCTAAATGGGACTTGGCCGTGGTTTGCTGTGGGCAGATGCCACTGCCCCCTCCGCCACCAGCACCCCTCCGCCACCTTGCTGACATGTCCTTATGCCGGTGGTGCTGGTGGTGCCCAGTCCCATGCCATCCAGTGTGCCGGTGGGCAGCTGCCTATGGTGTGGGTTCTCGGGTAGGGGAGCCTAGATGGAATTGTGCGCTCCCCCCCCGGCACGGCCTGCCAATGTTATGTACCCTGGGGGTACCTACTGGGTAATATCTCCTGTGACACTGTGGGACACACACTTGTGCCCATGTTGGTCCCTCGTCAGTTGCTGTCTTGCTGCTTTACAGTTTCAGCATTCCTATGTGCCACCTAGGCATCTGCCTAGTCCGCACTGTGTCCCAGCTGGAACACAGCATGTGCCGCCTGCAGCCCCCTGTATCCCATTTACAGCATCAGTACAGTTGCCCTTTCCTACGTGCCCACTCTACTGTTGCTGCACATGTGCACACCCTAACAAACCTGCCCAATATAAACGACATAAACCCTGATCACCGCTATTTCAATGTGGGATCATTCGCTTTGTAGGGGGACAGAGCATAGACCCTTCCAAACATGATATCTTCCTTTTTACACTTTGCAAGTAGTGTTGCTTTATGTTTATCTTTAATATCACTATTGGCCAGCTTGGTTATTGGGATTTCAGATGTGGTTCTGGTCATTTTCTATGTTTATTTGCCTTTTTGGTTCCTGCACATGTATCACTACTATCACTTTTCTGGGTTTCCCTGCCTTTGCTGTACATTGCTGACTGAAATGATTTCTCTCTTCTGAAAACGTGCCTCTAACGCGAGGGTTTCACTGGCATTAGTGTTCAGACCCGGATTTCACAGCGTTAGTGTGCCTGGAGCCTCTCCCCGGCCACTCTCCACTCGTTGACCCCTATCTCTGCCCTCTGGGAGGCCTTACTCCATCCTTCAGAGACGGAGATCACAGAATTGACGCCGCTGCCGACGTTATTACGCGATACGTGACGTTATCGCGTGATATTATAACATCGCCTCTGCTACATATAGGGGGATGTTTACTAAAAACCGCCAATGTGCGCAGCCGCACAATAGCGCACTAAAAGTGGATTAAAGAGAGCTTAAGTGCCCCGCACACGTGCGATGAAGCCACGCACCCTTGCGCGTCACACTAACGGGTGCCGCACAAGTACGGGCCCGCAAATGTCCGATAGAGGCGGGGAACGGCTAACGGAGGGCGGAGGAAGTCCCCCGAGGGGCGGAGAGACGGGCAGAATGGGCGGGGAAGGGGAGTAGAGAGGCGCCCCGCACATTATCGGGGCTGAATTTCAAAGGAAAAATAGCGCGAGTGAATCACTCGCGGTAGAATGCATTTAAAGGGAAGAGAAACCATTTCCGTCAGCAATGTACAGTAAAAGCGGGGAAACCTGCAAAACGTGAGCAGTGTGATACATGTGCACAGCCCAAAAGTGGAATTAAAAATAGAAAAGGACCACAACAAAAATTGTAAAAATAGTAATTCAGCTGGGGAACAGTTATAGTAATGGGCAAAACTAAAAAACACACCCAGGAAAGCTCCAGCAAAAAGAAATGATTTTTGGAAAGGTGTACGGAGCGGAGACTCTTCCAAAAAACATTTCCTTTTTGTTGGAGCTTTCCTGGGAGTGTTTTCTATGGTTGCCCATTAATATCACTGTTGCCCAGCATGGTGATATTGTATCCCCCATTTTCCGTGGTCATTTCCGGGGTTTATGTGCACGTTTGTCACCAGACAGGGTGCATGTGCCCACAGTAAAAATGCGTAGAGCAGGGTTTACGACTCCATCCTGCCAAGTTTACTACCTCCAGGGGCTGCACTGTCTCTGTGGGCATAGTGTGGTGCAGCAGACAGAGCCATTACCTCTAAGACCAGAGGGTCAGAGGTTCAAATCCCAGCTGGGGCACTTGCCAGCCCAGTCCCTATACTTTACCCACCACTAAACAAAGGTAGCGCAGACACCCCTGTATTGCAGGGAACATAAGCATGGGAAAACACCCATATTTTACCCAACACCACACACACACCACAACAATGGGCATTACCTACAGCCAAGTCCCCCAAATGCAGTCCCGTACTGCCACATTGCAATCAGGTCATCTGCTTTTACTGAGAGAAGCTCATGCCAGCATGTTGGCGGAGGAGTACATGTGGTGCAGGGGGCAGTGGCTGCTAGCCACAGAAGACAGAGGCCCAGCCATGTGCAGGCTGGCAAAGTCCACTGCAACAGACAGGCCCTACCGGATCCACAGTCATGGACATTCCAGGGAATCCAGCCAATCTGTGGCTACATGGTGGTGCAGTGCACACAGACAATGCATGCAAGAACAGAAGGTCACAGGTTCAAAACCCAGCTGGGGCTACCACCAATCCTGCCCACATATTTTTCCCACAACTAAACAGTGATAGTAAGGACACACCTTTCGTGGCGAGGACATATGCAATGGTACTACGTCTATCTTTTACCCCACTGAGCACAGACACCATGAACAGGGGCAGTACCTAGAGCAGAATCCCCAAATGCAGTCCTGGTGGGCCACACACCAGTCAGGTTCCATGCTGCCACTCATACAAATGTCTGTGCTGTATATCTATGCACCACCCCCATGGCATGTAGATGTAGCTCATGCATATTCATGAGGGACAGCAGGAAAACCCGAACAGTGTGATGCTAACCTGGACTAGAGTTGGGAATCTCTGCCGTAAAGCAGCAGCCAACAGGGGCAGACACACCCACACCCACAGGCCCCATTGGCCAATGTCTCCTGGAGAGGCAGAACATTGGACCCTGCGTGCATCTCCCAATAATAGCACCTGCATACCTTAGCAATATCACCCTACACCTGAGGTATACGGTACACAGCTCTGAGACGTTTGCTAGGAGTACTGGCAGATAGATATCCATACGTTACGCACATACTGCTAGCTGACCCCATCCGAACAATCTGTTAGGTGTTTGCGGTGCGTGCTCCAGGCCTGGCCTCTGACGGTGTTTACCACCCTGGGGAGTGACCCCCAGCAGTACTGCGTACCATATCCATGCCTTGCCGTGGCCAGGACCGGTTTGGTGGGCAAGGCTAATTACCTCCTCAATAGTAGCACCATGATGGCATAGGTGTGGAAGTGTGTGTCTGTCTATACAGTGGGTGTTGGCTGCAAGCCCCTTCCACAGCCCACACTGCCAGCACTGTTGCCAGTATTGGCCTGCCAATGTGCATAATGAGTAGCAAGGGACCATGGGTATATCTCAGACAGGGTGGGCTGCCCAGGATGCAGCTGGTAGTGCCTGGCCACCATCTACACAGACAGGGTGACCTCTGTATGTGCTGCTGGGGGTTCACTCTCACCCTGAGTGTGCAGTGACGGCAGCATGGCTAGGCACCCCCATAGTGCTGTATTGTGTTTCTCTCATGTGATATATATGGGTTTCCTGTTGGGGCCTCTTCACTGACTTATCTGCTTGTGTGTGCTGCCACCGTGGTTTTGGGTGCATGCATTTCCATCAGGACCAACCAGCAGACTGTGCACAGCTGGCATGTGTCTTGATGGAGTGCTGTGCAGTGGCTGATGGCTTGCTGCAGGAGAATATCAGATAGTGGTGGGGTGCATCTGTGAATATCCAGGCCTAATGTCTGTCTGATATTGTGTTGTGGATGTGTGTGGAGCTGCTTGGACTGCCCTGTAGGGTGTCTGTTTCCCAGCAGGACTGGGGTTGAGGGTCCACTCTGCTGCCATGGGGGGGGGGGGGATGTTCCAGTCCCACTAACTGAGACAGACAAGGCTTTCCAAGATGTTTATGCAGCACCTACCTATCTCACAGGTTAGTGCTGCTTTGGAGCCATGGAAGGTGTTGTGGACCTGGTCCTGGGTGCAACATCACACACTCAGGGTGAGCACAGTAACCGCACAATGTGATGGTGTTTAGCTACTCTTTGCCGTTTGTCCACCCACTCAGGACACCCTACCAGGCCGAGGTGCTGTGTGGGTGCACACGGACACGTCCCCCTACCAGGCTGGGGAGCTTTAGGGGTGCATTCCCCATCTTGTGTGCATCTGTGGACTGCTGATTTGCATGTGCAGTGCATCATGGGTACGGGTGGCCTAACCCTATCCTGTTTACAACAGCAGACTGTCTGTGAGGTGACGTGCAGGCTATATGCAGCCAGCCAGGGGCTTGTTTACAGCTATAGAGCTGTAGCCCAATGGTTATGTCACTGCCTGTGCAGCCAGAGGTTATGGGTTCAAACCCACAGTGGGGTTCTGTGATAGGGGTGTCCATAGCATTTTTTAATTTACTGTATATATGTTGATGCCAACAATAACACCCTCAGCGTACTGTACCCATAAGGTGCCTCTGAGGGTGCTTTATGGGGCGCCCTATAGGGCACTTTATGGTTGCCATCCATATAGGGTGCACTATACATTATCCTGTGTCGCAACATACATGCTGCCCTATAGGGGACATTCTAGGGTGCCTTGGCGGACGGTGCACTGTAACATGTGCCTTATGGGCCGCCTTATGTTAACATGCTGTGAGAGTGCGTTTGCTAGTAGTTGTCACAAAATAAAATTAAAAGGCCTCCTACAGCACTCCACAACATAAAACATACTGCCTCAACTAGCCTTTTCCACTGGGCATTGTGAGGGATTGAACCCCTGATCCCTGCACCATTGGTCAGTGTCTTAACCATTGTGCTGTGGCTGTGTTTCTTTGCTTTAGCATCAGCGTGCTGCCTTGTGCCCATCAGCGCGCCGCCTCCTGCTGCCCACAATGAACAGTGCGCCGCCTTGTGCCGCCCAAAAAGAACAGCGCGCCGCCTTGTGCCGCCCAAATTTGATAGCGCATCGCCTAATGCCGCCCAAATTTTACAGCGCAACGCCTAATGCCGTCAAAAATTAATTACTGCCACCCAAACGTATGCCTCCTAAACAACTTTTTAACCATTACTATTCATGCCTCAGCCAGCCTTTTTTGGTTGTGCACACTGGGGGATTGAACCCACGGCCCCTGCACCATTGGTTATTGTCTTCACTGTTGTGCTACAGCTCTGTTCTTATATGTGTCCAGCAGCGCCCCACTTAGCCTTCCCACGCGCTAATGTGGGCCCCGCACATTAGCGCGACGCGCACCCGTAGGGTCGTTTTTTTTCCTTTTTCTGCCTGAACCGCCCACTCCTTATATGGCACACGCACACTAACGGGGACCCGCACATTTTCGGAGTTTAGTAAACATGCCCCTAAGACGGTTTAGTAAACATACCCCTTAGTATCTCTTGGATATGACAGATTTGTCTTTTTGTCATTTTCGGATTTGGAAAGGTGGATTCTTGATAAGGAAAAGCACAGTGACTTTTGCTTTTTATGTTATTATGCTGTTGTTTAGTAATTGTCAGGCAGTGGGCGGGTATAATTAAATGACTGCTCTGTGTGGCTAGGACACCTTTCTTAGAATTGGTTTTCCTTGCCTTGTTTTTTTTTGCTATTGATTTCTTATGGTTTTCTCCCCGAGATGTGGGCTAATGTACTTGTTTGTATTATTTCTCTTTTGAATTATTTCTATTGTTGACGTATTGTGTTTCTCTATACTTTGTGAACATTGTATAGTTTTTTTAAAATTTCAAACAGAATTAAAGTAAAGGACAGAACACAAGTAGTTAGAATTAATCAACAAACTTCCTCACCTTACCATCAAGATCTAAGCCTCCCCCAGGGGTCTGTCCTATCATCCCTCTTATTTAATATCTATCTGCAGCCTATTTGCTCTATTCTTAAAAAGCACTGTGTAAATTACCATATTTATGAGGATGATATCATTCTTTATTTTCCAATCAAATTACCAAACCCTCCAATTCAATGGGTTTCAAATTGCTTTAAAGACATCAGACGTTGGCTAAAAAAACATAACCTACTAATCAATTTTACAAAAACTGAGGCATTATTTGTCACCAGAAACCAAAATTTCGTACCCCCATCTAAAATTCCCCTATAGATCCATGTCCAATCAGTTGGATAAAGTTAACCCATTCAGAAACCTCAGACATACTCCTAAAAATGGTTAGCCTATTGCTAATGCAGGGACACATCCCTAAATGCCTAAAAAGAATATCTATTCATCATATATTAAAACAAAACTTTCTAGACAAATCAAACCCTGAATCTTACAGACCAATCTCCAGTCTCCCATTGCAATAGTCCTTCATCCTGTTTCCCCTCTACTGGCAGGAAGGTTTCTCTCATCCCCTCTCTCTTCTCTTTCAGTGTGGGGCTTGGTCATCACCTACCTCACTGACAGAAAGATCTAACTTCTGTGTCATCATCTTAGAAAACAAAATGCCCAAAACATCTAAGATTATATCTTTTCCTGTCTCTCTAAGATCCTTTCTGGTTTCTCCTCTCTGGGCTGCCCCTAGATTTGCTGCAATTTCATTTATCCCAACACTGGGGTAGTGCTTTGGATCCACCTTTTTACAAGGCCCGCGCCCTTTCCCTCCTGGGCATGCAGGGCCCAATATTTAAAGGCATTTACACAGTTTACAGCCCAGTAAACCATGCAAAAGCCCTAAATCTGAATATTCAATGGCACCTACATGGTTAATGCCATTGAATATCCCCTTCAAAGCCCTCTAAATGCCCCGATGTTCTCTGGTTAGTGTGTTGGGGCATTCCAGGGTGAAGTGGAACAGAGATGGAGACTGCTGCTAACAAGGTAGTAGGCTATGAGGGAGGATGTGGCCTAGTGGTTGGGGCACATTACCTGAGGCCAGAATGTCAGGGGTTCAAATTCCAGTAGAGGACAGCAACCTTAGGCCAGAAGGATTGGGGTTTCTAGTCCCAAAGATGCTCCTTGTGGCCTTCAGTAAGCCACTTAACCCTCTGTTGCCCATGTTCCCTGTAAGTATTAGTGTATGTGTCTCATATCCCCTTGTGTTAAATGCATCCCCCAATTGTGTTGTGACCACTTTGATTGAAGAATAAGGTGGTATACAAAACTGTCTAAATAAATAAATATTGCACACTTCCCAGTTAGCAATCCACAGCTAAAATAGGCCAGCTTTTGGCTCGCCTAGTTTTAGCCATGGATGCTAACTGGGTAGTGGTGAAATATTGCCGTTACCTGGTTAGCCTCGGTGGCTCTGGGGCATATGCAGCGATGCTGGATATTCAATGCCATCGCCACGGCACTGAATATCTGGTGTTAAAGGTCGGTGGGCAGGGCTATGTGCCAAAGTGGCGCATAGCCTGCCCAGCTGAATATAGGGCTCTCAGTCTTCTTCTGGAAGGCCGAAAAAGAGGATTGAAAAAGACAAGTTTCCTTTTATAATTCTCTCTTTTATTCATTCTGGTAACCTTCCAGCACCACCCCTGGCCTCCAGACTGGGAAGTTAGTTAGAAAATTCATAACAACTTTTAATTTTAGCCTGGCATTGGCCCCCATAGCTCCCATCTACGTCGAGCAGAGCGCCGCTGGTGCAAGCACCCATCTCAGGACTCTCTTGAACTTTTTCACCATTGCCATCGTTGCTACCACCTTCTGCATTCTGCCAAGCAAGACTTTTTCTCCAACCTCATCTCTTCCTCTGCCAATTCCTCACGCCAGCTTTAGTCTGTTCTCCATTCCCTCTCTGCGTCTCATTCCCCCCCCCCCTTCCTCTGTTACCCCAGATCCTGTCCTCCTGGCATCGCATTTTGCTTCTAAAGTGCATTCTCTTCGGCTCCTCTTTCCTTCCTGCCCTCCCCCTCTCTCTCCCCTTCCTACAGACCCTCTCTCTCCTCTTTCCCCTTCCATCCATGTGGCTCCTCCGCTTTCCCACCAGTGGTCCTCATTTCAGCCCATCACACTCCCCGCTTGTCCAAGGCCTTTGCCTCCTCCCGCAAACCTTCTGTATGTCCGACCCTATTCCCTCCCGCTGGCTCTCGGAGCCCTCCCTTGCTCTCCTGCCTCAGGTCCTTACCATCTTTAATGCAAGCCTCCTGTCTGATAACTTCCCTATGCTGTGGAAACTCGCTTTGATCCACCCAATTCTAAAAAAGTCTCACTGGACCCCTCCTCACTTGCCAACTGGCGCCCCATTTCCAATCTTCCGTTCCTATCAAAGCTTTTGGAAAAACTAATCTTTACCCAGCTCTCCTCCCACCTCAATGAGCTGCATGTTGCACGGGATCGTGGTTTTGTTATCAATTACTGTCTCCCTGGATCTGTCTGTCGCCTTTGATCTAGTTGACCACCGCACGCTTCTGACACGACTTCATAACTCTGGTATTTCTGACACAGTTCTTCTCTGATTTCACTACTTCTTCACCAACAGGTCTTTCTCTGTTCTCTCGGGATCTGTCACAACCCCCCCCCCCCCACCCCCAGCCACTTTGCACGGTGGTGTTCCACAGGGATCCATCCTGGCCCCGCTCCTGTTTAATGTTTTCTTAGCCCCTCTCACCTTCTTGGTTCAGCAATATGGTATCTCCACATACCTCGTACTACTATGCGGATGATATCATCCTCGTACACCATACAGACTCCTCTGCTTCGGATATCGGTCCCCTAAACTCCTGCCTCTCCTGTGTGGCCTCCTGGTTATCTACTTACTTCCTGCATGTTAACCCCTTCAAGTCTTTGGCTATTTGGTTCACTTCTAGCAATCCCGCCCCCTCTCTTACCCCCCTTCTTTCCTCCTCCCCCATTCCTGTCGTCCCCTCCCTGCATTACCTTGGTGTCACCCTTGATTCATCCCTCTCTTTCAAAGAACATATTTCATCAGTGGCCCAGCACTCCTTCCACACCTTAAGGCAATTCCGTGCAGTCCGACCTTTCCTCTCCACCCCCTCTCTGACCATCCCTTGTCATTTCCCACCTGGACTACTGCAATGTCACCCTGGCTGGCCTCTCCCAGTCTCAGTTATGTATTTATTTATTTCTTTATTTAGACAGATTTGTATGCCACCTTTTCCTTCAATCAAGGTGGTCACATCACGTGACAATTGGAGGGTTACATTTAACATTAGGGTACATGTAAACATTTAGACAGTACAGTTACTTAACAGTAGTTAGACAGTACAATTGAGGTAACATTTAACATGAAGGAATTTAAAATGTGGTATGAAAGATTTGTGTGTGTGGGTAGTATGGATGTGTGTTTAGTTGGTGGAGGTAGTAGTGTTGTTTGGGTAGGGAATGTTGCCTGAATGCTCATAGGTTTCTATAAATAAGAATGTTTTGAGGTCTTTGCAGAAGTCTGTGAGGTCATCTAATGCCCTCAGGCTCATTGGGAGGGAGTTCCATAGTGTGGATGCCAGCAGTGATGGTGCTCTTTTTGAAGTTGTTTGTTTGGTTTTGTGATATCCTGCGGGTGTGCTGATCATGTTGTCATTATTGGATCTTTTTGGTCTGTTGTTAATGTCCCTTGTTATAACGTTTTGGAGTGCGTCTGCTGAGAGATGCTGAATGATTTTGAAGATGATCATGATTGTTTTGTATTTAGCTCTTGCCACCATTGGGAGCCAGTGTAGTTGTTGTAGAACGGGGGTGATGTGCTCAGTCCTTGGAGTGTCTGTAATGATGTGTGCTGTAGTGTTTTGTACTATCTGTAGTGGGTGGAGTGTCTGCTGAGGAAGGCCTTGATATAGTGAGTTTCCATAATCAAGCAGTGGTGTAGAGTGCTTGGCACACTGTGTGGAAGTGGTCTTGACGGAGCATTGGTTTGATTTGTCTGATTGTTTTCAATCAATGATATGCCTTGTTTGCAGTTTTGGTGATGTGGGATTTTAGGTTCAGGGCTCTGTCTAGTGTGATGCCTAGATACTTAACTTCTTCTTTGACTACTATGTGTTTGTCTAGGATGCTGATAGTTTGTGGAGGTATGAAGGTGGGGTTCCTAGTGATGAACATTGCTTCGGTTTTGTCATAGTTGACTGTTAAGTTGTTGGCTATGAGCCAGTCATTCATGTCTTCAAGGCATTTTGTTATTGTTGTAGTGTTTAGTGCTAGTAAGTTGTTTGGAGCATACACCATGATGTCATTGGCATAGATGTGGTAGTGTAGTTTGTGGTGCTTGATGATGTTGCATATGGGCGGTATGTAGATGTTGAAGAGCATTGATGATAGGGCTGAGCCTTGAGGTATTCCCTACGTGACAGGGAATTGTAGTGATTTCTTTTGATCGCATTTGACTTGTTGCTTTCGCCCTTCCAAGTATGATGTAAACCATTTCAGGGTATTCTTGCATAGTCCTATCTGTTGTAAGCTTTGCAACAGCTTAGCATGTGACACAGTGTCGAAGGCCGCCGAGATGTCCATGAACACTAGCAAGAAGCCGTTTTTTATGTTGTCCATGCCTCTTAGGAGATTGTCAAAGAGGGAGGTGAGTAGTGTTTCCACGCCGTGTTGGGGCTTAAATCCGTGCTGGTGTATGTCCAGTGGGGAATTGATATCTATATGGTCCTGGAGTTGCCTTTGCACTACCTTTTCCATGATTTTAGCAAGGAATGGCAAGCTGGAGATGGGACGGTATGATTTTGATTCGGATGGGCTCAGATTGCTACTTTTAAGTATTGGTCGTATCATTGCATGCTTTAGGGGTTGCGCCATGTTTCCTTGTTGGAGTGAATCTTTGACAATTTTTTGAATGTGATTGAATGTAGACTTCAGCTCGTCCTGAACACCACCGCACATCTTCTGTCACACGCTTCCTGTACAGATCACATTACTCCCATTCTTGTCCACTTGCACTGGCTTCCGATTCCATTCCAGATTCAGTATAAGATCCTCATCTTTGTGCAGAAATCATTACATAACGGCATCCCCCTCTACCTTTCCGGTCTGGTTCATCTTCATACACCCCATCGACTCCTTAGGTCCATTCACTCAAATCGTATGTCCCTTCCATCCCCATCCCAAGCCCACCTTGAATCCACTCGTACCTCTGCCTTCTTTTTCCTTGAACCCAGGATCTGGAACTCACTCCCGTCTGCCCTTCTGCACAGCGTTTGACCTTCCCCCTCCCCCCTCTCCTGTGGCTCCTGCCCCACGCTGAGTTTTCTGTTTGCACCCCTCTCCTGTGTCACAGCTCTCCATTGTCTGCTGTCACTGCCCTGCTTTTCTATCTCTTTCCTATCTGAGTGCTGGCGTTCCATTTCCTTTCAAAGAAGTATCTATTTTTAAACGATTTTGTAAACTGCTCTGGTACCACTGGTGTGAGCGGTATATCAAGCTGACAATAAAGATAAAGATAAAGATACCCTTGCCTGCTAACCACTGCTTAGAAATTCATTGCTGAAAGACTCCTGTTAACACAGAACTGCTTAGATGCTAGACGCTCAGGAAGTAATTTTATAATCTTTTTCTAGTGTAAAAGGCTGATTTACAGTGTAAAAAGCTTATATAAAATTAAGTCACACCTAAAAGTATGTACAGTGCAAGAAGATGCATAATTGTAGAGTAGGATTTCTCAGAGGTGACATTTGGGTAAAGTGTGAATGGAATCACAATTTATGCATGTATTTTATAAAATATATTTGTATGCGCAAACCTTTCATGTTCATATTTATGCTTACTCTCAAGTGGATGTAACTGTCTATGCCTTCAATATAGGTACTGATATTTTATAAGGGCACATAGGTGTCTATATATCTTCATAAAATGGGTGCCTTCCTGTCCAATAACCTGTTATAAAACTACTAGGGACATAATAGGGGTCATTTTTAAAAGCCTTAGTCACAATTTGGAGGTCCAAAGATATGGGGTAGCACAATGGACTTAGATATCTTTGCTCAGTTTCAGAAATGCCAGGGATGTCCCTGACCCCATTCAAGTTTAGACCTGCTTCATGCACTAATGGGCATTTGGAAAGTGCTTGTTTTGGCTGTAAAACCTCTGGAGGGTACAGAGAAGATGGAACACCACCATCCCATGTACTCTCCACAATCACAATGATAGCAGCAGTTGGGTTCAAATTCTGGATTCCCTGGTCCTGGTCCACTACTCTAACCATTAGGCTATTCTTAGATATCCCTGGTCTGGAATACTATTCTGGGGATATCTATGTAGACGTCCCACAGATGTCCATATTGGGCATGTCCACATTTGTGAAATCATGCCTGAAAGTGAACATGGCCTGCATTTTTTCAGACATTCTGGCTTGGACATCCCAGATTGCACTAGGACATCCTTTGTAAAATGTACCTTAATAGCTTTAAGAAGACATCTTTATAGGCTCATATACAACTACCCCAATTGTTTTTTTCACATGGTCCTAAAAGATTATTTCTAACTTTTACTTGCTGATACCTTATTAAAGGGGTGGGATGTAGGGACATCATGCCCTCTAGGACACCAGGGAGAAGAGGTCCTCTTAGGAGAAGGGGTATCTCCAGTTTGTGTCAGAGGGCTTTTTAAGTTTTTCATATCTGTGTGTGAAGGGACATTTTTTGAAATAAATTTTTCATGCATTACCATAGATCAGAATGTGTGAAGTCCCTGACTGTGGCAATATGTGCTAAATTCCATGCGAACATTGCTAATGATGTAAAGGAAGCAAGAGCACATTTGCTTCTCTTAGATAAGGATGTAAATGAGACAAGCTCATTTGCAACTCTTAGCTTAATTTCACAGAAACAGGTGCTAAACGGCAAACATTTTCTTGGGTTAACATAGCCCATAAGTGATCCTTAAAACATAATAATGCACTCTTGAATCTGCTAACAACTAAATTTTCTTCCTTCTTCTTTTCGGTAGCCTGTACAAACTTTGTGTATTATGTTTTAGAAAAAAATGCTATAGCACTCAAAGAACAATGTGTTTTGTTCTAAATGGCAGATTTCTATATTTGTAACAGGCTTCTCTCTGCAATTTGCAGTACAATGAATGCAAAACATTTTATTTTAGTATAACTGCATTGAGTTGATCGGTGAGCTTTTCCATATTTATTTCACAGTAGGAATGCGTATTAAGATGATGAATTTGGCATTGATAGCCTTACTAAAAAGGAAGAGTGAGTAATTGTGTTAGTTTTTAAGGTGAACATCAAAAAGGTATGCAAATATCTTCAAAATGGATTTTTCAAATTATTCTACAAAATCTACATAATTTTAGAAGGTTCACTGAATTGGATTGGTAAAACCTTTTGAGGAAATTTGTTTCAGATTTGACCAAACTGGAGAATTTGATTTGGTTTTAACAAATTCTACACCAAATTATCTTGATATAATAAAATGTTCCCCAAATTTTATTGGGAGAATCCAATGGATCTGTTTAATTGAGTTAGAAAGCCCCCCCCCCTTAAAATTCCATGTCAACTGAACAAAGGATAGAAATTCCTTGATTTTAAATTCTTTAAATTGAGCTCACATTTCTTATCGAGTGTTGACAGTGAGTGATTCACTTTAACTATAAAATTATAACAGTCTTCAGTGTTTCTCAAAAATAAAAGGTTACTACATTTTTTGTTTACATCTTGCTTTTTACATATGTTTTATTATACCCCACCTAGGATGCTAAATAGTATAGGCTATAAATGCATAAAATAAATAAATAATGTATATGTTTTAAATAGAGGAAAATGTTTGTTCTATTTAGATTTTATATGTCTCCTGTAGCAGATTTTTAAGACTTTGTAGAAAGTTTGCACACTTTTGCATATTTAGTTGCTTTTTTATAACTATTACACTTCTTGTGTGCCCACTTACTTCACGATTGATGCTTTATGGGGAGAAGGTAGATAAAAATAGAAGGAGGAGAGCGGGGATGGGGATGGAGGGGGAATCTCAGCAGAGGAAGATTGGATCTCAGAGAAAGGAAATGAAAAAGGAATCTCAGGAAAGAGGTAGAGGAAAAGAAGAAGAATAGAGAATACAAGGGAGAAGATAGAAATGAAAGAGGGATGAGGAAGAGGGATAGATGGATGAGAAAGAAGGATGGGGAGAGGGAGGAAGAGGGAGGAAGAGGGGATTCAAGATCAGGAAAGGGATGGACAACATACACACAATTTACACCCATTTCATTCACCTCACTCACCCTCTCTACACACCCCCTCCAGTCCTTCACTCACTCACTTGTTCTCCCCTACCCCATCTACTTGTTTGCTCACCCTTGCGCCCCATCAGCTCACTCACTCTCCCCTTGCTCTCCTTCACTCACTTGCGGACACTTGCCTCCCATCCACTCACTTGGTCTCCCCTTGCCCTATCCCCATCCTCATTCTCTCAGTCAATTGTACTCTTACCCCTAACCCTCAAATCCTTACCCCCCATTCAGATAGACTTGTTCCTGATCTGCTCCCTCACTCTCCGCTTCCCCTTTCCCTTATTAAGTCTCTCTCTTCCCCCCTCATTTCCATCCCCATCTCTATCCCCTGCCTCACTTCCCCTCCCATCCCAACTTGGCTGCAGCAGGAGGAGGAGGAGGCCATGGCAGTGCTGCATTTCAGGTCGCCTCCTTCTCCTTCCTTCTCCTTCTCCTTCTCTGGGACCTGTGGGAGTCAATGTCAAGCATTGTATCACACCTTTCAAAGTATGATAGCCAGAGCTGGGAGCAGAGGAACAGTAAGCTGCACTGAGCGGGAAGGAGGGGTGGAAGGAGAAAAACATAGGACAGAAGATGATGACAGATAAAGACCATACGGCCTATCCAGTCTGCCCATCCACAATGTTGAGCTCTACAATCCCTTCCTCTCCCTTAGAGATCCTCTGCTCTTGTCCCATGCTTTTTTGAATTCAGATGCAGTTTTTGCCTCCACCACCTCCACTGGAAGACTATTCCATGCATCCACCAACCTTTCCATAAAGAAATTCCTTAGATTACTCTTGAGTCTATCCCTTTTCACCTACATCCTATACCCCCTTGTTTGAGAGCTTCCTTTCAATTAAAAGAAGCCTGCCACCTATGTCTCTATCATATCCCCCCCCCCCCGCCCGGCCTTTCTTCCAGAGTATACGTATTGAGATTTTTAAGTCTGAAATTTAGAGCGGCTGCTGCCACTGTCAGTACTAACTCTCTAGCGCTCAGTCTCTCATGGTGATTCCATAGGAATCAGGGAATTCCACAAGACGTGCTGGATTTCAGAATCCGTCTTATGGCCATGGAATTCTGGGATACCAAGATCCCCACTTATGACAGCCCTAGACTGTCTGTTGGTCAAATAGAGATGTGGTGAGGGAGGTTGCTGCAATTCTTAATAGGGAACAAATAGGAAACAGAGAAGAAAGAAGACTGAAAAACAACTTAGGGGTATGTTTACTAAGCAGTCTTAACGTGCGCCCGAGGTTAGTATGCAGGATGCCATAAAAGGAGTGGGCGTGTCGGTTTTAACGTAGCAGTTCTGGTTACCATGCGATAAGGTACCTTTTCATGCGATAGAGGGAGCCGTGGCACATCAACGCGTGTTAGCCTTAAGTAGGTGCGCTGACCTACAAACACAGCAAGAGAGTTATTGCACAATGGTTAATGCAATGACTACTGAACCAGGGGGTCATGAGTTCAATTCCCAAGTGGGGTTAATGAGTAAGGCTGTCTGAGACATAGCTCTTTACTCTAAAGCAGTGCTGCAGGAGGAATCTTCCTTTTTACATTAAACCAGTGCTGTAGGAGGACTGTTCCTTCTGTACTTTAAACCAGTGCTTCAGGAGGAATGTTCCTTTGTACTTTAAATCAGTGCTGCCAGCAAAAACACCCTTACAGTGCTGTAATCCTCATGTGCAGTGCAGCATGGGTACGAGTGGATTAACCCTATCCTGGTAACCATAGCAGTCTGTGTGGTAACCTGTAGTCCCTCTGTAGCAAACCAGGGGTTCATTTGCAGCTGTAGCCCACTGGTTACTTCATTTCCTGTGGAACCAGAGGTTGTGGGTTTGAGTCCACAGTGGGGGTATTTATTAGGGCTGTCTGGGGCAGTTTTGTTTTTTTAATTTAAATCAGTACTGACAGCAAACAAACCCTCACAGTGCTGTAATCTTCAGGTGCCCCATAAGGCGCCTTATAAGGCACCTGAGGATTACAGCACTGTGAGGGTGTTTTTGCTGGCAGTCCTGATTTAAATTAAAACGGAAACTGCCCCAGACAGCCCTAATAAATAACCCCACTGTAGAATCAAACCCACAACCTCTGGCTCCATAAGCAGTGAAGTAACCAGTGGGCCACAGCTCTATAGCTGCAAATGCACCCCTGGTTGGCTACAGAAGGACTGCAGGTCACCAAACAGACTGCTGTGGTTACCAGGATAGGGTTAATACACTTGTACCCATGATGCACTGCACATGCAAAGCAGCCGTCTACAGATGATCACAAGATGGGGTATGCACCCCCACAGCACCTAGGCCTGGTAGGGGGTACTGACCGTGTGTGTTACTGGCACAGAGTAGCTACAGGCCGTCACAGTGTGCGGGTCCTGTGCTCACCCTGAGGGTGAGGTGAGGCGCCCAGCACCATGTCCACAGCACCTGCCATAGCTGAGATAGGCTATGCTGCAGGTCCCCATTAGTGCCAGTGTGTGATAGGTAGTCCCTTCGGACACACCTGTGTCCATCTGTATATCCCAGTCACGTTTAGGCCTTGTGGACTATGATGCCCCCGGAATAGTGTATATCCTGTGTGGGTGCCATGGCCACATGATATATGTATCAGGGAGGGGGTGTTTGGACCCATAGGCGGATTGTGTAGTACCACCCACCCTCTGGAGCTCAAGATCTCCCAACAACAGATCCACATTCTACATCCCTGCAATGGTGGCAGTAGAGAGGACCATCAACCTCAATCCGGCTGGGGTACAGACAACCTACAGGGCAGTCCAGTACATATCCATAAGGCAATAGCAGACAGACAGTAGGGCTTGAAAGGCCCAGCTGCCCCCACCATTATCTGACAGTCTCCAGCCACTGCACCCTGCAAGGTGTTCCAGCCATACACATACTAACTGCAGACAGTCTGCTAGCTAGTCCATAGTACATGTTACCAGAGAAAATGTGTGCACCCAAAATTGGGATGTGAGCACACCCAACAAGCAGATATGTTAGTGATTGGGCCCCAGAAAAAGAACCCATATATAACACTGAACAAAAATACTATATAGCACTATGGGGGATCCTAGCCATGCCATGGTCACTGCTCAGTCAGGGTGAGAGTGACCTCCCAGCAGGACATGCTGTGGCCACCCTGTCTGTGCAGGTGGTGGCCGGGCACTATAATGTCCCAGCCAGTGCCCTATGCCCTGTGCAGATGCATCCTGCCCAGGCCGCCCTGTCCGGGCTATACCCACAGTACCTTGCTCCTCATTATGCACATTGGCAGGCCAATACTGGCAACAGTGCTAGCAGTGTGGGCTGAGGAGGGTGTTAGCAGCCACCACAAACTGGATCAGTGGTTCTCAACCCTGTCCTCGGGACCCCACTAGCCAGTCGGGTTTTCAGGCTATCCACAATGAATATGAATGAGATATATATGCATTAGAAATAGCCTGCCAAACTGACTGGCTTGTGGCCCTCCAATGCTGGATTTGGGGACCCCGGCCTTACACCTCTGTCATTTAAGATTGTGAGTGGGCAAGGTATAGATGTCCAAGACATCAAAAAGATTAGATGGAATATGTCACATACCTCCTCGCCTCTCACCACCACCAAAATATTGTCTATTAGACAACGTTTTGGTGGTGGTGAGAAACTAGGCGGGATGTGACACATTCTATCTACCCTTTTGATGTCAAGGACATCTGTACCTTGCCCACTCACAATCGTACTTGACAGAGGTGTACGGCAGGGGTCCCCAAATCCAGCACTGGAGGGCCACAAACCAGTCAGTTTGGCAGGCTATTTCTAATGCATATATATCTCATTCATATTCATTGTGGATAGCCTGAAAACCCGACTGGCTAGTGGGGTCCCGAGGACAGGGTTGAGAACCCCTGAACTGGATAGATAGACACACACTCCCCACATCTATGCCATCATTGTGCAACTATAGAGGTATTTGGCAGCCCAGGCCACCGCACCAGTCCTGGGCACAGTGCAGGCATGACTATGGTACGCAATACTGTAGGAGTCACTCCCCAGGGTCTTAAACACCTGCTACACCCTGCAAGGTGGTGCAACCATACATATGCTAACTGCAGACAGTCTTCTAGCTAGTACATAGTGCATGTTCCTCAAGGAACTGTGTGCACCTAAAACTGGGATGTGCGCACACACACCACACAAATATGTCAGTGATTGGGCCCCAAAAAAAAACGAACCCATAAATATCACTTAACAGAAATGCTGCATAGCACTATGGGGGAAACTAGCCATGCCGTGGTCACTGCACAGTCAGGGTGAGAGCGACTTTCCAGCATGGCATGCTGTGTCCACCCTGTCCATGCAGGTGGTGGTCAGGCACTACAATGTCCCAGCCATTGCCCTATACCTTGTGCAAGTGCATCCTGCCCATGCCACCCTGTCCGGGCCATACCCACAGTACCTTGCTCCTCAATATGCACATTGGCAGGCTAACACTGGAAACAGTGCAAGCAATGTGGGCTCAGTAAGGTGTAGGCAGCCACAACACACTGGATAGACAGACACACACTCCCACACCTATGCCAGCATTGTGCAAATATAGAAGTTTGTGGCAGTCCTGGCCGCCACAACAGTCCTGGGCACAGTGCAGACATTGCTATGGTACTCAATAATGTTAGGGTCACTTCCCAGGGTGGTAAACACTGTCAGACACAGGACCTGTAGCACACTCCACAGACATCAGAAAGGTTGCTATGATGCAGCTCACTCAGCAAATTGTGCTTAACTTAGGAATTGCTATCTGCCAGTAATCATGGCAACCTTTTGATAGATGTGTACCGTATTCCCAGGTGTAGGGTGGCATTGCTAAGGTATGCAAGTGCTAGTATTGGGAGAGGCACACAGGGCCCAAACTCCTGCCTCTCCAGGTGGCTTTGGATAATGCAGCCTGTGGGTGCGGGTGTTTCTGCCCCTGTTGGCCTCTGCTCTAGGTCAGAGGTTCCCAACTCCAGTCCTGGTGGGCCAAACACTGTTCGGGTTTTCCTGCTGTCCCTACTGAATATGCATGAGATACATCTGCATACCATGGGGGCGGCGCAGGGAAATGCAGCACAGGCATCTTTATTAGAGACAGCATGGAACCTGAATGGTGTTGTGCCCTCCAGGACTGCATTTGGGAGACTCTGCTCTAGGTAATGCGCATGTTTATGGTGTCTGTGCTCTGTAAGGTAAAATATAGGCGTTTCAGGCATGTTTATGTTCTTTGCAATAAAGGTTCTGTCTTTACTACCATGGTTTAGTAGTGGATAAAATATGGGGACTGGGTTGGCAGGAGTCACAGCTGGGTCTTGAACCTGTGACCTTCTGAACACACTGGCTGTGTGCACTGCACCATCGTGTTGCTACAGTCATGGTGTATTCCCTGGGGATTTCATGACTGTTCGTCAGACAGGGCCTGTCTTTTGCAGTGCATGGCACCCACCTACACAGGGCTAGGCCATGGTCTGCTGTGGACAGCTGCCACTGCCCCCTCCACCACCAGTACCCCTCTGCCACCATGCTGACATGCCCTTCTGCTGGTGATGCTGGTGGTGTGCCATCTCAGGCCATCCAGTGTGTGTGTAGGCGGCTGCCTATGGTGTGGGTTCTGGGGTAGGGGTGCCTGCATAGCTGTCCACGTGTCCCCCAGCACCGCCGGCCAATGTTCTGTGCCCTTGGGGATACCTGCTGGGTACTATCCCCTGTGACACTGTGGGAAACACACTCGTGCCCATGTTGGGCCCTCATCAGTTGCTGTCTGGCTGCTCTACTGTTTCAGCATTCGTATGGGCCAGCTAGGCATCACCCTAGTCCGCACTGTGGCCCAGCTGCACCACAGCATGTGCCGCCTGCAGCCCTCTGTGTCCCCTTTTCCAGCATCTTTCCAGTTTCCCATTCCGACATGCCCACCCTGCTGTTGTGGGACATGTGCATGCCATAGTAAACCTGTCCAATAGAAAAGGAGAACCCTGATCAGCGTTATTTCACTGTGGGATCATTCACCTTGTATGGGGACAGAGCATAGCCCCTTCCAAAATTGATTTTTTTCTTTTTGGAGCTTTCTCGGTAGTGTTTTTTGATGTTTCCCATTGATATCACTATTTCCCAGCTAGGTTATGTTTTTTTTCCAGTTTGTTCAGGTCATTTTCAATGTTTATCTGCTCTTTTGTTCTGTGCACATGTATCACACTTATCACCTTTTATGGGTTTCCCTGGCTTTGCTGTACATTGCTGACGGAAATGGTTTCTCTTCCCTTTAAATCTACCCTAACGCCAGGGTTTCACTGGCGTTAGTTTTCAGCCCCTAAATCCACAGCGATAGTGTGCAGGGAGCCTCTCCCCTCCCACTCTCCACCCATTGACCCCTTCTCTCCGCCCCTGGGGAGCCTTCCTCCGCCCTTAGGGAGCCTTTACTCCACCTTCAGCGCTTGTTCGCGCCGCTGAGCGCCGCTGAGCACGTTAGCATGCGATAAGGCTTCTTATCGCATGGTAAAGCACCATTATCGTGCGATAAGGTGACTTATCGCGTGCTAACGTGTCAGAGCGCACATTAAGACGGTTTAGTAAACATACCCCTATGTTTACTAAAGGGCGCTAACGTGCACCCGACGATAATGTGCAGGATGCCATAAAAGGAGTGGGCGTTCCGGTCTAAGAATAGCAATCGCGCTTTATCATGTGATAATGTGCGCTGCGCATATTATCGCCCGATAAAAGGAGCAGCGCATGTTAACGCGCAGTAATGTTAAGTAGGCACGCTAACATGCAAACAGAGCAGCAGAGGTATAGCACACTGGTTAATATATTGCCTGCTGATACAGGGGTCATGAGTTCAAGCACTCAGTTGGCTCAGTAAAAAGCCTGTCTGAGGAAAACCCCTTTGCTGCATGGAAGAGCCAGACACATCCCAACAATCTGCACTGCCAGCCAAAAAAGCCTCACCCCAGTGCTGCAACCTAATGCACTTTTTAGGGCGCACCATAAGGCACATCAGAAATCACCAAGGCACGTCACACTGTGCCCCAGAGGGTGACAGGAAAGGCTGGCACCCTTCAAGGCAGCATATAAGGCGCCCCATAAGCTGGCCAAACCGAAGGTGCCGTGAAAGATGCCCAAGGGATGCAAGTGGGATACAGGAGATGGTGCTCAGAGGCACAAAGGTGCCCCAAGGTCACAAGCATGAAATGTATGGCTCAAACACAGATGTAATCATAACACTGCACAGAGCACCAAAGAAAGGCAATGAACAGGTGATGGAAGGAAGTAGATGACAGAGCTCATGGACCAGCCAAATCTGCGTGTAGGCCATGTGGCAGCAGGTAAAGCAGACAAACATATCGGGGGCAGCTGTACTGATGTACAGGGTGTTGGTTATGTACAGTGCAACAATGACAGTGTGTGTCAGAGGATGGGGATATGTATCCACCAGAGGAGGTAGAGGTGGCAGGATAAGTGCAATGACAAAAGGACAGAGGAGAGCAGTGCCATGCAGAACACACACAGGAGAGGCAACCAGGGAGAGCTGCAATTCAGAAATGTGTACCAGTGCAGGATGTGGGGTAGCAGCATGCACAGCAGGGTAGGACGGCATACAGCTGGCAGACACACATAGATGGACAGAAGGATGGTTTACAACTGTGATAAGGGTACAATGTGCTAACAACACAGATCTGCACAAATATGGCTGTCACAGGAATCAAAAGTAGCTGTGCAGCACAGGCAAAAAATGAAACAGAACAGAGAGGAATCAAACCTATGACCATCAGCACAAGTATCAGTGCACAACCCAGTAGGCCACACCACCAACCCAGTAGGCCACACCACCAATGTCAGCTTGTTAGCAAAGGCTGCATACAAGAATACTGCAAGGCATCACACAAGAAGCCTGCTGGCTGCCATGATAGGCAAACCTCCAACAATAACCATGATCAAATGGACATGCAGATCTGGTGTGTACAGATCTGATCACAGTCTGTAGTTGGAACCACACCCAAATATACCTATATGCACACACACAATCAAATGTTATGCAGTGGAGACAGCATGCAAAAGAGGAAAGAACCTAAACCCAAAGGGCGGCAGGGGATGCTATGTGGAGCATGGGAAAATATGGAACACAACAATATGGAATTGAACCTGCAAACAGGTGTGCCACAGATGAGCTGAACTGCAGCAATGCCAATCCCCCAAGCGGACTGCCATGTAAACCCCATAAAGTAAGAGACATATGTAACAGCCAATATGTCATGGATAGGCAGAACAGAGGGCACACTTTGGTGTACAGTGAAGAGATGGAAGTGTGTGTGCATAGGTGATGAAGCTGCAGATTCTTAATGGTTATGTTAGCCCAACAGAAACATTTTTAAAAAAATCCACAAGGGGATCAAACCCACGGTATTATAACACATGTCTGTAACCACTATCCCAAACAACCACTATGAACACAATGCCAAAATAGTACCTCAAAGGGAATGTGTGTATGGGAACCTGCAACACGCAATGATGTGGCAAACGCCTGGCAGATAGACAGGTGGCACCATACAAGGATGTGAGCACAGGTGGGCCATGGCTATGAACAGTAGATCATTAAATTCAAGTGTCAGTGTGATCAAGCAGCATCCGAGACATATGTATGTAAAACACATATCTTTATTTTGGTTATTCATCACAGATAGTGTAGATACTGCCATCATAATACCAAGGTGAGTGGATCCTGGGTGAAAGACCAAAGAAACATTTAGCAGGGCAGCAACCCACATCCTAAGTAAAGGTCACTGGCATCTCTACAAATGAGGGCAGGAGAGATAATGTGCATCAGGTGCATGGTGGGCAGTATGCATTTGGCCCCCACAAACCACATGCTGCTGCACGCCTCAAATGTGTTACCTACATATGAGTGCATGTAGACAGTAGGCGGTGCATGATGAGGGCCCAACACACAGCAATCATGATCTGTACCTGAAAACATATCTATCTAGCAACACAGGAGACACACAAATGAAAACAGCATATGTTGTTAAAATGTTGAAAGTTTAAAAGCACATGTGGAAATTGATGTTACAGCTGCCACATAATGCCTCATGTAGGAATCAAAGCTGCAACAACGTAACCATAAACTATGGTCAAATGCACAATGAGGATATGCCAACAGGTAGCAGAGGCACATGAACACAGAAACCAATACAAAAAAACAACCTGCAGAAACATGCAGAGATAACATTATGCAGAAGGTCCCCTGCACTGGTTGGTGTGGATACAGTGTCTGTACACATATATCATGGCACATGGAATGCACAATTGAAGGAAGACAATGGGCACTCACACTGCGACACTCCAAATGTAATGGGGCAATGTGAGTGTTGTCACCTCAGGGGATAAATAGGAGTGTGCAGCCATGCAATGCAAGGTTTGTAAATCCATGCTGAGCATCACGTCTGTACAGTAAACAAACACAAGAACCATTACATAGAGAAGGAAAGTAAGGGCAAACATTTTACAGTAAACCACACAAAAGCCTTATTACTACATGCTGTGTTTCCCCAACATAGTTAGCCATATGCACATGCACCGTGTATGTCTCAACATGATACAGTGATGCCACACATGCACAAAAACACCCTTGGTGAGTGAAAACATCAATCTAAGCTGTTGGTGTGCAGTAAAGCGTTGTCATGGCAAAAACTGTATCATGTCCAGGTGGAGAGTAGGTGGACATAGACAACATGACCTCTCCACTGCACCCCCATGCCACACGCATGGCTGTATGCTTGTGTTGAACCAAACAGATGAGCATATTCTGTGTTCCATGTCACGCACATGGCCAAAACACAACAACACAACATTTGAGGAATGTACAACATACACCGACAATGTCAGTCCCTTCTGCACACGTGTGGACCAGTACACAGTGTCCAAAGTGCAAAGTGTGTCTGCAATCCAACAAGTCAGGTGAAGAGTGTCCTTGAAACCTCGGCATGCATAGTCAAGTGTCACATCCCAATATGCCACAGTACTGGAAAGGTCATGTGTGTCTCCTGCGATGAACATGACACCCAGCCAGAGCACGGCAGCAACAGTGTGTTGGACAGGTCTGTCATGGCCAAAGTACCACTCCAACAATGATACTGTCCATCCTAGGCATGTGTCCCACTTGCAGAGGTTAAACATCCTATGGCACCATTTTCCCAGGGATAGTTCCATGGTGGTGTGTCCCCCAACAGGGGGATGATGGCGATGCCAAATGCACTCCAGTAGATATGTCCGGTTTGTTCTTTGCCCTGTGTCAGAAGAGGAGAAATAATGTATTGGTATGCTGATTGCAACATCAGCACAAATTGCAGAGAGTCAAACATGAATATGCACATAATAAAATGACACACAGGCAAACATAACATGATCACAACACAGAACACACTGCATGTTGGTCAAATTTGGAATTGGAACTGCAGACGCGGCTGTCACATGGATATGTTCATGTCCATGCCAATGTTATACAAGCGTATCACAGCTCCACCCCATGTGCATCAGCGTTTGTGAACAGAGAGGCAACATGAAATATCTCTGAAACAAACCATAAATCATTAACATGTAAAGCCTGATGTCATTCTCCCCCCCAAAAAGGTGAAACCTCCCGTTTGCGTGCAGCAAGTGTATGTCTTGGATCCCCTGAGTCACTCAAAGGCCACAACACGTCACAGTGAAGGGAGACGATGCCATCAAAATGTGTAGAATCACCATGTCACCATGTCAAGCCTCTGTTGATGCTTGTCCACATTATGGCGATATCTGTGATAAAAAAAATGCTGTTCAACAGTCGTATGTCACAAAACAAGACACAGTTCTGCTCAGCACCCAACACATGTCCACAATGTTGAAACGGTAAACACCAGTAAGGTAGAGATAGGACAGTCACCACCGCCCCCCAGGTGTGCAGACCCCTCACACCACATGTTAATATAAAATGCCTGCACACTGTATAATCACACAGCCAACCCAAAGAAACACACCCACACAGTATGCTAAAGTGAGCGTGTCAGCAGTAGCATACGGCTGCTATGTCCACAGTTGGAGATTGGTGGACCTAAAGGCCCTGTGAAATACAATGATATACTGGTGTTGGCTGATGGTACAATGTCTGGGAAGGGTGTACGTGTAGCCCACCACCAAAACACCTTTGGACGTGTCACAGAGACAGTGTTGCAGAAGACAAACTGGACATGAAAACATGGGGACAGCAAGATAGAAGTTATGGTGGTGCAGGGAAAAGAGGTGAACAACAACATATGTACAATAGGACACATCACTGAGGACATATGTTTCCCCTGACTGTCGTCACAGACAATGTAGCTGTAGGACCACCTATCCCAGACCACTGCATGTTGGATGACCTACAGTCACCTGCCAATGCACCACAGCACCAGGAGCTGCAACAGGTATGTCCTGTGGATTGGGAAACACAAGGGAAACATACATATGTCATTTTCTAGCTGTGCAACACACACTGCACCTTCCTGTCCTCAGCTTGCAGACCCCCCAAGATCCTTTACAGACTGACTTTTCACCTTCACACTGTACAGATCTCTGTCAAGTGAGAGTTATCTCTGAAGTGTGTTTGCCAAACTACCAGGGTCCGTGCTCTGTCTGTCCCCTCTGTCGCGCCCACTGCTGGCTAGGCGGTTTCCTATAGGCAGTGGATGTACCTCCTATTGTCCCTTGGTATTATGGGTTCCCAGAGCCAAGGGCTTCTGGGGATTGTAGTTGTGAAAAAAATGAGTAGCCGAGGGTTGAAGGCAAATACAGGAAAAATTTATTCTTTTCTTCTTTTGTCCTTTCAAACATACAGCAACAAAAGTAGGATACTTCTCCAAATAAAGAAAAAGGAACTTTCACAATAACACCGATAGCAACTGCTTCACTCAGCTTGTTATACCAGTAGTATATCTTTTTCCAGAGTTCCAGAATACAGCTTAAGGGTTCCTTGCTCAGTTCAGCCCAATTAACTGCTCTTCTAAACTGAGCACTATGCAAAGCACAACCCACTTTACTTCTGGCTGTTTATACGTTTATGTAAGGACTTCTTAAGCATTCAAATCAGCAGTTCTGAACATTCTCTGCCAGCTTTAAAATGTTAGCACTTCATTCCAAACATTTCTAGCAGAACAGGCAAGTACAACGCTTCTGGGTTTTCTCAGTTTTAAACCTTACAGCTTCTTCACCTTTGCTTTACACACAAAGAACAGTCCATTTGAGAGTCGGCAGAACTATTATCAGAATCATAGTTATCTACCTGCATGCTCTTATACTCGGGGTCAGTTAGCATCTGGCTGGAATCAGCTTCTGGGATTTCAGGCTTTATTTCTGTATTTATTTAGCTGTATTTATATCCCGCTTTTCGCCGGGTCAAAGCGGTGTTACATAGAAGGGTGGGGGTATTAAGTTGGTAGGGTAGGGCCATCACCAGGGAGGCAACATTTATGATTTTGACATGGTACAGACTTTGGACATGGGACAGACATTGGACATGGGCAGGTTACTGTGGTTTGAATCAGAGGTTCTTGGTGGACGAGATCAGAGGTTAGTTCGCTTTTTGGTGGGGGTCGTGTTGAGGTATTCCTGGAACAGGATTGTTTTCAGCTGTTTCCTGAAAGATGGTAGATCGGTGTTGTTTCTGAGATAACTCGGTAAAGAGTTCCATAGGGATGGAGCATAAAGTTCAAAGGCTCGGTTGCAGGTCCGTTGCAAGCATTTAGTTCTTTTGTGGGGCATGGTGAGGGAATTGCTGGAGGTTTGTCTGGTAGTTCTCCCGTGGGCTGGGCGAGACAGTAGGGTGTGAAGCTGGGAGTTCTGTGCTTGATGGATGGCTTTGTGGGTAAGTAGGATGGCTTTGTATTTAGACCTTGCTTCGAAGGGAAGTATATGTAGGTCTTTCAGAATTGGGGTGATGTGGTCAGTTTTCTTTGCAGTCTGGATGATTCTTGCCGTGGTGTTTAGTGCTGTTCGGAGGGGGTTTGTCTGTGTGGCTGGAAGGCCGTGGTAGATTATGTTGCAGTAGTCCAGATGTGGGATCGTCATGGCTTGCATTACAGTTCGGAAGTGTTGATGGTCAAGCAGGGGTCTAAGACGTTGTACCATTCTTGCTTTGTGGAATATAATTCCGGAGGTTTTGGTGATTTGCTACTTTAAGGTGAGGGCTTGGTCAATAATTATGCCCAGGTATCGTATTTGTGGTTGTATTTGAATGTTTGTGGGTCCTATAGTGAGGTGTGTAGGCGGGGTGAAATCTGGGTCTCTGGTGACTATGAGGGCTTCTGTTTTCTTCATGTTGATGGATAGGTTGTTTGCTCGTAACCAGTCGGACACCTCGGTGAAGCATGTTGATAGATGGGAGTTTGTTGGATTCGTGGTTGTAATGGGGGCGTACAGCATGATATCATCAGTATATATGTGGAAGCTGATGTTCTGGGTGCGTATGACTGAGCAGAGTGGTTGAAGGTAGATGTTGAAGAGCATGGCTGATAGTGTAGATCGTTGTGGCACCCCTTGGTGTTGCTGGAATGGGGGAGATGTCACGGTGCTGGTACGGATATGTTGTTTCCTGTTAGTAAGGTAGAACTGGAACCATTTTAGTACGGTGTCTTTGATCCCAATTGTGCGTAGTCTGTGTATGAGGATGTTATGTGAGATGGTGTCAAAAGCTGCAGATATATCGAGGAAGATCATAGCGTATCCAGAGTGTTTTTCTTGTGTTCCCAGGAGAAGAGTGTTCATCAGTGTGGTCACGAGGGTCTCAACCCCATGCAGAGGGCAGAAGCCATGTTGTTGCGGATCCAGTATGTTGTTGGTATCTAGGTGTTCCTGTAGTTGCTGTTGGACGATCTTCTCTATTATCTTAGTAGTGAAAGGTAAACTTGCCATGGGTCTGTAAGATGCTGGATCAAGGGGATCCAGGTTTTGTTTTTTTAAGGATGGTCGGATGATTGAAGTTTTGAGGGTGTCTGGCATGTGTCCTTGGGAGAAGGATTCATTGATGATATGGGCTAGTGGTGTGCTCAGTTCATTTTTGGATTTCTTTATCCAGTCTGTGGGGCATGGGTCTAGCGGGGAGGTGGTGGTGTTGAGGCAGGAGATGGTGGTTGCTGTTTCTTCTGGTGAGGTTTCTTTTAAATGTGGTCCATTCGTTGAGTAGGTTAGGGTGGAGGTCTGTTATGGTGGCCTCTGCATTTATCTGTGAGTTCTGCGGTCATTGTAGTTGTTTGTATTGACGGGCTAATAGTTCTGGAGGGATTTTTGGAAGTTGGTCAGAGTTCTGGGGTGTCTTTGTTAGTTTTTTGACAATCTGAAATAACTTTAAAACCTTCTCCCAATGAGACCTCTTTCTATGCTGAGGAATATTTGAAGGGCTGAGGGGATTCTTATCCTTCAATAAACTATGCAAGGTTTCAAATGGGCTCACCTTACTTCTAGTAACAGAGCTCTTTACAGACCTTCCTCGAGGTGAAACTCTTCCCCCAGGTTCTGGCAGGACCACACCCGTGCTCTGCTCAAAGACAGCTCTTTCCTTAGGATAAACTCTCCTGTCCTCAGGGCCTGCTGTAATGCTCCTACAACATGGGCTTCCTTCAGAGCTGTAGTTTCCTGTGTGCCGGCTGCAACAAGAACCTTTCCTGAGGTTGCTTCTAGAACACCTCCCTCTTTCAGCTTCCTTGCAAGAATCTTCCCCTTCTCCTCCTGGTTCCTCGGTTGTTCCTTCTCTTCCAGGTCCCCCGGTTGTCTCCTCTCTTCCTGTTTCCTCAGGCTTAAATGACTGGGGCTGCCCTATGACTACAAACTCCGCCCCCGGGTGTTCCCCATTACCTACCCTGGTTGCCTTGGAGCTAGGGCGTGACTTGCACTCAGCAACTCTATGTGTGTGTTTTTTTTCCTTGGCTGGAGTTTCAAAGTCAAAACTCCCTGAACTATTCTTCTGCTTTGGGGTAAATGTCTGTTTTCTATCCATTTCCCTGGGCTCCCCTACAGTCTCGCCACCACATATCCCCCCCCCTTAAGATATTACGGGCTGGCGTACTAACTCTCGCACAGCCCGTAATTCGTGAAAGGGCATCTGCATTGGTATGTAATTTCCCTGCTCGGTGCTCTATATGGAAATTAAAAGCCTATAGGGCCATATACCAGCGGGTAAGGCGTGGGTTGTGGTCTTTCATCCGGTTCAGCCACTTCAATGGCGCATGGTCTGTGACCAGAAGGAACCTACAACCTCTCAAATAATATCTGAGTGCCTCCACTGCCCACCTGATGGCCAGACACTCCCTCTCTTCTGTAGAATACTTTTGTTCGGCTGGTGCTAGCTTTCGGCTTAAAAACATGATGGGATGTTCCCCACCCTCCTGTTTTTGTGACAATACAGCGCCTAAACCAATTTCTGACGCATCTGTCTGTAGAATAAATGGTCGGTTAAAGTCTAAGCCGCGCAACACCGGCGCACAGCAGAGTCTGTCCTTTAAGAGCGTAAAGGCATACTCTGCTGCCGCCGACCACTTTAGCTGGTTCGGCGCATTTTTTTTAAGCATTTCTGTGAGGGCAGCACTTTCCGTTGCGAAATGCGGAATAAAGCGATGGTAGTAGCCGATCAATCCCAGAAAGCTGTGTAACTGTTTCTTAGTTAAGGGCTTTGGAAATGCTTTCACACTCTCAACCTTATCCATCAAAGGTTTAACTATGCCATGCCCTACCAAATGCCCCAAATACTTCACTTCCTTCCCCCCAAACATACATTTTTCAGGATTCAAGGTGATACCTGCATGTCGCATCGCCCTTAAAACTGCCTCAATGTGGTCCAAGTGTTGAGCCCAACTAGAGCTATGGATCACCACGTCATCCATGTATGCAGTTGCATACTGTTGGTGAGGGCGTAAGACCAGATTAACCAACCTTTGGCACGTCGCAGCTGCCCCGTGCAAGCCAAAGGGCATTCTGCGGAATTGAAACAGGCCTATGGGGTGCTAAATGCGGTCTTTGGGCGAGATTCTCGGGTGAAGGGAATCTGCCAATACCCCTTGGTCATATCTAGCGTGGTGAGGTATGTGGCCTGGCCTAAACGATCGAGAAGTTCCTCGATTCTGGGCATCGGGTAGGTGTCAAATCGTGAAATGGCATTGACCTTCCGAAAATCAATGCAAAACTGCATGGTTCCGTCGGGTTTCGGGACTAATACTATGGGGTTATTCCAGGGACTTCTAGACTCCTCTATAATCCCCATTCTGAGCATTTCCTGCACTTGACTCACTATTTCCCGCTATTTTGCCTCGGGTAACCTGTAAGGTCTCTGCTGCACTATTTCTCCCTGCGGGGTAACTACTTCGTGGGCCACAAGCCTGGTTTCACCTGGTACAGGTGTTAAAACATCAGGAAACCTTCTTAACAGCTTTAGCAACGCCTGATGTTGGGGCCATGAAAGTTCCTCCCCTATTCTGGGAACCAGCTCTGCCTTACAATCTGCCAGTTGTGGACCCACATCCACATCTGCCTTCTCCTCACAACTTGCCGTTAAACCCTTTATCTCATCCCGGCCGGTGGAGCCAAATCCTCCCGACCCTCGTACAGTAGTAGTCAATTCAATTAACTCCTCCAGGGGTGGAAACCCTACCCTTTCACATATGAGTTGGGCTATTCTGTCTCCTATATTCACCCTGAAGTCTTCCTGAGCAAAGTTGAACAATAGCACTTTAACTGCCCCTCGATAATCAGGATCTATGACCCCCGCACCCACATCTATAAAATTTTTCACCGCCAGACCCAAGCGAGAAGCAATATGCCCATAACAGCCTGGTGGTATCTCTAACTGGATGCCCGTCTCGACCAAGGCTCTTCCTTGTCGAGGAATGACAATGTCCTCTGCGCTATACAAATCAAAGCCAGCGGCCTGTTCTGAGGCACGCTTTGGGACCTTGGCATTCGGGGTGGTGCGGCAAAATTTAAGGACAAATCTTGGCTTATTGTCTTTTTCCTGCCTTTGGGGTATTTTCCTATGTTCCTGCTTCAGCGCAGTCCCAAACAAAGGACCAGGCACTGACCTTGCCTTAGCACCGGCTTTATGGGAGGAGGTTACCTGCTTCTTCCTATTCTTATCCCCTATGGACACTCTCTCATCCTTCGGGATGGGTAAACCTCCTACTAGCTTAGGTGGAGAGTCCCTCTCTAACTCTAAGGGTTCCGGTTGTGCCAGGGTGGATGTCAAACCTGCCTTGTGTTGTAAGCCCTCAGCCAGCCCTCGCCTAAATTGAGGCCAATCTCTCCCCAAGACTAAGGCGTGTGGGAGCCTAGGGACAACTGCTACAGATATGTTCCGCTTTAATCCCAAACCTTTCACCCTTACAGTGTATACTGGGTAAGATGATGCTGCACCATGGACGCACCTTATCTTTATACTGCCCTCAGATGGTTCTGGGAGCTGGCTACCCTGGGATTGTATTTCTTTCCAGAGCCTTTGCGAGATCATGGATTGATCTGCCCCGGAATCCAGCAAGGCGTCTACAGGGATACCCTCTACTTCTACAGCCAACAAAAATCCCTCCCCACTCTCCTTGGACTGGGCGGTTATTAGGGCTGTCCTTGCTTTACAATCTTTCTTCAGGTGCCCTTCCTCTCCACATGAAAAACATTTTCTTTGGGCATAACCAGGTTTTCCCATGTGCATACCCTTTGCCATTTCTCCCCACATTGACCTTCCCCTCCTTTCTGAAACCCCTAAGTCTGCCTGGTTTGAAACACCAACCTTCACTTGGCTTACCAATCTGGCCTCTAGGAAGCGTTCCGCCAGTGAGGTAGCCTCATTGGTGTTGTGGCAGTTCTGAAGGATCAGAAAGGACTGCAGGTCTTTTGGAACAGCCTCCATAAACTGTTCTAATACAATGCAGTCTAACAGGGAATCTATTGTTTTACTCTCGGGTGTTAGCCACTTACATGCCAACCCTTTAATCCACTGGCATAAAGCTTGCGGTGTTTCTCCTTGTTTTAACTTGCAACTCCTCAAGAGGCGGCGATAGACCATAAGGGTTAGGCCCATATGGTCTCTTATTGCCTTCTTGAGGTCCCCTTAACTGGAGGCTAGGGCAGCAGGCATGGCCCTGTAAGCCGCTAGCACTTCCCCTGTAAGGGAGGCTGCCAGGCATAATGCCCACTGATCTTTCGGCCATCCACTTAGGAGAGCTACCCTCTCGAACGCTTCCAGGTAATCATCGATATCATCCTCCTTGGTCAACTGACCAAAGGAAAATGTCCCATTACCCGGTAAACTCAGTCCTTGTAAGGCTCCCAAAGAACCTGACGCTGTTCTTATGGATTCCGCTGTTTGCTTCTGTGCTCCCAACCATGCGCCCATCATCTCAAGGAGCGGCTTCTGTTGAGCTTGCAGCATGGCAGCTGTATGTTCCTGGGTCCTGGCAGACATCTCCTGCTGCTTTTGGAACTGTTCCGCCATCCATCTCAGAAGTTCGCCACGCTCCATCTCTAGTTGATGCTGAAACAACAGAAAAGAGAAAAAACACACAAGTGCGGCTCCAAGTACAAGCCCTCTTTCTCTCGAACCCCTTTGAGCACTGCTGTAGCCCCTTGCACCAGTATCTGCTTTAACCCCTCCTATACACGGGTTACCTGATGCAGGTGAAGCCTCGAGTTTGTCAGCAAACAGGTCCCGGCTGGGAAATCAGCTCCGATTCCGTCCTTCTGCTGCCACTCCGGTCTTTACTCCTCAGCAGGTACTCTCTGTCATCAGAGGCTTCCACCAGAAGTTTTCTCCTTCTTTACGGTAGTAAATATCCCTTCTAATGCGTGGGTAAAGGCCAAACGAAGGATCCTGCCAACTACGCCACCTGTCGCTCCCACTGCTGGCTAGGCGGTTGCCTATAGGCACTGGACGTACCTCCTATTGTCCCTTGGTATTATGGGTTCCCAGAGCCAAGGGCTTCTGGGGATTGTAGTTGTGAAAAAAATGAGTAGCCGAGGGTTGAAGGCAAATACAGGAAAAATTTATTCTTTTCTTCTTTTGTCCTTTCAAACATACAGCAACAAAAGTAGGATACTTCTCCAAATAAAGAAAAAGGAACTTTCACAGTAACACCGATAGCAACTGCTTAACTCAGCTTGTTATACCAGTAGTATATCTTTTTCCAGAGTTCAAGAATACAGCTTAAGGGTTCCTTGCTCAGTTCAGCCCAATTAACTGCTCTTCCAAACTGAGCACTATGCAAAGCACAACCCACTTTACTTCTGGCTGTTTATACGTTTATGTAAGGACTTCTTAAGCATTCAAATCAGCAGTTCTGAACATTCTCTGCCAGCTTTAAAATGTTAGCACTTCATTCCAAACATTTCTAGCAGAACAGGCAAGTACAAAGCTTCTGGGTTTTCTCAGTTTTAAACCTTACAGCTTCTTCACCTTTGCTTTACACACAAAGAACAGTCCATTTGAGAGTCGGCAGAACTATTATCAGAATCATAGTTATCTACCTGCATGCTCTCATACTCAGGGTCAGTTAGCATCTGGCTGGAATCAGCTTCTGGGATTTCAGGTTTATTTCTTCTAATAACTTTAAAACCTTCTCCCAATGAGACCTCTTTCTATGCTGAGGAATATTTGAAGGGCTGAGGGGATTCTTATCCTTCAATAAACTATGCAAGGTTTCAAATGGGCTCACCTTACTTCTAGTAACAGAGCTCTTTACAGACCTTCCTCGAGGTGAAACTCTTCCCCCAGGTTCTGCCAGGACCACGCCCGTGCTCTGCTCACAGACAGCACTTTCCTCAGGATAAACTCTCCTGTCCTCAGGGCCTGCTGTAATGCTCCTACAACATGGGCTTCCTTCAGAGCTGTAGTTTCCTGTGTGCCGGCTTCAACAAGAACCTTTCCTGAGGTTGCTTCTTGAACACCTCCCTCTTTCAGCTTCCTTGCAAGAATCTCCCCTTCTCCTCCTGGTTCCTCGGTTGTTCCTTCTCTTCCAGGTCCCCCGGTTGTCTCCTCTCTTCCTGTTTCCTCAGGCTTAAATGACTGGGGCTGCCCTATGGCTTCAAACTCCGCCCCCGGGTGTTCCCCATTATCTACCCTGGTTGCCTTGGAGCTAGGGCATGGCTTGCACTCAGCAACTCTATGTGTGTGTTTTTTTTCCTTGGCTGGAGTTTCAAAGTCAAAACTCCCTGAACTATTCTTATGCTTTGGGGTAAATGTCTGTTTTCTATCCATTTCCCTGGGCTCCCCTACAGTCTGTCCACCACACCTCCCACACCTCTGTGTTGCCATTCAAAATTGTGAACAGAAGTGTTTGCTCACTACCGTGTCCCTGCATCACTCCAATGCTGCAATAATATCCTGTGTCCCCCATAACTCTCCCAATGCCCCTCACTGTGTGTTCTGGTGTCTCAATGTCATCTGCTACCCCGATGTCAATTCCTGTATCACATGGAACTATGCAGTGGCACCTCCCTTATCCTCTGTCCATACACATTTCCTTGGTGTGTATATCTCATACCTTGACTTACATTAACAGCTGTGTGATGATGATTTGCAAATATATATCTCAACCGCTGAGTTTTGTCTGCTAAACCACACCCCGATGTGTGTATGTGACTGGACCATGATGGCTGCATGTCACCCTACTGTGTGAAATTGATAATGGCAAAGCATGGATAGCCTATACGTCCACCTACCCCCCCCCCCCCCATCAGAGTTTCTATGTGTGTGTGGACATAACTCTCCCTCTCTAGGGTCCGCAATGTAGTTGTTGTCTTGGACCGCACTCTCCTCCTCTACATACCTACCCAGCTTGTATGTGAGTGCTGTGTTATATGTCTAGATGTCATCAGCTAGATTTGCCCTCTTCCCCCTGAAAACACCACTGAAACCCAATTCCACCCCCATATTTAGCCCTCAGCTTGCCTACTGTAACCTACACCTTGCTGATCTGGCCTGAATAATCTCTGTCAGCATGTAAATATGCAACACTGCACTGCATGGCTATTCTACATCTCACAAAATGAGGACAATAATACTCCACCTGACTGGACTCCTCACAGGTTCCCTATCCTTAACTGCATCCATGTGAGGGCTACGTGATGACCTTTACATTCAGGCACACTGTGGTGTTGCAGTAATTTCCATTAAGGATACCACATACCAGTAATCCAAATACTACTGATGATGTATATATTGCTACGTAACACATGTAGCGCCATACAAAAACGACTAAAACACAGACCCTGCACATCACAGCATACCAACCTCACAATCAGCTCAAAACACTCAATGAAAAACACACACATCTAGACAACTGGCCCCATCAATAGCCTACTCTCCCACTGTTAACGCCATACCACATGCCTTCCACCTTGCTGCACCAAAAGTATAAAAACTAACTACGTGTGGTTGCACATTAGCCCCATCACATGCAGCCACAAACCAGGTATGTCAGCCCAACACCTTTCCCAAGCCTAAAACGCCACACACACATAATTCACTTCCACCTGCTGTTGTGCCCTGCCCACATCTAATGTGTATTAGGCATGAGTAGATTTGAAGCTGGTATGTCTAGCCAGTCTCAGTTACATGTCAGTGCAGTGCTGCATCTTACTGATATCGTAATACTAATGCAAACTGTTATTAGCAGTACACACATATTCAAACAAATGTAGGTGTGAACATATGCAGTAGTTACATGAGAAGAGCTCCGCAATCAGCTACCGCCTGACTGCTGTGCCCTCACGTGTGTCACCACGGGCACGTGCAGGGGGGCACATAGGGTCATCCTCCAGATCCTCATTAATATCGACAGGCATATGGTGCCTGAGAGCAATGTTGTGCAGGATGCAACAGGTTATAATGATCTCTGCCACAGTCTGTGGTTTGTATTGTAAGGCCCTGCCTGTCCTATCCAGACACCTGAAGCGACTCTTTAATACGCCAAAGGTGTGCTCTATGACGGAGCGGCTGGTGGCATGGGCCTCATTGTACCTCCTCTCTGCACATGTCCGCGGTTGATGCACAGGGGTCAGCAACCAGAGGCGACACCTATATCCTGCATCACTTGCAAAACAGAAATGTGCGACGTTAAAGCAGGAGCTCATGTCCACCCAAATGGACACAGGTATATATGTGCAACACAAATGCATAACACGACCAGACATAAACATATGACATCACATGATGGGACATCACAACTATGCATCAGGGTGTGAAGGTCAGACACACACGAAAAGGGGTAGGTGTACGGATTGGAAACAACATAATCTTTAACCACGACACAAATGCTAGCATCCATTCAACTATCAGCACAAAGCTCCATAGCAAGGTGGAGTTGGAGGGCACCACCCCCCCACCTTATATCACACACAGACAGATGACATACCCACACAACGAGGGATATACCTCCAAGACATACATTTGCACATACGGTTAGTCACATGAACAGCATGTGCACGTCAGAAATGAGAAATACACACCCAGCAATAGACAGTCCTCATACTGTCCTGCCTCAAATTGTGTGAAAAGTGCCGAGTGATGCAGGATATAGGAGTCATGGGTGGACCCTGCAAATCTGGGGACCACATTCAGAATATGCATATTTGCATCACATACAACCTGAACATTCAGGGAATGATAGTGTTTGCGGTTGAGGAACACTACCTCCCTGTCTCTAGGCGGGACCAGGGCAACATGTGTGCAATCAATAGCTCCCATCACGTGTGGTAACCTGGCAAACACCTCAAAGGCCTGGTTCAGGGTCCACCACTGTTGCCTAGTGTGGGGAATGGCAATGTAATTCCCCACCCAGTTGACCATGGCACGCAGTACTTGATGGAGACAGCGTGAGATGGTGGGGGGGCTCATGCCACCCACTTTGGCCACAGATGACTGGAAACAGCCAGAGGCAAAGAAATGTAGGGCACCAAGGAGCTTGACCAAACCCGGTATGGCATTTGACCGATCAGTCAAGGGCTCGAGGTCAGGTCTTAGATCCTTATAGAGATCCCTAATAGCCCCCATGCTCAGGCGGTGGAGGGAGATGACCTGGTCCTCATGCATGCCTTGGAGCTGGGCCTGTAGAGGCAAGGCTGGCGAGCCTGCACCTCAACACGCCTCCTGCGCCGTGCTGGCACAGCCTCTGCCTGGTCTTCCCCCACAGCTGCAGGTCTGTTTTGCAGCGGGACTACACCCATGCCCTGAGCCTCAGCCCCATAGACAATATCTCCCCCATCAGGCAACCGCAGCCATGCTCACTTCCCTCTGCAACCTCAGCAACCACGAAGGCCGCCATAGACTCAACCTGTCCAACCTCTCTACAACACTCAAACACAGTCACCTCAATAAATCAAGCCACACACCATTCACACCACACACACACACACACACACACAGCCAGCCACACAATCCAAACAACACTCACAAACACAGCCACTACACACAATACACCTTCCTTTGACTCTCCACAAGCTTCACTAACACGGCACGGCCTCTCTCACTCTCCTACACAAAACCCTCAATGTGAACCAGGTGTGCAGGTGTATTTAAAGGGTATACTTACGTTGTGCGCATTGTGCATGCACCATCGCATGAGCGTGGTAGTTGCACGCATTGCGTATGCGCTGGCGCATGAGCGCAGCAGTTGCGCATGCGCCGGCACATGAGCGTGGCAGTTGTGCACGTTGCGCATGCGCCGTCACATGAGCATGGCAGTTGTGAGGCGCATGCACATGCATGCACATGCGCAACATGCGCAACTGCTGCGCTCATGCAACGGCACATGTGCAACGTGCACACCAGCTGCACACGCATGCGCAACGCTCGTTATGTACAAAAAACCCTATAAATACACCTGCACACCTGGGTCACGTTGAGGGGTTTGTGTAGGAGAGAGAGAGAGAGAAGGCGTGTGGTGTTAGCGAGGTTGAGATAGTGTCAGGAGAAGGTGTGAGGCATAGGAGGCTGTGTTTGTGAGTAGTGGTGGTGGAGAGAGTGAGAGGCAGGTGGAGAGGTTTTGGAGAGTGCAGAGGCAGGTGGAGAGGTGTGTGGCCAAGCAGAGAAGGGAGAGAGGAGGGGAGGCGAGGAGCAGATGAGAGAGACAGGAGAGGTGAGTAGCAGACAGCAGGGAGAGGAGGGGGCGGGAAGCAGGTGTGAGGTTGAGCTCAGGGGGTTAGGAGCAGGAATGAGTGATAGGGAGGGAGAGAAGAGCGTAGGGTGATGGAGCAGCAGCACATGGCAGGAGTGGAGGAGAGGCGGCCACCTACTCAGCAGGACACAGAGCCGGCAGGGAGTGGTGGCATCAAGCACGTCGGGTGGGTCACTGCCCACACAGGGGCCCTCAACTGCCAAGAGAAGGCAGATACCAGTGACAGCTGCAGAACGGAGGAGGGCTGTGTGGTTCAGCCCTCAAGAAAACCAGTTCCTGCTGGCCAGTGTTCTGGAGAACTATGAGGTTCTCTATGGGCGGCTCAGCAGCACCACTTCAGTGGCCACACGCACAGAAGTGTGGGAGGAGGTGCAGGTGGCCGTGGCAGAGGCAGGGGGGCCACCCATGGACCTTGACAGCCTCAGGAAGCGCTTTAGTGACATAAAACGTGATGTGCGAGCACACATGGTTGCTGAAAGGCAACATGCCATGGGCACCAGTGGGGGTGGCCCCTTCACACCAACCCTCACACCCCTGGAGCAGGAGCTTGCCGACCGGCTTGGGCCCATATACCTGCGGGGACTGCCAGAGGCCCTGGACACCGCCCATCCCCAGGCAGGTATGGAACGTACACATTGATGCTCCTAACCCATCCCTGCAATGCCCTTTGTCTATGCATTAGCCATCTGCTTGCAACCTCTCAAACCTGTTTTTGAAGCTCAACCGTTTGCCTATGCCTGTGGCACATGGGTGCGCTGTACTCCATCACACCCCTTTTAATTCTCATGTTTCTGTTCTCCTCTCACCTGTGTTCCTAACACCATCCCTTTGTCTATCTGCTCTACACATGTCTCCTCACTCCTGCTACAAACCTCCTCCCACACCTGTTGCTGCTATGTCTGTTAAGATTATAAGGCCCGCTGAACAGGGAATGTCTGTTTGTCATACTACATTCACAGTGATGCGTGTGCTTGGCAGTGCCCTATAGTTGCTTAATAGTAGTAGTTTGAGGTGTAGTAGTACCTAAGAGGAACACATACAGGGCACCTCCAACCACACATTGATCGTGGGGTGGATGTAGTACACAGGTGTACATAGGTGGACTGTGCAAACCTATCTGTGCTGTGTATGCTTTTCCATAACCCAGGTGACTACACTATCATGGAGGCACCTGAAGAGGAGGATGTGGCAGGGCCTCAGGGTGGGGAGGGGCCAGAGGCCGCAGTCTCTGGGGACACGACAAGTGAAGGTGAAGAAACACCGGCAAACTATGAGGTGCCTGAGGCACAGGACATGATGACAGATGATAGTGCCACATTGGGGGACGCTGGCAGCACAGCACAGGCTGGAGCGGGCACTGGAACGGAGGCCACCCACCACCCCATGCAGGTGCCAGTATCAGCAGATGCCACACCCACAACCATGGCCACCATCCTCGCGGAGCTCAGGGCCCACAGTGCCTCAGCACGGCGCGATGCCGAAGGTGGGTAACAGCATACACACAAATCCCCATGTGTGCGTTGGCAACATCCATAAGGGGATTGGATGTTGCCAACATAGCAGATTGTTTATAATGTTGGGGGGGGGGGTGTTATGTGCCGTGTGCGTTCCACCCTCCTGTCGGATGGTTTGTCAGGTGTCAGCATGTTTGAGGGGCTCAGACACACACATACTGTGCATGGCCATATAACCCAAGTGAGCAGACAGTGGAAAGCACTGATAACAGGCCACCCAGACACCCTGCCTGACAGACACCCCTCCATGGGTATTGTTATGCAGCATAGTCTGTCAACATGATCTCCACTGTGCACCAGCATTGTAGAGAGCAGGGAACCCCAGATATATGTATGTGTGTGCGATGACCCCTCACGTCATCTGACCTATCTCAGACAACCAGTGTGCAGATCAAGCATCAACAGATTAACCTGCCACACTGTCATGTGTGAGATCTGTGATTCCCATGACCCCTCATCAGGACCCCTTCCAGGCATGAGAATGGCTCATGGGACACACAGGTCTAACCATGGTCATGCGTTGCTAGTTGTGGCATGCATGAGTGTTCTGCAGACTGATCTGGTGGAATATGGCTGACATGTGCATGTGTGACGGGTGGCTCTGAAGGAGGTATCTCACATATCATGTGTCTTCCACCCATAGGCACTCGTCAGGCGCTGGAGCAAATACACCGTGATCTGGTGGCAAACACGGCGGAGATACACCAGCTGCAGACAACAGCTGAAACCATGGCGGGGGCACAACTCCAGATTTCCAACGCCCTGGAGGCCATAGCGGCCAGATTACTGCAGCCAGCATTGGCATCAGAGGCTGCACCAGTAGCCCAGCAACAGAGGGGTGGGTTGGGGCATGGGTGACGTGGACGTCCATGCCGGATGTGAGCAACATAAATAAAACATATTGAAATATGACATCCTATGTGTTTGTTTCCAATGTGTGTCACTGTGGTTCCCTACATAGCCTGCACCTCATGTTGTCTCCCTGCCCTCATGAGCCATACCCATGCCCCTCAGTGGTGGGTTGTCTGAACTGCCACCTATCAGCGTGCATAGGTCATACCATGCCCTGTGTGGCATGGACTGTGCCAGGTCCCCGCCCCATAACCTATGCGTGGGGGTATACCGCGCCTCTCCCATTGAACAGCCATATGTTCATGGTGCTATATGTCTGGTGTAGGGATATGCCATCCTCTCCCACCCCATATACCCTCCATCATTGGAGACATATGTGTGCCCATCCTCCCTGCCCACTGCAGGCCCTACATGGCTGCCGTCCCACATAGGCTCGCATGCGGCACAGGCAGACAAGGGTGGCTTGCGTTGGTCGGCTGATCATCCTTTGCAAGCACTTGTAGTCACCCACCGCCCATCCCTGTGACATGATTTGGCCCAGGCCGCCCTCAACAGGTATCCCCCTGAGCAGCTCCTGGGTTCAGCAGTAGATCTTACCCTCTATGCAAAATATTGCTGTTTGCCGGTTCCGCTATTGGCACACAGGCATGGTGCATCAGATAGGTTCCCACACATTACATACAGCATGCACGTGACCAGGTACTTTAGGACATGTTCCACATTGGCACATCACAGGGTCAACCTTGGACTCATACGCCTACGCACATGGCCAGCCCCCACAACTGCGTGTGGAGGTGGTCCATGTATGATACCCATGTCTACCTTGCATACACATACCTATCTACACACATGTCCCATGCTTACGTGCATAGTCTGTCTGTAAGGGCAACACATGACCATTGGGAAGTTTTTACAAAACTGTATTTACAAATTTTTTAAAACTGTACATGAACATTTAAACATATGTACATTTGAACATAAGATTTGCCATACTGGGTCAAACCTGGGTCCATCACGCCCAGTGTCCTATTTTCAACACTGTACAGTCTAGGTCTTAAGGACCCAGCTGTCGTGTCATGTCACGGAAGACAGGACAGCATAGGACATGTGTGTGGGCATCACAGGGGCCATCAGACGCTCCTGGGACGCCCATCAGGGGATGGCTGCCGACCGAGCAGATGTTCCATCTCGGAAGCCATCCACTGGATGGACCCTGCCAGCCACCGGTTGGTGTGCTCCAACATATGGAGGCGTTGCTCAATGCCATCCATGACCACATACAGGTCGTGCACGCACCCGCCACCACACACACACATGGTGCCAGGTGTCTGTGTGGTGGCATGTGCATGTACCCTGTGTGTGATCATGGATGGCATTTCCACACCCCGCCATCCATCATTGCCCACCACATGCGGTGGCTGGCAGGGACCCACAGTGCCCTGTGCTGCCCTGTCTTCTCTCACACCCTCCCCCCACCCAACACCCCACACCTCCCCCTGCCACCTCCCACCCACACTCCTCACTCCCCCCTCCTCCTCCCCAAAACCATTACCCACATTCTCTCCCTCCCCTTCCATCCCACCCTCCACCACCGCCATGTCCCCATCATTCCCCTCTGCCTCCGTTGCGTCCGCCGCTTCCTCCTCTGCCTCCTCCTCCTCTGCTCCTTCCTCCTCCACCTCCTCCTCCTCTTCCTCCATTGGATGGCGGGCAGTGGGGCGCCTCAGAGAATGGCCGGACATGGAGGGGCCCTCACTGGCGGCATCGCCTCTGTGGAGGATGACAGTCATTAGCACACTATCATGTGAGTCATTTAACACATGTATATATTCAGGCACCACACAGGCTAGTGGGCCATTGAGACATTCTTTACTGAGCCTCAGAGGCCGCAAAACTCACCTCCACTTTGGGCCATCGCCCCCCTCTGGAGGCGGGCGAGGTATTCGGGGTGGTGCAGCCGCAACTCCCGTCCCTTTTTCCGGAGGTCCTCTACCTGGGGGGGTGAAAGCAATGGGTGGGAGCATCAATGACCGTATATTTCTGGTGGGTGGCCAGCACAAATCAAACATCTCTGTGAGCAGCATTGTGCTGCTCCTGCTCCGCTGCTCAGTGTGTCATGTACTAACCTTTACCAGTGCCACCTGCATGTGTGGCTGTGGGTCTGGGCATGTGTGCAGTGACACCTATGTGTACTGTGCGTAGCACCCTGGACACACCATACCGTGTTCCTATGCTCTCCTTGCATGACATGGCAGCACCATGCCACATGTGGTATGGCCATGCTGGTGTCCAGGGGAAACCCCCCTAACCCCCTGTGTGGTCTGGAAAACACATTTGTGTTTTCCTGACCTACACACATCATCCAACACAACCCCAATGGCAACATGATATCCTAACATGCATGGGTGATGTGTCCATACATGGAGCGGAGGGTGGGTGGCCCTGTGCACCTTGGCAGGGGCCACTACCATGCCATTTGGCTTTCTACTATTACTCTATGGTCATGACTAGGGCCTTGTGTGAGTAGTGCAGTTGTGGCTGGCAACAACAGGGGCAGGGGCCAACACACCAAAATGGCCTATTTATTTTTATTTTTTTATTTATTTTAATGCTTTTCTATTCTGCACTATTTATCATCAGCGCGGTTTACAAGTAACATAAGTTGTGCAATGCAGAACAGTCTGACATTGGACTTACAATGAACAGGGAAGACAAAACATGGTGAACAGGATAACTATATACACTATGTACAAATTGGTATTATGGTTTCCCATAATATTGGGCGGTAGTTACAAAAGATCAATGGTGGCTATATAAATCTACATATTTCTAATGGTACTCCGAGGTTTGTTAGGGACGGTTGTAGTGAGTGGATTAAGTGCACTAATTGTAGGGCGGAGGGGCTACTCTGTGTAATCTGCTATGGGTCGGGGTGAGGGTGTCTAGGTGATGTCTGAAATGGAGAAGTGTTGCAGGAAGAGATGATGTTTGAGCGCCTTCATGAACTGAGAGAAGTTGCTTATGGCGCGGAGGTATTAACATCTGTGCTCCTGTCTGGGGTTATGGCAGTGCTGTGCAACCCCAACAGGTGCATGTATCCTTACAACACTTTACGCGGTCCTTACAACAGCATCTGTAATGTTCCTCTGCAATCAGGTACGGAAATCCTGGTGAGTGGGCAGATGTGTGACCTGAATCAGTGTACAGTTCTGAGATATATGGCTTTGTTACAGGCCTTCGTAATCAGATCTCATAGCTCATGGGGGTGGGGTGCTGTAAAGCACATCCACAACTGCACCTACCATACCATCTGGATCCATCACAGACATGTGTAATGAGGTGTGGGCCTCACGGACTAGGGGAGATGTGAGACCTACCTGGCATAACCTACCACAATATCTGGATGACATACCCATCATTGCAATCAGGTCTCAGGCCTCCTGGGGGTAGGGTGGAATATAACAGAGCAACAGCAGCTTAACCATACCACCAGGGTGAGTGACAGGCCACTTTGATGGGCTCTCAGGACTCCTGGGGGTAGGGTGGAATATAACAGAGCAACAGCAGCTTAACCATACCACCAGGGTGAGTGACAGGCCACTTTGATGGGCTCTCAGGACTCCTGGGGGTAGGGTGGAATATAACAGAGCAACAGCAGCTTAACCATACCACCAGGGTGAGTGACAGCCCACTTTGATGGGCTCTCAGGACTCCTGGGGTTAGGGTGGAATATAACAGAGCAATAACAGCTTAACCATACCACCATGGTGAGTCACAGGCCACTTTGATGGGCTCTCAGGACTCCTGGGGATAGGGCATATGTTTTAACCTGTAAATGCACACACAACCATACTAACAGGGTGAGTGACAGCCCACTTTGATGGGCTCTCAGGACTCCTGGGGGTAGGGTGGAATATAACAGAGCAACAGTGCTTAACCATACCACCAGGGTGAGTGACAGCCCACTTTGATGGGCTCTCAGGACTCCTGGGGGTAGGGCAGATGTTTTAACCTGTAAATGCACACACAACCATACTACCAGTGTGAGTGACAGCCCACTTTGATGGGCTCTCAGGACCCCTGGGGGTAGGGTGGAATATAACAGAGCAAGAGCAGCTTAACCATATCAACAGGGTGAGTAACAGCCCACTTTGATGGGCTCTCAGGACTCCTGGGGGTAGGGCAGATGTTTTAAACTGCTAAGGCACACACAACCATGTGTGACCCTGCAAATGTGGAACCTACCATATCAGCACGATGTTTACAAAACCTCTTTAGGCAGATCTATGGGCTCCTTGTGTTACGGTGTGTTTTAACACATCAACATTAGCAGCTGCCATAACAACAGGATGACATCTGGAACTCTGTGATCAGGTCCTTAGCCTCCTGGAGATAGGGCAAACCCCTCTGATGTGATACATAGACGGTATATCACGTGGGTTTAACTAATAAACTGAAATGAGATAGACTACCTACACACAGCAGCATGCACAGCTACAATCGACACTGGATATGTATATGGATATACTGACCTGTCCCCATACATTTACCTCACGTGCGTAGTCTGCCAGACGGTTGTAGCACCATGTCATGTAGTCCCTGATCCTCCTGACTCTCCCCGGGTCCTGCCGCTTGGAGGATCCTGGGAAAAGCTTGTGCTGCCTGGTGCAGATGAGGCCTGCGAGGTGGCAAAGCTCCCTCCTCATGAAAGCTGGCTTCCTTGAGCGGGTGGCCATTTTCACCAATGCCTTGCTCACAGACGCATGTACGCATGCGCCGTGGTGCACAGCAGTGCCTATGCACGCTGCAGTGCCTACGTGCCTCAATGCACATCATTGAGGCACGCTATCAACGTGCCCGTGCCTATGCCACAGCTGGTACACAGAAAATGGTGTCACAAACAATATATATAAAGATCTATGCTGCAGACGCACATTGCAGTGATGTGTCTGACATTTTAAAACACAATTTGTTTATTATGCATTTCCTCTGGTTGTTGCCACACTTGGGTCTCAAACCCATCACCACTGGCTCTTAGGGCATTGTATTAACTGGTGTGCTATACCTTTTCACAAAGCAATGACTAGCTAAACAGTTACACCAGGGGGTATGTTTACTAAACCATCTTAATGTGCACACAGCAATAATGTGCAGGATGCCATAAGGAGAGTGGGCATTCCGGTCTAAATGTAGCAATCGCGCAATAAGTTGCATGGCGCACATTATCACATGATAGAGGGAGGCATGCCATGTTAACACGCGGTAATCTTAAGTAGGCGTGCTGACGTACAAACAGAGTAGCAGAGGTGTAGCACATTGGTTAATACACAGCCTGATGGTACAGGGGTCATGGGTTTGATCCTCCAGTGTGCCTAATGAGTAAGGCTGGCTAAGGCATTACCCTTTATGTTTAAGCAGTGCTTTGTGAGGCATTTTATTTTTATTTTAATTAGTGCTGCCAGCAAACACACCCTCACAGTGCCGTAACCTAAGGTGCCACATAAGGCACCCTATAAGGCACTCCAGAGGATACATTATAAAGTGCACTGTTCGCCAAGGCACCCTATAATGTCTCCTATAGGATGCCTTATAGGGCGCCTTATAAGGCACTTTATGGGGCACCTTATGAGGCACCTTAATGTTACAGCACTGTGAGGATGTTTTTGCTGGCAGCACTAATTTCCATTAAAAATAGGCATTGCCTCAGACAGCCCTATCAAATAACCCCACTGTGGGATCAAACCCATGACTTCTGCCTCACACAGGCAGTGAAGTATCCAGTGGGCTATAGCTACTAACAAACCCCTACCTGGCTACAGAAGGACTGCATGTCACCACACAAACATTCTGCTGTGGTTACCAGGATAGGGTCAACCCACCCGTACACATGATGCACAGCACATGCAAATCAGCAGTCTACAGATGATCACTAGATGGGGTATGCACCCCACAGCACCTCATCCTGGTAGGGGGAACTGACCGAGTGCACCCTCACAGCACCTCAGCCTAGTAGGGGGTGCCGACGGTGTGTGTTAGTGGCACAGAGTAGCTACAGACTGTCACATTGTGTGGGTATTGTGCTCACCCTGAGGGTGAGGTGGGACGGCCAGCACTAGGTCTGCAGCACCTTTCATGTCAGGAGTAGGCCATGTTGCAGGTACCCATCAGTGCGGGTGTGGTTCCGGCTCCTTCAGATACACCTAGGAGACATTAGTGTTCCTCTGTATTTGTCAGGCATGTCTAGCCCTTATGGGCAATGATGCAACCAGAATAGTACATATGGTGTGTTGGTAACATGATGTAAGTGAAGGGGGGCGGTATTCGGACCCATAGGCAGCTTATGTAACACCACCCAACCCACCCTCTGTGGCTCAGGGTGGGAGACAGGATCTCCCACCAACAGATCCGCATTCTACCCCCCTGCATTGGTGGCAGTAGACGGGGGCCATCAACCCCAGTCCTGTTGGGGAACAGACACCCCACAGGGCAGCCAATGCAGAGCTGTACACATCCATAAGGCAATGGCAGAAAGACAGTAAGCCTGGAAATGCTCAGCTGCCCCCCAACCACCATCTGACATTCTCCAGCAACAAGCACAGTGAGTCACCAGCCACTGCACCCTGCAAGGTGTTCCAGCCATACACATATAACTGCAAACAGTCTGCTAGCTAATCCACAGTACATGTTCCTGGAGGAGATGTGTACACCCAAAACTGGGATGTGAGCACACCCACCAAGCAGATAGGTCAGTGATTAGGCCCCAGAAAAAAACAACAACATACATTTCACTTGAGAAAAATACAATAAAGCACTATGGGGGAACCCAGCCATGCCGTGGTCACTGCTCAGTCAGGATGAGAGTGACCTCCCAGCAGGACATGCTGTGGCCACCCTGTCCGTGCAGGTTGTGGCCGGGCACTACAATGTCCGAGCCATTGCCCTATGCCATGTGCAGATGCATCCTGGCCAGGCCACCCTGTCCGGACTATACCCATGGTACCTTGCTCCTCATTATGCACATTGGCAGGCTGACACTGGCAACAGTGCAAGCAGTGTGGGCTGAGGAAGGTGTTGGCAGCCACCACACACAGGGTAGACAGACACACACTCCCACACCTATGCCAGCATTGTGCAACTATAGAGGCTTTTGGCAGCCCTGGCCACCGCACCAATCCTGGGCACAGTGCAGGCATGACTATGGTACACAATACTGTTGGGGTCACTCCCCAGGGTGGACCTGAAACATACTCCACAGACATCAGAGAGGTTGCTATGATACAGCTCAATGAGCAGATTGTGCTTTCCTAGGGATTGCTATCTGCCAGTAATCATAGCAACCTTTTGATATATGTGTACCATATTCCCAGGTCTAGGGTGGCAGTGCTATGGTATGCAAGTGCTAGTACTGGGAGATGGTGCTGCACGCAGGGCCCAACATCCTGCCTCTCCAGGCGGCTTTGGATAATGGCACCTGTGGGTGCGGGTGTTTCTGCCCCTGTTGGCCGCTGCTCTAGGGCAGAGGTTCTCAACTCCAGTCCTGGTGGGCCAAACACTGTTCGGGTTTTCATGCTGTCCCTAATGAATATGCATGGATAGATCTGCATACCATGAGGGCGGTGCATAGAAATGCAGCACAGGCATCTTTATTAGAGACAGCATGATGCCTGGATGGAGTTTGGCCCTCCAGGACTGCATTTGGGAAACTCTGCTCTAGGTATTGCACATGTCTATGGTATCTGTGCTCTGTAGGGTAAATTATAGGCATTTCAGGCATGTTTATGTTACCTGCAATAAAGGTTCTGTCTTTATTACCATGGTTTAGTACTGGGTTAAATATGGGGACTGGGTTGGCAGGAACCACAGCTGGGACTTGAACCTGTGACCTTCTACTCTTGAACACACTGGCTGTGTGTACTGCAACACTGTGTTGCCACAAGGACAGTTCATTCCCTTGGGATACCATGACTGTTCATCAGACAGAGCCTGCCTGTTGCAGTGCATGGCACCCACCTAAACAGGGATAGGCCATGGTCTGCTGTGGGCAGCTGCCACTGGCCCCTCCACCACCAGTACCCCTCCGCCCCCATGCTAACATGTCCTTATATTAGAGACAGCATGAAACCTGAATGATTTTTGGCCCTCCAGGACTGCATTTGGGAAACTCTGCTCGAGGTATTGCACATGTTTATGGTGTCTGTGCTCTGTAGGGTAAACTATAGGCATTTCTGGAATGTTTATGTTATGTGCAATAAAGGTTCCCTCTTTATTACCACGGTTTAGTACTGGGTAAAAAAAGGGGTCTGGGTTGGTGGGAGCCACAGCTGGTACTTGAACCTGTGATTGTCTGTTCTTGAACACACTGGCTGTATGTACTGCACCACACTGTTGCCACAGGGGCAGTTCATTCCCTTGGGATACCATGACTGTTCATCAGACAGAGCCTGTCTGTTGCAGTGCATGGCACCCACCTAAACAGGGCTAGGCCATGGTCTGCTGTGGGCAGCTGCCACTGCCCCCTCCACCACCAGTACCCCTCCGCCACCATGCTGACATGCCCTTCTGCTGGTGGTGCTGGTGGTGCGCAGTCTCAGGCCATCCAGTGTGCCGGTAGGCGGCTGCCTATGGTGTGGGTTCTGGGGTAGGGGTGCCTGCATAGACATCCACGCTTCCCCCCAGCACCGCCTGCCAATGTTCTTTGCCCTTGGGGGTACCTGCTGGGTACTATCCCCTGTGACACTGTGGGAAACACACTCATGCCCATGTTGGGCCCTCATCAGTTGCTGTCTGGCTGCTCTACTGTTTCCAAAACTGCTTGGTCAAAGTATAGGAGTGTAAGAAGCAATCAAAACAAAAACTCACTCCAAGACAACATTAGTTCCTGAATTAAAACACTGCATTCATCTTCATTCCAGTGTTTAAATTGTATGATAACTAAAAGTGGTCGGCAAGGTCTCAGCAATCCGGGCAAGAGCAAAATGTGATCAAGGCGTGAGCCGAGATCACACTGCCAAACAAAAGCCCATTAACATCAAAGACCAAATGCCGCCACCATCCCACAAGTTATTGAAAATGCTTATGAAAAATACAAAAGCAGGCGACAGCCAAACCCAACCGCTATTACTTAACTTAACAAAGACGAGGGAAGGGTCCGCCGCCTGCTACCCCGACGTCACTGTGGCGCTCACTAACGTTTCGCGTTGAACATCGCTGCATCAGGGGAACTACTAAAAAGGAAAAACAAACACATGCCACCATCACTAAAAACCCAGAAACCCCGAATCCAACCCCACACACCAGCTAACTATTAAAAATAAAAAGGAAAAACAAAAAGAAACTGCTCACTTGAAAAGGCGGCCCAAACAGCACTTCAACCATACTCACAAACACGCCGCGCATGCTCATACGCTTACCCAAATAGAACTCCCAAATATAACAGACTGCTGACGTCAAAAGACTTCCCCGGGAGATAACTCCAGCCTAAACTATTAAAGACAAACCACCCAATCAATCCGTAGGTTTAAACCCCCGGGAGCCACAGTACCCAAATGAAAAATATGCCGCTGTTCGCAAATCAACAGAGACTGGTTGGGAAGGGAAGAGCAGGGAACAGTCTCTGTTGATTTGCAAACACATGTATCACACTTGTCACTTTTTGTAGGTTTCCCTGGCTTTGCTGTACATTGCTGACGGAAATGTTTTTTCTTCCCTTTAACTCTGCTCTAACGCCAGGGTTTCACTGGCGTTAGTTTTCAGACCCGGAATCCACAGGTTAGTGTGCAGGGAGTCTCTCCCCTCCCACTTTCTGCCCATTGACCCTCTCTTTCTGCCCCTGGGGAGCCTTCCTCCACCCTCCGGGAGCCTTTCTCCACCCTCAGCGCTCGTTTGTGGCACTGCGTGCGTTATCGCACGATAAGGTACCTTTGCGCCCGGTAAAGTGCCATTATCGCGCGATAAGGTACCTTATCACCCGATAATGTCGCAGCAGCGCAAATAGCGCCCTTTAGTAAACATACCCCATAATTTTGTGTTACATACAAAATGAAAACCATTGAAATACAAAGGCTCTATTTCCTAAAGATGGACTTATTTTAGAGCATATAGTAAGTACGTTTAGCACATGTGCTAAAAACAGATGTTTGACTTATTCCTACTATGGCAAAGTGTGTCCTGTTTGGGTCAGGTCCTCTCATGGTAACAGCATGTTAAGGATCTCATTAATTATTGTCATCTTATTTACTAAACCATACTGGCAGGAACTAAATGTAGCACTGGGCTCTTACTATTCCAAAACAAAGTACTGATCTGCTACTGAAATTAACTGTCAGCATGAAAATCTCACCATGATTCATAGAAACATGACGGCAGAAAAAGACCACATGGCCTATGTAGTTTGCCCTTCCATAAACAACAATAGTCCCCTTTTTACCTTTAGAGATCCTCTGTGTTTGTCCCATGCTTTTTTGAATTCAGATACTGTCCTCATGTCCACCACCTCAACTGGAACACTATTCCATGCATCTACAAATCTTGCCATAAAGAAATATTTCTGCATATTACTCCTGAGTCTATCCCCTTTCACCCTCATCCTATATCCCCTTGTAGCAGAGCTTGCTTATAATCGAAAGAGGCTCTCCCCCTGTGCATTTATGCCAAGGAGGTATTTAAACGTCTCAAACATATCACCTTTTTCCTGCCGTTCCTCTAAGGTGTACATATTAAGATTCTTAGGTCTGTCCTCATATGCTTTATAATGAAGACAATTAACCATTTTAGTAGCCACCCTCTGCACTGCCTCCAACCTGTTTATATCCTTTTGAAGGTGCAGTCTCCAGAATTGCACACAATACTACAAATGAGGTCGCAACAAAGACTTACACAGAGGCACTTTCACCTCCTTTGTTCTGCTGGCCATTTCTCTCCCTATGCACCCAAGTATCCTTCTAGCTTTCACTGTCACCTTTTCTACCTGTTTAGATACTTTGAGATTATCAGACACAATCATGCCTGGGTCCTGTTCTTCTTTCGTGGACATAAGTAAGTCACCCCCTATACTGTACCACTCCCTTGGATTGTTGCAGCACAAATGCATGATCCTATATTTTTTAGCATTAAATCTCAGCTACCAAATTCTAGATCATTCTTCAAACTTAGCTAGATCCCTCCTTATGTTATCTATACCTTCTGGGGTGTCTATTCTGTTGCAGATTTTGATATCATTCGCAACGAGGCAAATCTTACCTGACAGTCCTGCAATATCACTAACAAAGATGTTAAAAAGAATCGGACCAAGGACAGATCCCTGCAGCACTCCCATGGTAACCTCCTTTTCCTCAGAGTGAACTCCATTTACCTGTACTCTTTGTCGCCCCCCACTCAACCAATTTCTAATCCAGTCAGTTACTTTAGGGTCCATCCCTAGGGTGCTCAACGTATTTATAAGTCGCCTGTGTGGAATAGTGTGAAATGCTTTACTGAAATCTAAATACACCACATGATAATACCACTTTTGCCTTCCTTCTCTCACTAACATATCTGAAAAATGTCTTATCCCCCATTTTATTGCATTGGCTATTTCTTCTTCTTTTTGTACCTTTGCTTTCCTGACTTCTTTGTTAGCTTCTCTAAGTTTTTCCAAATATAGATATCTTTCTTCCTGTGATCTCTTATATTTCATAAGGTCTCCATCTTTTTCTTCACCTTTTCAGCTACCTCATTTGAGAAACATAGTGGCCTCCTTTTCATTTTCCTTTTATTTACCATTCCAATAAAAAGATTGGTTGCCCTTAAAATATCCCCTTTCAGGGGGGTGGAGCCTGATGTCCAGCGGGATGGACGCTTAACGCTGAAGCTCCCGAGTGGCCTACTCAGACTCCTGACTTTAATACAACTTATCTTTTCAATTGGGCTCTGATCCTACCGGGGTGCCTCGGGGAGATGGCGGGGCACAAGCCAGCGCGTCTAGAATTCGGCTCTTCAACGAACTCACATGGCAAACGCTCTAAAACTGAGCCGCCGTCCCCACAGAAGATGGTTCCACTCCGGGAGGGTCCCGCGATGCAGCAGGAGATCTTAGATGAGATCCGCGGCGTGAAAGAACTTGTGCAATCCAACGGTGAAGCACTCAGATCCATGCGGGAAGACTTCGGCAAGCTACAGGACAGGCTAGAGGGGTTATCGCTGAGACAGGACAAAATGGAGGGTACTCTTGACTCGCATGCGGTCCGCTTGGCAAAATTGGACAAGGTCGAACGACAAATGCAGGCACTTCAGAAGGAGCTGGAGGACAGTAACAACCGAGCCCGTCGCAACAATATACGGCTCGTGGGAATTCCGGAGGGAGCAGAATCAGGAGATATGAAAGAGTTCCTCTCTAAATTGCTTCCCTCCTTGCTTAAAACAACGTTCACCAAGGATTTGGAGATTGATCGGGCCCATCGAGTACCCACGACTTTGGCGCTCAACCGGAAAACCCCTTGACCCATCATTTTCCGGTTGTTGAGATATCAGCAAGTTGAACAAATTCTAAACGCTGCCCGTGCAAACCCCCGGCTGGATTATGAGAGCCATCAGATTTCATTCTTCCCCGACCTGGCGAAGCCCACAGTGGACCGCAGGAAAAGACTCCTTGAATTTCGACCGCGTTTGCAGCAGCTTCAAGCGCGCTATGGCCTAATGTACCCGGCGAAACTTAGAGTTACTCTTCATAATCAAACCAGGACTTTTGAGGATCCGGACGTGCTTGCGGCCTATCTGGAAGCCAAAGAAGCGGACCAAATGCGCTGAACCAGGGGCCTTTCATTTGCCCATCGATTTGGAACTGATCGCCATTTTGTGTCGTCGACGCTGCACATGCAGCCTGGATCGGAGGCCCTGCGGCCTAGCTTATCGTGGCCTGCTGACCGTCGGACTCTCCTGTGAGGGACATTTCCATAGCATGCACCTCGGTGGGCTCCGGAGCCTATGTAGCTATTACAGTTAATATGTAGAATGTTTGGCCCTCGTTGGGGCTTCCTCCCGCAGACATATGGTCACCATTAATCATTGGGGTTATGCTTCTTCTCTACTACACTTCGGTGTTTACTTTTGGTTTGGGGGAATACCAGATATAGTGCTTATTGTATATGATTTGGTTAGGTCTTCTCTGAATCAAGCAGTCAAGATGGGGGATAATGGAAATTGTGTGCATTATGATATTTTTGTCTTGAATAGACTCAGCTATTTCTATGGCCCCATGTAAGATTTTATCATTGAACGTCAAAGGTATTAATAATCCGATAAAAAGGAAGAAAATCCTTGGCTACTTAAGTCACGAAAATGCTGATTTGGTTTTTCTCCAAGAAACGCATCTAAATGCCAAGGAGACACTGAAACTCAATGTTAAACCCTACATGGTGGCCGCCTACTCTCCCGCTATAGCGAAGAGATGTGGGGTAGCCATCTTGATTAGGAAATCCTTACAAGCCACTGTTATCGATAGCAGTTCTGATACTGAGGGTCGGTGGTCCCGAGTCCACCTTAAAGTGGGTAATCTTGAACTGACATGTATATGTTTATATGCTCCTAATGTGGATGATCCTATTTTCTTTGCTAACCTTGCCCAGGTTGCACAAGCTTCTGCCAATACTTCGTTAGTAATAGGAGGCGACTTTAACCAGGTGGTTGATCCATTGGTAGATAGGCAACCACCCAGAACGAGTGGTCCCACCAAGAGTCACCTCACGCTAGCGTCTTTGATTAAAGATCTAGCTTTAGTAGACCTGTGGAGGCTGCTACACCCTTCGGACTTAGAATTCACGTTTTTCTCCCCCCCACATCAGTCACAATCTAGGATAGATTTTTTCCTCGTATCCAAAGCATTAATCTCCAGCACGGATACAGCTAAGATACACTCTCTGCACATCTCAGACCATGCTGCTATCTCCTTCCTTTTGAACACTAGTGCACAGAGGGATAATCCACGGGATTGGTATTTTGATCGGACCCTGCTTGAACAGCAGGATTTTCAGGCTGACATACGGGCTGCCATACAAGATTACTTCCACTTTAATTCACCCCATGATACAATGAACTGGGCATGGTGGGAGGGCTTTAAAGCGTCTATCCGTGCAACCATCACTAGCTATCAAATCCGTTTAGGGAAGCAGCGTAAACGGCAACTCTTAGCACTAGAGCAGCAGATCAAGGCCGGTGAACGTGTTCTTACCTCTCGTACTGACCCATGTGTGTTGATTCGCTTGCAACGCTTGCGTTTCCAATATAACTCGCTCTTAACGACTGCAGCGGCCAAAAATATTGAACTACAGCAAGGGACGTACTATCGGGAAAGCAATCGTGCCGGTAAACTCTTAGCTAACGCTCTGAAAGGTCAAAAAGAAGCCAAACGCGTAGCGGCCCTGCGTAGTCCAACGGGGGGGAATTTAGTCACAAATGATACAGAGATAGTAGAGCTTTTTCGGGATTTCTACACCCGCCTCTATCAATCAGAATGTGAATTTGACCCAGAGGCTTTTGACCGGCTATTAGCTGGTATACAACGACCGACCCTTTCTGTAGAGGACAAGGAGTCACTAGATCATTCATTTACCCTTTCAGAAATTCAATTCGCACTCAAGCGATGTGCATCGGGTCGGGCTGCCGGCCCAGATGGCCTCCCGGCAGAATTTTTCAAAACTTTCAGCGCTGATTTGGCCCCATTCCTACAACTCTATTTCTCTGCTTTGGCCAAAGATAGCTCCTTTACAGGGTCTTTCTCGACGGAAAATGTTGTAGTCTTTGAAAAAGAGGGGAGAGACCCGATGCTGACTGCAAATTACCGTCCAATTTCCCTTCTTAATGCTGATTACAAGATATTTGCAACCATTCTGGCCACTAGATTATCCGATAAAATGCCTGCTCTAATTCACCCAGACCAATGTGGTTTCATATCTGGTAGGTCCACTGCTGATAATGCCAGGACCTTGTGTCATATACTAGCTGCAGCAGCGCATCATGATCAACCCCTCGTCGGCCTCTCTCTTGATGCCGAAAAGGCATTTGACCGCTTAGAATGGCCCTTTCTATATGCGGTTCTCCGCTGGTATGGGTTTGGGGAAGGCTTTCTCCGATACCTTCAAACTCTGTATGCACATCCGACAGCCACTATTTCTGTCAATGCCACAAAGTCTCAACCGTTCAATCTTCATAGGGGCACTCGGCAAGGATGTCCCTTATCTCCTCTGCTCTTTGATCTAGCACTTGAACCCCTAGCCCTCCTCATCCGACAGGCCACAGATATCCATGGAGCCCCCTTTCAACATAGAGATATTAAAATTTCTGCATATGCAGATGATCTCATGCTTTTTGTATCCTTGGACTCCGTCCCTGCTGTTTTAAAAAAGATTGATAGCTATTCCCTACTCTCGGGATACAAGATTAACTGGACTAAATCTGTTGCCTTCCCTTTGAATCATCGAGTCCATGCTGCAGACATGCAGGCTTTCCCCTTTGTATGGCAGCCCCGTATGGTCAAATACCTGGGGGTTCATTATTGTTATCCATTAGAAGATACTCTTAGCCATAATGCTACAGAGCTAATCTCCAAAGCGCGCGATCTTACCAACCGGTGGTCTCCTTTAACACTCACATGGTGGGGCCGACTGGAAACAATCAAAATGATGATAGTTCCCAAAATAAATTATATCCTAGAAATGCTACCATGCCTCCTGCCTGCACACATATACAAAGATATAGAAGGTCTCCTGTTTCGTTATTTGTGGCATGGCAAACCACCAAGGATAGCTAAGCGTAAGTTACAGGCGGACAAAGAAAATGGAGGGGTCCGGTTTCCAGATTTTCTTAAATATCATAAGGCGTTCCTTCTTAAACAGGGTGCCCGTTGGTTAGATCCCCCGGTAGAAGGTAGGCCAGTCTGGCTCGACATTGAGGAGGAACTCTGTAGGCCCATTCCTCTTACCTACCTTCCCGGCATGACCTTCCAACTAGATTCCCACCATCCACCAATGGTTGTGGATACACTACTTGCCTTTAACACTTTCATTCAGTCTCAGGGACCACAACAGTGCCCGCCATATAGACTCCCGCTATGGCATAACTTGCGCCTTCAAATACAAAATAAACCGATAGCATGGACCCCCTGGTATTCCAAAGGGATATGGATGCCTTACCAATTGATTGCCAGTGAGCGCTGGAAAACTTTCAAAGAATTGCAAGAGGAATTTGGTTTACTAGCAAGAAATTATTTCCAGTGGGTGCAGCTTCAGCACTGCCTTAGGAGTGTTCGGATTCTTCCACTAACTGAAACTAATGATGAAGGTCTAGCAGAGATAATTCGCTCTATTGGGAGTCAATCTGGCGTAGCCTCTAACTTTTATAAAATGTTAAGCAATCATGAGAACAGTAGCATTCCCGCAGTCCAACAAACATGGGAACGGGAACTACAAATCACACTGACTCCTGAGCAATGGAGCCTCTTCTGGAGTAAAGTTGTTCGGGTCTCTCGGTCAGCATCGATAACCCAGACACTTTTCTATTTTGCACATAGAAGTTTCTATACGCCTGTGAAGCTTGCCAAATGGAATGCCAATGTTAATGACAGGTGTTGGAATTGCCACACCGCCATAGGCACACTAGCTCATATAATGTATGAATGTTCTACACTACAGCAATTCTGGAGTCGGGTCTGGGGTCGTATTCAACTCATTTTACAGTTTCACGAGCCTCTCTCTTGGCGGATAGTGGGACTTCGCTCTGCGGCGGGGATCCCCTCTCTTCCAAAGTCGGGCCGCTTTTTGCTAAATTTCTTGATGGGTATAGCTATATCTTTAATCACGAAACACTGGAAAAATAGCTCCCATCTAAGTCCCCATGCGTGGTGGACTCTTGTATGTTTATATAGTAAATATGAACAGATACCACGCCGAATGGCTCCCCACGCTCAAACCTTGCATCATGTTTCTAAATGGAACATGCTCAATGATTATGTGCAAACTGCCAAATGCTCTCATCTAACTGTTTAACTCCATTTATCATGTACACTCATTTATTATGATCTTCACTTGCTCTATACTGGTTCACAAAGAATGAGAATTAATCATTGATTACCCGAACGTTGTATTCCTTTCCTAGAGAAGAAGCATGGGGGTGGGGGGAAATATGGGGTTGCTTTTATATGTATGGTTTTGTATTTGTATCTTTCTGTATGTCTTTTACTTTGGTTGTGTTATAAATGGAAAATAAAATTTAAAAAAAAAAAAAAATATCCCCTTTCAGTTTTGCCCACTGTTTTCCTACATTCCCCAGCTGTTCCCATCCCACTATTGACTCCTTGAGGTATTGGCCCATCTTGGCAAAGTTAGTTTTCCTAAAGTCTAAGACCCTCACTTTTGAATGGATTTTATAAGCCATAGTCCTAATACTGAACCACACCATCTGGTGATCACTGGATATGATATAATCTCCCACTATGACATCAGAAACTAGAACCCTCTGGCTTCAATTCAGTATCGTTCATCCACTACCCAATCCTACTCCAAAAGAACCTCTTACATGATAGAATTACATACTTTAAAAAATGCATTTGTATGCATGTAAATTAGAACAGGCAGTGGGTGGACAAGGGCAGTTGTAAATGTCAGCACATAAATTCCCTGGGGTAATTTTCAAAACTGGTGCCCACATAGGGAAAAATGTGCACATATTAGGTACTTGTGTGCCAAATTATAACATTTCTCCCTTAGTGCATAGTGTCATACCCCTTGCCTAGGGGCAATGGCTGAACGGCAAAAGGGCTGCCTTATTTGTTTTCGAGCAATGTCTCAAGCCTAGTGTGCCAGCAATGGATGCTGGGACTTGTAGTTTAATTACTCTCCAACAAAGTATTGTGACCACACGGGGTTCAAGGCAAACAAATAAATTTTATTCAGGGTTTTCCCCCTCGCATAGAATTCTTAACGCAAGACATGGCATGGATTATTTCTCCAAAATAATAGGATAACAGGAACAACTGAAAGTTGAGAATCAAATGACAGTAGTACTGTTTCATTCACAGCTCTGCTCAGGCTTCTCTGCAATACCAGCTTTCCACAGCCAAGGCTGAAGAACTGATCAGACAAACTTAAAAGTTTCAACAAAATGTCTTTCTTTCTCAGGATTAGCAACAGCTATGCACTTCTCTCATGCAGAGGTAACTCAGCGTAAGTCCAAGCTGTTTGCTTCACATAAAGAGCAATCCATTTCACATACGTCACTACCAACAGGTGCTTCATCAACATCTATTATCATATCTTCACAAGCTCCATTAGCATTCTCTTCTAAGGAACTTCTATAATCAGGTTTAAACTGAAGCTTATTTAGAATCTCTTGCAGTTGTCCTATAAACTGTTCTCTCTGGTTTTCACGTACACTGCTTAGGGAAGGAGTTTGATTCTCTTGTAAGAATTTGAACACAGAATCTGAAGCTGTCTCAGGGCACTTACTTGGAATACTTTTACTCCTGGCTGGAGTTGGTTTTACTGCGTTCCTGTCCTGACTTTGCTCAGCGCTGAACCTTAGCTTCTTAACAATATCCTCAGCACAGCTCTTGTTAGGGACTGAAGCACACGTACCTTTCCAACGTGCAATGCTTTCTCTACAGTCAGAGCTCTTTCCCCGGGTAAAGGTAAGCCTTTCTACCTTCTCTCTGGGTTGCTTTGGCAGAAGCTTCAGGTTTGCTTTCAGTGCTCCTTGAGAATAGGGATCAGCAGCCTCTCCAGAATCCTCCTTAGCTTCCTTAGCTTGTTCTGAATTCCGTGATTTCCCTGCTAGTTCGCTTCCTGGTTCACCTCCTGGCTTCCTCCCTCCTGGCTTACTTTCTCCTGGCTTCCTTCCTTTACTGAACTCTGAGGCAGCCTTAAAACGGCTTTTCTCACCAGCCACTCCCTCCTTGCTGCACATGTGAAGTTCGTTAGGGCTCAAACTAGCTCTTACGTCACTGCTGGGGCAGGGTTTAGCTCTAGCTAGTACATGCTCTGAAAGCTTGTGGTTTCCATGGGAACCCTGTTTGCCTTTACCTTTAAAGGTGTATCCCTCATTTCCTTCCCATTCCATCTGGTCCACACAACTCTCCTTATCACAATAGGCATCAAATTGAGTAAGGAGCAACTGAGTTGCTGAGAACCGTCTTGATAAACCTAAAGGGTTCAATATATGTGAAGATGTAAAGTCCAATTTTTGAATAAGGCATCTAGGAAGGAAAAATGATGTCCAAGCTGCAGAGTTCCAAATTTGCAACCTGTTTTAAAAAGGGCTTAGTGATCAGTGAGACTTTAATAAAATACATATCAGTACTTAGGGAATTTACATGCTTTTCACTGCACATTCTGCGAGAACAGCCCTATTAAACAAAACACACTAAAAAAGAGTGTCCTTGTTCAATGCTTTGTACACTTTTAAGAAGTGAGTTTGTAAAGATATGGGGGTCATTTTAGAAGACCTATTCATTATTCCCACATCTGAAGATACCTATTCAGGCATAGAAATCACCTGGAGGTCCCTAGAATTATTTTAAAAAGACCCAAATTTACATGTGGCCAGTGTAATCACATCCAGGTCACTTGGGGGTGTGGTGAGGGCATGCCTGGAACATTCTTTCAAATATAAATGTGTGCGCCTGATTTTAGAATGGCACAACAGATCAGAAATTGCCAGCAGACATGTCCAAGGCTACACCCACTCCTGGGCATGAATAGTTATAAAAAAAATGCACTTTTCAGCAATTTAACACCTTTCAACAAAAGAGGAGGACCTCTCATTCCCCCAGTACTTTTCACTATTGGAAAACAAACTACAGGTAGCTAAGACAACTTTTTCTTGGCTGCCACACTGCTGCCTGCCACTGCTTGCCAAATGGCAAGTTGGGATGTGAATGCGGCATAGAATACATGCACCCATTCTGATATACTATCGCGGGCACATCTATCTTGTCTAGACCACCACTGTCCACTTTGGACACATGCAAGTTTTTAAAATCTGGCCCATTATCCAGCACAACCCCATTTATTTATGTTTTGATGGAGACATTTATTTTTTATGTAGAGGCAGGTCAATTTTATAAGCCATTTAAACGTGCCCACCTTCACTTCTGCCCCTTCCATGGAATTTCGGACATCTTGATTTGGACATCCCAGATTTCTCCTACACGGCCTTACTAAGATGTGCCTTCATGTTTACAAGGTAAGCCAGTTAAGGAGCTGTCCTCCAAAACGCTTGTTTTTCAGAATCAAGGTGTTTTTCAGTGCCAAAGAGGTAAGCACAATTCTCCCTTCAAGTTCTCACATGTAAATGGCGCCTAGCCTTTCTAAAATTATCTTCATAATATATAGACCTCAAAAACTGAAAATCAGCTGAGAAAAGAGGCACAAAAACTTTAGATAAAGACTAGAATTTACGTATTCACTCACAAAGTCAATAGAGAAGCTCTAAAATTTTAGCAGAGGACCTTATATCACAAAAAATATTGAGGCTACTGTTGAAAAAGGGAAGAGGCGGATCAGGATATCATAGAAGCCATTCAAATGATAGCATGAAAAGGAGAAGAGCTTCAAAGATAGCACTTCAGTTAACTAGAGAGTGCTCGTTACAGGACCAATCAGAAGTAAAGGAGTATTGGAAGCCTTGAAGAAGGTATTTCTCAGGTAGCTAGTTAAAGAGTACACTCAGGCAAAGAAACAATAGATTTGGTACTTGCAAATAGAGATATTGTCACTGACATGATTTAAGAGTACAACCTAGCAGAGCTATTACAAGAGTATGAAACTTCTTGAACATTTTCAGCCTTACACCCCCTCCCCTAATTAACTTTTAAGCTCCTATGCCTTCCCTTCTGACATTTTGGTAATTAAGCTACAAAAAATGATGGCCCCCAACACCATGGATCGCAAGGCAATATTGTCAAAACGACATATTTGGGCATCATACTTTTAAATATTAAACTGGCCTCCTGCCATCACGACCCATACATAATATGAAATCAATTCAAAACTGCCATCTATCTGGTAAATGCCTATTTGAAAGTTTATCACCTTCTCCATTGGTACAAGTAGGCCTGATGGTTCATGGAGGAGTGAAACTCCCAGGATTCAGTCTGTTGCTTTGACTGCAGCCGCTTTCCAACCACCCCTGCCCCCCTTCCAGCAATCTCTCAATTGCTTAACATATTTATATAGTTTGATTTAAACACTGGATCAGTTGACAAATATTCTGAGCATCCCTAAAGAAAGTGAATAATCATTAGGGAATCCTTTGAGACCTTGCCATCTTTTATCATATTTTTCATTACAGACAGTTGAACTATAAACATATGATGACTTGTGACTGAAGTTTTGATGTTTTCTTTGCTTAAGCAACACTGGATCTGAAACAAGCCATACCATTTTAAAGGTCTTACATGTCAGACTTAAAATTGAAAGTTATGATAAAGAAGTCTTGACTGGAATAGATCATCTAATAGGCTGAAAGGAACTATGAAAAGCAACAAAAAGTATTGTTGATGTCAAAACCCATTTTTGTGGTAGGCATGATAGCGGAAGAAAAAAGAACAAGGACACCATCAGAGAAATAGGAGGAAAAGTAAGAACGGCAAAAAAAAAAAAGAATTAAAAAGATACAAACAGACCCAGGAGAAAGGCAGCTGAGATTATGAGGAGAAACAAAAGGACACAGGAAGAACAGCTATATTGACAAAGGCTCGAATGGAGCAGTCCAATCAATAAAGACCATGGATAAAATGTTATGTAGATACATACATTAAAAACAAATAAAGAGAATAGTAAGAATGAATGAGAAGAACTAATTTACTGAGGAAGATCAGAAGACGCTATTTCATTTAAAAGGAGAAGGTGGTGGACCAAAAGCAGAAGGGAAAGATATTACATGGTGCAATTTTTTAAAGGAATTACTGGTAGATGCAAAAGCAGATAAAGACATGGGAAATGATTGTTTCTTCTAAACTGCCTTGGCCTTAAGACAGTATATAAAATCTGCTAAATAAATAAATAAACATGTCTCAGAATAATAAAGAACTTTAAAGCGGTAGAGACTTTTTATTGTATGGTATTTATTTACTATATACATTTTGAAAACGACCTTCCCAATCTACAGAAGATTGTCCAAAGCAAATAATAATAATAAAATATATACAACAAATAAACCAAAATGCATTCTTTAGGAAAAAGGTGCTAAAGGAGAAATGAGATGCAAATATTTAAATATTTAGCAGGCTTCAATAATGAACAAAAGGGTAACATTTTCAAAACAATAAGAAGGTCTAGGACAGGGCTCGACAAATCCTGGGCACCATTTGGTCATGACAGCTAGACATTGCACCCTGCAACCTGGGATTTCATGGCCCTGAATGATTTTTTAATCCCCAGTGCTGCTGCATTCCTCCACCGTGATTGGCTCTCTGCAAGGAGCTTGAGCCACACAGTAGAGGAATTTCAGGCTGATCATGCAGTGAATAAGGAGCATGGAAATTTTGGTGCAGGTGTAAACACCACAGGAAGAAAGATGAGAGACAGGGTCACTTTTACCTAAAGACAAAAGCAGCAGCTACTCTAGGACCCTACACAAATGGGGTCCAGCTTGCCCATAGGCAACAGTGGCCCTGCTCACGCCCCTGCCCCTATTGCCACCATCACTGCCCCTATCCAGGACATGCAGCAGCAGCAATACATTAAAAACAACACGGCACTGGAGTTACCTTCTATTCTGGCACCACGGTGCTTTTTAATGTATTGCCACCATCGCATATTCCAGAGAAGGGTGGCAGCAGCAGCAAGAGGAAGTGTCCCGTGAACCCAGGGGGATTCATGAACTGAGGGGGCCCACAAACAGGGGGGGTCCACTGGAACATTTGCCCCAGGCCCCATAAGAGATTGAAGCGGACCTGGTGAGAGACATTGGGTGAAGGCTGGAGAGGGTGGGAGGCTATGAGAGACAGGGAGATATGGAGAGATGGCTTGGAGGGGCTAAGAGAGAGAGAGAGAGAGACTGGGTGATGGTTAGGGGGGTATGAGAGAGAAAGAGATTCTTAAATCTATCTATCTACACCTGATATTTCTCCTACAGTCCAAGCCTACCTCTCTTACATCGTTGCCTGGATGCCTCAACGTCATTTGAAATTAAACATGGCCAAAACTGAACTTCCTATTTTTTTCCCTAAACCCTCTTCCCCCTTCCTCCCTTCTCTATTTCTGTTGATAAGTCTTCTGCTTCCTGTTTCCTCAGCCCCTAACCTTGGGGTCATCTTTGACTCCTCCCTTAACTTCTCCACCCATATTCAACAGATGGCTGAGACTTGTCATTTATTTCTCTATAATATAAACAAAATGTGCCCTTTCCTTTCTGAACACACTACTAAAACACTTATCCACTCTTTAATCACCTCTTGTTTAGATTACTGCAACCTCCACCTTGCTGATCTCCCTCTGAATCATCTTTCTCCCCTTCAGCCTGTTCAAAATTCTGCTGCATGACTAATCTTCCACCAGTCCCATTATACTTCTATAACCCCTCTTCTCAAATCACTTCATTGGCTTCCTTTCCATTTCCATATCCAATACAAACTTCTCCTTCTGACCTATAAATGCATTCATTCTGTTGTTCCTCACTACCTTTCCTCTCTCCTCTCTCCTTATACCCCTCTTCGTGAACTCTGTTCTTCCTCTGGCTTTCTTCTCTCTATGCTCTTCTCTTCCATTGCCAACTCCAGACTTCGATCGTTTGCTACTCCTTATGCCTGGAACAAACTACCTATATCTTTACTTCAGGTTTCATCTCTTCCCTTTTCAAATCCATACTAAAGGCTCACCTCTTTCAGGATGCTTTTGGATCTTAATCTTTTGTTCTCCTTCTGTCTCTTTACCCTTCCCTATTGTACCCTTATTCTCATCTACTATATTGTCTGTCTTGATTAGATTGTAAGCAGAGACTGTCTTATTATAGATGTTTCTGTACAGTGCTGCATATGCCTTGTAACACTATATAAACGATTACTAGTAGTAGGAGGAAGAGAGTTATGAAAGTCAGAAAGAGAGAGAGACACACACACACACACTGGATGATAGCTGGGGGGGGGGGGGAGAGAACTATGAAAGAGAGAGAGAGAGACTTGGTGATGGCAGGGGGAGGGCTATGGTGATGACCAGAGGGGTTATGAGAAAAACAGAGTGAAAGAGACTGAGTGATGACTGATGGGACTATGGAGAGAAAGAGAGAGAGAGAGAGAAATAAAGATTCTGGGTGATGGTGGGGGGGGCTTTTAAAGAGAAAGAGAGAGATATTGGTTGATGGCTGGGAGGACAATGAGCGAGAGAGAGCTGGGAGGATAATGAGAGAGAGAGAAAGAGACATTGGATGATGGCTGGGGGGCTATGAGAGAGATAGAGACTTGGTGAAGGCTGGAAAGGCTATGAGAGAGAGAGAGAGACTGGTTGATGGCTGTGGGAGGGAATATAAGAGAGACACTTGGGGTATGTTTACTAAACTGCGGTAATCGTACATAACGCACGTTATGTAAAGTTAACGATCGTAAGTGCATCATAACGCGCGTTATGATGCGTTATGATGCGCTTACGATCATTAACATTACATAACCCGCATTAATCGTAGTTAACGATCGTAAACTCTCGTGGCGCGGTAAAACACCGCAGAAGGTGGAGAGAGGGCGGAGAGAAGGGGTCAATGGGCGGAGAGTGGGCGGGGAGAGGCTCCCTTCACAATAACGTGCTGATTTGAAGAGCTCAATTCCAACGCAAATGAAAACCTGCCGTTAAATGCACATTACAGCGGAGAGAAACCATTTCAGTGTCAGCAATGTACAGCCCAGGAAGGGAAACCTAAAAAAAGTGATACGTGTGATACATGTGCACAGAACAAAAGGGCACATAAACACTGAAAATGACCCCAACAAACTGGAAAAAACCATAACCAAGCTGGCCAATAGTGGTATCAATGAGAAACATCAACCCCTCCCCCCCCCCCCGAGTAAGCTCCATAGAACAGATATAAATCGTGGAAGGGTCTATAATCCGTCCCCATACAAGGTGAATGAGCCCACAGTGAAATAGCGCTGCTCAGGGTTTTCTCCACCATCGGACAGGGTTCCTATGGCGTGCACATGTCCCGCAACATCAGGGCGGGCATGTCGGAACGGCAACTGGACAGATGCCGGAGAAGGGGATACAGAGGGCCGCAGGCGGCACATGCTGTGGTGCAGCGGGGCCACAGTGCGGACTAGGGCGATGCCTAGGTGGCCCATCCGAATGCTAAAGCAGCAGAGCAGCCAGACAGCAACTGCTGAAGGCCCAACATGGGCATGACTGTGTTTCCCACAGTGTCACAGGGGATAGTACCCAGCAGCTACCCCCAAGAGCACGGAACATTGGCAGGCGGTGCTGGGGGGAAGCGTGGACACCTATGCAGGCACCCCTACCCCAGAACCCGCACCATAGGCAGCCGCCTACCTGCACACTGGATGGCCTGAGACTGCACACCACCAGCACCACCAGCAGAAGGGCATGTCAGCATGGTGGCTGAGGAATACTGGTGGTGGAGGGGGCAGTGGCAGCTTCCCAGAGCAGACTGTGGCCTAGCCCTGTGTAGGTGGGTGCCGTGTACTGCAACAGATGGGCCCTGTCTGATGAACAGTCATGGTATCACCAAGGAATGCACATACTCTGTGACAACAAGGTGGTGCAGTGCACAAAACCAGTGTATTCAGAAGGAGAGGGTCACAGGTTCAAGTCCCAGCTGTGGTTCCCGCCAACCCAGTCCCCATATTTTACCCACTACTACAACGTGCTAATACAGACAGCACCTTTATTGCAGATGACGTAAACATGCCCAAGACACCTACATTTTACCCTACAGAGCACAGACACCATAAACATGCACATTACCTAGAGCAGAGCCTCCCAAATGCAGTCCTGGAGGGTCAAACACCCATTCCGGTTCCATGCTGCCTCTGATAAAGATGCCTGTGCTGCATTTCTATGCGCCACCCCCATGGTATGCAGATGTATCTCATGCATATTCATGAGGGACAGCATGAAAACCCAAACAGTGTTTTGCACCGCAGGTCTGGAGTTGGGAACCTCTGCCGTAAAGCAGCAGCCAACAGGTGCAGACACACCCGCACCCACAGGCCCCATTATCCAAAGCCTCCTGGGGAGGCAGGACATTGGGCTCTGCGTACATCTCCCAATACTAGCACTTGCATACCTTAGTAATGCCACCCTAAACCAGGGAATATGGTACACATCTATCAAAAGGTTGCTATGAGTACTGGCAGATAGCAATTCCTAGGTTAAGTACACTTTTCTGAGTGAGCTGCATCATAGCAACCTTTCTGATGTCTGTAGAGTGTGCTACAGGTCTTGTGTCTGACAGTGTTTACCAACCTGGGGAGTGACTCTTACAGTATTGCGTACCATAGCCATGCCTGCGCTGTGCCCAGGACGTGTGTGGTGGCCTGGGCTGCCCAACACCTCTATAGTTGCACAATGCTGGCATAGGTGTGGGGAGTGTGTGTCTGTCTATCCAGTGTGTGGTGGCTGCCAACACCCTCCACAGCCCACACTGCTAGCCAGTATTGGCCTGCCAATGTGCATAATAAGGAGCAAGGTACTGTGGGAATAGCCTGGATAGGGTGGCCTGGCCTGGATGCATCTGCACACGGCATAGGGCAATGGCTCGGACATTGTAGTGCCTGGCCACCACCTGCACGGACAGGGTGGCCATAGCATGTCCTGCTGGGAGATAACTCTCACCCTGACTGAGCAGTGACCATGGCATGGCTAGTTTCCCCCATAGTACTATATAGCATTTTTTTCATGTGATATTTATGGGTTTTCTTTTGGGGCCCAACCACGAACTTATCTGCTTGGTGTGTATGCTGACATCCCTATTCTGGGTACATGCATCTCCTCCAGGACTATGCACTATGGACTAGCTGGCAGACTGTCTGCAGCTAGTATGTATCTTGCTGGAACACCTTGCAGGGTGCAGCGGCTGGAGGCTTGCTGCTGGAGAATGTCAGATAATGGTGGGGGGCAGCTGAGCATTTCCAGGCTTTCTGTCTGCTATTGTGTTATGGATGTGTACCGCTCTGTCTGTTCCCCAGCAGGACTGGGGTTGCTGGTCCCCTCTACTGCTGCCATTGCAGGGAGGTACACTGTGGAACTATTGGTGGGTGATCCTGTTTCCCACCCTGAGCCCCAGAGGGTGGGTTGTGTGGTAGTACATAATCTGCCTATGGGTCCATACACCCCCCCTTCACCTACAGCAGGTAATGATGGCACCAACACAGGATATGCACTATTCTGGGTGCAGCATCGCCCATAGGGACGAGACATACAGCAGGACACAGATGTATCCTAGGTGTGTCTAACTGAACTACCTATCACACACTGATGGGGACCTGCAGCATGGCGTATTTCAGCCATGAAAGGTGCTGTGGACCTGGTGCTGGGCGCCCCACCTCAACCTCAGGGTGGGCACTGTACCCGCACAATGTGACTGTCTGTGGCTACTCTGTGGCAGTGCCACACACGGTCTGTTCCCCCTACAAGGCCGAGGTGCTGTGGGGGTGCATACCCGATCTTGTGCCCATCTCTCGACTGCTGATTTGCATGTGCAGTGCATCATGGGTATGGGTGGGTTACCCCTATCCTGGTAACCACAGCAGACAGTTTGTGTGGTGACATGCAGTCCTGCAGCCAGCCAGGGCTTTGTTCACATCCTTATAAGGTGTCCTATAGGGGACATTATAGGGTGCCTTGGCGGAGAGTACACTTTATAATGTGCCCTATGGAGTGCCTTATGCGGCACCTTAGGTTATGCCACCGTGAGGGTGTGTTTGCTGGCAGCACTAATTAAAATACACGTCACATGCCTCAACAATCGCTACTTAAATGTGAAGGGTGCTGCCTCAGCCAGCCTTGTACATTAGGCCCATTGGGGAGTCGAACCCATGACACCTGTACTATCAGTCAGTGTTGTAGCCATTGTGCTACAGCTCTGTTGCTGTGCTTGTATGCCTGCGCGCCTTCTTAAAATTAACACGCGGTAACGTGCCCTGTAGCGCTCGTTCATTTATGGCGCCTTGTAACGCGCGTTCTCGGCACCTTCTCGGAAACGATGTACCGCCCATGTCCTTATTTGGGGTTTCTGTCTCTACCGTGGCTCCTAACGCGAATCGCACTAACGCAGTTTAGTAAACATACCCCTTGGAGATGGTTGGGGAGCTATGAGATATTTTTTTTATTCATGTATTACCAGGCCATGATTATTTGTGAAACAGAAAAGGGAAGTTGCCTCAAGTGCAGCTATAAATATGATGCTGATAACATACTCATTGGGGTTGGTGAGAGGGGGCTGTCTTCTATTGGCACTGTGTAATGGCATGTTAAGTGCATGATTTATTAATTTTTATTTCTCATAGAAAATGGGAAAACAGTAAATCAAGCCCTTAAAAAGCAGCTGTGATACACCTTTTGTGGGGGGGGGGGGAGTCACTTTGGTGGGTGGAGGGCACTGTGATAGAGGTCTCAGCAGCCGACTCCTTTAAATTTTTAAGCTGGCTCCTAGATTCCAAGATATTTTGTCAAGGCCTGGTCTAGCATAAGAGGTCACCACATAAAGCTGAATAGGTGGAGGTAAAAAATGAACGTAAGTAAATTATTTTCACTGAGAAGGTAGTGTACTGTACGTTTGGCATAGATGTTCATCAAAGGTGGCAGGTGACAATATAGTGGCAGAATATAAGCATATACTAGACAGAAACAAAAGGGACTTCCATATTGTCCTGCTAGACCAGTCCAGACAAGTGGGTTGTGTTCCCCTACCAGCAGATTGGTGGAGACAAAGAAACAATGAAAAACCCAGATTTCAATAACATCACTCTTATATCTCTATTCACCTCAGTCACCAGAGGTCCCTCTCACAGCCATCAATCAGTATTTATTTGTCTCCAGAAAATGGTGGATGAATTTTCTCCTCTCTGAAGGAAAAATAAAATCTGAAGACAGAGAGGAAAGGATTGATTAAACACTCATGAATGACCACCTTGAGGGTGGCTCTCTCTCTTGAGAGCGATGTGGGAGACTCCACTAGATTGCAGTCTTTTCAGTAGCCATAGGAGGAAAATTGGTTCAGCTCCACGTTCTTACCCTGGATAAGAGCCTGTTGAGCAGCTAGAAAATTGGAAGGATCTGGAAGATTGGAAGAATTCATCAGCCTCACACTACCTCAATGCTCCCTCCCTCCTCCTCTGTCCCCTCACTCTCTCCTGAAGATTTCAAAAGGCTCCCAGAGGACTCAGCCTGCCAGTCACCTTAAACACAGTGCTGCCAAACCAGAGAAATTGTTTCAAGGGAGTAGAGCTGAGCCCAGCATGGATCTTCTGCCTGGGGTTCTCAGGTGGTGAATACCAATGCTTGACCTCGTCATTGTCCTTGTTGGGGGCTCCTGATTCCGTCTTCCTGAGGCACAATTCAGGGTTCACCATTGGTGACCACTAGCATGTTGTGGGGGTTTCCTGCCATTTTCTGGATGCGTTAGAGCGTTTTTACCTATTGTGCAGTCACATGATCTTAGCATGCATTCTGCCCAAGTGGCTTCAATGTGCTCTTCTTTCCTAACACCTGTAATGCATGCTGCAATAAAAGCACAGTTAACATGCACCTTTGGGCTGCTACAGCCTTAGCACACGCTGTTGTGATACTTGCCTTAATTCTCTATATCTTCTTCCAGGAAACGTTGTTTTACCTGTAGCAAGTGAGGTGCCTCATATCTGAATTCTGGACTTCTCTTCTTGTATGGCAGCTTCTGACTTGTCCCTGGAGGGCCTGCTTCCCCTCTCCTAGCCATGGGATGCAGTTAGTCCAGCCTTACCTGCCTTAGGGCAGGAGATGATGGATGGTGCTATAGGGAAGAATATCCAGCTGGCTGGAGGATCTAGTGACCATGCTGTCAGCCTCTCATTGTCCTTTAGGGGGTCTGTGGTGGCTGTTCCCCCTGGTCTTGGAAGAGCTTCCAGAGTCAATATTGTTCTCCCCGTAATCCTTTTTTCAGCAGTCTTGGTCCTTCTGGAATGAAAATTCAGACTCCCACGTGTAGTCTCATGTGGGGCAGGTGGAGAGTGAAAGCCCTATTTGATTACCCTTGGCTAAGCATCCCCAGTGAGGGGTGCCTCCTGGAGATGGGGAACAGCTGGGAGCTATCTGAGATTTTGATTATGACTCGGATTCAAATGGTTTGGTGGGACCTGACATGGATGAAGAAGTATTTATTCTCACCCTCCGAAAAGTGTGAAAAGGCTGAAGTGATCCGCCTATTCTGGAAGGAGGAGCTGGCAGTGTTGATGGCCAGGATCTCATCCACCTTTGAACTTAATAGATGCTTCTGGCATTGTGTAGGAGTCAAAGGTACACCTGCTCCTAGAAGGGGTGCATAAAACCATTAGTGTTCTCCCATTCCCAGATGTGATCAAGGATATGATTTGGTTGGAATGGGACTTTCCCGACTCCCCGTCTAAAGGTCTAAGGGGTGTAACATAAGATCATAAGATATGCCATACTGGATCAGACCAAGGTCCATCAAGTCCAGTATCCTGTTTCCAACAGTGGCCAATCTAGGTCATACGTACTGTCACAAAGCCGCCCTGGTGGTTAATGGTGGACAAGGCAGGTCGGACATAAATAAAAGTAAAGTTGGGTTTGGTATGTTTTTCTTTCTAGGGCCCAAGGTTGCCTAGCCTCGGTAGCGTCCTGTATTACCAAAAATACCCAGAGAACAAAAGGTCATCGAGTGTAGGGAAAAATAAGGCTTTATTTCCCCTGGTTTGCACAAAGGTTCAAAGGATCGGCTTCAAACACCAACAGAAATCTCCTTACATCAGGTTATAAAAATCACAGCTCAGATTCAAAACAAAAACTGTTCTTTTCACAGAAAGGTTACAAAAGCAGGCATTCCTATTTAGTGCTCACTGGTTACACAAGCATTCTACGCTTCCCGTGATGCAATAGCTGCAATCCATGTCTTCCTCTGAAAGGGATTCTACCTCTTCCACTTGCATCGGTTCCTCCAGCAAAGTATCTGAGACAAAGTCAACAGTTCCCGGCCAGCTATAGTTAGGTTTCTCACCCAAATGCTGTATGACCTCCCAGTGTTTGGAGTTTAGTGTGGGGCGTCGGCCATGAGCATTTTTACAGTGTGAATCTCTTTCTTTCTTCCAAGGGTTTACATGCACTTCCTGCAAACCTGGCTTACTTAAAAGTTTCTTATTCAATAAAAACTTTTCATACCTTTTCGTTTGAGCAGTGGGACATGTACAGGGAGCTTCTATCTCTTGCCCTTTCCATAGGCTGTTTCCAATACAATATGGTTTACCTTGTAACTCTTGCTTCTTTCCTGAGGATGAGGCGTGTGGCCTACTCCTAGGGAGATTCTGCCTTGCTCCAGCAATATGGCTTGGGTTCTGTCCACAGCAATCACAATGCAGCTTTTGCGTACCTGAATCTCTTGGACCGTTCTGTAGTCTCTGTCCATTCAGGTTCCTTTGGCTTGTACCTCTTTCCTGCCCTCCAGCAGTGTCTGTAGCTTCTGCAGCTCCTGCCGCTCCTTCGGCTTCTGAAGGTTCTGAAGCTTCTCTGCGGCCTTCTCTGCTGCTTCTGGCTTTAAGGCTACTTCTGCCTGTCCAGTCACTTCTGCTCGGCACAGCACTTCTTCCAGAGCTCTCACTCTTCTACTTCTCCTCCTGCTCCTCCTGTACTCCTTGTTCCTGTCCTTGCCCTCCCTCCAGTCTTCCTGACTTCCTTTAAAAGGAGTTCCTGTCTTCCTGGATTGGAGGCTGGCTAGTTTTAGGTTACACCCTGTAGGGCGTGGATCCTCAGTCTTCCAGAGGTCTCTCTTGCTCCCCCTATCAGGCTCCTGCAAATACTGCAGCTTGTGCACGTCTTTTTCCAAGTTTAAAACATTTTCTTCTATGCCCTGCTGGTCTGCTGCATCACAGTACCTAGCAGTTTCCCCAAAAGACACAGGTTCCGCAATGCTTGTACTGGGTCAAGCATTGATATCCTGGGTCCCTTCTTAATAATGGTTTATGGAACTTTCCTCTAGGAACTTGTCCAAACCTTTTTTAAACCCAGCTACACTAACAGCCTTTACTACATCCTCCGGTAACAAATTCCAGAGTTTGATTACACGTTGAGTGAAAAAATATTTTCTTTTATTAGTCTTAAATAGTTTACCCTGTAGCTTCATTGCATGTCCCCTAGTCTTTCTATATTCTGATAACGTAAACAGGTGTAAGAAAGTCTATGGTCTACTGGAGAAGGAGTTCATTGAATTGTTTGGCATTCCCAAGGTGGATGTGCAGGTCATGGCGGTTACCAGACAGACCATCATTCTTTTGGAAGGTGGATTGGCCTGAAAGGATTTTCTGGAACACAAGATAAATTCATGGTTGCAGAGTCAGTTCGCCATTGTGATGGCTTTTCTGCAGCTGGCAGCATGTACCAGCCTCACATCTTGAGCCCTGCTCCAGTGGATTCAGTTTCTTCTGCCTGATGATACTACCCTCTTTTGGAATAGGCCGTGGCCTTCCTTTCTGATGCCATGTATGACTTGGTGCATTTGGCGGCCAGTAATGGTGCCCTGATGATGGTGTCACTGCATTGGTTTTGGCTCCAGCACTGGGCAGCAGACTTATCTTCCAAAGTCCGGTGGGCCCAACTGGATTTTAAGGGGAAGCTTTCTGTCTGGAGTCAAATTGGAGAAGCTGGTGAAGGACCTGGGTGAGATTAAAGGGGCTTTAGTGGGAAGGCAGGCAAGGAGATGTCCACAGGTCAGATAAGATTGGAAAGATCATAATAGAAGGATACAAACAGGGAGACTGCATAGACCAAGTTTTTTTTTATCTATAAAAATCACTAGAGTTAAATTAGACTAATTTTTCACTCCTGAATCTCAAAATTACTGGTATGGCTCAGTCACTAATTGAAGCTATCAATCTTGAGTCAATTTTGACTGTTTTGTAATATAAACCTTGAAAACTATAAAGTGGCATTTTAGAATATCCAAAAACTGAGAGATGATAGTCTTGACTTCAAATCGCTCCAGAACCAACCTGAAAAATGAACATCCCAGTAACTGGTTCTGGAGACAGGCTTCATGCACATTGCAAGGCTGGGTGCATGCATGTGTGTAAGTCATTTTACAAATGTGGATGTCCCCGAAGTGCTTGCCATCAGATACTCAGACGTGCAGTGGCAGGCCAGTAATATGTTTGGAGCATATGTTTATGGGCAGGTTTTAGCGGTCAGAAAATATTAACCTTTGCAATATAAATACATTTTGTCCTTCCCCCTAGAAGCATTGCAGCCATATAACGAGAACTTTTTTATACTTTATTTATGGTCAGGAGCAGGTATAGGCATGGACATCTCAACCACCAGGGCCTGATGTACTTGTGGCATTTTGAAACTGCACCACAACGTGCATCTCCTTTCCTCCACCTAGGGCACACCTCCACTCTGTGCTTTCCTCCTTATTGTCCCATATGCTTGGAACAGACCTCTGAAACTGGTGTGTCCTGCTCCCTCTCTGACCTTGTTCAAATCCAATTTATCCATTTTTTTAGGTTGCTTTTAACTCATAACCTGTGACCAGGGCCGGATTTACCTATACGCCAGGTACGCCGTGGCGTAGGGCCCACAGCTGGCAAGGGCCCACAAAAATGGAAAAGTTAAACAAAGTGTTAGCAGAACATTCTGCTTTTTTCAAATTAAATTTTAAAAAAAAACGCTGGCCGCTGCCGCCGCGGCAGCATGGACTGTCCCGCGGGGCCCCTTCTGCCCGGCTGAATCCCTCCCTCCGCGACGGCTGAGCCCCTCCGTGCGGCTTTGAGAGGCGCGAAGGGAGAGTGTCTCCCTTGTGTCTCTGTTAAGCCTGCAGGGGCAGATGGGAAATTTCCCATCAGCCCCTGCGGGCTTAACAGAGACGCGAGGGAGACACACTCCCTTCGCGCCTCTCAAAGTCGGCACGGAGGGATTCAGCCGGGCAGAGGGGGCCCCGCGGGACAGTCAATGGTGCCGCAGCGGCAGCGGCCAGCGTTTTTTTTTTTCCTTATTAAATTTTACTTGAGCCGATGGGGGGGGGGGGCTGGGACTGGAAATGGGCTGGGGGGGTTAAGACTGGAGGTGGGCTGACACGAAGAAACCAGAAGAAAGTGGCTGGAGCAATTGCAGCTGAAAAAAAATGCACAAAAGGTAGAAAAATATCTCTTTATTTTTAATTTATTAATTGGAATATGTCAGCTCTGGTAAATGTGCATCATTAACGTCTGGGCTTTGTTTAGTACAAGAGCAAATTAATGTAAATTTTTTTTTTTACAGTGTTGTACATTCCAAGTTTGGCTTTTGGGATTCCCAGTTTAATTATGACGTCAGGGCCAACAGTGCGCAGCTGATCCGGCGTGCTCGTTTTTATCTTTTCTGGGGGCCCACAATTTTTGTTGGCGTAGGGCCTCACTCAAGGTAAATCTGGCCCTGCCTGTGACTCACAGTCTTCTTGGTTTTAACCATTTTTTTAATGAATAAATTCCCAAAGGGTTTGAAAGTTGAAACTTAATCTGGATAGATAAACAAATATGCTGTGGATTAGGAAACACTTTTAGGTTTTCCAGAGGTGGCGGAGCTAGTTTTGAAGACAAAAAGTATAGTATCTACTCTTCGGATATGACCGATCTACTGTCAATAGATAACTATATTTCCTATGTAGTGAAGTCTTCTAATTTGGGCTCTTCAAAAGAAATGTCAACTACTATCTTATTTAAGGAAAACGATCTATTGACAACTGCTGGCACATTAGCTCTAACATAAATTAACTGCTGCTAATTCTTTATACCAGAAGCCAAAATGAAACATTTGCAGCTGTTATAAAATATAGATGCAAGAAGGTGCTAAAGAACAAAAAAAAAAACCAAGTAATGACACTCATTTATTTCAATACAGTAGCTTCATATAGTCTGTCACTATATCTGATAAATCTGCTTCACTCTTATCTTGCAGTACAAGTAATTGTTGCTGGAAATTCTTTTTCTTCTAGTCATAAGGTTGACTATAACTGAACAATGGGCTTTTTCAATATTGCGCTCTGTATTTATGGAGCAAGCTTCTTGTGAAGTTCTGTTTAGAATTTCAGTATCTTAATTACCATAAAATGTTAAGCGTCTGGGTTATTTTTACCAAGTAAATATGTAAAAGCTCTTAAGATAAGGGATTTTTCTCACACTTTTTCCTATCCCTGGAGGGCTTACAATCTGTTTGTATCTGAGACAATGGAGGATTAGGTTTTATGTTTATGTTTATGCAATTTCTTGATATACCATCCAGGCTGAAGGGCATCAGAGCTGTTTACAATCACTGCAAGTAGGTACTGAATACATTTCCTCGTCCCCAAAGGGCTCACAACTTGCATTTGTACATTCAGTCATAGGTCCCTCCTCCCCCCCCCCCCCCAGCATTCGTATTTAGTTTAAAATTTTCAATGCATTTAAAAATCTAAAAGCACATAAGAACATAAGACATGCCATACTGGGTCAAACCAAGGTCCATCAAGCCCACTATCCTGTTTCCAACAGTGGCCAATCTAGGTCATATATACCTAGCAGTTTTCCCAAAAGACACAGGTTCCACAATGCTTGTCAAGCAGTGATATCCTGGGTCCCTTTTAATAATGGTTTATGGACCTTTTCTCCAGGAACTTATCCAAACTTTTTTTAAACCCAGCTACACTAACAGCTTTTACTACATCTTCCGGTAACAAATTCCAGAGTTTGATTACACATTGAGTGAAAAAATATTTTCTCTTATTAGTTTTAAATAGTTTACCCTGTAGCTTCATTGCATGTCCCCTAGTCTTTCTATATTCTGATGGTGTAAACAATCGATCTACATTTATGTTTATGTTTATTTATTTGATATTCCAAAAAGATCAGAGCGGTTTACAATATACGCAAATATACAGAGAGCCAATTTGGCGGAAACAGAAAGGAAGTTAGAATATGTGATAGAAAAGCACACAGTACAATCATACGACAGGACAGAGAAGAGAGGGGAAAGAGAGTAGTATCACACGAGAGGGGAGGGGAGGTCAAAAGCGGAGGAGAACAGGTGGGTCTTCAGGGATTTCTAAAAAGTGTGATAATTTTGATCGAGCCTGAGGGTAGTGGGTAGAGAATTCCATAGGGCTGGCCCATTCCACTCTATTCATTAATTTATAGACCTCTACCATATCTCCCCTCAGCTGTCTTTTTTCCAGGTTAAAGAGCCCTAACCTTTTCAGCCTCTCTTCATAGGAGTATCCTTCCATCCCCTTTACCATTTTGGTGGCTCTTCTCTGAACGTTTTCTAAAATCGCTATATCCTTTTTAAGATACGGCAACTAGTACTACACACAATATTCAAGGTTCGGTCTCACCATGGAACGATATAGAGGCATTATAATATCTTTTGTTTTATTTTCCATTCCTTTCCTTATGATACCTAGCATTCTATTTGCTCTCTTGGCTGCTGCTGCACACTGGGCCGAGGGTTTTAACATGTTATCCATGATGACACCTAAATCTTTTTCCAGGGTGGTGGTTCCTAATGTGGAACCTTGCATCGTGTAACCATAGTTTGGGTTTTTCTTTCCTAGGTGCATAACTTTGCACTTGTTCACATTAAATTTCATCTGCCATTTGGATGCCCAGTCTTCCAAGATCCTCTTGCAATTTTCCGCAATCCTCATAGGTTTTAACAACTTTAAATAGTTTTGTGTCATCTGCAGATTTGATAACCTCACTTCTTATTCCCTTTTCCAGGTCATTTATGAGTATGTCAAAAAGCAGCGGACCCAGCACAGATCCCTGGGGTACTCCACTATTCACCTTTTGCCATTGGGAAAATTGGCCATTTAGCCCTACCCTCTGCTTTCTGTCTTTTAACCAGTTCCTGATCCACAATAGTACACTGCCTCCTATCCCATGACTTTTTAGTTTTGCCAAAAGTCTCTGATGAGGGACCTTGTCAAAGGCTTTCTGAAAGTCCAAATACACTATGGGGTATGTTTACTAAACTGCGGTAATCGTGAATAACGCGCGTAACGTACACTTAACGATAGTCCGCACGTCATAATGTGCGTTCTGACGTGCGAACGATCGTTAAGTGTACGTTACGCGTGTTAACCACAGTTAACGATCGTAAACCCCCGCTGCATGTTAAAACACCGCAGAAGGTGGAGAGTGGGCGGAGAGAAGGGGTCAATGGGCAGAGAGTGGGCGGAGAGAGGCTCGCCTCACACTAACGTGCTGAATTTCAGAGCTCAATTCCAACGCGAATGAAAACCTGTCGTTAAAGGCATATTAAAGGGAAGAGAAACCATTTCCGTTCAGCAATGTACAGCAAAACCGGGGAAACCTACAAAACGTGAGCAGTGTGATACATGTGCACAGAACAAAATTCCAAATAAAACTTTAAAATGACCACAAGAAACAGTGTAAAAATTATAATTCAGCTGGGCAACAGTGATAGCAATGGGCAACAATAAAAAACACTCCCAGGAAAGCTCCAAAAAACAGAAATGATGTTTGGAATGGTCTACACTCCGTAGACCCTTTCAAAAATCATTTCATTTTATTGGAGCTGTCCTGGGAGTGTTTGTAATGTTGCCCAATGATATCATTGTTGCCCAGCTTGGTTATGGGTTGTTTGCCCCTTTTTTCGAGGTCTTTTTTTAGGTTTATTTGCAGTTTTGTCTCCATACAAGGTAAATGAGCCCACAGTAAAATTGTGCAGAGCAGGGTTTCTGACTCGTCAGGCCAGTTTTCCTATCTCCAGGAACTGCACTGTCTCTGTGGCCACAGTGTGGTGTAATGGACACAGCCAGTGCATGTAAGACCAGAGGGTCACAGGTTCAAATCCTAGCTGGGGCTCCTGCCAACCCAGTCCCCACAGTTTTACCCACCACTAAACAGTGATAGTAAAGACACTCCTTTATTGCAGAGAACATACGCATGGTTAATACGCCTATATTTTACCACACCAAACACAGACACCATAAACAGGCGCATTACCTAGAGCAGAGTCTCGCAAATGCAGTCCTGGAGGGCCCCACACCATTCAGTTTCCATGCTGCCTCTAATAAAGATGCCTGTGCTGCATATCTATGCCCCACCCCCATGGTATGCAGATGTAGCTCATGCATATTTATGAGGGACAGCATGAAAACCCAAACAGTGTTTGGAACACCAGGACTGAAGTTGGGAACTCTGCCGTAAAGCAGCAGCCAACAGGGCCAGACACACCCACACACACACCCACAGGCCCCATTGGCCAATGCCCCTTGGAGAGGCAGGACATTGGGCCCTGCCTGTATCTCCCAATACTAGCAGTTGCATACCTTAGCAATGCTACCCTACACCTGGGTATATGGTACACAGCTATCAAACCTTTCCTATGATAACTGGCAGATATCAATTCCTACGCTAAGCACATTTTGCTCATTGAGCTCCACCATAACAATCATTCTGATGTCTGCGGTGTGTGCTGCAGGTTTGGTCTCTGATAGTGTTTACCACCCTGGGAAGTGACCCCCAACAGTATTGCGTACCATATCCATGCCTGTACTGTGCTCAGGACTGGTGTGGTGGGTATGGCTGCTGAACACCTCTCTAGTAGCACAATGCTGGCATAGGTGTGGGGGTGGCTGTCTGTCTATCCAGTGTGTGGTGGCTGCAAACACCTTCCAGAGCCCACACTGCCAGCAATGTTGCCAGTATTGGGCTGCCAATGTGCATAATGAGGAGCAAGGTACCATGGGTATAGGCCAGACAGGGTGGCCTTGCCAGGGTGCATCTGCACAGGGCATAGGGCACTGACTGGGACATTTTAGTGCCCGGCCACCACCTACACAGGAGGGTGACCTCAGTATGTCCTGCTGAGAGATCACTCTCACCCTGACTGTGCAGTGACCACAGCATGGCTAGGCACTCCCATAGTGCTATATAGCATTTCTCTCATGTGATAGATATAGGTTTCCTTTTGGGGCTCAGTCACTGATTTATCTGCTTGTTGTGCATGCTGACAGCCCAGTTCTGGGTGCATGCATTTCCACTAGGACTAACTAGCAGACTGTTCTCAGCTGGTATGTGTCTTGAGGGAGTGCCTTGCAGGGTGTAGCAGCTGAAGGCTTGCTGCAGGAGAATATCTGACAGCGGTGGGGTGCAGCTTAGTATATCCAGGCCTAATGTCTGTCTGATATTGTGTTATGGATGTGTATAGAGCTGCTTTGGATGCCCTGTAGGGTGTCTGTTCCCCAACAGGACTGGGGTTGATGGTCCACTCTACTGCCACCATTGTGGGGAGGTAGAATATGGATCTGTTGATAGGAGACCCTGTTTTTCACCTGTGGGGGAGGGGAATGGTGGTGCATAGCCCACCTGGGGGGGTCCCCTGACTGAGACACCCAAGGTGTTTCTGCAGAAGCTACCTATCTCACAGATTAATGCTGCTTTGGGGCTCTGGCATGGCCTCCTTCAGCCATGGAAGGTGTTGTGGACCTGGTCCTGGGCGCCTCAGGGTGAGCACAGCACCCGCACAATGTGACGGTGTGTAGCTACTCTGTGCCAGTAAAACACCCAGTCAGTACCCCCTACCAGGCCGAGGTGCTGTGTGGGTGCACACGGACACTTCCCCCTACCAGGCCGGGGAGCTGTTGGGGTGCATTCCCCATCTTGTGTTCATCTGTGGACAGCTGATTTGCATGTGCAGTGCATCATGGGTACGAGTGGCCTAACCCTATCCTGGTTACCACAGCAGACTGTCTGTGTGGTGACGTGAAGGCTCTCTGCAGCCAGCCAGGGGCTTGCTAGCAGCTATAGAGCTGTAGCCCAATGGTTACTTCACTGCCTGTGAAGCCAGAGGTCATGGGTTCAAACCCACAGTGGGGCTATTTGATAGGGTTGTCCAAAGCATTTTTTTAATTTAATGTACATATGTTGATGCCAGCAATAACACCCTCAGCGTACTGTACCCATAAGGTGCCTCTGAGGGTGCTTTATAGGGTGCCCTATAGGGCACCTTATGGTTGCCATCCATATAAGGTGCACTATACCTTATCCTGTGAAGCAACATATATGGTGCCCTATAGGGGACATTCTAGGGTGCCTTGGTGGACAGTGAACTTTAACATGTGCCTTATGGGCCGCCTTATGTTAACACGCTTTGTGAGTGCGTTTGCTAGTAGTGATAACTGAAATAAAAATAAATTGCCCCCTACAGCACTCATCCCCATAATATGCACTGCCTCAGTGAGCCTTCTTCATTGGGCACTGTGGGGGATTGAACCCCTGATCCCTGCACCATTGGTCAGTGTCTTAACCATTGTGCTGTGGCTCTGTTCCTGTACTTCGGCATCGGCGCACCGCCTTATGCCGCCCAAACGTAACAGTGCACCGCCTTATGCCACCCAACAGTGCACCGCCTTATGCCGCCCAAGATTAACAGTGCACCGCCTTATGCCACCCAACAGTGCACCGCCTTATGCTGCCCAAGATTAACAGTGCACTGCCTTATGCCGCCCAACAGTGCACCGCCTTATGCCGCCCAAAATTAATATGCCTCCTAAAGCACTTTTACCCATTAAAGTTAATGCCTCAGCCAGCCCTTTTTGTTGCACACAATGGGGAATTGAACCCATAGCAGCTGCACCAGCAGTCAGTGTCTTAACCATTGTACTATGGCTCTGTTCCTTTGTGTGTGCACATCAGGGCGCCACTTAGCCTTCCCACGCACTATTGTGCACGGCGCACAATAGCACGCCGCGCAAATGTGCGATCGCTTACTCCCGTTTTTTTTATTTTTTCTGCCTGAACCGCCCACTCCTTATATGGCACAGGCACACTAACGGGGCCCGCACAATTCCGGGATCTTAGTAAACATACCCCTTAGAGTGGTGGCCCTATCGGCCATGTTTTTTCTTAGGTATCCCTGTAAATGTTTAGTTACATTTCAGGGTTCTAGATTTACTTTTCTAGATCCTTCTCAATTGGTAGTTTTTCTAGATGGTAAAGAGGGACATGATAAATAATTTAGGAGGAGGGTGGAGGGCATAAGTTTAGGCTGTCATATCCCCACACAGGAGCGGGGCTGAATTTCAGTCAAAAAAATACCGCGAGTGAAAACCTCGCGTTAGAGCCGATTTAAAGGGAAGAGAAACCATTTACGTCAGCAATGTACAGCAAAACCGGGGAAACCTAAAAAACGTGAGCAGTGTGATACAGGTGCACAGAACAAAATTGCAAATATAACATGAAAATGACCACAACAAAAATGTAGAAAATTATAATTCAGCTGGGCAACAGTGATAGCAATGGGCAACAATAAAACACACTCCCAGGAAAGCTCCAAAAAAAAGAAATGATTTTTGGAAGGGTCTTTCCTCTGAGTGTTTTTTATTGTTGCCCATTGCTATCACTGTTGCCCAGCTTGGTTTTGGTTGTTTTCCCCTTTTTACGAGCTCATTTGTGAGGTTTATTTGCATTTTTGTCCCCATACAAGGTAAATGAGCCCACAGTAAAATTGTGCAGAGCAGGGTTTCTGACTCGTCCGGCCAGGTTTCCTATCTCCAGGGACTGCACTGTCTCTGTGGCTGCAGTGTGGTGCAGCGGACACAACCAGTGCCTATAGAACCAGAGGGTCACAGGTTCAAATCCCACATGGGGCTCCTGCCAACCCAGTCCTCATAGTTTTACCCACCACTAAACAGTGATAGTAAAGACACTCCTTTATTGCAGAGAACATAAGCATGGTTCAAACACCCATATTTTACCCTACACCGCACACAAACCATAACAATGGGCATTACCTACAGCCGAGTCCCCGAAATTCAGTCCTGGAGTGCCACAACTCAATCAGGTCATATGCCTTTTCCCAGATTAGGCACAGAGAGAGCAGCATCACTTGCAGGGCCAAGCAGGAAACACATGGAGCATTGTGCTGTGGCTCTGCTCTCCTGTGTGCACATCAGCGCGCCGCCTTATGCTGCCTAATATTGATATGCCTCCAAAAACATTAGCGCGCTGCCTTATGGCCATCAGCGTGCCGCCTTATGCAGCCCATTATTTATATGCCTCCTAAAATAACACCTCAGCCAGCTGTCTTCATTGGGCACAGTGGGGGATTGAACCCTTGATCTCTGCACCATTGGTCAGTGTCTTCACCATTGTGCTGTGGCTCTGCTCTCCTCCTTGCACATCAGCATGCCACTTATGCCTCACGCGCAGCTATCTCATGCGCTAATGTGCGGGGCGCACATGGGTGCCGCGCACCTTAGCGCATATGTAAATTCCGGATTTTATTTTTCAGCAAGAAACGCCCACTCCTTATATGGCACCCGCACACTACCGCGGCCCGCACTTTACCAGGGTTTTAGTAAACATAACCCTAAGAGTACTACTAATCAACTGGAGGGCTTATCTCCTACGCCTTAGGGTTTTCTTCAAATCCTACTCCAGTAATTAGTTTCCATACAGAGTTTTCTCCCCTTTTTGCAGTTCATCTCCTTCTCACATATCTTTTTAAGGCTGCTTTTCGGACAGAAATTGGGTATTACTACTCCAAATTATGTCTGTCGGTCCTCTCCAACCTATGGGACCTAACTTTTATGCTGCCTTAATAACAGATAAGTCCAAAGGAGATCCAGAACTCATTTGGACTATTTATTGTTGCAGGCATCAGGCCTGTCTACTATTCTTAGCCACGTTCAGCTCTCTTGGCTCCAAAAGAATAGATTAGGTTGCACACTGGCAATTCAACAGCCAGATCTAAGCAACCTACAACATGCTCTCTGCAATTCTACAACAAAGCTCTGCAACTGTGGGCCTTTGCCAGAGAGCCTCAGAGCTACTCCTAATAGGTAGCTGGCCAGATAGTTAATAAGGGCTTCAGCTGGTAGACTCTACCAGTCATGTTCCTACTCTACCAGTCCTGTTCGTCTCGAGGAACACCAACTTCACCCCTCCTAGTTGTATTAACGTAAAGGATGCCCAACTCCAAGTTAAACCGGCGATACGCTACCTGGGAGTAACGCTGGACCAAAACCTTGACATGAAGAACCACATAGCCAACACAGTCAAGGCAATCTACTTTAAAATCAGATCCCTCAGACACCTACGCATGCTACTTGAACCGGATGATTTCCGTACCATTTATCAAGCCCTTATACTCCCCCATTTCGACTTCTCAAACTCCATACTACAAGGACTCCCCGGTCCACCCTGAACCCCCTGCAATTAGCCATGAATAGTGCAGCGAGGGTACTCCTCGGGGCATCCAGGAGAGATCACCTAACACCCCTTCTAAAACAGCTACACTGGCTCCCCATTCAAGCAAGGATCAGTTTCAAGACCTTACTGCTAACATTCAAAGCGGCTAAGGGGCTCACCTCTTCCTCTCTCTCCAACCTCATACAACCACTTGCACCAAACAGGCCACGAAGAACAGCAGAATTAAACACACTAGTTATCCCAAATGACACCACAAGATGCACTAGATCAACAGCCAACAGAGCCTTCCGACTCTGCGCCCCGACTTTATGGAACAACTTACCAGCACAAATCAGAGCAGTACCCAACTTGAGTCAGTTCAGAAAGGCACTAAAACATTTCCTCTTCCTTAAATATCTCAATGACAGCTCCGAACATAACCCCCAGGCGAATAGCTTGAGTGGTCAAACAAACAGACCCTCATAACAGGCCAACTTCTCAATGAAATAACAAGCAGTTCCAAGTACTATTGTACCACCTTTGTATATAGTTAACCATGATATCCCTTATCAGATAACCCTCCATTGTATTTAGTTTCCCCTATTTTCGCCAAGTTATACTTCCTGTTAAATGTAACTGACCAGACATATGTAAACTGTCGGATGTTTTCTGTTCAATGTAAACCGCGCTGATGTCTAATAGTGCGGTATATAAGAATTGTTAATAAATAAAAAAAAATAAATAAATGACTGGTTTTTCCTACTTTTACCATATTCCTTACAATTTCCTGTTGCAGTGCATGGCACCCACCTACACAGGGCTAGGCCATGGTCTGCTCTGGGCAGCTGCCACTGCCCCCCTCCACCACCAGTACCCCTCCACCACCAGTACCCCTCTGCCACCATGCTGACATGTCCTTCTGCTGGTGGTGCTGGTGGTGTGCAGTCTCAAGCCATCCAGTGTGCAGGTAGGCGCCTATAAGGCGCCTTCTGAGGCACCTTATGGTTACAGTACCCTGAGGGTGTTTTGCTGGCAGCACTAATGTACATTAAAAAAAGACAATGCTTTGGACAGCCCTATCAAAGAACCTCTAATGTGGGTTTGAACCCATGACCTCTGGCTCCACAAGCAGTGAAATAACCAGTGGGCTACAGCTCCACAGCTGCTAGCAAACCCCTGGCTGGCTGTAGAAGGACTGAACGTCACCACACAAACAGTCTGCTGTGGTCACCAGGATAGGGTTAACCCGCCCATACCCATGATGCAATGCACATGCAAATCAGCAGTCTACAGATGATCACAAGATGGGGTATGCACCCCCACAGCACCTCGGCCTGGTAGGGGGAAATGACCATGTGTGGTACTGGCACAGAGTAGCTACACACCGTCACATTGTGCAGGTACTGCACTCACCCTGAGGGTGAGGTGGGGCACCCAGCACCAGGTCCACAGCAGAGATAGGCCATTCTGCAGGTCTCCAGCAGTACTAATGTGTGAGATAGGTAGTTTTTGCAGACACACCTTGGATATATATGTATGTCTCAGTCAGGTGTAGCACCTATGGACCCCTAGGAGGCTTAGGTACCACCATCCTCATCCTCCAGGGCTGCGGGGGGGTAAACAGGTCTCCCACCAACAGATCCACATTTAACTCCCTGCAATGGTGGCAGTAGAGGGGACCATCAACCCCAGTCCTGCTGGGGAACAGACACCCTACAGGACAGTCAATGCAGCTCTGTATACATCCATAACACAACAGCAGACAGACATTAGGCCTCAATGTGCTAAGCTGCCCCCACCACTATCTGATAGTCTCCTGCAGCAAGTCTTCAGCCACTGCACCCTGCAAGGCGCTCCATCAAGACATGTACCAGCTGCAGACAGTCTGCTAGCTAGTCCATAGTGCACAATCCTGGTGGAAATGCATGCACCCAGAACTGGGATGTCAGCATAAACACCAAACAGATAAATCAGTGACTGGGCCCCAAAAGGGAACCCATAAATATCACATGAGAAAAATACAATACATCACTATGGGGGACCCTAGCCATGCCGTGGTCACTGCACAGTCAAGGTGAGAGTGATCTCCCAGCGGAACATGCTGAGGCCACCCTGTCTGTGCAGGTGGTGGCCGGGCACTACAATGTCCCAGCCAGTGCCCTATGCCCTGTGCAGATGCATCCTGAGCAGGCCACCCTGTCCAGGCTATACCCATGGTACCTTGCTCCTCATTATGCACATTGGCAGGCCAATACTGGCAACAGTGCTGGCAGTGTGGGCTGTGGAGGGTGTTTGCAGCCACCACACACTGGATAGACCAGGGGTCTCCAACTCCAGTCCTGGAGGGCCGCAAACCAGTCAGGTTTTCAGGGTATCCCTAATGAATATGCATGACATATATATGCATTAGAAATAGCCTGCCAAACTGACTGGTTTGTGGCCCTCCAGTGCTGGATTTGGGGACCCCTGCCGTACACCTCTGTCATGTATGATTGTGAGTGGGCAAGGTACAGATGTCCTCGACATCAAAAGGGTAGATAGAATGTGTCACATCCCTCCTCGTTTCTCACCACCACCAAAACGTTGTCTAATAGACAATATTTTGGTGGTGGTGAGAAGCAAGGAGGTATGTGACACATTCTATCTACTCTTTTGATGTCGAGGACATCTGTACCTTGCCCACTCACAATCTTAAATGACAGAGCTGTAAGGATGGGGTGCCCAAATCCAGCACTGGAGGGCCACAAACCAGTCAGTTTGGCAGGCTATTTCTAATGCATATATATCTCATGCATATTCATTAGGGATACCCTGAAAACCTGACTGGTTTGCGGCCCTCCAGGACTGGAGTTGGAGACCCCTGGGATAGACAGACACACTCCCACACCAATGCCAGCATTGTGCTACTATAGAGGTGTTTAGCAGCCCTGGCCACCACACCAGTCCTGGACACAGTGAAGGCATGGGATATGGTACACAACACTGTTGGGGGTCACTCCCCAGGGTGGTAAACACTGTCAGAGACCAGACCAGACCAGAAGCACACTCCACAGAAATCAGAAAGGTTGCTAGATGGAGCTCAATCAGCAAACTGTGCTTAACGTAGGAATTGCTATCTGTCAGTAATCATAGCAAACGTTTGATAGCTGTGTACCGTATTCCCAGGTGTAGGGTGGCATTGCTAAGGTATGCAAGTGCTAGTACTGGGAGATGCACGCAGGGCCCAATGTCCTGCCTCTCCAGGAGGCATTGGCTAATGGAGCCTGTGGGTGTGGGTGTGTCTGCCCCTGTTGGCTGCTGCTTTACGGCAGAGGTTCCCAACTCCAGTCCTGGTGTGCCAAACACTGTTCGGGTTTTCATACTGTCCCTCATGAATATGCATGAGATACATCTGCATACCATGGGGGTGGTGCATAGATATGCAGCACAGGCATCTTTATTAGAGGTAGCATGGAACCTGAATGGTGTTTGGCCCTCCAGGACTGCATTTGGGAGACTCTGCTCTAGGTAATGTGCCTGTTTATGGTGTCTTTGTTCTGTAGGGTAAAATGTAGGTGTTTTGGGCATGTTTACGTCATCTGCAATAAAGGTTCTGTCTGTATTAGCACGTTGTAGTAGTGGGTAAAATATGGGGACTGGGTTGGCAGGCATCATAGCTGGGACTTGAACCTGTGACCTTCTGCTTCCTAACACACTGGTTGTGTGCACTGCAGCACCGTGTTGCCACAGAGACAAGGCATTCCCTAGTGATACCATGACTGTTTGTCCGGTAGGGCCTGTCTGTTGCAGTGCATGGCACCCACCTACACAGGGCTAGGCCATGGTCTGCTCTGGGCAGCTGCCACTGCCCCCCTCCACCACCAGTACCCCTCTGCCACCATGCTGACATGTCTTTCTGCTGGTGGTGCTGGTGGTGTGCAGTCTCAAGCCATTCAGTGTGCAGGTAGGTGGCTGCCTATGGTGCATGTTCTGGGGTAGGGGTGCCTGCATAGATGTCCACGCTTCCCCCCAACACCGCCTGCCAATGTTCTGTGCCCTTGGAGGTACTTGCTGGGTACTATCCCCTGTGACACTGTGATAAACACTCTCATGCCCATGTTGGACCCTCATCAGTTGCTGTCTGGCTGCTGTACAGTTTCAGCATTCCTAAGTGCCACCTAGGCATCTGCCTAGTCCGCACTGTGCCCCAGCTGCACCACAGCATGTGCCGCCTGCAGCCCTCTGTATCCCCTTTCCCAGCATCTGTCCAGTTGCCCATTCCGACATGCCCGCCCTGCTGTTGTGGAACATGTGCATGCCATAGGAAACACGTGCAATGGAAAGGGAAACCCTGATCAGTTCTATTTCACTGTGGGATCATTCATCTTGTATGGGGACGGAGCGTAGACCCTTCCAAAATTCATATCTTTTTTGGGGGGCTTTCTTGGGAGTGTTTTTTGATGTTTCCCATTACTATCACTATTGCCCAGCTTGGTTATGTTTTTTTTACATTTACTTCTGTCCATTTTCAATGTTTATTTGCCCTTTTGTTCCGTGCACATGTATCACACTTATCACTTTTTTGTAGGTTTCCCTGGTTTTGCTGTACATTGCTGACGGAAATGGTTTCTTTTCCCTTTAAATCAGCTCTAACGCCAGGGTTTCACTGGCATTAGTTTTGAGCCTCGGATTTCACAGCGTTGGTGTGCAGGGAGCCTCTCCCCTCCCAGTCTCCACCCATTGACCCCTTCTCTCCACCCCTGGGGAGCCTTCCTCCGCCCTCCGAGAGCCTTTCCCCGCTTTCAGCGCTCGTTTGCGCCGCAGCGCGTGTTATCACGCAATATGGTACCTGTGTGCCTTAAAAAGTGCCATCATCGCGTGATAAGGTACCTTATCGCACGATAACATCGCAGAGCGCACGTTAAGACAGTTTAGTAAACATACCCCTTAGTTCTTGGCAAAAAGCACCTTGTAGTTATAAACGTATATGCCCCAAACTGTGATCATCCAACATTTTTCAAACAACTGGCTGAGGAAATTCAGGAATCTTCTACGTGGCCGACTATCATAGGAGGAGACTTTAATTTAGTTTTAGATCCATTGATAGATTGCAAGCCAAGCAGAGTGAGAAAGGGTAGCAGGGCAGTGGCAGTGCTAAAGTCACTCATGGAAGAAATGGGTCTGGTGGACATTTGGAGAGTCAGGAACCCTGCTGAGAAGGATTATACTTTTTTTTCTTACCCTCATAATTCCTATTCCCGAATAGATTTCTTTCTGGTCTCCAGAACCCTGGTGCGAGATACTGATAGAGTAGACATCTTAAATACACATGTCTCTGATCATGCGTCAATAAAGCTAGAGATTCATCTTGGTGAAGACCTGGCCATGAGGCGGGGATGGAGCCTTAATAAAGCTTTGCTGGTGGACGAGTCTTTCAAATTTCAAATAAAACAAGTTATAAAAGATTACTTTAATAATAACCTCCCAGAAGACACCTCAAATTGGGCCTGGTGGGAAGCATGCAAGGCTACACTAAGAGCTCAAATAACAAGCTATTCCATCGCAGCAGCTAGGAGGACGAAAGAGAAGCTAAAGGAGCTGGATCAGCAGATCAGAGCAGGTGAAAATTTTACAGAGGCAACCCAACCCTCCGGCTTTGAATCGCCTCCAGAACCTGAGATTTCAATACAATGTGCTGCTAAGTTCTGAAGTGGAGCAGTGCATGTTTAAGCAGCAAGTGCAGTATCATATGGAAATAAACAAGGCAGGAAGACTCCTGTCTTCAAAACTAAAATCTCGATATGCTAAATCTCACATTGCTAGTATAATGGATGAACAACAGGGTCCCCTAGGTAGCAGCTCAGAAATTGTTGAAGCGTTCCGAGCATTCTATCTTCAGTTATATGTCACAGAGGAAGAATTTGATAAGTCTCTGTGTAAAAAACTGCTGGAAGGCGTGGTTCGCCCAGAATTGGATAAGGAGCATGTAGCAGCTATCAGTGAACCTATATCTTTGTTGGAATTGAAAGAAGCATTAGCAAGTATGAAGGATGAAAAGGCCACCCGGCCGGACGGAATGCCGATCAAGTTTTATAAGATCTTTGTAGAAGACCTGTTGCCTCCGATGAAGACCTATTACCAAGGGCTGAAGGAGCAGGTGGAAAACACTGGTGCCTTTGCCAGTGCAACAATCGTAGTTTTGGAGAAGCCGGGAAAAGACCCGAAGCTGGTTAGCAACTACAGGCCAATCTCGCTCCTAAATGCTGATTACAAGTTGTATTCTACTGTCCTGTCCCGACGGCTAAATAAAGTGCTGCATCTGCTAATTCATCTTGACCAGTGCAGATTTGTGGCCGGAAAGTCTACAATGGATAATGGGAGGCTCCTATGTAATCTCTTGGAGGTGGCGGAACAGTTGGATGAGCCTATCATCGGCCTTTCACTAGACGCAGAAAAGGCTTTCGACAGATTAGAACGGCTGTTCCTTTTCCAGGTTTTAGAGTGGTTTGGCTTCCAGGAAAATTTATAGAGATGATACAGGTACTCTATGCTAATCCTAATGCTACGATCCTGGCTAATGGGATGCTCTCACAACCCTTTCCTTTCCGTAGAGGAACCAGGCAGGGCTGCCCTATATCCCCTTTGCTATTCAATCTGGCATTAGAGCCGCTGATGTTGCGTATCAGACAGTTGGAAGAAATACAAGGAATCAAAATAGCAGATATCCAAATCAAACTCTCAGCATATGCGGATGACTTATTACTGTTCCTTAGCCCTGCTTCAATTACTGCGTTATTGCAGTTGATCTCACACTATTCATCTCTTTCCAGATACAAAGGGGTATATTTACTAAACTGCGTTAGTGCGATTCGCGTTTGGAGCCGCGGTAGAGACAGAAACCCCAAATAAGGACATGGGCGGTACATCGTTGCCGAGAACGCGCCGAGAATGCGCGCTACAAGGTGCCATAAATGAACGAGCACTACAGGGCACGTTACCGCGCATTAATCTTAAAAAGGCACGCAGGCATACAATCACAGCAACCGAGCTGTAGCACAATGGTTACAACACTGCCTGCTGATACAGGGGTCATGGGTTTGATTCCCCATTGAGCCTAATGTATAAGGCTGGCTGAGGCAGCACCCTTTACATTTAAGTAGTGATTGTTGAGGCATTTGACATGTATTTTAATTTGTGCTGCCAGCAAACACACCCTCACGGTGGCATAACTTAAGGCGCTGCATAAGGCACCCCATAATGCACGCCATAGGGCACATTATAAAGTGTACTATCTGCCAAGGCACCCTATAATGTCCCCTATAGGACACCTTATAAGGCTGTGAACAAAGCCCTGGCTGGCTGCAGGACTGCACGTCACCACACAAACTGTCTGCTGTGGTTACCAGGATAGGGTTAACCCACCCGTACCCATGATGCACTGCACATGCAAATCAGCAGTCGAGAGATGGGCACAAGATTGGGTATGCTCCCCCACAGCACCTCGGCCAGGTAGGGGGAACAGACTGTGTGTGGTACTGCCACAGAGTAGCCACAGACAGTCACATTGTGCGGGTACTGTGTCCACCCTGAGGTTGAGGTGGGGCGCTCAGCACCAGGTCCACAGCACCTTTCATGGCTGAAATATGCCATACTACAGGTCCCCATCAGTGTGTGATAGGTAGTTCCGTTAGACACACCTAGGATACATCTGTGCCCTGCTGTATGTCTCGGTCATGTCTAGTCCCTATGGGTGATGATGCACCCAGAATAGTGCATATCCTGTGTTGGTGCCATGGTTACCTGCTGTAGGTGAGAAGGGGTGTATGGACCCATGGGCAGATCATGTACCACCACACAATCCACTCTCTGGGACTCAGGTTAGAAAACAGGATCACCCACCAATAGATCCACAGTCTACCTCCCTGCAATGATAGAAGTAGAGGGGACTATCAACCCCAGTCCTGCTGGGGAACAGACAGAGCAGTACACATCTGAAATGCAATAGCAGACAGACAGCAGGCCTGGAAATGCTCAGCTGCCCCCCACCCTTATCTGACATTCTCCAACAGCAAGTCTCCAGCCACTGCACCCTGCAAGGTGTTCCAGCAAGACACATACTAGCTGCAGACAGTCCACCAGCTTGTCCATAATGCATGGTCCTGGAGAAGATGCATGTACCCAGAACAGGGATGTCAGCATACACACCAAGCAGATAAGCCAGTGATTGGGCCCCAAAAGAAAATCCATACATATCACACAAGAGAAATGCTATATAACACTATGGGGGAACCTAGCCATGCCATGGTCACTGCTCAGTCAGGGTGAGAGTGACCTCCCAGCAGGACATGCTATGGCCACCCTGTCCGTGCAGGTGGTACTGGGCACTACAATGTCCGAGCCATTGCCCTATGCCCTGTGCAGATGCGGCCAGGCCAGGCCACCCTATCCAGGCTATTCCCACAGTACCTTGCTCCTCATTATGCACATTGGCAGGCCAATACTGGCAACAGTGCTAGCAGTGTGGGCTGTGGAGGGTGTTGGCAGCCACCACACACTGGATAGACAGACACACACTGCCCACACCTATGTCAGCATTGTGCAACTATAGAGGTGTTGGGCAGCCCAGGCCACCACACCAGTCCTGGGCACAGTGCAGGCATGGCTATGGTACGCAATACTATAGGAGTCACTCCCCAGGTTGGTAAACACTGTCAGACACAAGACCTGTAGCACACTCCACAGACATCAAAAAGGTTGCTATGATGCAGCTCACTCAGAATATTGTACTTAACCTAGGAATTGCTATCTGCCAGTACTCATAGCAACCTTTTTAAAGATGTATACCATATTCCCAGGTTTAGGGTGGCATCACTAAGGTATGCAAGTGCTAGTATTGGGAGATGCACGCAGAGCACAAAGTCCTGCCTCTCCAGGAGGCTTTGGATAATGGGGCCTGTGGGTACGGGTGTGTCTGCCCCTGTTGGCTGCTGCTTTACGGCAGAGGTTCCCAACTCCAGTCCTGCGGTGCCAAAAACTGTTCGGGTTTTCTTGCTGTCCCTCATGAATATGCATGAGATACATCTGCATACCATGGGGGTGGTGCATAGAAATGCAGCACAGGCATCTTTATCAGAGGCAGCATGGAACCAGAATGGTGTTTGGCCCTCCAGGACTACATTTGGGAGACTCTGCTCTAGGTAATGTGCATGTTTATGGTGTCCGTGCTCTGTAGGTTAAAATGTAGGTGTCTTGGGCATGTTTACGTCATCTTCAATAAAGGTGCTGTCTGTATTAGCACATTGAAGTAGTGGGTAAAATATGGGGACTGGGTTGGCAGGAACCACAGCTGGGACTTGAACCCGTGACCCTCTGCTTCTGAATACACTGGTTTTGTGCATTGCACCACCTTGTTGTCACAGAATCAGTACATTCCTTGGTGATATCATGACTGTTCGTCAGACAGGGCCTTCTATTGCAGTACACGGCACCCACCTACACAGGGCTAGGCCACGGTCTGCTCTGGGCAGCTGCCACTGCCCCTCCACCACCAGTATCCCTCAGCCACCAGGCTGACATGCCCTTCTGCTGGTGGTGCTGGTGGTGCGCAGTCTCAGGCCATCCAGTGTGCAGGTAGGTGGCTGCCTATGGTGTGGGTTCTGAGGTAGGGGTGCCTGCATAGACGTCCACGCTCCCCCCAGCCCTGCCTGCCAATGTTCTGTGCCCTTGGGGGTAGCTGTTGGGTACTATCCCCTGTGACACTGTGGGAAACACGCTCGTGCCCATGTTGGGCCTTCAGAAGTTGCTGTCTGGCTGCTCTGCTGTTTCAGCATTCGTATGGGCCACCTAGGCATCACCCTAGTCCGCACCGTGGCCCAGCTCCACCACAGCATGTGCTGCCTGCAGCCCTCTGTATCCCCTTCTCCGTCATCTGTCCAGTTGCTGTTCCGACATGCCTGCCCTGATGTTGCAGGACATGTGCATGCCATAGGAACCCTGTCCGATTGTGGGGGAAACCCTGAGCAGTGCTATTTCACTGTGGGCTCCTTCACCTTGTATGGGGACAGAGTATAGACCCTTCCACGATTTATATCTTTTCTATGGAGCTTACTCGGGGGGGAGGGGTTGATGTTTCTCATTGATACCACTATTGGCCAGCTTGGTTATGTTTTCTTTCCAGTTTGTTGGGGTCATTTTCAGTGTTTCTGTGCCCTTTTGTTCTGTGCACATGTATCACACTTATCACTTTTTTTTGGTTTCCCAGCCTGGGCTGTTCATTGCTGACGCTGAAATGGTCTCTCTCCCCTGTAATGTGCATTTAACGGCAGGTTTTCATTCGCGTTGGAATTCAGCTCTTCAGATCAGCGCATTAGTATGAAGGGAGCCTCTCCCCTCCCACTCTCCGCCCACTGATCCCTTCTCTCCGCCCTCTCTCCACCTTCTGCGGTGTTTTACCGCGCCGTGGGGCATTACGATCGTTAGCGCATCATAACGCGCGTTATGTAACGTTAACGATCGTAAGCGCAGCATAACGCGCGTTATGATGCGCTTACGATCGTTAACGTTACATAACGCGCGTTATGTACGATTACCGCAGTTTAGTAAACATACCCCAAAGTCAACTGGTCTAAGTCAGTAGCCTTTGCTATGATTAGTCAAGCGAATGTGTCTTTAGTAGAGGGTTATCCCTTTCAATGGGAGAAGTTAGCCATAAAATACCTTGGGGTCCAATATCGGGCATCAATGGATGAAACAATAAAGTTAAACATAGCAAAGCTGTACAATCTGGCACGCTATTTCACGTTGAAATGGTCGCCATTACACCTAACTTGGTGTGGCCGGTTAGAAGCGATTAAGATGGTGCTGGTGCCAAAAATAAATTACATACTGGGAATGCTCCCCATCTTGTTTCCTCAAGCTGTTTACAGAACCTTGGAGTGTACAATCTGCACCTTTTTATGGGAAGGAAAAACACCAAAAATTGCATTAAAGAAGTTAAAAGCTAGTAAGTATGATGGTGGTGTACACTTTCCGGATTTTTATTGGTATCATCTGGCTTTCCTTTTAAAGCAAGGAACGATGTGGATCATGATTGATAATTCTGTACAAGAACCAGCGTGGTTGAAAGTGGAGAAAAGACTAGTAGTGCCGTATCCTATTCAGTTGCTGGTTGGAATGAAACACTCAGATAACTCTAGAGTGGGACGCATAGTCATGTCTACCCAGAAGGCGTTTCAATGCTGCATGTAACTGTTGAAGAGGATAGCCCCCCTTCGCTTTTAACACCTTTATGGCTTAGTCCACTCTTTATATTCAATAAAGCCTCCTGTGCATGGCCAGTATGGCAAAATTGAGGAATCTGGACTATGGGACCATTGATAGATGGATCTAGATGGAAATCCTTTGAGATGCTACAGCAGGAATATGGCCTCCCACCCTCATGCTACTATCAATGGATACAGATGCGGCACTGTGTGGGCAGGTTAAAGCTGGGCCCAGGTGAGTTTCCCCATAAAGGGGTACTGCATAGAATCATAGAACTGCATAGAATCATAGTTAAGTGGCTTGGGCAAGCCACTTAACCCTCCATAGCCCATGTTCCCTGTAAAATAGTTATCTCCAAGTTATAATGCCCTGTTCAATCTAATTTCAGTTTGTTCAATGTAAACCGCACTGATGCACAATAGCGCGGTATATAAGAGAATGTAAATAATAAAATAAATAAATAATAAATAATAGAGGAAGTTAGTTCCAAAAAGGAGGCGGCATCAAGTTTCTACAAAATCTTTAAGGAACGTATTTTACCACAGAACAAAGGATTGATAAAAGTATGGGAGGAAGAAGTGGGAGTAAGTCTAAAGCAGAAGACGTGGAAGGCTTTCTGGGGCACCGTTATACAAGCCTCTAGCTCGGCGGCGCTCACACAATCTATGTACTTCCTTGCTCACCAAGCTTTTATTACTCCAATCAAATTGGCTAAATGGAGCAAAGACGGAACAAATTGGTGCTGGTCCTGTAGGCAGGATATGGGCACGTTAAAACATATGATGATGGAATGCCCGTACGTTCAGGTTTTTTGGAGTTCAGTCTGGGCCAGAATCCAACAAATATTAAAGTTCTCTGCCGATCTTTCGTAGCGTATAATAATGCTAAGAGATCTGGCAGAGTTCCATCCTTGGCTAAAGAAAATTTCTTTTTCTTAAATTCCATGTTAATGGTGGCACTAAAATGGAACCAACTGGCTCTGTATGCCAAGTATGAGAAGGCCCAGGATAAGGCAATGTGTCTCAGGGGGAATATGATAGAACTCTCTAAATGGTCTGCCCTGGATCAATATGTAAATTCTTGCCTTACATGATAGCACAAATGTAGGGGAAGGTTACTAAAGTTGGTCAAGGTAGAAATGGTGTGCCCACAATGCATTGGGGAGGGAAGGGGGTTATTGCTATCACTATTACTATTAATATATCTGCATTGTTAGAGTTGGTGTTTAGAGGGACATATATGTGTTTGTTTGATATTATTACTTGATGTTATTATGTGTTTTAGTTTGTAAAATTTGTTAAAGAAAAAAAAAAAGGAGTAGTACTTCCAAGTTCTGACTCGTTGGAGAGATGCAGTTTGTTGTAAGAGGCCAGAGTTGCACAGGAATGGTGAATAGTTGCTTCATCATGATAACGCCCCAGCTTACACATCACATCTTGCCCAGTAGTTCTTGGCCAAACACCAAATCAAGCAAGTCCCTCAGCATCTGTACTCACCTGACCTCACACCTTGTGACTTTTTCTTGTTTCCAAAACTGAAATTACCACTAAAAGGAAGGAGATTCGATGACTTGGAGACCATTAAGCAAAATTCGACACAGCAGCTTCAAAGCATAACAAAATAGGCTTTTCAAAATTGTTTCCGGCAATGGCAGGAACGCTGAAGGAAGTATGTTTTAGTGAAAGGGGACTACTTTGAAGAAGAGTGCAATAACTGTCAGTGTTATATTTCTTGTGTTATTGTACAAGTCTATACTTTTTGATCGCACCTCATATTACTTACTCTAGGGTTATATCTTTCTTTGGTTATGAAAAATTCTATTCTGGTATGTTGGAGCAGATGACCAGGTCAGATAGTTCCTGGAGGCATAGTGGGGAATCACTTTTCTTATCCTCCTTTTTCTACTTATTCTAAGGCCCTATAGCTGAGACAGCAGCGGTATATAAATTACTCTGTTCCAAATAGCAACCAACCCTCTCATGAATATTTGCAGTACATCAGTTTACTGAGCTTACAATCCAGAAGCTCAAAGCCACATCTGATTTACGATCTTTTGCTGGAACATAAGTCTCAATTGCTATGTTTCACTGAGAGCTGGTTGAAAGAGGCAGATCCATCTGTACTGAAGTAGGCCTATCCTCTGCGGCTAAATCCACATCCAGCAGGCTTGGGAAGCTGGGGGGGGGGGGGGGGGAGAGCGAAGGAGGTTGCAGTTCTGTATATGGAGATACTGAGGTGGTCATTTCATAAAGAGCTTCCTAAAGTTATGCATCATTAATGCATGTAAACCAGAGTATTTTAGTGATGAAGAATCGCTATTTTATGAGTACGCGCATGACCTGTGTGTGTATAAGCAGAATTTGGGTGGACTGCACAAGTAAATGCATAAATTATTAAATCCTGTGATTTACATGCCTTAGGTGTAGCCTAATGGTAAGTACGCTGGCCTAAGAAACAAGAAGCCAGAGTTTGATTCCCACTAGCATTCCATGTGGTCTTGAGCAAGTCATTTAATTCTCCACTGCCTCAGAAGAAAGGTCTGACAATCTGCTTTTGGTCACACTGCCAAAAAAATCTAGGAGCTGCTGGGTCACCAGGAGTCAGCACTGACTCAAAGGCACACATTGTATCTACAGCATCTTTGGGGCTGGTGTAAGTGATTGCATCTTAAATTAATGCGCATACTTTTACGCTTGTGCCCAGGGCTGGCCCAGGTCACTTAACCATCCATTGCCTCAGGTACAAATTTAGGGGCATGTTTACTTAACCACATTAGGCTTTTTCAGCTAAAATGGCCAAAGTTGTATAATACTGTATCTGTTGAGGACGTGCACTGCATTTCCCCAGCAGAAAGCATGGCCCAGCACCACATGGATGCAAGTAAAACGAACCGTTGAGTTAATGCCTGCTCCTTTTCTCTCTCTATAACCAATCCCTTGGTGCACTTATCTCCTCCCATGGCTTTCAGTACCATCTCTATGCCGATGACTCCCAAATCTACCTCTCTATGCCCAAAATCTCTCCAGCAATCCAGACCAAGATCTCTGCCTCCTTCTCTGACATTGTTGCCTGGATGTCTCACCGCTGCTTGAAATTGAACATGGCCAAGACTGAACTCCTTGTCTTTCCCCCTAAAATCTCCCCTCCTCTCCCTCCTTTTTCAGTCTCCGTGGATGGCACTACGATCCTTTCTGTTCCATCGGCCCGCAATTTAAGGGTTATCTTTGACTCCTCTCTCTTCTTCTCCACGCATATCCAGCTCGTAGCTAAGACCTGCCATTTCTTTCTCTACATTATCAAAATCCGCCCCTACCTTTCTGAACACACTACTAAAACACTTGTCCACTTCTTAATCTCCTCTCACTTTGACTACTTCAATCTGCTCCTTGCTGGTCTCCCTGTGAGCCATCTCTTTCCTCTTCAATCTATTTAAAATTCTGCTGCTCGACTGATCTTTTGCCAGCCTCCCCATGCCCACATTACTCCTCTTCTCAGATCATTTCACTGGCTCCCTATCCATTTCCGCATCCAGTTCAAACCTCTCCTCATGACCTATAAATGCATTCACTCTATGGCCCCTCAATACCTCTCATCTCTTATCTCTCCCTACTAGCCCTCTCAGGAACTTTGCTCTGCTAACAAACTACTCCTATCTAGGCCCTCCACTCGCACCCTTAACTCCAGACTTCGCTCCTTTCACCCTGCCGCACCTTACGCCAGGAACAACCTACCTTTGTCTATACACCAGGCACCCTCCCTAGCCCTCTTCAAATCCAGGTTGAAGACCAACCTCTTCACTGTCGCTTTCAGATCCTGACTTCTGCCCTTTGCCCTGCCCCGACTTCCATCTTTTATCTAGACTAAACTATAAATTCCATATTTTGTTCTTGATTTGTTTTGTTTTACCCTGAATAGACTATTACTTTGTGTTTTGTCTCGACTAGATTGTAAGCTTTAACGAGCAGGGACTGTCTCTTGCATCATATCTGTGTAGCGCTGTGTGCAACTACTAGCGCTATATAAATGCTCAATAGTAGTAGTAGTAATGTTATCTGCACCTATGCTGTCTGCAACTTTCATGGTTACCATGCGCTGTTGACACCCCTAATCGCCACACATTGCAGGCACACCCTCTATTCGCCCATATCCCATCCACTCTGGCAGTTACCACGATTTCTGCAGATAGTGCAGAATATTCAGTTAATGAGGCCAGATAGAATACTATCTCCTGCATTCACAGCTTAGTAAACATCTGTGGCACCTGTTAGAGATATTACCCAACTCCAGTCCTGGTGTTCCAAACCTGTTCGGGTTTTCATGCTGTCCCTCATAAATATGCATGAGCTACATCTGCATACCATGGGGGGTGGTGCATAGGTATGCAGCACAGGCATCTTTATTAGAGGCAGCATGGAACCTGAATGGTGTGGGGCCCTCCAGGACAGCATTTGCGAGACTCTGCTCTAGGTAATGCGCCTGTTTCTGGTGTCTGTGTTTGGTGTGGTATAATATAGGTGTCTTAACCATGCGTCTGTTCTCTGCAATAAAGGAGTGTCTGTACTATCAATGTTTAGTGGTGGGTAAAACTATGGGGACTGGGTTGGCAGGAGCCCCAGCGGGGAGTTGAACCTGTGACCCTCTGGTGTTACAGGCACTGGCTGTGTCTGTTGCACCACACTGTGGCCACAGAGACAGTGCAGTCCCTGGAGATAGGAAGACCAGCCTGACGGGTCAGAAACCCTGCTCTGCGCAGGTTTACTGTGGACTCATTTACCTTGTATGGGGACAAAGGTGCAAATACACCTCAAAAAAGACCTCGTAAAAAGGGGCAAACACCCATATCCAAGCTGGGCAACAATGATATCATTGGGCAACATTACAAAACACTCCCAGGAAAGCTCCATTACAATGAAATGATCTTTGAAAGGGTCTACGGAGCGTAGACCCTTCCAAACATCCTTTCTTTTTTTGGTGTTTTCCTGGGAGTGTTTTTCATTGTTGCCCATTGCTATCACTGTTTCCCAGCTGAATTATAGGTTTTACACTGTTTCTTGGGGTCATTTTTAACGTTTTATGTGAAATGTTGTTCTGTGCACATGTATCACACTGCTCACGTTTTGTAGGTTTCCCCGGTTTTGCTGTACATTGCTGACGGAACTGGTTTCTCTTCCCTTTAATATGCCTTTAACGACAGGTTTTCATTCGCGTTGGAATTGAGCTCAGGAATTCAGCGCGTTAGTGTGAGGGGAGCCTCTCCCCGCCCACTCTCCGCCCATTGACCCCTTCTCTCCGCCCACTCTCCACCTTCTGCGCTGTTTTAACGTGCCGCGGGACTTTACGATCGTTAACTACGGTTAAAGCGCGTAGTATGACGTTAACGGTCGTTGGCGCGTCAGTACGTGCGTTATACCATACTTACGATCGTTAACGTCGTACAACGCGCGTTATTCACGTTTACCGCACTTTAGTAAACATACCCCACAGAAGGTTGTTTACTCCTTCAAAAAGTAGAAAGACTAAGGGGCATGTTTACTAAACATTCCTAACGTGCGGGGCCGCGCTAGTGAGCGTGTGCCATATAAGGAGTGGGCGGTTCAGGCAGAAAATAGAAAATAAATGGTAGTAAGCAACCGGACGTGTGTGCATCGCGCTAATATGCGGCGTACTACATTACCGCGTGGAAAGGCAAAGTGGCGCGCTGCTGAGTATACAAAACAACAGAGCCGTGGTACAACGGTGAAGACACTGACCAATGGTGCAGGGGCCATGGGTTCAATCCCCCAGTGTGCGCAACGACAAAGGTCAGCTGAGGCAGTAACTGTAATGATTAACATTGTTTTAGGAGGCAAATTAATTTGGAACGGCATAAAGCGGCGCACAGTTATTTTTGGGCGGCATAAGGCGGCGCACAGTTATTTCTGGGCAGCAGAAGGCGGCGCACTGGTCCCCTTGGGCGGCAGAAGGCGGCGCGCTGAGAGGCACAAGGCGGCGCGCTGATGCACAAGCACAGGAACAGAGCCACAGCACAATGGTGAAAACACTGACCAATGGTGCAGGGATCAGGGGTTCAACTTCTCACAATGCCCAGTGAAAAATGCCTGCTGAGGCAGTATGTATTATGTTGAGGAGTGCTGTAGGAGGCTGTATAATTATATTTTGTTATCACTACTCGCAAACGCACTCTCCCAGCATGTTACCATACGGCGGCCCATAAGGCACATGTTACAGTGCACTGTTCGCCAAGGCACCCTTGAATGACCCCTATAGGGCAGCATGTATGTTGCGACACAGGATAATGTATAGTGCACCCTATAGGGATGGCAACCATAAGGTGGCCTACAGGGCGCCCTATGAAGCACCCTCAGAGGCACCTAATGGGTATAGTAAGCTGAGGGTGGTCTTGCCGGCATAGACATATGTACAGTAAATATAAATAAAGCTGTGGACAGCCCTACCAAAGGGCACCACTGTGGGTTTGAACCCATGACCTCTGGCTGCACAGGCAGTGATGTAACCATTGCGCTACAGCTCCATAGCTGTAAGCAGGCCCCTGGCTGGCTGCAGATAGCCTACACGTCACCGCACAGACAGTCTGCTGGTGTCAACAGGATAGGGTTAGGCCACCCATACCCATGATGCACTGCACATGCAAATTAGCTGTCCGCAGATGGACACAAGATGGGGAATGCACCCCCACAGCACCTCGGCCCTGTTGGGGGAAGTGACCGGGTGCACCCACACAGCACCTTGGCCTAGTAGGGGGCACTGACCGGGTGTTTCACTGGCACAGAGTAGCCACACACCGTTACATCGTGCGGGTACGGTGCTCACCCTGAGTGTGCAATGAGGTGGCCAGGACCAGGTCAACAACACCTGCCATGGCTGATGGAGGCCAAGCGGGCGTTCCAAAGCAGTGTTAATGTGTAAGATAGCTAGTTTCTGCACAAACACCATGGATATCCCTGTCTGCCGCCATCAGGCACCCCCCCCAGTGGCAAACATGGTCTCCATCAAGGGATCCACACTCTACCTCCCTGCAAAGGTGGCAGTAGAGGGCAACATCAACCCCAGTCCTGCTGAGGAACTCCACCACCCCCCCCCCCCCCGACAGGCAGCTCCATACACAGCCATAACACAATAGCAGACAGACATAAGCCCAGGGTATGGTAAGCTGCACTCCACCACCAGTTATTCCCCTGCAGCAAGCCAACAGCCACTGCACCCTGCAAGCCATTATAGCAAGACATTTACCAGCTACAAACAGTCTGCTGGTTAGTCCATAGTGCATGTTCCCAATGGAGATGCATGCACCCAGAACTGGGCTGTCTGCATACACAGCAGGCAGATAGATCAGTGACTGGGCCCCAAAGAGAACCCATATCTATCACATGAGAGAACTACTATACAGCACTATGGGGGGCCTAGCCATGCTGTGGTCACTGCACAGTCAGGGTGAGCGTGATCCCCCAGAAGGACATGCTTTGGCCACCCTGTCTGTGTAGGTGGTGGCCGGACACTACAATATCCCAGCCAATGTCCCTGCCAGGGCCCTATGCCCAGTGCAGATGCATCCTGGCCACGTCACCCTGCCCTGGCTATACCCATGGTACCTTGCACCTCATTATGCACATTGACTGGCCAATACTGGCAACAGTGCTGGCAGTGCAGGCTGTTGAAGGGGCTTGCAGCCAACACCCACTGTATAGACAGACACACAGTTCCACACCTCTGCCATCATGGTGCTACGATTGAGGGGGTAAGTAGCCTTGCCCACCAAACCGGTCCTGAGCACGGCAAGGCATGGATATGGTACGCATTACAGCTGGTGGTCACTCCCCAGGGTGGTAAGCACCGTCAGAGGCCAGGGCTGGAGCATGCCCCGCAAACACCTAACAGATTGTTTGGATGGGGTCAACTAGCAGTATGTACGTAACGTATGGATAACTGCCTGCCTGTGCTCCTAGCAAACGTCTCCGAGCTGTGTACCGTATACCTCAGGTGTAGGGTGACATTGGTAAGTTATGCAAGTGCTCGTTGTGGGTGCTGCATGCACGGTCCAATGTTCTGCCTTTCCAGGAGACATTGGCCAATGGGGCCTGTGGGTGTGGGTGTGTCTGCCCTTGATGGCTGCTGCTTTACGGCACAGATTCCCAACTCCAGTCCAGGTTTGCATCACACTGTTCGGGTTTTCCTGCTATCCCTCATGAATATGCATGGGCTACATCTACATGCCATGGGAGTGGTGCATAGATATACAGCACAGGCATTTGTATGAGTGTCAGCATGGAACCTGACTGGTGTGTGGCCCACCAGGACTGTATTTGGGTGATTCTGCTCTAGGTACTGCCCCTGTTCATGGTGTCTGTGCTCAGTGGGGTAAAAGATAGATGTCTTACCATTGCATATGTCCCCGCCATGAAAGGTGTGTCCTTACTATCACTGTTTAGTTGTGGGAAAAATATGTGGGCAGGATTGGCAGTAGCCCCAGCTGGGCTTTGAACCTGTGACCTTCTGTTCTTGTATGCACTGTCTGTGTGCACTGCACCACTGTGTAGCCACAGATTGGTTGGATTCCCTGGACTGTCCATGACTGTGGATCCGGCAGGACCTGTCTGTTGCAGTGGGCTGTGCCAGCCTGCACATGGCTAGGCCTCTGTCTTCTGTGGTTAGCAGCCACTGCCCCCTGCACCACATGTACATGTCCGCCAACATGCTGGCATGAACTTCTCTCAGAAAAAGCAGTTGACCTGATTGCAATGTGGCAGTATGGGACTGCATTTAGGGGACTTGGCTGTAGGTAATGCCCATTGTTGTGGGGTGTGTGCGGTGTTGGGTAAAATATGGGTGTTTTCCCCATGCATACAGGGGTGTCTGCGCTATCTTTATTTAGTGGTGGGTAAAATATAGGGACTGGGCTGGCAGGTGCCCCAGCTGGGTTTTGAACCTCTGCCCTCTGGTCCTAGAGGTAATAACTCTGTCCGCTGTACCACACTTTGGCCACAGAGACAGTGCAGCCCCTGGAGGCAGTAAGCCTGGCAGGATGGAGTCAGAAACCCTGCTCTACGCAATTCTACTGTGGGCATATGCACCCTGTCTGGTGACAAACGTGCACATAAACCCCGGAAATGACCACGGGAACTGTGGGACAAAATATCACCACGCTGGGCAACAGTGATATTAATGGGCAACCATAGCGAACACTCCCAGGAAAGCTCCATAACGTGGAAATGGTTTTTGGAAGAGTCTCCTCTCAGTAGACCCTTCCAAACTTCATTTCTTTTTTCTGGACCTTTGCTGGGTGTGATTTCTGTATTTGCCCATCACTATAACTGTTCCCCAGCTGACTTACTATTTGTAATAGTTCTGTTGTGGTCATTTTCTATTTTTATGTTCACTTTTGTGCTGTGCACATGTATCACACTGCTCACGTTTTGCTGGTTTCCCCGGTTTTCCTGTACATTGCTGACGGAAATGGTTTCTCTTCCCTTTAAATACCGCGAGTGTTTCACTCGCGGTAGTTTTTACATGCAAATTCGGGCCCGCTACTGTGCGGGGAGCCTCTCCCCTCCCACTCTCCACCCATTGACCCCGTCCCTCCGCCCCTCCGGAGCCTTCCTCCGCCCTCCTTTCGCCGTTCCACGCCTCTATCGCACATTTGCGGGCCCGCACTTGTACGGGGCCCGTTAGTGAGCCGCGTACCTGTGCGGGGGTGACACGCACGTGTGCGGGGCGTTTAAACGCGTTTATTCTCGTTTCAGTGCCGCGTTTCCGTGCGCTATTTTGCGGCGCGCACATTTGCGGCTTTTAGTAAACATCCCCCTAAGGGACACGCAATGAAGCTACAGTGTAACCCATTTAAGACTAATAGGAGAAAATATGTTTTCACTCAACATGTAATCAAACTCTGGGATTCGTTACTGGAGGATGTAGTAAAAGCTATTAGTGTAACTTGGTTTAAAAAAGATTTGGACAAGTTCCTGTAGGAAAGGTCCATAAACCATTATTAAAGAGTACCCGGGAAATCCACTGCTTACCCAGGACAAGCATTGTGGAACCTGTGTGCCTTTTTGGGAACCTGTCAGGTACTTGTGAACTGGATTGGTCACTGTTGGAAACTGGAAACCGGGCATGATGGGCCTTGGTCTGACTCAGTATGGCATACATTATGATCTTATATTCTTAACAAGTCAGTTAAACAAAGCAGTATAAGTTTCAACAAAGAAATGGAACTATAAACCTGCAAAAGAAATTCAAAGATATTGAAGGTCATTTTCGAAGCCTTGCATATTTACATCATCCTGCAATTTCTCACAATCCGCTGATTTAACAACTACAAATTATTTTGTATTATATGCGAATTTCATAAGCTCACTCAATGTTCCCATTTCCAAATCATTTATCACGTTCACACAATTTTTATTTACTGACTCAACAATAAACAGCACAGCCAGGCATCCCATTCAAAGTGAGAAGGAATACAAACAATAACTATATGCTGACAAATTCTAAACTGAGAAAGAGGAAAAAACAGAAAAAGAAGGAAAAAATGAAGGAATAAAAGGGCAAAAGGGCCCCCAAAGAGTGGTATCATCTAAATGTTTAATAGCCTTCCCTTTCAGGGTTATTTCACAGCACAAACTTAAATCTATGGGGCCATGAGTAGCGCGGGGCTAATCCGTGAATAGCATGCAATTTTACGTGCTAGGGCATAGTGGTAGGGACACGTTGCCACGCTGGGCGCATCAATATTACAGTTGAAAATGCATGGCCATAGCACATGCACACAGTGAATGCGCTCGCAACATGAACCTTTCAATTGTAAGCATTAAATGCATTTTTATGGTGGCAATGGGCTACAGAACCACTGAAGACAGTAATAACTGTGCCCCAGCCATCACCTTCACGGACAGTAGTAACAGGCCAGGGCAGAATAGAGAGAGATGAGCGGGAAAAGGCATAAATGATTGCACAGTTCAGAGCAATGGGGCTAAGTACAAGAAGGTGGGGCATGTAAATCAGAAAGCAAGCACAAGCAGAGAGGCTGTGCAGTGTGCCTAACTGTGGGACATAGGATAAAAGTGTGCCATTAGATGATGCCGGGGACCTGGTATGGGCTCAAGCAGAGTTTTCACAGTGATCACAAAGTACAAGACCTCTGGTGTGTGGGGAGTGAATCCTCCTCTTATTCACCTCTCCTCTATGGATTTTATAACCCCTTAGCTATTGTGGAGTGTGTCTCCAGGGTAGTTTCTCCAAATGGGTTAGTTTTGCACATACTCTGGCAGTCGTGAACCTCACTTCTAAGCCAGGGTATGTAGAGTATGATCTTAGCCTCTCAAATTTACTGCTAATGCTCAGCGTAATACTTGCATCATGCCAAAGAAAGCCTCTTGCTGGAGTTCATAAGATGTAATGTGTATGGGTAGTCTGTCAAGATGTGCTTGAAAATTCTTCTTTATCAAGCCTGTGGATCCTAGTAGAATGGGAAATATTTCTGTATCTTTCTGCCACATTTTCTTAGTCTCTGACTGCTTTTCTTGGTATTTCAAGATGTTCTGCCTCTCAACGTGATTCACAGAATTATCACTCAGTACCGACACTTCTATTATTAAAGCCATTCTGGTATTCTTCTCCTTTACCACTATGTCAGGTTTCCTGGCATCCAGTTTCTTATCCGTCGGAATGGGAATGTCCCAGGTGATCATAACCTCTTCATTCTCTGTTATTCTCTTAGGGTCATGATCCCATTGCTTTTCAGGGACAGTGATGTAGTGTTTACAGAGTTTCCAGTGGAGGAGGCATGCTACTTTGTTGTGCCTTTCTGTATAGAAATTTTACGCCATCAGAACTTTACAGCCTGCTTTTAGGTGAGTCACTGTTTCCAGCTCTTCCTTACAGAATAGGCAGATGTCTGTTGTGCCAGTTTTTTTCAGTACTTGCCGTAAACCATCTCGTTTTTAATCCGCTGTCCTGGGCTGCAATTATCAATCTTTCATCCTTTGGTTTCAGTTCACCTTTCCTCAACCATTCATGTGTCCATTCTTGATTGACAAAAGGTTCTTGGAGTAACACTGTATATTTTCCACTGTATTTGTGCATTTGCCACTTGTGTTTCCTTGCCTGCTGATCTAAATCTTTGAAGAGTTTTTTCTCTTGTTTTGCAAATTCTGCTACTTCCTTTACCATGCACACCTATGGATTCTCACCCATTCCTTCTAATCATCAGAATGCTTGTTCAAGCTTGATGATGGAGACAGATTCTAGACATTTATTTTGATATTTCAGCACTTTTTGCGTATTTGGATCTGATGATGCTGTCATATAGGCTTGGAGGCCTACAATAGTAGCTCTGTAGGTATAGTCAATCTCTTTAAGTCCTAGCCCTCCTTCAGCTCTAGGAATGTACAATCTTGGCATAGGGTGATTCTTGTAAATAACTTCATGGGCATGGAGGAGTTTTATTTTTCACACATCCAGTTTTTCAAGATCTTTATGAGGCCAATCCACAATCCCAAAACTGTATGAAAGTACAGGAATTGCAAGCTGATTGACGGCTTGTATCTTATTTTGTGATGTTAAAGCACTTTTCAATAACAGTTTTAATCTCCTGTAATATTCTTTACTGAACTTCTCTCTCAATAGTTTCTGCTCAAGTGTCATTCCTTACTTTATTCCGAGATACTTATATACCCCATCCTGGTCAAGGTCCTTGATGTCACAGCCCTCAGCAAGGGAGATGTTTTCACTTTTGCTCAATTTTCCTCTGAAGAAGATTGCCTTAGCACACTTGTCAAGGCCAAAAGTCATCCTGATGTCTTCAGAAAAGCTTTTCACCACACAAACTTGCTCTGTTAATTGTTGGTCGCTGGAACTGTAGAGCTTCAGATCATCTATAAGTAGCAGATGGGAAGTTGTTGCTGGGTTGGTACCGTCTTTAGAATTTCAGGCTAAATCCATACCCCAAAGAGGTGATGAGAGCACTCATTGGATTAAGCGCCAAACAAAACAGAAGTGGCAACAGGGAATCTCCTTGAAATATTCCTCACTGGATCTTAATGTTAGGAATGATGTACTGACCATCTTCATATCTCAAAAAGAATGTGGAATACCACATTGACATACTGAACTTAATGTACTCTATCAAACCAGAATTTATTTTATATATTTCAAGGCAATGTATTATCCATGAGTGTGGGATGCTGTCAAATGCTTTCTTATGATCAATCTGTGCTATATGGAGATTTCTTCCTTTCTTAGCACTGGCCATAATGACCTTATTCAGCATAAACTGGTCTTTGGTTCCATCCTCTCTTATTGCCCTTTTGCTGTATTGCCATGATGTTATTTATTTATTTATTTTTATTTATTTATGCTTTTCTTCTATACCGCCCCTTCCAGAGATTCAACAATTTTTCATAGAACAGAAATTATAACTATTTACAGATAACTTTACATGAAACTGTGCCAATTAACTATTTTCAATGAACAAAACATATTTACAGAGAACAGTGAACTATAAACATATTACACAAATAATCTTAAGTGGGTCTTGGTAGTTATATGTGTCTGTCTTATCATGAGTTATTTATTTATTTATTTATTTAAGCTTTTCTTATATACCGCCTCTTCCAGAGATCAAGTGCGGTTTACAGATAACAAGAACTGAACAAGGTTTTACATGGAACAATTTTGAATTATTTACAATCAACTTTTGAACAACATCTTGTAAAACTAATTACAGTCAACTATTTACAGGAACAGTTGTATAGGCAGTTATCCTCTTGTGAGTTATCTTCTTCTGGGTTCTGGAGGGGGGTAATAGGGTGCGGGTTCTGGAGGTTAGAGGGTTGGTTTTGGGATTGCTGGGGTTAGCTCGTGGGAGGTAGGGGATTTTGGTTGGGTTTATATAGTGCTCAGTGAAAAGGTGAGTTTTAAGTTCTTTTCTGAATAGGTGAAGGTTATTGAGCTCAATATTCGGTCTACATCTATTGCAGTAAATAGCTTATAGATTGTAGGTAAACAGGTTATTGGTCTATAATTTTTAGGAAAGTTAGTCAGGTCTCCCTTTGGAAGGAAAAAAAATACTTCCTGTGGTAAGCCATTGAGGCTCGCTTGAACAATTGATTTTTGCAGTTCGCCAGGTCTTGGTGGAATGATGTTAATTGTTTGAGCCAAAAGTTGGCTACTCCATCTGAGCCAGGGCTCTTCCAATTTGGAGCTTGTTTTAACCTGCTTTCCAGCTCTTCCTTTGTTACTACAGGCCATTCCATAGGGTTGATGTTTGTTTTTTCTAAATGCTTCTGTATGCTTTGTGATTGTGCAGTATAGGGTCCTCATATAGCTTTCTCCGGAAGGTTTCGTTTTTGGCTTTGGTTGGAGGTACTTTAACCATATTAATGTTCTTCCCCAGTTCCCTGTAGAATTGTTTTGGGTTCTCTCTAAATAGTTTATTCTGATATCTTTCTTTCCTGTTTTCTTCATATCTTTGAAGTTTTTGCGCTTCTGATGCTATTTTCAATTTGATGTCTTGGATCTTCCTTAATATTGTTGATGGTCTTAATTCTCTTAGATACCAATCCATCAGGGATACCTCTGCTTGCAATGATTGTAATTTTCCTTTGATATGCTTTTTCCAAGGAGGAACTATTATTTTTCTCTTTTTCTTCTAGCCTTGCACTCTATTTGGTAGTATTCTTGCAGTAATATTTTTAGCATGCACAATATTGTATTTGATTAATTCCAGTAATGTCAATAAATGGTCCCTTTATACTGGATATGGCTTTGTTCATCTTAATTATCATACTTCTAGCCTTAGGTGTTAAATTTAGCTTGGGTAATCTTTCCCTTGCTTGGAACCCAGCATATTCATCTCTTTCCATATGGACTAGGAGTTCTATCTTGAATTTCTCCACCTCTGGGTCTTTCTCTTCCATTTCCTCTTCCTCCTTTGCTTCCTCCAATTCAGTTAAATTGTCGACCCTTCCTTTATGCAGCTTACTCTCCTGCAGTTCCAAATCTCTCAACTCCATCTCCCCCTCAACCTCTCTTTCCTTTTCTGTGTCCTCCTTTCTTCTGGTACTCTCTTCTAGATCGCCTCCTCCCTGTATTTCTTTGTCCACGGAAACCCTTAGCTGCTTCAAGACGTTGTCATTCACATACTTCTTTTCTTTGATCTTTAAAATTAAGATCTTAAATTTGCATCTGTTATTTTTTGCAGTTTTTCTAATGGCAGTTTTCCTCTTTCTTCCAGCTTTTGGCGGATTCTCTTTGTATGCCCTCTTGATTTAAATATAGGGGTTGTAGCATAAAAATAGCAGTACATTATCTCCTCTTTATCTGCAGAATTTCACTTAACCGTAGTTAATCCTTTTAACTTTTTCATTAATTTCTGTGGTTTATCTCCTTTCACAGTGGGTCCATGAACAGGCTCACCATGGCCTTTATCTGTGGCAGGGATGTTATCTGCATCTGCAGCACTTGCATGATCGCAACCACCATTGTTAGCTCTAGTGCGTAAGCTACGGGTGGGCACCTTTTTATCCTGGGCGACGTGTGGCCAGTATGTATTTTTCTTCTTCATTCTTAACATACTTTAATTGTAGTGTCGCCTTGCTGAGATTTGGTATAGATGTTATACAATGGGGTCACCACGTGAAGGTACTCAGCAAGACTTGAGGAGGGAACTTTATTCTCTCCCCCTAAGAGATTCACATCAATTTGACAGCTGCTGCACACCCCTGTGTCCCCCATGTGGGAAGAATAGTGGCGCAAAAGCACATGAATCAGGAGGCCAAACACAATGAGCACGCTGATATTTAGGGGAAGAGGGAAACAGTAACTCTAAAACATGGGGTTGAGAAGCATCCCCATAGCCCACCATATAGGAACCCACCCCTGTGGCCTGCTATTTTCAGGGAGAGGGGTAAGGGTAGTCCAGAGAGAGCATCCATATTCCTTCCCAAAAAGAAGAGCCTTATGGAGGTGGCCAAACCAGGTTGAGCACCCCAGGGAAATAGAGACCCACAGGTTCTTAGGAATCCACAAGTGCTACCCAGCTCCATGAAACAACTCAATCCCTGGGTGTGGGGCCAGGGAAGGGATGTTAATCAGTGAACTCCAACACAGGAAGCATGTCCAGTACTTGCAATATTAAGTAGCTTCTCAGAACTGGTAGGCATCAGCCTCATCCTCCCTTGATTAAGGTGAGGGGAAATATTCCCACGGGAACATGGCCCCCTAGTTGCATTTATGCACTTCTATTCCCCCCCCCACACACACACACACACACACACACATGCAGAGTAGCAGACTGCACATTTTGATGCCATACTGTCATGTAGCAAGTACGTGCAACACCTCATTTGCATGCCCCACACCCTCTGCCGGCTCCAACCTTGGCTATGTGGCCATTACTGAGTGAGTCATGGAGCATAGGCCCTATCTCTTGTCTCCCCTCTATCCATGGCATCTGCAAATGTGAACAGCAGTCAGTCAAGACAGCTGTTGATATTTCTGTGGTTGTTTGCCCACTATCCCAGCAGGATCTCTCCTGATCTGCAGAACCTGATTTTATGTGGTCCACTTCCATGGAAGCTTCACTATGTAACCACTTCAAATAGGTAACCTAGGAAGGCACCTAGGTATTCTACTAGCATCATCTATTTGCTCTATTTTTTTCTTACGTGTTTGCCCTGCTTCTGGCCTCCATATTTCCTAACACTAGCATACAAACTGCAACTAGCATCTGGTCAGAGGCAGGAGTTAGGTGTGCCTGCACTGGTGGCATTTGTGCAGCTAGTGCATGACTAGCATGTCCGCCACAGCCGCATGCTTCATCTCCACCCTCTCCTCTCTCACTCTCCACCTTAACCCTGCCTATTCACCTGTTTAATATGAAAGCATGAATTAAGGTTGTGAGGACTTTGACTAATGAGTCTAAAGGACTTGTTTACTAAACCTCTTTACCAGTGTAGCTTGGGGTTACCATGCTAAAAGGTAGTGTGGGACCCCCTCAATAGCCTGGGAGCATGTGTTGGGGTGGGGACTGGGTGGAACATGGCATCCATGGTGCATCACAGCTAGCATGGGCATTAGTGGTCCATGCTAATCATGCTTGACACTGACAGAGCAGGTGCAACTAACACCACCTCAGTGGATGGTGTTAGTTGCACCTGTGGACAATATCCATGGTACCACATAGCTTAATTGGGTTAACTGCAGGGGATGGATGCACAGACCCTGTAATTAACGAGAAGCCCTGGGCTGCTAACATGACCCACATATGTGTTGCAGGGAATTGGGCTTAGTAAACATGACCCTAAGGTAGAAGAAGGAATTTCTTATTAATTTAGAAATAAAGAGAGTAAATTAAAGCTCACTATCAAATAAATGCCAAGAGTGGTTTTCAATCTTTGATAGGGATGGAGGTCCCAGAGACATGTGGATTGAATTTACATAATTCAATCCACAGGAGAAGGAGTGGTCTAGTGGTTAGGACAAGGTACTTCAGGCCAGAGGGCCAGGGGCTCAAGTCCCACCTGGGGACAGCAATTTCAGACTGGGATTTCTAGTCCCATAGGCACTCCCTGTGGTCTTGGGCAAGCCACTTAACCCTCCATTGCCCATGTTCCCTATTAGCATGTGCATCTCATATCCCCCCACATTAAATGTATCCCCCAATTGACCACCTTGACACAGTGAAAAGCAGGATATAAATACAGCTAAATAAATAAATAATGGAGGAAAAGAGAAGAAGAAATTAATCCATAAAACAATATCCATATCATTTATAAATATGTTAAAAAGCAACAGTCATGGAGCAGAAACCATTTAGATATAGTTATTTTTTTCTACATTGGACTAAGGATTTCATGAAATTGCAGCACTCAGTGTTTAGAATGCGCCAAAATGTTTAAAGGGACCTTGGGGTCTGGTGCAGAAGATCCCCAGCTAAACTTCAAGGCCCTAGGTGCACAACATCCCTCCCTCCTGCCCTTGTGTAAATGTTCTCTTCTGAGAGTCTTTGAATCCGTGGTGGGGCAGTGACCATCTTGACCCCTCAGCTCTGATCCAGGGCTAAAAGCTACAAAATAATTATTATATTCTTTTGCTGATCACAGTCTTCCATTCACCTAACTACCCTTCTTATAAAAATACTATGGGCTGAGAAATCCCTCCCTCCCCCCCTTGTCTCCCCAAGACTGACTCACCTCAAACTGGACATTTCTTGTAAGAGACAGGAGCACAACCTTATTTGGAAGACTGACTCCTAGCAGTATGTTTTCATGTACTGTTAGGGACCAGATACTGCCATTTTGCAAAATGGTAGGCTGAGGCAGGAGTAAGTAGGGGTGGCTTCTGTTTCCTATAAGAAGATTATGCTTTGGAGGCCAAGAGGATGTCCCCAAGCCCATAGCAATGTTTTAATGGGGAAGGACGTGGGAGACCACAATTATTTATTATTTTTAGGCTCAGACTAAGGCTGAGTAAAAGGGGGTTGGAGGGGTCACTGGATTACTAGGGGTTTGAGGCCCTACCAGAAGGGGAGCATTCTCAAATTGGTAGGGGGACAGTGTCCTCAATTTTCTCTTCTCTGGGGCAATTTCTCCAAAGTAGTCAGTTTTGCACATACCATGACAGTCATGAACCTAACTCCTAAGTCATGGTATGCGGAGTGTGATCTCAGTCTCTTTCCTTTAAGGGGGCCTTGAAAATTTCAGCAAGTGACACCTTTAAATACTAAGCACCATCACACAGGAGGGGTTGTTTTTAAAAAAAAGTTCTCATGCACTGCCATGGCTGGGAACGTGCAAGAAATTTTTTTCTAAAGTTTGCTAAGAGTTTTCAATGAGCCAGTAACTCATTTGAATTCTGTTGTTAAATTTCACAGAAACAGCTACTAAACTACAAAAGTTTTCATAGGGGCATGTTTACTAAAATCCGCAAAATAGCGCGCCGCAAAATAGCGCACGGCAACGCGGCACTGAAACGCGCAGAAACGCGTTTAAACGCCCCGCACACGTGCGTGTCACCCCCGCACAGGTACGCGGCTCACTAACGGGCCCCGTACAAGTGCGGGCCCGCAAATGTCCGATAGAGGCGTGGAACGGCGAAAGGAGGGCGGAGGAAGGCTCCGGAGGGGCGGAGGGACGGGGTCAATGGGTGGAGAGTGGGAGGGGAGAGGCTCCCCGCACAGTATCGGGCCCGAATATGCATGTAAAAACTACCGCGAGTGAAACACTCGCGGTAGAAAGCATTTAAAGGGAAGAGAAACCATTTCCGTCAGCAATGTACAGGAAAACCGGGGAAACCAGCAAAACGTGAGCAGTGTGATACATGTGCACAGCACAAAAGTGAAAATAAAAATAGAAAATGACCACAACAGAACTATTAAAAATAGTAATTCAGCTGGGGAACAGTTATAGTGATGGGCAAATACAGAAATCACACCCAGCAAAGCTCCAGAAAAAAGAAATGAATTATGGAAGGGTCTACTGAGAGGAGACTCTTCCAAAAAACATTTCCACGTTTTGGAGCTTTCCTGGGAGTGTTTGCTATGGTTGCCCATTAATATCACTGTTGCCCAGCGTGGTGATATTTTGTCCCACATTTCCCGTGGTCATTTCCGGGGTTTATGTGCACGTTTGTCACCAGACAGGGTGCATATGCCCACAGTAGAATTGCGTAGAGCAGGTTTTGTGACTCCATCCTGCCAGGCTTACTGCCTCCAGGGGCTGCACTGTCTCTGTGGCCAAAGTGTGGTACAGCGGACAGAGTCATTACCTCTAGGACCAGAGGGCAGAGGTTCAAAACCCAGCTGGGGCACCTGCCAGCCCAGTCCCCATATTTTACCCACCACTAAATAAGGATAGCGCAGACACCCCTGTATGCATGGGGAAAACACCCATATTTTACCCAACACCGCACACACACCACAACAATGGGCATTACCTACAGCCAAGTCCCCCAAATTCAGTCCCATACTGCCACATCGCAATCAGGTCAACTGCTTTTTCTGAGAGAAGTTCATGCCAGCATGTTGGCGGACAAGTACATGTGGTGCAGGGGGCAGTGGCTGCTAACCACAGAAGACAGAGGCCTAGCCATGTGCAGGCTGGCACAGTCCACTGCAACAGACAGGTCCTGCCGGATCCACAGTCATGGACAGTCCAGGGAATCCAACCAATCTGTGGCTACACAGTGGTGCAGTGCACACAGACAGTGCATACAAGAACAGAAGGTCACAGGTTCAAAGCCCAGCTGGGGCTACTGCCAATCCTGCCCACATATTTTTCCCACAACTAAACAGTGATAGTAAGGACACACCTTTCATGGCGGGGACATATGCAATGGTAAGACATCTATCTTTTACCCCACTGAGCACAGACACCATGAACAGGGGCAGTACCTAGAGCAGAATCACCCAAATGCAGTCCTGTTGGGCCACACACCAGTCACGTTCCATGCTGACACTCATACAAATGCCTGTGCTGTATATCTATGCACCACCCCCATGGCATGTAGATGTAGTCCATGCATATTCATGAGGGATAGCAGGAAAACCCGAACAGTGTGATGCAAACCTGGACTGGAGTTGGGAATCTGTGCCATAAAGCAGCAGCCATCAAGGGCAGACACACCCACACCCACAGGCCCCATTGGCCAATGTCTCCTGGAAAGGCAGAACATTGGACCGTGCATGCAGCACCCAAAACGAGCACTTGCATAACTTACCAATGTCACCCTACACCTGAGGTATACGGTACACAGCTCGGAGACGTTTGCTAGGAGCACAGGCAGGCAGTTATCCATACGTTACGTACATACTGCTAGTTGACCCCATCCAAACAATCTGTTAGGTGTTTGCGGGGCATGCTCCAGGCCTGGCCTCTGACGGTGCTTACCACCCTGGGGAGTGACCACCAGCTGTAATGCGTACCATATCCATGCCTTGCCGTGCTCAGGACCGGTTTGGTGGGCATGGCTACTTACCCCCTCAATCGTAGCACCATGATGGCAGAGGTGTGGAAGTGTGTGTCTGTCTATACAGTGGGTGTTGGCTGCAAGCCCCTTCAACAGCCCGCACTGCCAGCACTGTTGCCAGTATTGGCCAGTCAATGTGCATAATGAGGTGCAAGGTACCATGGGTATAGCCAGGGCAGGGTGGCGTGGCCAGGATGCATCTGCACTGGGCATAGGGCCCTGGCAGGGACATTGGCTGGGATATTGTAGTGTCCGGCCACCACCTACACAGACAGGGTGGCCAAAGCATGTCCTTCTGGGGGATCACGCTCACCCTGACTGTGCAGTGACCACAGCATGGCTAGGCCCCCCCATAGTGCTGTATAGTAGTTCTCTCATGTGATAGATATGGGTTTCTCTTTGGGGCCCAGTCACTGATCTATCTGCTTGCTGTGTATGCAGACAGCCCAGTTCTGGGTGCATGCATCTCCATTGGGAACATGCACTATGGACTAACCAGCAGACTGTTTGTAGCTGGTAAATGTCTTGCTATAATGGCTTGCAGGGTGCAGTGGCTGTTGGCTTGCTGCAGGGGAATATCTGGTGGTGGAGTGCAGCTTACCATACCCTGGGCTTATGGCTGTGTATGGAGCTGCCTGCCTGGGGGGGGGTGGTGGTGGTGTTCCTCAGCAGGACTGGGGTTGATGTTGCCCTCTACTGCCACCTTTGCAGGGAGGTAGAGTGTGGATCCCTTGATGGGGACCATGTTTGCCACGGGGGGGGGTGTGCCTGATGGCAGCAGACAGGGATATCCATGGTGTTTGTGCAGAAACTAGCTATCTTACACATTAACACTGCTTTGGAACACCCGCTTGGCCTCCAGCACCCATGGCAGGTGTTGTTGACCTGGTCCTGGCCATCTCATTGCACACTCAGGGTGAGCACAGTACCCGCACGATGTAACGGTGTGTGGCTACTCTGTGCCAGTAAAACACCCGGTCAGTGCTCCCTACTAGGCCAAGGTGCTGTGTGGGTGCACCCGGTCACTTCCCCCAACAGGGCCGAGGTGCTGTGGGGGTGCATTCCCCATCTTGTGTCCATCTGCGGACAGCTAATTTGCATGTGCAGTGCATCATGGGTACGGGTGGCCTAACCCTATCCTGTTGACACCAGCAGACTGTCTGTGAGGTGACGTGTAGGCTATCTGCAGCCAGCCAGGGGCCTGCTTACAGCTATGGAGCTGTAGCGCAATGGTTACATCACTGCCTGTGCAGCCAGAGGTCATGGGTTCAAACCCACAGTGGGGCCCTTTGGTAGGGCTGTCCACAGCTGTATTTTTATTTACTGTACATATGTCTATGCCGGCAAGACCACCCTCAGCTTACTATACCCATTAGGTGCCTCTGAGGGTGCTTCATAGGGCGCCCTGTAGGCCACCTTATGGTTGCCATCCCTATAGGGTGCACTATACATTATCCTGTGTCGCAACATACATGCTGCCCTATAGGGGTCATTCAAGGGTGCCTTGGCGAACAGTGCACTGTAACATGTGCCTTATGAGCCGCCGTATGTTAACATGCTGGGAGAGTGCGTTTGCTAGTAGTGATAACAAAATAAAATTATACAGCCTCCTACAGCACTCCACAACATAATACATACTGCCTCAGCAGGCATTTTTCACTGGGCATTGTGAGGTGTTGAACCCCTGATCCCTGCACCATTGGTCAGTGTTTTAACCATTGTGCTGTGGCTCTGTTCCTGTGCTTGTGCATCAGCGCGCCGCCTTGTGCCTATCAGCGCGCCGCCTTCTGCCGCCCAAGGGGACCAGTGCGCCGCCTTCTGCTGCCCAAAAATAACTGTGTGCCGCCTTATGCCGTTCCAAATTAATTTGCCTCCTAAAACAATGTTAATCATTACAATTACTGCCTCAGCTGACCTTTGTCGTTGCGCACACTGGGGGATTGAACCCATGGCCCCTGCACCATTGGTCAGTGTCTTCACCATTGTACCACGGCTCTGTTGTTTTTTATACTCAGCAGCGTGCCACTTTGCCTTTCCACGCGCTAATGTCGACCCCCGCACATTAGCGCGACGCACACACGTCCGGTTGCTTACTACCGTTTTTTTTCTATTTTCTGCCTGAACCGCCCACTCCTTATATGGCACAGGCACACTAGCACGGCCCCGCACGTTAGGAATGTTTAGTAAACATGCCCCATAGAGTAAATCATTGTGGTTTTGTCTTCAGTTCCTTTTTAAGAGTGTTTGAAAACATGACTAGCTAGGAAAATAAGAAAGCTGTTAAGCCAAGTTCTAGAAAAGGCTGCTAAAAACTAAAGAAGGAAGTAGACCTATAGATTGAATGCTATTTTTAAGCCCCTTGAACAGGTATTAATCTTTTAGATGCTTGAGTAGGCACATAAATTTTCTGATGATATGCTCCAAGCAGATGAAAATTTGTGTGGTAACTTTGGGGGAGGCCAATATATGTAAAGCATGGGAACATATGCTGCCTTTGTAAAGTAGGAACAACATATGTGTCTGAGGAGAATAGATTTAAATGAAAAAAATATCTATGTATAACTTTAAATCTTCATAAGTATGCGAAGGCTTCCCCAACCCACCCCCAGAAATGCCTTCATTTACTGCTGGGAAAAGTATGCACATAAAGGCAAATCACAGTTTTACCAGTGGAGGTGGCTTTGCAAATTGCCATTAGGATGACATAAAAGCCTTCTTGGAGGAATAGCTTCATGGTTACAGAAGCAGGTTGAGAACCAGGTAAGGCAGGGTTAAAATGACTGTGGCTTTGAGAAAGTCACTTCACCCTCGGTTGCCTCGACTAAAGCCAAGAAGATAAACCCACTTGGGCTGAAGAATAGCTTATGTACCTGATTGTAGCACAACTAGAATTTGGATTTAGAAAATGTGAACAAAAAGTACAAATATGAATCCTAGTAAATAAGATCATTGTTAACTTGCATTTACCATGGCCTCATATTCAGACTGGAAAATGAGCAAGTAACTGATTAGAAGCGACCTATTTCCACATTCACCCCAATACATTGATTTCAATGGGGCCGCGGCTCCGATAACGATAGCGAACCGCTACAGCGGCTTTGTAAACAAGCCCCTAAGTGACATTAAAAGGTGAGTATTGGTCATGGATTTCTTAAATCGGAAACTGTTTCATGTTGAAGAATGGCATTAAGCTGATCTCACCTCAGCAAGTGCTGTGAAGAGTAATGACCGCTTTTTCTCTTAATCTTGGGTTTCTGCTGATGCTTCTTCTGCACTATTAGAGACAAAGGGAAAAAAGAAGACAGAGAATGGAGGACATAAGGAAAGAAGGCAACAGAGACCGAATGGAAAAATAAATGGACTTAAATTTCACACCCTGAAAACGCATTAAAGTACGCATCAAGTAATGCAGCCAAAAGCGCTGGTCCTTGCATAAGCAGTTGATGGTTTCGCTATTTGGATAGGCTAAAGTGGGGTGGGGCTAACATGGAGTGGGGCTAGGGCAGGGTGGATAGGACATGGCAGGACAAGTTAAAATCTTTGGGATCTAGGCAGTTCCTTTGCCAGCCGTAAAGGAACAATGGGTGCACATTTGAACACAGCAGGGAAGCACTCCTTAGTTGTGTGCCTCTGGTGGTCATATGGATACTGAATACACTCCAGGGAATTATCTGTCCAAAAAAAATCAAAATAATCCACCAAAATAATATGACATATTTAATAGAACAGTATCTGGAAATATATGGAGGTTCTTTAACACTTGGCTACCAGTCAGCCCTAGCCCACAAGACCAACATTGTCCCGACTGCAATGTGAACAGTGGTGTTCAACAACATCGCAAAAGAAGTGTTGTAGTTATTGGTAATCATAAAATGATTTGTCTATCAGTTTTTTGATAGGTTGCCAAATGGCCACTAGGCTTCAGTTCTGTATGAGCTGTCCAATGTTTAGATCAGCAGGCTGAGAACAAGGGAAGCCAAAGTTTATTTATTTATTTAACAGTTTTCTTTTAAATCCCACTACTGCTCTGTATCATCCTAAACAAGTCTTCTGCAATGCAATCTATCACGGATTACCCGCCACCGACACCAACCCCCTGCGGACTGCCTTAAATACCACCACAAGGATCATCCAGAAGGCAAAAAAACATGACCACATCACCCCAGTCCTCAGAGAATTTCCCATCCTCCCCCTCGAAGCAAGGATTAAATACAAATCTCCCCTACTTATCCACAAAGCCCTCCATCAAACGCAGACTTCCCAACTCCGGACGCTACTATCTCAGCCTACCCTCAACAGGCCAACCAGACAGACCATCAGCAACACTCTTACTATCCCCCACGAACGAACTAAGTTCAACCAACAAACCTGTAACAGAGCATTCAGACTGTATGCACCCTCCCCCTGGAACTCCCTCCCGCACCAGATTCGAAACAACAGAGACCTCTCCACATTCCAGAAACAGTTAAAAACCATCCTGTTTCATGAATATCTTGGATCTGAAACAGCCATCTCTCACTGACTGCCCATCCAGATCCCCCGACCTAACTCCCCTGCTACCAACTAAGAAACTTACGTCAACTGTCTAGTACTGTTACCCCTTGTTCAGATCTTCACTGTTGGCCCCCTGGTGACGCCCCCCCCCCGAATTGATTATTGCCTCCCCCCCCCTTTTTTTTTGTCTAACCGCGTTGACCCGGTGAAAAGAGGGATATAAATGCAGCTAAATAAATAAATAAATAAAAGTCACAACTCTCTGTGTCCTCAGGCACAAACTGAGATTGCAAGCCATCCAGAGTCATTCAGGACCTACTGAGAAATTCTATGGCAGCATTAATTTTCAGGAGTCACAGAACAAGGGTCTATCAAGTAAAATGCAATGGGCCACAGAATATCAATATACCTATTGGAAAAACTATATAAACCAGATTAGCATAGACATTCAGTGCTAGCAGAATACCTGGCCTCTTTCACACAGACAAACTATCACCAAATATAGAATAAGTATTCACAAACTGAAAATAGAAATATGTAGACAAAAATTAACCTGTAACCCCAAGAGCGCAGACTGCATGTCGTGAAGCAACAGAGTAATAGAAGTGGTGATGCATTTCCCCTGTACTGGGCAAAATATAAAGATAGCAAATTTACATTTCAAAAACTATATACCAATCATTAAATTTAAAAATATTTGTTTTCTACCTTTGTTGCCTGGCCATATAATTTTTTTTACTTGTGTTGCTCTCAGTCTCTGGTGTCTACTTTTCTTTGTCTCCTCTTTACTCTCTTTCTATGGACTTCTGTCCAGTTATCATTTGTCTCTCTCCTCTTGTCTTCTTCTGTTCCTCTCCTACATTTATCTGTGGCATTGATATTTTCTTTTCAGCTTTCTTCTATTTATTTCTTTTGCCTTTCTGTCCACTCAGATCTCATTCATTCTTACTATCCAGTTGCCATTTTATTTTACTGCATCTGTCTATATCTTTCCATCCAGCACTTCCTCTCTCTTTCCCCTTCCATCCAGTATCTCTTGTCTTCCTCTTCCTGTCCAGAATCGTCCTCTGTGTCCCTAGCCCCCATGTCCAGCACTGCCCTCTCTCTCCCTGCCCCCTCTGTCTAGCATCTTCCCTCTGTCTCCCTGCTCCCCATTTCAAGCCTCTCTAATCTGTCTGACTACTCCCCGTGTCAAATACTTCTTCTGTCACCCTATTTAACCCCCCCCCCCCCGGTATCCACACTTTGGGGTCTGTTTACTAAATCGCGTTAGTGCAGTTCGCGGTAGGAGCCGCGTTAAGAAGACAAACCCCCAAATAAGGAGATGGGCGGGACCGCGGAAGACCTAGCGCGCGTTACGAAACCAACGAGCGTTAACTGGCGCGTTACGAAACTAACGAGCGGGCCACCGCGCGTAAAGCATAAGTAGCCACCCAGACATACACAACAAATACAGAGCTATAGCACAATGGTTACTGCAGTGACTGCTGATACGGGCAGCATGGGTTCAAGTCCCCAGGGTGGCATTAGCAGAAGGCTGGCTGATGTAGCACCCTGTACATGACACAATGAGGGAGGGGGCAGCGCCAATTATATTTTATTTCCTGGACGTGTCGGAGGGATGCAGGCAAACACACCCATATATCAGATAGTGAGTGAGGGGGCATGTCTATGTTTGCTGTCCGTATGGGGTGTAAGTAAACACACCCACACATTATTCACTGAGTGTGGGGGCATGTATATGTCTGTTATGTGTCGGAGGGTTGCCAGCAAACATCCCTGACCCATACAGAGCTGTAGCACAATGGTCACGGTAATGACCGCTGTTACAGGCAGCATGGGTTCGAGTCCCGGGCAATGGCCTGTATATTGGAAGGGGTATTGGCCTGTATATTGGAGGGGGATTGCAGAGGCTTTTGGACGGGACATTGCGTATGCGAGCCGAGCTACGTGCGTTGTTGCGTGTGCAGCGCCGCGCGTAGCGACGCGCGTACCATTGAGCCCGGGGATCTTTTCTTTTATGTGTGTGGGTACGTCAGGGTTTCAGCAGTGTGGGCATCTCATATATTACAGACTCTGTAGGGTGTCGTGCACCTATGCTTTCTGCTACCAGATGTACGTGTGCTGTCCCATGGTTTATCAATGGCTGCGAGCTCGTGCTGCGGTTTCAGAGGGATTGAATAATACAGTCACCCCCATGATGCACTGCACATGCTAATCAGCTCTCCACACAGGCACACCATATGGAATGCATCCCCACAGACTCTGGACATGGTAGGGGTAAATTGTCATGTGCACCCCCCACAGCCCCTTGCCCTTATAGGGGGTACTGACCATTTGTTGTACTGGCATTGAGGACCTGCCCAACACCACATTGTGCGGGTGCTCTGCTCACCCTGAGTGTGCAGTGGGGCATCCAGCCCTAGGTCTTCAGCACCGTCCACAGCAGTGTTACTGTGTGAGATAGATATTTTCTGCATGACCACCTTGGACATCTCTGTCTGTTTGGGGCAGGTGTAGACCCATGCCCCACTGCCCCCCCTCACCCCTGGGTGGCAAACAGGGTCACCCATCATAATCTGCACATTCTACCTCCCTTGGAAGGTGCCAGTGGAAGGGGGACATTAACCCTAGTCCTACTGAGGTGCAGACACCCCACAGGTCAGTCACTGCAGATCCAGACACATGCATGCCACAGGAGCAATCTGACATTGGGACTTGGTAGAAAATGACAATCCCAACCACTATCTGTGATTCCCCTGGTGCAGGCCAACACACCCTGCAGGCCACTCCATCACATCACCGACCAGCTGCAAACAGGCTGCTAGTGACCAGCAGAGATGCCTGCACCCAGAACTGGGGTGCCAGCATACACAGCCAGCAGTTACATCTGTGACTGGGCCCCAGGGGAACACCCATATTTATCACATGAGTGAACTACTATGTAGCACCATGGTGGAGCCTAGACATGCTGTGGTCACTGCACATTCAGGGTGACACTGAGCTTGCAGCGGCATCTACCGTGGTCACCCTGTCTGGGCAGGTGGTTGCCTGGCACTACAATGTACCTGTCACTGCCCTTTGCCCTGTGCATATACACCCTGGCCAGGCCGCCTTATCCGACCTCTACCCATGGTACTTTGCTACTCATTATGCACATTGGCAGCCCACTACTGGCAACATTGCTGGCAGTGTGGCCTGTCGACAGTGTTTGCAGCCACCACACACTGGCTGGACAGACAGCCACCCCCACACCTATGCCAGCATTGTGCTACTGTAGGGGGGTTCTGCAGCCATACACACAACACCTGTCATGGGCACAGTACATGCATGGATGTGGTACGACATACTCTGGTGGATCACTCCCAAGGGTGTTGGACACTGTCAGGGGCCAGACCTGCGGTACACACCACAGACATCTGACTGCTTGTTGTGGCGCAGCTCAATGTGCACAATGTGCTTTACATAGGACATGAGTTCTACATTTTATCATTGGCAACTTTTAGTGCATGTGTACCATATACCCATGTGTAGGGTGCCATTGCTAAGGTATGCACCTGCTAGTATTGGGAGTTGACAGCAGGGCCAATTGTCTTACCTCTTCGGGTTTCATTGGCCAATGGGGCCTGTGGGTGGGTGGGTGGGTGTCACTGTTAGCTGCTGCTTTACGGCAGGGTTCCACAACTCCAGTCCTGTCATTCCAGGCACTGATCGGGTTTTCATGCTGTCCCTCATAAATATGCATGGGCTACATCTGCAGACAAGGGGGGGGGCATAGTTATGCAGCACAGGTATCTTTATTGGGGGCAGCATGGTAACTGAATGGTGTGGGGCCCTCCAGGACTGCATTTGGGGGACTATGCTCTGGGTAATGCGCCTATATCTGGTGTGGTAAAATATTGGCGTTTTGTCCATGCGTATGTTCTCAGCAATAAGGGTGTGACCATTCCATCACAGTTTAGTTGTGGGGAGAATATGTGGGCAGGATTGGCATGGCCCCAGCTGGGATTTGAACCTGTGACATTCTGGTCTTAGAGGCACTGGCTGTGTCTGTTGCACCACACTGAGGCCACAGGGACAATGCGATCCCTGGAGATGGGATACCTGGCCTGACAGGTCAGAGACCCTGCTCTGCACCATTTTACTGTGGACTCATATAGCTTGTATGGAGGCAATTTGCACGTAACCTCACATACAACCTCGCATGAGGGGGCAATCCCCCATTACCAAGCTGGCCAACAATTATATCATTGGGCAACAATACACGACACTCCCGCGAATGCTCCAATAACAGGGGATGTATTTTGAAAGGGTCTCCGTAGCGTGATCCCTTCCAAGTATCTTTTCTTTTTTTGGTTTCGCTTTCCAGGGAGTGTGTTTTTTATTGTGGCCCATTGCTATCACTGTTGCCCAGCTGACTTGTGATGTTTACAGTTTTCTTTCTGCTATTTTCCACGTTTTATCTGTGTTTTCATGCTGTCCCTCATACATATGCCTGACCTACATCTGCCTACCATGGGGGTGGGGCATAGCTATACAGCACAGGCATCTTTGATGTGACAGCATGGGACAGGAATGCTGTGGGGCCCTCTAGGGCTGCATTTGCGGGGCTCAGCTTTCGTTGCTGTGCCTGTTTCTGGTGTCTGTGTTTGGTGTGGTGTAAAAATAGACCATGCCTTTGTTCTCTGCATTAAAGGTGTGTCTTTACTTTCACTTTTTAGTGGTGGGTAGGACTATTGTGACTGGGTTGGCGGCAGTCCCAGCTGGTATTTGAACCTGTGACCCTCTGGTCTTACAGGCACTGGCTGTGTCCATTGCACCACACTGGGGCCGCAGAGATGGTGCTGTCCCTGGTGTTAGTATGACCTGCCTGGCTGGTCAGGGACTCTGCTCTGCAAAAGGTTTACTGTGGCCTCATTTCCCTTGTATGCAGACAACGGTGCACATACACCTCAGGGGGACCTCACAGAAGGGACACACACCCATATCCGAGCTGGGCAACAATGATATCATTGGGAGACATTACACTACACTCCCAGGTCAGCTCCATTACAGTGACTTTCCCTTTTAGAGGGTCTGCGAAGCGTGCACCCTTCCACATATCATTAGGTTTTTATTTTGTGCTTTCCAGGGAGTTCTGTTCCTTGTTGTCCATTGCTATCACTGTTTAACTGCTGATTTATGCTTTTAAAGGGGTTTCCTCTGGTCATTTTTATTGTCTTCTGTGACATTTCATTCTGTGCACATGTATCACACTGCTCACGTTTTGTGTGTTACCCAGGTTTCTCTGTACATTGCAGACGGAAATGGTTTCTCTTACCTTTAAAGATGCCTTCAACGGCAGGTTTTCATTCGCGTTGGAATTGAGCTCAGAATTACAGCGCGTTAGTGAGGGGGAGCCTCTCCCCGCCCCCTCTCCGCCCATTGACCCCTTCTCTCCGCCCACTCTCCACCTTCTGCGCTGTTTTAACGCGCCGCGGGGCTTTACGATCGTTAAGCGCGGTCAACACGCGTAGTATGACGTTACCGGTCGTTGGCGCGTGTTTACACGCGTTATACTGCACTTGCGGTCGTTAACGTCATACAACGCGCGTTATTCACGTTTACCGCGATTTAGTAAACAGACCCCTTTGTGTCCATAGTTTTCTTTTCTCGATTCCCAAGCCAGCATATCCTCTCTCTCACCATACTGCCCTTTCTGTGTACAGTCCAACCCAAGGCACCATGTCCCCAACCACCAAACCAGCATCTCCTCTTTCCCCCAAGGTTAGCATCTTCGTCCAACCCTAATTCCATGCCAACATCTTCCTTCAGCCCCCTCTACCCAGGGCCATCAACTTCTTTCAACCATTTCTCCTCTGGGTCCAACATCTTCCTTCAACCCACACCTTTCCCTTACTGCTGCTTCTCAAGATCTTTCATGGGGCAAAAAACTCCCAAACCCTCCAGCATAACTAACTAGTTAAAGGTTTTTTTTTAAAATTTATGATGATTTTTGGATACCTCTGGGTTCTGCTCCTGAGATCATGATCCTGGAGTGTGGGGGTGCTGTGACAGGGCTGGTGCTGTAATGGTTCTTCAAGGAGGCTGGTCACAGAAATGAAGCTGTTGGACTGCTATGGCTAAAAAGAAGCTGCAGTTCTTTAAGAGGAAGCAGAGTTTTGGACTTCAAATTCACTGCAGGCTGCAGTGATCACAATAGGTGAGAGGACCTTGACTCTGTGTGTGCTGCTGCTAGGTCTGTCAGTCCTGCCCCTAAACAACAGGAAGTCTATCAGAGGGATGGGACTAGCAGACGTAGCAGCAGCACACACGAAGTCAAGATCTCTGTGCTTATTTTACAGCAGTGGCAGAGATTGCAGTGAGGAGGGGGATAAGGACATTTTTTTGCTCCAAAATGTAGTGTGTGCCCTGATGGGCTTCCAACCACAGCGACCCGCCAGGAGTGGCTCTGCTGCCTGCCAGGTTGAGGGATGTAGAAGTTGTTCCTGGAAAGGCTCTTATATGGGGCGCCTGTGGGTCCTTGCTAAACTCCTGATCTTACATCCCCCCAGGTTGACTCTTCTTCACCTATTATTATTTTCTGGCATCTATCAGGTAGAAATAAATGACACCACTTTAATACCACCCCACCTATGCCAACTGAAATTAATCATGAAAATAAGAATATAGATTGAAATATGACACAATGCTGAAAATCTAACAAAATGAATAACCCTCACACCTGCTTATCAAGACAAGATCTACAGCAATCCAACACAGAGACTAAATCCAGCCCTGTGCTAAATCACAGCCGAAACCTGCTATAGTACATGAGCGGTACCACATTGACTTTGAAGTTGATTCAAGATACATTTTTTGAGTACTTTCCCTAATAGTAGGCAAATTAGAAAGCAGTGATAGGCATCCACATTTGAATTCTTCATAATGGATCATACTACTGCTTGGTTTAGACCTGCTGACATAATATCACTACTCCAGGAGACATTTAATGCTTTCACTAGCAAAAACAGGCAAGAATCTAATGTTTGCATCCCAGGTGAAATGTGAGCTAACACTCCTGACACTTCTGGATACAAACCATCCCATACAAGCCATTCTCAGTGTTTACTGCCCATTTCTGACAGCCATACGCTGTCATCAAATGTTTCTTATATCCTATCAATCATACTTTTAAAAAAATGCTAGCTCTCCAGCTTTTGGGCCCCCATCACGTTCTCAGTCACTGGTATGCAATCTAAGTGCTTGACAATCGAAAACAGAGCTTTAGGGCGTTTCAGGGAAGTATTGATTTTATCCTAAGAAAAGTGCTCCTTTCTTATGACTCAGTTCTATACCGATGCTAACACTGAACATATTCAACCTTATTTTCTTGCTTCCCACTCCTTGTCCGAGCCCTCTTAGCCCACCTCATCTTACTTTTCATAAGCATCTGCTCTTGAGAAAATCATGGGGCTGACCTTTGCTGCTTAAGGATATTTACTTTCATCTTCACTGGCACTATCACATCTTATGCATTAGTTAAAGCTAGGTCTTCTATTCTTAAGAGTTTATAAAGTGTAAATGTTGATGTTTATTTTCCAGCTAATTAGTGGTTCTTTGAAGGGGCTAGTGAACTAAATGGACAAATACTAAAAAATCGGTATTTATGGGTGTTTTTGTGCTCTAGCTACTATTGCTGGGTATCATTTCTAGTGGAATCAAGCATGTATGACTGTGTCACTTAGGAGCCAGTGAGGAAAAAACCCCAGAAAAACTGAGTGGTTGATACAAGACAAGCCAGAGGAGGAGTGAATATCAGTGAACGTGGTGTTTTTCCAATTTTTATCCGGTAAATAGCTGTCTTAATTTTTTTGCACCAAGAGTGTTTTATTTGTGTTTATTGTGTCCTTTAACATTTTGCCAGTTTACTGCCCTGTGGGGCCAGGAAGAGGACCAAGCCGCAGGTGTGGGTGCTCAGGAGCTATGCAATAATGGTGTTAGAAAATGATTTAAAAGCTCGGGACTCTAATTTAAGCATTACAGAATTTTGGTCAAAGCAAATTCCCTAAGGTCTTGACTTTAGAACTTCTCCTCCTGCTCTTCCAGTTTGTTTGCAGCCTTATCCAAAGAATGACTTAGCTTCAGCAGAACACTCTTTGTCCTTTCTCTTTCAGCAGATTGGATGTCAGCTTCCAGTGAGCTAAAGTGAGAAAAATTATTTTCTTTTCCTTTGTTTGGCAGCAGTGTAGTTATAGTGTAATCTAGTTGAAACTTGAATTACGCTCAGTGACAGTTTCATGCCTTGATTGAGGTTTTAACAGATCATTGTGTTTCTGTAACACTCTGGGCTCAGTTCACTTTTAAATATTATTTTGTACATGTCCACATACCTTTTAATAAATATGCACCTCTCTGCTATTCCAACCTAAAACATCCATCCATGAGATTACGTAGTAATGTGCTACCTCAGCAAACAGGACTCACCCACAGACTGATAATATATTACAAGCATTCAGTTCTGAAACACACAAGCTACTGTATATACAGGCAATCTATATACTTGCATCACACACACACCCACACTTACCCACATATACACATATACACACACACACACCCCACTGTTCTGCTATGTATAAGGGGGGGGGGGGGGCTGATAAGTCTCTGGCCTTGTAACAAAACAGAAAGCTACAGGCAGACTTTGCTTCCGGAGGTCCAAATGACCTCTGCAATTTCATTTTTGCAGAGAGATTATTCGGACCTCCAGAAACTGCATCCATTAAGTTTTATGAATAAGGAACTATCAAGGGTCTATGCCATCTAAAGTTTTAAACCTGAGTGGGACAAGTATTCAGCTTCAGTCAAAAATCAAGAATTTTGGTGGGGGGGGGGGAGGGGGCGCTCATGAGCCTGATGAAGATGGCCTCAAAGTAATCTTGCTCCTCCAGCCTCTAGCCCAATTCATGGTTATTCACCAGGAATCGGGCACACTGTTGGTGACAGAACACCCTAAAAAGAGAAGATGAGCCTTCTGTGGTAAGCCTAATGCCTACAATCGCCCCTAACCAGCAAACCTACTCTCACCCTTTGCAAAGGGGGGGGGGGACGCACACGAGGACAGGCTGTGGGACCAGCAACCCCAGTCCTTGTGGCAAAATGGGTAGCTGCTGAAGAGCTGCACTTGGGACAGGGCCACTGGCAGACAGGTAGTGAGCCCAGTCAGCTCAGCTGCCCCCCACTCTAATATGACATTCACCAGCAGAGGGCAGTCAGTGTACACCTGCTGCACTCTGCAAAGTGGTGCAACCATACAGATGCTAACTACAGACAGTCTGCTAACTAGTACATAGTGCATGTTCCTCGAGGAACTGTGTGCACCCAAAACTGGGATGTCAGCACACACACACCACACAAAAATGCTGCATAGCACTATGGAGGAAACTAGCCATGCCGTGGTCACTGCACAGTCAGGGTGAGAGCGACCTCCCAGCATGACATGCTGTGTCCACCCTGTCCATGCAGGTGGTGGTCGGGCACTACAATGTCCCAGCCATTGCCCTATACTCTGTGCAAGTGCATCCTTCCCATGCCACCCTGTCTGGACCATACCCACAGTACCTTGTTCCTCATTATGCACATTGGCAGGCTAACACTGGAAACAGTGCAAGCAATGTGGGCTCAGTAAGGTGTAGGCAGCCACAACACACTGGATAGACAGACACACACTCCCACACCTATGCCAGCATTGTGCAAATATAGAGGTTTGTGGCAGTCCTGGCCGCCACACCAGTCCTGGGCACAGTGCGGGCATTGCTATGGTACTCAATAATGTTAGGGTCACTCCCCAGGGTGGTAAACATTGTCGGAATCAATAACTGAAACACACTCCACAGATGTTTATGTTTATGTTTATTGTATTTGATAAAAAACACCTTTCCAAGTTGCTATGATGAATCTCTATCAACAAATTGTGATTAACTTAGGATTTGTTAGCTGACTTTAATCATAGCAACCTTTTGATATATGTGGAACGTGTTCCCAAGTTTAGGACAGCATTGCTAAGGTATGCAGGTGCCAGTATTGGGAGATGCTGCTGCGCGCAGGGCCCAACAGCCTGATTCTCCATGAGGCTTTGGATAGTGGAGCCTGTGGGTGTGGGTGTTTTCTGCCCCTGTTGGCTGCTACTGTAGGGCAGAGGTTCCCAACTCCGGTCCTGGTGGGCCAAACACTGTTCAGGTTTTCATGCTGTCCCTAATGAATATGCATGAGATACATTTGCATACAATGGGGGTGGCGCATACAAATACAGCATAGGCATATTTATTAGGGACAACATGAAACCTGAATGGTGTTTGGCCCTCCAGGACTGCAGTTGGGAAACTCTGCTCAAGGGATTGCACATGTTTATGGTGTCTGTGCTCTGTAGGGAAAAATATAGGCATTTCATAAGAACATAAGAACATAAGATATGCCATACTGGGTCAGACCAAGGTCCATCAAGCCCAGTATTCTGTTTCCAACAGTGGCCAATCTAGGTCATACGTACCTAGCAGTTTCCCCAAGGGACACAGGTTCCACAATGCTTGTATTGGTTCAGCATTGATATCCTGGGTCCCTTCTTAATAATGGTTTATGGACCTTTCCTCCAGGAACTTGTCCAAACCTTTTTTAAACCCAGCTACACTAACAGCCTTTACTACATCCTCCGGTAACAAATTCCAGAGTTTGATTACACGTTGAGTGAAAAAATATTTTCTTTTATTAGTCTTAAATAGTTTACCCTGTAGCTTCATTGCATGTCCCCTAGTCTTTCTATATTCTGATAAGGTAAACAATCGATCTACGTTTACCCGTTCCACTCCGTTCATTAATTTATAGACTTCTATCATATCTCCCCTCAGCCGTCTCTTTTCCAGGCTAAAGAGCCCCAACCTTTTTAGCCTTTCTTCATAGGAGTAGACTTCCATCCCCTTTACCATTTTGGTGGCTCTTCTCTGAACCTTTTCTAAAATCGCTATATCCTTTTTAAGATACGGCGACCAGAATTGCACACAATATTCAAGGTGCGGTCTCACCATGGAACGATATAGAGGCATTATAATATCTTTTGTTTTATTTTCCATTCCTTTCCTTATCATACCTAGCATTCTATTTGCTCTCTTGGCCGCCGCTGCACACTGGGCCGAGGGTTTTAACATGGTATCCACAAGGACGCCTAAATCTTTTTCCTGGGTGGTGGTTCCTAATGTGGAACCTTGCATCGTGTAACCATAGTTTGGCTTGTTCTTCCCTAGGTGCATAACCTTGCACTTCTCCACATTAAATTTCATCTGCCATTTTGATGCCCAGTCTTCCAATTTATCAAGATCCTCTTGCAATTTTCCACAATCCTCCTGGGTTTTAACAACTCTAAATAGTTTTGTGTCATCAGCAAATTTGATAACCTCACTCGTTATTCCACTTTCCAGGTCATTTATGAATATGTCAAAAAGCAGCGGACCCAGCACAGATCCCTGGGGTACACCACTATTCACCTTTCTCCATTGGGAAAATTGGCCATTTAGCCCTACCCTCTGCTTTCTATCTTTTAACCAGTTCCTGATCCACAGTAGTACACTGCCTCCTATCCCATGACTCTTTAGTTTTGCCAAAAGTCTCTCATGAGGGACCTTGTCAAAGGCTTTCTGAAAGTCCAGATACACAATATCAACCGACTCACCTTTGTCCACCTGTTTATTCACTCCTTCAAAAAAACATAACAGATTAGTAAGACAAGATCTTCCTTGTCTAAAGCCATGTTGGCTGTCTCCCATTAGGTCATGACTATCTACATGCTGAGTAATTTTATTTCAGGCATGTTTATTTTATCTGCAATAAAGGTTCTGTCTTTATTAGCACGATTTATTACTGGGTAAAAATGTGGGGACAGGGTTGGCAGGAGCCCCAGCTGGAACCTGAACGTGTGACCTTCTGCTCCTGAATACATGGGCTGTGTGTACTGCACCACCCTGTTGCCACAGGGACAGATCATTCCCTGGGAATACCATGACGGTTCATCAGGCAGACCCTGTCTGTTGCAGTGCACAGCACCCACCTAAACGGTGCTTGGCCGTGGTCTGCTGTGGGCAGATGCCACTGCCCCCTCTGCCACTAGCACCCCTCCGCCACCATGCTGCCATGCCATTATGCGGGTGGTGCGCAATCCCAGGCCATCCAGTGTGCCGGTAGGCAGTTGCCTATGGTGTTGGTTCTCGGATAGGGGTGCCTACATGTACATGCGCGCTTCCCCCCGGCACCGCCTGCCAATGTTTTGTGCCCTTGGGGGTACCTGCTGGGTAATATCCCCTATGACACTGTGGGACACACACTCGTGCCCATGTTGGACCCTCGTCAGTTGCTGTCTTGCTGCTTTACAGTTTCGGCATTCCTATGTGCCACCTAGGCATCTGCCTAGTCCGCACTGTGCCCCATCTGGACCACAGCATGTGCCTCCTGCAGCTCCCTGTATCCCATTTACAGCATCAGTATAGTTGCCCTTTCCTACGTGCCCACTCTGCTGTTGCTGCACATGTGCACGCAATAACAAACCTGCCCAATCTAAATGACAGAAACCCTGATCAGCGCTATTTCAATGTGGGATCATCCACTTTGTAGGGGGACAGAGCATAGACCCTTCCAAACATGACATCTTAATTTTTACACTTTGTCAGTAGTGTTGCTTTATGTTTAGCATTAATATCACAATTGGCCAGCTTGGTTTTAAATGTGGTTCTGGTCATTTTATATGTTTATTTGCCTTTTTGGTTCCTGCACATGTATCACTAGTATCACCTTTCTGGGTTTCCCTGCATTTGCTGCACATTGCTGACTTAAATGGTTTCTCTTTCCTGCAAATGTGCCTAACGCGAGGGTTTCACTGGCGTTAGTTTTCAGACCTGGATTTCACAGCGTTAGTGTGCCTGGAGCCTCTTCCCGCCAACTCTCCTCCCATTGACCCCTTCTCTCTGCCCTCTGGGAAGCCTTACTCTATCCTTCAGACCTGGATTTCACAGCGTTAGTGTGCCTTAATGCCGCCGCCGCCGCGTTATCGCACGATAATGTTACGTTATCGCGCGATAATGTTACGTTATTGCGTGATAACATCACTTATCACGCAATAATACCACTGCTGCGACGTTAAGACTGTTTAGTAAACATACCCCTAAGTCATATGCAGGGGCCCTCTCAAAGTATGCCTGGACAACAGATTCTAGCTCTCCTACCCCTTCTGTAACTGAACTAGGTGGAACTTTGGCCCCACTACTAGAGCTGGCTTCAAGCTCATCACCACCAGTTACAAAAGCAGATCTGGGGGACATCCTACAAGAGCTGCGGCTCATTCGGTTGGATCTCTCGAGGGCATTGAGTGATATCAAAGCGGATATAAAGTCTTTGGATGATCGAGTCACTCAAAACAAGATCAACATAGGGGAGTAGATCGACGCTACAGCTGTCTTTTAGTCTAAGCTATAAAAAATTGATCTCCTAGCTAAGGGCTTGAAGGAAAAACATGATAACCTCGAAAACCATCTGCGAAGATGCAACATCAGAGTGATGGGGCTACAAGAACAATCAAGAGACAGGGAAAATAAGGTGGCTCTTATACAAAAACTCTATGCCTTTTACGTTCCTGCAGCACAGTGTCCAGTCAAGTTGGAGCACACACATCACAGCCTGGGTGTCAAAGCAAGATTGCACTCACATCCTAGACCTATAATTGCATGTTTTAGTTTCTTTGAAGACAAAGGGGTATGTTTACTAAACTGCGTTAGTGTGATTCGCGTTAGGAGCCGCGTTAGTGGAAGAAATGCCAAAAAAGGACATGGGCGGTACATCGTTACCGATAACGCGCGTTATAAGGCGCCGTGCAGCAACGATCTTTACAGGGCGCGTTACTGCGCGTTAAGCTTAAGAAGGCGGGCAGACACCCACATACAGAAACAGAGCTGTAGCACAATGGTTACTGCGCAGACTGATGGTACAAGGGTCATGGGTTTGATTCCCCAGTATGCCTAATGAATAAGGCTAGCTGAGGTGTCATGTGTAACCCTTTGAAGGCCTACTATAATATTTTAATCCACATTCTGCAGCTGGGTTAATGTTTGCATATGTCAGGAAAATTGTACCCGTCTTATTCAATATGTTCCAATAGTGGCATTCCCTCTGCCATGGTCATGTATTATATACCATTTGATAGGAATATTTAGGCAGAAGTTTGGATCCCGAAAGTTTTGGGCTTGGCCTGGAAAGGGTTAAGTATTGGGCTGTGAGGAAGTTTAGTTGTACTTTAATAGTGCTGCCAGCAAACACACCCTCACAGTGGCGTAACCTAAGGTGCCACATAAGGCACCCTAGAAGGCACTCCATAGAACACATTATAAAGTGCGCTGTCTGCCAAGGCACCCTATAATGTCCCCTATAGGACACCATATAAGGCACCTTATAAGGCGCTTTATAGGGCACCTTATGAGCCACCCTAACGTGACAGTACCCTGAGGGTGTTTCTGCTGGCAGCACTAATATACAATAAAAATAGACAATGCCTAAGACAGCCCTATCAATGAACCTCACTGTGGGTTTTGAACCCATGACTTCTGGCTTCATGAGCAGTGAAGTAACCAGTGGGCTAGAGCTGCTAACAAACACCTGGGTGGCTACAGGAGGACTGCACGGCACCACACCCACATTCTGCTGTGGTTACCAGGATAGGGTCAACCCATCCGTACCCAGGATGCACAGCACATGTAAATCAGCAGTCTACAGATGATCACAAGATGGGGTATGCACCCCACAGCACCTCAGCCTGGTAGGGGGTGCCGACGGTGTGTGTTAGTGGCACAGAGTAGCTACAGACCGTCACAGTGTGCGGGTCCTGTGCTCACTCTGAGGGAGAGGTATGGTGCCCAGCACCATTCTCACAGCACCTGGCTTTGCTGAGATAGGCTATGCTGCAGGTCCCCATCAGTGCCAATGTGTGATAGGTAGTCCTTGCAAACACCCCTAGGATATGCCTGTGTTCATCTGTATGTCACACCTAGCCCTTGTGGACTATGATGCACCCAGAAAAGTGCATACCCTGTGTGGGTGCCATGGTCACATGAGGTAAGTGAAGGGGGGTGTTGGGACCCACAGGGAGATTACATACCACCACCCAACACACTTTCTGGGGCTCAGGGTGGGGGACAGGATCTCCCACCAACAGATCCACTTTCTACCCCCCCTGCAATGGTGGCAGTAGAGGGGACCATCACCCCAGTCCTGCTAGGGATCAAACACCCTACAGGGCAGGCAATGCAGAGCTGTACACATCCATAAAGCAATAGCAGATAGAAGGCCTGGAAACACACTGCTGCCCCCCCCCCCATCTGACATTCTCCAACAGCAAGCCTCCAGCCGCTGCACCCTGCAAGGTGTTCCAGCAACACACATACTAGCTGCAAACAGTCTGCTAGCTAGTCCATAATGCATGGTCCCGGAGAAGATGCGTGTAACCAAAACTGGGAGGTCAGCATACACACCAAAAGATAAGTCAGCGATCGGGCCCCAAAAGAGAACCCATAAATATCACATGAGAGAAATACTATACAGCACTATGGGGGAACCTAGCCATGCCGTGGTCACTGCTCGGTCAGGGTGAGAGTGACCTCCCAGCAGGACATGCTGTGGCCACTCTGTCCGTGCAGGTGGTACCGGGCATTACAATGTCCGAGCCATTGCCTTGTGCAGATGCGCCCAGGCTAGGCCACCCTATCCAGGCTATTCCCACGGTACCTTGCTCCTCATTAAGCACATTGGCAGGCCAATACTGGCAACAGTGCTAGCAGTGTGGGCTGTGGAGTGTGTTGGCAGCCACCACACACTCGATAGACAGACACACACTCCCCACACCTATGCCAGCATTGTGCAACTATAGAGGTGTTGGGCAGCCCAGGCCACCACACCAGTCCTGGGCACAGTGCAGGCATGGCTATGGTACGCAATACTGTAGGAGTCACTCCCCAGGTTGGTAAACACTGTCAGACACAAGACCTGTAGCACACTCCACAGACATCAGAAAGGTTGCTATGATGCAGCTCACTCATAAAATTGTACTTAACCTAGGAATTGCTATCTGCCAGTAATCATAGCAACCTTTTGATAGATGTGTACCATATTCCCAGGTTTAGGGTGGCATTACTAAGGTATGCAAGTGCTAGTATTGGGAGATGCACGCAGAGCCCAAAGTCCTGCCTCTCCAGGAGGCTTTGGATAATGGGGCCTGTGGGTGCGGGTGTGTCTGCCCCTGTTGGCTGCTGCTTTATGGCAGAGGTTCCCAACTCCAGTCCTGCGGTACCAAACACTGTTCGGGTTTTCATGCTGTCCCTCATGAATATGCATGAGATACATCTGCATACCATGGGGGTGGCGCATAGAAATGCAGCACAGGCATCTTTATCAGAGGCAGCATGGAACCTGAATGGTGTTTGGCCCTCCAGGACTGCATTTGGGAGGCTCTGCTCTAGGTAATGTGCATGTTTATGGTGTCTGTGCTCTGTAGGGTAAAATGTAGGTGTTTTGGGCATGTTTACATCATCTGCAAGAAAGGTTCTGTCTGTATTAGCACGTTATAGTAGTGGGTAAAATATGAGGACTGGGTTGGCGGAAACCACAGCTGGGACTTAAACCTGTGACCTTCTGCTTCTGAATACACTGGTTTTGTGCACTGCACACACCATGTTATCCCAGAGAATGTGCATTCCTTGGTGATACCATGACTGATGGTCAGACAGGGCCTGTCTGTTGCAGTGCATGGCACACACCTACACAGTGCTAGGCCACGGTCTGCTCTGGCCAGCTGCCACTGCCCCCTCCACCACCAGTATCCCTCAGCCACCATGCTGACATGCCCTTCTGCTGGTGGTGCGCAGTCTCAGGCTATCCAGTGTGCAGGTAGGCGGCTGCCTATGGTGCGGGTTCTGGGGTAGGGGTGCCTGCATAGACGTCCACGCTCCCCCCCAGCCCCACCTGCCAATGTTCCGTGCCCTTGGGGGTAGCTGTTGGGTACTATCCCCTGTGACACTTTGGGAAACACACTCGTGGCCATGTTGGGCCTTCAGCAGTTTCTGTCTGGCTGCTCCGCTGTTTCAGCATTCGTATGGGCCACCTAGGCATCACCCTAGTCCGCACTGTGGCCCAGCTCCACCACAGCATGTGCCGCCTGCGGCCCTCTGTATCCCCTTCTCCTGCATCTGTCCATTTGCCATTCCGACATGCCCGCCCTGATGTTGCGGGATATGTGCATGCCATAGGAACCCTGTCCGATGGTGGGGAAAACCCTGAGCAGCGCTATTTCACTGTGGGCTCATTCACCTTGTATGGGGACGGAGTATAGACCCTTCCACGATTTATATCTGTTCTATGGAGCTTACTCGGGGGAGGGGGGAGGGGTTGATGTTTCTCATTGATACCACTATTGGCCAGCTTGGTTATTGTTTTTTTCCAGTTTGTTGGGGTCATTTTCAGTGTTTCTGTGCCCTTTTGTTCTGTGCACATGTATCACACTTATCACTTTTTTTTTGTTTCCCTGCCTGGGCTGTACATTGCTGACACTTAAATGGTTTCTCTCCCCTGTAATGTGCATTTAACGGCAGGTTTTCATTCGCGTTGGAATTCAGCTCTGAAAATCTGCGTGTTAGTGTGAGGGGAGCCTCTCCCCGCCCACTCTCCGCCCACTGACCCCTTCTCTCCGCCCTCTCTCCACCTTCTGCGGTGTTTTACCGCGCCGCGGAGCATTACCATCGTTAGCGCATCATAACGCGCGTTATGTAACGTTAACGATCGTTAGCACATCATAACGCGCGTTATGATGCGCTAACGATTGTTAACGTTACATAACGCGCGTTATGTACGATTACCGCAGTTTAGTAAACATACCCCAAAGTAACACTCATGCGGAGCTTACATGGTAAAAACACTATTAGTTATCAGGAGCACGAAATACAAATCTTTGATGATCTCTCACAATACACCATGGAGCACAGGAAGAGCTTCAATCCTTAATGCAAGTTTTACAGAAAAAAGTGGCAAAGTATCCCTGGGGCTTCCCGTTCGCCCTCATTTTTGAGTGGAATAATACTTCACATCATATCTCCAAGCTTGCTTACTGTATGGACTTTTTGGAGTCCCCTCAGATGGGGGACGGTTGAGACCCATGTATGTGAGACCATCAAGGGGACTGGGAAGTGTCTACACCTAAAAGAAGAAAGATTCCTGGTTCTCACCATTCCTCAAAAGGAGAGCAGGATGAGTGGTGGCACAAAGAAATGGATACGACTGCTACACCATGATGTGTTGTTTGTAGTTATGCTTCTATCTTTGTTTAATGCACTTAAGAAGAAATGGATGGATCTGGAGGGGGGAAAAGGGTGGGAGTAGTTGACTAGTGGGGAGAGTTGAAAGTATGATTGTTTACGTTAGGAGAGGGGGAGAATTGGGGTGGGGGAACTAGTGTTGATTAAGTACCAAAGGTGCTGGGGGGGGGACTAAGTGGTCTGTGCATCTAGCGCCCCACTATTGACACTGTTGGTGTCTAGATTTATGTACCTGATTTCTACTTTTCTGATTCTGTCCTTTTGCATAGGGGGAGGTGGGGAGGAGGTGAGGGGGGTGGAGGGGTGGGTTAGGGGGAGGGAAAGGGGAGGAGGGGGAAGGGAGGGGGATGGAGGGGGGTTATATCTAAGAGGAAGGGTGCTCAATTTAATCCAGGGAGAGAACAAGTTCCAAAACCTGCTGTGGTGCTGGTAGAGTATGGAGAATCTGTAACCTATTCAGGCAGGACTCATCTGGTCCTGCGAGTTTGGGTTATTTCTTAGTTTTCTTATTCCTTAGGTTAAGATTAAGGTAATTTCCTGGAATGTGCGTGGGCTAAAGAACGTGGTGAAGAGGCATCAAATTTTTGATCAAGTTGGTAGAGAAAAAGCGGATGTGATTTTCTTGCAAGAGACACACCTGAATGGATCGGAACATCTTGGGATCTTCTCTCATAAGTTTTCTCAATGCTTTTTTGCTAGGTTCTCATCTCTCTGGCAGGATGTGGCGATTCTGTTCCCAACTTCTACTCAGTTTCAGTTAATTGACCAAATACAGGATCCGGAGGGCCGGTTCCTCATCCTGGTTGGCTGTATCTGTGGCTCTGTCTCCACATTTGTTAGTGTATACATTCCCCCATTGCAGGTGGGATGAACATTGCGGAACGTTTTGGAGGCAATATCATCAGTGCGCCAGGTCGAATTCATTTTGGGAGACGATTTTAATAATTCAGTGTCCTCTACTGAGCACTCCGAGAAAGGAAGCTGGATTTACAAAACACCTCATCAGTTGATAGAACTGATAAAGAACCTAGATCTTTGCAATAATTGGCGGGCCCTGCATGGAGGGGAACGTGACTATCCATATTACTCTCAGGTACACAATAGCCACTCTCACGTAGATTTCTGGCTGGTTTCTTGGTCTTTATTGCCTTGGGTGCTTCAGACCTCAATTGGTACCATGCTATTATTAGTTTAAGCATCAATGTCATAGAAGTGGAGGTTCCCCCTCCCCCCCCCCCATGTTTAGTCTTTTTCACGGGGCAGAATAAAAAATGCTGTAGAATAAAAATTTGTGGAGGCGGTTAGGAAGACCTGGGAGGAATATTTGGTGCTCAATGACTTGGGGAAAATCTCCTCTTTCTCACTCTGGGATGCAGGCAAGGCAGTGCTGCATGGGCAATTGATATCACTTAGTAATGCATTTAAGAAGAAGGCCACGGGGAAACAGGAGGAGCTGAGAAGAGATATTCTGGAATTTGAGCACCACCATAGAAAGGGAGAGGGTATGTGTGTCTGGCATCAGTTAATTTGCCTCAGAGGGAAATTGGTTGCTTTAGTTATTGACCATATTGTGTCGCTGCTTCTTCAGACCAAGAGGAGGTTTTATGAGCAAGGGAACAAGATGGGTAAGCTGTTACTATGGCAGCTGAAAAGATAAAGACAGCAAACCGTATCTCAGCTGTGTCTGATGCACATGGGACCCCCCACTAGAAACTCCAAAGAAATGGCTGCTATTTTTGTGAAATTCTATCAGAATCTATACTCTAGCACCCTAACAACAGATACAGCCTCTATATGTAATTCGTTGAAGGAGGCGGCTTTACCTCAACTGTCATCTGAGCTTTGGGAAACTTTGGATCACCCCTTCATGTTAACATAACTGCGTTTGGCCATGCGGAACTTGAAAACCTCGAAATCAGCAGGTCCAGATTTCCTTCCGGAAGAAATTTATAAGATCCAACCCCCTCAAACGTAGGAGAGGATTCTTTTTGATTCGCAGCGACCTCAGTTGCTCTTGAAGTGGCTCTATTGGGCAATGGCCCCTGTTCTTCCTTGTGCTTCGGGATCTCTTTGCATAGGTTCTAGTGCGAGTATTCAATGATATATTACCTCAGTAATGTCTTCCGGCATCTTTCTATCAAGTTCATATCACAGTAATCCACAAGGAGGGTAAAGAGCCACTGTTGTGCAACAATTATCGGCCAATATCTCTTCTGAATACTGATTACAAAATATTTATTAAGGTGTTACCTAGCTGCCTGGCCTCTGTCATGCCAGAAGTTATGCACCCTAATCAAATGGGCTTTAGAAAGCAGTGGTTTTGAAAATATCCGGAGACTGATTAATGCTCAGCATAGTCTCTGCAGCATTGATGGAAAATACACCATATTATCACTGGATGCAGAAAAGGCCTTTGATAAGGTCGAATGGCCATATTTGTTCAAGGTCCTCCAATCCTTTGTATTTGGTCTTTCCTTTCGAAGTTGGATCAAAACTATGTATGCACTTCCTCAAGCGTTGTTCTCCCTGTTGTTTGCTCTTGCCATTGAACCCTTGGTATTATATGCCAATATATGCCAATATCACTGGATTGCCTAGACCTTACCCCACTGACTAACTGCTTTGACACCATATCAGAGTGGCTCCTATCACAAAACCTGAGAATACAACACAAAAAGACGGAAGTCCTGTTCGTCTCGAGGAACACCAACTTCACCCCTCCTAGTTGTATTAACGTAAAGGATGCCCAACTCCAAGTTAAACCGGCAATACGCTACCTGGGAGTAACGCTGGACCAAAACCTTGACATGAAGAACCACATAGCCAACACAGTCAAGGCAATCTACTTTAAAATCAGATCCCTCAGACACCTACGCATGCTACTTGAACCGGATGATTTCCGTACCATTTATCAAGCCCTTATACTCCCCCATTTCGACTTCTCAAACTCCATACTACAAGGACTCCCCCGGTCCACCCTGAACCCCCTGCAATTAGCCATGAATAGTGCAGCGAGGGTACTCCTCGGGGCATCCAGGAGAGATCACGTAACACCCCTTCTAAAACAGCTACACTGGCTCCCCATTCAAGCAAGGATCAGTTTCAAGACCTTACTGCTAACATTCAAAGCGGCTAAGGGGCTCACCTCTTCCTCTCTCTCCAACCTCATACAACCACTTGCACCAAACAGGCCACGAAGAACAGCAGAATTAAACACACTAGTTATCCCAAATGACACCACAAGATGCACTAGATCAACAGCCAACAGAGCCTTCCAATTCTGCGCCCCATCTCTATGGAACACCTTACCAGCACAAATCAGAGCAATACCTAATCTAAGTCAGTTCAGAAAGGCTTTAAAGCATTTCCTCTTCCTTAAATATCTCAATGACAGCTCCGAACATAACCCCCAGGTGAATAGCAGAAGTGGTCAAACAGATAGACCCCCGCAACAGGCCAACTTCACAATGTAAATAACTAGTTGTTCCATATACTATTGTACCACTGTTGTATATAGTTAACCAGGATATCCTTTATCAGATAACCCTGCATTGTATTTAGTTTCCCCTATTTCGCCAAGTTATACTTCCTGTTAAATGTAACGACCAGACATATGTAAACTGTCGGATGTTTTCTGTTCAATGTAAACCGCGCTGATGTCTAATAGTGCGGTATATAAGAATTGTTAATAAATAAATAAATAAATAAAATAAATAAATTAGGCAAAGGGAGGAGGAAATTGGTATCTTCCTGGCCTCTCAGTGGCACACAATGTGGATGCTCTATCTTCGAGATCTTTCTAGAACGCAAAATGATCTGGGTACAGTAATTTCTTGTGGTCATCTCCAATCAGTCCAGCAGTTCAAATATTTAGGGGTCAGTGTCCCTCATGATTTGTCTCGACTGTATTCGCTCAACTGTGCCCCCTTCTACAGAGAGTATGTTGTGATTTGACTTTGTGGCAGGTCTCTTCAGTGTCCTGTTTGGGGAGCATGAACACAATGTTGCTCCTGTCCAAACTCTTGTTCTTCTTCATGCAACTTCCAATTGCTATACCGCGCACATTCTTAAAGAAACTCTGACAGCTTATAACATGCTTCCTGTGGCAAGACCACAGGCCACATGTTAGCTGGGGAATTTTGACACAACCAAAATTGTGGGGAAGTCTTGGTCTCCTGGATCCTGAGTTATATTATAGATGCTCCTGTTTAAGGATTATTCCCATGTGGACTGTGGCAATGGATAATGAGTGGGTGAGGCTGGAAGGGGCATGGATAGCCCAGATTCCGTTAGCGGTGGTGCCTTTTCTCCACTACTCTAATGATGTGCAGAACGTTCTAACCCATCCCTTTCTGAACTCGCTTTGGCACACTTGGAAACACATGTGCTCTACTCTAAATTAGGAGGGTCCGCTCAAACTGATTCCTTCCTATCCTTTTGTTAGAGACTTTGGGAAAAAAATCTCAAGTCGTCTTTTGAAAAAAACATATCTCTGAGCTCTTTGATAACTATAAACTTCTCACAAAAGTAGAACTTGAGCAAAAGTGGGAGATATTGCTGTTCAGCTTTCAATACTTCCAATCTCTCACTGATTTGACATGCCAGCCATTTGAAGGGTGATTGCCTGACACCCTCAAATGTGGGAGAGGATTCTTGTTGATTCACAGCAAACTCAGTCACTCTTGAAGCGGCTCTATTGGGCAATGGCCTCTGTTCTTCCTTGTGCTTCGGGATCCCAAACCCCATAGGAGAGATGGATGATGTTCACACCGAGTGACGAGATAAGTTTTGAACTGAGCTCTATCTGTACACTCATACATGCTCTGTCTCTCTTGCTCTAGTAAACACGCAGCTACAGATCCTATTTCACATGTCGGTCTCCCCGTTAGATTTTTTTCATTACCGCCAGGTAGATGATTTATTATGCTGGAGGCTTGTGGGCGCAAATGAGATTTTGACCATATGTGGTAGGCTTGCCCACTCCACAGTCACTACAAAGGCGACAGGAGTGCAGCTTAATTAATATAGAGTCTTGCGTGTTGGGTGTCTGCCCGTGGGTGTGTTGCAAAGCTGTGTGTCTCAGATAGCAGCGTCCCTTATGTTAGCAGCACATTCGGTAATAGCCTGGTTCTGGAGGAGAACCAGTGTACCCACGTTAGATGAATGATGGATCAAGGTAGAGATATATCGCTTGGAGAAATTAACTGTGGTGGTGGGGTCATCCATTTGTTGGGGAGGAGAAATGGAGCGAGGTTCTTTTAGGAACTTGAGGCTGAGTTGTACATGACTAATATAAATTGTTTTACTTAGGTTTACCAAGAAAGTCATTGGCAGATCACTGCTAAGGCTATCTGCAAGGGGAAAAGAGAGGAATGATCTATGCTTTTTGAATTTCACTACATTGGTTACCTCTGGATTTAAGGATAATTTTTAAGCTGTTAACTTTTACATTTATAATTCTTCAGGACGTCGGTGCAAAATATTCAATTCATGCTGTGTGTTCACTGTCTGCTGATTTCAACTAGGAATCAATTTCTGGTGCTTATCCTTTGTCTTAGAATAGTTTCCCACTTGAGCCTAGTTATTTTTTGTTTGAGAAGAAATTAAAACCATGGTAGTGCTTACAGGGATGCAAACTTCATCTAATGGGAAGCATAGCTTGACTTATATGAAATGTAGCTTATGATATTGATGCCTTATTTTGTTTCCTTTATTAGATAATGGTGTTGTAATATTTTTTTTTGTTTAATGTTTGTATCTCACTTCTATGCCAGTATGTATGGAGTTATATATACATTTTGAATGAAATTAAGTTAAAGAACTATACAACATGTAATATCAGGCTTGCAGTAATAAATATGCATATATTTGTATAAACATTCAAAATAGCATTAAACTGGATACTTACAAATCTTGTGAAGCAGACATTCCAGGGCAGCTAATCTGGCCCTATGTACCCATCTGGGTTCTACGCCAAGCACCTGAATGCTCTTGAACTTGGTTTGCCCTCTTCCAAGTGGTTGAGGAAAGTATTCCTTTGATATTGTCCCAAATGGAAATCTGCATGTTTATTGCTTGTTATCTTTCTGAAAAACACAATGGTAAACACAACACAAACTGTGTATACTTTCATAACATTCTTATAGCACAGAACATATCAAATACACAACTCATCTGGGAAAAATCAGCTATGGAAAGTGGAAAGTGCAAACAGGAAGTCCATTCTTACTATACTTGGAGTTGATCAAGCAATTTGAAATATGACAGAAGCATTTTTGGAGGTTCATGTACAATATGGCAACAAGAATGGTGCTTTAGGTAGATTTGAAAAGCTCTTGATTATTTAACACCATTTAACTCTGCTGAAATAAATAATGAGATAGTGAATACAGAAAAAGAAAGCCTATATAAGAAGAAGAGAAGGTGTGATCCAATTTCCTTTCTGGATCGTCTCTCCATGTTAGCTTTCCTTGTATGTTTTTTTTTTCTTCCTTTTCCATGTCTGCCTGCTCCTCATTTTTTTCTTACAGCTTCTCTTCCATGTCATTCTCTGCATCTTTTTCTTTTCAGTTAAGATTATATTCTCCTTTTTATTCACTGCCTCATGACTCCTCTCCATTTCTCTTCATCTCTTTATCTGCCTTTTTTTTCATTCACATTCCCTGTCTACTTCCTCTTACCCTGTTTCGCTTTCTGAACCCTCTAGCTTTGTGTCATTCCCTCATTAGAGAGACAGTGCACACTGCAGCAGATTTGGCCATTTTGCAGTCTGTATACACCCACAGAGCTTGCCAGACTTTTACAAGAGAAGTGGCTCTCACACACACTAACTGAATCATTGTGTGTACTGACTAATCCCTGGGATTCAGTCCTGCTTCTGCTGTGATTTATTTTTCAGTTTATTGTCTATCAAGCCCTTCACTATGGTGTCTGCAACACACAGCCTGACTTTTTAATGACACTCAAACTCATTTGATGCCTAGCTCATTCTTACTTGGGCCCTGTGTGGGCTCTTTGCTTTTGTCTTTAATCCTGATATTTTTCTCCCTTTTTCCATCAGAAGCCTACATCTTCCTAACACAAGCTCCTCTCCTTCTGAAATTAGCAGAGAAATACTGTGCCAACAAAATTGTGATAATCTCAAATTCATAATGATGCCATCAGCTGTAGTATTTGGAAAAAGGCTGTGATAGGCTTGTCTGGCAGCTTGCCAAAAAATTTCAACATGTTATGTCAAGTGATGTCTGCTTCTTCCTTGTTTCTTCACAAGTAGGCTCCTCTCTGGCCAAGCAAAAACAAGTGTTGATTTCCTGTCTCGACAGACTATAACAGTGCCAAAAATGATTTCCTTGTCATTTACGTATTGATTTATTTATTTATTTAAAAGCTCTTATAGACTGCTAATTTGTACAGACCATTTAAAGTGGTATACAACCACATAAAAACACCATTGGTTCATTTCAAAAGGAAAAAAACCTTCTTTGCTGCATTCTACCATTTGTTTACAAATAAGCGCACACCCCTTGCATATAGCCAGGTTCTATACTGATAAGGTTTCCATGGGCAAGGGATGCATCTCATATGTGTCTGTAGAGTGATGTGTATGCCTTGTAGCATGTGTGTTGGAACAGAGTAAGCCACATAGGCTTACAAATTTTAAACTTGTATATCTCCTTCCTACGGCCTTCTATCCTGCCTGCCACCACTGCCTCTTTTCAGCTTCCAGCAGCTGCACTAAAAGAAAAGGTTGCACTTGCCAGAGAGACTTTTAGCTCATGTGCTATTAAAGGATCTGATATGCCCCACCCCCATCAGGAGCAAGATTTTCATGAGTGTGTGTGCTCAAAGTCTCCACGGTGCATACAACCTTTTATTTTTGTGCTGCTACTGCAGTCACAGGCTGACAAGAAAAGGAAATGATGCAGCAATGGCAGCAGGCAAGCATACAGGAAGAGAAAATAGGAGACAAGTTTTAAGGGGAAAGAGAAGGGTTTAATACTGGGACTGGGAGAAAATGACTAGAGGCTGATGCAGGAGCTGGGGATGGAGAAGGGAGCTGACTCTAGCAGGTACTAGGCGTGGTGGTAGCAGAAGGGGGATGATGCTGGGAGTGAGAAGGAAGAGAAGGATAGATACTATGGAGGAAAGGATAGATACTATGGAGGAAGAGAATCAAGTGCATATGCAGGAGAAAGTGGAGATACAGGTGTAGCAGCAAAGCGCAGACACACCAATAATACCAGGAGTCTGTTCAGAAGGTCCAAATCATTTATTTGTGCACAAGTCTCGAACCAGTCAATTTCAAAATGGCTGAGCAAAGTTTTCAAGCATTACAACAACTTTTATAGACTTCTGTTCCATTCTAGGTATAGAAAAACATTTCATTGGTCCCGGTAACCTCCCGTACCTCCCGTACCTCTTCTATTGGTCCCGGTACTGATAAGTTTATCCAGTTATGTCCCTCCAGTGGGCATGACACCTGCATACCCCCCTTCTAGTCCCAATTACAATGGTCAGTTCATCAACTTGTTACTTTCACACTCTCAAGGCCGTAGAACCAATTTGTACGTGCAGAGGAGCTGGGCTCTGCAACTCATCTGTCAGCACTCCCAATTATTTCTTTGCAGATGTACTTTTTCTTATCAGTAACTTTTAAACATGTATTTTCTGTATTTTTCCATCTTTCAATACTGCAGTTCTGCTTACCTAAGCTAATTCAATACTTCTACTGAGTTCTATCTTACAATAGCAGCATATTGGGGGATGTGCAATCCTATATGCCTCTCCACAGGCCTCATTTACAGGTCAAGCTAGCCATGCTGGCCTGCTTATGTTCGGACACTGTGGGTCACAGGCCTGCACCTGCCACATTCCCCCCTTTGATTAATCTCACCCTATTACTTAATAAGGTGTGAGAATTAAATCACTTTCTGAAGAATCACATCCTGATTAAAGGATTTCTACCAGGACTAGCTGTATATAAAGCCATGATTTTTGTTGCGGTCTTCCGCTCTACTGTACTATCAATAGTGTTATGAATGGAACGCATACAACATGGGATTAAACATGGTAATAAGAAGATAACAGCAACAAGGATTAGTACCAATACGATGAAAGTCTTAAATCCTCCCACCCATGAAAAGAGGTTAGCAAACCAATTAGGAAATTTCAATGAGTGCCAAGTCTGTACTGGCACATAAGCATGTCTTTGCATATCTTTAGCAATTTCTTCAACTACTTGACCTTTATCATCTATTTTCAAACAGCAATTGGTTAAGTTCAGTTTACCACATACTCCTCCTTCAGCTGCTAACAAATAATCAAGTGCTAAGCGGTTCTGATATATCGCAGTGCGCATCTGTGTACTTTGTCTAGCTAAAAGTGTAAGTGCATGACTAGTCTCATTAGTTATTATCTCAACTACTGCTTGTAAGCGAATAATACGATTGATCATATAAATTGGGGTGCGATAACCATACATACCATCATCATTCCAAGTGGCGGGTCCATAATACTCAATAATTCTTTCTGGTGGCCAATCATCACCTTGCCACTTCTCCCACTTACCTATCTGTAAGGCTTCTCTTTTCTGTCTCAATGCTCTTTTGTGTCGGTGGGTAGTGTATACAGGATATCCTAATTGTTCTCCATGTTCAGTGTTTAACAGGAAGAAAGAAGGTCTAATGGTTCCTAAGACACATGCTCCTCCCCAGTGTGGCGGGAGTTGTGCATATGCTCGGTTTCCACAGATCCAATATAGGCCAGGTGGGGCCTGCCAGGCTTGGACTTTGGCAAGGTCAGTCCATAAACCAGCAAGTTCAGGAAATCTGGCTAATGGGTTAGGAGGTTCAGGATGTCTAATTCCTGACCACCAAGCTGTCTTTTTGGTCGTGGCATTATAGTACTTCTGGCTAAGACAGACCAGCTGTCCTACCTTTTGGGTGAACTGGGGTCCAGTTCTGGCATAGCAAAGACGTCCAACGATTGAGTGCGCTAACACCCATTCACTGGTAGTCTTGTGTAATTCAGTCTGATTATAAATCATAGAATAATTCAACTCTTGGGCTTCCCATGGCCACTGATCTCCCATTTGGGTTCCGCCACAGAAATAACAATCTGAGATCTTAAGACTAGATACTACTGCTCCGGCTAATTCTAGAAATAAATTCTGCGAGGGGTGAGGGATCTCAAACTTATTCACATGCATGGCTTCATAAAAAGTATTATGAATATGATATTTAGATGACTTGTGGGCTTGGGTATTCAATCTGATATACACAATGGTCCCTGGATCTATTGCTCCTCCAGCAATACGTAAACCAAACTTGTATCCTTGTTTCCATGCATGGGGATTATGTATACGCAAGTGTAAGGGGTTGCAAGCATCTTTCTGACATTTATCATTTGTGGTTGGCTTGGTTAGAGTAGCCATCCGTTTATCTATTTTCTCGTCAGTTATACCGGTGTTCCAGGTAGCATAAAAAACACATCCCCAATACGGGCAATAGTAGTCTGCTGCTGGGGCAGTACTATAGCCTGGTTCCTTTTTACCTGTACACTTTCTCCATCCCGTGGCACCTTCTGGACACATATACTTATGGTCATTTCGATACGCTTTCTCCCATGTACCACAGGTGGAATAACTATCTCTATTAATAGCATTACATGCATCAAAATTCAAAACAGCAGGTTTAGTAATGTCCTTAAGTGGTGGCGTAGCAGCTAATATAGGTCCATCTGCATCCTTCCATCTTATTTCCAACGTGTAATAGGATGGATTCTGATGCGGATTATAGCATGCTTTAATTTTCCCATGAGTGCAAACATTTAGTTCAGTGGTGTTATAGATGCACCGGGTTACTGTCCCCTTGCAGGTATAGTAAGAATGATAAAGCAAAGTCTGAGTTACTTTCAGTCCAGTTCTAGTAGAAGTAATGCAGGCAGTGCATGGAGGTAAAGCATGAGTCTGTTCAAAACCTCCAAAGAAGGCAACCAAAGCAAAGCAAAAGTAAAGATGCATGTCGATGTTGATTGGAGTTCTTCTGAATCCTCAGCTTGCTGATCTTGATCACGACGGTCTTTTATTCTTCGTCCCGTCTGCTAATGAAGCAATTTAACGGGTGCTGAGTGTTGATTGAAGATCCTCAAGTTGTCCATCACACCTCAACCAACTTGGTAATTTAGTTGGTTTCTGAAGTATGGTTCAATATAGTATCAAAGTAGTGCGCAAAATCGCACGCAGATTGGGTTCGTTGAAACAAAGCTGTTGCTGTATGGAAAACAGCAATCCTCTTCGAAAGACTTGGCTGCTGCAAAGCACTTGTGATGAAGTGTCTAAGCTGCTGGTTGCCGTCTCAAAGTAACTCGCAAGGGTGCATCAAGATGCTGTTCTGCTGTCCACTGCTCAGGTTCAGGATCAGCGGTGGGCTTGACTCTGCTGTGGTGGATCCAGGCGTCAATCTCGGCTACCTTTACTGCAGTTGGGGTAGACAGGATGACGGTGTACGGTCCCTTCCAATGGGGTTCCAACGGTGTCCTCTTCCAATCTTTGATCCACACCGAGGTACCAGGCTGGTAGGGATGCAAGGGTTCCGTCAAGTTGATAGGCAACTGGTCTTGGATCCACGTATGGAGAGTCTGCAGAACAAAACTAAGAGCTAGGAGTTCTTGTCTGGTTATTTCTGAACCAATTTGGGCTAGACTTCCTTTGATTCCCTGCACTATTGGTGGGGGTTTACCATACAAAACTTCAAAAGGGGAAAATCCTGTTGACTTTACAGGAGCTGAGCGTATTCTGAATAAAGCTATGGGGAGCACTTGGGGCCACTTCAATTGTGTCTCCTGACAAAGCTTGGACATTTGGGCTTTCAAGGTACGATTCATTCGCTCAACTTTCCCTGAACTCTGGGGTCTGTATGCAGTGTGGAGTTTCCATTGTATCTGCAAGGCTTTTGCTAACTGCTGAGTAACTTGGGAGACAAATGAGGGTCCATTGTCTGACCCTATTATTGCTGGGATTCCAAATCTGGGGACAATCTCTCTCATTAAGACTTTGGTAACTTCTCGGGCTTTCTCAGTTCTGGTTGGGAATGCTTCTACCCACCCAGAGAAAGTACAAACTAATACTAATAGGTAATGGTACCCATTGGCTTTTGGCATTTCGGTGAAATCAACTTGGAGGTTGTGCATGGGGGTCACACCTCTTGACTGAACTCGGGGTGCTGTAATAAGGCCTTGCTTGGCATTATTCTTGGCACAAGTTTGACATTGTCGTGCTACTGAAGCTGATATGGTTGTCATCAGAGGGATGTAGAAATGTGGTCTGAGTGCTTTTTCCATGGCACTTTTTCCATAGTGGGTAGCTTCGTGGAAAGCTTTGACAAAGGCTGGTCCTAACAATTCAGGAATTACTATTCTTCCCGGAGGTTGACTGCCCTCATCTGGTGGCAGCTCAATCCATCCGTCTTTCAGTACTCCATTTTCTCTGTTACAGTAGTAATCCATTTCTTTGGTGGTATATCGTGGTGTCCATAAATTCAAGGGTACTGGAAACAATGCTGCTTGCATTGTCATAGCTTGTGGGGCAATTTGTCCTGTCATAGCTGCTTGCCGTGCTGAGGCATCTGCAAATCTATTCCCTCGGGCAACTTCTCCTTTTCCTGCTTGATGTCCTCTGCAATGCATGACAGCTACATGTGTTGGGGCCCATACTGCATCAAGTAACATCAATATTTCGGGACCATATTTGACTGATTTTCCTCCGGATGTGATGAGTCCTCTTTCTTTATAGAGAGCTCCATGGGCATGCAAGGTAGTGAAGGCATATTTGGAATCTGTATATACATTTAGCACAAGTTTTTCTCCTAACAACAATGCTCTGGTAAGTGCTATCAATTCGGCTTTCTGGGCTGAGGTGCCTGAGGCTAGGGCTGATGATTCAACTACGTCATGTTGAGTGACGACTGCATATCCGGCACAGCGTCGCCCATCAAGGATGAGACTGCTCCCATCAACATAATAGGTTTGGTCAGGATTGTCTATGGGCACATCTGTCAAGTCAGGTCGGCTGGAGAACACAGTCTCCATGACTTCGATACAGTCATGTTCTGGGAGTTCTTCACTGATGGGTATCAAGGTGGCTGGATTCAGGGCATGGCTCACTTCAAGTTGTATCTGTGGGTTTTCACATAACATGCTCTGGTACTTCAACATTCGGGAATTGGTGAGCCAATAATTTGCTTTCTGTTCCATAAGGGCAAGGACTGCATGTGGCACAGTGACTCGTATGTTCTGTCCTAGTGTGAGTTTGTCTGCTTCACTCACTAGTAGCGCTGTAGCTGCAACTGCTCTCAAGCAAGGTGGCCATCCTTTGGCCACAGGGTCCAGTTGTTTCGATAGGTAGGCTACAGGTCGCTCCCAATTTCCCAATTTCTGAGCCAACATGCCTAAGGCATTTCCCTGTGCTTCATGTACAAACAAGTGGAAAGGTTTGTGGACATCTGGTAGTCCAAGTGCTGGTGATGACATCAATTCTTCTTTTAACTTTTGGAAGGCTGTATCCTGCTCAAGTCCCCACTCCAGTGGTGACTTTTCTTCTCCTTTCGTGGCTTCATACAGTGGTTTGGCAATTTGGGCAAAGTTGGGTATCCAGATTCGGCAGTATCCTGCTGCACCCAGAAAGGCTCTGACTTGCTTTCTGGTTGTTGGAGTTGGAATTCTACATACTGCTTCTTTTCTTTCTCTGCCTAATCTTCTGCTTCCTTGGGTGATACGAAAACCCAAGTATTTCACTTCTTTTTGGCATAGCTGTGCTTTGGCTCTGGAAACTTTGTATCCAGCTTCATCTAGTAACTGCAAGAGATCTTTGGTGGCTAGTATACATTCACCTTCTGATACGGCAGCTATCAACAGATCATCCACGTATTGGAGAAGCACTCTCTTTCCCGGGGCTACTGGATAGCTTGAAAGGTCTTGATTCAGTGCAGCACTAAAGATGGTAGGTGAATTATTGAATCCTTGGGGTAATCTTGTCCAGGTAAGTTGGCCCCCTCTTCCAGAGATGGGGTCCTGCCATTCGAATGCAAACAATATTTGGCTTACAGGGGCTAATCTTATGCAAAAGAATGCATCTTTCAAATCCAGTACAGTGAAATGGGTAGCTTCAGCAGGTATCAGTCCTAGGAGGGTGTAAGGATTGGGTACGACTGGATGTATGGTCTCAGCTGCATCATTTACTCTTCTCAAGTCTTGCACTGGGCGATAATCATCTGTCCCAGGTTTCTTTACTGGCAAAAGTGGAGTGTTCCATGGGGATTGACATACTTTTAGTAGGCCATACTCAAGCAATCTTTGTAGGTGGCGATGAATGCCTTCAATTGCGGCTCTTGGGAGTGGGTACTGTTTGACGTGCACTGGTGTAGCACTAGGCTTAAGGGTTACAATTACTGGAGCTATATGCTTGGCTAGGCCTGGGGGACTGCCTTCTGCCCATACTCCAGGTGGTGCATCGATGTTCTTTATAGTTTGTTCAAAATAGGTATCTTGAATGGAGTCATCAACGTAATACCTCCATTCTTCTTCTCGAGGAACTGTCAGCAGCATTACTCCTGCTGGCTTGGTTTGGGGATTTACTGTCATTTGCATTTCTCCTTGTTCAGAGAAAGATATCTGTGCTTGAAGCTTGGCTAACATATCTCGTCCCAGTAGTGGCACTGGACATTCGGGCATGTAAAGGAATTGATGAGTTACTTGCTGTCCTCCCAGACTACATATTCGGTTTTGAAGAAAAGACTTTGTGGCTTTGGCACCAGTTGCTCCTATGATGGTGACTGCTTTTGTAGTGAATGGGGCTATCTTTTTGTCTATTACTGAATGTTGTGCTCCAGTATCAACCATAAAGTCCATAATTTGGTCTCCTATTTGTATTCCGACCATAGGCTCCTGGAGACCTAAAGCAAACTTGGAGCCCGGTCTGTCCTAATCCACGTCATTCTCGTCATGGGCTGGTGTGGCCAATGCTTGAATGGCTCCTCCTCTCTCTCGCTGGAATTGTTCTCGATTGGCTCCTCCTCGGCTTCGGGGATAGCTTCGTCTTTCTTCTCGCCACTGATGGCTACTGTCGTCATCATGCTGGGCGTCTTCGAGTTGCGGGCACGTATCTCTCCAATGTCCTTCCTCTCTGCAATAGGCGCATTGGTTCACGCCTAGTCTCTGGGTCCGGCCTCCGCCTTGACCCCGCCCTCTTCCTCTACTCCTTCGACTAGGGACACCTCCCCTTTTCTGTTCCACTATGGCCGCAGCCAAAAAATCAGCTTTCTTCTTCATCTTTCTATCACATTCTCTCTGTCTTTCAGTATCACGATTCACATACACCTTATGAGCGACTTCCAATAACTGTGTTGCATTCATGCCCGCAAACCCTTCTAACTTCTGTAATTTGCGTCTAATGTCTGGTTGAGACTGGTTTACAAAAGCAGAATTCACCATACATAAACTTCCTGGTGCCTCGGGATCATAGGGAGTATACATTCTGTATGCTTCAGTTAATCTCTCATAAAAATCTGCTGGGCTCTCATCTATCCCTTGGATAACTCCTGCAACTTTGGAAAGGTTCATAGCTTTTTGGCCCCCCCTTCTCAGGCCTTGTAAGAAGCCTTGGCGAAAACGGGCTAGGGCTGTGGATCCTTCATCTGTATTTGGATCCCATTGGGGGTCTTCATTCGGGAATTCTCTCTGAGCTGCTTCCCGACGGTCTATTATATTCTGCCCCTGTGCCGGAGCTACAGGGTTCTCTGCCATCCATTCAATAGCTGCTTTTCTAATTCTTGCTCGCTCTTCTGTCGTGAATAGGGTGGTCAGGAGCTGACGACAATCTGGCCAAGTGGGTTGGTGAGTTTCCATAATACTAGTTACTAATTCTGTCAGCTCCTGGGGCTTACTAGTATAGGAGGCATAATGCGACCTCCAATTTAATAAATCAGTTGTAGAGAAAGGGATATACACATAAGTTAGGGGTCCCGCTACCACTTCATCATTATCATTCTTTATGGGCACTCCCGGGACTTGCCGTAAGGGAAACAGTTTGGCTGCCATAGGTGTCTTTTGGGATCTAAGGGTTATCGTCGTTGCCTTTGCAGGAGTCACTTTCTTTTTCTCAACAGGTTTTGCTTTGGGTTTCTCTCTCACTGGCGTGCTAGTGCTAACGCTAGCTTTTTCAATTATTTGTACATTGTCCTCCTCATCTGGGGGATTCTCTCTTTCTCCTTCTTCTATCTCCACTTCTGACTCGCTTTTTATGTCCTCCTCTTCTTTTTCCACTAGTTCTTCCTCTTTTTCTCCTCCGGGAGGGGGATCAGGGGTTGGGTCCCGCCTCGGCTCTGGCCGTCTCTGGGGTTCTGGGGCAGGACGCCGGGCTATTCTTACTGGACCTGGGGTTCGGGGCTGCCTGAGAATTATTTCTGGGGAATCAGGATCTGCCAGGATGGGCTTCTTTCTGGCTTTCTTATCCTGCTCTTTCATTCTAGGTTGTTCCGTTTTCTGTCTAGAATCTGTTTTAGCTAACATTATTCTGCACTGTTCCTCATAACAGCGCTGCGCCCAGGAGGGCGGATCTTCACAAATACTTAACCAAGAATCTATATAGGGGTACTGATCGGGGTGCGCTATCCGCACTCTACGGTGTATTGACTGAATAATCTCTACATTGAACGTTCCCTCTCGGGGCCAGATGGGGTCTAGATCGGGCCACTCCCTAGTACACAAAATCTGCAAACGGGCTGCTGTCATTTTAATACCATAATCTCCTGAATATCCCTCTTTAAAATGTGCGATCATACATTCTAATGGAGTGTTTCTAGTAGACCCCGCCCCTCCCATTTCGATGTGTGCGCGCAACAACAGACAGAAGGGAAAAGGAGGGCGGACCGTGGGTAAGGGGTCCTCACGGCCCTGGAAACGTATAAGGAGTACAAATAACAAGACAAGACGACAATCGCTTCCCCCTTTTTGCGACCTGAACGCGGTCGCCCGGTCAGGAAATGCGCTACTCAGGGGTCCGCCTTCACTTGGTCTGTGCTGCCAGACCTCTCATTCACACTTCGTTCACACAATCATGCTAGCAACGTATCCCAGAATGCATTCGTTTCTATCTATTCTGACTAGTCTTTTCCAATTTCCCAATTACAAAAAGGATGGGGGTTTCACCCGGCGAATTCCCATGCGGGGTTACTCGGCCCTTCCTTGAGAGTTGATCATGCTCTCTTACCAATTCCCAATATCTCGAGATTACAAATTCCAAAGTTCCAAGTTCCAATGGCAGTACTGCTCTTTCTATTTCTGTCTAGACCCAAAATCAAAACTATACTCACCGGATCCGGTCCTCAAACTTCCCAAGCAGGCGCATGAGTTGGACCTCGGACTCCCCTCACTCGGGTTCGAGGCGTTGACTCCAGCCGGGCTCGTCACCCGCCGAGGTCCGACCAGCTCCCTCCGATACAAGGGACCGGTGGCGCCAGGGAGCAGCCCTCGTCGGAAGGGCGCGATCCCGGCAGGACCAAGCCTATAGAGGCGGAAAGTCGTGGTATATTGCCCTATATACACTTTGATTCCACAACTTCCCGACCAATGCACCAAGGAATATGTAGCAGCAAAGCGCAGACACACCAATAATACCAGGAGTCTGTTCAGAAGGTCCAAATCATTTATTTGTGCACAAGTCTCGAACCAGTCAATTTCAAAATGGCTGAGCAAAGTTTTCAAGCATTACAACAACCTTTATAGACTTCTGTTCCATTCTAGGTATAGAAAAACTTTTCATTGGTCCCGGTAACCTCCCGTACCTCCCGTACCTCTTCTATTGGTCCCGGTACTGATAAGTTTATCCAGTTATGTCCCTCCAGTGGGCATGACACCTGCATACCCCCCTTCTAGTCCCAATTACAATGGTCAGTTCATCAACTTGTTACTTTCACACTCTCAAGGCCGTAGAACCAATTTGTACGTGCAGAGGAGCTGGGCTCTGCAACTCATCTGTCAGCACTCCCAATTATTTCTTTGCAGATGTACTTTTTCTTATCAGTAACTTTTAAACATGTATTTTCTGTATTTTTCCATCTTTCAATACTGCAGTTCTGCTTACCTAAGCTAATTCAATACTTCTACTGAGTTCTATCTTACAATAGCAGCATATTGGGGGATGTGCAATCCTATATGCCTCTCCACAGGCCTCATTTACAGGTCAAGCTAGCCATGCTGGCCTGCTTATGTTCGGACACTGTGGGTCACAGGCCTGCACCTGCCACACAGGGACACAGGGAAGGATGCTGTGATTAAGGAGAAGGAAAAATATGACTACTTTAATTCAAGCATTGACTAAACTTGACTATTACAATGTCAATAAAAAAAACATTGTTGTTGTTGTTAAGTGCCGTTGTGTCAACTCCTGGTGACTCTCTGGATAGTTGACCTAAACTTTGTTCGGTCTTCAGTTGTGGTAGGCGACGGCCTATGATCCATGCTAATTGAACTAAGCAGACAGGCCTAAGCAGCTTGACCTGTAACTGAAGCCTGTAGTTAGGCCCAGAGGAATGAAAACCCCCCTGATTGATGACACCATAGAATTGAAACTTAACTCAGTTTAACTGAACATAGCTAAGCAGAAACGAAACTTAGAAAATATAGAAAAACAAGTTTAATTGGTACTGATAAGGTGTGCTATGCTTCTATGGAATTAATTAACTCTGCAAAAAGCAAGGTTACAGTGCCCTGCTTCCCATATGTTTTAACAAGCTAAGCGACCTTGGAGGAGAGATGTAACAAGTTAGAGACACTGACCATTGTAATTGGGACTAGAAGGGGGGCAACCAGGTGCTGAGCCCAGACCAGAGTCCCGATTGGGTAGCCATATCAGTACCAGGACCAATAGATGGGTGAGAGGGGTACTGGGACCAATGAAAAGTTTGCCTATGCTTAGAATGGACAAGAAAGCTATAAAAGTTGTTGTTTTACTAGAAGCCATGGCTCAGCCATTTTGAAATTGCTTATTGCTTGAGCCATGTGCACATTAAACTGGCTTGGATCCTTGAAACGACTCCTGGTTTTATTTATTGCATGCTTATCTGCTGCTACATTTCTTGGTGCGTTTGGCCTGGAAGTGCGAGTGGTGGATGGTGTTCAAGTGAATAAATCCACGTAATTCGCCTTGAGGTTTGGTCCAGTTGGAACCATGCCAATCCGATGCAGGGGAATTTCCCTGGGCCCACCGATCCTCTTGAATCGGAGGGAGTTCTGCCTGGCCTCGGCAGGCACTGAATCCAGCTGGCCAACACCTCCGACCCGGGGGAGTCCAGGATCCAACTCAGAAGCTTGGGAACCAGATCTGGTAAGTATAGTTTTGAAAACCTGTCTAGACAGATGAGTTAGAACTGCAGTTTGAAACTTGTGAAACTTTGGTAAGAATTTGACTTGTAATCTCGAGAACTTGGAACTTGGAATTTGGTAATGAGAGCACTGATCCCCTCTCAAGGACGGTCCTATTAACCTTGCATGAGTATGCGCGAGGTGAAGCCATCGTCCTTCTTGTTTGGTAAGACTTAAGTCTTTGTTTGAAAATCCTTGCATGAGTATTCGCGAGGTACAGCTGTTAAAAAAAAAAAATCATGATTTAGCCTAGTCAGAACAGACAGGAACTTGGAATTTGTAATCTCGAGATATTGGGAATTGGTAAGAGAGCATGATCACCTCTCAAGGAAGGGCCGAGTAACCCCGCATGGGAATTCGCCGGGTGAAACCCTCATCCTTTTTGTAATTGGGAAAAAGACTAGTCAGAATAGATAGAAAGGAATGCATTCTGAGATACGTTGCTAGCATGATTGTGTGAATGAAGTGTGAATGAGAGGTCTGGCAGCACGGACCAAGCAGAGTGGACTCTGGACTAGCGCAGTTCCTAGCCGGGTGACTGCGTCTAGGTCGCGAAACGGAGGAAGCGTTTGGTGTATTGTCCGTCCTAACTTTGGATCTGTTTTTTGTTATCTGTTGAAACTGCGAGTTTCCCTTCTGTTATAAATGTGAGATTATTCTGTTGGGTAATTTGTGACAGTTCACTGATTAAGAAATTGTATTAATAGAGCAGAACGAAGACCCAAAACACCTAGAATCATTTTAAAAATCCAAAAGCTGGTCTGACCCAGTTCGTTTTTCTACTGCAGTGTGAAAAACTGACAGGGGGCGTGTCTGAAGGAAAGAATGTACAGTGTCGTCTTTCTAAACCTGTGCAGGTTTAAATCTCAATGCTGTTAGTTTGTGCTTATTTCAGGATAATTGTACCTGTTCTGCTATGGTTATGTAATATATATATCATGTTTATATCATTTAATAAGAATGTTTAGTCAGGATTGTGGGTCCCGATAGTTTTTGGTACTTAGCCTGGAAAGGGTTAAGTTCTTATTCGAATGCCGGCATGTCTCTGTCTGTGTCTCTGTGTGTGTGTGTGTGTGAAACTGTGATTATTTCATTTCCAGTGAGCGGAGAGGTGTGGCTCACACAGCTTACTAGGGAATGTGACAGCCGTTCCCGATTGAGCGAGCAGTCTCTTTTGCTTGTTTAAAATAAAGGATTCATTCAATCAAAGTTTAAAAAAAAAAAAAAAAAAAGGTTTGTCTTGCGGAGTGTTTGCACTAACCTTTTTATGAACAAGTATAAGTCATTTGAAACTCTGTACTAGTTACTAATGAACAAATCAGTTAGCTACACTGACCTTTACAATATTGGCTTTTAAGATAAATTAATCTGTTTTTCTGTATTTGAAAAAAGGGAAAGGTGTGCTGTACTTTATGAAAAAGTATCCGGAATGTCTTTTGAATATCTCCTTCCTAAACTGTAATCTTTTGCAGAGACGCTATTCACCTTAAGTGCGGAGTACGGCTGGCAGTTAGTTTCTTCCAGCCATACATAATAGTTCTCTCTGTTGGGATTGTTGTTATAACATGTTGCAAAATAATAGTTTTATATTTGAAGGAATTTATCTAAATTGTACTTATTTAGAATGAGCACACATCTATTATGCCTAGTCACAGGAAAATGCAGCCTGACTGACCGCCCTCTGTCTGTTGTTAACTACGTCACCATGGGGGGAGGAAGGGGGGTCAGAGTCCATGCAGATTCCAGTGTTAGTTACTTCATGGCCCCGTAGTTTCCCGTGTTTATCAGATTGTACAGAGAATAGTTCCCCTACATAGGATTCTTGGTTAAATGTTTAAAAAAAAAAATCCTGCCCGTTTATTTCCCTCAGCTCTGCCATCATCCCGGGCAGAGCCTGGAACAAGGGGGGGAGGGGGGATACCTCCCTGCAAACGTCACTAAACGTCACTAGCCACCTCCGCAGCCCTGGCACAGTTTAAAGTACCGATGGCACTACAAATAGAGATTTATTTGCTAGTTCAGCCTGATTGCCGTATGCCTTCAGATGTACATTGCACCAGTAAGAGAGAGGGTCACGTAATCCTAATCCCATTGCACTAGGTCCAGGGCCAGCTTTGCACTAGCCATGAACAGTATTATGCAAACCCAATCCAAATAGCGCATGCAGCCTTCACTATATACCCCATGCAATCTAGCAGCCCAGGAGAATTTGCGTTTTTGTCAGTCAGTCAAAGAGAGAAGTGAATGGAAAAAAAAAAAAAGAAACCTCCCAGATAGAGCGTTGCTAGGAGAAACAGAGCCCAGGAGTGAAAGTCAGCTGACCAGACTTGTTTAGAACTGGGAAGAAAAAAAAAACTGCACTGAGAAGTTTTAGGACTTGATTGAACTAATGAACGGAAATTGCAGAGAACTGGATGAATTTGCGGGCATAATGGTTAAATGAAAGTTTATCAGAAAGTATGTGGATTGTTGAAGAAGGACAGAGAATGTAAAAATTGTAAGATGGAAAAAGAGAACAGATATTTTAGTTGGATGATGTGGAGGTTTTCCTAATCGAAGGAGCAGCGGATGTGAAAACTGGGTGTGAGTGCGCCCATTATAGAAAAAGAAGGACATTAGAGAAGTGAATGCCTGTATCTTGACTCCTCCCCAGGAGGGGAGGAGGGAGTACTTGATTGCAAAATCATAAAACAATAAACCAAGCACAGTGTTTCAGCATGAGAGTGAAGCAGCTATAGCGTGAGTGGCAGCCAAAGAGGGCTACAGCATGGATGAAGACTAGGCCAGACCGGACTCTCCAGTTTCCCTGGGTCCCCAGGAGTCAGTCTGAAAAATAGGGGACCAATATATGGACTTTTATGGGGGATACAGGAGCAGAATACTAAAGCCAGTAGCCCCTGTGTTTTTCTAGATGCACCACCATTATCAGAGCTACTGGGGCTAAGGCCACAAAGCCTTTTTTGCAGAACCGCATGTGTGAACTAAAAAAATAATAATAATAATGTACCAGTTCCTGTATATGCCTGAATGCCCTATTCCATTTTTGGGCCGAGACCTGCTTGCAAAGCTTCAAGCACAGATATCCTTTGCTGAAGAGAGAGGAATGCAAATGACTGTGAACCCAGAGCCTGCTGGATTGATGGTGCTGACTGTTCCCCGAGAAGAAGAGTAGCAGTTCTATAGTGCATCTCCAATCAAGCCAGCTAGTTCCTGTATACCTACCAACCTCATAGCCCCACCTGGAGGATGGGCAGAAGATAATCCACCTGGCCTAGCGAAGAACATAGCCCCTGCCATTGTCACCCTCAAGCCAGTCAAGAAGCCTGGGACAGGTGATTACCGCCCAGTGCAGGATCTAAGAAGAATGAATGATGCAGCTGAAACTATACAACCAGTGGTACCAAAATCCTTATATTCTCTTGGAACTGATCTCTGCTGAAGCTATATATTTCATCATTCTGGACTTAAAAAGATGCCTTTTTCTGTATACGCTTAGCCCAAGACCCCACTACAAGGAGGTAGGGCCAACTCATCTAGACAAGATTACCTCAAGAATTCAAGAACTCGCCTTACTCAGCAAAAAGATTTGACAAGTTATCCAGTAATTCCAGGAGAAAGAATTCTACTGCAATATGTGGACAACTTGCTTATAGCCACTAACTCAGAAAGTGAATGTCCACAAGCCACCAGTGAACTCTTGCACCTTTTTAATGAGGCTGGATACAAAGTCTCAAGAGCCAAAGCATAATTATGTCAAACAAGTTAAATACCTAGGATTCCAGTTGTCCAGCGGAATTCGACGCCTGGAACCCTTACCAGAACGCAAAGCAGCTGTATGCAGTATTCCTACTCCAACCACCAGGAGGCAAGTGAGAGCCTTCTTGGGTGCCACAGGGTACTGTTGTATATGGATCCCCAATTTCGCGCTGCTAGCAAAACCATTGTATCACATTGTATCAAGCTACCAAAGGAATGAAAAAGTCTCCATTGGAATGGGGACTTGAATAGGAATGCAGTCTTTTGATCTTTGAAAACCGCTCTGATGTTATCACCAGCTCTGGGTCTACCAGATGTCCAGAAAACCTTACAGTCTCTATGTTCATGAGTCGCAAGGAAATGTTCTAGGAGTGTTGACTCAATCTCTTGGACCTTATTTGAGAAGCTGTTACAGCTACAGCCTTCCTAGTAAGCAAAAACTAAAAGAAAAATCCCTTTGAGACAGAATCTTCAAGTTACTGTACCACACTCTGTTCTAACCAATATGAAATACAAAGGAAATTACTAGCTAACAAATCTATGAATGTTGAAGTATTAGAGTATGTTGTGTGAAAACCCCAGATACAACTGAAGGGTCAGTCAAGCTTTCAATCCTGCTATGTTGTTATCAGTTGGTCTTGACCCCCTGATCATGACTGTTTAGAAATTATGGACACTGTATTCTCAAGCCGCCTGGATTTGACTGATGTCCCTCTGGAGAACCCTGAACAGACTTTCTTTGTGGCTGAAGGCAGTTTCATCATCAATGGACATTGTTGTGCTAGATATGCAGTGGTGACCCCTGATTTGGTAGTTGAGTCCTCAGCCCTGGCCCTAGAAACTTCACCACAGAAAGCTGAACTGATAGTCCTCACCAGAGCACTAACAATAGGAAAAGAGCCCTGTCTAAATTTGTACCCAGATTTCAAGTATGCCCTTACAACCTTGCATGCACATGGGACCCTGTACAAAGAATGAGGGTGGATAACCTTAGGAAGCAAGTCCATTAAGTATAGCCCCAAGATATTGATATTAACAGATACATACTGCCTATAGATCTCAGAATTTAGGAAAAGTAGAATGTATGAATAGAACCCTGAAATCTCAGTTGTCCAAACTTTGCCAAGAGGTTTACCTGAAGTGGCCAGGTTCTTCCCATAGCCCTTCTTAGGATATACTTAGCCCCTGCTAAGTCTTTAGGAGTTTCCCTTTTTTGAGATTCTGTATGGGCAACCCCTGCCTATTGTATAGGAAATAAAAGGAGATATGAGACAGATAGGATCTGAAATTATTAGACATGAACTATTGGTTTTAAGTTCTGTTTTGCAGGAGTCTTCATACCTGAGTACAAAATCGATTACCCATCAATTTGCCTGCACCCCTGCATCCTTTCAAGCCTGGAGTCTCGGTGTGGATCAAAGAGTGGAGAAAGATACTGTTAGCCCTGCATTGGAGGGGACCCTATGTCGTCATCTTGTCAACTCCAACTGCAGTAAAAGTCGCAGAATTTGAACCTTGGATCCATCATAATCAAGTGAAGCCAGCAGCTGCTCTTGAACCTGATCACTGGACTACTGTACAGCATCCTGAGACTCCATTGCACCGCACCCTACGACAACAACCACGGACCTAAGACTTATTGGTCCCTCAGAAACTGCACTATTTCAAGACTGTTTGTTTATCTGAAAGTAAGCTTCGCATCTGGAAAAACAAAAAACAAAAACTGCAATCATCAGAAAGAGACTGTGTTGTGTTAAGAAATTGAATCTTCTAAGAGACTGTGTTTAAATACTCTGGAAAGACTGTTTTGATCTCCTAAAGAGTGAACTGCTCTAAGGAAGCAATAATAGCCTAAGAGACTATGCTATGATATCTTAAGAAATTGAGACATCCCAGAGGACAGTGATACTTTGGAATCTACAGCCCTACTCCTGCCAAAACGCTGGTAGGTCTACGTACGGCAGAAGCTTGAGGATCTACAATCAACCCTACATCTGTTATCTGTTGTGGAAGTCGACAGTTCCACCAATTTTCCAGAGACTATGCCCATTATGAATTATTATTATTGCTTTATTCTGGCAACAGTTTTGGAGTGCTTTGAAATGACTTTTGCCTTATCTCCCTGGGCAGCCTGTATAAGTACAACATGAACTGGACCGAAGGTCACTCAGACCTTGTTTTATCATTCTTCCTATACTTGCATTGGTATACTCTCCAATCCAAAAGTTGTTCTAGATCTTGACTTTCTACAAGGCTATGCAAGCCACCGTTGCAATTCCTCATACCACCACCAGAACTTGTTTCTTGAACTTGCTGGAGCAATAGCATCTAGTCTCCACACTTCTGACTGTTTCTATTGTGGAGGAACTAAGATGGGAGATCAGTGGCCCTGGGAGACGCAAGAACTGAACTATTCTATCCTATACAATCAGACTGATTTACATAATACTACTAGTGAGTGGGTATTGGCCCACCCCATTGTTGACAGTTTGTGTTTTGTTTGGACTGGACCACAATCTACTATGAAGGATGGACAGCTGGTCTGTCTAAATCAGAAGCTTTACGACAGCACAACAAAAATGCAACTGAACCTTCTAATCCTTTAGTTCTTTTTCCCACTCTTGCCAAACTATGGACTTTGACTATCTGCCTGTTGCTCCCTTGTTTCTTGCCACTTTGCTTGCGAATGATAACTTCAGTTATTAATAACACTGTAGAGCATAAGGCAGCTACAAAGATACTAGCTATGTGAACTTACTACCCTATACCACAGAGCGATACCTTTACCTAGTATTATGTGATTTGATTCTCACACCTTATTAACATGCGGGTGAGAATAATCAAAGGGGGGAATGTGGTAGGCGACGGCCTATGATCCATGCTAATTGAACTAAGCAGACAGGCCTAAGCAGCTTGACCTGTAACTGAAGCCTGTAGTTAGGCCCAGAGGAATGAAAACCCCCCTGAATGATGACACCATAGAATTGAAACTTAACTCAGTTTAACTGAACATAGCTAAGCAGAAACGAAACTTAGAAAATATAGAAAAACAAGTTTAATTGGTACTGATAAGGTGTGCTATGCTTCTATGGACTTAATTAACTCTGCAAAAAGCAAGGTTACAGTGCCCTGCTTCCCATATGTTTTAACAAGCTAAGCGACCTTGGAGGAGAGATGTAACAAGTTAGAGACACTGACCATTGTAATTGGGACTAGAAGGGGGGCAACCAGGTGCTGAGCCCAGACCAGAGTCCCGATTGGGTAGCCATATCAGTACCAGGACCAATAGATGGGTGAGAGGGGTACTGGGACCAATGAAAAGTTTGCCTATGCTTAGAATGGACAAGAAAGCTATAAAAGTTGTTGTTTTACTAGAAGCCATGGCTCAGCCATTTTGAAATTGCATATTGCTTGAGCCATGTGCACATTAAACTGGCTTGGATCCTTGAAACGACTCCTGGTTTTATTTATTGCATGCTTATCTGCTGCTACACAGTCAAGCGGCTCATTGTTGATAGAGTGGTATCCATAGCTGCTGTTATTATATCAATCCATCTCATTGCCAGCCTTCCTCTTTTATAGTGACCTTCTACCTTGCCATGCATTATGTCTTTCTCCAATGATCTCTGTCTTTGCATGATATGTCCGAAGTATGAAAGTCAAAGTCTTGTCATCTGAGCTTCTAAGGAAAGCTTAGGTTTGATATACTCTAGTACTAACTGGTTTGTTCTTCGGGCAGTCCATGGGATTCACTGTATTTGTCACCAGCACCATAATTCAAAAGCATCAATTTTCTTCCCGTCTATCCTTTTCACTGTCCAACTTTCGCATCCATATGACGTTATTGAAAATACCTTGGCCTGGACAAGTCAAATCTTTGAATAGAGAGAAACATCTCTGCTCTTGTGAATCTTGACTAGGTCCTTCAAAGTCATTCAACCAAGAGCAATGCATCATTGAATTTCTTGACCGCTAGTCCTTTCTTTATTGATTGTTGATCCAACTTAAAGCTGTCAACTATTTCAATTTCTTCTCCATCAATGATGAACTTATTGATTTTGCCAGTTGTCAGTATCTTTGTCTTCTTAACGTTAAGGTGCAAACCCATTTTAAGACTATATTCCTTGATCTTGAGAAGCAAATGTTTCAATTCGTCTTAACTTTCAGCCAGTAATGTGGTATCATCAGCATAGTGAAGGTTGTTGATGAGTCTTCCACCAATCTTCACACCTCGGTTGTCTTCATATAGTCCTGCTTCTCTGATAATTTGTTCTACATATAAATTAAACAGGTAGGGGGAAAGTATGCAGCCTTTGCAGATTTTAATTCATTCTTTTTCTCCTTGTTCTGTGCAAACTGTTGCTTGATCAATGCAAAGATTGTGCAAGAGAACTATCAGGTGTTCTGGTATACCCATGCTTCTTAATTTGGCCCAGAGTTTCTCATGGTTTACATGGTGAAAAGCTTTGCTGTAGTCAATAAAACACATATGGATATCCTTTTGGTATTCTTCTGTCTTTTCAAGGATCCATCTCACATCTGCGATAATGTCTCTCGTTCCTCATCTTTCCTGAACCCTGCTTGCACTTCAGGTAGTTCTCATTCCAGGTATGGTTGTAGTCACTGCTGAATGATATTGAGAAGAATCTTGCTGGCATGTGGGATCAGAGCTATTGTGCGATAATTTCCACAGTCAGTCAGGTCACCTTTCCTCAGTATTGGTATGTAAACACAGTTTTTTCCAGTCAGTTGGCCATGAATTTGTCTTCCAAATTTCCTGGCAGAGCTTTGCAAGTATGGTAACAGCTTCAACTGATTATTGCAATACTTCAATGGGAATGTCATCAATGCCCAGTGCTTTGTTCTTTGATAAGGCTTTCAATGCTGCTTCGACGACTTCTTTCATCATCAGTGGTTCCTGTCCATAAGGTACAGGTTGAAACAGCTTTTGGTCCACTTGATTTTTATGATATAATGACTCTGTATTTTCTTTCCACCTTTTCTTGATCTTCTCTGCTTCATTCAACATAGATCCATGAGCATCTTGTAGCATTCCAATTTGAGGCTGGAATTTTTTCTTTAACTCTTGTAGCTTTAGAAAAGCCAATCTTGTTCTTCCTCTAATAGCTTCTGATTCTATTTCCTTGCATGTGTTATTGTAATACTTCTTCTTGTCTTGTCTTGCTGCACGTTGGAAATCTCTGTTGAGTTCTGCAATTGCCTCTCTTTCTCCTCTGACTATAGCTTCTCTGTGTTTCTCCAGTCATCCATTTTGGCCCTTTTTGCTTTTTCACCTTATGTAGAGACTTCTCGCTCTTTTCCAACACCACCTTCTTGATGTCATTGCATAGCTCTTCTGGAACTTTGTATCTAAAGCAGCAAAACAATTTTTCAGGCAGTCTTTAAATTCTGGTGGCATATTCTCAAGTTCATATTTTGCTACATTCATGAGTGGCTTACTCTTTTTCAACTTTAGCTTGAGTTTACATACTAGTAGTTGGTGATCTGTACCACATTCAGCTCAAGGTTTTGTCTTTGTTGATGTTATAGAGCTTTTCCATCATTGACGTCCACAGATGTAGTCAATTTGATTTTTGTACAATCCATTGAGTGAGGTCCATGGGGTATGTTTACTAAACCGTCTTAATGTTTACCGGCGTTAGTTGCAGTCTTACTGTGACAAATGTCATATAAGGTAGTGGGCGTTCCGGTCTTAAGGTAACATTTCAGGTTATCGCGCGATAAAGTTCGTTACCACGTGATAAAGGGAGCGTGGCACGTTAACGAGCATTAGCCCTAATTAGGCGCGTTGATGTGCAAGCACAACAACAGAGGTGTAGCACACTGGTTAATACATTGATTGCTGATACAGTGGTCATGAGTTTGATCCCCCAGTGGGCTCAGTTAAAAGACTGTCTGAGGCAATCCCTTTTCCTGCCTGTAACAGTCAGATACATCCCAACAAATTTGCACTGCCAGCCAAAAAAGCCTCACCCCAGTGCCGCAACCTAATGCACATTTTAGGGTGCACCATAAGGCACATCATAAAGCAACACATCATCCAAGGAAGGTCATAATGTGCCCCAGAGGGTGGCAGGAAAGGTTGGCACCCTCCAAGGCAGCATATAAGGCGCCCCATAAGCTGGACATACCCAAGGTGCCGCAAAAGATGCCCCAGGGATGCCAAGGTGACACAGGAGATGGTGCCCAGGGGCACAAAGGTGCCCCAAAGTCACAAGCATGAAATGTATGGCTCAAACACAGATGTAACCATAACACTGCACAGAGCACCAAGGAAAGGCAATGAACAAGTGATGGAAGGAAGTAGATGACGGAGCTCATGGACCAGCCAAATCTGCATGCAGCCAATGTAGCAGCAGGTAAAATGGACAAATATATCGGGGGCAGCTGTACCGATGTACAGGGTGATGGTAATGTACAGTACAACAATGACAGTGTGTGGCAGAGGATGGGGATACGTATCCACCAGAGGAGGTAAAGGTGGCAGGATAAGTGCAATAACAGGAGGACAGAGGAGAGCAGTGCCATGCAGAGCAGACACAGGAGAGGCAAGCATGAAGAGCCGCAATGCAGAAAAGTGTGCCAGTGCAAGACATGGGGTAGCAGCCTGCACATTAGGGCAGGATGCCACACAGCTGGCAAACACACATAGACGGACAGAAGGATGGATGGCAACAGTGATGAGGGTATAATGTGGCAGCAGCACAGATCTGCACAGATATGACTGTTACACGAATGAAAAGTAGTTGTGTAGGACAGCCATAAAAAAAAGGGGAACAGAGAGGAAGCAAACCTATTACCTCTGCTATTGAAGTCATTGCAGTAGCCATTGTGCTACATCACTATGGGGGTTAAAACATCAATGGCTGGCTACAGAAAGAGTGCACGTCACCATAAAACTGTCTGCTGTGGCTACCAGGATAGGATAGAACCAACAGTACCCATAATGCAATTCACATGCAGAACAGCAGTCTACATCTCCAGAAACAAGCAGGAATGTAGTCTTCACATACGGGTATCGTCGGTACCGATGGAGCCTGCGCGGGAACTCTCCCCAGCGTCCAATAGGAACGCTTTTGGGAGCATCCCTCAGCACATGCGCGCTGCCTTCCCGCCTTTCCAACTGTCCCTCTTCAGTTCTTCATTTTCCGCGGAGCCGACAGGCTCTATCCCCTGTCAGCGCAGAAAATTCCGTCTTTAAATTTCTTTTCCTGTAGTCGCGCTTACCTACCGCACGACGCCTACCGGTACCGCCGGATCTTTTCTTTTCTTTTCATACAAAAAAAAAACAACTTTGACTTAGACTGTTTCTTTTCAGAAACTTTTCTCTTGGTGCTAGGCGCCATTTTGGGCACTAGGCCACATATTCCTAAATCATGGAAAAGCCAACTAGTGGTTTTAAAAAATGTACTAAGTGTGGTGGTACCATTTCCGTCACTGACACCCATGATTGGTGTCTGAAATGTTTAGGACCTGAACATTCTCCAACTGAATGTCTCTCCTGCATGGGGATGACTAAACGAGGAAGACAGAACCGGGCTGCAAAGCTCGGTACTCTTTTTTCTTCAGATGCCAGATCCATTGCATCGACATCGTCAAGGGCCCCTTCTTCCTCCCTGGATCTCAGGTAACTAAACATAAAAGCCGGTCCTCAAAGGGTAGCTCTCCTGCTAAGCATCGAGAGGCCATTGGCATTGCCCTTGAGGTAACCACACCGGCAAAACAGCCCCGGCGGGAGGCTTCGGCTTCCAAAGCATCGATGGGGCTTCAGGATGTTCTCGAGGCCTCAACCTCGCAAGAACTACCTGTGCCATGCTCAGGGGTTACGGCCGTCCTTACCAGTACCGACACCCAGGCATTGGCAACGTCGATAGACCAGAGGTTCCTCGCTATCGAGCGCAGCATCGCAGCTCTCCTTTCAGCTGCGGTACCAGTGGTCCAACGGGCACCGGTACCAACATAGACACCGATGCCGGTACCGACACCGCTACAGACACTGGTACCGACACCGACGATACTGGTACCGATGGTACTGGCCCCGGTGGGAACTCTTCTCATGCCATTTCTGGCTGGAATTGACAAAGCGATACCGGCTCAATTCGGTACTGACTTCGATCGGTACCGGGATCGTGCTTTGCAAGAGCATCGGGGTCAGGAATACTTTGATTCCTCCGATTCCGAAGACTCTGACAATTCTGCTGGCACTAGAGGGTTTCTCCTAGAAGACCCCTCTTCTCCCCAACGCAGAATGTCACCTCCAGAGGACATGTCATTTCAGGATTTCATCCGTGATATGACTAAAGGTCTTTCAATCACAGTAGCTCCTGAAGATGAACCCAGAGCAAAGGAATTGGAAATTCTCCAATATCCTAAAGCTCCTAAGGAGGCAGCCACTCTGCCTATCCATGAGATTCTGCATAGCTTGATGCTCAGAATGTGGGAGACACCTCGGACTACTTCTCCTCACTCTAGGAGACTTGATACTATGTATCGAGTTCCGCCATGTCCTGGATTTCAGAAGACTCAGCTGCCACACCATTCAATGGTAGTGGAATCAGCCATGCATAGGATGAAGAGTGCAAAGAGGCATGCCTCCAATCCTCCAGGTCGTGAATGTAGGACTCTGGATGCTTTTGGACGCAGGACATTTTAAGCTTCCATGCTTTCAGCTAAGATCAGTTCATATATCCTATATATGGGAATGCTTCTCAAGGAAGTCACAGGAGACTTGGAACTTATGAGCCCATTTCTCCCAGATGATAAGAGACAAGATTTTCTTGCTCTAGTTAAGCATGCTCAAGATGTCTCCAAGTTTGTCAATTGTGCAGCCTTTGACTGCTTTGAATGCATCAGCAGAACCTCTGCTATTGCCATTGGCGCACGACGGATTGCCTGGCTATAGGCATCAGACTTGGAGACTTGGGTACAGGACAAGTTAGGCAACATTCCTTGCACAGGGGAAAATCTCTTCGGCAAGAACTAGTAGGAAAAGGCTAACGAGTTAGATGCTGACAATTCTACCTTAGATAGATTGTCAAAGTCTACAGCCACTCCAGCCAAAATGAAGCCTTATAAGAAACCCTCTTTTAGCAAAAAGAGGAAGTTTTATCCTTCCTATGCCCAGCAGAGTCAAACTCCAGGTCAGGTTGCCCAAAAGGGACAACCTAGACAGCAAAAGAAGCCGAAAGGCCCGAGAGCTCAACCAGCTCTCCAGGTTCAGCCCCCTCAAGGGCTTTGACTCCTTCCTAGAGAGCTTTGCCTCCCTGCCTCTGAGGGGTCCCCAACCCCCAAATATTCCGGGCAGGTTATGCCACTTTGTCAACAGATAGCATCAGATAACAGCAGAAGATTGGACTTTGTCCATTGTAGGGAAGGGGTACAAGCTTCATTTTCACAGCATACCCCCTCCTACAATTCTAAAACAATTTAATTCACAAACCTCTGCAGACAATCTGCTAGAGCACAAGGTCTCCACACTTCTTGCCCAAGGGGCAATAGAGGAAGTACCCATTCTTCAACAGGGTGCAGGGTTCTACTCCCCCTATTTTCTTATTCCAAAGAAAACAGGAGGACACAGACCCATTCTAGACCTCAGAGAATTGAACAAATATCTGTTTTGAGAGAAATTCAAAATGGTTTCTCTAGGAACTCTTCTGCCATACCTTCAAAGCCAGGATTGGCTTTGCTCTCTAGATTTAAAGGATGCATACACTCACATTCTCATCCATCCAGGTCACAGAAAATTTTTACGTTTCCTTTTCAGGGGAAAACATTTCCAGTACAAGGTTCTTCCTTTTGGTCTGGCTTCAGCACCAAAGGTATTCACGAAATGCATGGCAGTAGTAGCTGTATTTCTATGAACCCTGGGGATTTTTGTCTTCCCCTTCTTAGACGACTGGCTCATTCGAGCCCCTACAGTTGCAGAGGCCAGCATTGCACTGTCCCATACAATGCAAATCCTCCAATACTTGGGATTGGTAATAAACTTCCCAAAATCTCAACTAGTTCCTTCCCAATGCCTAGAATTCAAAGGAGCCTACCAGACAGGCAAGGGCTTTGCTTCCACAAGCCCGATGTATTCTCATAATGCAACTAGCTTCTCAAGCAGCAGGCAAATCCTCCCTCACTGCTCGAGAGCTACTGCAATTACTGGGACATATGGCATCCACAGTTCATGTAGTCCCATATGCTCACCTCCACATGCGAGCAGCTCAGTGGACCCTCTCCACACAGTGGACACGGGCCACGGGTCATTTGTCCGACAAAATAACAATCTCTCAATGACTAGTTTTATCCCTCCAATGGTGGCAATCACTAAAAAATCTGACAGTGGGGTCTCCTTTCCATCAACCCCTCTTTCAGGCCACCCTAACAACAGATGCATCAAAGGTGGGTTGGGGAGCACACCTGAATCATCTCTCTACCCAGGGCAGCTGGACTCCACAGGAGGTTGGTTTACACATAAACCTCCTGGAATTAAGAGCAATCTATTTAGCTCTTTGAGTGTTCCATGCCCAGCTCAGCTACAAGACAGTCCTAGTCCAGATGGACAATCAAGTAGCCATGTTCTATGTGAACAAGCAGGGCGGAACAGGTTCTCTGTCATTATGCAACAAAGCCTTACGACTGTGGGCCCTCGCCAGAGAGCATCAAATTCACCTTCTAGTGGTATATCTTCCAGGCATTCAAAACCTTTGGGCAGACAAACTCAGTCGAGTACTGCTGCCTCATGAGTGGTCCCTCCACCTAGATCAGGTGGCAAAGATATTTCATCTCTGGGGCACTCCAGACATAGACCTCTTTGCAAGTCCACTGAATGCCAATCTTCCCCGGTTCTGTTCCATGATTCCGGCTCACAACTGTCAGGCAAGGGATATTTTCCTCCTTCACTTGGATCAGGACTTCCTTTATGCCATCCCACCCATTCCCCTCATCCCCAAAACACTCTTCAAGCTTCAGAAAGACAGGGGTTGCATGATTCTCATAGCACCACGATGGCCACGCCAAAGATGGTATTCCCTGCTTCTACATCTCTCTCAAGTGGCACCTCTGGAGTTAGGGCATGCTCCAGATCTCCTTTCCTAGGAGAATGGGGCACTATGGCATCCAAATCCCCAGTCCCTGCACCTCATGGCCTGGTTGCTGAAGGCTTAGACCTCCAAGATTTCAACCTGTCCCAGCAGGTAAAGGATATCCTTCAGGCTTCTAGGAAACTTTCCACAAGAAGATCATATGCCTTCAAGTGGAAACGTTTTACTATATAGTGCTCCAAGAAGGGATTAAACCCCCTGGTCATACCCTTAGAATCGATACTGGAGTATTTCCTTCACTTATCAAATTCTGGTTTAAAGACCAATTCAGTAAGAGTCCATTTTAGTGCAATTGCAGCATCTTATAAGCCTCTAAATGGACAACCAATTTCCTCTCATCCACTCCTATCAAGATTTATGAGAGGCCTTTTATTAACTAAACCTCCCATCAAGCCACCACCGGTGGCATGGGATCTAAATCTAGTTCTCGGGCAGCTCATGAAGCCACCTTTTGAACCTTTGGCAACTACAGCCCTTACGTTTTTGACCTGGAAGGTCATCTTCCTAATTGCAATCACCTCTGCCCATCGCATTAGTGAATTGCAAACTTTAGTGGCTGATACTCCTTATACTAGGTTTCATCATGATAAGGTTGTTTTTCGGACTCACCCACACTTTATGACAAAGGTGGTTTCGTCTTTTCATTTAAACCAATCAATTTATCTTCCTGTATTATTTCCGAGGCCTCACGCCTCTAATGCAGAAAGAAACCTTCATACTTTGGATTATAAAAGGGCCTCAGCCTTTTACATACAAAGAACACAACAACATAGAAAGTCCTCGCAACTTTTTATAGCTTTTGACCCTAGTCATTTGGGACTTCCAGTCTCCAAAAGAACTTTATCTAAATGGATTGCCCGATGCATATCCTTTACTTATGAGAGTAAGGGTCTTCCTCTTCAGGACCATGTCACAGCTCATAATGTGAGAGCCATGGCAGCTTCTATGGTTAATCTCCACTCTGTGTCTATTGATGACATTTGTCGAACAGCCACCTGGGCTTCGGTACACACCTTCACAGCCCACTACTGCCTGGATAAAGCCTCCCATCAGGATGCCTTCTTTGGCCAAGCTATTCTTCAAAATCTCTTTCAGACCTAATTCAGCTCCTACCCTCTAACCCTGGTGGAATGCCAGAGATCCATGGGAGGAAGGATGCCTACCTTTTTAGGGTGGCACCTTCCTGGGGATATCTCCCTTGCATCTTCAGCTAGGGAGTCCCCATATGTGAAGACTACATTCCTGCTTGTTCCTGGAGATAGCGTAGTTACACACCTGTAATAGGTGATCTCCGGGAACAGCAGGAATTTAGTCTTCACAACCCACCCACCTCCTCTAGGAGTTGTCTCTCTCTCTCTCTTTGTCTCTTTCCTCTCTCCCTCTATCCTTTCACTCAGCTACAAACTTAACTGAAGAGCGACAGTTGGAAAGGTGGGAAGGCAGGATACAGCGTTATTAGAAAAGGTTCAGAGAAGAGCCACCAAAATGGTAAAGGGGATGGAAGGATACTCCTATGAAGAAAGGCTAAAAAGGTTAGGGCTCTTTAACCTGGAAAAGAGACGGCTGAGGGGAGATATGATAGAAGTCTATAAATTAATGAACGGAGTGGAATGGGTAAACGTAGATCGACTGTTTACGTTATCAGAATATAGAAAGACTAGGGGACATGCAATGAAGCTACAGGGTAAACTATTTAAGACTAATAAAAGAAAATATTTTTTCACTCAACGTGTAATCAAACTCTGGAATTTGTTACCGGAGGATGTAGTAAAGGCTGTTAGTGTAGCTGGGTTTAAAAAAGGTTTGGACAAGTTCCTGGAGGAAAGGTCCATAAACCATTATTAAGAAGGGACCCAGGATATCAATGCTTGACCTAGTACAAGCATTGCAGAACCTGTGTCTTTTGGGGAAACTGCTAGGTACGTATGACTTAGATTGGCCACTGTTGGAAACAGGATACTGGGCTTGATGGACCTTGGTCTGACCCAGTATGGCATATCTTATGTTCCTATGCTGAGGGATGCTCCCAAAAGCGTTCCTATTGGATTCTGGGGAGCTTTCCCGCGCAGGCTCCATCGGTACCGACGATACCCATATGTGAAGACTAAATTCCTGCTGTTCCTGGAGATCACCTGTTACAGGTGAGTAACTACGCTATCTGCTCACCAGATGGGGTATTCACCTCTACAGCACGTCAGCTTGGTAGGGGGGAATGACCGTGCGTGTTACTGGCACAGATTACCCACAGGCCATGCCAATGTGCGTGTTCTGTGCTCACCCTGAGGGTGAGGTGGAGTGGCCAGCACCAGGTCCGCAGTACCCGAGTTGGTTGAGGTGGGCTGTGCTGCAGGTCTCCATCAGTGCCAGTGTGTGACAGGTATTTGTTGCAGACACATTTAGGAGGTCTCTGTATCCATTTGTAATTGCCAGTCATGTCTGGCCCTTGTGGACCATGATGCACACAACATAGTGCATATCCACTGTGCTTGCTATGGTCACCTGTTTAGGGAGCAGGGGTGTGTCAGAGCTCACATGGCGACAATGTACTTAGCAAACTGCTCTCTCTGGGTCAGGATGGGGGACATGATCTGCCCCCAAAAGACCCACTCTCTCACCGTTTGCAAGGTGGGGGGGGGGGGCAGTGAAGGTACATAAGGAAAGGCTGTGGGACCAGCAAGCACCATCCTGGAAGCAAACAGACAGCTGGTGAAGATCTGCACTTGGGACAGGGCGTGACTGGGCACCAGAAAAGAGGACCCATAAATATCACTTGAGGGAAATACTGTATAGCACTGTGGGGGAACCTAGTCATGCCGTGGTCACTGCTCAGTCAGGGTGAGTGTGACCTCCCAGCATGACATGCTGTGGCCACCCTGTCCGTGCAGGTGGTGGTCAGGCACTACAATGTCCCAGCCATTGCCCTATACCCTGTGCAAATGCATCCTGCCCATGCCACCCTGTCCGGGCCATACCCACAGTACCTTGCTCCTCATTATGCACATTGGCAGGATAACACTGGAAACAGTGCAAGCAATGTTGGCTCAGTAAGGTGTAGGCAGCCACAACACACTGGATAGACAGACACACACTCCCACACCTATGCCAGCATTGTGCAAATATAGAGGTTTGTGGCAGCCCTGGCTGCCACACCAGTCCTGGGCACAGTGCGGGCATTGCTATGGTACTCAATACTGTTAGGGTCACTCCCCGGGGTGGTAAACACTGTCAGAATCAATAACTGAAACACACTCCACAGATATCAGAAAGGTTGCTATGATGAATCTCTATCAACAAATTGTGTTTAACTTAGGATTTGTTAGCTGACATTAAGTATAGAAACCTTTTGATATATGTGGAACCTGTTCCCAAGTTTAGGACGGCATTGCTAAGGTATGCAGGTGCCAGTATCGGGAGATGCTGCTCCGCGCAGGGCCCTACAGCATGACTCTCCATGAGGCTTTGGATAGTGGAGCCTGTGGGTGTGGGTGTTTATGCCCCTGTTGGCCGCTGCTGTAGGGCTGAGGTTCCCAACTCCGGTCCTCGTGGGCCAAACACTGTTCAGGTTTTCATGCTGTCCCTAATGAATATGCATGAGATATATTTGCATACAATGGGGGTGGCACATACAAATGCAGCACAGGCATATTTGTTAAGTGCAGCATGAAACCTGAATGGTGTTTGGCCCTCCAGGACTGCATTTGGGAAACTCTGCTCTAGGGATTGCACATGTTTATGATGTCTGTGCTCTTTAGGGTAAAACGTAGGCATTTCAGGCATGTTTATTTTATCTGCATTAAAGGTTCCGTCTTTATTACCATGGTTTAGTACTGGGTAAAATGTGGGGATGGGGTTGGTAGGAGCCACAGCTGGGACTTGAATTCATGACCTTCTGCTTCTGAACACACTGGCTATGTGTACTGCAGTACGCGGTTCCCACAGGGGCAGAGTATTCCCTGGGGATACCTTGACTGTTTGTCAGACAGACTCTGTCTGTTGCAGTGCACGGCACCCACCTAAATGGGGTTTGGCCATGGTCTGCTGTGGGTAAATGCCACTGCCCCCTCCGCCACCAGCACCCCTCTGCCACCATACTGCCATGCCATTATGCCGGTGGTGCTGGTGGTGTGCAGTCTCAGGCCATCCAGTGTGCTGGTAGGCAGCTGCTTATGGTGTGGGTTCTCGGGTAGGGGTGCCTATGTGGACATGCACGCTTTCCCCCGGCACCGCCTGCCAATGTTATGTGCCCTTGGGGGTACCTGCTGGGTAATATCCCCTATGACACTGTGGGACACACACTCGTGCCCATGTTGGACCCTAGTCAGTTGCTGTCTTGCTGCTTTACAGTTTCGACATTCCTATGTGCCACCTAGGCATCTGCCTAATCTGCACTGTGCCCCAGCTGGACCACAGCATGTGCCGCCTGCAGCCCCCTGTATCCCATTTATAGCATCACTACAGTTGCCCTTTCCTACGTGCCCACTCTTCTTTTGCTGCACATGTGCACGCTATAACAAACCTGCCCAATCTAAACGACAGAAACCCTGATCAGCGCTATTTGAATGTGGGATCATACACTTTGTAGGGGGACAGAGCATAGACCCTTCCAAACATGATATCTTAATTTTTACGCTTTGTCAGTAGTGTTTCTTTATGTTTATCATTAATAAAACTATTGGCCAGCTTGGTTATTGGGATTTTAAATGTGGTTCTGGTCATTTTATATGTTTATTTGCCTTTTTGCCTATCACTTTTCTTGGTTTCCCTGCCTTTGCTGCACATTGCTGACTGAAATTTATTTGACAAGTTTTGTATTCCGCCTTTTCCTTCAATCAAAGCGGTACAGAACATGACAAGGATATACCGAGGAAGGACAACATACACCACTTCATCATTAGATTAAGCGGTAAGCACTGAATATATACAACAAAGGGAAACAGTACACACATCGTATAACATTTAACCTAAAACAGGCATACCAGCAAAGTAATGGTAATGGTTTCTCTTTCCTGCAAATGTACCTTAACGCGAGGGTTTCACTGGCGTTAATGTTCAGACCCGGATTTCACAGCATTAGTGTTCTTGGAGCCTCTCCACGCCCACTCTCCGCCCATTGACCCCTTCTCTCCGCCCTCTGGGAAGCCTTACTCCACCCTTCAGACCCGGATTTCACAGCGTTAGTGTGCCTTAACGCTGCCGCCGCATTATTGCACTATAAGTGATGTTATCGCGTGATAATGTTACATTATAGCACGATAACGGCACTTATCACGCGATAATACCACCACTGTGACGTTAAATGGTTTAGTAAACAGACCCCCATATGTACAATTGCTGCTTGTGTTGCTGGAAGAAGGTGTTTGAGATAAATAGATCGTTGGTCTTGCAAAGTGCCCAAAGCCAGTCCATTTCAGTTCACTGACAGCCAGCAGATTGAGTTGTACACATTCCATTTCATTCTTGACCACCTTCAACTTCCTTTGGTTCATGCTTCATACGTTCCATGTCCCAATATGTAAGACATGTTTGCAACTTCTGACTCTTTTCATGCTCAGCTACATCAGCAGATCCAACCAAATCATAAATGCTGGCTTTACTCTGAGAAATCTTCAGCTCATCCCCTGTAGCCATTTGAGTGCCTTCCAACCTGGGGGGGGGGGGGTGTCTCATCTTCCAGCACTATAGTGCAATTTGTTTTGTGACCATCCAGAAGTAGATCTGCCAAGCCTTTCTTCTGCGCAGTTAATTCCAGTGTTGTTGCATTTGTCACAGAAATATGGTCCTCTGCTTGCAACACTGTCCCATTCTGCTGCTGCCCAGATGGGTGGTTTGTCTTAGTCTGGCATCTCAACTGAGACCTGTCTATCTTGGGACACCCTGCCAGTAACTGAGCTACTGATAGCTTAGCTCTCAGCATCACTGATGCACACAAGCCTTCACCGCATGACAAGCTGCAACCAAGTGAGGGGAAAAAAACATTAAGGACCTCATTTATCAAACTGCTCTAAAGTTTTTCAGTTTTTGCGCAGTAATTGCCAAAATTAACACATGGTAACCTCAAAGAATCTACATTAATTGTTGAGGATATTTTCAGATTTTTATCAGGCAGTAAATGCAGAGAAAATGTCACTACCTTGTATTAACTGTGTGGCAGATAATTTATTTACATTCTCTTATATACTGTGCTATTCTGCATCAGTGTGGTTTACATTGAACAAACTGAAATTGCATTGAACAGGGCATTATAACTTGGAGATAACTATTTTACAGGGAACATGGGCTATGGAGGGTTACGTGGCTTGCCCAAGACCACAAGGAGCACCTGTGGGACTAGAAACCCCAGTCCTTCCACTCTCAAGGTTGCTGTCCTCTAGTGGGATTTGAGCCCTTGACCTTCTGGCCTGAAGTACCTTGCCCCCAACCACTAGGCCACTCCTCCACTCCTAATGCAGTTAGCTACAGCTTTTGAGGTAGTGTCAACTGTTCTACACCAAGGCGTAGCCTAGCGGTTAGAGAACCAAGAAACTAGTGTTCAATTCCCACTAGTACTCCTTGGGCAAGGCACTTAACCTTCTATTGCCTCAGAGGAAAGGTCTGGCAATCTATTTCTGGTCATACTGCCAAGAAAATCCAGGAACTGCTGGATTGCCAGGCGTCACTACTGATTCATAGCTACATACTGCCTTTTTTACCATATTAGTATTTATCATTTATATAGTGCTACAAGGCATATGCAGCATTGTACAGGCACGTGTAAAAGATAATCCCTGCTCTTAAGAGTTTATAGTCTAGTGAAGATAGACAACACAACAGCTGAGGACAAGGGTTTATCCAGGGAATGGTTAAGGAGATAGGAGACTAAGCAGAACAGGATCCAAAAGCAGCCTTAACGAGGTAAGGTTTTTAGCATGGATTTGAAAAGGAGCAGAGATGAAGTACATTAACAGTTCATGCATGATAACGCCCTCAATGTTAACTGTAAGGCACAGTTCCCACTTATTAAGTCATCCAAGAACTGAAATCACATTCCTGTGGCTGCTCAGCCTCAAGTTCAAGCCCTGAGAAATTCATTCTAGAGGCAATAGAAGGAGAAGCACATTGACTAGAAAGGGGTGTGGCCTATTAGTGACATATATAAGGAGAGCTACACAGACACATCTTTGTTGGTTCAACAGTCTACTGTCAATCCCGCTCTCTTTACCTCTCTGGTGTCAATGTTAGCTTTTGATCTTGTGCTTCTTGCTCCTGTGCACTGCTAAGACTTCTGGTTCCTGATCATTTGAAGCTTTTGGTACAACTCTTGGTATATCACAATTAGACTGTTGTAATTTACTTATTTGGGTATTACTAAGAAACATTTAACTCAATTGCAGATACTTGCAGAATCCTGCACCTAAACTTATTTTTAGAAGTAAAAAAATATTGTAGGGCTACACCTCTTCTCATACAATTAGATTGGTTGCCAAAAAAGCTAGGATTAGTTTTAAAAAGCTATGTTTTGTTTTTGAGATTGTAAATGTTTGCTTTCCGGTTTATACGGTCACTGTAGCTCTTTTTAACATTTCTTCTAGAACCTCTCGGCTGGCTAATAGTACTTCTTTAGCAGTTCCATCAATGAAGAATTTTAAGTTTAAGCAAGTAATGGAGAGACTACTTCCTTGCATTCAGGGCCATCCAAAGGGTTTCTGCCGCCCTAGGCATAAACCCCAGCCTCACCGCACCCCCCCCCCAGCTGTCGCGCCACCCCCCCAGCTGCTGCCGATTCTGTCTAGGGAGGGGGAGGAGGGAAGCGGCAGCAGCAGTATTTCAAAAAATGGTGGCTGCCGCAGGCAAGAAAGTGGCAGCAAAATGATGCCGATTTTGGAAATACTGCTGCTGCCACTGCCTGCATCCGCTCAAAAGGAATTAGTGGCAGCTGGGGGGGTGGCACGGCTGGTCATGTGTGCCACTGTTGCCGCCCACCAGGCCGGCTGCCCTAGGCGGCCACCTAGCTCACCTAGAACGGCCAGCCCTGCTTATATTGCTGCTATAGAATTGAGATTAAGAATCTTTCATATTATGTGATGTTTTGATAGTTGCTTAAAACTAGTTTATTTAGGAGATTCCTTTTAGATAGGAATTGTGATTACAATTGTGCTGTATATAACTATTTATCTATTGAAAATTATTGATTGTATTCAGGCTGGAGAGTACTTGTTGTAAGCCGCCTAGAACTTAGTGGCATAGGCGAGCTATAAATAGTTGCATTCAATTAAATTAAATTAAATCCTGCCTGGCACCTGCACTGTTTTGCCCTAGGCCTAGTCTCTCCATCCATGCTCCTGTCCAGGGTAGACACCGACACCACTTATTTCCAGACCCGCTATCATGTTAACCATTGAATAAGCCAGGGTATGCTAACTGTTAAGGCTCTGTGTTAATAGTTAACATGGGCCCTTGCTAACCATTAGCATGTGGTAATTCCCAAATTTAACAGCTAACACAGCTTAGTAAATAGGCCGCTAGGAAACTGCAGTACATTCAGAATGCTTCTGCCAGACTGTGTTGCAACTGCAATTATAAAGATCATATACAGTAAAACCTGTTTAGCATGATGTACAGTGAGTGCCAATTTATTATTGTAGCCAGTTCAAGATATTTGTACTGGCATTTCAATCTAAAATGGGATTAGAAGTAGGATAATTAATTGAACAATTAGCTTCATATTGTTTGATACACTCTAAGTTATTCACAGGAGTCGCTGTTATTGATTCCAACAGTGACTGAAGCTAAATATCAGCAATAGCAAATTATTCAGCTCTGTGCCTGTGGAAAGCAACACAAACTTAAAACTTGATTATTTTGCTAGGCCTTTAGGCATTAATGGAAGTCCAGAGTATATCTGGTTTAAACACCAAGAAGATTTGCATATCACACCAATATAAATATATGTTCTATTCCGTCTTTCTAGATTCCCTCCTCCTTACCTCATAGGTTCTGCAAGTCTGTTGCTTCTTCCTCTCAGGGGAAGGGGGTACCGTGCAGGGTATTGGATGGCATCTTTTGAGGGCACTACACTTCAGTTATGTGCTCCTTTTAAGATCATAGGCTAAGGGATCAGTAATAATCATTCAAATGACTACAAGCATATGGTTTTAACCTCCTCTAGTAATATATACAGATTCCAAACTGAAATCCAATTTTATTTATAATCTGCTATTCCACTGATGCCTGATGGCACTAAATGCAAATTAATGATGAAACCATTGGATTAACCAAGTAAACCCCATGTTTGGCATGGAATAATAGGGGTGTGCATTTGTTTGAAAAAAAAATAAGCTGAAATGCAGCAATTTTAAGTTTCTTCTCTCTAAACAAATTGAATAGGCCTGGCATCATGTGTTTTCATAACTATTATAGTTTATGGAATAAAGAAAATAGTGCTTGGTCAGTATGAGGCTCTTCAGGAACTGAACTTATAATTCTTGGGAGAAATGGCTAGGGATTTGCAACTGAAGTCCCGAGAGCAGCACGGTTAAAATAGAAGCTAGTTGCCTTCTGTGCAGCAGAAAATGAAGCACCTACTGGACCATCATTTGGTCTCTAATCAAGGATGGTCCTTATGCTGGCCCAATGGATCTTCAGGAGGCATGTTTCTCCTGCTGTGCAGAGGATAACCATTCACTTGCTTCAGGCTTGACTCTGTGCTTTCTGCTGTAAGTCTCCAGCACTTGTTCCTAGGGTCCCCAAGCAAAATTCTGTTGAGGGCCCCCCATTTTTGTGGTGGTGGCATGTCCCCACCATAGTGTAGCCCACTGTGAGGTCTTTGTCCCCATGCAGCAGCAGCGGCGGCAAACTTACTTCATGTGTTTGCCGCGCTGCTCTGCTTTTGTAAGTTCACCGTGGACCTAGTTGCTGTTCCCTACCAGGCCGAAGTCTCACAGTGTGGCTTTTATCGCGAGACTTCAGCCCAGCGAGGAACAGCTGCCAGGCCTGCAGCAGACTTACAAAAGTGGACGAACGCAGCTGCTGCTGTCGCTGTTGCGTGGCCCCCCCCCCCCCCCACACACACACATTATGGGGACTGCTTGGGCAGAATTTATATTAATGAATCATGCGTTTGATTCCTAGTGAGACTAAGGGGCTTGTTTACAAAGCCGCGGTAGTGGTTCGCGATCGCAGCCGCGGCCCCATTGAAATCAATGGGGCCGCGGCTCCGATTACGATCGCAAACCGTTACCGCGGCTTTGTAAACAAGCCCCTAAGTGGACTCACTACTTAAAGAGACAAGGAATAAGTCACTTAACCTGCAGTTTTGAAGCTTCTTGACAAGCAGATTTATTCCAGACTCACTTCTTCCAAATCCCATAGCTGATGATGTCAGCATTAATCTGAGACCAGCACTACCTTTTTTGCTCTTTCTCTCCTAGATTTCAGATGGAGAAAAGGTTTTATCAGGAAGGTGCAAACTTCAGAGGAAAAAAGGATGAAAATGATCAGGATTAGAGACAGAAAGAAAGCAAATAAAATACATAGGGATCAAGTCCTGAGGAACTTGGCATTGACTGAATTTGTATCTTAGCGAAAAGTCAGGCTGTGTGATGTAGAACATACTCCATAGTGAGAAGCTTGATAGAAAATAAACTGAAAAGAGCACAGAAAAGATAGGGCTAAGGTACAGGGGTAGGCAAGATATGGTACAGCTGTAGTAACTCTCATACACACAATTGAGTTGGTGTATATGAGAGTTATTTCACTTGTAAAAGTCTGATAAGCTCGGTGGGTCCATACAGACTGCATAGTGGCTGGCTTGGCTGCAGTGTTCACTGTTGCTCTTAATATTGAGTGTGCACTGTGTTATGGTATTTTCAATAACATCATATGGATGTGAAAGCTGGACAGTGAAAAAGACAGACAGGAAGAAAATTGATGCCTTTGAATTATGGTGCTGGCGGCGAATACTGTGTATACCATGAACTGCCCGAAGAACAAACCAGTCGGTACTAGAGGAGATCAAACCTAAGCTTTCATTAGAAGCTCAGATGACAAGACTTCGACTTTCATACTTTGGACACATCATGCGAAGAGAGAGATCATTAGAGAAAGACATCGTGCTTGGCAAGATAGAAGGTCAACGCAAAAGAGGAAGGCCAGCAATGAGATGGATCGATACAATAACAGCAGCTGTCAACAATGAGCCGCCTGACTGAAGACCGAACACAATTTAGGATAACTATCCAGAGGGTCGCCATGAGTCGACTCCGACTCGACGGCACTTAACAACAACAACAGCACACCCTCTATTTAAAATGTTGAATGTACTGTGTTGTACATTAACCATAAAATCCCTACACATTTCACAATATAGAAACATTTCCTCCTCATTGAATATGTCAATGCTTGCTAGAGATAGGTGTGGAAATGGTAGGAGAAGCAGTAGAGGAAGGATAGTTGACCTTCAAGAGAGACCTAAGATCAGCAGCGGCATTAGTGGTGATGATCAAAGACTTATCCCTATAGTCTATCAGCCAGGATAAAGAGAAATTTTGCTAAAGAAGAAAGTACTAGCAGCTGTAGATGCTGGTTCCAATTAAAATCTGAAATATCAGTTGTCTGCTCCAATCTCTTCACAGGAGCAAAGAAGGCAGAGATAGTACAAGGTGGTAAAGGCAGTACAGTGCATAGTAGTTTCACCCTGTCCTCTCTTGAGAAATAAATAGAGCATGATCCCATGAAAGAAGATCGGGACCTGTGAGTAATTGTGCCTTTTAGAAATCCTTCTAAAACCTCCTTGAACTCCTTCAGGATCCTGGGATGTATCTGATCTGGTCCCATAGCCTAGTCCACTTTTAATTTTGCAAGCTATTCATAAACATCTTTTACTGTGAATGTTGTTATATCTACTCCATTCCCCTTGTTACATTTGTCAGTCATGTATGACCCTTTTCAAAGATTTTCTTTTGTGAACATGGAACAGAAGAATTTGTTTAGCAATTCCGCTTTTTTATTCATTTGCGACAGCTATGTGCCTCTATGGTGCATACTCATCACTGCTGAACCTTAACCTTGGATGTTCAATGTCGGGGTCCTATGCGACCCCAGTATTGAATATCCGGAGTTGCTGCAGAGCCAAAAACACCTCAGAAGCTAACCAGTCAGCAGCGATATTGAACCATTCTTGTTAGCTCCCACACTTAAAGATAAGCCAACTTTTGCTATGGCTATTTTTACCCATGGGTCGCTAACTGGGCAACGTTACAATATCACTGCTGCTTGCTTAGTGATGGGTGCTGCCTCCAGAACGCTCATAACATATCCCAATGCTAAGCGGTTAGCACTGAGGCATGGAGCAGAGTTAATCGGGGATATTCGGTGGTTCTAATCATGTTAATGCCACTGAATATCCCTCTAATTGGCTTCTACATGGTTTACAGGTCTGTAAACTATGTAAATGTCTTTCAATATCGGGCCCATTGTCCACAAAGATGCTTAGATCCTTTTTCTGGATAATGACTCCTAAGGTGAAACTAGCATCATGTAGTTATAACAAGGGTTATGCTTCCCTATGTGCATCACTTTGCACTTGTCCATATTAAATTTCATCTGCCATTTGGATGCTCAATCTCCCAATCTTGCAAGGTCCTCATGCAGTTTAGCACAATCCGCATGCGTTCTAACAGCCTTGAATGTCACCCTGAAAACTTGATGACCTCATTATTTTCATTTCCAGATAATTTAGAAATATATTAAAAAGCAACAGCCATAGTGCAGATTCCTGAGGTACTCCATTATTCACTGTCCTCCATTCAGAAAACTGGCCATTTAACCCTAGAGGGTTATTTTAAAAGCAACCCTACATGTGCAAACAGTGATTTTAGAAAGCAGCTATTTATGCATAGCTAACTGCACTATGTCCAAATTTCAAGGAGGGTAGGGAGTGGTTTGGAGAGGCCTACAATATCATTGCATATTCCAAATTTGCAAAAGGAATCCACATCAATTTAAAAATTCTAAATGTCAGCATTTATAGCTGTCCTGTGGAATGAATAAGTGTCTTCTTGAAGGGGCAGATATAAAGGCCAGGTCAATCCCATCGCTGACATCCAATCCACCCTGTATCCCCTTATCTGACTGCTACTGACCTCAAGAAACCCCGCAGTTGCCCTCCCCCAGCAGACTCAAGCCCCACCTCTCAATCCCATCTTCGTCTCCTACTACTACAACTACTACTGATCATTTGTATAGTGCTACAAGACGTATGCAGCACTTCCCTGACACATGTAAAAGACAGTCCCTGCTCATCAGAGCTTACAATCTAGTCAAAGCAGTCAACACAGTAGCTGTAGACATAGAATACATGTGGGGGGGAATGGTAAGGAAACCCAGAGGAGATTAGGTGAATCAAGATCTGAAAGCGGCAACGAAGAGGTGAATTTTCAGCCTGGATTTGAAAAGGGCCAGAGATGAAGCTTGATGTACAGACTCAGGTAGTTTGTTCCAGGCATAAGGAGCAGCAATAGAAGAAGGACACATATAGAAACGATTTGCCAGAAGAGTGGAGTTTCCAAGGAAGGGTGTAGGGAGAGATAAGAGAGGAAAGGTAGTGAGGAGCTGCAGAGTGAATGCGCTTATAGGTCAGCGGGTTAAGTTTGAACTAGATGTGGAAATGGATAGGGATCCAACGGATTGACATAAGAAGAGTGTAATATGAGCTATTGGAAGATTAGCCACGCAGCAGAGTGTTGAACAGATTGAAGGGGAGAGAGATGATTCAGAGAGAGACCAGCAAGGAGTAGGTTATAATAGTCAAGATGGGAGGTGACTAAAGAGTGGATAAGTATCTTAGTTGTGTGTTCAGAAAGGAATGGGCAAATTTTGGTGATGCTGTAGATAAAGAAACACCACCAGGCCAATACTGAAGGTACCAAATCCTACAATATAAATCAAACCTCCACTGAACTTAACAGTTACTTACTTAATATAGGTGAACACTAAACACTATGCTAGATGACCTCAAATAACAGCCAGAGCTTTATAAGGCTGAACAATGGTCTTCCAGTATAACAGCCCAAAAGGCCTGAACATGTCATAGCAATTTAAAGAAGAATGCAGATTAACAAACATTCATTTACACAAATTCAAATGATATCTACACACAATATCCAATACCCGACACAATATTGTGTTTCAACAAGAGATGAAATACTGAACTGCATCAGGGGAACATTTTACAAAGACATCACTACAAACATCTCCTAAAAGGCTGAGTAATCCCAAGCTTTGCAGCCACCCATATATACCAGGCTTCCAAATGGAACAGGTATATTTATATAGGCATCATGTGACAGATCATGTGACACTGATTGCACGCAGGTGGTCCCTAATCGACTAATCATGTGACTTGTGAGGTTACTTGGTTGGACCAGATCTTATTTAGGGGTTTCATAGCAAAAGGAATGAATACATATACAATCACAGTTTTTTCAGTTTTTACTTGTTTGTCTGTTTTTTAATATATACTAGGTATTTTATTGTCATTCCATTTCACCAATTTGGACTATATTGCTAGATCCATTACCTAACCTCCAAATGAACCTCCATTTTCATTCCAGGTTGTAATGCGACAAAACAGGTCAAAAACTGAGGGGATGATTACTTTCCAATGCACTGTAAGCTGGATAGATGCACTATGGAGGATAGGACTGACAGAGGGAGGAGTAATTGGACCAGAGAGCCATGTAGCAGTGGTAATGGAAGCATTAAGTTGTAGACGGAACTCTATTAATGATGCCATTTTTACTCTTGGTAACCAGAAGTTCCTTCAGAGGGGTGTTGACTAACCATAAATTATTTACAACAGCAACCTTTGTTTCAGAGAAGTCATCATACTTAGTCATGGTAATTTTGCATTTCTCTTTCCTATTTGCAGTAGACAAACCACAAGAGCTTCCGTAATGTCCTTCGGGAATGGTTTTCTGGGCACAACCAATGAATGTCCTTGGTGTGCTGGCACATGCCTAAATTAGGTACAAGATATTCTTGTGGTTTATCATGACGATAAGCTAAATACTCAGGAGTGTCGACACACAGTTAAAGATTTTAAGAGCAGGTGCCAACATTAACTACTTGTTTCAACTGGTACACATTATCATGCTCAATGTAAGACAAATTCAGCAGAAAAGCAATTTCCATATTCTTTACATCTACATATAGTGGACTAGCATTTCCCATGTGGAAAGCAATCTGAACGTAAAGTGGTTCAATACTAGTTCTGGTCACCTTAGCAAAGGCTTCAAAAATAAGGTCTGCGGATACCAGATATGTAGGAATCTGTCCTTGCATCACGTTACTGATGCTGTAATCTAGTTCCCTAAACAAATCATAGGTAAGTTCACATACTAGTTGCATGAAAGTACACTCCTCATTAACTATACCTTTAAGCACAGTTAATTCTGTTGTATTTTGGTTAATCAACTTAGAATGAAGGTTAACCCCAGTTACGGTATTAAGTATGGTCTTGCCATGGGCAATTAATTGACCTTGTTGTGAATGGATCTGCTTTTTGCTCTTCTGCATATCAGCTTTTAACTCTTGAACATTAATCTGGAGTTTACTTAAAGATATTGCTTTAACTACAGACATTGTGGAAGCAAATAATGATTCTAAAGCAGTAAATAAGGCACCAACAGCAAATCCTACAAATTTTTTATGTCTAATGTGTTCTTGCTGTTTGGGATGGATCATAACCTTTTCCAACTGGCTCAAAATATTCTGTACATTAGCAGTGGCATAATCCAGGTGTGCTTTTAACCACTGTTGTGTGTTAGGTGTGCATGGGTCAGAAATATTAAAGTGTTTCTGTAAAAGATGCTGTGGATCCAGTGACACAAAGACTTTCTCTGTGACAATCTGAGACTGTGTGATCAGGAATCTAGGTGTATCCTGAAGCACAACACCAGAAGTGGGGCCAGGCTCAATCAATCTGGCAACTTTGTATCCCGCTGTCAGCAAAATCAGGAACAGGACCTTCAAGGAGGTTATGATCACCTGGGATTCCTACATAGCTAGTGCCCATAGACCTTATTATTGAAGCCTTTGCTAAAATAACAGAATTAGCATTGAGCCACTTCAAATTCAAATTGCTTTCCACACAGGAAATGCTATTCCACTATACAGTATGTAGATGTACAGGTAGCAGTTGTCAGGTGGTCCTTCTCCAAACAAAGGCCCATGGTGAGAAAAAGACGTTGGCATGCAGGTTCATACATTGTTGCAAATTTTAGGACCAGTAGAACAGTCTCTGGATGAGACGGCCTCAGAAGAGCGTAGTTCCTGAGGAGGGGTGTAGGGAGAGATATAAGAGGAAAGCTGGTGAGGAACAGTCGAATAAAGGCACTTACAGGTCATAGTAGAGGTTTGAACTGGATGTGGAAATGGATAGGGAACCAATGAAGTGACTTGAGAATAGGGGTGACATGAGTATAGCAACACTGGCAGAAGATTAGCCTTGCAGCTAAGTTTTACTTATTTATTTATTTAACCAGGCTTCTATACCATCTTATCCTTCAATCAAAGCAGTTTACAGTGGATACAGTTAACTAGGACCAAATAGTTGGCATGCAGGGTACTTAAAGGTACAACCTATTTACAGTTAAATTGATTTATTTACAATTTGCTCGTGTTATTTACAGTTTGGGCAGGTTGTTAAGCAGTTCTAATGTTCTGTAAAGGTTTGAGGCATGGAAGCCCAGTGCATTGGCTGTACTATGTGATGTTTCCATAGTATTCGATGAACAAGAGGGTTTTGAGTTTCTTCTGAAAACTTTGATATCTTTGGAGGTTCACATTTCATCAGGGAGAGCATTACATATGTGAGGTGCAGTTAGGGAGAGGGCTTTTTTGGAAGTGGACTGTTTGCTCTTCTGGTAGTCTTTGGGTATAGCGAGTGCCCATGTCTCTAAGTCCTCTAGGATATTTTCTGATGAGTAGTGCCTGATTTTGAAAATATTTATATAACTTTGAACTTGGCACGAACTTGGATTGGCAGTCGATGTAGTTGATGTAATACAGGTGTGATATGGTCTGTCTTTGCTGTTCCAGTGATGATGAGTGCTTCGTGTTCTGCACGATCTCTAGAGGATGTGTGGCTTGTCTTGGGAGACCTTGGTAGAGTGCATTGCCAAAGTCCAGTACTGGGGTGATGATAAACTGGCATACTGTCTGGAAATGGTCCTGGTTTGAGAGTGGTTTTAATTTCTGAATGATCTTTAGCCTCTGATATGCTTTCACAGTGGTTTTGTTTATGTGTGCCTAGAGGTTAAGGTTTTTATTCAGGATGATTCCTAAATAGCGTAATTCACTTTTCACAGTTATTGTATGATTCATTAGATGGATTGCTTGCAGAGGGGCTGAAAGAGGTGTTCCTAGTGATGTAGAATGTTTTGCTTTTGTTATAGCTCAGAGTGAAGTTGTTGTTGCTGAGCCAGGTAGTTATGTCTTCCAGGCATTGGGATATAGCTGCGAGGTTTGGTGCTTCTAGATCAATTGGGGTGTATACCATGAGGTCATCAGCATATATGTGGTATGTTATGCTTCTTGATGATATCACATATGGGGTGTATGTACAGATCAAAGAGGATTGAGGAGAGTGCTGAGCCTTGTGGAATGGTGAAGGGCATTGAATTGTTTGCTCTGCACTTGACTTGCTGTTTTCTGTTGCTTAGGTAGAAAGTGAACCATTTAAGGGTTGTGTTGCAGATGCTAATGTCCTGAAGGCGTTGGATTAAGATGTTATGGGACACGGTATCAAAGGGGGAAGAGATGTCCATGAATATAAATAGGAACCCTTTTTTATGTTGTCTATTCCCCTTATGATATTGTCGAAGAGAGAGGTTAATAGCATTTCCATATGGTGGCATGGTTTGAAGCCATGTTGGTGGGGGTCTAGTGGTGCATTGTGGTCTATGTGGTCCTGCAACTGTCTTTGCATGTTTTTTTCAATAACTTTTGCGAGAAATGGTAGGCTGGAGATTGGTTGGTATGCTGCAGGATTGTTCTTGCACAGTGATATATTCTTTAATATCAGCTGTATAGATGCTTGTTTGCTAAAGCACAACTCACTTTTCACTGTACCAGTGAAAACCTCACACTCTGTGATCACCTTTAAAATCTAGTTAATTAATGCCAACTTATCTCAGTGCTTCAAGATTCACCAACATCTCCAACAGGTTGTAATATGCTGCTACCGCTCGAGCTTCTCTGTATTTTTGCAGTCCAGAAGCTCGAGCGGTAGCAGCATATTACAACCTGTTGGAGGCGTTGGTGAATCTTGATGCACTGAGATAAGCTGGCATTAATTAACTAGATTTTAAAGGTGATCACAGAGTGTGAGTCCCCTTGGGTTTTCACTGGTACGGTGAAAAGTGAGTTGTGTTTTAGTTCATTAAAATGAATAAAAGGACATTTTGCTACAGGAGAGGTGATTCTCTCAAGGCAATTAGTCTGACAAAAAATCTTTATGATCTACATTTCTAGGGGTGTGGAAGAGGGGAGAGTTCAATTGTGTTGGCACATGCAAGGAATGTCTTTGCTGCTGAGTCCTTTGCAGGTAGGATGGAAGAGGCCCTCCACAGTCCAAAGTATGGAGATTCCTTTCTGTATGTAATGCATGAGGCTTTGGAAAGAAAACAGGTATATAAACCTCCTGGTTTAAATGGACGGACGTGACCACCCTGGGCATGAAGTGTGGATGTGTCCTAAGGACTTCCCTAGCATGGTGGAACTGTGTATCAGGTGGATCTGCCACTAGAGCTTGCACCTCACTGATACGCCTTGCTGATGTGATTGCAAGGAGGAACAGGACCTTCCAGGAACGTAATCCCAAGGACGTAGTGGCTAAAGGTTCAAAAGGCAGCCTCATAAGCTCCCCCAGAAGCAGGTTCAGATCCCATGCAACCGTTGGAGGTTTCATGGGAGGTGTTGTCAGAAGATGGCCTCTCATGAATCCTGATATGAGACGGCACAGATTGCCCATTGATGGGTGTGCAAGAAGGTGCGATAGCACTGAAATGGACTCGGAATGAATAAGTCCTGAGACCGGCATTACATAGGTGACTGAGACATTCCAATAATGATACCACTGGAACCACAAGAGGGTTGAGACCCCTCTGTGAACACCAGATGGTAAACCTTCCCCACATGAAAGCATAAGAGCGTTTCGTGGTTGGTCTTCCGGAAGCATGAAGGACGTTCCGTACGTCCTGAGGGAGGTGATGGCCTAGGGGGTAAAGGCCTTCAGAAGCAAGGCTCTGGGATGCAGAGACTGAGTATTGGGATGCAATAGCATCCCATCCTCCTGTGACAGTAGATCTGGAGCAGAACCTAATCCCTGGGGTGGAACCTGAGAGATGCAGATGCAGAGGAAACCACACCTGACGTGGCCAATTTGGGGCTGGGAGGATCATAGCACCTCTGTCACTCTGAAGCCTGAACAAGTGTGTGGAATTAGGGGGATGGGCGGAAAGGCTTACAGGTAGTCCTGTCCCCAATGGAGGGGGACAGCATCCCTGGCCAGACAACCCTGAGCCGGAATCCGTGAACAGAACCGGGGACGTTTGGCAGTCACTGGACGTGCAAAGAGGTCTATATCTGGAGTTCCCCAGAGTAGGAAGACTCTGGTGACCTGGTCTATGTGAAGAGACCATTTGTGTGGAGGCAGACCCCGACTGAGCCTGTCTGCCCAAGAGCTTTGAATGCCTGGAAGGTAAACTGCCTCGAGATGACTCTGATGCTCTGTGGCAAAGGCCCATAGTCGTGGGGTTCGTCGCATAGCGACAGAGGGCCTGTTCCCACTTGCTTGCTCACGTTGAACATAGCTACGTGATTGTCTGTGTGAGCTAGAACCCTCTTGCCGTGCAATTGGGTGTGGAACACCTAGAGAGCTAGACATATTGCTCCTAGTCCAAACAGATTGGTTTGGCAATGAACCCCTGAAAGGACCAGCTGCCCTGGGTGGAGAGGTCCTGGAGGTGAGCTCCCCACCCCATCTGAGAGGCATCTGTTGTCAAGGTTGTCTGAGGAGGGTGCAATAGAAAGGGTGACCCCACCAATAGATACTGAAATGCTTGCCACCATGGAAGAGACTAGATACAATGAGTTCATACCGGTATCCTGTCTGATAGGCTGCCTGATGCTTGGGTCCACTGAGTGGACAATGTCCATTGGGCTGCCCCAATATGGAGGCATGCGTAGGGGACCACATGTACTGTGGGGGTCAGGTGAAGTGAACGTTGTAGCATCTCCCAAGCGGTGAGGTGCGCCCCCAGCATGGCTTAGGAAGCTAACTGCACAATGCGGTGACAACAAGACCAAGGAAGATAAGCCTTTATCTCCCTGGTGTCTAGTTGTGCACCTGTAATCTCCAAGGATTGAGTGGGGGTAAGATTGGATCTGGGCAGGTTGATGACCAGAATACTGGAGAGGATGCATTGTGCAGGATAGAGAATGTGTGGCAGCGAACTCTGAGGGGGCGCGAATGAGCCAATCGTCTAGGTAGGGGGTGACGAATATCCCGAGGGTGCGGAGATATGCTGCTACCATAGCCATGCATATCGTAAACACACTTGGAGCTGAGGCCAGGCCAAAGGGAAGAGCGAGGTACTGATAGTGCGTTCCCTGGCAGAGAAAACGTAGGAATCGTCTGTGGGTTGGGTGGAGGAGGACATGAGTGTACGCAGCCTTGAGAGCTAGAGAACATAGCCAATCCTGACTATGAAGGAATGGTAGAGGAGTCCTCAGAGAGCGCATTGTGACTTTCTCTCCCAACAGATATCTTGTCAGTTCCCGGAGGTCCAACATGGACCTGTGGCCCCCTGTCTTCTCTGGGATACGTAAGTAGGGGGAGTACCACCCTGTGCCCTGTTGGAGGATGGGCATGTCTTATATTGCCCCTTGGGCTGGAAGTAGATGGACGTCATGAAGCAAATGGTTGCTCTGAGAGGTGAACCCTCCTACCACTGTTGGAGGAGGCATGCATCGGAAAGTGTAAGATGTGATCCAGTTACTCTTCTGTAGGTCCTGAGTTCATTTCACTTCACAGACGCAGGAGGGTTTGTAATAAGACAAGCAAACAGGTGTGGCTTGGAGAAAGATTTTTATGTAAAAATAGGCTTAATACATAGGTATTGAACAGAGGCATATAGTGATTGTTACAGAGCTGTTTCAGTGTGCATCAATGAATCTGTGTGTGCATGTGTGCATGTGTGAAGTGTGAGAGAGATAGAGGCCAGAACATGTGGGTCAGAGCCGCATGGTAGGCCAGAACATGTGGGTAGAGAGAGAGAGAAGGGGAGGGGTGAAAGGAATTGATCATCAGAGCCTCCTGTCCATTATGTCCGATGGATGGTGAGAGAGCGAGAGAAGCAGGAAGTGTGTCTGTCCTTTATAGTGCCTCTCCAGCAGTTCCCCTTGAGGTCTGCTATTGTCTTTGGCAACTCCCTTTAAGGTCTGCCCTTCTTGATTTAGAAAAGAGGGGCTTCAGACAGGTCCTAGAGACTGACATCACCAGGGGGTCAGAGTTTAACTTTGTAGACTGAATTCACCAGAGTCCACAGCTGCATGGACTGTATGCTGACATCTCCCACACCTTTTTTATTTTTCTTTATTATTTGTGCCTGGAAATGGTGGAAGCAAACCTGTGGTACCTGTCCCAGCTGCCATTACCTGATAGTAGGTAGCTTGTCTAATACCTCCTGTATTAAATACCTTGCTATGTCTAGCAGGTCCCCTGTCCTGCACAGTACTGTCTCTGGTACTGTCTCTAGTGTTCTAGAGATAAACAAGTCTCCTTATGAGTCCAAACCTCGTGTCTTAGGTAGAGCAGCCACTACTGGGGGGGGAACCCAATATGCCACTTCCGTGCCCGTCTTAGAGAGAGTGAACAGTGCATAAGGTCTGCAGGAATTTTTAAGGAGGCTAAAGCAAAAGGTACCAGGATGCTATGAGTGAGGATAGGAAGCAATAGTAGACTGCAGCTGACTCTGGTATTCAGTGTAATAGGAAATGCCGAATTAGCCAAATTAGCAGGCCAAATTAGCCTGGATGTAGGGGTGGATGCTGGAGAAGTTCAGTGTAACTACCTTAAAATGTTGTTGTTCTGTATGACATGCGCTGCAAGTAAATGTACATTTTTTCATCTTACAGCACAAGAAAATTACGATAATGCATAGCAATATTTGTACAGCAGTTAAAATAATAATAGGGTGAATAAAAACATTAAAGACATGATCAGCAGTAGGTGAGTAACCAAATAACAATTCCCACACAGACACATGAGCATCTTGTAGCAAGTGTCCAACAATTTGTTGAATGTGTCCATTCTCATAAGCGATGGTGTGATTCACTTCAGTGGATGTTGTTTTAAGGTGATCAATATAGGCATGGAGTTCTGTAAAGTTGAGCAGTTTATGTAGTGTCTCTTCTCCCATGCCAAGTGGTAATGGATGCGCAGCATATGAGATAAAGTCTGGAATGTCCATAGAGTCATTGGTAACCAGCGGTGTGGAATAAGTTGTCCCATTAATGGTGATGGAGACCAGTGGTGTATGACTGCACCAGGTATTGTTTGGTAAATAGTTTGAACTGTACAACAAAGTGTTCTTGGGAAGGCGAATGTCATGCATTCTGGGAGCAATCGAAAAAGAAACATTCTGGGGAAAGAACAGATGAAAACAAAAGTGTCCAGCTCCAAGGTAATACAAACTGTGTGAGGTAGTCAGGGAATATGAGAGCTTAACAGTCAGGGAGCAAGAGGAAGAATTGTTCCAGCAGGAGGTGTCAGCCTCTTTAAACTGGTGAGGTTGACACTTGAACTGAAATGAAGTCTGATCGCACAAACTGGGGTCCATCGGCTTGAATGAAGTCCAGGTGTCGTCCAGTGGCTGCACCCATGTGAGATGGTCCACAGGATACATAAGCATATTATCAAACTGCACCCCAATATTAACAATAGGATAAATAACTGTGTGTTGTCCTGACCATGGGATCAAAGTACAGATAGAGCAGCCTTGTGGTGAACAAATGGGAACACTAACTGTCCACCAATCAAGGTGAGCTATAGCAAATTCAGGTATTTTGGTACTAGCCATATGGATGAGAGATGGTGGCCAGTGTCCTAACTTAGCAGTGATCAGAATTTCCTTTAGTATAGTAATAAGCTCGATCTGTACTTGATCACAGGCAAGAGCCCAGGAAATATTCTTTCCCAATCTATATTCTGCATGTGCTAAGGTAACAATTTTCTGTTCTATAATGGGAGATATAAGAGCAAAGGTATCTACAACTACATTGGACAGTTTAGAGGAAGCTTCATTAATAACACAGGTACACTACCAAAAAACTGCCTCCAGTTTTGCAACTGATTCCTATAGATTTTGGGGTGCTGAATCCAGGAAAAATAGCCAAAATGTTCCATCACGTCACGTTTTCTTGCAAAATTAGATTTCTTACCCATATAAGGAATGTTCACATAATTTCTTTTTAGCCGACTGCAGTTTATTTTCTTGGCCCAAAATAGAGGTTGTAATGGTTAACTAACTAGAAACACTCCCTCATGATATTTTAGAGTGTTTTGTATTAATTTTATACATTAACAGGACAATTGGGAGGCGGGGGGCTAAATCCAGTACTCGCGCTGGCGCATGTTCTTTCCTGCTCGCCTCGCCTCGTTCGCTCGCTCAAACACGGTGGTTGCGACATGAACGTTCCTGTCAAATTTCAGTTTCTTGCAAGTTCATTATTACCTTTTGTTTGCTCAGTCGTAATCCAGCTTTATTCCGAAGTGGTTCACTACAGTTGTAGTTTGCAGTGCTGTGTATTTGTGATGGCTCACAGAGCCAGAGATTGCGTCAACTCTCCGGACAGTTTTTGTTTTATTTGTGGGGAATATACCGTGAAAAAGCGGCAGAGGAACATTTCTGCATTTATTAAAAAAGTATATTTCGCCTATTTCAGTTTGAAGTTAGGCGATCAAGACAAACCGTGGGCTCCTCACAAAGTGTGCAAGACATGTGAGGAAGATCTACGCTTATGGATGAAAGGTAAAAAACAAGCATTTCGTTTCGGAATACCTATGATGTGGCGTGAACAAAGAGACCACAGCAGTGACTGCTATTTTTGCTCTTGCATTGTGAAGGGATACAACTTAAAAAATAAGAACGTAATAAGTTACCCCAACCTTCCCTCAGCAATTAGGCCTATGCCTCATAGCAACGAAGTACCTGTGCCTGAACCACCAAAATCTTTGGATCATATTTGTGTGGACGGTTCTGATCATGATGAGACTCATCAGATGGCTTTTCCCGATGAGTCCAGTACTTCCGAGTTTGAAACTGAACCAGATCCGAAACCTGAACTTTTCTCTCAAGCTGAATTGAATGATTTAGTCCGGGATTTAGGACTCCCAAAAGATGCTGCCCAACTGCTAGGTTCTCGGCTTAAACAGAAAAATCTATTGTCACCAGAAACAAGTTTTTATTTGGTACCGCAACCGCGAGACACAATTTTTGAAGTATTTCAGCAAAGAGGAAGATTTGGTATTTTGCAACGATATATACGGAGTGATGGAAAAGTTTAAACTCAAGTATGATCCTGCTGAATGGCGGCTGTTCATTGATTCGTCAAAAGACAGCATAAAAGGTGTTCTTCTTCATAATGGCAACACATTCGCTTCAGTTCCTATTGCTCACTCTGTTATTCTCCAAGAAAAATACGAGAATTTGACCCTGATTCTTCAGAAGATTCGCTATGATGAGCATAAGTGGATGATTTGTGGAGACTTTAAAATTCTATCCATGCTATTAGGGCAGCAATCCGATTTCACCAAATATCCCTGCTTCCTTTGCTTGTGGGATAGCCGGGCCCGCGACCTACACTGGGGGAAAAAAAGACTGGCCAATTCGGGAGTATTTGAGACCCGGTGAGAAAAATGTTCTTCATGAGAGCTTGGTACCTCGTGATAAAATTCTATTACCACCTCTCCACATTAAGTTGGGTCTCATTAAGCAATTCATCAAGTCCCTTCCAAAAGATGGTGAGTGCTTTCGGTACCTTTGCTCAAAGTTCCCCCGACTTTCTGAAGCAAAGCTAAAGGAAGGAGTGTTTGTTGGCCCTGATATAAGGAAACTCATTTCAGATGGAGCATTCGCTGAAACGATGTCTGAGAAGGAAAAAGAAGCCTGGGATTCCTTCAAGGATGTTGTTCTCAAATTCTTGGGGAACAGGCGGGATGAGAACTATAAGGATATTGTTGCCAGGATGCTCAATGCCTTCAAAGAACAAGGCTGTAACATGAGCCTGAAAGTCCATTTCTTGCACTCCCATGTGAACTACTTTCCCGAAAACTTGGGGGCGTACAGTGAAGAACAAGGTGAAAGGTTTCACCAGGACATCAAGGACGCAGAGAGAAGGTACCAAGGAAGATGGAACACCACTATGATGGCTGATTTCTGCTGGTTGCTGGTTGCTGCTGCGGGAAACCCCAGATGAAAAATAAGCCAAGCAGCGCACCAAGAGAAGCATTCGGGGGAAGAAGAAACGGGCCCACCAGGAGATTGATTGACCCAAGAATGACTTTAAAATCTAAACTGTGTTGACAAATATCGTGTTTTTACTAAACTTTGAAATAAAAATTTGCTAGTTATTACCACAGTGTCGGATCTCATTTATTAGAATTTTATTTTCACACCATCGGGTGTTTGTCTTCATGTATTGCAATGGTGCGGTTTGCGTTTTCTATTCTTACATACATACCTGTACAACAATTTTTGCACATTTCTTTGCTTTGCTTTGTGTCTAACCTCGCTCTTATATGCTCAATGTTTGTGCACATGTATGTGGCTGTTTTAAGTGCAGACAATTTTGCTACCATCACAGTGTGTTTTGTTGACATTACTCTATTCTTATGTGCTGCCTTGTTACAATTTTCTTTATTCTTATTTGAATAACTACTAAACAATTAGTATAAAGAATTCATCCAAGAAACTTTTATCTCGATCGCACTCAATCTGAAACGTTCACCTCAAACTGCTAACCCAATGTAGCAAAAATCTGTATGTGATGGAGCAAATTGGTTACCAGATTTGGATTCAGCGCACCAAAAAACGTAAAAATCAATCGAAACATTAGAGGCAGTTTAAAAAAAATTTTTTTTAGTGTACCTGTGTAATATGTTGTGAGGTAAAACCATCAGCAGCATGCTGAGCAGTGGATCCCATTTTATTACGGAGCACCTCTATATCAATTATATTAAGGGCACCCAGTGCAGTCCCTGTGCCACCTAAAATTGTATCAATTAATTCACGCTTGTGTCAAAATTGCTTAGCTCTGTGTGTTACTGACTGCATATCAAACCAAGTATTGAGCATTTGTATGTGGTTGGCCACAAACTGAGAGCAATTTGGATATTTGTGAGTAACTAGAAACAATTTGGGAAATAGATGCCAAGTAAGAAAATGGTATTCCACATCATATAAAACATCGTGTGGTGCATCATATTTAATCTGAAAGGGATGTCCTTCCTGAAATGGGTGGATATCAGAAAGGTAGAGTACAGGAGGAGCAGAAGTAGTGGGAGGGGTGGGATGAGGGGTAGTAGGTAAACAAGATACATCCAAAAGGAATGACGTCTCAGTGATGTGCTGTTGATCACTCACAACCCATGTATGTTATTTTCCAGGTACCTCTGTCCTGACAGGAAATATTGTACAAAATCAAAGCAGGAGGACCTAGAAAGTAACGTTCTGGGCGTGCCCTCAATTCTTGTGTCCTTTCTAGAGAAGTGGAAACTGGTGGCTCCCACTGTACTTGAGTGATGTTTAATGAATAGAATACTGGCTTGTCCTGTACCGAACAGAAACTCAGGATGACCAGATCCTTTCCTTCCGGGAACGGTGGGGGTATTTCTTGATAGCGATATACCCCACTTGTGGAGTTAGCCCAGCCAATCGTGCATATTCGGATGATAGTTCCTGTAATGAGACTTGAGTAGAAGAGAGCAGATACAAGAACAACAGGAAACCGAGACATAATAAAAGCTAACTTGTTTCACTCTACTAGGGAGTAAACTAATGCTCCCCACTTATACTATGTAACAACAAAACAAAACAAAAAAATAATAATAATAATAATAATTTTTACTACTTATTTACATAACTAACTACTTATTTACATAACTATTAAACACATGTCAACTATACAGCAGGAGTAAATAGTTACCGTCCTCAAGCGACTTTTGTTCAGAAAGCAGCTGTCCGTGCTGTCTTCAGGTGGTATCTGAAAACAAAGACTGATAAAACACATTTTACCCATATGGTTTTAACTGGGTGATGTGTTTCCAGTACTGCTGGTTGTCGTGCATTAGGATCTGGTATAGGCTTGGGCCTAAGGTATCAGTAACTAGGTACGGTCCCTCCCACTGTGCAGTTCCAAAGGGGAGGTTTGGTCTAGGTCTCATCTCTGCAAGACACTAGTGACAGGGTTTCCTTCATGTATTCATGAAATATTGCTGGTGAATCTTTATATCCCTGTGGAAGCACAGTCCATGCATACTGTTTCGGCCAGGCTGGTGAATTGCATGTGGAAGAAATAGGTCTAATCAGACCCCTCTCCTCCAGTATCTTCACAATTTTAGTCACTGGTTCTATAGCCTGATGAGGTACTGGGTATTGCTTCTGTGGTGGAGGATCCTCACCTTCCAACAGTATTTCTGTGTGCATTTTCCCACAATCTAACTTGTCTTGAGCCCAGACTGGAATATCAGCCACCTCTGAAGGAATTACACACAGATCATACTGCTGAGCTGCCTTAGTGCACTGAGTTGCTAACTGCATGGGAATGACTTCATGTACTAAAGTTTTAGAAGCACTTGAAGTTCCTGAATACTGCCACAATTTAAGATTAGCCATATCCACCACCAAATTTAACTGGTTGAGAACATCAATTCCAATTATTTCTTTTGGTGTGTTCACTATAGTGGAGGCAGTGGTTTCCAACATTTCCTTATTTTGTTCACTGTGCACAGGGATAGCCCATTTAACTGGGATAGCCACACATTTGGAAGCTGTGTCATTAATTCCTTGAATTTCATAAATTTCCATATTTTTCTGATCTGCAGTGGGAGAAGCTCTGTTTGTAAAACTAATTCCAGCCCCTGTGTCAATCAAAGCTAATTTATCCTGACCCCCTACTCTACTGATAACATTGGGGTGTGCACAAGAGTCCAGTATCAAGGGTGTTACAAGCCTTGAATTATGTCCTGGACCTGTATCCATTTCATCATCCAGAGGCTCTGGAATTGAGTCCTCTGCTGAGATAAAGGAGGCAGGCTGGGCTATGAAGGCTTGAGACATTTTGATATCTGAACTCAAGAGGTCAGGACACCCCTATGCACTAGCCTTGTGTTTGTCCTGAGCTGCTTGTAAATCCTGTTTTAATTTATCTATTTCTATCTGCAGTATATGTTTGTCTTGTTCCCATTTAGTTTTCTGCTTTTCTAACCCATCTCTCTGTGCTTTGAGCTCCTGAAAAGGAATGTAACCTGAGGAGTTTCTAAAAGTACCTCTGCCATGTGCTCTCCAAGGTGTGTGTCCTCTGTCTGTGTTTCTTGTGTACTGAGAGGATCCCTCGGCTTGCCACTTAGGTGTGTGTCCTCTGTCTGTGTTTCTTGTGTACTGAGAGGATTCATTGGCTTGCCACTTCCGTGCTTCTGATACTGTAATGACCTGCGTGGGCTGGGTCTTCCAAACAGACCCAATTCTGAGCATTAAAGTATCAAAAGGGGTTGCTTCAGGGTCTTCAGAAAATAACAGAAGGTGTTTTGTAATCTCAGGGGATAGCAATTCTAATAAAAATTCCTTATGCATGCTCTCCCCATAATCTTCTGCCTTGGGCCAGGACTCCTGCTCATTAAGAACTGCTTTTAAAATCCAGGCTCTATATGCAAACTGTTCCAGTGTATCATCTGGTAAAGGTGAAATAATTTTAAATACTTGCATTGGGGAACAGTGAAATAGTTTCTCAGTACCCCTTTTAACCAACTGGTATGGGTGAATGAGAGAGCCAATCCTGTAATAGTGTGGCCCTAGAGCCAGATGCATAAGTCTATCAAAGTCTGATTGTTTTCTTCTGTATTTCCCTAGACCCCAGTGAATCATAATATCAATCGCCCATTTAACCCACTGATTTACATTAAGAGGCATAGTGCCAATTTTCTCAACTATTTTTTTCTATATCTCTATCTTTTAAATTTTCCTGGAACATTAATTTAACTGGTGCTTGGAGTTCTGTACTGGGTGCTATGTCTAAGTCCTCTGAATTATTCTCCTGACAGATTGCTGGGTTCTGGCTGAGATAAACTATCAGAATTTTGTTGTTCTGATTCAGCTGTATTCTTTCCATTCCTAAGTTCAACTATGCATACTTTAGTATTCTTTTGTTTGTCAGTAGCTGGTATGCATTGTTGATGCGGTGTGTCATAGGCATAGGGGGCTGAGGGAGGGGTGGGTGTTGGCTTTCTTGCAGAGGCCAATTGATCTTTAACGTGCCTCAATTCAAGTTTAAGTGCTTCTAATTGTTCACTAACAGTTATAAAAGAATTTGTGGCTTGGATCACTTGAGTTCTCTGAATAGAAATGCAAATTTGTGCCTCCTCAAGTTCTTTGGTCAATTGGCTACACTGAGAGGTCAGTTCAGAGTTTTCTTGTCTCATGCTAATTAGACCCCTGCCCATGCCTTGGATGAAAAGGCATTTCCTATTATTTGTTTTCTTTTTGACTTCTTGCTCATGGTTTAACATGTGTTTTTGAATATTATACCATGATGACTCAGGGAACTCCCCTTCAAATGGACCCCCCTTTCCTCTTACAATATGAAATTAAACTTTCTTTAAGTTCTTTAAAATCAAATGCTTCCAAATTTGATACTGCAGAAAGGCTGTAGTTGGACTATCTCAAATGTGTAACCTTAGAAGGAGGAATGCTAACTTAAAAAGTATTTCACACCTATTTAACAGGGTGGAGTAGATTAACAGAATTGTATCAGTTGCAGCCAGCTGTAAGCCTGCTCTCACTAAGATAGTTACTGACAGGAGACAGAGAAATAGAAGTTAAAAGGGACAGGAGGTGATAGCTTTATCAGGAAAGATGTATATTGTATTCAATGAGGGAATATTTAACTATGTAACTCTATATTTTCTTAGCAGTTCAAATACTATATAAAATCTGTAGCAAGCCTATACATAAAAATAAGACAATTGCAAGCCACTCTGTGTAATGTCCTTAAAATTCTAGATTCTTACAGAGCCTTTTGACAATAAAAATCCACCTTGTCTAACCCACAAAACAAAATTGTAAATGGTCACAAGGGCTATTGATTTTCCTGTCTCACTCTGTCTGAAATCTACTTAATGTATTATACAAAATTATTACTTACCCAACTGGAGATCTGCTGTGAAATCCGAGAAGACGAGCCCCAATAAAGTGTAAGATGTGAGTCCTGTTATTCTTCTGTAGGTCCTGGGTTCATTTCACTTCACAGATGCAGGAGGGTTTGTAATAAGACAAGCAAACAGGTGTGGCTTGGAGAAAGGTTTTTATGTAAAAATAGGCTTAATACATAGGTATTGAACAGAGGTATATAGTGATTGTTACAGAGCTGTTTCAGTGTGCATCAATGAATCTGTGTGTGCATGTGTGCATGTGTGAAGTGTGAGAGAGATAGAGGCCAGAACATGTGGGTCAGAGCCACATGGTAGGCCAGAACATGTGGGTAGAGAGAGAGAGAAGGGGAGGGGTGAAAGGAATTGATCATCAGAGCCTCCTGTCCATTATGTCTGATGGATGGTGAGAGAGCGAGAGAAGCAGGAAGTGTGTCTGTCCTTTATAGTGCCTCTCCAGCAATTCCCCTTGAGGTCTGCTATTGTCTTTGGCCACTCCCTTTAAGGTCTGCCCTTCTTGATTTAGAAAAGAGGGGCTGCAGACAGGTCCTAGAGACTGACATCACCAGGGGGTCAGAGTTTAACTTTGTAGACTGAATTCACCAGCGTCCACAGCTGCATGGACTGTATGCTGACAGAAAGGAGGCTTGTAGCCTTCACCGACAACGCCTGGGGTCCACTTCTCTTTTGTTATGTGGCTCCATCTGTGGGCAAATGAACAGAGCCTTCCTGGGATGGGGATGGGGTCTGGTCCCCTGGGAGCCAGAAAAGGCACGTCCTCCGGCAGGGAGTCAAAGCCCCTGAGGAGGCTAAGCCAGCTGCGTCTTCTGGGACAGAGAGGCCTTTGGCTTTCTCTGTTTAGCTGACTGCTGTCCTTTTCTAGCAGAGTGGCCTGCAGGTTGTCCCTGTTGGGCGTAGGACTGATAGAACCTTTTCCTCTTGGAGCAGAAAGGCTTCCTAAAAGCTTTCTGTCTTGAAAGATCTGTAATGTTTGAAAGCCTACTCACGGTGGACCTGTCAGCATCCAATGCACTGGCCGTCCCTTGCCAGGTTTTCCAAAAGGCTCTCCCCATTACAAGGGATACTACCCAGTTTGTCCTGTACCCAGTGCTCCAAGTCGGTGGCATGCAGCCAGGCATTTCATCCTGCACCTATGGCAATGGCGGAGGCCCTATTATGTCCCTCAAAGCAGTCGAAGGCTGCTCGATTGCCAAATGTGGAATTGTGCTGGGCATGTTTGCCAAGAGTCTGATGATCATATCGCCTGTCGTTTGGGATACGAGAGGCTCAGACGTTCTAGATCCTCTGAGGCCTCCTTCAGGAACATTCCCATAGATAGAAGATAGGAACGTATCCAGGCTGATAGCATCGATGCCTGGAAGATATGGTGTCCAAAGGCATCTAAGGTCATGCATCCACGACCAGGAGGATTAGAGGCATGCCTTTTGGCACGTCTGATCCCCCTCATAGCAGACCCCACCACAATAGAATGGTGAGGGAGCTGTGTTTCCCAAACACCAGCTGATGGAGGGACACGATACATGGTATCGAGTCCACGAGAATGTGGAGAGGTGGTTAGAGGTGTCCCCCACATTTGCAGCTGGCGATCCTGCAGGATCTCATGCACTGGTTACGTTGCTGCCACCTGGGGAGATTGGGGATATTGAGGCATCTCCACCTCCGTTGCCCTCTGGTCAGGTTCAGCAGCTACAGAGATAGACAGACCCTTCGCCACAACTCAGATGACATCCTGACAGGACATGTCCTCAGGGGGAGACTTCCTCCTCTCTGGAGAGGAGGGTTCCTCAGGGATAAGCACACCGGTATCCGCAGAGCTGTTAGGCCCATCCGATTCAGCAGGAGACTGGATATACCCTCTGTCTGGGTGCTCCTGGCAGCGATACCCATACCGATCCGCATCGGAGGGTCCTGGCATCGGTGTATCGGTACCAGCCTGACTCGGTACCATGGGCGCAGGCGCCGAGGTTATTGACACCAGTACCGGTATCGGGGTTTGCAACAACAGTGCCAGTACCGGTGGGCAGGTCTGGGGCAGTACCAAGGCCTTTGATGCCGCAAGGAGAGCCACCGGACTGCATTCGATGACCAGGATTCTCTGGTCCATCAACGCTGCTGATGCTTGTGTATCCGTGCCGGCAAGGATAGCCGGTACCCCAGAGCATGGCCCCAGGGGCTCAGACAGGGTGGAGGCCTCGGGGACGTCCTGGACCCCCGATATTGCTTTGGGGGCTGGAGCCTTCCGCCAGGGCTGTGTGGCCAGAGTATGTTCCCCACGAGCAATGCCAGAGGCATCCCGATGCCTGGAAGGGGATCAACCCTTAGAGGTACGGCCAGATGTGTGTTTGGTTACCTGAGATCCATGGGAGGGTGCGGAAGCCCTTGAGGACGTCGATGCCACCGAGGCCGCGTCAGAGGGACAGAGGGTACTGAACCTGGCCGCTCAACTTGTACGACCTCTAGTCGATAACATCCCACAGGCCAAACATTCGGACATGGGATGATCAGGTCCCAAACCCGTGAGACACCACCTGTGGGTGTCGGTGACGGAAACAGTACCACCACATGTTGAGAATGTTTCGGAACCTGAGGAGGGTTTCCCCATGATGATGGCCAACTATTTGGGCCTACGGCCCGAGGTGGCACGTGTACCTGAGAAGACACATCAGGAAGGTAGGAAATTATCCCCTTATTTGTTTCTGAGCTGGTAGCCGGCAGTGCCGGTATAGAATTACAGAAAGGCAGATGCAACTGCAGAAATGTGGCAGTGAGAACATGTTCCTGCAGTGACAGGAACGACGACCTGCTGGCTCCGCAGAGCACAATGAACTGGGGAGAGGCAGTTGGGAAAGGCGGGACCCCAGCATGCAGGCGCTGTGGGATGCTCCCAAAGGCTTGCCCATTGGACGCTGGGGAGCGTTCCCGCAGAGGCTCCGTCAGTACCGATGATACCCACACGTGCAGATAATTCCTGCTTGTCCCTGGAAATCCACCAAGACAGGGTCATCTGGGCCCCCTACGTGATAGTGTGATAAGGAAGCTTATCATAGTTCAGGAAGGAACTATAATAGAGGTGAATTGGCTCTGAACAAGCAACCTGTCTTTTCTGGTAGAAATAATGAAACAGAATGTTTCCATAAAAGATTACCAGTCCCAGAATGCACCAGGTTTCCAACAGCCACTAGAACAGCTGAAGTGGGGAAACGTGTGTTCAATCAGGAGAGCTATGAGGTAATCCCCAAGCACTCATCTCCAAGGGCAGGGCTTGATTCAGCACAGCTGCGCTGTGCTAGGGTGGAGCAGCCCTCTGAACAGGTTAAAAGTAAAGCTTATTCTACACAGCAGAATGAGGAGGATCATCATCTTCATGATCATCATCAGCAGGAGCAGAGGCAGCAGAAGCCAGAGCTCACGGACAGAGAGAGCAAGAAACACTTTGGAAGAAAGAAGAGAGAAGCATCTTGGAGGTCTAAAGGAGTCCATAGCAGTACGTGTGCTGGGAGGCATTCCAGAGGCAAGCATACTCCATTGGACTGGGGAAAGCCAGAGGAGTGGGGTTACAGAGCCAGGAATCCCCGGACGGGACCTGTGAGGGAGACGGCTGCATTTGGAAGGGGCCCTAAGACCAGTGCAAGAAGGTATGTGAAGAGAGACCCAGTGTCCGGGGATCTTGATTGGAAGGCCGGACATAAAAACTGGACTACATACTGGCCAGGATATTTAGGGGTATGTTTACTAAACTGCGTTAGTGCAATTCGCGTTAGGAGCCGCGGTAGTGAAAGAAACCCCAAATAAGGACATGGGCGGTACATCATCACCACTACCGCGCGTTAAGCGTAAGAAGACGTACAGACACAAAGCACTGAAACAGAGCTGTAGCACAATGGTTACGGTACTGACCGCTGTTACAGGCAGCATGGGTTTGAGTCCCCAGTGTGCCTAACGCAGAAAGCTGTCCCAGACATCACAGAGGGAAAGAGGAGGCATGTTTTTCGTTACGCTGAGTATTGGTGTCAGGAAAACACCCTCGGAGTGTGCCTAGCCACGTACGTTGGTGCGTGCATTGGTACGTGCGTAGCTGCGCGCGTACAATCGTGCGTGGGTACGTGTGTTTTTACCAGTGTGGGCATCTTATTTTACAGACTCTGTAGGGTGTCTTGCACCTATGCATTATGCTAGCAGATGTATGTGTGATGGCCTATGGTTTATCAGAGCCTGTGAGCAGCTGCTGGGGTTTCACAGGGTTGGATTGTGCCAGTCACACCCATGATGCACTGCACATGCAAATCAGCTGTCCACAGATACACACCATGGGGAATGCACCCCCACAGCACCTCGGCCTGGTAGGGGGGACTGACCATGTGCACCCCCACAGCACCTCGGCCTGGTAGGGGGTACTGACCATGTGTTGTACTGGCACAGAGTAGCTACACACCGTCACATTGTGCGGGTACTGTGCTCACCCTGAGGGTGCAGTGAAGCACCCAGCACCAGGTCCACAGCACCGTCCATGGCACAGGTCCAAAGCAGTGTTAATGTGTGAGATAGGAAGGTTCTGCAGGACCACCTTGGACATCTCTGTCTGTTTCAGTCAGGTGTAGCCCCCATGCACCACCACCCCCCTCCCCCAGGGCTGAGGGTGGCAAGCAGGGTCTCCCATCAATAGATCCACCGTCTACCTCACTGCAAAGGTGGCAGTAGAGGGGAACATTAACCCTAGTCCTGCTGAAGAACAGACACCCCACAGGGCAGTCAATGCAGCTCTGTACACAGCCATAACACAATAGCAGACAGACATTAGGCTGCACCCCACCACTATCTGATATCCCCCTGGTGCAAGCCATCAGCCACTCCATCACAACACCTACCAGCTGCAAACAGTCTGCTAGTACCCAGTGGAGATGCCTGCACCCAGAACTGGGATGTCAGCATACACAGCAAGCAGATACATCAGTAACTGGGCCCCAAAAGGAAACCCATATTTATCACATGAGAGAAATACTAGATAGCACTATGGGAGTGCCTAGCCATGCTGTGGTCACTGCACAGTCAGGGTGAGAGTGATCTCTCAGCAGGATATACTAAGGTCACCTTGTCTGTGTAGGTGGTGGCCGTGCACTGCAATGTGCCTGTCACTGCCCTATGCCCTGTGCAGATGCACCCTGGCCAGGCCACCCTGTCCGGCCTATACCCATGGTACCTTGCTCCTCATTATGCACATTGGCAGCCCAATACTGGCAACATTGCTGGCAGTGTGGGCTGTGGAAGGTGTTTGCAGCCACCACACACTGGATAGACAGACAGCCACCCCCACACCTATGCCAGCATTGTGTTACTATAGAGGTGGTCAGCAGCCATACCCACCACACCAGTCCTGGGCATAGTACAGGCATGGATATGGTACACAAGACTGTTGGGGGGTCACTCCCCAGGGTGGTGAACACTGTCAGAGACCAGACCTGCAGCACACACCGCAGACATCAGAATGATTGTTATGGTGGAGCTCAATGAGCAAAATGTGCTTAACATAGGAATTGATATCTGCCAGTTATCATAGGAAACGTTTGATAGCTGTGTACCATATACCCAGATGTAGGGTGGCATTGCTAAGGTATGCAACTGCTAGTGTTGGGAGATACAGGCAGGGCCCAATGTCTTGCCTCTCCAGGTGGCATTGGCCAATGGGGCCTGTGGGTGGGTGTGTCCCTGTTGGCTGCTGCTTTATGGCAGAGTTCCCCAACTCCAGTCCTGGTGTTCCAAACACTGTTCGGGTTTTCATGCTGTCCCTCATAAATATGCATGAGCTACATCTGCATACCATGGGGGTGGTGCATAGCTATGCAGCACAGGCATCTTTATTAGAGGCAGCATGAAACCGGAATGGTGTGGGGCCCTCAAGGACTGCATTTGCGGGACTCTGCTTTAGGTAATGTGCCTGTTTCTGGTGTCTGTGTTTGGTGTGGTAAAATATAGGCCATGCGTATGTTCTCAGCAATAAAGGAGTGTCTTTACTATCACTGTTTAGTGGTGGGTAAAACTATGGGGACTGGGTTGGCAGGAGCCCCAGCTGGGATTTGAACCTGTGACCCTCTGGTCTTACAGGCACTGGCTGTGTCTGTTGCACCACATTGTGGCCACAGAGACAGTGCAGTCCCTGGAGTTAGTTAAACCGGCCTGACGAGTCAGAAAACCCTGCTCTGCAACAGGTTTACTGTGGCCTCATTTACCTTGTATGCAGACAAAGGTGCACATAAACCTCAGAAAGGACCTCAGAAAAGGGGCACACACCCATAACCAAGCTGGGCAACAATGATATCATTGGGAAACATTACACCACACGCCCAGGACAGCTCCATTACAATGTAATGCTCTTTGAAAGGGTCTGCGGAGCGTAGACCCTTCCACACATCATTTCTTTTTATTTTGGTGCTTTCCAGGGAGTGTTGTTCCTTATTGCCCATTGCTATCACTGTTGCCCAGCTGAATTATGTTTTTTAAAATGTTTCTTTTGGTCATTTTTATCGTTTTATGTGAAATTTTGTTCTGTGCACATGTATCACACTGCTCACGTTTTGTGGGTTTCCCCGGTTTTTCTGTACATTGCTGACGGAAATGGTTTCTCTTCCCTTTAAATGCCTTTAACGACAGGTTTTCATTCGCGTTGGAATTGAGCTCTGAAATTCAGCGCGTTAGTATGAGGGGAGCCTCTCCCCGCCCACTCTCCGCCCATTGACCCCTTCTCTCCGCCCACTCTCCACCTTCTGCGCTGTTTTAACGCGCCGCGGAGCTTTACGATCGTTAACTACGGTTAACGCGCGTAGTATGACGTTAACGGTCGTTAGCGCGTCAGTACGCACGTTATACGGCACTTACGATCGTTAACATCTTATGACGCGCGTTAGTCACGTTTACCGCACTTTAGTAAACATCCCCCTTAGAGAGGAACCCTAACAGCAATGGAAGCTCAGGTATGAACACTGATCTATGACCTAGCTATTCACTTGGAAGACAGCAGGGAAACAAGTATTGTTCTGAGAATGCTCCATTAAGAAATTCATCTGTGCCAATCCATGATATTGATTCTATGATAGTTGAAGAAGAAGGAAATATTGTAAATGAACAGTGTGAATACATGGATTGCTCTCTGTCTAAACTTCTGTGGTAATATATTTTTACAAAATACAACAACCATCACAAAGAAATATAAACTTGTTCTTTGATCTACTCAGAAAAGCTTTTGAGCAGGATTTGAGCCACGTTTAGAAAGTAAACCAGCCAGGAGGTTTGCAGCTGGTTAATTGATAGCAATTGAGCCTTGCCTAAATGCCTGTGAGCTCTGAAGAGACACTTCTGGGTGTGTGTGAAAATACCAGAAGTTAGCCTTGAAAAAGAACAGTTTTTTCCATTACTTTGTGGGTTTTGTTTGTTTTTGAAGCACTGCTAAAAAGATATTAGCAGGAGCCTACAGAAAAGACCTTTCTGTTCCCATCAAGGTCTTTATGATTTGATTTGATTGCTTAAGAAGTTCAGTTGTTGTTTTTCCTGATTTGTTTTTCTAAGTATAATACTGAAAGCAAGTATCCTTTTCTGTGCTACCAAGCAAATCTGTGTTGGGAGAAATAACCCCATAAATAAAGTATATTTTCTTTGCTTTACACTTGAGCAAGCACAACTAATTTATTTGTGAACGGCTGATTCTGGAATAAATGGGCTACATTTCCCACAATCCTTTGCAAGTCATATTAATATTTGCCTTTGCCAAGACTGTGGACATTCTCACCCAGCACCCCCGTTTACAATAGTCACCACTCCATGGGTTGGGATATGCATCACAGTGTCCATACATGGTCAGCAATGTGTAGTGTGCCCAGATGTCCTGATCTTATCAGGACTGTCCTGAGTTCATGAGGCTTGTCCTGACTCTGAAAATGTCCGGATCGTGACCTGACATCTGAGCTCTCATCCTGATCTTGGCTGAGCTGTTGTAAACATTCAGAGTACGCAGGTTAAAGATGCTATATGTGATCCGTAAGATGGAACATTTCATTAAGGTCTGTGATTGTAAGCCACGATGTAGGATAGCATATATGTCTTCCGGGGCGTCGCGCACAACTGCAGGACATAGTAATGTACATATCTGTTCTGTTGGTTGCGCAGATTTGTCAAATGCTGTGCTCTGTAATGGCTGGTTAGCGTAATGTTTTTGATCCCTATGTCAAACGGGGCTGTAGAAAGAGTACGTTCCCTGTGCAGACAGCAGTGGGCGGTTGCTTGAACTCACTTGCACGGTACAACCAAGAACTGCATTATAGACCATCCTGATCGTGGATCAAAGGTATCTGGGCACCCTAGCAATGTGTGCCAGCAATGTTGGCTGGACAGCCCCAGAGATATATGCATGTGTATCCCATGACCCCTCACGTCCCCTCACCTATGTCAGATGGCCACTGTGCAGAGTGCATATAGACGGATCCTCCTGCAACACAGGTATGTGAGGGCTTGGTGTGTCCCATTACCCATCATTAGGCCCCATGACATGCCTGGGAATGGCTCATGGGACACAAGGTCTTACCATGGTCATGTGTTGCGATATGTGCCATGCATGAGAGTGTGACTGACTGATCCTGTGGAATATGGCTGACATGTACATGTGTGACGGTTGCCTTTGAGGGGGGTATAGCACATATCACCGTGTCCTCCACCCACAGGCACTCATCAGGCGCTGGAGTTCATAAGGAGTGAGATCCGTGGGAACATGGCAGAGTTGCGACAGCTGCGGATAGCAGCGGAACGGATCGCCACTGCACTGGAGGCCATGGTGGCAAGAACGGCACAGTCAGCACCAGCCCCAGAGGCTGCAGCAGCGACATAGCAAAGGAGGGGTGGTTTGGGCCGTGGGCAACGGGGGCAGCCACGCAGGATGTAACATGGAGGTGTGGCCTAGTGGTTGGGGCAAGGTACGTCAGGCCGGATGGTCGGGGGTTCAACTCCCAGTAAGGATAGCTACCCTGGGCCGATAGGACTGGGGTTTCAAGCCCCACAGGTGCTCCCTGTGGACTTGGGGCAAGCCACATGACCCTCCATAGCCCATGTTTCCTGTAAAATAGTTATCTCCACATTATAATGCCCTGTGCAATGTACTCTCAGGTTGTTCAATGTACACCGCAGTGATGCAGAATAGAACAGTGCATAAGTGAATGTACAGTAAAATAAACACCTTGATACAACATCTGTTCATGTGCATGTTTGCCAGGGTAGACAGGTCGATATCCCTGTTGACCTGTAACTGCCTTGCAGTTGTGGCTGCAGTGAACATATAGTATATGTACACCGCACTGACTGCAACTAGGGCAGTAGACGTAACACATCCCATACTCCTACAAATACATACCTATCTGACCTATGATATCCTGTGTGCAGTTCTCCGATGTGTGGCAATGTGATCCCCCATGTGGCCTGCACCTCATGTTGTCCTCCTGCCCTCATGTGGTTCACCCATGCCCCTCGGTGGTGGGGTGTCCGTACTGCCGGCTATCAGTGCACAGAGGTCACAACATGTCCTGTGTGGTATGGACTGTGGCAGGTCTCAGCACCAGGACCTCATCGTGGGGGGATAGCCACCCTCCCCTGTTGCACATGGCAAATGTCCTGGTGCTGCATGTCTGGTGTTGGGATCTGTCGCCGTCTCACACCCCTGACACCCCCAACATTAGTCACACATGTGTGAACATTCGTACAGCCCGCAACACGGCCTACATGGCTTCCCTCCCACACAGATATGCCTGCGGCACAGACAGACATGGGTGGCCTACGTAGGTCGGCAGCTCATTCGTGCATGCACCTATGGTCACCCACCGCCCATTCCTGTGACATGCATTGTCCTGGGCCACCCTCAGATGCCATCCCCCTGTGCAGATCCTGGGTTCAGCAGCCCATCATATCCCCCACGCAGGATCTGCTATTGGCACACCAGCATGGTGCACCAGATGTGCTTCCCACACATTGCACACAGCATGCACATGCTTTGGCATTTTGGGACATTCTCCATATTGCCACATCTCATATGCAACTGTCGACTCACACGCCAATGCACATGGCTAGCCCCCACACCTGCATGTGGAGGAGGGCCATGTATGACACCCATGTCTACCTTGCATACACATATATATCCACTCACATGTCCCATGCTTACGTCCATTGTCTGTCTGTAAAGGCAGCACATGACCATTAGGATGTTATTCACAACTTGTATTAATCAACAATGTACATATGTACAGGAACATACAACTATTTACAACTGCACATTCTCTGTGCCATGCCATGTCGACACAGGGTCATGTCCTGTTCAGCAGTGGGCAGTCCACATGATCGGGACCCAGCTGTCCTTTTGGATCATAGAGGACAGGACAGCACAGGGCACGTGTGTGGGCACCCCAGGGGCTGTCATATGCTCCTGGGATGCCCATCAGTGGATGGCCATTGAGATGCAGCATCCGTACCTGCCACAGGCTGCCTCTCAGCGACCAACCACTGGATGGACCCTGCCAGCACACGCACAGTGCGTTCAAGGGCCCTCAGGCATTGCTCCAAGCCATCCATTGCCATGGACAGGTCATGTACACACCTACCACCACATACACACATGGTGCCAGGTGTGTATGTGGTGGCATGTGCATGGGTCCTGTCCGTGGCAATGGATGGCGTGACCACAACCTCCCGGGCACCATTTCTACCCACATGTGTGTGCTGGCAGGGACCCACAGTGTCCCGTGCTGTCCTGTGCTCTGCCCAGACCTCCCCACCCTCAGCGAACCCCGCCTCCCCGTCCACCCCCACCTCCACCCTTAGCCCCTCCCACCCACCCTCAGCACCCCCCACACTCCCCTCCTCCCCCTCCTCCCGACATGACCCACACACAGTCACTTGCCCCTCCCGCCCCACCCCCCACCTACGCCATTCCCCCGTTACCCATGTCTGACACAGGGGCCTCCGCTGCCTCCTTACCAGGCACCCCTTCCTCCTCACCCTCCTCCTCCTCTACCACCTCCATTGGCCCCTCCTCCTCCTCCTTTTCCCCCCTCGTCTTTGTCTGCTGCCGCAGCCGCCTCCTCATCCTCATCCTCCTCCACCTCCCCTTCGGGCCATCACTGGCGCGTGGGCCGTGGCAGGTTGTGTGGTGCCAGCACTTGCGTCTCAGCTGCATGGTCCTCCTCTGTGGGGGATTAAAGTTATTAGCACACTCTTACGTGAGTCACATGACACATTTAAATAGTTTGGCCCCGCAAGGACCGGTTGGGCCACTGTGACCTTGTCTAATGAGCCACAGAGGTTGTGACACTCACCTCCCCGCTGTAACACTGCCCGCCTTCGGATTCGCTCCAAGAAGCCGGGACACCGGAGCCTCATCTCCCTGCCCTTCTTCCGTAGGTCCTCCACCTAGTGGGGGGAGACAATGGGAGGGTACATTACTGCCATATCACCCTGGTGGGTGGTCCACAGATGTAACACATCTCCGTGCAGGGCATCATGCTGCTCCTGCTCCTCTGCTCAGTGTGTCCTGTACCAACAGTTGCTGCTGCCCACACATGTGTGGCCATGTGTACGGTCACACATATGTGTCCCGTGCATCACACCCTAGATGCACCATAACCTGTCCCTACACTCTCCCTGCATGACATGGCAGCAGCATGCCACCTGTGGCATGGCTAGGCTGGTGTTTAGAGGGGACCTCGCCAACCCCCTGTGTGGTCTGGCAAACACATGTGTATTTGCCTGACCTGAACATATCAGCCGACACACCTGCCATGGCACCATGATGGGCAGACACGCATGGATGATGTTCCCTGACATACAGCGGAGGGTGGGTGCCCCATGCCAGACGCTACTGACGTGACACCTGCTGTTCCACTGTACCTCTAGGGTACAGACTGGGGTCTCCTCTGGTCAGGACAGTTGTGGCTGCCTACCACAGGGGCATGGACCGCCGCACCTAGCTGGCCTATGAATGTCTGTGTGTCTATCTGGGGTGTGACAGAGCTGTGAAACCACAACATGTGCATGTACCCTCATACCAGCATATCTGCTGTCGTTCCATATGTGACATACATCACATATTCATGGTCCCTGCACAACAGCAACATAAGATACTGTTGCACATCATACCATATGTGCTACAGTTCATCATTCATGTATATCTTTCACTGTTCATTATGTGGTTCTCGTAATACCTTACTGCACAGAGGGTCTCCGTGGCCTGTGCCTCACATCGCGCATACAACAGACTACACTGTCATACTGCACCATCCCTTATGACATCACTGACCTTCAGTGCAGAGTCCATCAAGCCACCCAGACACATTCAGTGCGCCACCACTCAACCTTCAGAGACATTATTTACACCTCTGAGGATGGCTGTCCTGCTTCCCACTCCATGACACATCATCACAGGGCCCATAGGCGTCTCACATACATCCTTGCTTCATCAGAGAGGAAGCACCAGTCCAACAGGACATGTAACCAACATGACATCTGCACGTCCCTGGCTCTATGCCTTGCTAACGTTGGATAGGGGTGGTTACAGGGCAAGAGTTAGCTATGCTAGGGTGCGCTGTTTGTCTAGGCAAAGTGTGTGATCCATGTTGGTCATATGTTTACATGGACAGTTTCCATACCCCTGGTGACGCCAGAGTGCCTGCGAATATGCTCCTGTGTTGTGAGTTGATGTGGCAGCCAATGTGGGTCAGGGCAGCCACCCTTTGGACCACCATGCATATTTTGGGTAGTTATGTGCTGTCCCATTGATTGTGTCTGGATGTCTTGTCGTGATGTGCACGGAGAGGTCATGGCTGTTATACGGCCATGTGCATTCAGACAGTTTAGCCAGCGTTTTATTTTTTTTATTAAATTTTACTTTAGGCCGATGGGGGGGGGGGTAGGACTGGTAATGGGCTATTGGGGGGGCTGGGACTGGAAATGGGCTGGGAGGGTTAAGACTGGAGGTGGGCTGATGGGGTTAGGACTGGTAATGGGCTGTGGGCTGTTGAGGGGGTTAGAACTGGTAATGGGCTATGGGGGGGGTTAAGACTGGTAATGGACTGTGGGCTGATGGGGGCTGTCTGGTAATGGTCTATGGGGGGGCTGGGACTGGAAATGGGCTGGGAGGGTTAAGACTGGAGGTGGGCTGATGGGGTTAGGACTGGTAATGGGCTGTGGGCTGTTGGGGGGGGTTAGAACTGGTAATGGGCTATGGGGGGGTTAAGACTGGTAATGGGCTGTGGGCTGATGGGGGGGTTAGAACTGGTAATGGGCTATGGGGGACTGACTGGAAATGGGTTGATGGGGTTAGGACTGGAAGTGGGCTGTGGGCTGATGGGGGGGTTAGGACTGGCAATGGGCTACGGGGGGCTGACTGGAAATGGGTTGATAGGGTTAGGACTTGAGGTGGGCTGATGGGGTTAGGACTGGTAATGGGCTGTGGGCTGATGGGGGGGGTTAGGACTGGCAATGGGCTATGGGGGGCTGACTGGAAATGGGTTGATGGGGTAGGACTGGAAGTGGGCTGATGGGGGGTTAGGACTGGTAATGGGTTATAGGGGGGGCTTAAACTGAAAATGGGGTGATGGGGGGTTAGGACTGTAAGTGGGTTGATGGGAGGGCTAGGACTGGTATTGGGTTGGGGGGTTGCTAGGACTGGAAATGGGCTGATGGGTGGCTAGGACTGGAAATGGGCTGATGCAGGGACTAGAAGGGAATGGATGCTGGGTGAGGCTGGAACTAGAAGGGAGCTGATATTGGGGGAGGATTAGAATGGGATGGGGCTGGAAGAGTAAAATGGAGAAGGGAAAAATATTTTGTGTGGGAGGGATAAAAAATCTACAATTGGCCGGGTATTTGGAGAGTAAGTGGGGATTGAGGATGGAGGGGTAAAATTTGAGTGGATGAAATAGGAATGAGGAAAGAGCAAAAGGAGAAAGATTAGTATGTTAAAGCAGATGTAGAGAGAGAATGGAAAAAAACTAGAAGAGAGAAGAAAGGACAAATGGACAGCAGACGCTGGAGAGTTAGCAGAAGACACGAATCATCCAGAAGAAAGTGGCTGGATCAATTGCAGCTGAAAAAAAATGCACAAAAGGTAGAAAAATATCTCTTTATTTTGAATTTATTAATTGGAATATGTCAGCTCTGGTAAATGTGCATCATTAACGCCTGCGCTTTGTTTAGTACAAGAGCAAATTAATGTATAGTTTTATTTCTACAGTGTTGTACATTCCAAGTTTGGCTTTTGGGATTCCCAGTTTAATTATTCTCTTCCTGTTTCTAAATTGTGATTACTTGTTTGGTGATGGTCTATGTTCTGCATGTGTAACTGAGCTGAGGTGTTCTGTTTATATAATTCCTATTTGACATTGCCACTTGTTCTCTTTCCCCAGTAGGTCATGTATTGTTCTTCTCTGAAATGTATTGGTTTAATATTTGCAGTGTTGCCTTTTGATTGGTAGAGTATGGTGCTTTGTGAGTCCTGGTAGTGCTGTTAGGATACAGTGGGTTTGCTATGGGTTCTAAATGGGCAGTGTTTGTAGTAGTTCCTAATGTGTCTGGCAGTTGGCACTGGATTATAGTAATGTAGAAATCTTTTAGTCTTTCTTTATCCATACACTCATTAAGAGGCACGTTTACTAAAAGTTAGTATATGGTAACATTAGGCAAATATTTAAGCAAATGAGGCCCCTTATGCAAATGAGGCCCCACACCCCCCTTGGGCCGCCCCTGCTGGGGGCCCACAATTTTTGTTGGCGTAGGGCCTCACTCAAGGTAAATCCGGCCCTGCATAGGCACACACCCCCATATCACCAGGGTGACTGGAAAGCCACTTTGATGGGCTCTCAGGACTCCTGGGGATAGGGCGGATGTTTTAAAGTACATAGGCACACACCCCCATATCACCAGGGTGACTGGAAAGCCACTTTGATGGGCTCTCAGGACTCCTGGGGATAGGGCGGATGTTTTAAACTACATAGGCACACACAGGACCATATCACCAGGGTGACTGGCAGCCCACTTTGATGGGCTCTCAGGACTCCTGGGGATAGGGTGGATGTTTTAAACTACATGGGCACACATAGGACCATATCTCCGGGGTGACTGGGAAGCCACTTTGATGGGCTCCCAGGACTCCTGGGGATAGGGCGGATGTTTTAAAGTACATAGGCACACACCCCCATATCACCAGGGTGACTGGCAGCCCACTTTGATGGGCTCTCAGGACTCCTGGGGATAGGGCGGATGTTTTAAAGTACATAGGCACACACCCCCATATCACCAGGGTGACTGGCAGCCCACTTTGATGGGCTCTCAGGACTCCTGGGGATAGGGCAGATGTTTTAAAGTACATAGGCACACACCCCCATATCACCAGGGTGACTGGGAAGCCACTTTGATGGGCTATCAGGACTCCTGGGGATAGGGCGGATGTTTTAAAGTACATAGGCACATACCCCCATATCACCAGGGTGACTGAGAAGCCACTTTGATGGGCTCTCAGGACTCCTGGGGATAGGGCGGATGTTTTAAAGTACATAGGCACACCCCCCATATCACCAGGTTGACTGGCAGCCCATTTTGATGGGATCTCAGGACTCCTGGGGATAGGAGAAATTGGAAAACAGCAACAGCGGCATAACCATACCTCCAGGGGGCTGGGGACCCACTGTTTTGGACTCCCAGGGCAACTGGGGGTGGGCAGATGTTTTACAATGCTGGGGCACAAATATCCATATCACCAGGGGGACTGACAGACCATTTGTGGCAGGTCTCACGGCCCCTGGGGGTAGGGCAAATGTGTGACCTTGCAAATGCAGAACCCACCATACCAGCATGATGATTACAGAACCTCCTTAGGCAGATCTATTGGCTACCTGTGTTACGGTGTGTTTTAGCACATCAATTACAGCAGCTGCCATGACACCAGGATGGCATCTGGGACTCTGTGAACAGGTCCTTAGCCCCCTGGGTAAAGGGCAAACCACTAAGATGTGATACATAGACAATATAGCATGTATGTGTCACGAATACACATAATTGGGATAGACAACTTACACACAGCAGCATGCACAGCTACAATTGACACTGGATATGTATATAGCTATACTGACCTGTCCCCATACATTTACCTCACGTGTTTAGTCCACCACACGGTTGTACCGCCGTGTGACACGGTCCCAGGCCCTCCATACTCTCACCAGCTCCTGCCGCCTGGAGGAACCCGGGAACAGCTTGTGCTGCCTTGTTACTATCAGCTCTGCCAGGTGGCGCAGGTCCTGGCTGGTGAATGCAGGCTTTCTTGACCTGGTGGCCATTTTCACCTATACACTACTCACGGACGCAGGCACGCACGCACACTGCAATACGTGCACCAACACGGCCTGCGCCGCACAGGCCTACGTGCGTCAACACGTGTATGAGTGCAGTGCACTTGTTTCTGTCTCTGCTACAACTAGTATACAGGATGTAGTGTTGCCAACAATCTACATACAGATCTATGCTGCAGACACACATAGCAGTGATGTGTCTGACATTTAAATACAAAGTTTGATATTTCTTTTTTTTCTTTCCCCTGGTTTTTGGCACACTTGGGTCTTGAACCCCTAACCACTGGCTCTCAGGGCATTGTTTTAACCGATGTGCTATGCCTTTTCACATAGCAATGATTGGCTCAACACTTACACCAAGGGGGTATGTCCACTAATCCGTCTTACTGTATGCCCAGCAATAATATGCAGGATGTCATGGGGGGGGGGGGCGCGTTACGGTCTAGACGTCGGGATCGCGCAATAGGTTGTATGGCGCACATTATCACACGATCGAGGGAGGTGTGACACGTTCATGCGCATTAATTGTAGGTAGGGGTGCTGACATACAAGCATTGTGGCAGAGGTGTAGCACATTGGTTGACAGACTGCCTGATGGTACAGGGATCATGGGCTCGATTCCCCAGTGCAGCTCTTGCATACAACTGCCTGAGACATTGCCCTTTACATTTCAGCAGTGGTTTGTGAGACAGTTTCTTTATATTTTGATTTGTGATGCCAGCAAACACACCCTCACAGTGCCGTAACCTAAGGTGCCACAGCAGGCATCCTATGGGGCACTCCAGAGGACACATTATAAGGTGGACTGTCCACCAAAGCACCTTATAATGTTCCCTATGGGGCACCCTATGGAGCGCTTTCGAGGGTGCCTTATGAGGGACCTTCAGGCTACAGCACTGAGGGTGTTTTTGCTGGCCGCACTAATCTAACTTTAAAAAACAAACTGCCTCAGACAGCCCTATCAACTAACCCCACTGTGGGATCACACCCATAACCTCTGCCCCACAGACAGTGATGTAACCAGTGGGCTACAGCTGTATGGCTACACCCGGGCCCCTGGCTGGCTACAGAGGGACTGCAGGTCTCCACACCAACTGCTGTGGTTATCAGGTTAGGGTTAACCCACCCATACCGATGATGCACTGCACATGCATATCAGCAGTCCACAGATGATCACAGGATGGGGTTTCCCCCCCACAGCACCTCGGCCAGGTTGGGGGTACTGACCGTGTGCACCCCCACAGCACCTCAGCCTGGTAGGGGGTACTGACCATGTGTGTTACTGGCACAGAGTGGCTACAGACCATCACATTGTGTGGGTACTATGCCCACCATGAGGGTGAGGTGGGGCACCCAGCACCATGTCCACAGCACCAGACATAGCTGAAATAGGCTATGCTGCAGGTTGCTGTCAGTGACAGTGTGTGATAGGTAGTCCTTGCAGACACACCTTGGCATACACCTCCATTCATATTTCTTTCCCAGTCACATCTAGCCCTTGTGGACTATGATGCACCCAGAATAGTGCATATTCTGTGTGAGTGCCATGGCCACATTGGTTATGTGACTGGGGGGGTTGTATGGACCCATTATCAGATTATGTAGTACCACCCGACCTGCCCTCTGGGGCTCAGGATCTCCCACCAACAGATCCACATTCCTGCAATGGTGACGGTAGAGGGGACCATCTACCTCAGTCCAGCTGGGGTACACACAGCCATACTGCAACAGGAGACAAACAGTAGGGGTGGAAATGCTCAGCTGCCCCCCACCACTATCTGACATTCTCCAGCCGCCCCACTCTGCAGGGTGTCCCAGCCATACACATACTAACTGCAAACAATGTACTAGCTAGTCCACAGTACTGGGGAAGAAGTGTGCACCCAAAACTGGGATGTGAGCACACCCACCAAGCAGATAGGTCAGTTATTGGGCCCCAAAAAAGGAAACCCATATATATCACTTAGATGAAATACTATGTAGCACTATGGGGGAACCTAGCCATGCCGTGGTCACTGCTCAGTCAGGGTGGGAGTGACCTTCCAGCAGGACATGCTGTGGCTACCCTGTCCATGCAGGTGGCGGCCAGACACTACAATGTCCCAACCATTGCCCTGAGCCCTGTGCTGATGCATCCTACCCAGGCCGCCCTGTCCAGGCTGTACCCACAGTATCTTGCTCCTCATTATGCACATAGGCAAGCTAACACTGGACACAGTGCAAACAGTGTGGGCTGAGTACAGTGTGGGCAACCACCACACACTGGATGGACATACACACACTCCCACACCTATGCCAGCACTGTGCAAATAGAGGCTCTTGGCAGCCCTGGCCACCTCGCCAGCCCTGGGCACAGCACAGGCATGGCTATGGTACACAATACTGTTGGGGTCACTCCCCAGGGTGGTAAACACTGTCAAACACCAGACCTGATACACACTCCGCAGACATCAGAGAGGTTGGTATGATACAGCTAAAGAGCAGATTGTGCTTAACTTAGGGATTGCTATCTGCCAGTAATCATAGCAACCTTTTGATATATGTGTACCATATCCCCAGGTTTAGGGTGGCATTGCTACGGTATGCAGGGGCTAGTATTGGGGGCTTCACACAGGGCCCGCCATCCTGCCTCTACAGGTGGTTTTGGATGATGGAGCCTGTGGGTGCAGGTGTGTCTGCCCCTGTTGGCTGCTGCTCTGGGAAGAGGTTCCCAACTCCAGTCCTGGTGGGTCGCACACTGTTCGGGTTTTCATGCTGTCCCTCATGTATATGCATGAGATACATCTGCATACCATGGGGGCGGCACATGGAAATGCAGCTCAGGCATCTTTATTGGTGACAGCATGACACCTGCTTGGTGTGTGGCCCTCCAGGACTGCATTTGGGAGACTCTGCTCTGGGTACTGCGCATGTGTATGGTGTCTGCTCTGTGGGGTAAAATATGGGCGTTTGATGCATGGTTCTGTTCTCTGCACTAAAGGTTAGGTCTTTACTTCCACAGTTTAGTACTGGGTAAAATATGGGGACTGGGTTGTCAGGAGCCACAGCTGGGGCTTGAACCTGTGACCTTCTGCTCTTGAACACACTGTCTGTGTGTACTGCACCACACTGTGGCCACAGAGACAGTGCTTTCCCTAGAGATGCCATGACTGTTTGTCAGACAGAGCCTGTCTGTTGCGGTGCATGGCACCCACCTGAACAGGGCTAGGCCACGGTCTGCTGTGGGCAGCAGCCACTGCCCCCTCCACCACCAGTACCCCTCCGCCACCATGCTGACATGTCCTCATATTGGCGACAACATGACACCTGCATGATGTGTGGCCCTCCAGGACTGCATTTGGGAGACTCTGCTCTGGGTACTGCGCATGTGCATGGTGTCTGTGCTCTGTGGGGTAAAATGTGGGCGTTTGACGCATGGTTCTGTTCTCTGCACCAAAGGTTTGGTCTTTACTTCCACGGTTTAGTACTGGGTAAAATATGGGGACTGGGTTTTCAGGAGCCACAGCTGGGGCTTGAACACACTGTCTGTGTGTGCTGCACCACACTGTGGCCACAGAGACAGTGCATTCCCTAGAGATGCCATGACTGTTTGTCAGACAGAGCCTGTCTGTTGCGGTGCACGGCACCCATCTGAACAGGGCTAGGCCACGGTCTGCTGTGGGCAGCAGCCATTGCCCCCTGCACCACCAGTACCCCTCCACCACCATGCTGACATGCCATTCTGCTGGTGGTGCTGGTGGTGCGCTGTTTCAGGCTATCCAGTGTGCGGGTAGGTGGCTGCCTATGGTGCGGGTTCTGGGGTAGGGGTGCCTGCATAGGTGTCCACGCTTCCCCCCAGCACCGCCTGCCACTGTTCTGTGCCCTTGGGGGTCCCTACTGGGTACTATCCCCTGTGACACTGTGGGAAGCATACTCGTGCCCATGCTGGGCCCTCATCAGTTGCTGTCTGGCTGCTGTACTGTTTCAGCATTCCTATGCGCCACCTAGGCATCACCCTAGTCTGCACTGTGGCCCAGCTGCAGTACAGCATGTGCCGTCTGCAGCCCTCTGTGTCCCCTTTCCCAGCATCTGTCCAGTTTCCCATTCTGACATGCCTGCCCTGCTGTTGTGGCACATGTGCATGCCATAGGAAACCTGTCCAATGGAGAGGGAAACCCTGATTAGCGCAATTGCACTGTGGGATCAATCACTTTGTATGGGGACGGAGGGTAGACCCTTTGAAAATTCATATCTTTTTTTTGGAGCTTTCTCGGGAGTGCTTTTTGATGTTTCCCATTAATATCACTATTACCCAGCTTGGTTATGTTTTTTTTATTTTGTTGGGGTCATTTTCACTGTTTATTTGCACTTTTGTTCCGTGCACATATATCACACTTATCACTTTTTTGTAGGTTTCCCTGGTTTTGCTGTACATTGCTGACAGAAATGGTTTCTCTTCCCTTTAAATCAGCTCTAATGCCAGGGTTTCACTGGTGTTAGTTTTGAGTCTCGGATTTCACATCGTTAGTGTGCGGGGAGCCTCTCCCCTCCCACTCTCCACCCATTGACCCCTTCTCTCCGCCCCTGGGGAGCCTTACTCCGCCCTCTGGGAGCCTTTCTCTGCCTTCAGCGCTTGTTTGCGCCTCTGCGCGCGTTAGCGCACGCTAAGGTACCTCTGTGCCCGCTAAAGCGCCATTAATGCGCATTAAGGTACCTTAGCGCGCGGTAATGTCACAGAGCGCACATTAAGAAGGTTTAGTAAACATACCCCAAAGTGTGGTCTACAGAAAAAATCCAACTGCATGTAGAGACTTTCAAATGAATAATGATTGTAAGGTCCTTTTTTTCAGTTGAGTTGCAGAGAATGTTTTTACTCTCTTAGTGGAAATGTTTCTATTTTGAAGAAAATTCACTCTGTAAAGAATAACAAGTAGTCCTGATTGGCACAATTATAAGTAAAGTTATAAACCTAGCCTACTGATTAAACTTATGGGTTAAAATTAAAATTGTAATTATAAACATATTTTTTATTTTCCTTAACTTTGAACCCAGCGGCTTGGTTGAGTGTCTGGTATTCGAACTTAGAAAAGATGGCCAGTTTAAAAGAGGCCAAACCTGAGGCAGCACAGCAGACAGCAGGCTATGGCTTGCAGACCCAAGCAAGCACCAATTTAAAGAGTAGAACAGGGCCGCAGTTATGACAGTCTGGTGCAGTGTGTTGGCAGCAACCTCTTCTTTCACTGACAGAGGAAGAAAGAGAACACTTTGTGGTGTGATTGCATATTGAATATTGTGTGAAATTCTGATCACCATATCTTATATAGGATAGTGGAATTAGAAAAGGTACCGAGAAGAGTCACCAAAATGATAAAGAGGATGGAAGGATTCTCCTATGAGGAAAGGCTTAAAAGGTTAGGGCTCTTCACTTTAGAAAAGAGATGGCTGAGTCAAGATATGATAGAGGTTTATAAAATAATGAATGGAGTGGACCAGATAAATCTAGATTGATTGTTTACTCCTTCAAAAACTAGAAAGACTAGGGGACGTGCAATGAAGCTACAATGTAGTACATTTAAGATTAATCAGAGAAAATATTTTTTCACTCAATGCACAATCAAACTTTGGAATTCATTATCAGAGAATGTAGTAAAAGCTGTTACTGTAGCAGGGTTTAAAAGAGGTTTGGACAAGTTCCTTGAGAAAAAGTCCATAAACCATTATTAAAGAGGACCAGGGAAATCCATTGCTTACCCCTGGGTTAAGCAGCATAGAATCTGTGTACCTTTATGGGATCTTAACTTAACTAAAAATTACTTCACCCATGTGTTGTTTAATCTTTAAATTTTTTTCATTCATTCATTTACGGCCTTAATGCGGTCTCAGATAAACGGCAAGTTTTTTTCGCTTTTGCCAGCCACTTGCTGTCACACTTCTTTTTGGGTTAATGACTTATACCCAAACTAGTGCACGTTTAACATCAATGACCACGGCCTATTTTCATATCTTATAACTTAATATTGCTCATAATGTTAAATTTTTTATGCATAATTTTCTCAGCGGGTTGATTTCTATCATACCCTTTTTTTATATAAGTTAAAACAAAATGGCGTATGTTGGTCTACTTAGCTTGTGTAGAACCGTTGTAGCCAATGTCCCTTATTTTTCTTATTTCTACCACAAAGGTTATAAAGACCCCGACGCCTCAATCTCCTCAGCGCTTTGGCGTTTCTCCGCTTGGGTTTGTCAAGGGGGATGATGTCATTTCTTATATGGGACTGAAATCTTCAAAGCATAATATCCATTTGACTCTCTAAAAAATACAAAGCAATATTATTGATAATAACAGGAACATCGGAGTAGAATACATTGCAAACGGCTCGAAGCCCCGATAGTTCAACATTGCCTAACTATGGGCCATGAATTTGAATCTTTAAAATGCTGGGCCATTGAGTTAGTTTCATGTGGTTTTCAAGGGAAGTCATCTGAACAGCGATTATTATATCACGAACAATGGTGGATTCACCATCTCCACACAGTACAACCTGAAGGCTTAAATGTCAACATTGATTGGGTAGCGTGTATGTGAGCGGGCTCCAATCAGGTAACAGCGTAAAAGGGATTTAAATGATTGTTCACCACGCATGTGTAAGCGTCTTCATTGAAAACACTTTGAGACTATTTCGAGAGACAGAGAAAACTGACCGAGGGTGCAAGCTGGTCGGTAAACTTATGCTAAAGATATGTATATAACAGGAGCCTGTGAGTTTCATGATAATTACCTTGATAACTTTTATCAATAATATTGCTTTGTATTTTTTAGAGAGTCAAATGGATATTATGCTTTGAAGATTTCAGTCCCATATAAGAAATGACATCATCCCCCTTGACAAACCCAAGCGGAGAAACGCCAAAGCGCTGAGGAGATTGAGGCGTCGGGGTCTTTATAACCTTTGTGGTAGAAATAAGAAAAATAAGGGACATTGGCTACAACGGTTCTACACAAGCTAAGTAGACCAACATACGCCATTTTGTTTTAACTTATATAAAAAAAGGGTATGATAGAAATCAACCCGCTGAGAAAATTATGCATAAAAATTTAACATTATGAGCAATATTAAGTTATAAGATATGAAAATAGGCCGTGGTCATTGATGTTAAACGTGCACTAGTTTGGGTATAAGTCATTAACCCAAAAAGAAGTGTGACAGCAAGTGGCTTGCCGTTTATCTGAGACCGCATTAAGGCCGTAAATGAATGAATGAAAAAAATTTAAAGATTAAACAACACATGGGTGAAGTAATTTTTAGTTAAGTTAGCAAGCAATTCACTCTTAAGAAGTCCTATATTTGTTTGTTTGGTACACCTTTATGGGATCTGACAAGTACTTGTGACCTGGATTGGCTGCTGTAGGAAATAAGATACTTGGCTTGATGGACTCTTGGGGGTATGTTTACTAAAGGGCTTTAAAGGAACAAGCGTGCTGTTAACGCCTGTTATCGGCACCCTTGCGCCCTTTACACTTTGAAAAAGCTGCATTAACGAGTGTTAAAGGCTCCTACAGCATTAAGGTTGCAGCAGGCATACAGTGGGCATTAATGGAGCAGAGATGGGCATTAACAACAGGTGCTACCTTAATGCCTGTTGTGCTAACGTGTTAAAGTCCTTTAATGCTGGGAACCCTATCGCCAGATAAAACCTACGGAAAGGGTGTATTTTGAGGGGAGAGAGCAAAGGGAGCCCAAGATAGTGATAGTAGTGTTTCATTAGCAGCAACTAGAATAACCAAACAATAAGAACCAAAGTGTTAAATCTGTTCTCGCTATCACATTTTTGATAACAAGAAAACAGGGAAAGAAACAAAACTAACCCGAGATAATTGGGCAGGCCTCAGTGAAGAGGGAATGGGATCCTCCCTGTGAATTAATAATGCAGCAAGCCCTACCAACTAGTTTATACATTTTTAAATGCATTTAAAAAGACAAATTAGCTGGAAAAAGATGATGCCCAATGGAAGGACGCCAAAACTCCTAAGCGGCACCCAATTCTCGGGACGCACAAAATTCTGCTTATTATGCTAATTAAATAGCTTAAATCTAGTTGACTCGAGTTTCGCCCAATTTAGCAGCAACAGCATAGTGCCCTAGTATGAAAGGGCACCATATTGATGGTGCAAATGGGGCAAAGGAGGTGGCATATTGGTCATGCAGTGGGGGTTTCTATGATGTCTGTCATGATCCCACATCAACATTGGTGGCACACAGACATGCTGCTGTTGTGGAAAGGTGTTATGCCACATGGGGCAGGCCAAGGTTTCCTGTAACCCTAGGCAGGGAATCTGGCCAGCCCCTCCCACTTTTGCTCAAGCCAGCTGTGGAGGAAGAGGACGATAGCACCAGCAGCTGTAGCACTACAGGAAGCTGCAAAATGCAGGCTCCTGGGGAATTACCATGGCTGCAACTGCCTGCCTCACCCCAAGATGTATCAGAAACAGGTGGTGATGGGGTACTGGCAGTGGCAGTTGTTTGGGGGGATGGTGTGTCCGTCGATATGAACCTCTGCTGCATCCATCTGGACCTTGTCCTAAGGCATCTGCCAAAACCACATGGTGGACCAGTTAGTACTGCGCATCAGTTCCACCGACAGCATGCTGGCATGGCAGCATGGTGTGGGGTGATGGCGGCAGGTACAGCGGCAGGTACAGCGGCACCTTCCTGCAGCCGACAAGACCCATGTCATGGTCCTGTGTGCTAATTGCATTGCAACATGTGCCCAGGTCTGCCTAATGAGTAACATGTCAGCCCCAGGGACTGGTTTATCCATATAATAGCTCTGTGGCTCAAAACACAAAGCACTTGTGTAAATGAATGGAGGGTCACAGGTTCAAGATCCTGCTGTGGGTCATGTATTGCATGTCCTTGTGTATAAACTTTAGCCTACAGTGCAGGTACAGCACCAGCATGTGCAACCCTGAATGAATTGGTCAGCAAGGGTACAGACACCCATCAGCCACACAGACAGACTCCACTATACACAGCTGCATGGAAAGTCAAGCGGATAGCACCAGCACACTGCGTGTGCATTAACAAGAGCATTAATGTCAGAGGACGCTACTAGCGTGAGCACACGTTAACAGTGCTGGAGCTGATATGGAGACCAAAGTGGCAGATAGGAATGCGATCCATCCCCACTTTTTCACAGCACGGAGATGTGAGTGTGTGTGTGTATCTGTGGGGTATGTTTACTAAACTGCGGTAAAGGTACATAACGCGTGTTATGTAACGTTAACGATCGTTAGCGCGTCATAACGCGCTAACGATCATAATGCTCCGCGGTGCGGTAAAACACCGCAGAAGGTGGAGAGAGGGCGGAGAGAAGGGGTCAATGGGCAGAGAGTGGGCGGGGAGAGGCTCCCCTCACACTAACGCGCTGAATTTCAGGGCTGAATTCCAACGCGATTGAAAACCTGCCGTTAAAGGCACATTACAGGGGAGAGAAACCATCTCAGTGTCAGCAATGTACAGCCCAGGCAGGGAAACCAAAAAAAAGTGATAAGTGTGATACATGTGCACAGAACAAAAGGGCACAGAAATACTGAAAATGACCCCAACAGACTGAAAAAAACAATAACCAAGCTGGCCAATAGTGGTATCAATGAGAAACATCAACCCCTCCCCCCCCCCCGAGTAAGCTCCATAGAACAGATATAAATCGTGGAAGGGTCTATACGCCGTCCCCATACAAGGTGAATGAGCCAACAGTGACATAGCGCTGCTCAGGGTTTTCCCCACCATCGGACAGGTGCACATGTCCAGCAACATCAGGGCGGGCATGTCGGAACGGCAACTGGACAGATGCCGGAGAAGGGGATACAGAGGGCCGCAGGTGGCACATGCTGTGGTGGAGCTGGGCCACAGTGCGGACTAGGGTGATGCCTAGGTGGCCCATACGAATGCTGAAACAGCGGAGCAGCCAGACAGCAACTGCTGAAGGCCCAACAGGGGAACGAGTGTGTTTCCCAAAGTGTCACAGGGGATAGTACCCAACAGCTACCCCCAAGGGCACGGAACATTGGCAGGCGGGGCTGGGGGGGAGCGTAGACGTCTATGCAGGCACCCCTACCCCAGAACCCGCACCATAGGCAGCCGCCTACCCACACACTGGATGGCCTGAGACTGCGCACCACCAGCTCCACCAGCAGAAGGGCATGTCAGCATGGTGGCTGAGGGATACTGGTGGTGGAGGGGGCAGTGGCAGCTGCCCAGAGCAGACCGTGGCCTAGCCCTGTGTAGGTGGGTGCCATGCACTGCAATGGACAAGCCCTGTCTGACCAACAGTCATGGTATTACCAGGGAATGCACCATCTCTGTGATAACATGGTGGTGCAGTGCACAAAACCAGTGTATTCAGAAGCAGAAGGTCACAGGTTCAAGTCCCAGCTGTGGTTTCTGCCAACCCAATCCTCATATTTTACCCACTACTATAACGTGCTAATACAGACAGAACCTTTCTTGCAGATGACGTAAAAATGCCCAAAACACCTACATTTTACCCTACAGAGCACCGACACCATAAATATGCACATTACCTAGAGCAGGGCCTCCCAAATGCAGTCCTGGAGGGCCAAACACCATTCAGGTTCCATGCTGCCTCTGATAACGATGCCTGTGCTGCATTTCCATGCGCCACCCCCATGGTATGCAGATGTATCTCATGCATATTCATGAGGGACAGCATGAAAACCCGATCAGTGTTTTGCACCGCAGGACTGGAGTTGGGAACCTCTGCCGTAAAGCAGCAGCCAACAGGGGCAGACACACCCGCACACACAGGCCCCATTATCCAAAGCCTCCTGGAGAGGCAGGACTTTGGGCTCTGCGTGCATCTCCCAATACTAGCACTTGCATACCTTAGTAATGCCACCCTAAACCTGGGAATATGGTACACAGCTATCAAAAGGTTGCTATGATTACTGGCAGATAGCAATTCCTAGGTTAAGTACAATTTTCGGAGTGAGCTGCATCATAGCAACCTTTCTGATGTCTGTGGAGTGTGCTACAGGTCTTGTGTCTGACAGTGTTTACTAATCTGGGGGGTGACTCCTACAGTATTGCGTACCATAGCCATGCCTGCACTGTGCCCAGGACTGGTGTGGTGGCCTGGGCTGCCCAACACCTCTATAGTTTCACAATGCTGGCATAGGTGTGGGGAGTGTGTGTCTGTCTATCCAGTGTGTGGTGGCTGCCAACACCCTCCACAGCCCACACTGCTAACACTGTTGCCAGTATTGGCCTGCCAATGTGCATAATGAGGAGCAAGGTACCGTGGGAATAGTCTGGATAGGGTGGCCTGGCCTGGCCGCATCTGCACAGGGCATAGGGCAATGGCCGGACATTGTAGTGTCCGGTACCACCTGCACGGACAGGGTGGCCATTGCATGTCCTGCTGGGAGGTCACTCTCACCCTGACTGAGCAGTGACCATGGCATGGCTAGGTTCCCCCATAGTGCTATATAGTGTTTTTTTAATGTGATATTTATGGGTTTCCTTTTGGGACCCAATCACTGACTTATCTGTTTGGTGTGTATGCTGATATCCCCGTTCTGGGTACATGCATCTCTTCCAGGACCATGCACTATGGACTAGCTGGCGGACTGTCTGCAGCTAGTATGTGTCTTGCTGGAACACCATGCAGGGTGCAGTGGTTGGAGGCTTGCTGCTGTAGAATGTCAGATAATGGTGGGGGGCAGCTGAGCATTTCCAGACCTGCTGTCTGTCTGCTATTGCGTTATGGATGTGTACTGCTCTGCATTGCCTGTCCTGTAGGGTGTTTGATCCCTAGCAGGACTTGGGTGATCGTCCCCTCTACTGCCACCATTGCAGGGGGGTCCTGTCCCCCACCCTGAGCCCCAGAGGGTGGGTTGGGTGGTGGTTTGTAATCTCCCTGGTAACCACAGCAGAATGTGGGTGTGGTGCCGTGCAGTCCTCCTGTAGCCAGCCGGGTGTTTCTTAGCAGCTCTAGCCCACTGGTTACTTCACTGCCCATGGAGCCAGAGGTCATGGGTTCACAACCCACAGTGGGTTCATCGATAGGGCTGTCTTAGGCGTTGTCTATTTTTATTGTATATTAGTGCTGCCAGCACAACCACCCTCAGGGTACTGTCACCTTAGGGTGGCTCATACTTCGCCCTTTAGGGCGCCTCATACGTCGCCCTATAGGGCGTCTCATACTTGGCCCATATGGCGCCCTATAAAGCGTCTTATAAGGTGCCTTATATGGTGTCCTGTAAGGGATATTATAGGGTGCCTTGGCAGACAGCGCACTTTATAATGTGCCCTATGGCGTGCGTTATGGGGTGCCTTATGTGGCACCTTAGGTTACGCCACTGTGAGGGTGTGTTTGCTGGCAGCACTATTAACGTACATCTAAACTTCCTCACAGCCCAATACTTAACCCTTTCCAGGCCAAGCCCAAAACTTTCGGGATCCAAACATCTGCCTAAATATTCCTATCAGATGGTATATAATACATGTCCATGGCAGAGGGAACGTCACTATTGGGACATATTGAATAAGACGGGTACAATTTTCCTGACATATGCAAACATTAACCCGGCTGCAGATTAAAATATTATAGTAGGCTTTCAAAGGATTGCACATGACACCTCAGCCAGCCTTATTCATTAGGCACACTGGGGAATCGAACCCATGCCCCTTGTACCATCGGTCTGTGTAGTAACCATTGTGCTACAGCTCTGTTTCTGTATTTGGGTGTCTGCGCGCCTTCTTACGCTTAACGCGCAGTAACGTGCCCTGTAACGATCGTTGCTGCGCGGCACGTTATAGCGCGCATTATCACTAACGATGTACCGCCCATGTCCTTTTTTGGCATTTCTTCCACTAACGCGGCTCCTAACGCGAATCACACTAACGCAGTTTAGTAAACATACCCCTGTGTCTTTCCAGAGTTCTGTGGCCTGCACTCTACTGTGCCTCACATTGCCTAGGCTGATCCCTGTGTTAGTCTGCAAATGTGCATGATGAGGAACAGAGGACTGTGGTATAGCCATAAACAGAGTGGTTTGCCCAAGATGTGTCTGTATCAGAGGTAGGGTTCATAGCTGAGACTTTGCACTGCCTATCTGCCACATACATTGTCTCGGTGGCCACAGCAGTTCACGCTGTGAAGACACTCTTGCTCTGACCGAGCTGTGACCATGGCACAGGTATGTATCCACATAGCACTTATATAGTGTAATACTCCAAATGATGTGGGTGCACTCCCTGTTCTGGGGGGCCAATCACTGTGCCACATGCTGGGTGTGCTAACCAGCAGACTGGCCCCATTTGGTATGTGCATAGCTGAGACAGCCCTTTGGTGAGCAGCATGTGCGGTCTAACTGTGCTTGCTGTGGTGGATTGGTAGTTCCAGATGGTTGGAACGGGAGCTATTCCTTCCCTGCTCACTGTGGTCATAGCAGGATGGTAGCAACAGTTCTAATCAGTCCCCAGCTGTAGTTAGCATGAACAGTACGTGCTGCTGCAACACTGGGCACTGATATGCACTGCTCTAGGAGGATCCCTGTCCAACAGGGGTCAGATGTAACAGCTACCTACAGCATGCTACAATTTTGCAGTAAAAAAAGGTGACTAGCATAACACATTACAGGCAATGGCTATGACACACTGGCATTGTCATGGATCTGCAGTATAGTCAGTAAAGACCGTTTCTAGCAGCGCAAGCTCTAGGGACCAGGGACTGGGCGACCATCCTCACTCTCAGAGTGACTGCAGAAACTGTTCAGAATCATGGTTTGTAGCTTCTTTGTGCTTGTATCACACACTGTCAGTGCATCTTACTGAGCTGAGGTGATGGCTCAGTCCATTCTCCATTTGGTGATCGGCTACAGACTGCTGTTCTGCATGTGCACTGCATCATGGGTACTGGAGGGGTAACCTATACTGGCACACACAGCAGGCATTTTAGGCAGTGACCTGCAGTTTCTTTGTATCCAGCCATTGCTATGCAGAAAGGTGTGGAAGTGTAGTCTACTGATTAGTGCAATGTCTCCATAAGCAAGGGACGGGGGTTTGTTTCCTACTTGTTCCTTTTTTGTGACTGTGCTACTCAGATCATTTTCATGCCTGTAACAGTCAGGGCTCTACTGTGACTGGAAGACACACAGCCTTATAATTTGTTATGTGTTCTGCCCACAATTTGGGCCAGCAAACAGAAGGGCCATCATGCCCTTCTGAGAGCATGGCTTTATTAGTTGTGCTACAGTACATTGCAGGGAGTCATACATGTGCACCCTGCAGATGTCTGATAACCGCTTGGAGTGTGGCGTAATGGTCTTGGCACAAACTTGCGATCTGGGATTATCAGGGTTCGAGGTCTACTAGCATTAACTTTTGTGAAACTTTGGAAGGTTTTACTGTGCAGTTTAATGTATGCAACACCCTTCATGGATTGTCCACACCTCCTTCTGACCTTGGGCAGGTCACCTAACCCTCTATTGCCTCAGCTGACTGCAGGATCTTACAGTCTCTGTTTTTTTATCAGACATTACAACTTTTTCAGTACAAGGTATCCCAACATGACTGCACTGATGCAGCGGTATACTAACAGACAGCTACATGCATACGGCTGCAACCTGCTTCTGCAACATGAGTCATGTATGCCATAATGACTGAAAATGTGTAGCTTTGGCTCCATCACATCAGTGCACACACATCCTACCCCTTGGATAGCCATCTGCAGGTATCACCTCATTCCGTACTTGCCCAATTTACCCAGTTTGGATGACACCTGCCCAGTTGTTAACTGCACATTTGTCTGCGGTGTTGTATGTGGCTCTGTGTCTGGGACAGATGTGAGACCCACATGTCTGGTATCAGGCCTTCCACATGGCAGTGGTGCACATTTTCACACACAGTACAAGTACATTGGGGATGACACCTATGGCACATTGTTGCTGCCATCCCATACCACCTTCTTCTCAGCCACCATCCTTCCTTCAGCCCATCCATCTGTCTCTGTCGGCTATGTGCAGTCATGTCTTCTTGTGCAGGCTGCTACACCATGGCCTACACTGGTACTCTTTTCCGCATTTCAACTCTTCATGCACATCTCTCCTGTGCCTGATCTGCATGTCACCACTCCTAGTCTGTCCTCCTGTTGCTGCAGACATCTTGCTACTGCTGACTTCGCTGGGGGACACATCTTCCCCATCCTATGCTACACACTGACATTATGCTGGTTTACATTGGTAACCCCCTGTGCATTAGTATAGCTGCCTTCCACATGTTCATCCAATTTACTGACTGCCACATAAGGTGCCCCCAGACCTGGCAGGTTGATCAGCTCCCACCTGTCCTTCCATCCATCACCTTTACATTGACTTTCCTTGGTGCTCCTTTATCCAGTGTTAAGGTTACTTCTGTTTTCAGATGTTAAGGAGCATGCTTGATACCTTAACACCCAATGTCCTGTTAGCACACGTTAAATGGCCCATAGCACCTTTTACGCCGGAATCCTCCTACCCACCCAGTGCCTTTTATGCATGTAACACCCCTTATCACTGCCATTAACATCTGTTACCTTAACACTCTTTAGTAAACATATCCCTTGATCTAATCCAGTATGACATATCCTACAGTATTTATTTATTTATTTATTTAACATTTTTTTTCTATACCGCCTTATCATTTAATCAAGGCAGTTTACATTGTAACGCAAAATTATTACAGGGAACTTGCACAGGTAAAACATGACTCAAAGTATATTCTTATGTCCTTGTCGTGCAGGGCATATCTGCTAGCCAGAAATAAAGGTTATACACTAGAGAGGAGGAGGAGGGAGATGAAAATATACAGGAGACAGTTGAAGAAGTAGTAGGAATGGGAAAGGAAAAATAGATGGGGAGACCCTGGTGAGGGAGAAGGGGTGGAATGGAGGACAAGGAATGAGAATATAATGAGTGAGAGATAAAGGAAAATAATCTGTGAAGATGAACAGAGAGTGGGCGGGGAGGGGCAAAGTGCAATGAGAAAGAACATCAGGAGAAGCGCTGGAAGGAGAGAGAGGAAGCATGAAAGGGGTGAGAGACAGAATACATGAGGGCAAAAGACAAGAATGTGTATATGCCAAGAGGCACACCGCAGCACACACTCTTGCACATCCCCACCCCCACCGGACCACCGCAACACACACACACACCACCTCTGCACCAGTTATACACACAGACATCCTGGTTCTATACCACACATACACACACAACTACCCCCACACAGACGTACATGCACACACACATGCACAACCGAGCCCCACACTACATCCTGTCACCTTCCTACTCCTCTGGGCTGATTTCATTTGTCTCAAGATCTCTTGATCTGGTAGGCCGCACTGGTCCCGATGATGATCAATTCTTTGGGTCAGCTTGGTAGAAACGGTCCCTCTCTGATGGCAGAACAGCTTCCTGGAGATTACCTTCACCGCTCTCCTATTACTTTTACTCTCACTCTTAATTGAGGTGTGACAAAAAAGAAACGAGATTGTGGCAGCCACGCCCATGACAAAATGCCAATTGGCTAACCGCTTATGTCACTGTGTTGTGCAACATCTCGCCACTATTCTGTTATAATATTTTTCATCTCTCTCACTCTGTTTTTCTTTTTCATGCTTTTTTGTAGCACACTGCTCTTTCGCTTTGTCCCGCAACTGGAAGTGGCAGAAATATGGGGCAAAGAATCAACTTGAAATTTCTGATTAAGTTGGAGAAGGGCCCAACTGAGTGTCTCCAACTTCTCCAAAAGGCTTATGGATAAGATGCAATGTCAAGGCCGCGAGTCTTTGTGGCACAAACGCTTCAAGACTGGCCACGAGGAGGTGGAGGATGACCCCAAGTCAGGATGGCCTTCCATGACAAAGACGGCTGAGAACATTGACAGAGTGAGCCAGCTGGTGCAGAGTGATCACAAATTGATAGTGGAGATGATAGCTGAGGAGCTCAGCCTGAACAGGGAGTCAGTGCGAACCATCTTGGTGAAGGAGCTGGGCATGTGGAAGGTTTGCGCCAAGATGGTGCCCAAGCTTTTATCGGATGACCAATGTTTGTCGAGACTTGCTAGAGAAGATCGTAGAAGATCCAGAGTTCATTGGCCGAGTCATCACAGGAGATGAGATCTGGGTCTTCCAGTACGACCCTGAAAGCAAGAGACAGAGCCTGCAGTGGAAGATTCGACTGTCATCCAGACCCAAGAAGGCGTGCATGTCAAAATCAAGGATCACGGTCATACTGATCACATTCTTCGACCAGAAGGTAGTGGTCCATCATGAGTTTGTGCCTGAGGGTCAGACAATCAACCAGCACTTCTACCAGCAGGTCCTCAATTGCCTCCATGACCGGGTTCAGTGCAGCAGGCGGACTCTGTGGTGAGACAAGTCGTGGCTACTCCACCATGACAATGCTCCGACACACACCGCGCTCAGTGTAAGGCAGTTCTTGGCCAACAAACAGATCACAGCTCTTGACCACCCTCCTTATTCCCCAGATCTTGCACCGTGCGACTTCTGGCTCTTCCCCAGGCTGAAGACTGTGCTCAAAGGAACTCATTTATCCTTTGTAGAAGAAATCAATGTCACTGTGATGAGGTCGCTGAGGGACCTCAAGGAGGAGGACTTTACCGAATGCTTCCGTATGTGGCAGAAGCGAATGCAGAAGTGCATTAACTCGGGGGGGGGGGGGGATTACTTTGAAGAGAATAATGCATAATTTCTCTGTAGATTTTTTAATAAAACATTTATGGGACAGTCTCGTTTCTTTTTTGTCACACCTCGTATGACACCATCCAAGGCTGCTTCAAAGGGCTCATAAAGATACTTCTTTTCTGATATTGAGGGGTTGATCAGTTTCTATAATGGATGGCTCAGAAACATATGTTCCTTTTCAAATTCCTGGGTATTTGTACTTTCCAGAAGAAGTCTCCCAGTCTTTCCCCTTAGGCAACTACTACTTCTCCCACTGTCAATCTCCCAGATTGTTATCATACTTGTTCCAGGGCTCACATCTCCCTTGTTAGTACCCCAGAAATGGCATAGCAGCATGAGCAGGAAATACTTAGTTACATCTGGGTCACACTTCCATTAACTGATGTCAGACACTTTTCTCCTTTTCACTTCTGAGAGACCAGATGGAGCGTTTCTCTTTGGTACATTAAAATCTCAGTCAGACATCCCCTTAGCTCATTTCCGTTGTCATTCTATGATTGTAAACGATTGTTTAACCATCTGACAAAGGTTAGAGATCTAATATATATTTTGAATGGATTGCCTGAATATATTAATTCTAGTTAGCACAAAGCTGCTTCTTATGAATAAAAACATGTTGGGTAGTTGCATCTACTTTTGAAAAGCAGAAGTTCACATTCTGGGTCATTTAACTCTTAACTGGATGCTTATCTTACAATACATCTGAAATCCGTAGTATTCTGCAAATGAAACATCTTATAAGATTTCTTAATACCTATGAAATAAACATTTACCAAACTGGTTAACATATATTTTAGAACTATAATTTAATGTGGTCTATAATCTTCAACAAATGAGTCATTGCCAGTTAATGACCAGTTTGTCAGTTAACAGCCTGAGGTAAACTCACAATAAAATCTGTTTCATTATTAATGATATGGAAATTGACAGAAGTAATAACCTGTTTTATAGAACTTATTCAAAGTCTATGAATACAATCAGTAGATTATAGCAGCAATAATTTAGAAAGAATAAGACACATGGTTCGTCAAGTTGAAGTATTAAAAAAAATGGAAGCAGTTTTTTTCTTTGTCTCATTCATCTTGCTCCAATCAGAATGCAAAATCATGGTAGCAAGCTCTTTTTATCTGTTTCAATAGCAATAAAATAAGGCATGCAATTAAAGAGATGGCACAGGGGAGCTTATTATTCATCTGAGTACTTCCTCTAGCAGTCTTGGACATAAACATCTGAGAATACTACAAACCACTGTGTCTTTAACTTCTGCAATTTCACTCTTTTCTGAACAGTGGACCAGGCACTGCGGAGGTTATAGCTTATCACCACATTTCTCCTTTATCTGCATACATCTTAGAATATCAGTTTATCTTCTGCCACCACCCAATACTTTGGCGGATCAGAAACTTAGGGGTATGTTTACTAAAGTGCGGTAAACGTGAATAACGCGTGTTGTATGATGTTAACGATCGTAAGTGCAGTATAACGCGCGTAAGCACGTGCCAACGACCGTTAACGTCATACTACGCGCGTTAACCGTAGTTAACGATTGTAAAGCCCCGCGGCGCGTTAAAACAGCGCAGAAGGTGGAGAGTGGGCGGAGAGAAGGGGTCAATGGGCAGAGAGTGGGCGGGGAGAGGCTCCCCTCACACTAACGCGCTGAATTTCTGAGCTCAATTCCAACGCGAATGAAAACCTGTCGTTAAAGGCATATTAAAGGGAAGAGAAACCATTTCCGTCAGCAATGTACAGCAAAACCGGGGAAACCTACAAAATGTGAGCAGTGTGATACATGTGCACAGAACAAAATTTCACCTAAAACGTTAAAAATGACCACAAGAAACACTGTACAAATTTTAATCCAGCTGGGCAACAGTGATAGCAATGGGCAACAATGAAAAACACTCCCCGGAAAGCACCAAAAAAAAGAAATGATATTTGGAAGGGTCTACGCTCCGTAGACCCTTTCAAAGATCATTGCATTGTAATGGAGCTGTCCTGGGAGTGTTTTGTAATGTTGCCCATAGATAGCATTGTTGCCCAGCTTGGTTATGGGTGTTTGCCCCTTTTTTCGAGGTCTTTTCTGAGGTTTATTTGCACCTCTGTCTCCATACAAGGTAAATGAACCCACAGTAAACCTGTGCAGAGCAGGGTTTCCGACTCGACAGGCCGGTTTTCCTATCTCCAGGGACTGCACTGTCTCTGTGGCCACAGTGTGGTGCAACGGACACAGCCAGTGCCTGTAAGACCAGAGGGTCACAGGTTCAAATCTCAGCTGGGGTTCCTCTCAACCCAGTCCCCATAGTTTTACCCACCACTAAACAGTGATAGTAAAGACACACCTTTATTGCAGAGAACATACACATGTTTAAGACGCCTATATTTTACCACACCAAACACAGACATCAGAAACAGGCGCATTACCTAGAGCAGAGTCTCGCAAATGCAGTCCTTGAGGGCCCCACACCTTTCAGGTTCCATGCTGCCTCTAATAAAGATGCCTGTGCTGCATATCTATGCACCACCCCCATGGTATGCAGATGTAGCTCATGCATAGTTATGAGGGACAGCATAAAAACCCGAACAGTGTTTTGAACACCAGGACTGGAGTTGGGGAACTCTGCCGTAAAGCAGCAGCTAACAGGGCCAGACACACCCACACACATACCCACAGGCCTCATTGGCTAATGCCTCCTGGAGAGGCAGGATATTGGGCCCTGCCTGTATCTCCCAATACTAGCAGTTGCATACCTTAGCAATGCCACCCTACACCTGGGTACATGGTACACAGCTATCAAACATTTCCTATGATAACTGGCAGATATCAGTTCCTACGTTAAGCACATTTTGCTCAGTGAGCTCCACCATAACAATCATCCTGATGTCTGTGGTGTGTGCTGCAGGTCTGGTCTCTGACAGTGTTTACCACCCTGGGGAGTGACCCCCAACAGTCTTGTGTACCATATCCATGCCTGTACTGTGCCCAGGACAGGTGTGGTGGGTATGGCTGCTGGACTCCTCTATAGTAGCACAATGCTGGCATAGGTGTGGGGGTGGCTGTCTGCCTATCCAGTGTGTGGTGGCTGCAAACACCTTCCACAGCCCACACTGCCAGCAATGTTGCCAGTATTGGGCTGCCAATGTGCATAATGAGGAGCAAGGTACCATGGGTATAGGCCGGACAGGGTGGCCTGGCCAGGGTGCATCTGCACAGGGCATACGGCAGTGACAGGCACATTTTAGTGCCCGGCCACCACCTACACAGACAGGGTGACCTCAGTATGTCCTGCTGAGAGATCACTCTCACCCTGACTGTGCAGTGACCACAGAATGGCTAGGCACCCCCATAGTGCTATATAGCATTTCTCTCATGTGATAGATATGGGTTTCCTGTTGGGGCCCAGTCACTGAGTTATCTGCTTGCTGTGTATGCTGATATCCCAGTTCTGGGTGCATGCATCTCCACTGGGCACATGCACTATTGACTAACTAGCAGACTGTTTGCAGCAGGTATGTGTTGTGATGGAGTGGCTTGCAGCAGGTGAATATCAGACAGTGGTGGGGTGCAGCTTCCATATCCAGGCCTGATGTCTGTCTGCTATTGTGTTATGGATGTGTACAGAGCTGCATTGACTGCCCTGTGGTGTGTTTATTCCTCAGCAGGACTGGGGTTGCTGTTCCCCTCTACTGCCACCTTTGCAGGGAGGTAGAATGTGGATCTATTGTTTGGGGGGGCCTGTTTGCCACCCTGGGGGAGGGGGGGTGGTGGTGCATGGGGGCAACACCTGACTGAGGCAGACAGAGAAATCCAAGGTGTTTGTGCAGAAACTACCTAACACACACATTAACACTGCTTTGGACCTGCGCAATGGCCTCTTTCAGCCATGGACGGTGCTGTGGACCTGGTGCTGGGCGCCTCACTGCACCCTCAGGGTGAGCACAGTACCCGCACAATGTGACGGTGTGTAGCTACTCTGTGCCAGTACAACACACGGTCAGTACCCCCTACCAGGCCGAGGTGCTGTGGGGGTGCACATGGTCACTTCCCCCTACCAGGCCGAGGTGCTGTGGGGGTGCATTCCCCATGGTGTGTATCTGTGGACGGCTGATTTGCATGTGCAGGCTCAGAGACACCATAGAAACCAAAGGGCGAGCAGGATAAGGGTCACTAGCACTTTATTAATGAAACACCCCAAAGCGTTTCGGCTGGTGCCTTCATCAGGGGGTAGAAAGGACTGCAAATAAATTAAAAAACATATAGTCATACATCAATAAAAAACACAAGGAAAATGTCTAAGGTACACTGAAAATATAAAAATATAAATAGTGAAAATCCATTGTGTGACCACAAGGAAAAAATATATGGAAAAAATATATATACTTACTTATTAAACTTCTAGTCATACATAAAAAAGCGCATAAGCAGTATGTGACCAATAGTGCAAAAAATAGCTGGAAAAGACACAATGAATACGTTATATAGCAGATAACCTTTAAATCCACAATGAAGAACAAAGGAAATGGGAGACCCAGACCAAAAACATGTATAGCATTATGAATTATGCACCAATACCATAAAAATAATAATACTAAGTAATCATAAAATATCTAATAAACAGGGATAAAAATATATGAAATAAATAGTAAAAATTATAATGAATAAATAATTAAAATACATCAATATAAGAGCACACAAAAATAATGTGTATATATATATGTGTTGACAATTAAAACAATGTAAATACATAATAATACATATTAAAGATAGTAATGGTCAAATAAATAAAATACATAAAAATAAGAGCACACAAAAAAATATATGTAAAAAATATATATATATAAATATGTATATGTGTAAACAGTTAAAACAATTTGAATCCACAATTGTAAGAACACATAAACATTGTATATATATATATATATATGCATTGTTGGTTAAAACATTGAATAAATAAAAAATAAAAATATGCTAAAACAAGTGTGATTATAAACAAACTCTATACATCAATGGCAAGCTCTTAACAATCATCTCCAAAAAATCTCCAACTGCCTAAATAGGAGAAAAAGGCTACTAAAACCTTAAAAATATGATCTATAAAATTAACAAAGAAAGTGGCTGTTCAAAAATATTTGGATACATGGGAGAACCATCCTACAAATAATATAAATTATAAAAGGAAAGAAACCATGTCCACAACTTATGTATTGAAATTTGTTTTTTGAAAAAACAGCTCACCAGAGATGAAATAATTTACTCCAATATTGTGAGGAAGGGGAAGGGAGGGGGGGGAGGGGAAGGAAGGGAAGGGGGAAGGGGGGGAAAGGGAGAAGGGGAAGGGAAGGAGGGGGGAGGGGGGGAGGAAGGGGGGAAGGGGGGGAGGGGGAGAGGGGGGAAGGGGAGGGGGGGAAGGGGAGGGGAGGGGGAAGGAAAAACGGGGAAGGCAAGAAGGGGAAGGGGAAGGAAAGAAGGGGAAGGAAATTGGTTCATAAAATGAGTTTAACATCATGTGGTCATATACCTATTAAAATAAACTATATAAAAAAAGGGGAACAAACCTTAGCTCACATAAATAAACTGCATGGACTGAACGTGAAAATTGAAACGTGCAGGGTCACCGTAACCAAACTAAAATGAAAAGCTATTGTTGCAAAAAACACTGTTGAAAGAGACACGTACCTTCAAACCGGCAGGATACCGAAACAGCTTGAGAGAGACGCGCTAGAATTTTGGCGCGATTTAAAGGGATCACAAGACAGGGCTTTGCATAACTACATATGCATATGGGACATGACGTCATCAGATTGACAGAAAATCGTAGCGGCTTAGAAGAAACACGCTAAAGTGTTGGCGCGATTAAGGGGGTCATAGGACAAAACTTTGCAAAATTGCACTTGTACCAAAACACTTGACAAACGTGTGGCAGATACTTTATGAGAACAAATAATAAAACGAACGGCTTAGAAAAAAAGGGGATAAAACATAACCTCAAATGAAAAACCACACACACCTTAAATCCAGTAAAAAGACATTGATGCCCGACTTAAAAAACTCAAGCGTGCAACAGACAAGCTTGCAAAACAGCTTAAAAAAACGCGCTGGAACTGGCGCGATGAAAAGAGAGAGAACAAGGCAAGATGTTGCAAAAATGCATATGTATGTGGAACGCGATGTAAACGAATAATGAATAAAATTCTCTTACTAGAATTATGTAATAGATCTCTGAACTTTTTTTTATATAGTTTATTTTAATAGGTATATGACCACATGATGTTAAACTCATTTTATGAACCAATTTCCTTTCCCTTCTTTCCTTCCCCTTCCCCTTCTTGCCTTCCCCGTTTTTCCTTCCCCCCTCTCCCCCTCCCCCCCTCCCCCCTTCCCCCTTCCCTTCCTTCCCCTCCCCCTCCCCCCTCCCCCCTCCCCCCTTCCCCTTCTCCCTTTTCCCCCCTTCCCCCTTCCCTTCCTTCCCCTCCCCCCCTCCCTTCCCCTTCCTCACAATATTGGAGTAAATTATTTCATTTCTGGTGAGCTGTTTTTTCAAAAAACAAATTTCAATACATAAGTTGTGGACATGGTTTCTTTCCTTTTATAATTTATATTATTTGTAGGATGGTTCTCCCATGTATCCAAATATTTTTGAACAGCCACTTTCTTTGTTAATTTTATAGATCATATTTTTAAGGTTTTAGTAGCCTTTTTCTCCTATTTAGGCAGTTAGAGATTTTTTGGAGATGATTGTTAAGAGCTTGCCATTGATGTATAGAGTTTGTTTATAATCACACTTGTTTTAGCGTATTTTTATTTTTTATTTATTCAATGTTTTAACCAACAATGCATATATATATATACAATGTTTATGTGTTCTTACAATTGTGGATTCAAATTGTTTTAACTGTTTACACATATACATATTTATATATATATATTTTTACATATATTTTTTGTGTGCTCTTATTTTTATGTATTTTATTTATTTGACCATTACTATCTTTAATATTTATTATTATGTATTTACATTGTTTTAATTGTCAACACATATATATATACACATTATTTTTGTGTGCTCTTATATTGATGTATTTTAATTATTTATTCATTATAATTTTTACTATTTATTTCATATATTTTTATCCCTGTTTATTAGATATTTTATGATTACTTAGTATTATTATTTTTATGGTATTGGTGCATAATTCCTAATGCTATACATGTTTTTGGTCTGGGTCTCCCATTTCCTTTGTTCTTCATTGTGGATTTAAAAGTTATCTGCTATTTAACGTATTCATTGTGTCTTTTTCAGCTATTATTTTGCACTATTGGTCACATACTGCTTATGCGCTTTTTTATGTATGACTAGAAGTTTAATAAGTAAGTATATATATTTTTTCCATATATTTTTTCCTTGTGGTCACACAATGGATTTTCACTATTTATATTTTTATATTTTCAGTGTACCTTAGACATTTTCCTTGTGTTTTTTATTGATGTATGACTATATGTTTTTTAATTTATTTGCAGTCCTTTCTACCCCCTTATAAAGGCACCAGCCGAAACGCGTTGGGGTGTTTCATTAATAAAGTGCTAGTGACCCTTATCCTGCTCGCCCTTTGGTTTGTTTGGTCTCCTTGCGAGTTTGGTGCTCACTTTGTGTCTTCAGAGACACCATAGGCCATCACACGTACATCTGTTAGCATAATGCATAGGTGCAAGATACCCTAAAGAGTCTGTAATATAAGGTACCCACGCTGGAAAAAACACATGTACCCACGCACGTTTGTACGCACGTACCAATGCATGTAGCTACGCACGGGGCTACGCCCGTACCAACGCACGCACCAACGTACATGGCTACGCACACTGCGAGGGTGTGTTTCTGTAACCACTACTCAACGTAAAGAAAAACATGCCTCCTCATTCCCTATGTAATGTACAGGGTGATGCCTGGGCCAGCCTTCTGCGTTGGGCACACTGGGGACTCGAACCCATGCTGCCTGTAACAGCGGTCAGTACACTAACCATTGTGGTACAGCTCTGTTTCAGTGTTTTGTGTCTGTACGCCTTCATACGATTAACGCGCAGTAACGCGCCACGGCGCCCTGTAACGCTCGTTAGTTTTGGGAATGCGCGTTAGTGGTTATGATGTCCCGCCCATGTCCTTTTTTGGCTTTCCTTTCACTAACGCGACTCCTAACGCGATTTGCACTAACGCAATTTAGTAAACATACCCCTATGAGACATAGGATCACTTCATGACTTATCAATAAGTTATTCTAGCTGTTCAAAGTCAGAACCATTGTCATCATGTTTTTTCTTCTTAGCGGATCACTTCTTCCTGAGGATAGTTCATTCCAGTCTCATTGTCCCACTCTAAAGCATTCCAAATATGAAGCTCACCCCTCTCCTACTCTGCTTTAATAATCTCCCTGATCATTCTCTTTTCTGTTTTGTCTACTGCTGTTGAGCTTCAGATCATTATATTTCTTATTTAGAACCACCATTCTTCCTAAAAGCATCTGAGCCTTATCATAGCCATCACACTTTTGCTTTTGTTTTATATACTCCTGGAAATATCACTCACAACTGTGGCCCTTCAAGTCGATTCTCACCCCATCTGTGCATGCCCAACCTTTTCCTTATCCACTCCTCCTTCCATTTTTTCTCCCTTTCTTATGTTTCCAATATAATCCTCACTCTTTTGTATGTCCAATGTGTTTAGCAATATTCATGACCTCTTTATCTCTTATTGTTTTGTAAACTTCTCACTTTAACTGAGATCTGGCTTATGCCTAAATAAATGTATTTTAGTTATTATTTACTCTCACGATGTTCTTCTCTTACTCATATCTCATTCAGTAAGTCATGTTTGTGGTGTTATCAGGCTGCCTGTGCCTCAGTCTTGCAGGTTTAACCTCTTAATCCTATTCCATTTCTTCCTTTTGAGATACACTTTCAGCCTATGCATCCCACTTTCTCTCCAGGTAGCTGTCAACTATCAACATTCTTATAAAGCATTCTCCATTTTTTTTATTGACTTAAACTTATGACTTCCCTTCTTTATTGAATCATATTATTATTTTTCTTATTCTTAAAGATTAACTTTTATGCAGTTGACTTCTCTGCTCTTATGTATAGAAGCTTCTTGCCTTAGCTTGTTTGACTGAATGTTATGTTCTACTGCCCTCCATGTACCATGACCACTGCCTTGGCCTAGTATTTTATTCCAACTACTCTTTCTGACTTAACTTTGTTCTTGCCTAACATCATCTGATCACTTTCACAGTTATCTACCATCCACAGTCCATCCAATAATCATGAACCCTACTGTCTCATATCTCCTCTGTTTCACAATCTTGTCCATTTGATATAGTTCCTTGTTAGAACAATATGGTTTTGTCAGTCATACCCCACTCTCCTCCTACCTCATAAGCTTGACTCACCTTTAGTGACTGAGCCATCCTCAGAAATTTCCAGCAATGGTGTCAAGAGCTGGAAACCATTGAGTACCACAGAGGTAGTACAACTCAGAGAAGAGCCATCTGAGAGTGAAAGTGATGTCGCCTGAGAGTAGTCTGAATCTGTTATTGATCTCTAGATAAGAGACAGCTGCATCTCCAAAGACACTATGGAATCCCAGGAGATTGATTTACCTGAGAGAACTACTCCTGCAGCCCATGAAGAAAGGCCCCAAACCACAGGGAAGCCATTTCAACCTACACATCCCTATGAGAACAGGACAAAACTGAACAGGACTGACTTGCTGAAGTGTACCATTCTAGAATCTACCAAATACTAAAGGGAGCTCACAAGACTCTTCCCCAGAGCTATCTTCATGGGCAGACTGAGTGAAAGCTTGGTAAACATGAGAGCTTGATCCAGTAAAAGAGGTTTCCTCTAGACCAGCCAGCCCACTCTACAACCCTTCCTGGTGATACCAACACTGATATCTATCAATAGTTAACCTAGAGTTCGGTCTACCTCTGATTTATAAGGATTTCTACAGTGAGAAAATCTCCATATCTACCAGTGGAATTTCACAAAGGATGTCTTTAGCAAGTGGGATACCAGTTTATGATTTTACCTTTGAGTAGGAGTTCTAGATGGTGACTGAAAAACATATCTTCCACCGAGTGTCACTGAGGACCCCTACTATGGTTTGACTGTGCTGAGGTTACCTCTCCAGCTATTAACCCTCTAAGAGAAACAATAATTTATTGTGCCTGGGGTTTGTCTGCATCTCTTTTCTTTGGTTCATAAGACAGACTGCTTACAAATTGGCAGAGAACTTAGTTCTTTATATATATTATGATTTCTCCGGGAACAAGCAGGAATGAAGTCCTCACACATGGGTGACGTCACTGATGGAGTCCACACGGGAATGCTCTCCAGCTTCCATCAGAAGCTTTTGGGAGCTCCATTAGGCATGTGCACCTGCCCGCCAGATCCTTCTTCTCATCAGTCTTCTCTTTTATGCGGAGCCCAGTAGATGTGCATGCTTCATTTTGTCCCCATATAGGTCACTTTCTTTGCCATTTCTTCTGCTAGCCTTTCTGCCTTTGTTGGGGGCATCAATTCCATCGACGACGCTCCTTTTTTTGGGTGGGGTTTTTTTCAGTGTGGGCTATTTTCCTGTTCATTCCCTGGATGGCTGGGACATTGGAGCCCTTTGATTTGGCTGTCTTACCCAACATGTTTAAGCCAGCGAGTGGATTTAAAAAATGCACCCAGTGTGCCCGCACCATTTAAGTGATGGACTGCCATAACTGGTGTATTCAATGCCTTGAGCCGGATCATGAGCCCTCTTCTAGTACTCTGTGCTTACAGATGACAAGAAAGGGCTTGAAGAACTGTGAGAAACAGTGTGAGTCTCTCTTCAGGTCGTCTGAGTTGGTGTCTTCAGCTCCAGCATCGACATCAGTGTCAATGCCCTCAAGGTGCATGGCCAAGGCTTCGGCATCGCACAATGCCCGAGCTCATTCCGAGCCAAGGGGCCAAAGTGCCATGGGTCACATGCTGTCTGATCTTGGAATTGACCCCTAGAAGGACCGGTCCTCTGCCCCATCATCACTGAGGGTCGATGCCGTGGGCTGGTAGAAACCCCATGGGCATCGCTATCAAAACCCATCTTTATGTGACTCTGAGGGCGATGGCCAGGAGCAGCCTGCTAAGCTTCCCTGGCTGGAAGAGTTACCTCCCAAGGCCCTGGAGGGCCACCAGCAGTTTCCTGATGTCCTCACCATCGTGGAGTTCCCAACACGGGTGCCGAGGCAGTTGCCCCAGCTCCGACAGGTTTTGAGCTAGCGGTGCTGGTTGAGTGCATGCAGGCCCTAGAGTTGAGCCTAACAGTGCTCTTAGCAGCCCAGGCCATGTGATTAGAGACAAGAGACTAGGGTTTGCTTTCCACTGGCAGTCCTAGTGGCATTGGCAAGCCAATTTACTCTCCATTGCCTCAGAAGAAAGGCCTGGCAATCTACTTCCAGTCACACTTTGCCAAGAAAACCCAGGAGCTGCTGGGTTGCGAGGAGTCAGCATTGACTTTGTAGTGAGCACACACAAGAGCTGCTGGCAGGGCACATGCACATCCTTCTGATTGGTTGGTTTAGGGCTCACTGGGCTGGCAGAGCAAATCAGAAAGCAGCTATCACAGTGAGGCCACATGCATAATATTATCCATGATAAGATATAGGATTCAGCTGACGGTCTGTTTCCTAGTACTGGTTCTGTGATATTGCTACCATATCAGAGTGTACTGTAACACAGATAAAGCAAATAGTAAAATATTTGAACAACAAGATCTTTTTAGTGTCTGAAACCTCACTGTTTTGACTGTTTAAAAAAGTTCTGACAGTTTGTACAAACTGCAAACATCTATTTGCACATCTGTGTGCTCCCATGAATCCCAGGGGTCATAGTGAGGCTTTAAGCTCATTTGAGCCATATTTGGCTTCATTATTTAGGGTTTCTTAAGCCTATAATTGCTGGTTGGGGCTTTTGGTTTTTAAGGGGTATGTTTACTAAAGTTTCTTAATGTGCGCGCCGCATTAGTCTGCAGGATGCCATATAAGGAGTGGGCGGTCAGGTCAAAAATAGCAAAACGGGATTAGTGCTCTTGTGCGCCACGTGCTCTTGTGCGCCGCGCACATTAGCCCACGAGTAACGCGCGCGGGAAGCATAAGCAGGCGCGCTGATGTGCAAACAGAGGAACAGGGCTGCAGTACAATGGTGAAGACACTGGCAGATGGTGCAGGTGTCATGGGTTCAATCCCCCACTGTGTCCAATGAATAAGGCTGGCTGAGGCACTACCATTTATGTGTTATGAGGCATTTTAATTTTATTTTAATTACTGCTGCTAGCAAACGCACTCTCTCAAAGCGCTGTAACATAAGGTGCTGCATAAGGCACCCCATAAGGTACCCCAGAGGGCACATTTTAAAGTGCACTGTCCGCCACGGCACCCTACAATGTTGCTTAAAGGGTGGCCTATTGGGCGCCATATAGGGTGCCCTATGAGGCACTGCAAGGTCATAGCACTGTTTTTGATGGCAGCACTGTGCATTTAAACACATGGAAATCTTAAGTAGGTGCGCTGACATGCAAGGAGGAACAGCAGTGTAGCACAATGGTTAAGGCACTGATTGATGATACAGGGGTCATGAGTTCAATCCCCAGTGTGCCTAATACTTAAGGCTGGCTGAGCCAACAGCTTTGACATGTAAGTATTGTGTCCTGACGCACTTTATTTGTATTTTATTAATTGCTGCCAGCAAACATACCCTCACGTGCCGTAACCTAAGGTGCCGCATAAGGCACCCTATAAGGCACTCCATAGGGCACATTATAAAGTGCACTGTCCACCATGGCACCCTATAATATCCCCTATAGGGCACCCTATCAGTCGCTCCATAGGATACTGTATAGTGCACCTTATATGGGCGGTAGCCATAAGGTGCCCTATAGGGTACAGTACTCTGAGGGTGTTTTTGCTGGCAGCACTAATGTACATTAAAAATAGATAATGCTTTGGACAGCCCTATCAAATAACCCCACTGAGGGTTTAAACCCATGACCTCTGGCTCCACTGGTAGTGAAGTAACCAGTGGGCTACAGCAGCTAGCAAACCCCTTACTGGCTGCAGAAGGACTGCAAATCACCACACAAACAGTCTGCTGTAGTCACCAGGATAGGGTTAACCCACCCATACCCATGATGCACTGCACATGCAAATCAGCAGTCTACAGATGATCACAAGATGGGGTATGCACCCCCACAGCACCTCGGCCTGGTAGGGGGAACTGACCGTGTATGGTACTGGCACAGAGTAGCTATACACCGTCACATTGTGCAGGTACTGCACTCACCCTGAGGGTGAGGTGGGGCGCCCAGCACCAGGTCCACAGCAGATATAGGCCATGCTGCAGGTCCCCAGTAGTGCTAATGTGTGTGATAGGTAGTTTCTGCAGACATGCCTTGGATATATCTGTATGTCTCAGTCAGGTGTAGCCCCTATGGACTCCTAGGAGGATTATGTACCACCACCCTCCTCCCCCCTCCCCCCTCCCCCCTCCTCCCTCCTCCTCCCCCCTCCCCCCTCCTCCTCCCCCCCCCCCCCTCCCCCCCCTCCCCCCTCCCCCCCCTCCCCCCCCTCCTCCCCCCCCCTCCCCCTCCCCCCGCCTCCCCCCGGCCCCTCCCCCCCCCCCTCCCCCTCCTCCCCCCCCCCCCCCTCCTCCCTCCTCCCTCCCTCCTCCCCCCCCCCCCCCCCTCCTCCCCCTCCCCCTCCTCCCCCTCCCCCCTCCTCCAGGGCTGAGCGTGGTAAAAAGGGTCTCCCACCAACAGTTCCACATTCTACCTCCCTGCAATGGTGGAAGTAGAGGGGACCATCAACTCCAGTCCTGCTGGGGAACAGACACTCTACAGGGCAGTCAATGCAGCTCTGCACACATCCATAACGCAATAGCAGACAGACATTAGGCCCAAATATGCTAAGCTGCACCCCACCACTATCTGATATTCTCCTGCAGCACGCCTTCAGCCTCTGCATTTCCACCAGGAACATGCACTATGGACTAGCTAGCAGACTGTCTGCAGCTGGTATGTGCCTTGATTGAACACCTTGCAGGGTGCGCCATCAAGACACATACCAGCTGCAGACAGTCTGCTAGCTAGTCTATGTTCCTGGTGGAAATGCATGCACCCAGAACTGGGATGTCAGCATACACAACAAGCAGATAAGTCAGTGACTGGGGCCCCAAAAAGAAACCCATAAATATCACATGGGAGAAATACTATATAGCACTATGGGGGTGCCTAGCCATGCTGTGGTCACTGCACAGTCAGGGTGAGAGTGATCTCCAAGCAGGACTTGCTGTGGCCACCCTGTCTGTGCAGGTGGTGGCCTGGCACTACAATGTCCCAGCCAGTGCCCTATGCCCTGTGCAGATGCATCTTGGCCAGGCCACCCTGTCCGGGCTATACCCATGGTACCTTGCTCCTCATTATGCACATTGGCAGGCCAATACTGGCAACAGTGCTGGCAGTGTGGGCTGTGGATGGTGTTTGCAGCCACCACACACTGGATAGACAGACACACACTCCCACACCTATGCCAGCATTGTGCTACTATAGAGGAGTTTAGCAGCCCTGGCCACCACACCAGTCCTGGGCACAGTGCAGGCATGGATATGGTACGCAATACTTTTGGGGGTCACTCCCCAGGGTGGTAAACACTGTCAGAGACCAGACCTGAAGCACACTTCACAGACATCAGAAAGGTTGCTATGATGGAGCTCAATCAGCAAACTGTGCTTAATGTAGGAATTGCTGTCTGCCAGTAATCATAGAAAACATTTGATAGCTGTGTACCGTATTCCCAGGTGTAGGTTGGCATTTCTAAGGTATGCAAGTGCTAGTATTGGGAGATGCACGCAGGGCCCAATGTCCTGCTTCTCCAGGATCGTTGTAAATATGGTCTCTTCTTGAACGCGTGACTATCGATTCTCAATTGAAAGTACATTCATTCAAACCCTAATTCAGTAGAATTGATCATTCAATACTTCACTTAATAAAGCTAGATTCAGGTCTCAGACTTTAACTGCACTTTAATCAGGACTCGCGTCCTTTCATTCAGTGCTGTTGTTTTTGCATCAACGACCTTTCATTAATTTTTATCATTATAAACTTATGTGTTATATATCCAACTTGATCATTCTTCGGACGCTCAAATCCGGCGCCACTACGGCGTTTCAATATGACGCTCAAATCCGGCGCCACTACGGCGTTTCAATATTAACGTTTCTTCAGGAGATCCTCAATAAAAAGTGCTGCTGCCCGCGTCTCCTTTCTTTTGACTTCCATACAGAAGACGCCGCTGCTTCTCCAGGAGGCATTGGCTAATGGAGCCTGTGGGTGTGGGTGTGCCTGCCCCTGTTGGCTGCTGCTTTACGGCAGAGGTTCCCAACTCCAGTCCTGGTGTGCCAAACACTGTTCGGGCTTTCATGCTGTCCCTCATGAATATTGTGGTGGCGAGGCCACGGAGGAGCAGGAGGAAAGGGAGAAAAAACAGGCATTTCCCCCTAAAAATGTAGTTAGCTCCAGGACGTCAGGAGTTAAAACTTCAGAGTTAGAAAAAAAACTCCCTGCACAGAGTCAGTAGTAGAAAGACACGCCCTAGCTCTATGGCAACCAGCATTGATAATGAGGAACAGCTGGGGGTGGAGCTAGGAAAGGAAAGGGAGATTCACCAATATAAGGTGGAGGACATTAGAGACAAGAGGAGTCTGAGAGACAGGAGGAGCCTGGGAGACAGAACCAGAGCCACAGGAGAAGCAGGAAGTGACGAGGCAAGCCGAGAAGGCATTGCAAGTGGCAAGCATTGCTGGCACGTGGAGCCTAGGCAGCCTAGGAGGCAGCAACAGGAGGAACACGATGCAAGACCTGTTTGCAGAGTAAGGCAAGAGCCCAAGGAGTCCTGCAAGAGGTATGGAAGTAATCCTGTGAGAGGGAAAGCTTATGAGAGAGAGGAAGTAAGCTATGGAAATGGCCGAGAGTTGTCTCTACCTGTGTATGGAAATTGAGCCCGTGGCACTAAACTCTGAGGAGAGTTTGTTTCCCCACAGCATGGTGAGCACTTTAAAAGCTTCTTCTAGTTTCCTGAGAGATAAGAAGTCTCCTAATTCTCTCAAGAGTCCCCAGAAGAGAGAAGAAGCCATTTGGCAGAAAGTTTTAAAGGTTTTAGAAAGATTAACCCTTTCCAGGCCGGTCCCGAAATACTCAGGACCCAAAATTCTGACCAAATGGCCGAGCCCGAAATAGTCGGGATCGGCGCAATGATGCAGATACTAAAGATTAATGAGCGAAATACCGGAAGCTAATGACAACACACATTTGGGCTGATGAAAAGAGAGTTGTGCTAGTGTTTCTATTTATACACCAGGCCAAAACAGCCAGAAAACAACCTGCAAATAGGTCATTAGCAATAGGTGATTTAGAATTAAAAGCAAAGTAAACAAGATGGAGTCAGCTGGTAAAAGAATGCGAAAAGAACGATATAAAGCTGCTGAAGTCATTAGGTTTCTCACAGAAAGTGATGGTAACAGTAATAGCAGTGGCGAAGATGTCATTGATAATGAAACTGAAGAAGTTTTCACAAAAAATGTGGACTTTGAAGGCTCGGATGACAGTGACCCAGATTCAAGTAGCAGCCACAGCTGAACCTCCAGGTTAGTAATTATTTGCAGACATTATTTATGTCACCTATATATCAGCTATGTCTTTAGGTATAACAAAACGCTAAATGTCACATTTATATTGATAAATTGTTCAGTTTGAAAAATGTCAACTATAATAAAACATTTTCATTTACATTTGTGGCTGCGGCTGAACCATCTGTATATATAAATCCTCTTGGCAGAGGGAAGCTTTGCCGTCATACTGCAGACCGTGGCGATAATGCAACTACATCACAAGTACGGACAAGAAGAAGCAGTCTTCCATGGAAAACAACTCCAAAAGACGTCCATCAGTTTCCTTTCATTGCACAACCTGGCATAGCCAAACGTATGGGTGTCAATGCAACTAAATTGGACTTCTACAAGCTCTTTGTTACAGATGAACTAATTTCAATGATTGTTCTTGAGACAAATCGCTATGCAGCAGAACTGTGTGCTAAAATACCAGCTGAAAAGCCTCATGCCCGAATGAGAAAATGTCAAGACGTTGACCATAATGCTATATGGAGAATGTTGGCGTTGACGATGGCTATGGGAATAATCAAGAAGCCTATGATCGACTTGTACTGGTCAGGTCAACTACTGTTAGAAACTCCATTCTTTCCATCAATAATGAGCCGAAATACATATAAGCGAATATTACAGGCCCTTCACTTTCAAAACAATGCAACACAGAAACCCGAGGGTGATCGCATTTGGAAGCTTCGTCCATTCTATGACATTATCACAAAGCGATTACAAATTGTTTATATCCCGGAACAAGACATTTCAATTGATGAATCTCTACTGCTTTTCAAAGGAAGGTTATATTTCAAACAATACATACCTACAAAACGCTCAAGATTTGGCATCAAATCATATGAGCTGTGTGAGTCACGTAGTGGATACACCTGGAAGTATATGCTATACTCAGGTCAAGATACAGTTCTAAGTGATGGTTTACATGGAAGTAGCTACTGTATTGTGCTGAATCTGATGGATGGACTGCTTGATCAAGGCTATCGATTGGCTGTGGATAACTACTACAACAGTCCAGAACTCTGTATGGAGCTGTATGACCGAGCAACATCCTGCTTTGGAACGGTACGATCCAGTCGAGTTGGTATGCCTACTGACCTGCGTCTAAATGTAGATGGAAGGAAATTGAAATGAGGAGATGTCACATATCGTACAACAGATAAACTGCTAGCACTTTGCTGGTATGATAAGAATTATGTAACAATGTTGTGGAACTGTCATGATGGCTCTGTAGTTGACACTGGAAAAAGAGATCGGAATGATCAGCCAATTCGAAAGGCACAAGTTATCGTTGACTACAACAACATAATGGGCGGTGTAGACAGAACAGATCAGTTATTGAAGTATTATGCTTTTCTGTGCAAAACTGTAAAGTGGTACAAGAAAGTTGCCTTTCATCTGTTGGACATAGCAGTACTCAATGCTCAGATACTCTGGAGCAAGTCCCACCCAGTGGAGAAAGTGACAGGACTTGACTTCCGTATGAAGCTTATCTTGGCTATCATTGAAGCAGTTGGTCCTGATGCTAGTGCATGTGATGCTGGTGGCCGACCAAGTACTGGTGTTTCCCCATTTCGCTTGACTGCTAGACATTTCCCTAGCCTCATTCCAACTGAGAAGAAAACTACCGTATTTCGACAGTATCGCGTGTGCAATGAGAGTCTCGGACATCGACATGTTGCTGGTGACAATCGTAAACGTGTTGAAACTAAATATCACTGTGCTGACTGTGGAAATGTACCTCTCTGTGCTGCACCATGTTTTGCATATTTTCATAATAATGAAGATCTTAAATAACTTGTAATTGTTATGATCAGTTAAAATTAAATGGAATGTATGCAACTAATAATGATTGCTTTTATAAATAAAGTGCACCTATTTTCATGTTTTTGAGCCTTCAGTTATACATATTTGTGTTGCTGTCTCATTTTTCTATCAAATGGTATATAATACATGACCATAGCAGAAAGAAAATCACTGTTATAACATACTGAATAAGACCGGCACAATTTTCCTGAGAGATGGAAAAATTAACCCGGCTGCAGAATGTGGATTAGAAATTTAAAGGGAGCCTTGATAGGGCTAAAGCCTGTTACTTCTGACCCAAAGTCTGACCATTTACCCTCTGATTCTGAAGGGGAAAGTATGGATTTGGGAGAATCTGTGTTGGAAGATTTACCTTCAGATCAGGAGATGGATTGTTCTTTAGTCTATGCCCAAACTGACAAGCCATAAGGTTTTAAAAAGTGAAGAAACCTAGAGGCGTGGATTTCAGTTGAGCTGTGCTGAGAAGATTATGCTAATGAGCTGCTGAGCTCCGTGGTTTGTTTCAGACTTGTTAAAAGACTGTGTTACAAGTGAATGCCAGAGTTGTTAACTCAGCCTCTAAGAAACGTTTGTGAAGGGAAGAAGAATAGCTGCAGTAAAAAGTACCATTGGTTTAACTAACTGGAAGAATGTAAAGTTTGTAACCAACATGGAAGCTGTTTGGATTAAAGAGTACTGGCTATTTTCTACCTGAAGATACACTGATTGCCTAGCATTGTATATAAGCTGAATGAAGAAGCAGGTTTTTGTTTTTGTTTCACTGGAGAAAATATCCACCAATTTTTATGTTATGATATTTTTTTGAACTGCCAAGTTCATCTTGCCTGGAGAATAAATAAATAAAAATCCTGTGTGCCTTGAAAAACAAAACCTCTCGGCTGAATTACTGTTCACAACTACTTTGCATAGAGGCTAAACAAGGGACATAAAAATAAATAAGTTCCGTCTCCTACCACTAGGCTACCGCCTGGCCACTAGGGGGCGCGACAATATGCATGAGATACATCTGCATACCATGGGGGTGGTGCATAGATATACAGCACAGGCATCTTTATTAGAGGCAGCATGGAACCTGAATGGTGTTTGGCCCTCCAGGACTGCATTTGGGAGACTCTGCTCTAGGTAATGCGCCTGTTTATGGTGTCTTTGCTCTGTAGGGTAAAATGTAGGTGTTTTGGGCATGTTTACGTCATCTGCAAAATGTGCTTAACGTAGGAATTGATATCTGCCAGTTATCATAGGAAACGGTTGATAACTGTGTACCATATACCCAGGTGTAGGGTGGCATTGCTAAGGTATGCAACTGGTAGTATTGGGAGATACAGGCAGGGCCCAATGTCCTGCCTCTCCAGGAGGCATTGGCCAATGGGGCCTGTGGGGGTGGGGGTGGGTGTGTCTGGCCCTGTTGGCTGCTGCTGTACGGCAGAGTTTCCCAACTCCAGTCCTGGTGTTCCAAACACTATTCGGGTTTTCATGCTGTCCCTCATAAATATGCATGAGCTACATCTGCATACCATGGGGGTGGTGCATAGATATGCAGCACAGGCATCTTTATTAGAGGCAGCATGGAACCTGAATGGTGTGGGGCCCTCCAGGACTGCATTTGCGAGACTCTGCTCTAGATAATGTGCCTGTTTATGGTGTCTGTGTTCGGTGTGGTAAAATATAGGCGTATTAACCATGTGTATGTTCTCTGCAATAAAGGAGTGTCTTTACTATCACTGTTTAGTGGTGGGTAAAGCTATGGGGACTGGGTTGGCAGGAGCCCCAGCTTGGATTTGAACCTGTGACCCTCTGGTCTTACAGGCACTGGCTGTGTCTGTTGCACCACACTGTGGCCACAGAGACAGTGCAGTCCCTGGAGGTAGGAAAACTGGCCTGACGAGTCAGAAACCCTACTCTGCACAATTTTACTGTGGGCTCATTTACCTTGTATGAACACAAACGTGCACATAAACCTCAAAAAAGACCTCAAAAAAAGGGGCACACACCCATAACCAAGCTGGGCAACAATGATATCATTGGGCAACATTAAAAAACACTCCCAGGAAAGCTCCAATAAAATGAAATGCTTTTTGAAAGGGTCTACGGAGTGTAGACCCTTCCACACATCATTTCTTTTTTTTCGAGCTTTCCTGGGAGTGTTTTTTATTGTTGCCCATTGCTATCACTGTTGCCCAGCTGAATTATAATTTTTACACTGTTTCGTGTGGTCATTTTAAAGTTTAATTTGCAATTTTGTTCTGTGCACATGTATCACACTGCTCACGTTTTGTAGGGTTTCCCCGGTTTTGCTGTTCATTGCTGACGGAAATGGTTTCTCTTCCCTTTAATATGCCTTTAACGACAGGTTTTCATTCGCGTTGGAATCGAGCTCTGCACTTCAGCGCGTTAAGGTGAGGGGAGCCTCTCCCCGCCCACTTTCCGCCCATTGACCCCTTCTCTCTGCCCACTCTCCACCTTCTGCGCTGTTTTAACGCGCCACGGGGCTTTACGATCGTTAACTACGGTTAATGCGCGTAGTATGACGTTAACTGTCGTTGGCGCGTGATTACGCGCGTTATACTGCACTTACGATCGTTAACATCGTACAACGCGCGTTATTCACGTTTACTGCAGTTTAGTAAACATACCCCTAAATCCAGTGAAACCCTCGCCTTAAGGCACATTTGCAGGAAAGAGAAATCATTTCAGTTAGCAATGTACAGCAAAGGCAGGGAAACCCAGAAAAGTGATAGTTGTGATACATGTGCAGGGACCAAAAATGCAAATAAACATATAAAAGGAGCAGAACCACATCTAAAATCCCAATATCCAAGCTGGCCAATAGTGATATTAATGATAAACATAAAGCAACAATACTGACAAAGCGTATAAATAAAGATATCATGTTTGGAAGGGCCTATGCTCTGTCCCCCTACAAAGTAAATGATCCCACAGTGAAATAGCGCAAATCAGGGTTTCTGTCATTTAGATTGGGCAGGTTTGTTATGGTGTGCACATGGGCAGCAACAGCAGAGTGGGCACGTAGGAAACGGCAACTGTTCTGATGCTGTAAATGGGATACAGGGGGCTGCAGGCAGCACATGCTGTGGTCCAGCTGTGGCACAGTGCGGGCTAGGCAGATGCCTAGGTGGCTCATAGGAATGCCAAAACTGTAAAGCAGCAAGACAGCAACTGATGAGGGTCCAACATTGGCATGAGTGTGTGTCCCACAGTGTCACAGGGGAGATTACCCAGCAGGTACCCCCAAGGGCACATAACAATGGCAGGCGGTGCGGGGAGGGGGGGAAGTGCACATCTCCATGTAGGCACCCCTACCCGAGAACCCACACCATAGGCAGCTGCCTACCGGCATACTGGATGGCCTGGGACTGCGCACCACCAGCACCACCGGCATAATGGCATGGCAGCATGGTGGCGGAGGGGTGCTGGTGGCAGAGGGGGCAGTGGCATCTGCCCACAGCAGACCATGGCCTAGCCCCGTTTAGGTGGGTGCCGTGCAAAGCAACAGACAGTCTGTCTGACAAATAGTCATGGTATACCCAGGGAATGAACTGCCCTTGTGGCAACAGTGTGGTGCAGTACACGCAGCCAGTGTGTTCAGAAGCAAAAGGTCACAAGTTCAAGTCCCAGCTGTGGCTCCTGCCAACCCTATATTTTACCCAGTACTAAACTGTGGGAATAAAGACGGAACCTTTATTGCAGATAAATTAAACATGCCTGAAATGCCTATATATTACCCTACAGAGCACAGACACCATAAACATGTGCAATCCCTAGAGCAGAGTTTCCCAACTGCAGTCCTGGAGGGCCAAACACCATTCAGGTTTCATGCTGTCCCTAATAAATATGCCTGTGCTGCAGTAGTATGCGCCGCCCAATTGTATGCAAATGTATCTCATGCATATTCATTAGGGACAGCATGAAAATCTGAACAGTGTTTGGCCCACCAGGACCGGAGTTGGGAACCTCTGCCCTAGAGCAGCGGCCAACAGGGGCAGAAACACCCACACCCACAGGCTCCATTATCCAAAGCCTCATGGAGAGTCAGGCTGTTGGGCCCTGCGTGCAGCAGCTTCTCCCAATACTAGCACTTGCATACCTTAGCAATGCCACCCTAAACTTGGGAATACGTTACACATATATCAAAAGGGTGCTATGATTAATGGCAGATATCAATTCCTAAGTTAAGCACAATTTGCTGATAGAGCTGCATCATAGCAACCTTTCTGATATCTGTGGAGTGTGTTTCAGTTTTGCTTTCTGACAGTGTTTACCACCCCGGGGAGTGACCCCAACAGTATTGCATACCATAGCCATGCCTGCACTGTTCCCAGGACTGGTGTGGTGGCCAGGGCTTCCAAAAGCCTCTATATTTGCACAGTGCTGGCATAGGTGTGGGAGTGTGTGTCTGTCTATCCAGTGTGTTGTGGCTGCCTACACCTTACTCAGCCCACACTGCTTGCACTGTTTCCAGTGTTAGCCTGCCAATGTGCATAATGAGGAGCAAGGTACTGTGGGTATGGCCCGGACAGGGTGGCCTGGGCAAGATGCATCTGCACAGGGCATAGGGCAATGGCTTGGACATTGTAGTGCCCGGCCACCACCTGCATGGACAGGGTGGCCACAGCATGTCCTGCTGGGAGGTCACTCTCACCCTGACTGAGCAGTGACCACGGCATGGCTAGGTTTCCCCATAGTGCTATACAGTATTCCTCTCAAGTGATATTTATGGGTTCTTTTTTCTGGGGGCCAATCACTTTGTTTGGTGTGTGTGCTCACATCCCATTTTTGGGTGCACATAGTTTTTCCAGGATCATGCACTATGTACTAGCTAACAGAATGTCTGCAGTTAGCATGTGTATGGCTGGAATGCCTTGCAGGGTGGAGGGCAGCTGAGCTTCTCCAGTGTTCTGCCTGTCTGCCATTGCATGTGATGCGTACAGATCTGCATTGACTGCGCTGTAGGGTGCCTGTTCCCCAACAGGACTGGGGTTGATGGTCCCCTCTACTGCCACCATTGCAGAGATGTACAATGTGTATCTGTTGGTGGGAGATCCTGTCCCCCCACCCTGAGCCACAGAGGGCATGTTGGGGGGTGCTACATATTCTACTTTTGGGTCCAAACACCCCCCCTTCTCACAGGATATGCATTATTCTGGGTGCATCATAATCCACAAGGGCTAGACATGAATGGGAAATACAGATGGACACAGGTGTATCCTAGGTGTGTCTGCAAGGATTACCTATCACACAGTGGCTCTAATGGGGATTTGCAGCATAGCCTATCTCAGCTAAGCCAGGTGCTGCGGACCTGGTGCTGGGTGCCCCACCTCACCCTCAGGGTGAGCACAGGACCAGCACAATGTCACGGTCTATAGCTACTCTGTGCCAGTAACACACACGGTCAGTTCCCCCTACCAGGCCTAGGTGCTGTGGGGGTGCATGCCCCATTATGTGATCAGCTGTAGGCTGATGATCTGCATGTGCAGTGCATCATGGGTATGGGTAGGTTTACCCTATGCTGGTAACTACAGCAGACAGTTTGTGTGGTGACCTGCAGTCTTTCTGTAGCCAGCCAGCAGTGTGTTAGTAGCTATGGAGATGTAGCCTACTGGTTACTTCAATGACTGTGGAGGCCGAGGTCATGGGTTTGATCCTGCCGTGGTGTAATCTAAAAAGGCTGTCTGAGGCATTTTCTTTTAATTTCAATCAGTGCTACCAGCAGAAACACCCTCACAGTACTGTAGCCTAAGGTGCCTCATAGGCGCCCTATAGGGCGCCCTGTAAAGCACCCTATACAGTGCCCTATGGGGCACATTATAGGGTGCCTTGGCAGACAGGGCACTTTATAATGTGACCTATGGGGTGCCTTATAGGGTGCCTTATGAGGCACCTTAGGTTACTGCACTGTGAGGGTGTTTTTGCTGGCAGCACTGATTTAAATTAAAAGAAAATACCTCAGACAGCCATTTTAGATTACACCACTGCAGGATCAAACCCATGACCTCTGCCTCCACAGTCATTGCAGTAACCAGTGGGCTACAGTGTTATAACTTCTAACACTGCTCTGGCATGTACTTAACGTGCCACGGCGCCCACCATCGCGCGATACATATTCTTGCTACCTTAGGACTGGAACGCCCACACCTTATATGGCATTCTTCACATTATCGCTGCAACTAGCGCCAGTAACATTAGGACGGTTTAGTAAACATACCCCTAAGGGGCCTTTTTACTAACCATCTTAACATGTGTTAATGAAGTTAACATGCATTAAGTGACCATCACCCTTTATTTCTATGGGTGCAATGGCCCTTTAGTAAAAGGACCCCTAAAATGATGTTGTATAGCTAATCTCCTACAAAATAATGCGACAGTTGATACGTTAGTTATGTTCCACCTCAAGTCATAATAAATTTGTTATATACAAATGAACACATAGTAAAAATAGAATTTTGCCTATCTTGACCCAATTGTATCTTGTGATCTTACTCTCACATTTCAGGGATCAATTATAAATTATTCCATTGGGGTCAATAGAGAGAGAAGGAAAAACCCTCACAGAGCTGGAGTTGGAAATGAGGGAGATAGTACAGCGGCTAATGAAATGCTATTCTAGTGCTATGCTCTTGAAACTTCAGTAATGTAAATACAAATGTAATTTACTGTTCAACCAGGAAGCTGGGGTGGTCTTTGTTTACTTTCACCTCATTCATCTCAATAGCAAGCTTTTTGATTAGACATCTGCTTGCTCAGTATCTTTGTTAAACATGAAATTGCTAATCTGCTGCTAGTCATCTGTAACCTTTCATTTAAAATGGCCATGGTGCCTGAGGGCTGGAGGGTGACCAATGTAACACTGATTTTTTTTTTAAAGAGCTCTAGGGTGATCCGAGACAAGAACATAACATAAGAAAAGCAATGCAGAATCAAACTAAGGTCCATTGAGCCCTGCATCGTCTCTCTAATTGTGCTCAGTATGGGTCGCAAGAACCCAGCAGATGAAACAAAGTAGATCTTCTTCCCATAGTTCATTTCCAGGGATGATAAATGTTTCTACAAAGTCTGGTTGATAATTTTTATGGACTTTTCCTCCTGGAATGTGAATCCTGATATGCTAATCACTTTGACCATATCCTCTGGAAAATTATTCCACAGCTTTATTATGCACTGTGTGAAAAAAAAAAAATTCCACAATTTGTTTCAATTCCCTGGTCATTAGTTTCATAGCGTGTTTTCTTGGTTTTGTGTTGTCTGACAGGTTAAACAATCAGTCCCTATTTAACTCCACTCAAAATTTTGTGAACTTCTATCACATCCTATAGAACAGTAGGCCTAATATTGGTGCTGGGAAAAACCACACTTTTCTAAAAAGAAAACAAAAAAACACTACTGACTTTTCATAGATACAAACTAATAGAAATGAATCAAGATGAGCCTATACATTAGATATTTCGGAAAATATAAACAAACATAGTCCTTTGAAACTGAATGTAAAGTCTCTGGGTAAAACATACCCCAAAGTTCTACATATTGGCACATTGTGTGAAAGATGCCCCCTTAATGAGCAGATGTCTGTTTCCCAGAGATTCCTAGGGTATGCAGCCTGAAAGGGGCTATGGTGTTTAAAGAGCTGTGTAGCATGGGGAACTTCCTGCTCTTTCTCCAGGAGGTTTTTCTTTCTTGGTATCATTACCCATCACAGATTCACTTGTCCTGTATATCATTCGGGTCGATACATCATAAAAGGGATAATGAGATTCACATATACTCCCCTTACTGTAGTAACACATAGCATAATTCTGAGCGGGGGCCATCCTAAAGCAGATTATAAATAGTCAGTACAGCACTTCTCTGATCCATATCATGGCCGAACAATGATTTCCTTTTTTAGAGAATATAGTTGGTTTTAGTCACAAAACTCAAGGAATATTGTTTCATGTGACATTTTTCTAAGTTAAGGCTGAATCAAGCCCATAATCAATCAAACACTATGCACCATCAAAATTATTATTGGTCAATGAAATTTAATTGAATTCAGGCTCATTTCCTACTCTCATGTTTCAAGAACCAAGAGAATTTAGTTCTTTTGATTCAGTTCCCAATTCTATCCAGATCTATGATTTAATCTGCATCCAGCAATAGAACAGGTTTTTCAGATCATCATGGTATTCTTAGAGCTACTGATGCTTGATTATGTCAATGCCACACAAACTGCAAATGCTCAGTCAGAAGACATGGAAGGCAGATGCTGAGCATTCAATATCTGCAGCTGCAGCATCATTCTATGGTGCGATACCGCCATATAATAACTCACAAGGTACAACAATCACCGTTATAGTTAAATGATTAAAAATAAACACTTAGGGCCCGATTCGGTCCTGCATGTCCATCCCCTCTGTGTGTCCAGTCTAGCCCCGCGGGATCAGAATCGTAAACAGTCCTGCACATGCAGGCAGGGACAGCGATTCTGTCCAGTCTGCATGTACAGGACTATACCCGGCTAACTCAGGGCATTTAAATGGAGCCGCAGCGCCTTGGTGTCATGTTGCCATGGCACTGCGGTTCCATTTAAAAGCTGCGATGCTGGCCGCCGACCAAAACTGCAAATTCCTTGTAGCCGATCCCCGATCCAGCCTCCAAAAGCCAGGGTCGACCGCACACTGCCCACCCACTATTCACCCCCGGGCTGCCCATTCCCCACCCCCGACTAACTTCTCTGCATAACCGGCAGGGAAGTTAGTCGGGGGCTGAAGCCGGCATGGACGTCCCATCGGGACGTCCATTCCCGCTATTCGTAGTTCAGAATGACCGCCTTAATGGAATACAATATGGTGTCCTGATTGTCACCAGTATGCACACCATGAGCTTGAAACAGTTTATAGCTTTCAGATTGACTCATTGAAATAAAGGGACCCTTTTACTAAAGTGCACTAAGAAGTCAATGCGTCTTTTTGCACCTGGTAACTGCATGCTTGGGCCATGGTAAATGTTGCTATGGGGGCATAACATTTATAGCACACCAATGTGCGCACTAACTCCGTTCACATGTTGGAGAGCTGAATGGTCAGGGTAGGAGTGGAGAGTGAGCATATTGCGCGATAACGTCACTTATCACGCATTAACATGGCAGTGGCGTTAAGGCACACTAACGCTGTGAAATCAGGGTCTGAAGGGTGGAGTAAGGCTTCCCAGAGGGTGGAGAGAAGGGGTCAATGAGCAGAGAGTTGGCGGGGAGAGGCTCCAGGCACACTAACGCTGTGAAATCCGGATCTGAACACTAACGCCAGTGAAACCCTCGCGTTAGGCACATTTGCAGGAAAGAGAAACCATTTCAGTCAGCAATGTGCAGCAAAGGCAGGGAAACCCATAAAAGTGATAGTAGTGATACATGTGCAGGAACCAAAAAGGCAAATAAACATAGAAAATGACAAGAACCACATTAAAAATCCCAATAACCAAGCTGGCCAGTATTGATATTAATGATAAACATAAATCAACACTACTGACAAAGCGTTAAAATTAAGATATCATGTTTGGAAGGGTCTATGCTCTGTCCCCCTACAAAGTGAATGATCCCACATTGAAATAGCGCTGATCAGGGTTTCTGTCATTTAGATTGGGTAGGTTTGTTATGGCGTGCACATGTGCAGCAACAGCAGAGTGGGCATGTAGGAAAGGGAAACTGTACTGATGCTGTAAATGGGATACAGCAGGGAGGAGTGGCCTAGTGGTTAGGACAAGGTACTTCAGGCCGGAGGGCCGGGGGTTCAAGTCCCACCTGGGGACAGCAATCTCAGGCCAGAGGGACTGGGATTTCTAGTCCTGTAGGTACTCCTTGTGGTCTTGGGCAAGCCACTTAACCCTCCATTGCTCATGTTCCCTGTAAGTATTAGCGTATGTGTGTCATATCCCCTCGTGTTAAATGTATCTCCCAATTGACCGCTTTGACCCGGTGAAAAGTGGGATATAAATACAGCTAAATAAATAAATAAATAAATACAGGAGGCTGCAGGTGGCACATGCTGTGGTCCAGATGGGGCACAGTGTGGACTAGGCAAATGCCTAGGTAGCACATAGGAATGCCAAAACTGTAAAGCATCAAGACAGCAACTGACGAGGGTCCAACATAGGCACTAGTGTGTGTCCCACAGTGTCATAGGGGATATTACCCAGCAGGTACCCCCAAGGGCACAGAACATTGGCAGGTGGTGCCGGAAGAAAGCGCGCATGTCCATGTAGGCACCCCTACCCGAGAACCCACACCATAGGCAGCTGCCTACCAGCAAACTGGATGGCGTGGGACTGTGCACCACCAGCATAATGGCATGGCAGCATGGTGGTGGAGGGGTGCTGGTGGCTGAGGGGGCAGTGGCATCTGCCCACAGCAGACCATGGCAAAGCCCCATTTAGGTGGGTGCCATGCACTGCAACAGACAGGGTCTGTCTGACAGTCATGGTATCCCTGGGGAATGACTTGCCACTGTGGCAACAGTGTGGTGCAGTACACACAGCCAGTGTGTTCAGGAACAAAAGGTCACAAGTTCAAGTCCCAGCTTTGGCTCCTGCCAACCCAGTCCCTGTATTTTACCCAGTACTAAACCATCGTAATAAAGACGGAACCTTTATTGCAGATAAAATAAACATGCCTGAAACACCTATATTTTACCCTACAGAGCACAGACACCATAAACATGTGCAATAGCTAGAGCAGAGTTTCCCAACTGCAGTCCTGGAGGCCCAAACACCGTTCAGGTTTCATGCTCTCTCTAATAAATATGCATGTACTGCATTTGTATGTGCCGCCTCCCATGGTATGCAAATGTATCTCATGCATATTCATTAGGGACAGCATGAAAATCCAAACAGTGTTTGGCCCACCAGGACCGGAGTTGGGAACCTCTGCCCTAGAGCAGCGGCCAACAGGGGCAGAAACACCCACACCCACACCCACAGGCTCCACTATCCAAAGCCTCATGGAGAGTCAGGCTGTTGGGCCCTGTGCTCATCAGCATCTCCCAATACTAGCACTTGCATACCTTAGCAATGCCGCCCTAAACTTGGGAATACATTATACATGTATCAAAAGGTTGCTATGATTAATGGCGGATAGCAATTCCTAAGTTAATCACAATTTGCTGATAGAGCTGCATCATAGCAACCTTTCTGATATCTGTGGAGTGTGTTTCAGTTTTGATTTCTGACAGTGTTTACCACCCCGGGGAGTGACCCCAACAGTATTGCATACCATAGCCATGCCTGCACTGTGCCCAGGACTGTTGTGGTGGTCAGGGCTGCCAAAAGCCTCTATATTTGCACAATGCTGGCATAGGTGTGGGAGTATGTGTCTGTCTATCCAGTGTGTTGTGGCTGCCTACACCTTACTCAGCCCACACTGCCTGCACTGTTTCCAGTGTTAGCCTGCCAATGTGCATAATGAGGAGCAAGGTACTTTGGGTATGGCCCGGACTGGGTGGCCTGGGCAGGATGCATCTGCACAGGGTATAGGGCAGTGGCTGGGACATTGTAGTGCCCGGCCATCACCTGCACGGACAGGGTGGCCACAGCATGTCCTCCTGGGAGGTCACTCTCACCCTGACTGAGCAGTGACCACGGCATGGCTAGGTTCCCCCATAGTGCTATCTAGTTTTTTTCTCAAGTGATATTTATGGGTTCTCTTTTCTGGGCCCCAATCTCTGACTTATCTGCTTTGTGTGTGTGTGTGTGTGTGTGCTCACATCCCAGTTTTGGGTGCACACTTCTTATCTAGGAACATGGACTAGCTAGCAGACTGTCTGCAGTTAGTATGTCTATGGCTGGAACACATTGCAGGATGCAGTGGCTGAAGACTGTCAGATAGCTGTGGGTGGAAGCTCAGCATTTCCAGGCTTACGGTCTGTCTGCTATTGCCTTATGGATGTGTATGGATCTGCATTGACTGCCCTGTAGGGTGCCTGTCCCCCATCAGGACTGGGGTTGATGGTCCCCTCTACTGCCACCATTTGTAGTGATGTAGAATGTGGATCTGTTGGTGGGAGATCCTGCCCCCCACCCTGAGCCCCAGAGAGCGGGTTGGATGGTGCTATTGTGATAAGGAAGCTTATCATAGCTCAGGAAGGAGCTATAGAAAAGGTGAAGTGACTTCGAACAAGCAACCGGTCAGTTCTGGTAGAAATAAGAAAACAGAATTTTCCCATAAAAGACTTCCAGTCCCAGAATGCACCAGGTTTCCAACAGCCATTAGAGGAGCTGAAGTGGGGAAGCATGTGTTCAATCAGGAGGGCTATGAGGTAATCCCTAAGCACTCATCTCAAAGGGCAGGGCCTGATTCAGCACAGCTGCGCTGTGTTAGGGAGGAGCACTCATCTGGGCAGAATAAAGGTAGAGTTTATTCTACAGAGAATTATCCTCATTATCCTGAGAATCAGCTTGAGCTTGATCATCAGTTTCATCTGAAGGATCATCAGAAGCAGAAGCCAAACCGGACGGACAGAGAGGGAAAGAAACCCTTTGGAAGAAGGAAGAGAAAAGCCTTTGAGAGGTCTAGAAGAGTCCAGAGCAGTACGTATACTGGGAGGCATTTCAAGGGCCAGCATACACCATTGGACTGGGGAAAGCCAGAGGAATGGTGCTGCAGAGCTAGAACTCTCCAGACGGTACCTGTGAGAGAGACGGCTGCACGTGGAAGGGATCCTAAGACCCGTGCCAGAAGGTATGTGGAGAGAGATCCAGTGTCCAGGGATCTGGATTGGAAGGCTGGACATAAGAACTGGACTACATACTGGCCAGGCTATATAGAGAGGAACTCTAACAGCAATGGAAGCTTAGGTATGAACACTGATATATGCCCTAGCTATAACCTTGAAAGACAGCAGGGAAACAAGTATTCTCCTGAAAGTGCTCCATTGAGAGATTCATCTGTGCCAATCCATGATATTGAACCCATGCTTGTTGAAGAAGGGGGAATGATTGCAGATGAAGAATGTGTTTATATGGACTGCTCTCTGTCTAAACTCCTTTGGTGATTTTTCTGTTATAAAGTACAGCAACCATCACAAAGAAATACAAACTTGTTCTTTAATCTACTCAAAAAAGCTCCTGTGTAGGATTTCTGGCCACGCTGTAGAAAGCAAGCCAGCTAAGAGGTTTCAGCTGGATAACTACTAGCAATTGAGCCTTACCTAATTGCTTGTGAGCTAGGAGAGAATCACTTCTGAATCTATGTGGGAAGTTATCAGAAGTTAACCTGAAAAGAACAGTTTTTTTCTTTCTTTGTGGCTTTTCGTTTGTTGTTTGATATATGCTAAGAAAACATTAGCTAATGCCTGACAAGTTTAAAGGTTGTTTTTCCTTATTTTGTTTTTCCAAGTTTAACACTGAAAGTAAGTAACCTGATTTATGTGCTACCAAGCATATCTGTGTTGGGAGAAATAACCCCATAAATAAATATCTTATTGGCTTTACCCAAAAGCACAACTAATTATTGTGAGCAGCTGTGTCTGGTGTGAATGAACTGCATTGCCCACAATCCCTTGCAAATCATATAGATATATGCACTTGCCAAGACTGTGAAGATTCTCACCCAGGCAGCCGTCTGACAGCTATATAATGTGCCTATGGGTCCAAACACCCCTTTCACTTAAACCATGTGACCATGGCACCCACACAGGACATGCACTGTTCTGGGTGCATCATAGTCCACAAGGGATAGACATGACTGGGAAAGACAGATGAACACAGGTGTATCCGCAAAGACTACCTATCACACACTGGCACTGACAGCAACCTGCAGCATAGCCTATCTCAGGAAAGCCAGCTGCTGTGGACCTGGTGCTGGGCGCCCCACCTCACCCTCAGGGTGAGCACAGGACCCGCACAATCTCACGGTCTGTAGCTACTCTGTGCCAGTAATACACACAGACAGTTCTTCTACCAGGCTGAGGTGCTGTGGGGGGTGTACACGGACAGTTCCCCCTACCAGGCCGAGGTGCTGGGGGGGGGTGCATACCCCATCTTGTGATCAGCTGTAGACTGCTGATCTGCATGTGCAGTGCATCATGGGTATGGGTGGGTTTACCCTATCCTGGTAACCACAGCAGACAGGTTGTGTGGTGACCTGCAGTCTTTCTGTAGCCAGCCAGGGGTGTGTTAGTAGCTATAGTGATATAGCCCACTGGTTACTTCACTGACTGTAGAAGCAAAGGTTATTGGTTTGATCTTGCAGTGGTGTTGTTTGATAGGGCTGTCTGAGGTATTTCCTTTTTTAATTTAAATTAGTGCTGCCTGCAAAAACACCCTCACAGTGCTGTAACCTTAAGGTGCCTCATAAGGCGCCCTATAAAGCGCCTTATAAGGCGCCCTATAGGGAACATTATAAGGTGCCTTGGCAGACAGTGCACTTTATAATGTGCCCTCTGGAGTGCCTTATAGGGCGCCTTATGCGGCACCTTAGGTTACAGCACTGTAAGGGTGTGTTTGCTGGCAGCACTAATTTAAATTAAAAAAAGATAATGCCTCAGACAGCACTGATGTAAAGTAATGGGTAATGCCTCAGACAGCCTTACTCATTAAGCCCACTGGGGGATCAAACTCATGACCCCTGTTTCATTAGTCAATGTATTAACCATTGTGCTACACTTCTTTTCTGTGTTTGTAGGTTAGCGCGCCTAATTAAGGCTAACGCTCGTTAACGTGCCATGGCTCCCTCTATCGCGCGATAATGGACTTTATCGCTCGATAACCTGAAATGCTACCTTAAGACCAGAACACCCATCCTTTTATGGCATTCTTCACATTATTGCTGGAGCTAACGCCGGTAACATTAAGACGGTTTAGTAAACATACCCCTATGTGTCCCCCTAGACCTTGTATTTCTTGAAGGAGTAAACAATCAATTCACATTTGCACCTTCCACTCCAGTGCACCAAGCTTACTGTACAGGTTTCCCACTTGTATCTATCTACCCTTCTCATATCCTACTATCCAACTTGGGCTCATCGTTCGCAAACATCTACTCTTATGGTACTGCCATCTGTTTCCTGTGTGCATTTGGAATTTACGTGCCATTCAGCATTTTACTTTTTGGCACCATACCTCTAGAACATCCTTACAGACTATCTTTGACTAGAATCTCAGTTTCAGACATTTCAAAGAATCCTTAAATCTTACATTTTTGAGAAAGATTTCCTGGAATTTTGGGAGGAGGAGTAGCACCAGATGCCTCAGACTCAGACATGGTATTTCTGTCTCTGATACTGTCTTTTTCTCTAACCTTTCCTGCCTGTCCTTTCGATAATTATGGAGTTCTTTTCTGCTCTGGTCTTAGTAATAATTTTTAATTTGTAAACCACTTTGCTGCAAGCCGCGCAAAAGACGGTATATCGAGATTTTAATAAACATAAATATTATTTCATAAACCTCTATCATATCTCCCCTCAACCATCTCTTCCCCAAGGCGAAGAACCCTAAACTTTTAAGCCTTTTCTCATAGCAGTATCCTGCCATCCCTTGTATCATTTTGGTTATTCTTGTCTGTACCTTTTCATATTTTGCTATATTTTTTTATAGATGTGGTGACCAGAGCTGCACATAATACTCTAGGGGGCATGTTTACTAAACCATCTTAATGTGCGCTCTGTGACGTTATCGCGCGATAAAGTACCTTATTGCGCGATAATGGCACTTTATCAGGTGCACAGGTACCTTATCGCGTGATAATGCATGCAGCGGCGCAAATGAGCGCTGAAGGTGGGGAAAGTCTCCCAGAGGGCGGAGGAAGGCTCCCCAGGGGCGGAGAGAAGGGGTCAATGGGTGGAGAGTGGGAGGGGAGAGGCTCCCCGCACACTAACGCTGTGAAATCCGAGGCTCAAAACTAATGCCAGTGAAACCCTGGCATTAGAGCTGATTTAAAGGGAAAAGAAACCATTTCTGTCAGCAATGTACAGCAAAACCAGGGGACCCTACAAAAAGTGATAAGTGTGATACATGTGCACGGAACAAAAGGGCAAATAAACCTTGCAAATGTACAGAGGAAAATGTAAAAACAAAATAACCAAGCTGGTTAATAGTGATATCAATGGGAAACATCAAAAAACACTCCCAAGAAAGCTCCAAAAAAAAGATGAATTTTGGAAGGGTCTATGCTCCGTCCCCATACAAGGTGAATGAGCCCACAGTGTAATTGCACTGAGCAGGGTTTCTGACTCCATCGGTCAGGTTTTCTATGGCGTGCACGTTCCACAACAGCAGGGCAGGCATGTCGGAATGGGCAACTGGACAGATGCTGGAAAAGGGGACACAGAGAGCTGCAGGCAGCACATGCTGCAGTGCAGCTGGCCCACAGTGCGGACTAGGGTGATGCCTAGCTGGCCCATAGGAATGCTGAAACAGTAGAGCAGCCAGACAGCAACTGCTGAGGGCCCATCATGGGTACGAGTGTGCTTCCCACAGTGTCACAGGGGATAGTACCCAGCAGGTACCCCGAAGGGCACGGAACATTGGCATGCGGTGTTGGGGGGAAGCGTGGACAGCTATGCAGGCACCCCTACCCCAGAACCCGCACCATAGGCAGCCACCTACCCGCACACTGGATGGCCTGAGACTGCACACCACCAGCACCACCAGCAGAAGGGCATGTCAGCAGGGTGGCAGAGGGGTACTGGTGGTGGAGGGGGCAGTGGCAGCTGCCCAGAGCAGACCGTGGCCTAGCCCTGTGTAGGTGGGTGCCATGCACTGCAACAGACAGGCCCTGTCTGACAAACAGTCATGGTATCACCAGGGAAGGCACTGTCTCTGTGGCAACACAGTGGTGCAGTGCACACAGCCAGTGTGTTCAGAAGCAGAAAGTCACAGGTTCAAATCCCAGCTGTGGTTCCTGCCAACCCAGTCCCCATATTTTACCCACTGCTAATACAGACAGCACCTTTATTGCAGATGACGTAAACATGTCCAAAACACCTACATTTTACCCTACAGAGCACAGACACCACAAACATGCGCATTACCTAGAGCAGGGGTAGGGAACCCTGGTCCTGGAGAGCCGCAGACCAGTCAGGTTTTCGGGATATCTCTAATGAATATGCATGAGATATATATGCATTAGAGATATCCTGCCAACCTGACTGGTTTGTGGCCCTCCAGGGCTGGATGTGGAGACCCCTGCCTTACACCTCTGTCATTTAAGATTGTGAGTGGGCAAGGTGCAGATGTCCAAGACATCAAAAAGGTTAGATAGAATGTGTCACATTCCTCCTCACTTCTCACCACCACCAAAATATTGTCTATTAGACAACTTTTTGGTGGTGGTGAGAATCGAGGAGGAATGTGACACATTCTATATACCCTTTCGATGTCTAGGACATCTGCACCTTGCCCACTCACAATCTTAAATGACAGAGGTGTAAGGCAGGGGTCTCCAAATCCAGCCCTGGAGGGCCACAAACCAGTCAGGTTGGCAGGATATCTCTAATGCATATATATCTCATGCATATTCATTAGGGATATCCCGAAAACCTGACTGGTCTGCGGCTCTCCAGGACCAGGGTTCCCTACCCCTGACCTAGAGCAGAGTCTCCCAAATGCAGTCCTGGAGAGCCAAACACCATTCAGGTTCCATGCTGTCTCTAATAAAGATGCCTGTGCTGAATTTCTATGCGCCGCCCCCATGGTATGCAGATGTATCTCATGCATATGCATGAGGAACAGCATGAAAACCCGAACAGTGTCTGGACCACCAGGACTGGAGTCGGGAACCTCTGCCCTAAAGCAGCGGGCAACAGTAGCAGACACACCCACACCCACAGGCTCCATTATCCAATGCCTCCTGGAGAGGCAGGATGTTGGGCCCTGCATGCATCTCCCAATGCTAGCACTTGCATACCTTAGCAATGTCACCCTAAACCTGGGAATATAATATACAGCTATCAAAAAGTTGCTATGATTACTTGCAAATAGCAATTCCAAGGTTAAGTACAGTTTTCTAAGTGAATTGCATCATAGCAACCTTTCTGATATCTGTGGAGCAGAGATCCCCAAACCAGTTCTGGCGGGCCACAATCCTAGCAGGATTTTGGGACAGCCTTAATAAATATGCATGAGATATATATGCATTAGAGAAAGCTTCCCAACCTGACTGGTTTGTGGTCCTCCAGTACTGGATTAGAAGACCCTTGCTTTATACCTCTGTCATTTAAGATTGTGAGTGTGCAAGGTACAGATGTCCTAGACAACATTTTGGTGGTGGTGAGAAGCGAGGAGGAATGTGACAAAGTCTATCTACCCTTTTGATGTCTAGGACATCTGTACCTTGTGCACTCACAATCTTAAATGACAGAGGTGTAAGGCAGGGGTCTCCCAATCCAGTACTGGAGGGCCACAAACCAGTCAGGTTGGGAGGATATCTCTAATGCATATATATCTCATGCATATTCATTAGGGGTATCCCAAAAACCTGCCAGGATTGCGGCCCTCCAGGACAGGTTTGGGGACCCCTGCTGTGGAGTGTGCTACAGGTCTTGTGTCTGACAGTGTTTACCACCCTGGGGGGTGACCCCAACAGTATTGCGTACATAGCCATGCCTGCATTGTGCCCAGGACTGGTGTGGGCACAGTGCAGGCACAGGTGTGGGGAATGTGTGTCTGTCTATCCAGTGTGTGGTAGCTGCTAATACCTTCCTCAGCCCACACTGCTAGCACTGTTGCCAGCATTAGCCTGCCAATGTGCATAATGAGGAGCAAGGTACTGTTGGAATAGCCTGGATAGGGTGGCCTGGCCTGGATTCATCTGTACAGAGCATAGGGCAATGGCTCGGACATTGTAGTGCCCGGCCACCACCTGCACGGACAGGGTGGCCACAGCATGTCCTGCTGGGAGGTCACTCTCACCCTGACTGAGCAGTGACCACGGCATGGCCAGGTTCCCCCATAGTGTTATATAGTATTTCCCTCATGTGATATTTATGGGTTCTCTTTTTGGGCCCTATCACTGACTTATCTGTTTGGTGTATATGCTGATATCCCAGTTCTGGGTACATGCTTTTTCTCCAGGACAATACACTATGGACTAGTTAGCAGACTGTCTGCTGCTAGTATGTGTCTTGCTGGAACACCTTGCAGGGTGCAGTGGCTGGATGCTTGCTGCTGGAGAATGTCAGATAGTGGTGGGGGGCAGCTGAGTATTTCCAGGCCTACTATCTGTCTGCTATTGCTTTATGGATGTGTACAGCTCTGCATTGCCTGCCCTGTAGGGTGTCTGTTCCCCAGCAGGACTGGGGTTTATGGTCCCTTCTACTGCCACCATTGCAGTGAGGTAGAATTTGGATCTATTGATGGATGATCCTGTTTCCCACCCTGAGCCCCAGAGAGAGGGGGGGGGGGAAGTGTTGTGTGGTGGGATGTAATCCGCCTATGGGTCCAAACACTCCCCCTTCATCTACATCATGTAACCATGGCACCAACACAGGATATGCACTATTCTGGGTGCATCATAGCCCATAAGGGCTAGACATAATTGTGAAATACAGAAAAACACATATGTAACCTAGGTGTGACTGCAGGCACTACCTAATCACACACAGTAGCACTGATGGGGACCTGCAGCATGGCATATTTCAGCCATGAAAGGTGCTGTGGACCTGGTGTTGGGCGCCCCACCTCACCCTCAGGGTGAGCACAGTACCCGCACAATGTGACAGTCTGTGGCTACTCTGTGCCAGTACTACACATGGTCAGTTCCCCCTACCAGGCTGAGGTGCTGTGGAGGTGCATACCCCATCTTGTGCCCATCTGTCGACTGCTTATCTGCATGTGCAGTGCGTCATGGGTACGGGTGGGTTAACCCTATCCTGGTAACCACAGCAGACTGTTTGTGTGGTGACATGCAGTCGTTCTGCAGCCAACCAGGGGCTTGTTGGAAGCTGTAATCCACTGGTTACTTCACTGCCTATAAAGCCAGAAGTCATGGGTTCAAACCCATGGTGGGGTTGTTTGATAGGGCTGTCTGAGGCATTGTCTATTTTTAATGTACATTAGGGCTGCCAGCAAAAACACACTCAGAGTACTGTAACCTTAAGGCGCCCCATAAGGCACCTTATAGGGCGCCTTATAAGGCGCCCTATCAAGCACCTGATAAGATGTCCGATAGGGGACATTATAGGGTGCCTTGGCGGACCATGCACTTTATAATGTGCCCTATGGAGTGCGTAATGGGGTGCCTTATGCGGCACCTTAGGTTATGCCACCGTGAGGGTGTGTTTGCTGGCAGCACTAATTCAAATAAAAGTAAAATGCCTCAAAAAGCACTACTTAAACATAAAGGATGATGCCTCAGCTTGTCTTATGCATTAGGCACACTGGAGGATCAAACTCATGACCCCTGTACCATCAGTCAGTGTATTAACCATTGTGCTACACCTCTGCTTCTATGCTTATATGTCTGCGTGCCTACTTAAGATTATCGCGTGTTAACGTGCTTAGCAGTGTTTTGCCCGATAATGTGCACAGCGCGCGTTATCGCGCGATAATCCCATTTTGCTACTTTAAGACCGAAATGCCCACTCCTTTTATGGCATCCTGCACACTATCGCTGGGCGCACGTTAAAACAGTTTAGTAAACATACCCCTAGGTATGGGCACCTCCTGGAGTGACACACAGGCATTATGATATCCTCTATTGTATTCTCCATTCTTCTCCTTATAATTCCTAGCATATTTTTATCCTTCATAGCTGTTGCTGCACACTAAGCAGAGGATTTCAATGTATTATCCACAGTGACCCTTGGGTGGTGATGCCTCATGTGGAACCTAGCATTGTATAGCTATAGTTTGGGTTGTTCTTCCCTAATTTTGCACTTGTTAACATTAAATTTCATCAGCTGTTTGGATGCCCAGTCTCCCAGCTTTGCTAGGCCCTCTTGGAATTTTTTCAAGTCCCTTGTGATTTAACAACCTTGAATAATTTTGTATCATCTGCAAATTTGATCAGCTCACTTGTTATTTCCATTTTCAGGTCATTTATAAATATTTAAAAAAGCAGTGAGCCACTATAGATTCCTAGGGCACTCCGCTATTCACCCATTAGTACTATGTTGCCAATTTTGTTAATTTCTCTAATTTCTGTTATCATGTCATCATCTATCTATCTATTCATTTTGGCCTAGGTAATGGGTGGCACACTCTCAACTGCTATTCCCTTCCCCTTCTCACATTGAATTTCTATCTACAAATATTCTACAGTGCATTTTCTTTACTGTAGAACTCTTACCCTGTTTCATTCAATGTCCTCTTTAACATATATCGCCACCTTTCCACCAATTCAATCTATCTTATCCTTGCAATATTAGAAGGAAACCTCTGCCCTGTTTCCTGAGTTTTCCATTTCTCTCTTCCCTGTCTTTAGATCTCTCTCTTCCTATACCACCTCCTCACGTTCTACCACTCAAGCCTGGATTGTACTGCTCATTCTCCATGTCTCTTCTTGCATCCAGCCTCTCACTCTTCAGTTCCTTCTTTTCCGACTCAAACTTCACCATTTCTTCCCTCTATTGTCCCCTTTCAGTATTCCATCTACTTCACTGAGTTGCTCAACCCCTAACATAAATCATCTGCTATCTGCCTTACTTCTTCCGCAAGATTCAATTCTTCTCTGGCTCTCTCACCACATTGACCATCCTTATACCCACCATCCCCTCTAAAGCACACCCCTCTCATTCATTTCCTTTCTCACTCACTCTCTCCCATCACCTGTAATCTGACTCGTCAACTCCATCATCACTGCTCTGGCTCCCTTACTCTTCAAGTATTTCTTCTCACTATTTCAAGCCCAGTTCATGCTCTGCATCATCTTCACTTTGACTCGTAACCTCCAATTATCTACTACTGAAAAGGCGCAAGCTAATTGCAAATAAATAAATAAAAATGGTGACCATCCAGTTAATGGCTGCATAATCCAGATATTCATCAGCAATCACTTTCTGGATATTGCTGATGATGCTCTCAAATTTTTTTACTCATAAAAGTATGTTTAGAAAGCAGCAGTGGTGGCCTCCGCGGCTCCAATATCGCACGGAGGCCACTACCATTGCTTTGTAAACATACCCCACAGTGGGCATCATTTAAAAAAAAACTGCTGATCATCACAGGTTGAATATTAGTCGCTTTATTAGCAAGAATGTGTGCAATGACCCAGAAAATGTTTGAAAATTATGAAAAAAAGTTTGATAATGACTTTAAAATGAACTACTTTTTTCCATGCATGCCCAATTACCATGATTATGAAGAGGAACAGCATTTGCCCTTGTCCCTTACAATCCTAGGGGAGAAGATGTGATCTATGCTTGTTAAGAGAAAAACTATGATGAAATATGCCTTTTGGAATCTCAAATCAGTTCTGCTCACTGAAAACATGCATTAATTTAAGCCGCCAGAGCTACAGCAGTCCTATGAATGGAATAAATGCCTGAACCTTGATTTCTCAAAAACATATAGTGGGGGATATTCAAAGGCATTTACACAGTTTGCAAATGTGTAAACCATGTAAATGCCACTGAAAGAAATATTCAGTGGCCCTAAGAGAGTGGAGGAGTAGCCTAGTGGTTAGAGCACTGGCTTGATAACCAAGCAACCAGGGTTTGATTCCCACTAGCACTTCCTTGTGGCCTTGGGCAAATCATTTAACCCTCCATTGCTTCAGAAGAAAGGCCTAGCAATCTACCTCCTGTCACACTGCCAAGAAAACCCAGGAGCTTCTGGGTCACCAGGACTGACTTGAAGGCACACATTGCATTTTTTGCAACATTCCTAAGCAGTTGGTATCGGGATGTGCCGTGTTGTTCTGGAGTGGAGCGGAGGCAGCACCCATTGCTAATTGGGCAGCGGCACTATTGATCCACTACTTGGTTTGTGACACGCGGGTGAAATAAGGTGCTGCAAAGGCTGGACTATCTTTAACTGTGGAAGCTAACGTGGCAGTGGCTCAATACCACCACTGCCTGGTTAGCTTCTGGGTTTTGCAGTGACCCAGATATTCAATGCTGGTGGCCAGATATGGTCCCAACATTGAATGTCTGGGATTAGAATTGAGCGGCAACGGCTAGCCGCTTGACATGCCCTAGCCACTGCTGCTGAATATTCCTCCCATAGAAAATACAGTATTTTATAATTTACATCTGTATCTCTATGCTTTTCCCAAACTTCACTCTGTACCTAGCCACAGTGAAGATACACACAGTTGGCCCAATGCACATACTTTCAGATTATTAGCAACCACTTCAAATATGCACATGTCCATTTTCCATGCAACTATGACTAAAATAGCTAGATTTACACACACAAACACTTGCATAAATCTAGGCATAATTCATAACATTACCCCTATATTGAGTTACTTTGTACATCATTGACATACAATAAGGATGTTTGGTGTGAGAAAATGAAAAAATATGTAGCATGAATTAAACGTTGCTCAACAATGTTGTGTGTGCATGTGGATAGATGCTGTCATGAAAAGAAACATACCTGCCTCCCACTCTATACTGTGTTTCTTGGATATTAGAAAAAGACGTATATGCCGCAAAGAGAATAGGAAAGCCACCTGACGTGGGATGCTCATATTACAATTGTTCTGCATGATTTTTGGAAGTCATACAGTATGTCCACTTCCTGATCTGCCCTTATTTGGCAGGCTGACCACTGGCAGTAGTACTGCAAGTTTACTGCTAAGGGTCAAGTGGCAGCATTTTTAATCCAGGCCCTTCCAATACAGGAGTGTATGGGCAGGGCCAGCCCAAGGGTTTCTGCCACCCCAAGAAGGCCCCCCTGTGCTACCCCCTGATCAGGCCCCCCATGCTGCCCCCTAGCAACCCCCCCATGCTGTGCCACGCCATTCCCCCCAGCATCAAACCTTTCACCTCGGGGGGGGGGGGGGTGGACAGCATAGCAATGCCTCCCTTCCTGGAAGCAGCAACACAGATGTTGGAGGGCAGAAGAGCGGCAGGGCATGAATGTGTGCACATGGGTAGGCATTTTAAGACCCACCATGGCACTGAAGCAGCAGCAGGGATCACCACACCGCCCACTAGGGCCTGCCATTCTAGCCAGCCACCTGGTTCGCCTAATGGATGTGCCGGCCCTGTTTATGGGGACCACCTCTACCCTCCCCCCCCCATTGCCCACCTAGAGGATTTCTTATATATTCTTGGAGAATCAGGAGTGGGAAGTTTTTATTCAATGTTGGATTTTCTGCATTTCTATTTGATCCATCTTCCCAAATTGACCTCTCAGGAAAACAGATTTTTAAAGTATATTTTTTGTCAGTCCTATATAAGTGGAAAAGCTATAAACAAGTTTGTCACCCAAGCCAGCGTTCCTCGAATCAATGCAAAGTTATCTGAAGGGAATGTCCTTGAAGCAGGATTGGCAAGATAAGTAGATATTATTCGAAACACAATGCTATGTCGCTTATGGTTTTTGAAAAATATTTAGCTGATTAGAGCTTATTAGATGATTAAGTTCTAGGCTAAATTAAGTATTTTTAGGATTTGTAGAATAAAAGGGACTAAAAAAACACTTACATAGGTACTTTAAAAATCTGTTTTCCTGAGAGATCAATTTAGAAAGTTGGATTATGCTAATTGTTTTGACCTTATATCGCCAATAATTTTTGGAATTTCTATTTGATATTGGGGCAGATCAGGTGGTGGGGATTTCTATGTGATGCTGGGGGAATGAGAGTGTGGGAGTGCCAAGGAAAGATTAGGGGTTCGGTGGCTTCTTTGTGATACCAGAAGGGTACAGGTCAGGTTTTCAGGCAACAGTCTTTCTAAGAATCTCCCCTGGAGCTGCCATAACCCGCCAAAACCTGAACGTGCTGGGGATAGACCCGATTCTGCCGCTGCAGGGCCTGGACATACCTGTGACAGCAGAATCAGGGATATAGACATCCAGGCACTCCCCGTATGCCGAGGAGATCGACAAATAAGGAGCTGCCCATCCACGTGCCAGAACACCACTGGTGGGGCAAGGGAGCAGTGGTGTTGTAGCACAATGGCAACGAGCTGTCTGCTGTGTGGCTCAGAATACCATGGCCCCCACTGGTCCTTGCAGAGCATGGCATGGGCAGCACAAAAAACCCAAAGGCCCAGATTGTAGGATCCAGCTGGGCCAATCACATGGGGTATGGGGGGCTGTGGCACGTGTTCGCTGATGCTCCCAGGATTTATTCTACTTTCAGAGTGGAATAGGCTGGATGTCCTGGGGCTGCTGGGGAAAGTACAGCGGCCCAACCTGAATAGGCCCTGTACGTTCTGCCAGCTGGCCACTCCCCCGCTGCACCCCAGCAGTGTCCCCTCCCGCCCACATCCAATGCTCCTCACACAAATGCTATGTACATGCAGGGAGCACTAGCAGCAAACTCAGGGACAGGTACTGAGTGCAGGTTGGATGTCCAGCTTGCATGTCTAACCCCGCTATTCGCTCCACAGAATGCAAAAGTATTTATTGGTACAAACTGGGAATTATGCTTACTAGGCTTCATAATTTAGATTGTTCTTTCCTAGGTGCATAGCTTTGCACTTGTTCACATTAAATTTCGTTTACCATTTGGTGTCATCTATAGATTTGATCACCTCACTTGTTATTCCTATTTCCAGGTCATTTATATAAAGCAGCTAGCCATCGCAGCAGAACTGTGAACCCGGAAAGTGCCACTAAATGCCCCAACACTAGACGGTGGAGTGGGGGAAAACCAGATAGCGGCAATATTTATCCACTAGCCGGTTATCCCAAAGCGGTGAAAGATAGACACCTGAAAGGTTCACCTAACTTTTGTCGCTTTACCTAATCAGCCAGTGGCTGAAACTCACCTCTAGCTGGTTAGCTACTGCTCTATCTGGCCAACCTGCATATTCAGTGCTGGTTGCCGGATATGGTCCTGTCATTCACTATCCGGGTTCACAGTTCAGCTGCGATGGATAGCTGTGTTACAAGCACTAGCTGCTGCAGCTAAATATCCCCACTAAGTCTTTTATTTTTAACTTTGACCTCCAAAGAAAGGAGATAAGACATATTGTTGGGGCAATACTAAAAGGACTGTGGTGTACCCATGAATAACTGTGAACTACAGGCTCCTTTTCCATCACTTTGACATTCTTTCAGAGCAATGAGTTCATTAAACCGTAGCAGGTAAAGACATGGGTGTCTTCCACATTCTTTTTAGATCAAAGTTATAAAAATGAAAAATGTTTTCTGTTAAATAGTCTTTTGAATGTACCTTAATTTAATGTGACCTTTTTTCAGGTAGCTATTTCTGCTATACTATTTAACTGCTGAAATAATTACATCATTTCTCATTTATAATACAGAAAAAATGCTTACAGTATGTTTGCCACCATGTATAAAATTAATTTCTGATGCAGCCATTGAATAGCTTAAATTAAGAATGAAAGGTTAATGGCCTTTAATGACCGCATTATTCAAGTTATCATGTCTGATGAGACATTAGAGTCTTTTTGTTTCCTGCGCTGTTGGAGCCTACTTCAAACTACCGCTTATGGCACATTAATAATCAATTATTTCTTTTCAGCTCTACAAGTGGCTATTGCTCAACCTGATGCATCTTACAGCAGTTATTTTATTCATGTTAGAGAGGAAAACAGTGTAAGATGTTGCCTCTAAAAATCCTTGAGAATAAAACTGGATTTCCTGATAAACATAGGGATCAGCGTAAATGCCCCCAACAGCCTTGGTTGGTGTGTGACTCCTTTTCTAGTGCTTAGATCCCATGCTCTTCCTAAGGCTGACATCTGATCCCTACCTGCTCTCTCCTAAATCATTCATACCTTCCTCTCCTGAGGCCTTGTCATGCCTAGACTGCAGTAACCCTTCCTGGCCCATTCTCATCACATTTCTGAAACTCAGCAGCTAAGGTGTCGCTCTATCTCAGTATTTCACACCCACTAACCTTATTCATAAATTATTCGGTTCTCTGTAACAACATCCATCCAGACAGAATGAAGCTCCTTTTACAGTAGGACATTTTTAGAAGTATAAATGCAGCCTTCTTCAGGATGTAAGGCCATATCACTTATGCTCTTCTCAGCAGCAGCATTAACTTACCTGAGCTTAATGGGTGGAGATATGCAATGTAGCACAATAAGTTAAAGTGATATTGCCAGCGTCACTCACAACTGAACATACACATAGTCATGGTTTAAAGGGATAAAGCCAACATGGATTTAGCCAAGGGAAGTCTTGCTTCAACAATTTGATATATTTTTTGAAAGCGCAGATAAAGATGACAGGGTCCCTCATGAGAGACTCTTGAGGAAATTAAAAAGTTATGGGATAGGAGACAGTGTACTATGGTGGATCGGGAACTGGCTAGAAGAGAGAAAGAACCATTTATGGGGCTTCAAGATATGAACACGTAACTCCTTTTCTAATGCATCTCCACTGGCTCCCAATAAGCAGTCAACTAAAATACAAAACTCTCCTGATTACTTTAAAAATCCTCCATCACCTGTCTGCACCCTCATTGGAAGATCGCCTACATTGGACTCCTGATAACAGAACAAGAAGAACAAATACGAGACAAATACTCTCACCACCCCCTCTGTAACTTAGAAAAAGTTCCTAATTTGCCATCAACAGAGCTTTCTCCCTCTTTGCCCCACAACTATGGAACTTCCTACCCCCTCATATTCGTCTCATTTCAGACTTGGCCACCTTTCACAAAGAAATTAAAACACACCTATTCCATCCTGCTTTTGAGCGTGTAACTTAAAACCTTGCACATCAATCTCATGCTCAAGATTCTGTCAGACTGTAAATAGTTATCCTACTGTGTACGATCTCTTAATGATCACTTATTGTAAATAGTTATTTGTTTCCTTGCTCATTTGTTCTATGTAATTCTGTTATTCTGTTACATGTTCTATATAACCTATAATTTATGTAAACTGTTCTATGTATAATGCTGTTCTCTTGTAAATCGTGCTGATCATGAATAGTGCGGTATAAACCTAAATAAATAAAAAATAAATAAATAAAACAGAGTAGGGCTAAATGGCAAGCTTTCTCAATGGAGAAGGATGTAGTGGAGTGCTTCAGCAATCTCTGCTAAGTCCAATACTTTTTAACATACTTATAAATGACCTAGAAGTGGAAACAATGAGTGAGTTGGTCAAATTTGCAGATGACACAAAATTATTTAAAGTTATTAAATCACAAACATACTGTGAAAAATTTCAATAGGACCTTGAGAAATTGGAAGACTGGGTATACAAATAGCAGATGAATTTTAATGTGGACAAGTGGAAAATTATGCACTTTTGGAGGAATAATCCAAACTGAAGTTGCACAATGCAAGGATACACATTAGGAATCATCACTCAGGAAAAGGATCTAGATATCATTGTGACTAATACATTGAAATTCTCTGCTCAGTGTTCAGCAACAGCCAAGAATGCTGTGAGTTATATGGAAGGGAATGGAGAATAAAACTGAAGATAGTACAATGCCTCTGTACCACTTCATGGTGCAGCCACATCTTGAGCATTGCATACAGTTCTGGTCACGGCATCTAAAAAAAAGATATAGCAAAACTGGAAAATGTACAGTGAAGGATGACCAAAATTATGAAGAGGATGGAAAGATTCTCTTATTTATTTTAAGTATTTATAAATACTTTAAAAAAAACAATTTTGAAGAAAAGAGGTGAACCCATTCAAAATGGTTCCTCAAATGCATGCCTCATGTAGACAAGCTAAAAGATGTCCATGGTCAACAGCTGCTGATAAGTTTATTTATATTCTCTTATATACTGTATCAGTGTGGTTTACATTGAACAAACTGAAATTACATTGAACAGGGCATTATAACTTGGAGATAACTATTTTACAGGGAACATGGGCTATGGAGGGTTAAGTGGCTTGCCCAAGACCACAAGGAGCACTTGTGGGACTAGAAACCCCAGTCCTTCATGGCCCAAAGTTGCTGTCCTCTAGTGGGATTTGAACCCCTGACCTTCTGGCCTGAGGTACCTTGCCCCAACCACTAGGCCACTCCTCCACTCCAGAGAAACAGCAGTTCAGAGAAACAGCAACCACAATTTTTTCCTGATCGAGGGCCCTAAAAATTTCATTAAGTGCAATCCTTATGATGGTCTCAGTGCTGTGTTATGGTCTGAAATCCAATAATAGGGGATGCAGAAAATGAATACTTTCAACATGAGTAGATAGCTGCTTAAAAACATTTTTTTTCTGCAAGCTTAGCTAAAAAGGGCAGATTTGAAATTGGCCAATAGTTTTTGGGGTCAGAAATTTTAGCATTATAGTGTTTTGGAATAGGCTGTAGTATAGCTATCTTCCATTGATCCGGGACAAGCCCCATGTGTAGACTAGAATTCAAAATATTATAGATCAATCTTTATCTTTATCCTTATTCATATTTGATAAACCGCTATTGTAAGAACATTAAGTGGTGTACAATAAAAAGGATGGATTCAACACTGCAAAGCAAGAAAAGGAACGCCAATAATAAACAGGAAAGGAGGAGGCAAGGACAGAATAGTAACACCATACTATTACCAAATCATAGACAGACATAGCCCAGCCAGGCAACATAGACAAGCAAACAAGGGACAGACAAATGACAACCTAAAAAAAGGACAGAAACAAAAACAGGATGATCAAGGAGGGGCCTCAGGGGGAAGGTCATATGCTTTCTGGAATAGATGGGTCTTAAGTAATGACTTAAACTGAGGATAGGAGGGTTCTAGCCGGAGGGGAGCTGGTAGCATGTTCCAGAGGAGGGGTCCAAAAAAGAAAAAAGCAGAATGGCGAGTCTGTTCTAAGTGGGCCTGGGACGGTGAGGGAAGTGATAAGCGGTTGGCATGGATTGAGCGAAGTTGGCGGTGAGGAGAATGCAGAGAAATGCAGTCTGCTAGGTAGAGAGGTTTTCCAGTATGAATCAGAATCAGAAATTTGTAGTGAAAGCGAAAACGAAGGGGCAACCAATGTAACCGGATGAGAATGGGAGTAATGTGATCAAACCGACTAGAGAAAGTAACAAGGCGTGCTGCTGTATTTTGAATCCGTTGTAGTCTTTGGAGCTGATACTTAGGGAGGTTAGCCAGGAAAACGTTACAGTAGTCCAACCTACTGACAACTAGTGCAAGGACAAGGGTAACCAGTGAATTAGGAGGTAACACTGAACGAACGGCCCGAATTTGTCGTAGGGCAGCAAAGGAGCGGCGAGAGAGTGATGTGATATGTTCCTGAAAGGAAAGGGACGGATCCAAAAGAACACCCAGATAACGGAAGGAAGACATTAAGGGAATAGCAATTGGGCCAGTGGAGGGAACCAGAGTAGGGCATGTGCCACTCAGTGACACCCACATGGCACCAGTCCGATAGATAGTTTTGTGAGCCATGAGAAGGGAATAGGATCTAGCACCAAAGTGATCTTATGTGCTGACTGGATCATTTGAGAAATCTCTATAGGTGACACGGTAGTAGAATTTGCCCAAGTATGAGTAAGGCAACTAGCATCTCCAGAGTCTAGAAGGGTTGGTGTTGATGCCAGAGAAAATGATAGTTTGGATTTTAATAACTGAATTTTTTCAAAAAAAGAAAGTGGTGAGTTCTTCAATGGAGGGACTGGCCCGCAGTAGGTCTCTAAGGACCTGTGACTGGGATACAACTGAGAAGATGGCTTTCACGGAGGGAGAAGATTTATTTATGATAGATGAAAAATACTCTCATTTTGCTATCAGCATCTTGGAACGGTAAAAGGAATGAGTACTTCTAAAACGTAATGCAGAAGGATTTCTTGATTTACGTCAGGCTATTTCTGCAGCACGAGTTTAATATTTCAAGAGGTGCAAGCCAGCATGAAACCATGGCTGTGAGCTGCATCTAAAGGGCTTGTGCGATTTCAGAGGGGCCACCTTATTGATGGCCTGCGTTAAGGTCTCATGCCATAGCATAACCTGCGTGTCATGAGACAAAAATACAAAATCCACCGTATTAGCAGGGTAGAAAGATGCTAAAGAAGCCTGAAATAGATTATGGTAGGTTGAGTGACCTGAGTAACGATCTAAAGATGGAAATACAGCAAAAGAGACTTCCAGAGAAACGGTATTTAGGACATGATCGGTCCAGGGAAGTGGGAAGGATGCAAAATTTGTTAGGAGCAAATATGCAGTTGCATGGGAGAGGAAGGAGATCTAAGGTAAGGCCAGCTAAATATGTAGCAAAAGGGACATGTTGGTGAATAATGTGATCAGCCATGAAGGAAACAAATTATTTGTCACAAGGTCGAGAGGTGGCATCGACATGAATATTTAGGTCACCAAGGATTAAAAAACTGGGGTAAGTTATCATCTGATTGAGAATAAACTGCTGAATCTCATCTCAAACCAGCTACTGGAGCATGGGAGGACAGTATAGGAGTAATAAATGCACATAACGGGGGCAGACAAAGCTTTAGAGACAGAGATTCGGAGCCCTGGGGAGGCACAACTAACATTTCAGAAATTTGAAGCGAAGCTCTCTAGATGACTGCTACACCTCCTCACTCTACGGGAGGTTCTGGAAGTCAAAAGAGCCAGATAACCAGGGAGGGGGGGGGGGGTGAGGTAGACTTCTATATATGTAGGCTTTTTCTTCATGACAAAGTCAGGTCTCCATTAAACAAAGTAAATCTAAGGGGTATGTTTACTAAACCTTCTTAACGTGCGCGCTGTGCAATTATCACACGCTAAGGTACCTTAGCGCGCGATAATGACGCTTTACGGGGCACAAATGTGCCTTAGCGCACGCTCACGCACGCAGCGGCGCAAACGAGCGTTGAAGGCGGGCAAAGGCTTCTGGAGGGCGGAGGAAGGCTCCCCAGGGGCAGAGAGAAAGGATCAATGGGTGGAGAGTGGGAGGGGAGAGGCTCCCCGCACACTAACGATGTGAAATTCGAGGCCAAAACTAAAGCAAGTGAAAACCTCGCGTTAGAGCTGATTTAAAGGGAAAAGAAACCATTTCTGTCAGCAATGTACAGCAAAACCAGGGAAACCAACAAAAAAGTGATAAGTGTGATACATGTGCAAGGAACAAAAGTGCAAATAAACATTGAAAATGACCCCAACAAAATAAAAAAAAATCATAATCAAGCTGAGCAATAGTGATAGTAATGGGAAACATCAAAAAAACACTCCCAAGAAAGCCCCCCAAAAAAGATATGAATTTTGGAAGGGTCTACGCTCCGTCCCCATACAAGGTGAATGATCCCACAATGAAATAGCACTGAGCAGGGTTTCCCTCTCCATTGGACAGGTTTCCTATGGCATGCACATGTTCCACAACAGCAGGGTGGGCATGTCTGAATGGGCAACTGGACAGATGCCGGGAAAGGGGATACAGAGGGCTGCAGGCGGCACATACTGTGGTGCAGCTGGGGCACAGTGCGGACTAGGCAGATGCCTAGGTGGCACTTAGGAATACTGAAACTGTACAGCAGCCAGACAGCAACTGATGAGGGCCCAACATGGGCACGAGAGTGTTTATCACAGTGTCACAGGGGATAGTACCCAGCAGGTACCTCCAAGGGCACAGAACATTGGCAGGCGGTGTTGGGGGGAAGCGTGGACGTCTATGCAGGCATCCCTACCCCAGAACACGCACCATAGACAGCCGCCTACCTGCACACTGGATGGCTTGAGACTGCACACCACCAGCACCACCAGCAGAAGGGCATGTCAGCATGGTGGCAGAGGGGTACTGGTGGTGGAGAGGGGCAGTGGCAGCTGCCCAGAGCATTCCATGGCCTAGCTCTGTGTAGATGGGTGCCATGCACTGCAACAGACAGGCCCTGCTGGACAAACAGTCATGGTATCACCCGGGAATGCACTGTTTCTGTGGCAACATTGTGGTGCAGTGCACACAACCAGTGTGTTTGGAAGCAGAAGGTCACAGGTTCAAGTTCCAGCTACGGTGCCTGCCAACCCAGTCCCCATATTTTACCCACTACTACAATGTGCTAATACAGACAGAGCCTTTATTGCAGATGACGTAAACATGCCCAAAACACCTACATTTTACCCTACAGAGCAAAGACACCATAAACAGGCGCATTACCTAGAGCAGAGTCTCCCAAATGCAGTCCTGGAGGGCCAAACACCATTCAGGTTTCATGCTGCCTCTAATAAAGATGCCTGTGCTGCATATCTATGCACCACCCCCATGGTATGCAGATGTATCTCATGCATATTCATGAGGGACAGCATGAAAACCCGAACAGTGTTTGGCACTGCAGGACTGGAGTTGGGAACCTCTGCCGTAAAGCAGCAGCCAACAGGGGCAGACACACCCACACCCACACCCACACCCACAGGCTCCATTAGCCAATGCCTCCTGGAGAGGCAGGACATTGGGCCCTGCATGCATCTCCCAATACTAGCACTTGCATACCTTAGCAATGCCACCATACACCTGGGTATACGGTACACAGCTATCAAAAGTTTGCTATTTTTACTGGCAGAAAGCAATTTCTACGTTAAGCACAGTTTGCTGATTGAGCTCCATCATAGCAAACTTTCTGATGTCTGTGGAGTGTGCTTCAGGTCTGGTCTCTGCCAGTGTTTACCACCCTGGGGAGTGACCCCCACCAGTATTGCGTACCATATCCATGCCTGCAGTGTGCCCAGGTGTGGTGGCCAGGGCTGCTAAACACCTCTCTAGTAGCACAATACTGGCATAGGTGTGGGAGTGTGTGTCTGTCTATCCAGTGTGTGGTGGTTGCAAACACCCTCCACAGCCCACACTGCCAGCACTGTTGCCAGTATTGGCCTGCCAATGTGCATAATGAGGAGCAAGGTACCATGGGTATAGCCCAGACAGGGTGGCCTGGCCAGGATGCATCTGCACAGGGCATGGGGCACTGGCTGGGATATTGTAGTGCCCGGCCACCACCTGCACAGACAGGGTGGCCACAGCATGTTCTGCTGGGAGATCACTCTCACCCTGACTGAGCAGTGACCATGGCATGGCTAGGCTCCCCCATAGTGCTATGTAGTATTTCTCTCATGTGATATTTATGGGTTCCCTTTTGGGGCCCATTCACTTACTTATCTGCTTGGTGTCTATGCTGACATCCCAGTTCTGGGTGCACACATTTCCATCAGGAACATGGACTAGCTAGCAGACTGTCTGCAGCTGGTATGTGTCTTGATGGACTGCCTTGCAGGGTGCAGCGGCTGAAGGCTTGCTGCAGGTGCATATCAAATAGTGGTGGGGTGCAGCTTAGCATATCCAGGCCTAATGTCTGTCTGCTATTGCATTATGGATGTGGACAGAGCTGCATTGACTGCCCTGTATGGTGTCTGTTCCCAAGCAGAACTGGGGTTGATGGTCCCCTCTGCTGCCACCATTGCAGGGAGGTAGAATGTGGATCTGTTGGTGGGAGACCCTGTTTACCACTCTCAGCCCTGGAGGAAGAGGAGGAGGGTGGTGGCACATAATCCTCCTAGGGGTCCATAGGGGCTAAACTTGACTGAGACATACAGATATAGCCAAGGTGTGTCTGCAGAAACTACCTTTCTCACACATTAGCACTGCTGGGGACCTGCAGCATGGCCTATCACTGCTGTGGACCTGGTGCTGGGCGCCCCACCTCACCCTCAGGGTGAGTGCAGTACCTGCACAATGTGACAGTGTGTAGCTACTCTGTGCCAGTACCACACACGGTCAGTTCCCCCTACCAGGCCGAGGTACTGTGGGGGTGCATACCCCATCTTGTGATCATCTGTAGACTGCTGATTTGCATGTGCAGTGCATCATGGGTATGGGTGGGTTAACCCTATCCTGGTGACCACAGCAGACTGCTTGTGTGGTGACGTGCAGTCCTTCTGCAGCCAGCCAGGGGTTTGCTAGGAGCTATGGAGCTGTAGCCCACTGGTTACTTCACTACTTGTGGAGCCAGAGGTCATGGGTTCAAACCCACAGTAGGGGTTATTTGATAGGGCTGTCCAAAGCACTGTCTTTTTTTAATGTACATTAGTGCTGCCAGCAAAACACTCTCAGGGTACTGTAACCATAAGGCGCCTTATAGGGCACCCTATAAAGCGCCTTCTGAGGCACCTTATGGTTACAGTCCGTATAAGGTGCCTTATAAGGTGTCCTATGGAGCACCTTATAGGGTGCCGTGGCGGACAGTGCAATTTATAATGTGCCCTATGGGGTGCCTTATGCGGCACCTTAGGTTACGGCACGTGAGGGTGTGTTTGCTGGCAGCAATAAATAAAATGCCTCAGGAAACAATACTTACATATCAAAGCTGATGCCTCAGCCAGCCTTATGTATTAGGCACACTGGGGGATCAAACTCATGACCCCTGTATAATCAGTCAGCGTATTAACCATTGTGCTACACTTCTGTTTCTTTGTTTGGATGTCTGTGCGCCTACTTAAGAATACCACGCGGTAACGCACTTAGCGGCGCTTTGCCCGATAATGTGCGCAGCAGCACGTGTTATCGCGCGCTAATCCCGTTTTGCTACTTTAAACTGAAACGCCCACTCCTTATATGGCATCCTGCACACTAACGCTGGGCGCACATTAAGAAGGTTTAGTAAACATACCCCTAAGTCATGGGACATAATTAAGTCAGAAACCAAATCCATCTTTGTTTTAATGGCTCTACAATTCAGCAAGGCCATGTGGATCGGCACGTTACACAGATATAGGGCAAGTTCTGGGCGCCCGGTAAGATAACATGGAACATAATCTAAATTTTCCAATTCGTGAAATCTAGATGAAATGAATGGGAAAGAATGCTGCAATGTGAAAGACCAATGTACTGGAATAGAGGCCATCGTATCTAAGTGGTTAACTTGCAGAGATGGGAAGAGAGTTAAAAGCATGCAAAACATAAGCCAAAATAGAAAGAATTTCAAGAATTTACTTACATAAGCCCCAAGACTCACCCCAAGGAGCTCGCCCAAGGAACAGGACCTACTCCTTGGGTGCCCTCTTTAGGCGTGTGCTGCATAGTGCAATCACCTTACAGCATCGGGATGGGGTTGTGTCTAGCAGATGGAATCAAGCACAGGCAGGTGGACAAAAGAAGCCTCTTCAGCTAATGGTTTTGAATACCAACACACAATTTTATAATGGATGGATTAGTCCAAATGTGCAACTGAAAAATATACAGCAGAAAAAGTGTACCTTTATTTAATAAACGGTGTGACAGAAATCATGCAATTTCTAACATAGGTTATCTTCACTTTCCAATTTATGTATTCTTTCCAAAAGCGCATGTGTAGAAATGCGTTCTCAGAGATTTGTGTGTGTACATTTCTATGAGATGTGCACACTGATGGGCTAGTGTGGAGACACTAGAAAAATGTCCTCTTGTGTGGGAAATCCAAGCTTTGGTGAAGCAGACACCATGATTCTTGTTAAATTAATTGATGGTGAAGCAAGAGGAGCAGCTGTTCCCTACCCCGTTCACCCAAAGAGATCTGATCTAGTGATTTAACCACCAACCAACATACCAAACAAAGGTAAGAGCTCACAAGGGCTCGGAAGCATGTCCCACAAAGCAGGCTCAGAGAACGGGGGCCATAGGATCACCTTGAAGAGAGAGACAGTGTTGCATATACTAGCATTTTGCACTATTAAAGAGGTAGATTAAACCACTACCCTAGACAGACACACTACTTCAATGTGAGCACATTTTGTCCTTGCTACATTGTAGGTGTCTGAACCACTGGGGATGTAAGATCATTATAGCCTAGAGAGACTAGAGCAATGGTTCTCAACCTTTTTTGTACCGTGACCCCTTTTACCATTCGTCAACTTGTGATTACCCCCAATGATAAAATCAAATGCGTCTCTCTTTCTTTACCGTTAACACATTGTCGCTGTAATCATTTGTTGAATAATATATTATAGGCCTTTGCAATATGTTTTTATTTATAAAATTTACTTATTAAAACCACAATAATTAATCACAATAACAAGTAACAATATTTGATTTCAAAATTATTATGATTTTGTAGTCAAATCACTTTGTTGTCGAACCAATTTATTCTCTAATCACGCTGGTCCCGATCTGAGGCTTCTGCTTTCCTGTCTTCTCTTAGCTCTCTTTCTGTGGTCTATGGTCCATCTGCCATTTCTTATCTCTTCTTTCATTTTCTTCACTTCTTTCCATCAGCCTATTTCCAGTCCCAGTAACCCTTCCCAGTATCTGCCCCTTTCCAGTCCTCACTCCCAGTACCTTCCAATGTCAACTTGCATTCCCATCACTGCCACTGGTGTCCATTCCCTTCCAGTCCTCCTCCTCCTCCCCCACTGACCAGTCCCTTCTAGTAAAAATACCATGGCAGCCCCTCTCAGATCCACTCCCTTCTAGTTTCATTCTCCCATCCCCTTGTATCAGCCCATTTGTAGCCTTAGCCCCCAGTTTTCTTCCAGGGCCAGCAGCTCTATCCTCCCCTCCCCACCATCAGCCCATTCCCAGTCAAAACGCCCCCAATCAGCTCACTTCCAGTGTTAGTCCCCCCTCAACCCCATTACCAGTGCTAGCCTCTACTAATCAGCCCATTTCCAGTCATAGCCCCCCCATCAGCTCATTTCCAATGCTACCCTCCCATAAATCCATTACCAGTCCTAGCCTCCCCTAATCAGCTCATTTCCAGTGCTAGTCCCCCCTCAACCCCATTACCAGTGCTAGGCTCCCCTAATCAGCCCATTACCAGTCCTACCCCCCCCCAGCAGCCCATTACCAGTCTTAGCCTCCTCTAATCAGCCCATTTCCAGTCCTAACCTCCCCGATCAGCTCATTTTCAATGCTAGCTCCCCATCAGTCCATTACCTGTCCTACCCCCCATCAGCCCATTACCAGTCCCAACCCCCCTTGATCAATCCATTCCTAGTCCTACCCTTCCCTAATCAACCCATTACCAGTCCTAGCCCCTCTCGATCTGCCCATTACCAGTGCTAGCCCCCCATCAGCCCATTATAATCCTAACCCGCACTGTCTCTCCCCTCTGTCCAGCATTTATCCCCTGTCTGTCCAGTATGTCCCCCTGTCTCTACTCTTTGTCCATGTCAGCCCCCCTCCCTCCGTCCATGTCAGCCCCCCTCTGTCCATGTCAGCCCCCCTCCCTCCATCCATCCATCCATCCATGTCAGCTCCACTCCCTCCTTCCATGTCAGCCGCCCTCTTTCTATGTCACTTCAGGCTGGAAGGTCGGGGGTTCAAATTCCATTAGAGGACAGCTACCTTGGGCCAGAAGGACTGGGGTTTCTAGTCCCACAGGTGCTCCTTGTGGTCTTGGGCAAGCCACTTAACCCTCCATAGCCCATGTTCCCTGTAAAATAGTTATCTCCAAGTTATAATGCCCTGTTCAATGTAATTTCAGTTTGTTCAATGTAAACCGCACTGATGCAGAATAGCGCGGTATATAAGAGAATGTAAATAAATGTCAGCCCTCCATCCATCCCTCCATGTCAGCCCCCTCCCTCCCCCTATGTCAGCCCCATTGCAAGGTTCCCTGCCCCCTCCTCCCCTCTCCCTATGTCTGCCTGCTACTGCCCTGTTCTTCTGCAGCTGTGGTTCCCTGACTCTTAGGAAACTGTGGCTGTGCCTGTGAAACTGTTGCGGAGCCTTTCTGTCTCTCGACGGGCTCCGTGCAGCATTGTCCCACCTCCAAAGGAAGTTGTTTACCACTTGACGGAGTGAGGCGACCCCTGCTAAATCCTGTGGCGACCCCCATGGGGTTCGTGACCCACAGGTTGAGAACCGCTAGACTAGAGGATCAAGTAGAAGCACTGAACATCTATGTGATGACCTTATTTCAGGACAGGGATGGGTTCTCCAGCACAACCTACAGCTAGACATGGTCTATGTAGTTACAGAAGGCATGGCTAAAATACAGAGGAGCGACACATCCTAAGAAGGGGAGGTTCATAAAACACTAATAGGAGTATAGAGCTTGCAATTTAAGGAGGTAATTTTATAAGGGAGGGCATATATTTAGGCACCAAGTACAACACCTAAATGGGGATTCTTTTAGCCATAATATGCATGTATGGCCACATACATGCATTAATAACCTATAAAATACCAACCAGCATAAAAGTTACTTGATGGCTCATACTTTGCCAATGGACATGCATATGGTTAGAGTTTGGGCAGAGCATAGATGGAGCACTCAAGTACATTCATAGACATTCCCATTCTGATGGATAAGAAATGGGATGCGAGTGAACCCAATATAGTGGTAAAGGAGACAAACACCAGAATGACAGAGGTGTCGGTTCTGAGTGATTATTCTGTGAATCGTGTGGAGAGGCAGAAGATCCTGAAGTACCAAGAGATGCATTCAGTGGCCAAGAAAACGAGGCAGACAGATACAGAAATATTTCTCATCATATTGGGAGCAACAGCTTGATCAAGAAGAATTTCCAAGCACATCTTGATAAACTACCCATACATGTTGCATCTTACAAACTTCAGAACGAAACTCTTTTTGGCACAATGCAAGTACTACACTGAGCATTAGCAGTAAATTTGAGAAACTGAGATCATACATCACATTTTCTGGCTTAGAAGTGAGGTTCATGACTGTCATGGTATGTAGAAAAACTAATCTAGATAAAAAAAGACCCTTAATAAATCACATTATCCACCAATTTTACTCAAAAGAGTTTTTTAATTACTTCTACAATTCAGTAGACTATACGACGTATAAGGCAATAAAGACCTCAGGATGGCCTCACCCCTACATGTGGCGAAATCAATCACCATAGGGTTAAAGCAGACACTTACATCACAGGTCATTAACCTTCTTTTTACCCAATTTCAATTACAAAATTCTCACATCGATTAATTCAATTACATCCATAAAAGTACTTTTAAGGATTCTTATAATATAAGAAACTACAACTACACTAAAACAATTACATAGCGTCTGCATTTCTACATGAGCCTGGAAGATTGGGACCACCAATACGATAACCTAAAGAAGAATTAAAGAACTTCATAAATAAAAATCTTCCATGCATTCATTACAGAATTAGTAATCACTTATCTGCAAGGTCTCCAAACTCCAGCACATGTCGATGTCCAAACGGAACAGCTACTACACCGCCACGTCCAACGATCTTCTTTGTGGTAATAAGTTATTCACACCTCACACCTCAACAAAAGTTTCTGTTTCACCTTAAACCGGCTTCTTCAGGAGTTCCTAGAACATCTTTATCAACCACATTAAAGAATGCGGATATAGAAAATATCCACAAAACAAGCAAAAAGCCTCCCAACACTATCTTGTCCTTAGCGTCTGAAGTCAGCTGCTTTTCAAATAGTAATCAACCAATGAAAACACTCATCAAAACTGACGTAACACTTTAAACACCCCGCCTATACTAAAAGATCTCCGAAGAATGTATAAAAAGACTAGAACTCCACAAGCACCCAGCAGGCAATCACAAAAACAGCGTCCATTCAATTTTATCGTTCAACCCCAAGGGGTCTAACGTGTGTAGATCATAGATCCATTTCTGTTCTTTTTGTAGTAATATACGTCCTCTATCACCTCTCTGTATATTCCAAGGGACATACTCCAATATCGTACATCGAAGTTCCTCAAAAGTATGATTACAAGACACACAATGTTGAACCATTGATGTTTCCAGCCCTGCTTTATTAATGCTGTATTTGTGCTCCGCCAACCATGTTCGCAAAGGGCGGGTAGTTTTGCCAATATACATTTTAGGGCAAGGACACCATAAAGCATATACCACAAAAGAAGTATTACAAGTTGTATCGCATGTAAGCTGGTAACTTTTATGTCCATAATCTATGCATATCTTATCTTCCATAATGCTACAATATGAGCAAGAACCACATTTCTTATGTCCGTATACAGCAGCAGAACTCTTCTGTCGAGGAACTGCTGGGCAAAGTCGATCCCTTAAATTCATACCTCTACTGTACGTCATACGCACAGAGGTATCCACAAGCTTTGGATGGGTCAAAAGTAAATTCCATATCTTTTTGATTTACTAAGGGTCTTTTTTATCTAGATTAAGTTGACCCTTAGGGGTATGTTTACTAAACTGTCTTAATGTCGCAGCGATGGTATTATCACGTGATAAGTGATGTTATCCCGTGATAATGTAACATTATCATGTGCTAACATCACTTAGCGCGCGATAACGCGGTTGCGGCGTTAAGGCACACTAACGCTGTGAAATCCGGCTCTGAAGGGTGGAGTAAGGCTTCCCAGAGGGAGGAGTGAAGAGGTCAATGGGCGGAGAGTGGGAGGGGAGAGGCTCCAGGCACACTAACGCTGTGAAATCTGGATCTGAACACTAACGCCAGTGAAACCCTCGCGTTAAGGCACATTTGCAGGAAAGAGAAACCATTTCAGTCAGCAATGTACAGCAAAGCCAGGGAAACCCAAAAACGTGATAGTAGTGATACATGTGCACGGAACAAAAAGGCAAATAAACATAGAAAATGACCTGAACCACATTTAAAATCCCAATAATCAAGCTGGCCAAAAGTGATATTGATAAACATAAAGCAACACCACTGACAAAGCTCAAAAAATAAGATATCATGTTTGGAAGGGTCTATTCTCTGTCCCCTTACAAAGTGAATGATCCCACATTGAAATAGTGCTGATCAGGGTTTATTCACGTCTATATTGGGCAGGTTTGTTATGGCGTGCACATGTGCAGTAACAGCAGAATGGGCACGTAGGAAAGGGCAACTGTACTGATGCTGTAAATGGGATATAGAGGGCTGCAGGTGGCACATGCTGTGGTCCATCTGGGGCACAGTGCGTGTTAAGCAGATGCCTAGGTGGCACATAGGGATGCCGAAACTGTAAAGCAGCAAGACAGCAACTGATGAGTGTCCAACATGGGCACAAGTGTGTGTCCCACAGTGTCACAGGGGAGATTATCCAGCAGGTACCCCCAAGGGCACATAACATTGGCAGGCGGTGTGGGGGGGGGGGAAGCGTGCATGTCCATATAGGCACCCATACCTGAGAACCCACACCATAGGCAGCTGCCTACCAGCATACTGGATGGCCTGGGACTGCGCACCACCAGCACCACCGGCATAATGGCATGGCAGCAAGGTGGCGGAGGGGTGCTGGTGGCAGAGGGGACAGTGGCATCTGTCCACAGCAGACCATGGCCTAGCCCCATTTAGGTGGGTGCGACAGGGTCTGTCTGACGAATAGTCATGGTATCCCCAGGGAATGAACTGCCCCTGTGGCAACAGTGTGGTGCAGTACACACAGCCAGTGTGTTCATAAGCATAGGTTCAAGTCCCAGCTGTTGCTCCTGCCAACCCAGTCCCATGTTTTACCCAGTACTAAACCATGGTAATAAAGACGTAACCTTTATTGCAGATAACATAAACATGCCTGAAACACCTATATTTTACCCTACAGAGCACAGACACCATAAACATGTGCAATACCTAGAGCAGAGTTTCCCAACTGCAGTCCTGGAGGCCCAAACACCATTCAGGTTTCATGATGTCTCTAATAAATATGCCTGTGCTGCGTTTGTATGTCCTGACCCCCATGGTATGCAAATGTATCTCATGCATATTCATTAGGGACAGCATGAAAACCTGAACAGTGTTTGGCCCACCAGGACCAGAGTTGGGAACCTCTGCCCTAGAGCAGAGGCCAACAGGGGCATAAACACCCACAACCACAGGCTCCACTATCCAAACCCTCATGGAGAGTCAGTCTGTTGGGCCTTGCGCGCAAGAGCATGTCCCAATACTAGCACTTGCATACCTTAGCAATGCTGCCCTAAACTTGGGAATACGTTACACATGTATCAAAAGGTTGCTATGATTAATGGCAGATAGCAATTCCTAAGTTAATCACAATTTGCTGATAGAGCTGCATCATAGCAACCTTTCTGATATCTGTGGAGTGTGTTTCAATTTTGGTTTCTGACAGTGTTTACCACCCCGGGGAGTGACCCCAACAGTATTGCGTACCATAGCCATGCCTGCACTGTGTCCAGGACTGGTGTGGTGGCCAGGGCTGCCAAAAGCCTCTATATTTGCACAATGCTGGCATAGGTGTGGGCATGTGTGTCTGTCTATCCAGTGTGTTTTGGCTGCCTACACCTTACTCAGCCCACACTGCTTGCACTGTTTCCAGTTTTAGCCTGCTAATGTGCATAATGAGGAGCAAGGTACTGTGGGTATAGCCCGGACAGGGTGGCCTGAGCAGGATGCATCTGCACAGGGCATAGGGCAATGGCTGGGACATTGTAGTGCCTGGCCACCACCTGCATGGACAGGGTGGCCACAGCATGTCCTGCTGGGAGGTCACTGTCACCCTGACTGAGCAGTGACCACGGCATGGCTAGGTTCCCCCCATAGTGCTATATAGTATTTTGCTTGAGTGATATTTATGGGTTCTCTTTTCCAGGGCCCAATCACTGACTTATCTGCTTGGTGTTTGTGTGTGCTCACATTTCCTACAGCAGAGCTACTCAATTCCAGTCCTGGTGGCCTGCAACCCTGCAGGTTTTTGGGATGTCCCTTATGATATGCATGAGATATATATGCATTAGAGATAGTCTGCCAACCTGACTGGTGTTTGGCCCTCCAGGGCTGGATTTGGAGACCCCTGCCTTACACCTCTGTCATTTAAGATTGTAAGTGGGCAAGGTGCAGATGTCCAAGACATCAAAAAGGTTAGAATTTGTCACATTCCTCCTTGCTTCTTACCACCACCAAAATATTGTCTATTAGACAACTTTTTGGTGGTGTTGAGAATCTAGGAGGAATGTGACACATTCTATCTACCCTTTTGATGTCTAGAACATCTGTACCTTGCCCACTCACAATCTTAAATGACAGAGGTGTAAGGCAGGAGTCTCCAAATCCAGCCCTGGAGGGCCACCAGGACTGGAATTGAGTAGCTCTGTCCTACAGGAACATGCACTATGGACTAGCTAGCAGACTGTCTGCAGTTAGTATGTGTATAGCTGGAACACCTTGCAGGGTGCAGTGGCTGGTGACTCACTGTGCTTACTGCTGGAGAATGTCAGATAGTGGTGGGGGCAGCTGAGCATTTCCAGGCCTACTGCCTATGTGCCATTGCCTTATGGATGTGTACACATCTGCATTGACTGCCCTGTAGGGTGCCTGTTCCCCAGCAGGACTGGGGTTGAGGTCTCCTCTACTGCCACCATTGTCGGGATGTAGAATGTGGAGCTGTTGGTGGGAGATCCTGTCCCCCACCCTGAGCCCCAGAGGGTGGGTTGGGTGGTACTACATAATCTGCCTATGGATCCAAACACCCCCCTTCACTTAAATCATGTGACCATGGCACCCACACAGAATATGCACTATTCTGGGTGCATCATAGTCCACAAGGGATGGACCTAGGTGTGTCTGCAAGGACTAACTATCACACCCTGGCACTGATAGCAACCTGCAGTATAGTCTATCTCAGTTAAGCCAGGTGCTGTGGACCTGGTGCTGGGCGCCCCACCTCTCCCTCAGGGTGAGCACAGTACCCGCACAATGTGACGGTCTGTAGCTACTCTGTGCCAGTAACACACATGGTCAGTTCCCCCCTACCAGGCCAAGGTGCTGTGGGGGTGCATACCCCATCTTGTGATCATATGTAGACTGCTGATCTACATGTACAGTGCATCATGGGTACGGGTAGGTTAACCCTATCCTGGTAACCACAGCAGACAGTTTGTGTGGTGACCTGAAGTCCTTCTGTAGACAGCCAGGGGTTTGCTAATAGCTATAGAGATGTAGCCCACTGATTACTTCACTGACTGTGGAGGCAGAGGTCATGGGTTTGATCCCACAGTGGTGTTATTTGATAGGGCTGAGGCATTTCCTTTTTTAATTTAAATTAGTGCTGCCAGCAAAAACACCCTCACAGTGCTGTAACCTTAAGGCACCTTATACGGCGCCCTATAGGGAACAATTATAAGGTGCCTTGGTGGACAGTGCACTTTATAATGTGCCCTCTAGAGTGCTTTATAGGGCACCTTATTTATTTATTTATTTATTTGTATTCCGCCTTTTCCTTCAATCAAAGCGGTACAAAACATGACAAAGATATACAGAGGAAGGGCAACATACACCACTTCATCATTAGATTAAGCAGTAAGCACTGAAGATACATAATAAAGGGAAACAGTACCCCATCGTATAACATTTAACATTTAACCTAAAACAGGCATACCAGCAAAGTAAACCATTCATAAATCAGCCGTTTCTCTAATCACGCTCAGTCCAACGCCTAAGGGCCACGCCAAAGGGTCCTCTTGCGAGGCCCTCAGGCACGGGCCCGCAAGGCACATGCATGCCTCCGGAGTGGCGGTTTTGAATCCGTTAGGCAGGGAAGCTGATTGGCAGTTGGCTGAGGTGAGGGGAAGCTCCCGCCCACATTCTCCGATCATGGCTGCTGCCTCTGCTGATCTCTCCATTCCAATGAATATCTCCGGAGTGGCGGTTTTGAAGCCGTTAGGCAGGGAAGTTGATTAGCTGTTGGCTAAGGTGAGGGGAAGCTCCCGCCCACAGTCCCCGATCATGGCTGCTGCCTCCGCTGAGCTCTCTGTTCCACTGAACCTTATGCAGCACCTTAGGTTACAGCACTGTGAGGGTGTGTTTGCTGGCAGCACTACCAGCAACCACAGTCCTGCTGGTGGATGACAGCCCTCCAGGGCTGCTAGGCCAGTGCCATACCTGTGACCATTGCAGACCAGCAGTGGTGTTTGGGATAGGCATGGGAGGGCTCAACTGCCCCACACCAGGGTCTGCCATTCATCAACAGACTGCACCTGTAGCACCATACAAGGTGTTCCCACCATGCACAGGCAAACTGCAGACAGCCCACTAACCAGTCCATAGTGCATGCTCACAGGGGAACCCTGTGCACCCAGAGGTGGGATGCACAGCACAGAGACCAAGCAGGTATCTTGGTGATTGGGCTCCAGAACCAGGAACACACAGGTATCACTGGAAACAAGTAATGTGTGGCTCTATGTGGGAACATAGACATGCCATGGTCACTGCTTGGTCAGAGTGAGAGTGACCCCCCCCCCCCCCAGTGTGACATGCTGTGGCCACCCTGTCCATGCAGGTGATGGTCGAGCACTACAGTGTCCCAGCCATTGCCCTTCACACTGTGCAGATGCATCCTGGCCAATCCGCCCTTTCTGGGCCATACCCACAATACATTTCTCCTCATTATGCACATTTGCAGGCTAACGCTGGAAGCAGTGTGAGCAATGTGGGCTCAGTGAGGTGTTGGCAGACACAAAACAATGGAGAGACATATGCACACTCCCACACCTACCTCAGCATTGTGCAGAGATGGAGGTGGTTGCCAACCCTACCCGCTGCACTGGTCCTGATCACAGTGCTGACATTGCTAATCTGTGCAGGGGGCAGTAGTAGTGCTCTGGTGATAACTGCAGTTCTGTGCTGGGGCCAACAGCCTGTAAGGCGCCTTAACGTTACATAACGCATCTTAACGTAGCCGCTGCTTTGTTACCGCAGTTTAGTTGTAGTGGTGTCTGAAGTGTGCTCTTAAATGTACCTTGAAATACTAGGCCTGTGGCCTAGCTGGAATGTCTTTGTCTCTTTTGTTTCACTGTAGCCTTCTTAGTAGTAGAACCATGCAGTAAGAAATGCATAGTTTAGCAGCTTCTCACCTTACATAACACACCCAATCTGACCTCTATTGGTGAGCGATCAAGGGGAACTTAATATGTGCCTATCATGAAGTAGCTAGAATGTGATAACAAATTATTAGTTTGCATATAGCTAGAAGTCTATAAATGGAACTGAAACCTTGGCCCAGGGACTCAGTCTTTGGAAACTATTCCACTGAGTTCTCGCATGCTATTAAAACTGATTTCATGAAGGCCTCAGGTGTCTTTTCTTGGTCTGGTAATCTACAACATAGTAAACATACCCCCAAGATCAAGCAGACAGACATGGAAAAAGAGAGAGGAAGAGGTACAGATAGGGTTGCCAACTGGCCGGTTTTCAGCCGGCCTGGCCGGTTTTTCCACGGCCAGGCCGGCTGCCGGCGCAGAGGCAAAACCGGCCCTTTAAAAGCCGGGTTTTTTGCTCTGGCCGCAAGATCGGGAGCGGCCAGAGCAAAAAAACCGGCTTTTCTCCGCTTCAGAGGGAGCCGGGGAAGCCCGCGCGAGGCCCCGGCTCCCTCTGAACAGCCACCAGCGTGAAGAGCCTTTACCTTCACGCTGGCGGCTGTTCCTGTGAAGCCGCGAATGCAACCTTTCCCAGCATTCGCGGCTTCACAGGAACAGCCGCCAGCGTGAAGGAAAAGGCTCTTCACGCTGGTGGCTGTACAGAGGGAGCCGGGGCCTCGCGCGGGCTTCCCCGGCTCCCTCTGAAGCCTCAGACAGCCGCGATGCTGGTCGGGGGGGGGGGGCAAGGACTGCATTGGCTGTGATGGGGGGGACCTGGACTGGAAAAGGGCTGGGGGGGGGACTTGGACTGGATAAGGGCTAAGGGGGGGGGACCTGGACTGGAAAAGGGCTAAGGGGGGGGGACTTGGACTGGAAAAGGGCTAAGGGGGTGGGGGGACGTGGACTGGAAAAGGGCTAAGGGGGGGACTTGGACTGGAAAAGGGATAAGGGGGGGGACTTGGACTGGAAAAGGGCTAAGGGGGGGACTTGGACTGGAAAAGGGCTAAGGGGGGGGGACTTGGACTGGAAAAGGGATAAGGGGGTGGGACTTGGACAGGAAAAGGGCTAAAGGGGGGGGGACTTGTACTGGAAAAGGGCTAAGGGGGGGGGACTTGGACTGGAAAAGGGCTAAGGGGGGGGGGACTTGGACTGGAAATAGGCTGTGATGGGGGGGGGACCTGGACTGTAAAAGGGTTATGGGGGGGGGACATGGACTGGAAATGGGTTGTGATGGGGGTGGAGGGGACCTGGACCAGAAAAGGGCTATGGGGGGGGGGAAACTTGGACTGGAAATAGGCTGTGATGGGGGGGAGGACCTGGACTTTAAAAGGGTTATGGGGGGGGGACATGGACTGTAAATGGGTAGTGATGGGGGTGGCGGGGACCTGGACTGGAAATGGGCTATGGTGGAGGAAGGGGGATCTTGGACTGGAAATAGGCTGTGATTAGGGGGGCTAGGACTGCAAATGGGCTGTGATGGTGCGGGGGGACTCGGACTGCAAATGGGCTGTGATGGTGCGGGGGGACTCGGACTGCAAATGGGCTGTGATGGTGGGGGGGGGGGCCTAGGACTGGAAATAGGCTGTGATGGGGGACTTGGACTGGAAATGGGCTGTGATTGGGGGGGGGAGCTAGGACTGGAAATGGCCTGTGATGTGAGGGCTAGCACTGGAAATGGGCTGATGAAGAGCTGGAATAGGACTGGAAATGGGCTGATGTGGGGCATGGGAGAATGGGACTAGAAGGGAGTGGATGCTGGGTGGGCCTAGAACTATAAGGGAATTGATTTGGGGGGAGGACTAGAATGGAGAGGGGAAAAAATATTTTGTGTGGAAGAAAAGTCTATGATGGGCCGGTATTGGGAGAGTAAGAGGGGCTTGAGAATGGAAGGGTGAAATTTAAACAGATGATAAAGGAATAAGGAAAGAATTGGGGGAAAGAGCAAAAGGGAAACAATCAGTATGTTAAAGCAGAAATAGAGAGAGAATGGAAAACATCTAAAAGAGAAGAAAGGACAAATGGATAGCTCGCAGAAGACACGAAGAAACCAGAAGAAAGTGACTGGAGCAATTGCAACTGAAAAATAAAACGCCCAAACAGAAGGTAGAAAAATACTTTTTATTTTGAATTTATTAACTGGAATATGTCTGGTCTGGGAAGTGTGTATTGCTAACATCTTTGCGTTTTTGTTTAGTGCAAGAGGAAATTACTTTATAGTTTTATTTCTCCAGTGTTGTACATTTCATGTTTGGATTTTGGGGTTCCCAGTTTAATTATTATCTGACCAAGGAAGTTAGCCTACACGTATCCTCGGTAATTTTTGTGGGTGGGGCTGGGGGCGGGGCAGGGGTGGGACTAGGGGCGGAGAATGGGTGGAGCATGGCAAGCCACAGGTGTCGGGTTTTTCTCGGTGAAAAAGTTGGCAACCCTAGGTACAGAGAAGATTAGAAAGTAAACAAAATTTGTAAATATAAAGGAGCTTGAGAGGAGGCAGAGGACAAAGAAGTATAAAGAGCAACACTGAGTGACCACTAACTTGAAAGCAAATCTCCAGAGCTAACCACTAATCCACACATCAGGTACCAAAGGTTCCTCCTGTTTTTGATGTGATTTGTGGCAGCTATAAAAGTGAATACCACAGTTACTGCTAAAACATTGTCAAGAATAAATAGAGCAAAGATTTCTGAAATATTATCCTTCTGGTTTGCTTATATTGGCCTAGCTCATTCATGTACTTCCTTGACTTTTTGAACTGTAGTAAAAAATGGTATAATGCCACAGTGAAATTCAGTGAATTCAAACATCACTGTATTCCCCCCCCCCCCGCCCCCCTCCCAAGAAGAAAGATTCCTTGGTATAGTACGGCTTTGCCAAACCAGGAATAGGACAGTATTTTCTCTTAACTCCTGGAAAAGACAAAAAACAGACTACAACATTGTATCCTTCAACCTGTGGCAGAATAACAGCCAGAGGAGTCAACTGGGTCAAAGTCCATCGGGCCCAAGATCTGTCCTCTTTCTGAATGCGTTCCTTTTTCTTCCTTTCATATATATATTTATTGATTTACTTATGCAGTCTTAGGCAAAATTAAAACTGCTTGTGATATTCATAAAATATTAAAAGCCATAAAGCACCCACTAACCCTCAGCCCCAACTGTTTAATAAGTCCACTAGGGTATAATAGTCTAAACATAACCAGCTGCAATACAAATACAAAGAAATTAACAGAGAGGACAGAAAGAATGCATGAAACTTTTATTTTTTGCAAGTTCAAAGTGGTGATGACTTGACTTCTTGGCATCAGGAGGGTCATCTTGAGGTTACTGTTGATACAGCATATTCCAAGGTGTTTGCACACTCAGGGAGAGGTGATAATGAAAATTTCTGAGGACACTGCAGACACAAGGTTCAGATGAGATTAGTAGCTGATTAGAGGCAGACAAGTAAGGTTTTGTTTCCTGCAAAAAGGAACTTTGCTTCTAAGAAGAGCATAACAAAACCAGAATGATGGGGAACTTTAAATGTACCCTGACACATAGGTCACCCACAAAAACATTATGCTGAGTCATTGCTGGAACCAGAAACACAAGTTTGATTGGAATACTCCTTATGGCAAAACCTGTTGAAAGCTGGATGCCTTGCAGGAGCCCATTTGGGTCTTGCCAGTTTTGCAAGTGCAGAAGCCAAGCCATATGCAATAAGTAATTAAGACTTAAATGCGCATTTTACAAATGGAATCAAAGTGCAACCTGAGATGTCCAAGCCAGAACATCTGGAAAAAAAAGCAGGCACATCCGAGTTCAGACATGATTTCACAAACATGGATGTGCCCGGTATGGATATCTGCAAGGCATCTACATACATCCCCAGAATAGTACCAAGACCAGGGATGTCTCAGAATATCCTAAAGTTAAAAGTAGCGGACTAGGGCCAGGATTCAAATCCCACTGCCGGTATCATTGCAATTGTGGAGAATAGTGGGAATGGTAGGTGTCATCTTCTTGACACTCTCTGGATGTTTTGGAGCCAAAACAAGCACATTCCCGATGCCTATTCGTGCCTGGAGCAGGTCAACACTTGGACAGGGTCACAGACGTCCCTGATATTTCTGAAATCCAGCTGGGATGTCTAAATCCATTCCCCTCCCCCATACACTCCTCTACCACGCCTCCTGCCTACTTGGCCATACCCAAACTGGAGATGTCTTTAAAAACCATTTGTAAAACGTCTCTGTGATTTGGATGGCTGCATGCACATATTTGGACGTCCAAATTGTGACTAAGGCTTTTAAAATGACCTCCTTAATGATACTTTGTATTGGTGAGTCAATAAAAACAAAAGCAAACAATTCATTCTCCTTTTAGGCTGTGGGGTCTATATGTTCCCTATAAGTAGCAGCTAGGGTTTAAAAAAAATCTCTAAAAAGTACTACTTGCCTTATGCATTCATGTCTCACTATACAACCAATACCTAAATCCTTTAAGTCAGCGTTTTTCAACCACTGTGCCGCGGCACACTAGTGTGCCGTGAGATATTGTCTGGTGTGCCGTGGGAAAAATTCCAATTTCATCCGTAACATGTGGCCTCGGCTCACAAATTAGGGTTGCCAACCGGCCGGTTTTCAGCCGGCCTGGCCGGTTTTTCCATGGCCAGGCCGGCTGCCGGCACAGTTGTAAAACCGGCCATTGAAAAGCCGGTTTTTTGCTCTGGCCACAAGATCGGGAGCGGCCAGAGCAAAAAACCGGCTTTTGTGCGGAAGTCCGCGGCGCGAACGCGATCGCGATTCCCTATAGCAGTGCAGCCGCTGGTTCTGCTTTGTACAGAGCAGCGGCTGCACTACACTTACATTGAAAAGTAAAGAGAAACTGTGTCAGGAGCCCTCCGATCATGCAGAGTCCGAGGAAGTGATGTCATGGGGGCGGGCTCCTCACAGGCTGTCTTTCCTTTTCAAATTAACTTTAGCTGCAATAAAGTTAATTTGAAAAGGAAAGACAGCCTGTGAGGAGCCCGCCCCCATGACATCACTTCCTCAGGCTCTGCGATGACCAGAGGGCTCCTGACACAGTTTCTCTTTACTTTTCAATGTAAGTGTAGTGCAGCCGCTGCTCTGTACAAAGCAGAAGCAGCGGCTTGGGCAGAGGGGGGGTGTGTGTGTGTGTGAGTGAACCAGCAAGGGGGGGGGGAGTGTGAGTGAACCAGCAATGGGGGGGGGAGAGTGAGTGAACCACCAAGGGGGGGGAGTGTGAGTCAACCAGCAGTGGAGGGGGGGGGTGGTGTGAGTGAACCAGCAGGGGAGGGGGGGTAAGTGAGTGAGTGACCCAGGAGGGGTGAGTAAGTGACAGGGGGGGTGGGTGAGTGAACCAGCAGTGGAGGGGGGGGGGTGGTGTGAGTGAACCAGCAGGGGAGGGGGGTAGGTGTGAACCAGCAGGGGAGGGGGGTTGGTGTGAGTGTTTGATTCCTATTCAAGAGAATTACTTTATATATAGTCAATATAGGCACAGAGGTAAATTTTTTAAACATTTTCTAATGGTGGTGTGCCTCGTGATTTTTTTCATGAAAAAAGTGTGCCTTTGCACAAAAAAGGTTGAAAAACACTGCTTTAAGTCATAGACAGAAATGTGTGATTGCTTGTGTATAATATCGGGTAGTAATGCTCTGCTGTGTTTTGAACACACTGTACCATGGTTTGTAATCCAAACATTTTTCACTTCTGTTCTCAGCAGCAAATGAAATGACAACTCTGTAATCAATAGATGGCTCTACAATAAATTATAAAAAGTCAATTGACTATTATTATTATTATAACACATTTATTCAAATTTTGACTTTTTCCAAGTAATTGTTTCCTGTACAAAGGAGGGTCAACATAATTATTTTTCTATCTTCTTCCACAGTGAGTTTGCAAATTTGATCAAGGTTAAAGAAGTAGATTTTGAGGCAGGATTTGAATTGTATAACATGCAAAGTGGAAAATACTATATTAGAATCTGTTCAGGCATAAACTAAACTGAGCAAAGTGCCTTGTTTTGCCAGAGAAAAAGCATGAGTTAAATCAAAATAAGGAAAGAACGACTATTGGGAGGGGGGGGGGGAGAGAGAGGCTGATGCGTCTCTAGCCTTGTAGTGAAACAGAAAGCTATGGACATATTTCAGTTCCAGAGGTCCGAATGATCTCTCATTTGGACCTCCGGAACTGAAGAGTGCCCTTAGTTTTCTGTTTTGTTACAAGGCCAGAGACTTATCAGCCCCCCTCATATGTAACTTTAAAGTCATTATTCATCCAATTTTAATTATAAATATTTGTTATTCATCATAAATGTCATGTCCCTTGCCCAGCAATACTAGCCTGGTGGAGACACAGTACACAGAAGGGGGTTCTCATCTGTAAAGGAAGTGTCCAAATCATCAACCAGGCCCAAAATTGTCTTTAGTGTGCTGTTTAGTAATGTAGTTTCGTTGGTTTTTTTTTTTTAAATTTCATTGTCATATTTTTTTAATAGTGTGCCTATTGTGCAATAGCATGCACTGTTTGCACATGCATGAATACTGCACATTATTCATGCATGCATGAACAGTGCATGCTATTGTGCAATAGTGTGCCCTATTCCAATAGGGCATACTATTTGTACAATAGCGAGCACTATTGACGCTTTTGTTTCAAAACAAAAGCACATCCCTAGTGCTGTGTATGCGAGGACTGACTTTTGTCAGAACTAAGGGTATGCAAAGAACTGTGGATGACTCACTCTTAAGAAAAAAAAAAAAAAACATTCACAAGAAGAAAAAAATCAGTTCTGCAATCATAGAAATGAAAACAGGTTAGTGCATATGAACACATTTGAGCAAGCAAATACAGTATAATATCATGTTCAGGGTGTTTTAAGAATAATGGTGCAGTGTATTGCACAGCAGTCCTCATACACTGCACTGAAGTAGAAAGTAGAAAAACAGGAGGGCAATGTCTGATTGGGCATACGTATTAAGCTAGCGTTTGATATTTTTATCCTCTGTAGATGTTTTTGATGATGACTGGCAGAAATCTCTGGCTGAACTTGTGGCAAAGTCTGAGCTCCTCAAACTCCAAGTATGTACAGGACACAGGCAATTTATCTCTACTCTGCAGATACAGATTTACACAAGTGGAGAGATATCATAGTAACATAGCATATATGACAGCAGTATGGTCCATCTAGTCTGCGCAGCAAACTTTAACTAGAGTAGTTGTAACTGCTGCTCTATGCAGGTCACCTGTACTGACCTGAAGTCCCTGACTGAAAAGTGCACCATTTTTAGCATGCACCTCTGCACTTTTTACAGATGCAAGGGCAGTAACTTCAGCTGACTGTCTTTATCTTAACCTTTCAGATGATGAATCCGGTTATTTACTCAGAAGAAGGCCTTTGGGAAGTCACTCTTTCAGCTGTAGAAATGAAGTCCAGCTGGTGGATGGCTTCTCTTATTTCTTGACCATTGCTTTACTGGAAAATCCAAATACAAGAGTTCCACCTTTTTCTGTGCAGTTGCCCTTCTGGTGAAGAATGGAGTTTCTCCTTCTCCCTTTCTAACTGACTTTTCCTCCTATATTTTTCTGAACTTACACCTGATTAGCTCACTGAAGTCATGGGAAAAGGATGAAGAAGAGAAAATCTCCCAGAATCTTGAAATACGTTTTGGGATTGTTTTTTGTTTTTTTTTCATTGCATAATTACTTCTCTGAGCCCCAGTTGCAGCAGAGAATCTTTAGTCAAAAAGGCAACAAGCAACATGAAAATGACCTTTGCTGCATACCTCTTGGAACATAGCGACAGTAAACAATGGTATATTATATATCCATAATAAGACATTTATTTCACATAAACATCATAACAGAGGCTGAGGATAATAAAGCATGGTCAAACTATAGGGACCTCTTTACTAAACTGCGTTAGCTGCTACGGATAATGGAATTATTACCTGGAGGTAACAGCTAATATGGGCAAAATGCAGATATCGCAGGCACTTTTCTGTGATATCTGGATTTCATGTGGTGGACCCGGAGGGAGGCAGGATCAGGGCAGAGATTGGGCGTGCAGATTTTTGGCAATCACCACACAAAAATATTTTGCACGATGGCTGACAAAAATGGCCTGATCGTGGCTATAGGTAATGCCACCTCAAGAGGTGTATTACCTGCAGACGATTCTGCTTTGAACCTCTTTGCAAATGACTAGCTAGGCTTTATACATAAAGATGGAGGGGTGCAAGGATAGGGGAGGGGAAACCGATTGGCTAGCCGGGACTTACTCCTTTGTTGGGAGTGCACAGATCCCCCCCAGATAGTTCCCTATGGAGATCGGGAGCTGTCTGGGAGGGGGGGGGGGTCGATGCTGAAGGAAGGGCTGCATAGTTGATGTTGTTGGTGCCACAATTCAGTACCTCTGTGGCACTGGCACAAGTTGGGGGTGGCCCAATTAAGGCCTGTGGGGGATCAGTAGTGATCAGGGGAGCAGAGCAAATAAGAACTCTATCCATCCAATTGCTATGTGTTTTCCCCTTGCACTACTACTACTATTGAGCATTTATATAGCGCTACCAGTCATACGCAGCACTGTACAGACATGTAAGAGACAGTCCCTGCTCGTCAGAGCTTACAATCTAATCAAAACAACACAGAACAACAAACAGGACAAGACAAAAAACAAGGAATGTACAATCTAGTCATGACACAGAAGTCAAGATCTGAAATCAACAGAGAAGAGGTGAGATTTCAACCTGGATTTAAAGAGGGCTAGAAAGGGAGCCTGGTGTATAGACACTGGTAGCATGTTCCAGGCATAAAGTGCAGTCAGTTCATCCAGGGCTGGGGTGAAGACCGCCTCACAGGACGTGGGATAGGTGGGGCAAGAGCATCCAAGGCCGAGGAAAGTGCAACATTATAGGAGGATAGTGCCTCATCAACGGAATTAGATAACAAAGTGGAAGAAAGAGGTGAAGAAATGGCGGAAGAGAGAGCTAAGGGATCAATAGCATGAAGGTTCGTAAATAGGTTGGATGAGATAGGACGAGGCTGAGGCGGTGGGTGATGAATAATAAGGCTTAAGAGGTGACTTCTCACATTACTTGCTGGTGCAGGGATCATGGGAAAGTGCAAAATCTCTGTGGTATTGGCAGGAAGAAAACTGGAAACACCCTCTGTAGATACCGGAGGCCTTTTTCAGCTACTCCAGGGCTTTTGCAGTTATCTCCCTGCATTATCTTCTGAAGGCTAGTGCACTTTACTTAACATGCCCATAGTGAAATTTTTCAGTGGGGTTACATAAATTTTGAACTTGTTACTAGGAGAGATCAAATGTAAGCTTTCCTTAGAAACTGAAATGACAAAACTTTGACTTTCATATTTTGGACACATCATATGAAGAGAAAGATCATTAAAGAGAGACACCATGTTTGGCAAAGTTGAAGAGGAAGACCAGCAATGCAATGGATTGATACAACAACAGTTATTGACAATTAGCTGCCTGACTAAAGACCAAATACAGTTTTTGGACAACTATCCACAGTGTCACTATGAGTTGATATAGGGCTATTTATTTTCTCTTATTATACTGTGCTATTCTGCATCAGTGTGGTTTACATTGAACAGGGCATTATAACTTGGAGATAACTATTTTACAGGGAACATGGGCTATGGAGGGTTAAGTGGCTTGCCCAAGACCACCAGGAGCACCTGTGGGACTAGAAACCCCAGTCCTTCCAGCCCAAGGTTGCTGCCCTCTAGTGGGATTTGAACCCCTGACCTTCTGGCCTGAAGTACCTTGCCCCAACCACTAGGCCACTCCTCCACTCCTCTGTGTTTACTAAACAGTGGTAGTGGACTCCATGCAATATCAATGGGGCCGTGGCTCCGATATCGCATGGAGTCTGCTACCGCCGTTTAATAAACATATCCCATAGATTCAATGGCACTTAACAACAATAGTCCCACCATGTTTTATTTTTACATATGTATAGAGATAAAGCTTGATTTTATTTGTTTTCCAGAAGTGTTTTAAGACATAAAAGTGACATATAAACAGATTCTATAAAAACTGATAGAAACTAAATTTTAGCATTTTATAATCTATGCATGTACTTGTGCACTATGGCCACGCACAGGGCCAGTGTGACCCACTATGCAAACCGTGCACTCATATGGGGTGGCAGGCCATGGGAAGCGGCATGGTTGTCACAGTGAGCCAGCCAGACCCACCCAATGAAAACAAAAAGTTGGTGTGTGGTTTTGGAGTCCATGTGTGCCTGCACACTACACGTCTGATGTGTCCTCACCCTTTCTGATGTCAATTCCTGTTACTCAGGGCCGGGGACACATCAGAGGCACAACATGTACATGGGCTCTAAAAATCCCCCAGAATTGGAGGCCGTGTCCTCTAGTGGGGATTAGAGGCCATGTGCACTGGCAGGGACCCCATCCCCTGCCAGCAACAGGAAGGATTTGAGGCTACCAAATTGTGGCCAGAATTTCAGAGTTAGTCTTGCTGGTATTTTAAGGTCACAATAAGAGAGCGGGCTGGGGTTGGAAAGAAAAGGGGCAAGGCATTAAGGTAAGCGGTACGGTTAGAAAGAAGAGGCATGAGCAGAGCTTGATGGAAAGCCTGGGCTAAAGGAGGAGGAGGTGCAGAGCATAAGGGAAAGATAGAGGTAGAGGAGCACAGAAAGGGTGGAGAATGGGAGGGGTGGGTTTGGAGGAGAAACCAAAGAGTGGAAGAAAGAGAGAGAGTAAAATTGGGTGGAAGGGGGAGAGCACATGAATGGATGGAAGACAATGAGGAAGAGTGCAGGAGGGAGGGTATTGAAGAGCAGGGAGGGGTAATAATGCAAGGGAGAGAGGAATCAAAATTAAATAAAGTTACTTGTTGGTCCATGGTGTCAGGATGGCATGCGGCCCAGGAAAATGGAGTCTGGGGGACTCAGACTATAGAAAAAATATAGATTCAGACTATCAGAATATAGAAAGACTAGGGGACATGCAATGAAGCTACAGTGTAAACTATTTAAGACTAATAAAAGAATTTTTTTTTCCCTCAACATGTAATCAAACTCTGGAATTTGTTACCGGAGGGTGTAGTAAAGGCTGTTAGTGTAGCTGGGTTTAAAAAAGGTTTGGACAAGTTCCTGGAGGAAAGGTCCATAAACCATTATTAAGAAGGGACCCAGGATATCAATGCTTGATCCAATACAAGCATTGTGGAGCCTGTGTCTTTTAGGGAGGCTGCTAGGTACATATGACCTAGATTGGCCACTTTTGGAAACAGGATACTGGGCTTGATGAACCTGTGTCTGACCCAGTATGGCATATCTTATGTTCTTATGGGGGGATGGTTTCAGGCCCTGGGGTAGGCCACAATCGAATGTGGTGATGAAGGAGTCAGCTCATGCATTTAAAAGTAAAAAAAAATGCCCACAGTAGCGATTCAAAGTTGCAAGGGGTCTCTCCACACTGATTTGCAGGGCTGAGAGAAAGCCGGCACAAGTTAAAAAAAAAAACCCACAACAAAACAAAGGAAAGTTGCCGCGGGTTCCACGGTGCAGGCAGCCTGTTTAAAGTAAAAAAAAAACCCTCTAAAATGGTTCTCGTTGTGCTCCCGATGTCCTATGGAAGTGGGGAGCTGGGCTTGAGGACTCCAGGTGGGTTCGATGTGTCAGGGTGGAGCCGGGTGCAAGATGTGCTCATCCGATGAAACCACGATTTAGAATGAAGCACCGGAGCTGTGCTCTGCTGAGCTACGGTAGATTTAAAAGAGCTGTGTCTTTAACATAGAGGTAACGAGAAAAGTTATATGAAAGTGGGTTTTACAGTTAGATTTGTATAAGGGGATTTGTAGTAACTTAACCCTCTGTTTGTTTTAGAATTTAAAGGGATGGTGTCCTTGTTATTTAAGGAAGTTGTACCGAAGGGAATCAGAACCTTAGAAAATATATTTAATGGTGAGTTAAGTGAGAGGAGATTCAGAGAGGGACCATTTGGAGATCTGAACCTGAAAATTTAAAGATATAGTACCTTAATTTGGAGAGCGTGCGGTAGCGCATCATCATTCAATATCTGTATACAACCAATCTGCAGCATAATTAGACATCATAACATACAATACTGGCTATACACTGACAACATCATTTTTTTCACTCCAATTGACATCTGCAACCCTGACCTCCTACCCATAACCAAATGCATGGAAGAAATGATCAGCTGGCTCGGAAACAACAACCTCACAGTAAACTTCAATAAAACAAAGGCTTTATTCATTACAAGAGACTCCCCATTCAAGCCCCCACAAGAAATTGGTCAATTACACAGAATCATTAAAGTACAGAAAGAAGTCAAATATCTTGGTGTCATCATAGAGCAAAACCTCAGCCTGCAACCTCACATAAAGAAAACCACCGCAAACGCCTACTACAAGATGAAACTCCTCAAGAACATAAAGCCATTACTTATCCAGGATCACTTCCATACTGTATTTCAAACAGGTGTCACACCAGTCTTAGACTACTGCAATCCAATATACTAAGGCCTCTCAAAGTGCTCCACACACCCCCTCCAATTGGTACAAATTACAGCCATCCGTATTATCACTAGAAGTTCCAAACAAGAGCATATAACCCTCATACTTAACCAATTACACTGGCTTCCAATATACTCTCAGTCTAAACTCAAGACTATTCTCTTAATTTTCAAACTCCTACACCACTCCTCTGTAGATATCCTGAAAGAATTAAATTCTTGAGACACTAGCAGCCGTCCCAGGAGAATTAACAATAAAAGCATGATTGCCACCTCATCTGAATTCAAGAAATCCAACCAAATGACATTGACAAGAGCACTTTCCCTCTCTGCCACAGCATTATGGAATTCTCTGCCGGAAGATATTAGAACCACAACAGACATCAAAGACTTCTGTAGAAAACTAAAGATGCACCTTTACACTGATCACTTTGAACAGGTTGCTTAAGTAAATACTTTACCCCCGAATCCTGCTAATGCAGCCCACATCATACCTGGTTACTTCCAAGCTGAGTTTTCATACACTAATGCCCACCCCTCTGTATATAAGTTACTCTGTATATAAGTTCCGTGTTTCTGCTATCATTGTTAAAATAATTCTGTTTAATGTAACAGTTAATTTATTGCAATATTTTCATTCATTATACTGTATAAGTTTCATGTTTAATGTAAACTGTTTTGATTGAAGGATAAGGCAGTATTAAAATGGTTAAATAAATAAATAGAGCAGAATAAAAATATAAAGTTGATTTTTCCGAGTCAGAGAGGGGTCTAGTCAGGAGTCAAGGGTATATGTTTGTGTTTATGGTGAAGAGTCGGAGGGGAGAAAGCAATTTATTTTATGAGAAATGATTTAAAGGTTTAGGAAGTGTTAGTAGCCTAGTGGTTAGAACCCTGGCTTGATAACCAAGTAACCAGGGTTTGATTCCCACTAGTACTCCTTATGGCCTTGGGCAAGTCACTTAACCTTTTATTGCCCTGGCAATCTACTTCCAGTGACACTACCAAGAAAACCCAGGAGCTTCTGGGTTGCCAGGAGTCAGGACTGACTCAAAGGCACACATTGCATTTACAACAGCTTTTGTTTTGCACTAGAACGTGGTAGGAGTATAAACAGAGTGTGAGCATCATTTCTAGAGAGGGTTTAGGTGATTTAAATGTTATGTTGAGTATAATTTATTTTAAAATGTAATTTTCTTATATAGTTTAATGGACATCACCATAACATCACCATGGTAACCATTCAAAAAGGCCAACTTCCATCACAGATTAAGGATGGAATCCCATGCCTTGGGGGAAGCCAAGATTCAACGCCCTATTGGTGCTTTCTTGGAGATGCCATAGAAACCTCCTAGTTACATTCTAGAATAGGGGGTTATCACTTGGGATACCTGAGTTCCTCTAAGCCAGAGTCCACCAGGGAATCAAAGTGAACAGACCTATGTTTGAGGGGATGGAAGGTCAGGCCTCTTAAAGCCTAAAGCGTAGATTCTGACCTGCGTTTAGCATGACTGGACGCTCAATCTGGATGTCCAGCCCCACTAAATGCCAGGGTTGCAATTCTGAACAAAGAGCTCCTTGCATGTAGATCCGAGATGTGCGGGGAGCTCTGTTCCTGGGTGGGAGAGGGTGGGTCAGAGGATGAGTGAGGGCAGGAAATGGGTGGGAAACTGACCCCCAACATACAGGGCTTATTCCGAGCTCAGACCTGTACGTCTGGGGTCGGTGGATTGGATGGGGGCTTATTCTACCTCGGAGATGGAATAAGTACCCCTAGATGGAGATAGATGACGTGACCAGGACCAGAAAGGAAGGTGAGGGGTGCAAGAGGTTCCCCACGGCCCGACCCTGGCCACAGCAGGCCTGATTAGGGGTCGGGCAGCGGGGAAAGGAACTTCTCGGGGCTTCCAGAGATCATGGCTCCTACATGAAGCCGCGGTGCATGACAACAGGATGCCATAGCCCCACGGCTCCATGCAAGAACCTGGCTGAGCTATCTGGGTACATTTCTGTACATCCCAGGGCCCAGAATCGTGGCACAGCCAGCCCGTCCAGGCCGGTTCCAACCGATTCTGATCCCATGGGGACATCTAGCCCCCGTGGGATCAGAATCAGGTGCAACCCCGGCCCATCCAGATTCTGGATGCCCAGACAGCTGGGGACACTCAGAACTGAATTGGCTTCCACGTTAATGGTCTGAGAGTAGTTAGAGATGTTTATGAATGAAAGTGGTGTGCATGTGGACAGGATACATAAATAAAGTGACCTGAATACATTTTGCCACCATGACTGTGAATGAAAGTGGTTTAAATTAATTTTAACTTATTCTAGAGCACCAAAGGTATTGTAATTCAAAATAAAGAGGCTTCAGGTGGGATTAACCTGAAAGAATCCCTAAACCCAGCAAGACAGAGGCTAACAAGGGCCAGGTTTCAATAAGACCAGTACAGACCTGAAACATTAATTGAAATGCTGAAACACTATGCAGGGACACTGCCTTGAGTAATCTCGTCTGAATTAAGTGCCGATGAGAGAGAGAGAATTGTTGATTGAATGAGTGCATGTGTAAAGTGCATGAGGATAAACAGCAAAGTAAGGTTTCTCAAGCCAGGGAACCTATATTTCTTTTTGTTTTAACCAAGTTAGGAACATTCTAGAAATAAAAATAAACCTGTTACCCAGGTTTTAAAGAAAACATTACGGGGTATACTCTGATGAAATAAAGACAAGTCCCATACAAGAACTACTACTACTATTGAACATTTGTACAGTGCTACAAAACGCATGTAACACTGCACAGACACATGTAAAAGATGGTCCTTGCTCATCAGAGCTTACAGTCTAGTCAAGACAGATAACACAGTAGCTGTAGACCTGGAATACATCTAGAGGGAATGGTAAGGAAGCACGAAGGAGATCAAGTGAGCCAAGGTCTGAAAGCGGCAGCGAAGAGGTGAGTATTCAGCTTGGATTTGAAAAGGGTCAGAGAAGGCGCCTGATATACAGACTCAGGTAGTTTGTTTCAGACATAAGGAGCAGCAAGGTGAAAGGAGCAAAGTCTGGAGTTAGCAATAGAAGAGAAGGGCACAGATAGAAGAAATTTGCCAGAAGAGTGGAGTTCCTGAGGAGGGGTGTAGGGAGAGATAAGAGATGAAAGGTAGTGAGGAGCTGCAGAGTGAATGTACTTACAGGTCAGCAGGAGAAGTTTGAACTGGATATGGAAATGGATAGGGAGCCAGTGAAGTGATTTCAGAAGAGGGGTAATATGGGCATGATGAGACTGGCAGAAGATTAGCCATGCAGCAGAGTATTGAACAGATTGAAGGGGAGAGGGATGATTCAAAGGGAGACCAGCAAGGAGTAGGTTACAGTAGTCAAGACAGGAGGTGACTAAGGAGTGGACAAGTGTCTTAGTAGTTTGTTCAGAAAGGAATGGGCAAATGATGATGGTGTAGAGAAAGAAACAGCAGGTTCTTTCTCTATCAGCTATCAGTTGGATTTCTATGGAGAAGGAGAGAGAGGAGTCAAAGATGACCCCAAGATTGCGAGCTGAGGAGACAGGGAGGAGCTCAGGAGACTGAGAGAGGAGGAAGGGGAGAGGAGGGTTTAGGGGGAAAAATAAGAAGTTCAGATTTGGCCATGTTTAATTTCAAGCGGTGGTGAGACATCCAAGCAGCAATGTCAGAAAGGTAGGCAGAGATCCTGGCCTGGATTTCCAGAGAGATTTCAGGTGTAGAGAGGTAGATCAATAGAGGCTGCCCTGGACATGTGGAGGATAATTTGATAAAGTCACACTTAGGGGGATGTTTACTAAAGTGCGTTAAACGTGACTAACGCGCGTTATACGACGTTAACGACCGTAAGTGCCGTATAATGCACGTACCGACACGCTAACGACCGTTAACGTCATACTACGCGCGTTAACCGTAGTTAACGATAGTAAAGCTCCGCGGCACGTTAAAACAGCACAGAAGGTGGAGAGTGGGCGGAGAGAAGGTGTCAATGGGCGGAGAGTGGGTGGGGAGAGGCTCCCCTCATACTAACGCGCTGAATTTCAGAGCTCAATTCCAACGCGAATGAAAACCTGTCGTTAAAGGCATTTAAAGGGAAGAGAAACCATTTACGTCAGCAATGTACAGCAAAACCGGGGAAACCCACAAAACGCGAGCAGTGTGATACATGTGCACAGAACAAAATTGCACATAAAACGTTAAAAATGACCACGAGAAACATTTTAAAAAGCATAATTCAGCCTGGCAACAGTGATAGCAATGGGCAACAAGGAACAACACTCCCTGGAAAGCACCAAAAGAAAATGAAATGATGTGTGGAAGGGTCTACGCTCCGCAGACCCTTTCAAAGATCATTTCATTGTAATGGAGCTGTCCTGGGAGTGTTGTATAATGTTGCCCAATGATATCATTGTTGCCCAGCTTGGTTATGGGTGTGTGCCCCTTTTTTGCAGTCTGTTCTGAGGTTTATGTGCACCTTTGCAGCCATACAAGGTAAATGAGGCCACAGTAAACCTGTTGCAGAGCAGGTTTTCTGACTCATCAGGCCGGTTTAACTAACTCCAGGGATTGCACTGTCTCTGTGGCCACATTGTGGTGCAACAGACACAGCCAGTGCCTGTAAAACCAGAGGATCACAGGTTCAAATCCCAGCTGGGGCTCCTGCCAACCCACTCCCCATAGTTTTACCCACCACTAAACAGTGATAGTAAAGACACTCCTTTATTGCAGAGAACATACGCATGGCCTATATTTTACCACACCAAACACAGACACCAGAAACAGGCACATTACCTAAAGCGGAGTCCCGCAAATGCAGTCCTGGAGGGCCCCACACCATTCCGGCTTCATGCTGCCTCTAATAAAGATGCCTGTGCTGCATAGCTATGCACCACCCCCATGGTATGCAGATGTAGCTCATGCATATTTATGAGGGACAGCATGAAAACCCGAACAGTGTTTGGAACACCAGGACTGGAGTTGGGGAACTCTGCCGTAAAGCAGCAGCCAACAGGGCCACACACACACCCACAGGCCCCATTGGCCAATGCCTCCTGGAGGCAAGACATTGGGCCCTGCCTGTATCTCCCAATACTAGCAGTTGCATACCTTAGCAATGCCACCCTACACCTGGGTATATGGTACACAGCTATCAAACGTTCCCTATGAGAACTGGCAGATATCAATTTCTACGTTAAGCACAGTTTGCTCATTGAGCTCCACCATAACAATCATTCTGATGTCTGCGGTGTTTGCTGCAGGTCTGGTCTCTGACAGTGTTCACCACCCTGGGGAGTGACCCCCCAACAGCCTTGTGTATCATATCCATGCCTGTACTATGCCCATGACTGGTGTGGTGGATATGGCTGCTGACCACCTCTATAGTAGCACAATGCTGGCATAGGTGTGGGGGTGGCTGTCTGTCTATCCAGTGTGTGGTGGCTGCAAACACCTTCCACAGCCCACACTGCCAGCAATATTGCCAGTATTGGGCTGCCAATGTGCATAATGAGGAGCAAGGTACCATGGGTATAGGCCGGACAGGGTGGCCTGGCCAGGGTGCATCTGCACAGGGCATAGGGCAGTGACAGGCACATTGTGGTGCCCGGCCACCACCTACATAGACAGGGTGACCTCAGTATATCCTGCTGAGAGATCACTCTCACCCTGACTGTGCAGTGACCACAGCATGGCTAGGGACTCCCATAGTGCTATCTAGTATTTCTCTCATGTGATAAATATGGGTTTCTTTTTGGGGCCCAGTCACTGATGCATCTGCTTGCTGTGTATGCTGACATCCCAGTTCTGGGTGCAGGCATCTCCACTGGGCACTAGCAGACTGTTTGCAGCTGGTAGGTGTTGTGATGGAGTGGCTTGCAGGGTGCAGTGGCTGATGGCTTTCCCCAGGGGAATATCAGATAGTGGTGGGGTGCAGCATACCATATCCAGGTCTAATGTCTGTCTGCTATTGTGTTATGGCTGTGTACAGAGCTGCATTGACTGCCCTGTGGGGTGTCTGTTCCTCAGCAGGACTAGGGTTAATGTTCCCCTCTACTGCCACCTTTGCAGGGAGGTAGACTGTGGATCTTTTGATGGGAGACCCTGCTTGCCACCCTCGGCCCTGGGGGGTGGGGTGTGGTGTGGTGGTGGTGCATGGGGGGCTACACCTGACTGAAACAGACAGAGATGTCCAAGGTGGTCCTGCAGAACCTACCTATCTCACACAGTAACACTGCTTTGGACCTGCGCCATGGACAGTGCTGTGGACCTGGTGCTGGGCGCCTCACTGCACCCTCAGGGTGAGCACAGTACCCGCACAATGTGACGGTGTGTAGCTACTCTGTGCCAGTACAACACACGGTCAGTACCCCCTACCAGGCCGAGGTGCTGTGGGGGTGCACATGGTCAGTTACCCCTACTAGGCCGAGGTGCTGTGGGGGTGCATTCCCCATGGTGTGTATCTGTGGACAGCTGATTTGCATGTGCAGTGCATCATGGGTGTGACTGGCACAATCCAACCCTGTGAAACCCCAGCACCTGCTCACAGGCTTTGATAAACCATAGGCCATCACACGTACATCTGCTAGCATAATGCATGGGTGCAAGACACCCTACAGAGTCTGTAAAATAAGATGCCCACACTGGTAAAATCACACGTACCCACGCACGTAAACAAACACGTACCCACGCATGTAAAAACGCACGTAAAAACACACGTACCCACGCACGATTGTACACGTGCAGCTACGCACGGGGCTACGCACGTACCAATGCACGCAACCTCGCACGCAGCAACGTACGTGGCTAGGCACACTCCGAGGGTGTTTTTCTGACACCAATACTCAGCGTAACGAAAAACATGCCTCCTCTTTCCCTCTGTAATGCACAGGGTGATGCCTGGGACAGCCTTCTGTGTTAGGCACACTGGGGACTCGAACCCATGCTGCCTGTAAGAGCGGTCAGTACCGTAACCATTGTGCTACAGCTCTGTTTCAGTGCTTTGTGTCTGTACGTCTTCTTACGTTTAACGCACAGTGACGTGCCACGGCGCCCGGTAACGCTCGTTAATTTTTTTAACGCGCGTTAGTGGTGACGATGTACCGCCCATGTCCTTATTTGGGGTTTCTGTTATTACCGCGGCTCCTAACGTGAATTGCACTAACGCAGTTTAGTAAACATACCCCTTAGATAACGTTTTTTGCACCCATCTATGGTGCCTATTATAAAGTGAAGTATGTGCATACTTTATAAAATAGGGATATAAGTGATTGGATATGCACCGTGTTGAAAATTCTATAAAAAAAAACAGTTCTAGGGAGAGAGTAATTTCAAAAGAGGTTCTGAGAATGAAAGCTTTATTTTATCAAGCAGAGTCTGCAAGGAGAGAGGAGCTGGAACGCGAGAGATTCCTCCTCTGAAGCATGTTTACATAAATTCAGCTAATATTTATACAAAACACTTTCCATTACACACAAATTCTTGCATAAGCATTTCAGAGACACAGCTGCATACTCGTTCAATCTAGTGAGATTCCCTTTTGACTTATTACTTTTGTTTAACCTTGTTCTGTTGTGCTAATTCTGTTCCCAGGCACCCACTTATCTTATTTTCAGGGCTTAGTTCATCCTTTCTGTCTGGGTCACTTCGTCTTGGTCAAAACTGTCTGCACATCAGCAGTTTACACAAGGCCTCCTACTTTTCCAACATGGATGCCTTATATCTAAACTGACTCTCACGTCAGTTAATATTCAGGCCTGACCTTACTAAAACTGAATGGGGCCCTGTGGGATCAGAATCGCGATCTCCTTTGTACGTCTGGTTCAGCCCAGACGTACAAAGGAGATGGACGTCGGGATCAGAATCGGGCCCTATACGTTTTTCGGGGCGGGGGGGGGGGGGCTTTGTAAATGTTTATGCATAATGTGAATGAAAACTAGAAGGATTATCTATAAATACATACTCAGTTTTCGTCCTTTCTACTAATCACTACTTCAAACCACTGTATTACTTAACCAAATGTGGTCACTCATGGTTCCAACCCGGCCTCTATCTTGTCAAGCAACAGATAATGTAGGGCCAAAAAATGATGGCAAAAACATAAAAATAGACAGAATATCACTCTCTTTCAGGAATTCTCTCTTTTTTACCAGTCATAAATCACCAGAGCCAAAAAAAATGTTACTCTAATTTAATCATTAACTCTTAAAATCTCTCAATTGTATCCCAGCTCTCGTCTCTTAAATCTGACACTACTGCTCCTCCATTAGTTGTCCTGTCTCTGGATTCCTTGGCTTCTTATTTCCACAACAAGATCCAATGTCTCCATGACCATTTTTCCCTGCTTCCTTGATGCTTTCAGAGCTCTCCCCCATTCTATGCCCCTTCATACCTGGTTTTCCTTCTTTTTGGCCATAAATCTCTCCTTCTGTAAGCTTATGGCTTCCTCTCACAAAACTACCTGATTTCTTGGCCTGATACCATCCTCCTGGACCATTGAACACGCTCTTGGTCTGCTTCCTATTGTACTGACTATAACTAACAATGGCTATCATTGAATGATTCCTATCATTTATAACCAATTTTGTTGTGTAAAGTAAACCGCTGCTGATCGCTGGAAGTAGCGGTATAAAAATGAAAACAAACAAATAAATAAATAAATGGCCTTAGCATCTGATTCAGTACCTTCTTCCTGGTAAGGAGCTGTTGTCCACCCTATTCTGAAGAAATCTGATCTGATCGATCCTTCTAATTACCACCCGATTAACAATCTTCCCTACGTATTTAAACTCATAAAAAAACTTTTTTTTTTTTCACAAATCTCAGTCCACATCAAGCACACCAATGTTCTTCACCCCCATCAATCTGATTTCTGGCCTTCCTACAGTATGAGATCATCCTCACATCTCTTCAGTGAACTTTATAGATCTTTTGATACTGGTAAAATTACTCTAGTGGTCTCTCTCAACATTTCTGCCGCTTTCTACCTGCTGGACCATTTCATTCTTCTCTCTCATATCTTCCATCAATCATACTTGGTTTTCATCCTTTCTACTAATCTCACTTTTCTGATTTCCATCGACTCTTCCACATCATCATCACTTCCCCTATCTTGTGGAGTCCCACAGGTTCCGTCTTAGTTTCCCTCAGGTTCATTATCTTTCTTAGCCCCTTAGCAACATTGGTTCCAGAATTTAATATCTGTGCCTATTACTAAGCCAAAAACAGTCTCCTCCATTCTCATGTCAACTCTGGATCACCAAACCTTGCACCTGTCAACCACTGCTTCAGGCAAAATGTCTCAACTTAGAAAATATGACCACAGTATGGCTCACTGGTGGTCCTTCTTTTTCATCACTCATGCCCCCCTCCACCCCGATGATTCTACTATCAGATTTGCTTCATCTCCCAAATACTTGGGCATGTTTCTTGATCCTGAGCTTTTTGTTTTCACATCAAGGCAGTTCCATTGTGAAAAACCTCCTTTTTTACGCTCTGCCACCTCCAAGCCATTAGCCCCTTCCTCAACATTCCCTCCCAAACTGTACTGCTTCTCAACTTAGGGATTTTCCATCTAGACTCTAAACTCAGCAAGTTGTTTTTTTTCTTTATTCTGAGTTCATCTTTCTTTCTCATTTTGACTCTTGTTCTACCTCTGCTTGTTTTCTGCTTTTTTAAGGTAACCAACTTGTATCTAGGATTTGTTTGGCCCTCTCTGCTATTGAAGATATCATAGCTCAGCATTGCAGCATTCCAACTTTCAAAATTTCTTCACTTGTCTATTTGGGATACAATATAATAAATACTGAAAGCACTGTGTGAGTTTGCAGTAAAAATGCATTTTTCTTATGTAAGCTTTAGATGGTTATTCTTTTATCTAAAGCCCTGATGCACAGTTTACAATGAATAATAGAAATAAAAAATGCCCTAGATTACAATGCGATGAAGGTCAAACTCAAACGAAATAGCAAAGAAAAACCTACTATTGATTGAAAATAAATGACTTGTATGTTGCTTAAGAAACATGATAAGTAACCGTGAAAGGCAAAAGTCCCAAGGTGGTTCCTTTCAGTAAAAAAGAACGAAGAAGAAAAATAGCATGAAGTAGAAGAAAGTGCATGGAGGTTTGGAATCCGAAAGATACATTATTAAAAGCCAAAGTAAAAAGATGAGTCTAAGGGGCTTGCTTAATAAAGTGTGGTAAGCAGTAACTACGTAAATTAGTATACACTAAGGGGTATGTTTACTAAACCATCCTAATGTTGCCGGCGAAAATCACAGCGATAATGTGAGCACTGCCATATAAGGAAGTGGGCGTACCGGCGTCAATGTATCAAGCACTGTGTATCGCGCGATAGAGGGCGCCTTGGCTAGTTAAGCGCGGTAACCTTAACTTCATGGCAGTGCAGTGAGAATGTGTCTAGATCTGTAGCCCACTAGTTAATACAATGACTACCAAGCCAGAGGTCATGGGTTTGATCCCCAGAGGTCCTATCTAATGAGGCAATCCCTTTTGCTGCATGTAACAGTCTGACACATCTCTACAATCTGTGCTGCAAGCAGAAACACCCTCACCTCATTGCCATAAGGTGCCCCATAGGGCACATTATAAGGTGCCCTGTCCGCCAAGGCACTTTATAATGTGCAATATAGGGTGCTGTATAATGTGCCCTACAGGACACCCTAAAAAAGCACCCTATACAGCAGCAGACAGGGCACCCTATAGGGCACATTATACAGTGCATGTCTGATAAGGCATTGTATAATGTGCCCCATAGGTTACGGCACTGAGATGAGGGTGTTTCTGTTGGCAGCACAGATTCTAGAGATGTGTCTGACTGTTACAGGTAGGAAAAGGGATTGCCTCAGACAGCTTTATTAGATGAGACCTCTGGGGGATTAAACCCATGCTTTCTGACTTGGCAGGCAATGTATTAACCAGTGGGCTATGCCTCTACAGTAGGTATCATAGCACTGACTGGCTACAGAAATACATCAGGTCTCCATAGGAAATGTGCTGTGGTGACCAGGATATGGTAAACCCACCAGTACCCATGATTCAATGCACATGCAGAACAGCAGTCTACATCCGATCAAAGGATGGGGTAAGCGCCTCTACGGCACCTCAGCCTGGTAGGGGTAACTGACCGTGTGTATTACTGGAAAAGAGTAGCTACAGACCGTGACATTGTGCGGTCCCTGTGCGCACCCTGAGAGTGAGGTGGGGCACCCAGCACCAGGTCCGCAGTACCCGGCTTAGCTAAGATAGGCTCTGCTGCAGGTTCCCATCATTGCCTGTGTGTGACAGGTAGTCCTTGCAAACACACCTAGGATATCTCTGTGGCTATTTGTATTTTCTAATTATGTTTAGCCTTTGTGGACTATGATGTACACAGAATAGTGCATATACTGTGTGATTGCCATAATCACTTGCTATAAGAGCAGAGTGGAGCGGAGCAGGAGGGGAGGAGTATCTGGACCACATGCAGATTATGTAGCACTACCTACCAACCTGCTCTCTCTGGGTCAGGATGGGGTACAGGATCTGCCACCAACAGAACCACTCTCCACATCTTTACAATGGAGGCATAGAGGGACATGATGAAGGGTTGTGGGACCAGCAACCCCAGTCCTGCAGGGGAAAGGGTACCCTCCAGGGCAGTTAATGCAGATCTGTACCTATCACATAGGGCATTGACAGACAGGCAGTAGGCCTGGAAAAGCACAGCTGCCTCCACCACAATCTGACATTCACCAGCAGAAGGCACAGTCAGTACTCATCTGCTGCATCCTGCAAGGTGTTCCAGCCATACACATGCTAACTGCAGACAGTCTGTTAGCCAGTACATAGTGCTTGCTCCGTGGAGGAACTGTGTGTACCCAGAAGTAGGATGCAAGCATAAACACCAAGCAGGTATGTCAGTAATTAGGCCCCAGAAAAGAAAGCTCATAAATATCACTTGAGAGAAATACTACATAGCACTATGGGGGAACCTAGTCATGCCATGGTCACTGCTCAGTCAGGGTGAGAGTGACCTTCCAGCATGACATGCTGTGGCCACCCTGTCCGTGCAGGTGGTGGTCAGGCACTACAATGTCCCAGCCATTGTCCTATGCCGTGTGCAGATGCAGCCTTCCCAGACTGTCTTGTCCGGCCCATACCCAAAATACCTTGCTCCTCATTATACACATTGGCAGGCTAACACTGGAAACAGTGCAAGCACTGTGGGCTCAGTAAGGTGTAGGCAGCCACAAAACACTGGATAGACATATACACATACCCATACCTATGCCCTGGCCGCCACACCAGTTCTGGGCACAGTGCAGGCATTACTATGGTATGCAATACTGTTAGGGTCACTCTCCAGGGTGGTAAACACTGTCAGAAACATACAATGAAACAAACTCCACAGATATCAGAAAGGTTGCTATGATGACTCTCTGTTAACAAATTGTGTTTAATTTAGGATCTGTTCTCTGACATTAATCAAAGCAACCTTTTGATATATGTGAAACGTGTTTCCATGATTATGACGGCATTGCTAAGGTATGCAGGTGCTAGTATTGGCAGATGCTGCTCCATGCAGGGCCCAACAGCCTGACTCTCCATGAGGCTTTGGATAGTGGAGCTGGCTGATGCTCTAGGGCAGAGGTTCACAACTCCGGTCCTGGTGCGCCCAACACAATTCAGGTTTTCATGATGTCCCTAATGAATATGCATGAGATAAATTTGCATACAATGGGGATGGTGCATACAAATGCATCTCAAGCATATTTATTAGGGACAGCATGGCACCTGAATAGTGTTTGGCCCTCCAGGACTGCAGTTGGGAACCTCTGCTCTAGGGACTGCACATGTTTATGGTGTATGTGCACTGTAGGGTAACATATTGCTGTTTATGGCGTGTTTATTTTATCTGCAATATAGGTTCCTTCTTTATTACTATGGCTTAGTACCGGGTAAAATATAGGGACATGGTCTGCAGGAGCCACAGCTGGGACTTGACTCTGTGACCTTCTGTCCCTGAATACACTGGCTGTGTGTACTGCACCAAACTGTTGCCACATAGGCAGGTCATTCCCTGGGGATACCATTACTGTTCGTCAGACAGACCTTGTCTGTTGCAGTGCATGGCACCCACCTAAATAGGGCTTGGCCTTGGTCTGCTGTGGGCAGATGCCACTGCCCCCTCCACCACCTGCACCCCTCTGCCACCATGCTGACATGCCCTTATGCCGGTGGGGCTGGTGGTACGCAATCCCAGGCCATCCAGTGTGCCGGTAGGCGGCTTCCTATGGTGTGTAATCTGGGGTAGGGGTGCCTGCATAGACATCCACGCTTCCCCCTGGCAACGCCTATCAATGTTATGTGCCCTTTGGGGTATTTGATGGGTACTGTCCCCTGGGACACTGTGGGACACACTCGTGGACATGTTTGACCTTGGCCAGTTGCTGTCTTGCTGATTTTCCGTTTCTACATTCCTATGTGTCACCTAGGCATCTGCCTAGTCCACCCTGTGCCCTGGCTGTCCCACTGCATGTCCCGCCTGCAGCCCCCTGTACCCCATTTTCAGCCTCACCATAGTTCCCTTTCATACTTGGGCACTATCTGCTGCTGCTGCACATGTATCACTACTATCACTTTTCTTGGTCTCCCTGCCTTTGGTGTACATTGCTGACTTAAATGGTTTCTCTCTCCTTCAATTGTGCCTCTAACGCGTGGTTTACACTCACGGTAATTTTTGGACCTTCATTTCACAGCGTTAGTGTGCCTGGAGCCTCTCCCCGCCCACCCCATGCCCATTTACCCCTCCTCTCTGCCCTCTGGAGAGCCTTACTCTACCCTCCCTGTGCCTTAACGCCGCCGGAGACGTTGTCATGCGAAATGGAATGTTATCATGCAATTTTATTGCGCGATAATGTCACGTATCATGTGATAATGTTACGTATCGCGCGCTAACTGCGCTACTGTGACTTTATTGCTGTTTAGTAAACATACCAATAAATAACCCCATACAAAACACTACACATTCAACACAATTAAATTGCATACTTATCAACGCCAGGTCAATTAGGAATAAAATCCCTATCATAATCGATCTTATTATAGATAAAAATCCTCACCTACTCTGCATAACTGAAACCTGGCTAAATGAATCTGACTCAGTTCTCCTTAACCAACTAGGAGTACATGGTTATACCATACTCAACAATAACAGAGACAGAAAAAGAGGTGGCGGAGTTCTTATAATAGCAAAAACTCATCTCAATCTTTCGCCTACCTTACTAGATAAACATGATGGTATTGATATCCTCAGAATTGAAAGTCACACCATGGCCATCTGCCTTATCTACAGACCCCCCACACCTGACATACATAGTCTAGACATAATACTTGAAGTTGCATGTAACTCTTCACTGAGAAAGCCCTCTGTTATCTTAGGAGACCTTAACCTTGCCTCATTACCAGATAGCCATGCCCTATCCTTCCTTGAAGCAATGGAGGAAATGGAATTTAAACAAATAATGACCCTCCCCACTCACTGCAAAGGTAACACCCTTGATTTAATATTCATACCATCACACTTCACACTCTCATCGACTCCTACTCCACCCACAACAACTCAGGTACCATGGTCAGATCATTTCATGATACATTTCTCTCTCCCTGTACAACCCACCAACTCTACTCAAGGTAACACCAAATTCACAGAACAAAGATTTCGCCAGTTTAACAAGGAAAGTTTTCTTGAATCTATTTCCCCAAAATTAGACAACACCGCAAACAATCTTAACGAATTTGTTTCTACCTGGAACTCTATTATTGAGGCAGAAGCTAAATATTCAACCTCCAATAAAAGAAAATCTAGATCTAAATTGACTGAGAAATGGTACACCTCTGAGCTTGCTACACTAAAGAAAAACCTTCGGAAATTGGAGACTAAATGGAGGAAGAAAAAAACCACTGAACTCAGGGTTCAATACTTCACAAGCCTTAAAACCTACAAGGAAGCCATTAACAACACAAAAAGGCTATTCCACACTAAAACATTAGCTAAGGCCATCAATCGACCCAGAGAACTTTTTGAGATTATTAAATCTCTAACTAAGGTTCCCAATAACACCTCTAACAAAACACCAATAGATCCACAACTCCTTGCAAACCATTTTGCTAATAAGCTTAAACTAAGCGCCCGTCCAAGCATTATCTTGACCCCTCCCACACCAAATTCCATCACGGAGTGGAGCTCATTCCATACAATCACCAACAAACAACTGATAGAGATTATATCAAACCTCAATACCACCACGTCATTACTTGATCCTTGCCCGGTGTCTTGGATTAAAACAACAAAATCCGAACTAGCCCCATACATTTTGAAGCTGGTAAACCAATCGCTACTTCAAGGCTTCATGCCAGATGATCTGAAATACTCGGCGATTCGCCCTTTACTAAAAAATAAAACCCTTAACAGTTCTGACCCTTCCTCATACCGCCCCATTGCCAGCATACCTTTCTTGGCCAAAATTATTGAAAAGGTAGCTCAGACACAACTTCAGGATCATATTGATACCAACTTCCCTTTAGATGAGTACCAGTATGGTTTTCGCTCATATCACGGAGTAGAAACCCTACTCATATCCCTTCTTGATTCACTTATCCGAGGTATGGATAATATAAAACAGACCTTCTTGCTCATCTTCCTTGACATTTCCTCAGCCTTTGACAGCGTTGATCATAATACGCTCTTATCTAGACTATCCCAACTAGGTTTAAAAGATACCACTCTTAACTGGTTTAAGTCCTACATTTCTAATCGCTTCCAATATGTCCATTTAGACCATTCCCCCTCACTACCATTCCCCCAAGAACGTGGTATCCCACAAGGATCCTCACTCTCTGCATTACTTTTTAACCTTTATATACAACCTATCTGTACAATCTTTCAACGCCACAATCTAAAATATTTTATCTATGCAGACGACATCATGCTGTTCGCCCCGTTAGACATAGCTAACCTTAATTTCAACAAAATCGCCACCTGCCTCTTTGAAGCTGAAAAATGGCTCCACTCAATCCATATGGATATCAATTTCAAAAAGACCGAAGCACTCTTTGTAACCAGAAGTACCACCTTCACCCCTCCAACTTCCATCAACCTTATGAACATTACTCTCCCAGTCAAGTCTGAAATTAAATACCTTGGAGTTACACTAGACAAAACCCTAAGCATGACCAACCACATAAAACAGACTGCCAAAACTATATTTTTCAAACTGAGAACCATACAGCAACTCAGACCCCTCATCGACATCAACGATTTCAGAACAGTTGTCCAGGCTCTCATTATGCCACATTTAGACTTCTGCAATGGCATACTCCAAGGAACATCCAAAAAGAATTTACACATCCTTCAAAGAGCTCAGAATGTCACTGCTCGAATCATTATGAAAGCTAAAATATTCGATCACATCTCTCCTATCCTATACGCTCTCCACTGGCTTCCTATCTATAGTAGGATTCAATATAAAACACTTGTCACCACTTTTAAACTCATTAATGACCTAGCCCCATCACAGTTGGCCACTCTACTCCAAACCCCACAAGAAAACAGAACCAGAAGAAAAAGTAACCTCAACATGCTATTAATTCCCATTGCAGTGACAAAATCAAAACAAATAACCACCAACACTGCTTTTTCATATTATGCTCCCAGCCAATGGAATAAACTGCCACTAAACCTCAGAGAGATGAAAGATCTTACAACTTTCAGGAAGGAACTTAAAACCTACCTATTTAGTCAACACTATAGCAACATACAACCTGAAATCAAATTTACTACACAAAAACATGCAACAAACCAAACACAAGTCTACCCCACCTAATTCCATTTTCATATCCACCCAAGTTAGTCTACTCCCAACACTGTACTTATGATCACAAATAACTATTATAATCTCTTGCTAACCATGTAAAGCTACTTTTTGGTTCTTTGTAACATAGTTTTATGTTTCCTTTTATGTTAATAACCCACACATTGTTTTCCATGTAACCTAGTTCTTATGTAATCTAGTTTATGTTCACCTAATGTTTAATGTTTAAGTTCTTATGTAATCTAGTTTTATGTTCACCTAATGTTTAATGTAATGCAATATTGCACTGTTTTGCTATATTGTTGTTTTAAAGTTCCTTGTAAACCGCCCCTGATCTCTGGAAGGGGCGGTATAGAAAAGCACACAAATAAATAAATAAATAAATACCCCTAAGGCTGGCATTCTGAAAAATTAATAGCGGGGTTGGACATCTGGGGTGGACGTCCAACCCATGCTAAGCCCCAGAACATGATTCTGGTTCAAGAACTCCCTGCAGATACATAGCCTTTGTATGGGGAGTGCTGGATGAAGGCGGGAGGGTGTGTAATGGAGGCAGAGTGAGGGTGTGGCTAGCTGCTAGGACATATGGGGCCTGTTCAAGTCAGGCCTCTGGATGTCCTACGGCACTCAGCCTCACGCCCATCTTATTCCACCCCAAAGGTGGAATAAGCCTCGGGTGCCCCTCACAGAGCATGACCCACTTCCCCATAAGACAGGTGGCTGGGTGCCCCTCCAGCCACGATCCAGGCCATAGGGGCCTCCAGTGTCGGCAAGATTGCTGTTTGCAGAGGCAGACTTGGCCTATGGCGTTCCGAGCTGTCAGATAGATAGCTCATTTCATTGGCACCAGGACGCTGATGCTCCCATGCCCCAGCAGTGGCATTCTGGCATTGGGATGGGATGCTCCCCATACACCAATCTCATTGGCATACGAGGAACGCCTGGACATCTATGTCTCCAATTCTGCCCATGCAGGTATATCTGGGCCTCACGGTGGCAGAATCGGGTCTACCTCCCGCATGTCCAGTTTTTGCCTGGGCAGTGCGGGTGGATGTGTGGGAAGCAGAATGTGCCTCTGTTTCCACATGGCCACACTCATAGTTACCACACAGACAGGACACACTAGCATGCTAATTCACTCACTAAGTGCTCATCATGAAAGGGGATGGATTATGGAGGTAGATAATGCCTTGCAGTAAGTGCATGGTAAGTTATTATGCACTGTCATTGTTGCATATAGTACAGATGCACTTAACACCTCCAGAAGAGGAGACAGAAAGTACATTTGCGCTATTGGTGATGTGCTATTCATGGCTTGCAAGTTAACCAAACCCCCACCTTGAATGGCATTCTAATATATCTCCTCACCCCCTGAACACCCCATGAAATGACCAAAGAAGATCCCCTGCCAATATCCCCTACACCCTGACTAAATCATGCCTACAAGATTCTACAAAAAGACACCTACTTGGGATCTCTCCTTCAAACTACACCAAGAAACAGAGACCGTAGAAGCTATGCAAACAACATGTTACTAGTACCATGGGTGTATACGAGAAGTAATGCAGTCACAACCAAAGACCATTCTCACCTTATGTACTGGGCCATTGGAATGCTCTTCTAGAGGATATAAGAACCACTATAGATCCAAAAGCAATGTTCCCTCTAATTTTCTGTAGGCTGTGTGCGCATAAAATATCAGCTGTGCAGCTTTTGAAGGAAGGTTAAATTTTTGTGCGCCACATAACGACACTCGGAGTTATATACTTTAAAATTTGACTACATGTAAGAATACAGTATGTACACCACATTGATTTTAATCAAATTAAATGAAAATAGACGATTACTAAATGAAGCAGAAAATTTCTAGCAATTACAATCACAACTTTTAAATTTTAAGACATCTGTGTTGTTTTCTATCAGAATCAGAACCGTAATTTTTGTGCGCTCTGTTGTAAAGCATGTGCACTCTCTTGGCGAGGTGTGTGCGCGCGCACACGCGCACAGCTTAGAGGGAACAGTGTCCAAAAGCTTTCTTATTTAAAGAGCACCATGGGGGCTCAGTGACTTAACTAAGATATTAAACAGAATAATGATTCTAGTTACACAGCCCACATAGCTGTCAACTAGATCTCAAAGGACTTGAGACTGAGCTACATAAATAACCATATAAATAGGTTCACAATCAGATGTAAATCATTTTGATCAGTGTGTAAAGTTAAATGTAATCTAGTTAATGTTTCAATTCCTAACATTATAATATGTAATAGTTCTAGGTTCTTGGTTTAATGTAAACCGCCTTGATGATGGAAAGGCAGTATGTAAAATTGCGTACATAAATAAAGAAATAAATCACAACTCCAATAACCCTAACACCCCAAAACCTCAAATAAAATCCTCTCATCCCACAACCCCCTGACTCCCCCACATTGAAAAAGCCTCACACATCTGGTAGCCCTAAAATGACCAAAGAAAATTACTTTTAAGTCTTTCCTGATAGGGGTATTCTTCCATCTCCCTTCAGTGACTCTTTTCTAAGATACGGCAACCAGAATTGCACACAATATTCATGGCGCAGTTGCACCATGGAACAGTACAGAGGCATTATAATATTCTTTGTTTTATTTTCCATTCCTTTCCTTATGATTCCTAGCATTGTATTTGCCTTCTTGGCCACCGCTGCACACTGGGCAGAGGCTTTGAACATATTGCCCACAATAACACCTAAATCTATTTCCTGGTTGGCGGTTCCTAATGTGGAACCTTGCTTCATGTAACCGTAGTTTGGGTTGTTCTTTCCTAGGTGCATAATTTTGTACTTGTCCACATTAAATTCCACCTGCCATTTGGACATCCAGTCTTCCAACTTATCAAGGTCCTCTTGAAATTTTTCACAATCCTCTTGTGTTTTAACAACTTTGAATAATTTTGTGACATTTGTCATTTTGTAAATCATTGGGCAGCTTTTGATCAGCTGTCATTGAATATCGAGATTGGTACTGAAATCCTCTTGGACTTTAGGACTGAACAATCATGACTCATGTCATAGAAGTCCTGAAGCCCTTTAAAGATGTCATAAAGGAACTGAGTTCCAGAAGGGTCATCCTGCACATTGTCATTCAGACAGTGAATATCTTGGAGGCAATGTTACAGAGATAAAAGTTCTGCAGGAAACAAAATATGCCATTGATTCTTTATAGATAGAAATTTCATGTGAGAAGGGGAAGGAAATAACAGTGGGAGGTGAACTACTATTCGTCTCGCAAGAAATAAAAGACAAATGATGAAATGCTAACAAATTAGGGGAGCTAACAAAATTAGCAACATGGTAAGACTGGGTGATTTAAATTATCCCAGTATCGACTGGATCAGTGTTGCATCAGGACATGCTATAGAGATAAGGCTTTAAGATTAAATAAATAACTGTTTCATGGAGCAGCTGGTGTAGGAATTGAGGAGAGGGACAGCTATTTAAGACCTAGTCCTTAGTGGAGAAAAGGAGATGTGGTGTGAGAGGTAACGGTGTTGGGGCCATTTGGCACTAGTGATCATAATACGATCAAATGCGATTTAAGAAATGGCGAGGACAGCAAACAAATCTACTGTGCTAGCATTTAAATTCTAAATCCTTTTATACCCAAACCCACTGGTTTCCATACTAAAGTATCCCCTGTTCCTATTGCAAGAACTCCTCACATGCCAATCCCTTTCCAAAAGGTACCCCTACACCTTGCAAGAAACCCTGGGACCCCTTATCCCCCAGCACCTACTGAGGATTTCCATGGTTGATAGTGGAGGGCAGGAGCAATCCCAGGCACTCCTGCCCTAGTGGTTCCTAGCCTCAAAATAGTGGCTTCAACCCCTTAGCTACTATCTTGTGATATTACTGCAAGGAGGTCCAGTTATCAAATAAGGGAGTCTTACTTTATTTGGGAGCCTCACCCTCTAGTAGTAGTATCATAACATGTCCAGTGAGGGGTGTGGGGCGGGGGGGGGGGGGGGTGGAGTGTGTAGCTGTCATTTTGAGACCAGAAGCCACCAGGACAGGAGTTCCCAGAGTTTGCTCTTGTCCCCCACTACTAATAAGGAGAACCCTGGTGAGATAAGGTGTTTGGAAGCTGGGAAGTTCTTACAAGTGTGCATATGAGGAGGGGTAGCCTGAGGATGATGCGGGACTATGTGCGGAGACTCATTTTGGGCATCATTTGCATAAATATTTAACATATCCATTGGGCCTCATTTGTATAAATTTAGTTTACTTCATTTTAAAATGCCTATGCCACCCATCTAAAATCCTAGGTGGCTTCCAAACATACATACACAATTTACTAAAACAGATGTTACAATGAAATAAACATAATAACAATCATTAATCAAATTTAATTTAAAACCACTTTCACAGCCCCCCCACCCACCTAAAATCAAACCATAAATATCTGCATGCCGTATTTATTTTGCTATGACCAGATTATTAACCCTTCACCACACATGTGGGGTCATTTTGACCCCAAGCCTTTTGTTATGTCAAATTACTTACTTATGCAAACTCAAGCTAAAGTTGAAAAAGAGCAAACCACTCATGAATGCAGCAAAATATGACCTTGAGAATATACCACTGGAATTTAAAGACTGCCTGCAAAATCGATTTGCCACTTTAGATACAAATGACAGAGCTCCAGAAGAGTTATGGAATGACATCAAGAAGGTTGTGTTGGAAGAAAGCGAGAAGTCTCTACAAAAGGTGAAAAAGCAAAAACGGCCAAAATGGATGACGGAAGAAACTCTGAAAATTGCCCAGAAATGCAGAGAAGCTAAAGCCAGAGGAGAAAAAAAGACAATAACAGAACTCAACAGAGATTTCCAACGTGCAGCAAGACAGGACAAGGAAAACTACTACAACGACGCATGCAAGGAAATAGAAGCAGAAACTATTAGAGGAAGAACAAGATCGGCTTTCCTAAAGCTACGAGAGTTAAAGAAAAAGTTCCAGCCTTGAATTGGAATGTTACAAGATGCTCAGGTTCTATGTTGAATGATGCTGAGAAGATCAAGAAAAGGTGGAAGGAATATACAGAGTTTTTATATGATAAAGATCAAGTGGACTGACAGCCGTTTCAACCTGTACCTTATGATTGGGAACCATTGGTGATGAAAGAAAAAATTAAAGCAGCATTGAAAGCCTTATCAAAGAACAAAGCACCAGGCATTGATAGCATTCCCATAGAAGTATTACAGCAATCTGATGCAGCTGTTACCGTACTTACAAGGCTCTGCCAAGAAATGTGGAAGACATCATGGCCAACTGACTGGAAAAGATCTGTGTTTATACCAATACTAAAGAAAGGTGATCCAACTGACTGTGGAAATTATCGCACAATCTCTCTGATCCCACATGCCAGGAAGATTCTACTGAAAATTATTCAAAAGAGACTACAACCATACCTGGAACAAGAACTACATGAAGTGCAAGCAGGGTTCAGGAAAGGGCGAGGAACGAGAGACATCATTGCGGATGTGAGATGGATCCTTGAAAAGACTAAAGAATACCAAAAGGATATCTATTTGTGCTTTATCGACTATAGCAAGGCTTTTGACTGTGTAAACCATGAGAAACTCTGGGCCACATTAAGAAGCATGGGTATACCAGAACACCTGATCGTACTCTTGCACAATCTGTACATTGATCAAGAAGCAACAGTTTGAACGGATCAAGGAGAAACAGAATGGTTTAAAATAAGCAAAGGTGTAAGACAAGGCTGCATACTTTCCCCCTACCTGTTTAATTTATATGCAGAACCAATCATCAGAGAAGCAGGATTGTATGAAGACAACAGAGGTGTGAAGATTGGTGGAAGACTCATCAACAACCTTCGCTATGCTGATGATACCACATTACTGGCTGAAAGTGAAGATGATCTGAAACATTTGCTTGTCACAATCAAAGAACATAGTCTCAAAATGGGTCTGCACCTTAGGGGCTTGTTTACAAAGCCGCGGTAGCGGTTTGCGATCGTAATCGGAGCGGAGCGGTTTGCGATCGCGAACCACTACCGCGGCTTTGTAAACAAGCCCCTTAATGTTAAGAACACAAAGATCATGACAACTGGCATAATCAACAGGTTCATCGTTGAAGGAGAAGAAATTGAAATCGTGAACAACTTTAACCTACTTGGATCAACTATAATAAGGAAGCAACAAGCAGTCAAGAAATCAGATGACACATTGTTCTTGGCAGAATGGCTATGAAAGACCTAGATAAGATTCTCAAGAGCAGAGATGTTTCTCTCCATACAAAGATTCGACTTGTTTAAGCCATGGTATTTTCAATAACATCATATGGATGTGAAAGCTGGACAGTGAAAAAGATAGACAGGAAGAAAATTGATGCCTTTAAATTATGGTGCTGGCGGCGAATACTGTGTATACCAAGGACTGCCCGAAGAACAAACCAGTCAGTACTAGAGGAGATCAAACCTAAGCTTTCTTTAGAAACTCAGATGACAAGACTTCGACTTTCATACTTTGGACACATCATGCGAAGAGAGAGATCATTAGAGAAAGACATCATGCTTGGCAAGATAGAAGGTAAACGCAAAAGAGGAAGGCCAGCAATGAGATGGATCGATACAATAACAGCAGCTACGGGTACCAGTCTGTCAACAATGAGCCGCCTGACTCAAGACCGAACACAATTTAGGATAGCTATCCAGAGGATCGCCATGAGTCGACTCCGACTCGAAAGCACTTAACAACAACAAGTCTTATATAGGTTACCCTGTAGCTTCATTGCATGCCCCCTAGACTTTCAATATTTTGATGGCATAAACAATCGATCTATGTTTACCCGTTCCACTCCATTCACTAATTTATAGACCTCTATCATATCTCCCCTCAGCTGTCTCTTTTCCAGTTTGAAGAGCCCTAATCTTTTTAGCCTCTCTTTATAGGGGTATCCTTCCATCTCCTTTACCATTTTTCCCCTTTGCGCTATTAAGCTGCTGTCTGTGTCTTTGGATTGGTAAGTTGTTTAGAGTTCCTAAGAGAGTATGGATAATTAATATCAGGACTTTAGAATTCTTTGGTATATTTTATGCTATTATTTTGTGTTTGCTTCCTAACAAACCACTAATCTGTTTATAGGTTATTCTCTTGCTGATGAAACTATCCTATGGTGACAAATTTCACTTTTTTACTGATTATAAATTAAAGGATGTGCCTGGGATGGCTGAGGGAAGACTAACTATCTATATGGTTTGTCTTAGGATAGTAAAATTCTAACTAAACTTAGGACAAAGTAATCCTTAAAGCAAGCTGGTACTTGATTATTTTTGTTTTAGGACTATAAGAGCCTATCTAAATTTCAAGCCGTCTGGTTCTATAGGTTCTACATCTTTTGAAAAGGTTCATTTATTCATTAATACTTTTCAAGTATTTAAATGTCTGCATCATATCTCTTCTCGCCCTTCTCCATTCTGTGTCAGCGTTTCCCAATGATGTCCTGAGTGACCTTCAGCTAGTTGAGTTTTTAGGATAGCAACAATAAATATGGATGAAAGAAATTTGCATACACTGAAGTATATGAAAATCTATCTCATGAACTTTCATTGCAGAAATCCTGTACAACTGACTAGTTGGGGACCACCCAGAACCAGTGTTTGGGAATCAGAGTTTCAAGTCTCTTCTAAATTTGTCTTCCGACAGAGTCCCATACCACTTTGGTCACTTTCTTCTGAACTTCTTTTTTTTTTTTTTTTTAACTTTATTTTAAATTTCCCAATTACAAAACACGAAAGTAACACAAAACAGACATTAACTCAAGCACAAAACCCACGAACACCAAAACCCACCCTCCCCCCTCAACCTTCCCCCTCCTCTAGAGCACACCCGACAGGCAAGACAAGCACTACATATTATCCCGGGCTAGCTACCTTACACATACCATGCACTGTATCCCTCTGAAAGCAATAATGTTAGTACATTAAGCATTAAGATAAAATACTAATAAAGCCAAGTCATTCTACTGCCTAACCCACCCTGGCTGCTTTCACGAAGTCATTTAACAGTTGCCATTTAAGCAGTGTATTTGGCTGCAGGCATTTCTGTTGAAAAATTTGCTCATATTGACTGTACAGACAGACGCGATTCCACCACTCCTGCGCACATAACTTAGTAGTACATTTCCAGTTACTTACAATTAAGTATATTGCTAGCCCCATCATGAAGTCAAACAAAAAGGTACCCTCCTTGGGCAACAAATTCAGCTTCGCCGCCGACCGCAAGCTTATGAGCCGCCAGGACAGGGCCTCTTTGAAGTTAAGAATAAGCTGTATTCGTTCCCACACCCATTTCCAAAAATCTTGTACCCCCGGGCATTTAAATATTACATGCATCAGTGTACCAACTTCCCTACCACAAGTCCAACAAAGAGGACTACAATTTTTGTCCCACTTCGCCACTCTGACAGGAGTATAGAAGCATCTGTGCGCAAAGAAGAAAAGAGTCTGAGTTATTGAGGCCGATCTCGAGACTCTCACTTGTTTGCGTCAAAATTTTCCCCACTCCTGCGCAGTAAGGGTCATTTCTGTATCCCTCTCCCATCTATGTTGAATTTTTTGGGTCTGTGTACCTGGGGCGAGAGTCAATTTCTTGTAAAAGTTCGATACTATGCCAGTAGTTTGCACCATTTCTTGAACTATTTCAACTATTCCCCCAGACTCTATCCCCTCTTTAGGGTCAATTTTCGCGGACACCAAACAATGTCGAAGCTGCAGCCATTGGAAATAACAGTTGGACGGGAGGCCAAACTCGAGCTGCAATTCATCGAAATCCTTCCACTTATTGTTTGCAATTAACTGAGAAACTGTCCAAATTCCTTTCAAATACCATTGTCGCCAGGCAACAGGTTGCTTTTGGATTTTAAAAAGAGGATTATTCCATATGGGTAACTTAGCCAAAGAGCATTGATCCCTTCCACATACCTTGATAAGAGTCCTAACAGCCTGCAAAGTGTCCGTTATCATACAGGGATATTTTATCCCCTGCTTCAACTGCATCCCTAAAATATGCTCTAATGGCAACGGTACAATGAGCCGCTCTTCTACATCAACCCAGATGGGTCGGCTATTTATGTAATCCTGTAGCCATCGGGATCCCTGTTTAAGGAGAAAGGCTTCACGATAGGATTGAAAGTCAGGAAAATTCACGCCCCCGTGCTCTCGACTAAGCTTGAGCTTCTGCCTCGCTATTCGTGGGGTTTTGTTATTCCACAAAAATTGAATCAATAATCGCTCTATCCGCTGATAAGTAGACACAGGAAACAGACAAGGAATCATTTCTAATATATAATTAACCTTGGGAATTATCATCATCTTAATTGTCTCCAATCGTCCCCACCAGGATAGGGCTAGGGGGGACCACTTCAACAGTAATTCCCGAACCATTTTAACCACCCCATCCGCATTCCAGCGGACCGTTTCCTCCAAAGGATACTTATAGTAGACGCCAAGATACTTTATCATGCCGGGTTCCCACACAAACGGATAGTCAATTACTGCTGCTTTATATGCCAAGTTATTTAAGGGGAATACTACCGATTTAGTCCAATTAATTTTATAGCCAGAGAGTTCCGAATACCTCTCAATTTGTTTTAAGATCTCAGGGATAGACTCAGGTGGGGTAAACAGAAGAAGATCATCCGCATATGCGGAGAGTTTGATTTCAAGTCCCGCTATTATGGCCCCGCGGATCTCGGCACACTGCCGAATAAGTAAAGCTAATGGTTCAAGTGCCAGGTTAAACAGCATGGGAGATAGAGGGCAACCTTGCCTAGTGCCCCGTTTTAAACCAAATGGACAGGACTTGATCCCATTGACGCTAATCCGTGCCTCCGGATGAGTATACAAAACTTCCAAAGCTCGAATAAACCCATTCCCAAATCCGAACCACCGTAAGACTGCAAACAGGAAAGGCCACTCCAGCCGATCAAAAGCCTTTTCGGCATCAAGAGAAAGCCCAATTAAAGGCGTTGGCACCGTTTCGGCTCCCGCCAATATATGACAGAATACTCTGGCATTATCAGCTGTCGACCTTCCTTTGGTGAAACCACATTGATCGGGATGAACTAACACAGACAACTGCCCAGCTAGCCGAGCTGCCAGAACCGATGCATAGATCTTATAATCCGCGTTTAGGAGCGAGATAGGCCGGTAATTAGCTACCAACAGCGGGTCTCTACCCGGTTTTTCAAATACCACCAGATTGGCCATTGCGAAAGCCCCTGTTTGCTGCTCCTTTTCCGCTAACATAGCATAATACTTAGTGAGCGGGGGGACCAGTTCTGCGGTGAAAGACTTAAAGAATTCTGCTGGTAAGCCATCAGGTCCCGCTGTCTTACCAGAGGCTATGGAAGCTATCGCACAATGGATTTCCTCTGCCTCCAAGGGTCTATCGAGCGCTTCTTTAGCTGATTCACTCAATACTGGCCGTTGAACCCCGGCAACTAAGTGATCAAAACCTTCTTGCGAGAATTCGCATTCAGAATCATAAAGATGAGTGTAAAACTCTCTGAAAATTTCCGCAATCTCCGAATCCTTAACCGACAACCCTTGCCCCGCCGGATTCCGTACAGCGGCAACTCTTTTGGCCTCCCGTCTGCCCTTAAGTGCATTTGCCAACATTCGACCCGCTTTATTTCCTTCCTGATAGTAGTTCCCTTGTTGTGCTTTGATGTTTTGTGAAGCTGCAGCGGCCAATATCGCATTATATTGAAATCTTAGCCGCTGGAGTCTGAGCAAGACACATGCGTCAGAACGCCGAGTCAACACCCACTCCCCAATTTTGATTTGCTGTTCAAGCGAGACCAATTGCTGCTTCTGCTGTCTTGCCTGCCTAATAGTATAGCTGGTTATGACAGCTCGTATTGCTGCTTTGAAGCCCTCCCACCAGGCCCATCCCGCGGTGGCCTGAGATGGGTTAAAGTGAAAATATTCTGCAATGGCCCCTTTCACCTCTGAACAGAATTCTGGGCTATTGAGAAGGGCTCTATCAAAGCTCCATTCAACTGAGTCCGTCCGCAATGCACTATCTTGAAATACCAAGGATATAGCCGCGTGGTCAGAAACATGAGTTGGGTGAATACTCGCATCCACAATATTGGGCACTAACGTTTTAGATACTAGGAAAAGGTCAATTCTTGACTGCGATAAATGTGGAGCAGAGAAATAGGTAAACTCTAAATCCGATGGGTGAAGCACCCTCCATATATCCACCAGCACCATCTCCTTGATTAAGGAGACAAGCATTAGCTGTCCTTTGGATGGTTTAAGGGTACGAGGCGGCTGCCTGTCCACTAAGGGATCAATGGTCTGATTAAAATCCCCCCCTACAATTAACGGCTTAGCCACCTCCAGATGTATTTCTCGCGCTATAGCAGCAAAAAATTCAGAATGGTCAGTATTGGGGGGGGGGTAGAGACACATAATAACAATCTCCAATCCCCCTATTTTCAACAGGGCCTTAGCCCATCTTCCTTCTGTATCAGATTGACAATACAACAGCGTGGCGCTTAAGGATTTTCTTACCAAAATGGCCTCGCCATTTTTTTTCCTGGAGGCCTCCGAATACGCCATGACTGTAAAAGGTTTTATACTCAGCTTAAGCGATTCACTGTTATTTAAATGTGTTTCCTGCAATAACAGTATATCTGCTTTCTTATGCCGTGCGTAATCAATGATCTTTTTTCTTTTGACTGGATTGTTAATCCCTTTGACATTTAACGACACAATATTACAGGGGGCCATTGCAGTATTTATTTAGATATGGCCCCTGCGGCCCAGTACAGGACATCTGTTTATGCAACTTAAAGCCCGAGAGACAAGTGCAAACTCCCTCATTTCGGTTACCGTACTGTGATAGTGTCTATGTACATATGTGCGCTCTAGAGGAGAAAACCTTCCCAATAAAGATATAGTTGAGCTTAAGTCAGCAGGACTGGCTCGGGAGGCCCACCATTTCACAGTAACAAAATAAATCATGCCTTATCGCATCTAAAATATTAAGATACAAAATAGCAGTAACTCCATATATAACTGTCCCCACCAACCCTCCCCTTATTGATATCAAAACCTAAACAAATCCCTCAGTTACATCGAGACCAATACTCCATGAAGATTCATTGTCCGAAGCATCCACAATGCGGGCCTCACCAACATATCCTCTGCTGGTCAGCCTGACTGGCAGTAATGCCATCAGCCCAGTTTATGCAGCCGCTGAGAAAGAACCAATGTTGTCCACCGCTTTCCTCAACGCATTTGCGCCGCTTCCTTTTCTTCAAGATATGCCAGCAGAGCGTCTGGTTCATCAAATGACCGGGTCTGATTATGCAGGGTGACCCGCATTTTCGCCGGATACATCAGCCCGAAGCGCGCTTGAAGTTGCTGCAGGCGCGGTCTTAGTGACAAAAATCTTTTCCGCCGATCGACGGTAGGTTTAGCCAAATCGGGGTAGATAGAGAGCTTCCGACCCTCATATTCCAAAGGTGCACGTGTTCGCGCTGCTTCCATTATCTGCGCCACTTGTTGAAAGCGCAAAATTCGCAAGATAACTGGTCGTGGCTGCGTGCTATGCGGCAAGACATGTGCGGGAACGCGATGAATGCAATCAATTTCTAGATCCTGCACAAAAGTGATTTTGAGAATGGTGGGAAGTAGCTTTGCTATGAAGGCTCTTATGTCGGTGCCTTCTGCACCTTCAGCGAGGCCTACTATCCGGATGTTATTTCGTCGGGCTCGATTGTTGCTGTCTTCCACTTCTTTTTGCAGCGCTCGCAGTTGTCTCTCCACTTTATCAACTTTACCCAAACGGGCCTCATGAGCTGCGACGACCCCTTCCAATTTCTCTTGACGTAGTGACATACCTTCGATTTTACTATGTAGTGCACTTATTTCTTCCTGCACCGTGCTTAGTGAGGCTCCGTTTGCTTTAACTAGCTCTTTCACCCCTCTGATTTCAGCAAGGAGTTCCTGCTGGGCGTCAGGCCCTTCCCGTGTCGGCGCCATCTTTTATGGGGAGAAGGGCTCCGTCTTGGTGCGCTTCGCATTACTATTCAGCGCTCCTGCAAACTCTAGCCGGGTCGGCTTCGGTCCCGCCATCACTGATCTTGTTACTGCGCCAGTAATCAGGTCGATATCACCAAATTATGTAGTATTTTTGCAGGATTCTTGACGGGTCTCCCCGGAGCCTCCACACTAAGCGGCTATCCTGCTTGGCATCAAGCTCCGCCCCCCCCCCTCTGAACTTCTTAAAGTCATTTTATGACCTTAATAGCTTTAGATGCATTTTTTTTTTTTACTATGGCAAGACATGATGAATAGCAGCATATTCTGTTAGTTTTGCTGCCACTGAACCAAATGTGTGAGACTGTGGTTTTACACGAACGGCCATTTGTCCCATTTGTTTTTATCATAGGTACACACATGTGCCCAGACACAGTGCTTCCACAGTGCGATGGGGAGAATTGGATGGGCTAGAGGACAAGTCAGAAGCATAAGGCAACTTCAGCCAGTCATGCTAAAACTCTTTGAGAAACAGCCAAACAAGCCTATTCCTGCCTGGCAGCCAAATCCCATGAGTAATGTCAGTACAGCTAGACTGGAAGACAGAGCCCGGCATCAAGAGAAAGATCCATTTTTTCTGAGGCTTTCAGAGAGAGGGGGGATTCTGTGCTTATTCCCCCCACTGATTCATCAAAAAATTACAGAAGTATAGAAAAGATATAAAAAAAGTAAATAAATAAAACCATCCAGAGGCACGCAGCATCTCTGTTATAAACAGAAAAAAAGGTGTGCTTACTTTCCAAGTTTGTCAGGTTTGCTGGGTTTTGGAGAGAAAGAGTATTTGCTTTCTGCCATCTACGGGAATCAATTCAGTTACTGGAAGAGCTACTTGGAGAGACAAGGCTAACGAATGGCATACATCTCTGCTAAAAGCAGAGAAAGGTGTGCTTATTTTCCAAGTTTGTCAGCATCGATGGCTGGTGTAGGCAGGAAAGTGCACCAGTGTGTGTGGGCAAGAAAGGGTTGAATGACAACTTAATGTATGTATCTCACAAGCAGATAGAGATAGAGAAGTGATTCAATTGCTTTGTAACACTCTTATCTATTGGCTGTATAAAAAATTAATCTAGTATAATATATTAATTGTATGAAATTAAATAATTAAGATCCCGGTATTCCTAATCTAGCTTTGGGAAAGGATTCCAACTTTCATTCTTCTGATTTGCTTCAGTGTTTCAGCAAAAAATGGCAGAAGTTTGAAGATGTTAAAAAAATAGAAATTCATCAACTACGCAAACTCGAAAGGAAATGGAGGAAAAAGCAAACCGAAGAATGCAAGCAACTATACCTAACACTCCTCGCAAGATACAAGAATGAGGTAAACCTCGCTAAAAAGACACACCACACTAATCTACTCAACAAAGCGCTCAACAGACCCAGAGAACTTTTTGAACTCGTAAAATCTCTGACCAAATCTTCACAAAACTCCATCTCTGCAGACGATATAAAGGCCCAGACGCTTGCCGACCACTATGCCAAAAAGCTAAATCCGAAACTTCCCACAAGCATGACCAAAGGCATGCCACTAGCTCTCACCACTCGAGAAACCACAACTGCCCCTCAAGCAGACCCAGAAACAGAATGGAACACCTTCCAGCAATTAGGTGAGCAACAAATCTTAAACATCTTAACCAACTTAAACACCACTACCTCCCCCCTCGACCCATGCCCAGCCGCTTGGATGAAAGCAACCAAGAAAGACAACGCAAAACCCATCGCGCACATTGTCAATCAGTCTCTGAAACAAGGAATCATGCCGTCTCATCTCAAGAAATCAATTATTAGACCCATATTAAAAAACAAGTCGCTCAACAAAAGTGACCCTGCATCATATCGCCCAATCTCAAGCATAGCTTTCCTAGCAAAGATGATTGAAAAAGCGGTCCAGCACCAACTCCAGGACCACATGGACGAGATAAAAGCCCTAGATGAACATCAATACGGATTCCGTCAGAATCACGGAGTGGAAACACTACTACTGGCACTCCTTGACAATCTACTTAGGGGCCTCGAGAACAAAAACTCCATGTTCATACTCATATTCATCGATATCTCAGCGGCATTCGATACAGTACATCACACCACCCTTTTGGACCGCCTGGCCTCGCTAGGTATAACAGGGACCCCCCTGAAATGGTTCACATCATACATATCCAATAGGATGCAACAAGTGCAATTCAACAACGACAGAGCTGATGCTTTCCCCCAAACCCAAGGGATCCCTCAAGGGTCTGCCCTCTCATCCCTACTGTTCAATTTGTATATAAAGCCGGTATGCAGTATTTTCCAGAAATACAACATAAATTACCACATATATGCCGATGATGTGATGTTATACACACAGCTCGACATAACACAGCCTAACTTCAGTCCACTAGAAGAATGCCTTGACATGCTCCAATCATGGCTTCAGCAAAACAACATGTCAATAAATCACAAAAAAACAGAGGTCATGTTCATGTCCAAGAAAGCCAATTTCATCCCGCCCACCACAGTCACACTAAACAAAAACATATACGATACAAAGCCTGTAATAAAGTATCTAGGAGTCCTACTTGACAGCAACCTCAAGATGGACAAACACCTCAGAACAGTTAACCGAGCCATCTTTTACAAACTCAAAATCCTTCAACCACTCCGCAATATCCTCGAGAAATCCGACTTTAGGTCTGTTGCTCAAGCACTAATCATTCCCCACCTGGATTACAGCAATGCCATTCTACAACGGCTTCCAAAGAGCACACTAAGCATCCTGCAAATGGCTCAGAACGTGGCTGCAAGAGTCATCATGGAAAAGAAAGTCACCGACCACATAACCCCAGTTCTAATGGATCTGCACTGGCTCCCAGTGGCCACCCGCATCATCTACAAACTACTCATCACAACATTTAAACTCATCAATGGCATCGTACCATCCTACCTCAATAACCTAATCACTATTCAACCTAGCAACAGGAGCAGGAGAACTATGAATCTCAACACCCTATGTATCCCGACCAGCATAAGATCTGTCAAGGCCGAAACAAGCAATAGGGCGTTCACATACTCAGCGCCAATCCAATGGAACCAACTACCGCATGAATTAAGGCTCACAAACAACCTGAACGAATTTAGACGAAAACTGAAAACCTATCTGTTTCAAACCCACTACAACTTGATCTAACTGCGATACCCTACCTCAACCAGATCTCCTCTGCCGCACTCGGCAGCATATAATCTAATAGTATATAGTCATGTATAACTTGTACACCTTGGCAACTAATTCCGTACAAATTGTATATAACCATGTATAGTCTGTACACCTTGGCAACTAATTCTGTACAAATTGTATATATGGGGCCCTCCCCCAATCTACTGAAATCAAATGTATACCTTGATCTGTGTGCTTTAATCAAATATGTATCGTATCCAAATGCTTGTCCCGTGTTACGTAATCATTGACTAATCAAAATGTAAAACTGAAATCTCAATGTACCGTACAATACATTATGATTCTGTAAAGTAAACCGCTGCTGATCGTAGGAAGCAGCGGTATACAAGTGTTTACTAAATAAATAAATCAATAAATCAATAAATCAAGTTTTCCAGAGTTGCTGGATTTTGAAGGGAAAGAGTGTTTACTTTCTGCCAACTGGGGTAATGAGTACAGTGAAAGGGAAGAACACTGGGAGAGACAGGGTTTATGAGTGATATATACTGCGTCTCTGTTAAAAGCAGAGAAAGGTATGTATGCTCTCCGAGTTTACCAGCCTTGCGTACCAGTGTGTGTGGGGGGCAGAGAGAGATGCAAAACAACTTAGGGGTATGTTTACTAAAACCCCGTTAGGGTGCGCGCCGCGCTAGTGTGTGGGTGCCATATAAGGAGTGGGCGTTTCATTCTGAAAAAGCAAAACCGGGATTAATCATGCGCTAATGTGCGATGCGCTCATGTGCGCCCCGCACATTAGCGCATGAGAAAGTTGCGCGGGAAGCATAAGTGGCGCGCTGATGCACAAACACAGGAACAGAGCCACAGTACAATGGTTAAGACACTGACCAATGGTGCAGGGATCATGGGTTCAATCCCCCACTGTGCCCAAAGAAGAAGGCTGGCTGAGGCATTACCTATTATGGGGAAGATTGCTTTAGGAGGCATTTTATTTTTATTTTAATTATCTCTATTAGCAAACGCACTCTCAAAGAGTGTTAACATAAGGTGCCCCATAAGGCACATTTTAAAGTGCACTGTCCGCCAAGGCACCCTAGAATGTTGCTTATAGGGCGCTTTATAGGGTGCCGTATGAGTTACCGCAAGGTCACAGCACTGTTTTTGATGGCAGCACTGTGCAGTTTAAGGAATGAACAGCATAAGTAGGTGCGCTGACATGCAAGGAGAAGCAGCAGTGGAGCACAATGGTTAAGACACTGACCAATGGTGCAGGAGTCATGGGTTCAATCCCCCACTGTGCCTGATGAAGAAGGCTGGCTGAGGCATTACCTGTTATAGGTAATATTGCTGTAGGGGGCATTTTATTTTTATTTTAATTAGTGCTGCCAGCAAACACACCCTCAAAGTATTGTAACATAAGGTGCTGCATAAGGCGCCTCATAGGGTGCCCCGGAGGGCACATTTTAAAGTGCACTGTCCGCCACGGCACCCTACAATGTTGCTGAAAGGGCGGCCTATAGGGCGCCATATAGGGTGCCCTATGAGGCACAGCAAGGTCATAGCACTGTGTTTGATGGCAGCACTGTGCATTTAAACGCATGGAAATCGTAAGTAGGTGCGCTGATGTGCAAGGAGGAGCAGCAGTGTAGCACAATGGTTAAGGCACTGACTGCTGATACAGGGGTCATGAGTTTGCTCCCCAGTGTGCCTAATATGTAAGGCTGGCTAAGGCATCAGCTTTGCAATGTATGTATTGTTTCCTGCAGCACTTTATTTGTATTTTATTAATTGCTGCCAGCAAACACGCCCTCATGTGCCGTAATTGAAGGTGCCGCATAAGGCACCCTATAAGGCACTCCATAGGGCACATTATAAAGTGCACTGTCCGCCACGGCACCCTAAAATTTATTTTATTTATTTATTTATTTACAGTTTCTTTTATACCACGCTATTTGACATCAGTGCGGTTTACAATGAACATAAAACTACACGTCTCAAAAATTGATCTGTGCTTACAATGAACAGGACAATAAACTGGGTATACATTAAACAGGTTTCATGAACAGTGAAAACAGAGAACAGAGAACATGAGAACTATGTACAAAGCAACTATGTACAAAGCAACTAAATGCAGCTATATGTAGAGCTTAAATGAATCTAGGTAATTTCTTGATGAGAGGAGGTGCAAGGTGAGATTGCAGTTCTACGGATTAAGACTATGGAGTGGATGGGTTTAATGTGTTGGCCTGGGGTGTAGAGGTGGGTTGGTATGGGAGGGTGTCTGAAACATCGTAGTGCTGCAAGAATAGGTGATGCTTCAGTGCCTTCCTGAACTGGGAGAGGTCACTGATGGTTCTGATGCCTGATGGTAGGGTGTTCCAACATGATGGTGCAAAGTAAGAGAAGGCTCTGGATCTAGTGACTTGAGAGCATTTCGTGATTGCCTTAGGTAGTACAAGAGAGTTGGAGGCAGTCGATCTCCTTGCTCGATTAGGGGGTGTAATTGATATCAGGTCGGTGATAGTAGATGCGGAGTTATTGATCGCTTTGTGAGTCATAGTTAGGATCTTGAAAGAGATCCTAGATTGTATAGGCAGCCAATGTAACTGTTTCAGTATTGGAGTGATGTGGGTTCTCTTGGAGGCTCCATAAAGGATTCTTGCAGCTGAGTCCTGTGCACCCTATAAGTTGCTCCACAGGATAACGTATAGTGCACCTTATATGGACGGCAACCATAAGGTGACCTATAGGGCGCCCTATAAAGCGCCCTCTGAGGCACCTTATGGATACAATACGATGAGGGTGTTTTTGCTGGCAGCAATAATGTACATTAAAAATGGATAATGCTTTGGGCAGCCCTATCAAATAACCCCACTGTGGGTTTGAACCCACAGCCTCTGGCTCCATTGTGCTACAACCATTATGCTACAGCTCTATAGCTGCTAGTAAGCCCCTGGCTGGCTGCAGAGGGAGTGCATGTCATCACACAGACAGTCTGCTGTGGTCACCAGGATAGGGTTAGCCCACCCGTACCCATGATGCACTGCACATGCAAATCAGCTGTCCACAGATAAACACAAGATGGGGTATGCACCCCCACAGCACCTCGGCCTGGTAGGGGGAACTGACCATGTGCACCCCCACAGCACCTCGGCCTGGTAGGGGGTACTGACCGTGTGTGTTACTGGCACAGAGTAGCTACACACCATCACATTGTGCAGGTACTGTGCTCACCCTGAGGGTGCGGTGAGGTGCCCAGCACCAGGTCCACAGCACCTTCCATGGCAGAAGCAGGCCATGCTGGTAGTTCAAAGCAGTGTTAATGTGTGATGATAGGTAGTTTCTGCAGAAACACCTTGGATATATCTGTCTGTCTCAGGCAGGTGTAGCCCCCATGGATCCCCAGGAGAATCATGCACCACCACCACCCTCCTCCTCCAGAGCCGAGAGTGGCAAACAGGGTCTCCCATCAACAGATACACATTCTACTTCCCTGCAAGGGTGGCAGTAGAGGGCACCATCAACCCCAGTACTGCTGGGGAACAGATACCCCACAGGGCAGTCAATAACACAATAGCAGACAGACATTAGGCTTGGATATGGTAAGCTGCACCCCACCACTATCTGATATTCTCCTGCAGCAAGCCATCAGCCACTGCACCCTGCAAGCCACTCCATCAAGACACATACCAGCTGCAAACAGTCTGCTAGTTAGTCTATAGTGCATGTTTCCAGTGGAGATGCATGCACCCAGAACTGGGATGTCAGCATACACAAGCAGATAAATCAGTGACTGGGCCCCAAAAGGAAACCCATATCTATCACATGAGAGAAATACTATATAGCACTATGGGGGGTAGACCCTTCCAAAAATCATTTCTTTTTTTTGGAGCTTTCCTGGGAGTGTTTTTTAATGTTGCCCATTGATATCACTGTTGCCCAGCTGGATTATAATTTTTGTGAATTTTGTTGTGGTCATTTTCATGTTTTATTTGCTATTTTGTTCTGTGCACATGTATCACATTGCTCACGTTTTGTAGGTTTGCCCGGTTTTGCTGTACATTGCTGACGGAAATAGTTTCTCTTCCCTTTAAATCGGCTCTAACGCGAGGTTTTCACTCGCGGTATTTTTTTGACCAAAATTCAGCCCCGCTCCTGTGCGGGGAGCCTCTCCCCTCCCACTCTCCACCCATTGACCCCGTCCCCCCGCCCCTCGGGAGCCTTCCTCCGCCCTCAAAATGCCTTTCCACGCCTCTATCGCACATCAGCGCGCTGCACACTTGAGCGTGAGGCACGCACTTGTGCGTGCGGCGCACCAAAAACACACTATTAGCTTGCGCTAAGGTACCTTAGCGCACGCTCAAGTGCGCCCCGCACAATTGCGCGGTTTAGTAAACATACCCCACAGTCTTCTGAAAACTGTTCAAGATGCCCCTCGCTTCTGTTCCTGTTTGTGGGTGTTTTCTGAGGACCTGCTCCTGGTTCTTCATCTGTGAACAGAAATATTTGTTAAACAAATAACCTGAAATTGGGTATGCGTGCGGTTACCAAATTTGCAGATAGCATCAAATTATTCAAAGTTGTTAAATCACATGTGGATCGTGAGAAAATGCAGAAGGACTTTGTAAATCTGAGAGACTGGGCATTCAAATGGCAGATCAAATTTATTATGGAAAAGTGAAAAGTGATGCACGTAGGGAAGAATAACTCAAATTATAGCTAAGTGATGCTAAGTTCCATTTAGAAGTCACCAACCCAAAAAATGATCTAGGCATCCTCATGGACAATATGCAAAGAGATTTTAGAAATTATTAGGAAAGATATAGAGAATAAAGCAAAGATTATCATAATGCCTCTTTATCACTCCTTGAATATTGTGTGCAGTTTTGGTGTCTGCATCTCAAAATAGATACAGCAGAATTAGAAAAGTTACAGAGGAGGACAACTAAAGTGATAATAGAGATGAAACGACTCCCCTAAGAGCTAAGGCTAAGGAGGTTAGGATTATTAAGCTTGGAGAAGAGATGAGAGCAGAGGGGAGATGTGAGAGGTCTATAACATCCTGTGTGGAGTGGAACAGCTGATCGTTTGCTCTTTCATGACCTTATTTCCAATGTCTGTATCAGGGCTGATAAGTACTGGCATTGAGTACAAAAGTCAAGAAGAATCCCAGCTCCTCAGTTTCACATTTCATACTGTTATGATGTGTCATTGGTGGCATTTAAGCTACGTTTGGCTAAACATTTATAAAAAGAAGAGAGAGGAAAAATTCAAATTAAGAAAAGTGAATATGATGTTGGGTTTTTGTAATCACATTGGGTTTTTTTGGGGACCAATGATTTAAAAGGTGGCTACTGTACAACACAAAATAAAATGGTGTTTATTCCGTGCTGTTGTAATATCAGATCCATATGAATAAGATAAAAGACAGATTAAAAATATGTTTATTTTGTTGATTTAAAGCAGTGGTTCTCAACCCAGTCCACAGGGACCCCCAGGCCAGTCAGGTTTTCAGGATATCCATAATAAATATGCATGAGATAGATCTGCATACAATGGAAGCAGTGCATGCAGATCTATCTCATGCATATTCATTGTGGATACCCTGAAAATCTGACTGGCCTGGGGGTCCCAGAGTATTGGGTTGAGAACCACAGATTTAAAGGCAAATTTTACAATGGATGTCCAAGTTCAATCTGGGACGTCAAAGCCAGAACGTCTGAATTAAAAAAGCAGGCACATGCAAGTTCAGGCATGATTTCAGAAATGTGGAAGTGCCCAATAGCGATATCTATGGAGATATCTACATAGATGTCCCCTAAAGAGCATCTCAGAACATGGATGTCTAATAGCAGTGGGTTAAGAGCAGTGTGGCCAGAATCCAAATCCTGGTGTAGGCCTTTGGGATCTTAGGCTAGTCACTTAATTATTATTTATCTTCTCAATACCCTTTGGATGTTTTAAGGCCACAACAAGCACTTTCCTGATGTCTGTTCATGCCTGGAGTAGATCTAAACATAGACATACCTGTAGATGTCCCCAATATTTCTGAAATCAAATGGGGAAGTTTAATTTTATTGCACCTCTCTGGATCCGCCTCTACCACAAACCCCTGCCTACTTGGATGACCCTGTACTGGAGAGGTCTCTAAATGTTATTTGTGAAATCGCTCTGGAGGCATCTCTGTGATTTCAATGTCCACATGCACATCTTCAGAAGTCTAAATCACGACTAAGGGGTATGTTTACTAAAGCGTCTTAACGTGCGCCCAGTGATAATGTGCAGGATGCTATAAAAGGAGTGGGCATTCCGGTCTAAGCGTAGCAATCGCGTGTTATTCTAGGGTGTATCCCATCTGGTCCCATCGCTTTGTCTACTTTAAGTTGAGCTAGTTTCTCACAAACACAGTCTTCTGAAAACTGTTCAAGATGCCCCTTGCTTCTGTTCCTGTTTGTGCACATCATCGACCGATAGAGAGAGCAGCGCACATCTTAAGTAGGCGTGCTGAGTTGCTAACAGAGCAGCAGAGGTGTAGCACAATGGTTAATACACTGACTGATGGTACAGGGTTCATGAGTTTGATTCCCCAGTGGGCCTAATGAATAAGGTTGGACAAGGCAATCCCTTTTCCTGCTTGCAACTGTACAACAGTCTGTGCTGCCATCTAAAAATACCCGCACCCCAGTGCCATAAACTAATGCACCTTTTAGGGCGCACCAGAAGGCACATCCTAAACCAACACGTCAGCCAAGGCGGGTTATAATGTACCCCAGAGGCCATGTTGAAAGGTGGCCAACTCCCAAGGCACCATAGTAGGCACCCCATAAGCTGCCTGAATCTAAGGTGTGGCATAAGATGCCCCAAGGATGTATAGGGGAACCCAAAAATGTTGGCCAAGGGCAGTAAGGTCCCCCAAGTTGATAAGCAAGAGAGGTATGGGCCAAACACAGATGTAACCCTAACACTGCACAGAGCAACAAGGAAAGACAATGCACAAGTAATAGAAGGAAGTAGATCTGAGCTGATGGACCAGATAAATCTGCGTCCAGCCCATGTGGCAGCTGGAAAAATGAACAAACATATCGGGGGCAGCTGTAGCGATGCACAGAGTGATGGTAATGTACCATGCAATAATGACAGTGTGTGGCAGAGGATGGGAAGACGTGTCAAGCAGAGAAGGTAGAAGTGGCTGGATAGGCGTAATGACAGGAGGACAGCGGAGTAGCAGTGCCATGCAGAGCACACACAGGAGAGGCAACCAGGGAGAGCTGCAATGCAGAAATGTAGCAGTGCAGGACGTGGGGTAGCAGCCTGCACATCAGGGCAGGACAGCACACAGCTGGCAGACACACATAGATGGACAGAAGGATGGTTGACAACTGTGATAAGGGTACAATGTGCCAACAGCACAGATCTGCACAGATATGACTGTTACAGGAATGAAAAGTAGCTGTGCAGGACAGGCAAACAAATGAAAGAGAACAGAGAGGAATCAAACCTATGACCATTAGCACAAGTGTCAATGCACAAACCAGTAGACCACACCACCAATGTGAGTGTATGAGCAAAGGCTGCATACAAGAATACTGCAGGGCATCACACAAGAAGCCTGCTGGCTGCCATGATAGGCAAACCTCCAATAGTAACCATGATGACATGCACATGCAGATCTGGTGTGTACAGATCAGATCACAGTCTGTAATTGGGACCAGAGCCAAATATACCTATATGCACACACACAATCAAATGTTATGCAGTGGATACAGCATGCAAAAGAGGAAAGAACCTAAAACCAAAGGGCGGCAGGGGGATGCCCTGTGGAGCAGGGTAAAATATGGAAAAGAAGAAGAGAGAATTGAACCTATAAACAGGTGTGACACAGACCAGCTGAACCATGGCAATGCCAATCCCCCAAGTGGACTGCCATGTAAGCACCATAAAGTAAGAGACATATGTAACAGCTAATATGTGATGGATAGGCAGCACAGAGGGCGCACTTTGGTGTACAGTGAAGAGATGGAAGTGTGTGTGCATAGGTGATGAAGCTGCAGGTTCCTAATGGTCATGTTAGCAGAACAGAAAAAAAAACAATGTGGGGATAAAACTTGCAACCTATGGCATTATAACACATGTCTGTAACCACTATCCCAAACAACCACAATCAGCACAATGCTAAAATAGTACCTGAAAGGGAACCTGCAACACCCAGTGATGTGGCAAACTCCTGGCAGATAGACAGCTGGCACCGTACAAGGATGTGAGCACAGGTGGGCCATGTATATGACCAGAAAATCATGAAATACAAGTGTCAGTTTGATCAAGCAGCAGCCGAGACAAATGTATGTCAAACACATATTTTTATTTTGGTTAATCATCACAGATAGTGTAGATACTGCCACCATAATATCAAGGTGAGTGGCTCCCAGGTGAAACAGGGAAAACACATTTAGCAGAGCAGCAACCCACATCCTACAGAAAGGTCACTGGCCCGGCTACAAATGATGGGCAGGAGAGATAATGTGTATCAGGTGCATGGTGTGCAGTATGCATTAGGCCCCCAACCCCCACATGCTACTGCACACCTCAAATGTGTTACTTACATATGAGTGCATGTAGACAGTAGGCCTTGCATGATGAGGGCCCAACACACATCAATTATGATCTGTTCCTTAAAACATATCTATCTGGCAACACAGGAGGCACACAAATGAAAACAGCATATGTTGTTAAGATGTTGAAAGTTTAAAAACACATATCAAAAGTTATGTTACAGCTGTCACATAATGCCTGATATAGGACGCAAAGCTGCAACAATGTAACCCTAAACAATCGTCAAATGCACAATGAGGATATGCTAACAGGTAGCAGAGGCATATGAACACAGAGAATTCAAATGAAACCATCTGCAGAAACATGCAGAGATAACACTATGCAGAAGGTCCCCCTGCATTGGTTGGTGTGGATACAGTGTCTGTACACATATATCACGGTACATGGAATGCACAAATGAAGGAATTGACCATAGTTTCTCATGTTACATTTATTCTATGACTCCAGTGTGTAAATAGTTTCCCCTGGTTATCCAAGTTTTACTATCCTGTTATTTGTAAACTCAGACCTATGTACACGTTCTGATTTTTCTGTTCCATGTAAACTGCGCTGATGCCAAATAGTGCGGTATATAAGAAATTGTAAATAAATAAATAAATAAGGAAGACAATGGACACTTACACTGTGACACTCCAAATATAAAGGGGCAATGTGCGTGTCGTTACCTCAGGGGATAAATAGGACTGTGCAGACATGCAATGCAAGGTTTGTAAATCAATGTGGAGCATCACAAACACAATAACCAGTATACAGAGATGGAAAGTAAGGGCAAACATTTTAAAATAAACAACACAGAAGCCATATTGCCACATGCTGTGAATCCCCAACATAGTCAGTCATATGCACATGCACCGTGTACGTTTCAACATGATACAGTGATGCCACACATGCACGGAAACACCCTTGGTGAGTGAAAATATCAATCCAAGCAGTTGGTGTGCAGTAAAGCGGTGTTGTGGCAAAAACTGTATCATGTCCAAGTGGAGAGTAGGTGGACATAGACAACAGGACCTCTCCATTGCTCCCCTTATGCCACACGCATGGCTGTATGATTGTGTTGAACAAAACAGATGAGCATATCCTGTGTTCCATGTCACACACATGGCCAAAACACAACACAATGTTGGAGGAATGTACAACATAGAGTGACAATGTCAGTCCCTGCTGCACATGTGGGGACCAATACACAGTGTCCAAAGTGCAAAGTGTGTCAGCAATCCAACAAGTCAGGTTAAGACTGTCCTTGAAACCCTGGGCATGCATAGTCAAGTGTCACATCCCAATATGCCACAGTACTGGAAAGGTCATGTGTGTCTCCTGTGATGAACACGACACCCAGCCAGAGCACGGCAGCAACAGTGTGTTGGACAGGTCTGTCATGGCCAAAGTAGCACTCCAACAATAATACTGTCCATCCCAGGCATGTGTCCCACTCGCAGAGGTCACACATCCTATGGCACCATTTTCCAGGGATAGTTCCATGGTGTTGTGTCCCCCAACAGGTGGATGATGGCGACGCCAGATGCACTGTAGTAGATGTGGCTGGTTTGTTCGCTGCCCTGTGTCAGACGAGGATAAATAATGTATTGGTGTGCTGCTTGCAACATCAGCACAAATTGCAGAGAGTCAAGCATTAATATGCAAATAATAAAACGACACACAGGCAAACATAACATGATCACAACACAGAATACACTGCATGTTGGGGACATTTTGAATTGGAACCGCAGACGCGGGTGTTACATGGATATGGTCATGTTCATGCCCATGTTACACAGACGTTTCACAGCTCCACCCCATGTGTATCAGCGTTCGTGAACAGAGAGCCAACAGGAAATGGCTATGAAACAAACAGTAAATCATTACCATGTAAAGGCTGATGTCATTCACAAAAAAACAAAGGTGCAACCTACCGTGTGTTTACATCAAGTGTATGTCTTGGATCCCCTGAGGCACTCAAAGGCCACAACAGGTCACAGTGAAGGGAGACGATGTCATCAAAATGTGTAGAATCACCATGTCACCATGTCAAGCCATTGTTGATGCAAGTCCACATTATGGCGATATCTGTGATACAAAAATGCTGTTCAACAGTGGTCTGTCAGAACACAAGACACAGTTCTGTTCCCAACACACAACACATGTCCACAATGTTCACACGGTAAACAGCAGTAAGGTAGCACAGTCACCACCGCCCCCCAGGTGTACAGACTCCTCACACCACATGATAATGTAAAATGCCTGCACACTGTATCATCACACAGCCAACACAAAAACACACACCCACACAGTATGCTAATGTGAGCGTGCCAGCAGTAGCATACGGCTTGTATGTGCACAATTGGAGATTAGTGGACATAAAGGCCTTGTGAAATGCAATGATACACTGGTGTTGGCTGATGGTACAATGTCGGGGAAGGGTGTACGTGTAGCCCACCACCCAAACACCTAGGAACTCCACACACATACAGCTCTGTCGGATGTATCCCAGAGACAGTGTTGCAGAAGACAAACTGGACAGGAACATATGGGGATATGTGTGCCAACAGCAATATATGGGGTATGGAGGTGCCGGAAAAAGAGGTAAACAACAACATATGTACAATATGACAGATCACTGAGGACATATGTTTCCCTTGACTGCCGTCACAGACAATGTAGCTGTAGGTCCACCTACCCCAGACCACTGCATGTTGGATAACGTACAGTCACCTGCCAATGCACCACAGCACCAGGAGCGTCACCAGGTATTTATTTATTTATTTACATTCTCTTATATACCGCACTATTCTGCATCAGTGCAGTTTACATTGAACAAACTGAAATTACATTGAACAGGGCATTATAACTTGGAGATAACTATTTTACAGGGAACATGGGCTGTGGAGGGTTAAGTGGCTTGCCCAAGACCACAAGGAGTATGTCCTGTGGATTGAGAAACACAAGGGAAACATACATATGTCATGTTCTAGCTGTGCAACACTCACTGCACCTTCCTGTCCTCAGCTCGCAGACCCCCCAAGATCCTTTACAGACTGACTGTTCACCATCACACTGTACAGATCTCTTTCATGTGAGAGTTATCACAGAGGTTGGTTTGGCAAACTACAAGGGTCCGTACTCTGTCTGTTCCCTCCCTCACCTCTCTGTTGCTGTACAGACTGGTGAACAGAAGTGTTTGCTCCCTACCGTGTCCCTGCTTCACTCCAAGGCCGCAGTAGTATCCTGTGTCCTGCTCCCAATACCCCTTCACTGTGTGTACTGTTGTCTCACTGTCATCTGCTACCCCACTGTCAATTCCTGAAACACACGGAAATTAGCAGGGGCACCTCCCTTATCCTCTGTCCATATACATTTCCTTGGTGTGTATATCTCATACCTTGATTAACAGTAACAGCTGTGTGCTGATAAGTTGCAAATAAATATCTCAACGGCTGAGTTATGTCTGCTAAACCACAACCCAATGTCTGTTTGTGACCTGACCTTGATGGCTGCATGTCATCCCACTGTGTGAAAGTGATAATGGGAAAGCATGGATAGCCTATATGTGCCCTTAAAACCTCCCCTCCCGTCAGAGCCTCTTCGTGTGTGGACATAACTTTTCTTCTCTAGGGTCCGCAATGTAGTTGTTGTCCTGGACTGAACTCTCCTCCTCTACACACTTACACAGCTTGTAGTTGAGTCATGTGGTTCATGTCTAGATGTCATCAGCTAGATTTGCTCTGTCATCCCTGAAAACACCACTAAAACCCAATTCCACTCCCATATTCAGCTCTTGGCTTGCCTACTGTAACCTATACCTTGCTGATCTGGCCTGAATCATCTCTGTCTGCGTGTACATATGAAACACTGCACTGCATGGCTATTCTACAGTCAAAAAAAAGGGCAATGATACATCCCCTGGCTGGACACCGCACAGGTTCCCTATCATTCCCCGCATCCATGTCAGGGCAACGTTATGAACAATACATTCAGGCACACTGTGGTGTTGCAGTAACTTCCCTTAAGGATATTAAATACGAGTATTAAAAATACTACTGAGCATGTATATATTGCTACGTATCACATGTAGCGCCATACAAAAACAACGACCACACAGACCCTGCTCATCAGAGCCTACCAACCACACAATCAGCTCAAAATACTAAATGAAAAACAAGCACAGCTGGACAACTGGCCCCAACCATGGTCTGCTCTCCCACTGTTAACTCCACACCACATGCCTTTCACCTTGCTGCACCCAAAGCATCAAACTAACTACCTGTGGCTGCAGAGCAGCCTCTATCACAATCAGCCACAAACCAGGCATGTCACCCCAACACCTCCCACAAGTCTAAAACTCTCGACACACATAATCCACCTCCACCAGCTGTTGTGCCCTGCCCACATCTTCTGTGTTTCAGTCATGATTAGATTAAGTTGGGATGGCCAGGCAGTGTCTGTTCTGTTATATATCAGTGCAGTGTTGCATCTTACTGATATTGGTATACAAATGTTAACTAGTATTAGCAGTATACACATATTGAAACAAATGTAGATGGAAACATATGCAGTACTTACATGAGAAGAGCTCCGCAATCACCTGCCACCTGACTGCTGTGCCCTCACGTGTGTCACCACGGGCACGTGCAGGAGGGCACGTAGGATCATTCTCCAGATCCTCATTAATTTCGACAGGGATATGGTGCCTGAGAGCAATGTTGTGCAGGATGCAACAGGCTATAATGATCTCTGCCACAGTCTGTGGTTTGTATTGTAAGGCCCCGCCTGTCCTATTCAGACACACGAAGTGACTCTTTAGAACGCCAAAGGTGCGCTCTATGACGGAGCGGCTGGAGGCATGGGCCTCATTGTACCTCTGCTCTGCACGTGTCCATGGTTGACGCACAGGGGTCAACAACCAGGGGTGACACCCATATCCTGCATCACCTGCAGAAATAAATGTGGAATGTTAAAGTAGGAGCTTATGTCCACCCAAATGGACACAGGTATATATGTGTAAAACAAATGCATTACACATCCTGACATAAACATATGACATCACAACTATGCATCAGCGTGTGAAGTTTAAACACACAAGACAAGGGGTAGGTGTATGGATTGAAAACAACATAATCTGTAACTATGACACAAATGCTAGCATCCATTCAACCATCATCACACAGCACCATAGCAAGGTGGAGTTGGAGGGCACCACCCCCCCCCCACACTTATATCACACACAAACAGATGACGCACACACAATGAGGGATACACCTCCAAGACAGACAGTTGCACATACGGTTAGTCATAGGATCACCATGTGCATGTCAGAGATGAGAAATACACACCCAGCAATATACAGTCCTCATACTGTCCTGCCTCAAATTGTCTGAATAGTGCCAAGTGATGCAGGATATAGGAGTCATGGGTGACCCTGCAAACCTAGGGACCACATTCAGAATATGCATATTTGCATCACATACAACCTGAACTTTCAGGGAATGATAGTGTTTGCGGTTGTGAAACACTACCTCCCTGTCTCTAGGCGGGAACAGGGCAACATGTGTGCAATCAATAGCTCCCATCACATGTGGTATCCCGTCTAACGCCTCAAAGGCCTGGTTCAGGATCCCCCACTGTTGCCTAGTGTGGGGAATGGCAATATAATTCCCCGCCTGGCTGACCATGGCACGCAGTACTTGGTGGAGACAGCGTGAGAAGGTGGGGTGGCTCATGCCACCCACTGCAGCCACATATGACTGGAAACAGCCAGAGGCAAAGAAATGTATGGCACCAAGGAGCTTGACCAAACCCGGTATGGCATGTGACCGATCAGTCAGGGGCTCGAGGTCAGGTCTTAGATCCTCATAGAGCTCCCTAATAGCCTCCATGCTCAGGCGGTAGAGAGAGATGACCTGGTCCTCACACATGCGCTGGAGCTGGGCCCTGGGTCTGTAGAGGTGAGGCTGGCGAGCCTGCACCTCAGCATGCCTCTGCTCCATGCCGGCACAGCCCCTGCCTGGCCTGCCCCCACAGCTGCAGGTCTGTTTTGCAGCGGGACTACACCCATGCCCTGTGCCTCTTTCCCAAAGACACCATCTCCCCCGTCAGGCAACCGCAGCCCCTGCTCACCTCCCATTGCAGATGCAGCAACCACAAAGGCCGCCATAAACTCCACCTGTCCAACCCCTCTAACTTACTCAAACACAGACACTCACTTTACTAACCAAGCCACACACCTTTCACACCACACACAAACACAGCCACACAATACAACCACCACTCACAAACCCAGCCACACTCCACAATACACCTGCTTCTGACTCTCTTCTTCCTTCACTGACACCGCACGCCTTCTCTCCCTCGCCTACACAAACCCCTCAAAGTGAACCAGGTGTGCAGGTGCATTTATAGTTTTTTAAAAAGTTGCGCGCATTGCAAATGCACAGTTGCATGAGCACGGCGGCTGCACGCGTTGCACATGTGCTTCACACGTTATGCATGTGCTTTGCACATTGCACATGTGCCGCAGAGATGTGGAAGGTGCGTGCACGGGAGACCATGTTACACATGTGCTGTCACATGCGCACACCTTCCGCGTCTACGAGGCGCATGTGCAATGCAACTGTGCATGCACAATGCACGTAACATAAAAACCCCTATAAATACACCTGCACACCTGGAACATGTTGAGGGGTTTGTGTAGGTGAGGGAGAGAAGGTGTGAGTTGTTGGAGAAGCGAGGAGAGAGTCAGGAGCAGGTGTGTTGTGGAAAGTGTATTGGTCTGTGAGTGGTGGTGGAGAGTGTCAGAGGGAGTTTTGGCGTGGAGAGGTGTGTGGCTAAGCAGGGGAGAGAGTGAGGAGGTTAGGCGAGGAGCAGGTGATAGAAACACGAGCTGAGCTGAGGAGCAGACAGCAGGGAGAGGAGCGGTGGGGACAGAAGCAGGTGTGAGGTGGAGCTAAGGGGCAAAGGAGCAGGTATGTGTGACAGGGAGGGAGAGGGCACAGAGGGAAAGGAGAGTGAGAGACAGGACATGGCAGGAGTGGAGGAGGGGGGCACCTGTTCAGCAGGACCCAGAGCCGGCAGGGAGTGTTGGGTCTGTGGTGGTGGCTGCAGGCCCATCGGGTGTGTCTCAGCCCACACAGGGGCCACCAAGCGCCAAACGAAGGCGCATACCTGTGCCATCTGCAGAAAGGAGGAGGGCTGTTAGGTTCAGTCAACAGGAGAACCACATCCTGCTGGCTAGTGTTCTGGAGAGATACGATGTGCTGTACGGCCGCCTGAGCACAGGCACCACTGAGGGCAAACGGATACAAGTGTGGGGGGAGATCCAGGAGGCCATAGCACAGGCAGGGGGGCCGTCCAGGGAACTTGATAGCCTTAGGAAAAGGTTTAATGACATAAAGCGGGGTGTCTGTGCCCACATGGTGGCAGAGAGGGAGCATGCCATGGGCACCGGAGGGGGTGGTCCCTTTGCACCAATGCTGACACCCATGGAGCAGGAACTGGCAGACCATCTGGGCCCCATCTACTTGCTGGGGCTGCCGGAAGTGCTGGACACCGCCCATCCACAGGCAGGTAGGTCAGAGATATGCTACACATGTAAACCACACGGTCCAGCACATGCCTGCCATGGACGGGAAGGGGGGACCTATGTCCTGGAAACACGTGTGCCCTAACACAGGCAACTGGGGTCCACATATTGAGAAGAACATGGCTGTGTAAGTACAGGGTGGGTGTGACAGGTACCTGGGGCTGCTTGCACGAGAACCACAGTCCTCTACATCTTAGAGCACTGCACAGGTGTAGTTATGTTACCTGCACTAAATCATCCTTGCTGTGTACCTTCTTCTACCCCCCAGGTGACATCCAGGCCATGGGGGCATATGAGGAGGGGGATGTGCCGGCGCCAGGTGATGCAGAGGGGCCAGAGGCCGCCGATTCCGGGGACGCGGTGTCAGACGTTTGCTACCCTTGTCCTTATTAGGCAGTCGCCTAGGGCGTGTGGTGCAAGCTGTCTTTGTAAAGAAAACTCTGTAGCCGTGTGTTTAAGGCAAAATTATAATGATGAGGTTTTATTCCCTTTCCCGTGTGGATTTCTGTTTTTCTCATACAGCAACAAAGGATTAAAGAAACTGTTTCTTCACAAAAAAATAACCAAAAATGCACCTTCTTTCAAAAACAGGTATAACAATGCTCTTGCTTCCTTGATTAATATAAAGAGGTAATCTCATCCGAGATACAGAGCATGCAATCCATTGGGCTATAATCAATGTCCTGATTAATGCTCTCCCATTGCATCTGCTCAGCATCTAAACTTGTAAATGGGTAATACTTTCCACATCTATCATTCACAGAACTCTCTCGAGAGGCAGCCGCTCTTGGGGCAAGGAACCGTTCTGTATAAGGAAAGTCCTGGGGACCTGTACTGGAGCCTATTTCTCTGAGGCTTCCCCTTTCCTTCCACCAAGGGTTTTCCTTCCAACAATTAGCCTTTGCTTTTCTAGCCGAGTCCACCTCTTGCCCTCTGGAGAAATTGGTGTACTTAGCTTTGTTTCTTGGATAACCAGCTTCCACTCCTTCCTCTCTTAACCAGGCACCTTTACTTGGGCTGTAGCCTGCTTTGCCATGAGAGTTCCCCTCAGCAATTGTCTGGTCTGGGCAGTGGTAACCTCCAGGAAAGGCTTCCCTTCTGCTGTTCCTTACTGCAGGGTGTCACCAGTGGCCTACCCTGAGTCCTAGGGCATGCAGAGAGGGTCAGGCTGGTGAATATCCTGAGCCAGGAAGTGGGGGTAGTGAAGGCGTAGTAGTACACACCCTCTGGGTAATGACGTCCCAAACACTCCCCAAGCAGAGGAATAGAAGTAACCAAAAGTAGTAAGGTCAAAATGAGGTTTTATTTCCCCGTCCCGGGGTTTGGTAAGCACAAGGAACTTAGGACAAAATAACCATGCTTCTGGTACAAAGAAAAGTAAATCAGGAACTCTTCCAGCTTTCACTATACAGTCCTTTAACACAGGAATCAATAAACGTTTTTTTTCAAAGGCAGCAATGCTCACTTTGCTTCTCAATGCTGTTCCTACAGCTTTATACATCCAACTCAGCAAAGTGATTCTACGGTATCTGCTATAGTCAGTGTACAATCCATGGGCTCATCAATTATACATTCATCTATGGATTCAACTTGAATATCTTCCAGCCCTTCCCCCGCTGGATACATGGGAACACATTCACACAGGGATTTAAAACAGTTCTCTTTACCTTTAAGAGAGTCCTGGAGAGCTTTACTATCCCAGAGAAAACTGGTATTCTTTGTTTTCTCCCTGTTCCTTTTACAGAAACTACTGTCTGTTTTTTTCCTGTAAAGTTTACTCGGCAGTGCTTCTTCAATATCAGCAGAGTCTAGAGATTTGTACCTTCCTCTCACCGGAGCTTCTGGGCACACCCAAACTGACTTTCTGCGTGGCTTTTCTCTCCAGTTACCTTCAACATCAGGCTTTAACTGAGAGTAGCTTTCCTGTAGTCTTTGGGTTTGAGTTCTCTGTACCTTTTCAGCTGAAGCTTTCCCTGGTCAGTTCTCAGGGCTGCTTAAATCACTCTCAGCCTCTCTGCTATCAGTCCTTCTAACGGCTCTCCTTCCACTTCCCATTTCAGTTCCCCTTTCAGCTCTCCTTCCAGAACTGCTTCCAACTCCTACTCCAGACCTCTCACTGCTTTCTAATGAGTGCTTTTTATCAGTTTTAGGGCTTAGCTTCGTTCTTCCCCCACCCAGGTGAATCCTATTACACTCAGGGCACGGGGATTGTTTGCAACTTGGGCGGGGCTGCTGCACTCATGGCTGGGTTTGTTTATATCTCCCCTGGCAACCTGTAGCCATGTGCTTTACTTGGCTGTCAGAATCTGACGTACTTTACTCAGTTTCCTCTGACTGCATGGCAAGGGACGGATCTTCCCCATTACAAGGGACACACCCGATGCTTCCTGGTCCCAGCAAGCTCTCCTGCTTGTGACCTCTGCCCTCGAGCTGCTTACTCACTCTCCTTGGGACGATACCCCCTCTGGCTTGGGAGCAATATTCCCTCTAATTTTCTGTAGGCTGTGTGCGCATAAAATATCAGCTGTGCAGCTTTTGAAGGAAGGTTAAATTTTTGTGCGCCACATAACGACACTCGGAGTTAAATACTTTAAAATTTGACTACACATCAGAATACAGTATGTACACCACATTGATTGCACTAGAAAATATTGTAGAACTTGTGAAAACTGTAAATACACAACAACTTTTAAATTTTAAGATGTCTGTGTTATTTTCTATCAGAATCAGAACCGTAATTTTTGTGCGCTCTGTTGTAAAGTATGTGCGCTCGCTCGGCGAGATGTGTGCGCGCGCACACGCGCACAGCTTAGAGGGAACAGTGCTTGGGAGACCTGTGCACGAGCACCTCCCAATGCACCTCTCTTCACTGTTCCTCCCCCTACTGGGATTTCCCAGCCACTTTTATCCTCCTGGCTCCTGCACGTTGTACGTCCTTCCTGGCCCAGGTGGACGTGATTAGCTTCCTGGCTTTCTACTGTGTCACAGCCTGTGTAGGGAAAGTTTGTTCTACTATTTTCTGGATCCTTACAACCTGAAAATGCTTTCTGAATAGGTGACTGTAAGGTAAGCTCTTCCTTTTCTCCTGTATCCATGGGCTCTGTGCTGGCCACTGTATCACAGTGGACAGCACTGGCGCCGAGACCCCAGGAAACTTGGTGCTTCCCGAGGCAGAGGACTGGGCAGAGGATGACAATGAACAAGTGGGGGCCAGTGACACCAGCACACGGGCTGTGGAGGATGCAGCATCGGAGGAGAGTCCCCACACGATACATGCACCAGGACCATCAGGCACCCATCACACAAGCATGGATATCATCCTAGCAGAGCTGCGGGCTCATACTACCTCTGCAAAGCAAGATGCGGAAGGTGGGTAACAGAATGCACAACAAGCCCCCTGGTGGTTGATGGCACATCCACAATGAGATACCATGGGCCCCCTAATATTATGACACCACAGCACATAGGTCGGTATGTGTAGTGGGGGTGGGTGCCATGTGCACTTCCCCCCCTTGTATCATCTGCTATCTGGTGTCATAATGCTAATGAGCCCATACATCCGCCTACTACTCACCACAAAATACCCCATGGAGACGTACATTGGTACACACCTACCCCAGATTACCTATACAGCTTACCCGTTCGGACCCCTCTCCCTGGGTAGTGGTACGTAGCAAAGATAGTCAGGGTACTCAGTACTGTGCATAAGGTTTAGAGTGATCAGTGCCCCCCCAGATATCTATCTGTGTGCCATCAAGTCCCACATTATCCAACCTATCCCATACGACCAGTGCACAGATACAGAAGTGACACAGTGATGTTCAACACGGTACCATGTGTCATATCTGTGATCACCATGGCCCTCGGCAGACTCACTTCCTGGCCTGTGGATGGATCATGGGACACACAGATGTAAACATGGTACCACGTTGCTAGACCTGCATACATGAGTGGTCTGCCGACTGGTCTGTTGGGATACGCCATACATTTGCAGGAGTCATGTTGGGGGGGGGCAACACATGTCTCACACATTACCTTGTGTCTCACCCACAGCCACTCGTCAGGTTCTGCTGGGCATTCAGGAGAGGATGGCAGGGCGCTACTGCGTATTGCAGATGCCCAGGAGGCCATGGCTGGGTGGTCGCAGCAGCCAGCCGCAGCCCCAGAGGCAGCAGCAGAAGAACCAAAGGAATGGGGTAGCATGGGCCGTGGGTGCCGTGGCCATGGGTGCCCACGCAGGTCCTGATTGGGGGGATTGGGTCACTGTGTGATAATAAACTAGAAAAAACCTGACAACACCTATGTGTCCATTTCTGGTGTTTTACACTGTACTCCCCTGAGTACCATGTCCCCCATATTGTCAACATGGTCACATGTGCCTCCCCAGCTCTCTTAGGGGTGTGGTGTATGCACAACCACCAATCAACACACAGACCTTATACCATGCCCTGTGTGCCAGGGACCATGCCATGTGTGCGCCCTTCTACCTAGGCGTGGGGGTATATCCTACCTCTCCAGTTAGTCAGTAATATTTATATGGTGGTACATGTATGTTTTACGAATCAGTCAGTCTCTCAGACCCCATATCCTCTCCAGGGCCCCACCCACATGTGTGACATTCCCTCTGACCCACACCAGAGCCTACATGGCTGTTTAGCTGTAGATGTTTGTGTGGGACACAGGCAGACATAGGTAACTAGCTACAGTCTGTTGTTTACTCTCCCCCTGCACCTGTAGTGAGCCTCTGCTCCCCCTCCAGACCAACATCCACCTGTATTGGCCTCACCAGCTATCCCCTTGGGCAGCTCCTGGGTACAGCAGTCCATCTCATCCTTCCTGCCACATACCTGCTGCTGGCTGTCCCCACTATTCTCCTATGAGCATGGTGCATCAGATATGGTGCCCACACATCACAGGCAGCATGCATGTGATCATAGGTTTTGTGACACACTACACTTTGGCACATCACAGGGGCACCATGGGACACAGATGCCTACACACATGGTCAGTCCCCACAGTTGCGTGTGGAGACGGTCCATGTATGATACCCATGTCTACCACGCATACACATAGTGATCTACACACGTCCCATGCTTACGTTCACATTCTGCCTGTAAGGGAGACACATGACCATTGTGATGTAGTAACCAAACTGTATTCACAAGTTAATATTAAAGGGTACAGGAACATAGCACCATACAAACAAAAGAACATAAGATATGCCATACTGGGTCAAACCAAGGACCATCAAGCCCATTGTCCTGTTTCCAACAGTGGACAGTCTAGGTCAGCTGTACACAGATGTTCGGGAAAGGGGATGGAGGGGTAACACCGCCCACATGTTGGGTCCCGGAACACAGGACAGCACAGGGCACATGCGTGGGCGCCATAGGGGCCATCACGCGCTCCTGGGACGCCCATCAGTAGATGGTTGTTGAGATGCAGCGCCCCTACCCCCCACATGCTGCAGCTCGGCAGCCATCCACTGAATGGAACCTGCCAGCCACCGGATGGTGCGATCCTGGGCCTGCATGTGTTCCACCACGTCATCCATTGCCACATGGTGCCAGGTGTCTGTGTGGTGGCATGTGCGTTGGACCTGCATGTGGCAATTGGTGGCATAGCTAAACCCAGACAGGTACCATTGCCACACACATGCGGTGGCTGGCAGGGACCCACAGTTCCCTGTGCTGTCCTGTGTTTCATCCCATGCTCCTCCCCCTCACCACCCCCACCTCCCTCTCCCCCACCCCCTCCCCCCTCCCCATCCCCCTGGCACCTACCACCCACCTCACCACCCTCCACGCTCCCCTCCTTCTCCTCACCCCCCGAAATAATATAGACACACTCATCCTCCCCTTCCACCCCACCCTCCACCCCCTCTATTTCCCCATTATCCTCCTTTGCCTCAACCACCAATGCCGCCTCCTCCTCTGGCGCATCCTCCTCCTCCTCCTCTTCAGCCTCCACTGCCCCCTCCTCCTCCTTCTCCTCCTCCTCCTCTTCCGTTAGGTGTTGGGCAGTGGGGCGTGACATGGTGTGCCCCGATGTGGAGGGGCCGTCACCGGCAGGATCTTCCTCTGTGGGAGATGACAGTCATTAGCACACTATTATGTGAGTCACATACCACATGTACATAGTTTGGCCATGCACAGGCTGGTGGGCCACTGTGACAGTTTTCTACAGAGCTGCAGAGGCCGCAACACTCACCTCCACATTGGGAAATTGCCCGCCTCTGTAGACAGGCAAGGACCTCCGGGCAGTGCAGCCACAACTCCCGACCCTTTTTACATAGGTCCTCTACCTATGGGGGGAAAGCAATGGGAGGGTGCATTAATGACCTTATATCTCTGGTGGGTGGCCAACACATATCACACATCTCTGTGCGCAGCATCATGCTGCTCCTGCTCCTCTGCTCAGTGTGTCCTCTACTAACGGTTGCCTGTGCCACCTGCATGTGTGGCTGTGGGTCTGGCTATGTGTGCAGTGACACATATGTGTACTGTGTACTGTGCATAACACCCTGGACACACACCCTGTTCCTACACTCTCCTTGCATGACATGGCAGCACCATGCCACGTGTGGTTTGGGCATGCTGGTGTTTACGGGAAGTACTCCCTAACCCCCTGTGTGGTCTGGCAAACACATGTGTGTTTGTCTGATCTACACATATCAGCCACCACACCCGCCATGGCACCATGATATCCTACCACGTATGGGTGATGTGTCCTAACATACAGCGGAAGGTGAGTGGCCCTGTGCACCTTGCCAGACGCCAATACCATGACACTTGGCGTTATACTATACCTCTATGGTCATGACTAGGGCCTCCTGTGATTAGGGCAGTTGTGGCTGACTACAATATGAGCATGGCCCACCACACCTAGCAGGCCTATTAACATCTGTGTGTCTGTCTGGGGTTGTACCAGAGCTGTGCATCCACAAAAGGTGCATGTACCCTTACACCAAAATATATATGGTCGTTCTTAGAGTGGAATGAATTACAACTTCACAATGCCCACTCCACAAAAACAAAAAGTACTGTTCCAAATCCTTTCATATTCATTATCTTTCAACAATCATGTATATATATCTATGTTCATTCTATGTTGTAAGACACACAATACTGCACAGAAGGTCTCAGTAACCACGGGCGTACAGCATGCATACAACAGACTAAACTGTCATAATGCATAAGCCCTTATAACAGCAATGACCTTCCGTGCAGATCCCGACAAGCCACCCAAACACAATCAAGGAGACAGCACTTAACTTCCAAAACCATGCTTTGCGCCTCAAAGGGTGGCCATCCTGCTTCCCATTCCCCGACGCCTCAACTCAGAGCTCAAAAGTGTTTCACAAGCATCCTTGCTTCATCAGGGAAACAGCAACTTTCCAAAAAAACATATAATCAACATAAACTCCACAATCCACTGGCTGTTTGCCTTGCTAACTTTGGATAGGGGTGAGTACGGGGCCTGAGTTGGGTGTGCTGGCTTATGCTGTTGTTTTTAATTGATTGTGTATTTCATGTTGGTTATCTGTTTTGTTGAACAGTTGCTTTTCCCCTGATGAAGCAAGGATGCTTGCGAAACACTTTTGAGCTCTGAGTTGAGGCGTCGGGGAATGGAGATCAGGATGGCCACCCTTTGAGGCACAAAGCATGGTTTTGGAAGTTAAGTGCTGTCTCCTTGATTGTGTTTGGGTGGCTTGTCGGGATCTGCACGGAAGGTCATTGTTGTTATAAGGGCTTGTGCATTATGACAGTTTAGTCTGTTGTATGCGTGCTGTAGGCCCGTGGTTACTGAGACCTTCTGTGCAGTATTGTGTGTTTAACAGCATAGAATGAACATTGATATATATGCTTGAATGTAGAAAGATAATGAATATTAAAGTATTTGGACCAGTGCTTTTTGTTTTTGTGGAGTGGGCATTGTGAAGTTCTGTACCCTTACACCAGCATCTATAATGTTACCCTGCAATTAGTTACAGGGCTCCTGGGTAGTGGCCAGATGTGTGACCAGAAACTGCGTACACATCAATGATATATGGATTTGTTTCAGACCTTCTGAATCATGTCTCATGGCTCCTGGGGGTGCGATGGTTTACAGCACATCCTCAGCTGCACCTACCATACAATCAGAATCCATAACAGACATGTGTAATGAGGTCTGGGCCTCTGGGGAATAGGGCAAAGGTATGTACAAACCCAGCATCACCGACAACAATATCTAGATGCCATACCCACTTTTGCAATCAGGTCTCAGGCCTCCTGGGGGTAGGGTGTCTTAGCACACATCATCAGCAACATACACCATATCACCAGGGTGACTGACAGGACACTTTCAGCAGGTCTCAGGACTCCTGGGGGTAGGGTGAATTATAAAAAATCAACAGCAGCATAAACCATACCACAAGGATGACTGACAGCCCACTTTGATGGGCTCTCAGGCCTCCTTGGGGTAGGGTGGCATATAACACAGCAACAGCAGCATAGACCATATCACCAGGGAGACTGACAGCCCACTTCGTTGGGCTCTCAGGCCTCCTGGGGGTAGGGTGAAGTATAACACAGCAACAGCAGCATAAACCATACCATAAGGGTGACTGACAGCCCACTTTGATGGGCTCCCAGGCCTTCTTGGGGTAGGGTGGTATATAACACAGCAATAGCAGCATAGACCATATCACCAGGGAGACTGACAGCCCACTTCGATGGGCTCTCAGGCCTCCTGGGGGTAGGGTGAAATATAACACAGCAACAGCAGCATAAATCATACCACAAGGGTGACTGACAGCCCACTTTGATGGGCTCTCAGGCCTCCTTGGGGTAGGGTGGAATATAACACAGGAACAGCAGCATAAACCATATCACCAGGGAGACTGACAGCCCACTTTGATGGGCTCTTAGGCCTCCTTGGGGTAGGGTGGAATATAACACAGGAGCAGCAGCATAAACCATATCACCAGGGAGACTGACAGCCTACTTCGATGGGCTCTCAGAACCCCTGGGGGTAGGGCAAATGTTTTAACTTGCAAATGCACACACAACCGTATCACCAGGATGAATGACAGAGCACTTGGAGCAGGTCTCAGGACCCCTAGGGGTAGGGAAGATGTGTGACCCTGCAACTACAGAACCTACCATATCAGCATGATGTTTACCAAACCTCTTTAGTTAGGCAGATCTAGGGGCTCCTTGTGTTACGGTGTATTTTCACACAGCAACAGCAGCAGTTGCCATAACATCAGGCTGACATCTGGAACTCTGGGATCAGTTCCTTAGCCTCCTGGGGCTAGGGCAAACCACTTTGATATGATACATAGGCGGTATATCACGTGGGTTTAACTAATACACATAAATGAGATAGAATGCCTACATACAGCAGCATGTACACCTACAATCCACACTGGATATGTATATGGATGTACTGACCTGTCCCCATACACTTACCTCATGTGGGTAGTCTGCAAGACAATTAAAGCGCCTTGTGATGCGGTCCCAGGCCCTCCTCACATTCCCCAGGTCCTGCCTCTTTGAAGAGCCAGGGAAAAGTCTCATCTGCCTAGTGCAGATCAGATCTGCTAGGTGCCTGAGTTCCCTGCTGGTAAAGGCAGGTTTTCTTGACCGAGTAGCCATTTTCTGCACTGCCTTGCTCAAGCACATGTGTGCCGCGCAGATCATTAAGGCACGCTAGCAACGTGCCTGTGCCATGGCTGGTACACAGGAAATGGTGGCGTAATCAATATATATATAAAGATCTATGCTGCAGACACACATTGCAGTGATGTGTCTGAACACAATTTTGTTTATTATGCATTTATCTTGGTGTTGGCATACTGGGGTCTTGAACACATCACCACTGGTTGTGAAGGCATTGTTTCAACCAGTGTGCTATGCCTTTTCATATAGCAATGGCTGGCTAAACAGTTACACAAGGGGGTATGTTTAGTAAACCGTATTAATGTGCACCCAGCAATAAAAAGAGTGGGTGTTATGGTCTAAACGTAGCAATCGCGTGTTATTGCGTGATAAGGTGCGCTGTGCATGTTATCGCGCGATTGAGGGAGCTGTGCCACGTTAACGCGTTTTAGTCTTAAGTAGGCGTGCTGACCTACAGATACAGCAGTAGAGGTGTAGCACAATGGTTAATGCACTGACTGATGGTACAGGGGTCATGAGTTTAATCCCCCCAGTGGGCTTAATGAATAAGGCTTTCTGAGACATTGCCCTTTATTTATTTAGCTGTATTTATATCCTGCTTTTCACCGGGTCAAAGCGGTCAATTGGGAGATACATTTAACATGAGGGGATATGACACACATACGCTAATACTTACAGGGAACATGGGCAATGGAGGGTTAAGTGGCTTGCCCAAGACCACAAGGAGTGCCTATAGGACTAGAAATCCCAGTCCCTCCAGCCTGATATTGCTGTCCCCAGGTGGGACTTGAACCCTTGGCCCTCTGGCCTGAAGTACCTTGTCCTAACCACTAGGCCACTCCTTCCACAGCACTTTAAACCAGTGCTGTGTGTGGCTTTTTCATTTTTACATTAAATTAGTGCTGCCAGCAAAAACACACCCTCACAGTGCCGTAAACTAAGGTGCCAAAAAACTATATTATACCCAATCCCGGTAAATAAATCACAAAATCCTATGCCGAGATACAAACTTAACCTTATAGTGAAGCTAATAAACTTATTTCTTTTGTCGGAGCAGATACCACAGTGAGGGGAAAGAGAATACCCCAAACCACTGTAGCCAGTCCTTTTTAATTAAACTTATAATAAAATTGCATTATATAAGTGTTTAAAGAATCCACTTAGCTGAAAATGTCGGCGGTGACCATCACACACCAAAAATGTTTTATCACAGAGGCAGGCTGTGAAGACTAGTGATGCCGCTTCAGGAACAACGTGGCACATTTCGGGGTCCAAAGATGAAACCCCTGCATCAGGTCCCAGCTTTTTCTAGCCAAGGCTGCTCTGGCTAGAAAAAGCTGGGACCTGATGCAGGGGTTTCATCTTTGGACCCCGAAATGTGCCACGTCGTTCCTGAAGCGGCATCACTAGTCTTCACAGCCTGCCTCTGTGATAAAAAATTTTTTGGCGTGTGATGGTCACCGCCGACATTTTCAGCTAAGTGGATTCTTTAAACACTTATATAATGCAATTTTATTATAAGTTTAATTAAAAAGAACTGGCTACAGTGGTTTGGGGTATTCTCTTTCCCCTCACTGTGGTAGCTGCTCTGACAAAAGAAATAAGTTTATTAGCTTCACTATAAGGTAAACTAAGGTGCCACAAAAGGCGCCCTATAGGGCACTCCAGAGGGCACATTATAAAGTGCACTGTCCACCACGGCACCCTATAATGTTCCCTATAGGGCACCTTATAAGGAGCTTTATAGGGCGCCTTAGAGGGCGCTTTATGAGGCACCTTGAGGTTACAGCACTGTGAGTGTGTTTTTGCTAAAAGCACTACTTTACTTAATAAAAGGAAAATGCCTCAGACAGCCCTATCAAAAAAACCCACTGTGGGATCAAACCCATGACCTCTAGCTCCACAGGCAGTGAAGTAACCAGTGAGTTACAGCTACTAACAAACCCCTGGCTGGCTACAGAAGGACTGCAGGTCACCACACAAACTGTCTGCTGTGGTTACCAGGATAGGGTTAACCCACCCACACCCATGATGCACTGCACATGCAAATCAGCAGTCTACAGATGATCACAAGATGGGGTATGCACCCCCACAGCACCTCAGCCTGGTAGGGGGTACTGACCGTATGTTCTACTGGCACAGATAAGCTACAAACCATCACATTGTGTGGGTACTGTGCTCACCCTGAGGGTGAGGTGGGGTGCCCAGCACCAGGTCCACAGCACCTTTCATAACTGATGTAGGCCATACTGCAGGTCCCCATCAGTGCCTCGCTTCACATGTGCGTGTGTGTGTGCGCGTGCATGCGCGCGCGCTCACTTGCTCAGTAGTTCCTGCCAACACACCTAGGATACATCTGTGTCAATCTGTATTTCACAGGCACATCTAGCCCTTATGGGCTATGGTGACCCCAGAATAGTGCATGTCCTGTGTTGGTGCAATGGTCACATGATGTAAGTGAAGGGGGGTGTTTGAACCCATAGGCAGATTATGTACCACCACCCAACCCACCCTCTGTGGCTCAGGGTGGGAAACAGGAGCTCCCTGCAATGGTGGCAATGGAGGGGACCATCAACCCCAGTCCTGCTGAGCAACAGACACCCTACAGGGCAGTCAATGCAGATCTGTATGCATCCATAAGACAATGGCAGACAGAAAGTAGGCCTGGAAATGCTCAACTGCCCCCCACCACTATCATCTGACATTCTCCAGCAGCACACAGAGTGAATCTCCAGCCACTGCACCCGGCAAGGTGTTCCAGCCATACACATATAACTGCAGACAATCTGCAAGCTAGTCCATAGTGCATATTCCTGGAGAATATGTATATACCCAAATCTGGGATGTAAGCACACCCACCAAGTAAATAAGTTAGTGATTAGGCCTCAGAAAAGGAAACCAATAAATACCACGTGAGAAAAATACTATATAGCACTAAGGGGGAACCTAGCCATGCCGTGGTCACTGCTCAGTAAGGGTGAGAGTGACCTCCCAGCAGGACATGCTGTGGCCACCCTGTCCATACAGGTGGTGGCCAGCCACTACAATGTCCCAGCCATTGCCCTATGCACTGTTCAGATGCATCCTGCCCAGGCCGCCCTGTCCGGGCCATACCCCCAGTACCTTGCTCCTCATTATGTACATTGGCAGGCTAACACTGGAAACAGTGCAAGTAGTGTGGGCTGAGTAAGGTGTAGGCAGCCACAACACACTGGATAGACAGACACACACTCCCACACCTATGCCAGCATTGTGCAAATATAGAGGCTTTTGGCAGCCCTGGCCACCACACCAGTCCTGGGCACAGTGCAGGCATGGCTATGGTACGCTATACTGTTGGAATCACTCCCCAGGGTGGTAAACGCTGTCAGAAACCAGACCTGAAACACACTCAACAGACATCAGAAAGGTTGCTATGATTCAGCTCAATCAGCAATTGTGATTAACTTGGGAATCGCTATTTTCCATTAATCATAGCAACCTTTTGATATTTATGTAACGTATTCCCAGGTTTAGGGCAGCATTGCTAAGGTATGCAAGTGCTAGTATTGGGAGATGCTGTTGCGCGCAGGGCCCAACATCCTGCCTCTCCATGAGGCTTTGGATAGTGGAGCCTGTGGGTGTGGGTGTTTATGCCCCTGTTGGCCGCTGCTCTATGGCAGAGGTTCCCAACTCCGGTCCTGGTGGACCAAACACTGTTCGGGTTTTCATGCTGCCCTTAATGAATATGCATGAGATACATTTTCATACCATTGGGGCGGCACATAGAAATGCAGAACAGGCATCTTTATTAGAGACAGCATGAAACCTGACTGGTTTTTGGCCCTCCAGGACTGCTTTTTGGAAACTCTGTGTAGGTATTGCACATGTTTATGGTGTCTGTGCTCTGTAGGGTAAAATATAGGCGTTTCAGGCATGTTTATGTTATCTGCAATAAAGGTTCCGTCTTCATTACCACGGTTTAGTACTGTGTAAAATATGGGGAGTGGGTTGGCAGGAGCCACAGCTGGGACTTGAACCTGTGACCTTTTGCTCCTGAACACACTGGTTATGTGTACTGCACCACACTGTTGCCACAGGGACAGTTCATTCCCTGGGGATACCATGACTGTTCATCAGAAAGACCCTGTCTGTTGCATTGCATGGCACCCACCTAAACGGGGCTAGGCCATGGTCTGCTGTGGGCAGATGCCACTGCTGCCTCTGCCACCAGCACCCCTCCGCCACCATGCTGCCATGCCATTATGCTGGTGGTGCGCAGTTTCAGGCCTTACAGTATTCTGGTAGGCAGCTGCCTATGGTGTGGGTTCTCGGGTAGAGGTGCCTACATGAACATGTGCTCTCCCCCCCCCCCACACCGCCTGCCAATGTTATGTGCCCTTGGGGGTATCTGCTGGATAATCTCCCCTGTGACACACACTCATGCCCATGTTGAACCCTCGTCAGTTGCTGTCTTGCTGATTTACAGTTTAGGCATCCCTATGTGCCACCTAGGCATCTGCCTAGTCTGCACTGTGCCCCAGCTGGACCACAGCATGTGCCACCTGCATCCCTCTATATCCCATTTACAGCATCAGTATAGTTGCCCTTTCCTACGTGCCCACTCTGCTGTTACTGCACATGTGCACGCCATAACAAACCTGCCCAATATAGATGTGAATAAACCCCGATAGTGACGTTATCGCGTGATAGCATCACTTATCGTGCAATAATACCACCACTGCGACGTTAAGACGGTTTAGTAAACATACCCCTATATGTAGAATGGGGAGGGCAGGTAGGGGTATTGTAGAGCAGGGCCACAAATTGGCCACTATAAATGTAGGGGTCTATTCTGACCCACGTTCAGCAGGGATGCACGTATGATCCGGATGTCTAGACCCGCTAAACGCCAGATTGCCAATCTGGAAGACAGAGCTCCCTGCACATATAGGCAAGTTGTTCAGGGAGCTCTGTTCATGGGTGGGAGAGGGTGGGCTGGAGGAGGAGCAAGGGTGGAGAGTGAGTGGAAACGTGACTCCGAATATACAGGGCTGATTCCAAGGTTGGCCCTGTATGTCCAGGGATAGCCATTTGCATGAGGAACTTATTCCACCTCAGAGGAATATGTCCCCCTGGACAGCGTAGAACAGAAGACCCAGGCCCAGAAAGGAAGGTAAGGGGGTGCAGCTAGTTCCCCGTAGCTCGACCCTGGCCACAGCAGGTCTGATTGGGGGTTGGGCAGCAGGGAAAGGAAAATGGCTCCTGCATTGAGCCACGGTGCCATGGTAACAGGATGCCACAGTGCTGTTGCTCCATGCAGGAGTGGGCGGTACATCCAGGTGCCCAGAATCGGGGCATGATCTGCACGTCCAGCCAGTTGCACCTGATTCTGATCCCGTGGGCATGTCTCATCCCCGCAGGATCAGAATCGGGTGCAACCAGGGCACATTCAGATTCTGGGTGCCTGGACAAGTGGGGGATGCCCAGAACAGAATTGGCTTCATAGCTTATATGTATAGTAACATAGTATATGATGGCAGATAAAGACCAGCATGGTTCATCTAGTCTGCCCACCAAGGTAGCAAGAGTAGGTGTGCCCACCGTTCCGTGCAGGTCAACCCTCCTCATGTCTTTGTTTAGGGGTATACCCACCGCTCCGTGTAGGGCATCCCCAATTTGTTGAGATATAAGAGATAGTTAAGTTTCTTTTGATTTTATCCTGATTCTATAAAGGGATCCACTGTGTCTGTCCCGTGCCATTTTGAATTCTATCACTGTGTTTACCCCCACCACTATTTTGAATTCTATCACTGTGTTTGTCCCCACCACTTCCATCGGGAGGGCATTCCAAGCATCCACCACCCTTTCAGTGAAAAAATATTTCCTGACGTTGACTTTCGGTTTACCTCCTTGCAGCTTCATGTTATGCCCTCTAGTATTACAGCTTCCCCAGGTATAACCTGGTCTGTCAAAGCCAAACAAATAACTTATACATAAAATCTCCGATATTCAGTTATTCTATGTATACATACATGAATATTTAAATGTATAATTCATACTTGAATGTTCGACAGTTCTGGCTATACATGTAGTGCCGTTGAATATAGGAATAATTTGAAATGATTTCCTAGACATTATTGTAACCAAAAGAAAAGATAAAATAAAATAATTAATACCTGAAGGGTGTTTTTTTTTCTTTTCAACCAGCGGTGATTTTTTTTTTATTTTTTAAAAAGGAACCACGGCTGTTCAAAGCCTGCTGATTGCAGCCTTGCGTTATTTTCCGGGGCCTGTCCTGAGGCTCTGGGAGAAAGTCTGGACAAGGTTTGGAAAGCCCCAGTATATGATTATTTTAATTTTTAAAGGGACAATCACTGTGTTTTCCAGTGTTTTTGGTAAAAAGGACATGGCTATTGGCGAGAACGGCTCGAAAATCAAACTGGCTATTTTTAAAGTTTAAAGTGTTTTGAGGATATGGGGAAGTTCAGGGGATGGTGCTGAGCCCACTGGGGATATTTTGTGGGTATTTTGGAGCTAATTTAAAGATGTGATTTGATTCATTTTAAAAAGTGTATTTTCAAATCATGTGAAGTTTCAAGAAATGCCCGAAAGTGGTGCTACAGCTAAATAAAAGTGATTTGTAAAGAAAAGTTGTGAAGGAATATTGATTTTGATGATAAAAATTTTAGATTTTAAATGTAAAAGTAACAGGATGTACTGGCAGGAGGAGGGATCTGTTGGGTTCCAATATAACATGTTGGTCAGCTGCAACTGCCTGTCTGCTTTCATACTTTACTGAACTGAGCTTACAGACACTGGATGAGAGAAAGATCTGCTTTAAAAATGTAATAGGGCTCCACATAAATAGTAAAATAGGAGATTTGAATGAAGAAGGAGAAAAAGACATTTTATTTAAAGTAGAATGGAACTAGTTTATTAGGACATCGGGCGTAGCAGCACTGTTCCCAAGAAGATGGAATTTTAGTGAGACTGGCTTATTGTGGCAGTGAGTGTGGGGGGCTTGAATGTATATGGATGCGCACTGCTTGGTGTGACTGAAGAGGCCTCTGTTTGGATGAATTTTGGAAAGTTTGATAGGTTTTGGTTGAGACTGAGTGAGTATGAGAAAGGAGTGAATGAAATAAAGTGATTCAAAGGGGCATGTTTACTAAACCGTCTTAATGTGCGCTCTGACACGTTATCGCACGATAAGGCACCTTATCACGCGATAATGAAGCATTACTGTGCGATAAGGCGCCTTATCGCGCGCTAACGTGCGCAGCGGTGCTCAGCGGTGCAAACGAGCGCTGAAGGTGGAGTAAAGGCTCCAGAAGGCGGAGGAAGGCTCCCCAGGGGCGGAGAGAAGGGGTCAATGGGTGGAGAGTGGGAGGGGAGAGGCTCCCCGCACACTAACGATGTGAAATTCGAGGCTCAAAACTAACGCCAGTGAAACCCTGGCGTTAGAGCTGATTTAAAGGGAAGAGAAACCATTTCTGTCAGCAATGTACAGCAAAATCAGGGAAACCTACAAAAAGTGATAAGTGTGATACATGTGCACGGAACAAAAGTGCAAATAAACATTGAAAATGACCCCAACAAAATATAAAAAAAACATAACCAAGCTGGGCAATAGTGATATCAATGGGAAACATCAAAAAGCACTCCCGAGAAGGTTCCAAAAACAGATATGAATTGTGGAAGGGTCTGTGCTCCGTCCCCATACAAGGTGAATGATCCCACAGTGCAATTGCGCTCATCAGGGTTTCCCTCTCCATTGGACAGGTTTCCTATGGGGTGCACATGTTCCACAACAGTAGGGCGGGCATGTCTGAATGGGCAACTGGACATATGCTGGGAAAGGGGACACAGAGGGCTGCAGACGGCACATGCTGTACTGCAGCTGGGCCACAGTGCGGACTAGGGTGATGCCTAGGTGGCCCATAGGAATGCTGAAACAGTAGAGCAGCCAGACAGCAACTGATGAGGGCCCAGCATGGGCATGAGTGTGCTTCCCACAGTGTCACAGGGGATAGTACCCAGTAGGGACCCCCAAGGGCACAGAACAGTGGCAGGCGGTGCTGGGGGGAAGGGTGGACACCTATGCAGGCACCCCTACCCCAGAACCCGCACCATAGCCCACACACTGGATGGACTGAGACTGCACACCACCAGCACCACCAGCAGAAGGGCATGTCAGCAGGGTGGCAGAGGGGCACTGGTGGTGGAAGGGGCAGTGGCAGTTGCCCAGAGCAGACCGTGGCCTAGCCCTGTGTAGGTGGGTGCCATGCACTGCAACAGACAGGCCCCGTCTGATGAACAGTCATGGTATCCCCAGGGAATGTACTGTCTCTGTGGCAACACGGTGGTGCAGTGCACACAACCAGTGTGTTCAGAAGCAGAAGGTCACAGGTTCAACTCCCAGCTATGGTTCCTGCCAACCCAGCCCCCATTTTTTACCCACTACTAAAACGTGCTAATACAGACAGAACCTTTATTGCAGATGACATAAACATGCCCAAAACACCTACATTTTACCCTACAGAGCACAGACACCATAAACAGGCGCATTACCTAGAGCAGAGTCTCCCAAATGCAGTCCTGGAGGGCCAAACACCATTCAGGTTCCATGCTGCCTCTAATGCCTGTGCTGCATATCTATGCACCACCCCCATGGTATGCAGATATATCTCATGCATATTCATGAGGGACAGCATGAAAACCCGAACAGTGTTTGGCACACCAGGACTGGAGTTGGGAACCTCTGCCGTAAAGCAGCAGCCAACAGGGGCAGACACACCCACACCCACAGGCTCCATTAGCCAATGCCTCCTGGAGGTGCAGGACATTGGGCCCTGTGTGCATCTCCCAATACTAGCACTTGCGTACCTTAGCAATGCCACCCTAAACCTGGGAATACGGTACACAGCTATCAAAAGGTTGCTATGATTACTGGCAGATAGCAATTCCTACGTTAAGTACAGTTTGCTGATTGAGCTCCATCATAGCAACCTTTCTGATGTCTGTGGAGTGTGCTTCAGGTCTGGTGTCTGACAGTGTTTACCACCCTGGGGAGTGACCGCCAACAGTATTGCGTACCATATCCATGCCTGCACTGTGGCCAGGGCTTCTAAACACCTCTATAGTAGCACAATGCTGGCATAGGTGTGGGAGTGTGTGTCTGGCATAGGTCTGGGAGTGTGTGTCTGGCAGTGTGGCTGCAAACACCCTCCACAGCCCACACTGCCAGCACTGTTGCCAGTATTGGCCTGCCAATATGCATAATGAGGAGCAAGGTACCATGGGTATAGCCCGGACAGGGTGGCCTGGCCAGGATGCATCTGCACAGGGCATAGAGCACTGGCTGGGACATTGTAGTGCCCGGCCACCACCTGCACAGACGGGGTGGCCACAGCATGTTCTGCTGGGAGATCACTCTCACCCTGACTGAGCAGTGACCACGGCATGGCTAGGTTCCCCCATAGTGCTATATAGTATTGCTTTCATGGGATATTTATGGGTTCCCATTTGGGCCTCAGTCACTGACTTATCTGCTTGGTGTGTATGCTAACATCCCAGTTCTGGGTGCACGCATTTCCACCAGGAACATGCACTATGGACTAGCTAGCAGACTGTCTGCAGCTGGTATGTGTCTTGATGGAACACCTTGCAGGGTGCAGCGGCTGAAGGCTTGCTGCAGGAGAATATCAGATAGTGGTGGGGTGCAGCTTAGCATATCCAGGCCTAATGTCTGTCTGCTATTGCTTTATGGCTGTGTACAGAGCTGCAGTGACTGCCCTGTAGGATGTCTGCTCCCCAGCAGGACTTGGGTTGATGGTCCCTTCTACTGCCACCCTTGCAGGGAGGTAGAATGTGGATCTGTTGGTGGGAGACCCTGTTTACCACCCTCAGCCCCGGAGGAGGGTGGAGGTACATAATCCTCCTATGGGTTCATAAGGGCTAAACCTGGCTGACAAATACAGATATATCCAAGGTGTGTCTGCAGAAACTACCTATCTCACACATTAGCACTGCTGGGGACCTGCAGTATGGCCTATCTCTGCTGTGGACCTGGTGCTGGGCACCCCACCTCACCCTCAGGGTGAGTGCAGTACCTGCACAATGTGACGGTGTGTAGCTACTCTGTGCCAGTACCACACACGGTCAGTTCCCCCTACCAGGCCGAGGTGCTGTGGGGGTGCATACCCCATCTTGTGATCATCTGTAGACTGCTGATTTGCATGTGCAGTGCATCATGGGTATGGGTGGGTTAACCCTATCCTGGTGACCACAGCAGACTGTTTGTGTGGTGACGTGCAGTCCTTCTGCAGCCAGCCAGGGATTTGCTAGTAGCTATGGAGCTGTAGCTCACTGGTTACTTCACTACTTGTGGAGCTAGAGGTCATGGGTTCAAACCCACAGTGGGGTTATTTGATAGGGCTGTCCAAAGCATTGTCTTTTTTTAATGTACATTAGTGATGCCATCAAAACACCCTCAGGGTACTGTAACCATAAGGTGCCTCAGAAGGCGCCCTATAAGGCGCCTTATAGGGCACCCTATAAAGCACCTTCTGAGGCACCTTATGGTTACAGTCCGTATAAGGTGCCTTATAAGGTGTCCTATGGAACGCCTTATAGGGTGCCCTATAGGGGACATTATAGGGTGCCGTGGTGGACAGTGCACTTTATAATGTGCCCTATGGAGTGCCTTATAGGGTGCCTTCTGCGGCACCTTAGGTTACGGCACGTGAGGGTGTGTTTGCTGGCAGCAATAATTAAAATACCTCAGGAAACAATACTTACATGTCAAAGCTGATGCCTCAGCCAGCCTTATGCATTAGGCACACTGGGGAATCGAACTCATGACCCCTATATCATCAGTCAGTGTATTAACCATTGTGCTACACTTCTGTTTTTATGTTGGTTGTCTGTGCGCCTACATAAGATTATTGCGTGGTAACGCACTTAGCGGCACTTTGCACGATAATGTGCGCAGCAGCTCACGTTATCGCGCGCTAATCCCGTTTTGCTACTTTACACTGAAACTCCCACTCCTTATATGGCAGCCTGCACACTATCGCCGGGTGCACATTAAGACGGTTTAGTAAACATACCCCAAAGTTTCAAATGGAGAATCTCAGGTAGGTTCAGATGAATGTTTAAAGAGAAAAGACTGAAGATTTAAAGAGATGGTAAAAGTTTAAAAAGGGTTTAAAAGAAGAAAACTCATAAGATTCTTTGGTTTAGAAAATTAAAATGTGTTTTATTTCCTAATTAGAAGTGTATAGTGAATTTGGGTGGAAATAAGAGCAGAAGTAGTTGAAGGTAGGTTACAGAAGAACATAGATTCTTTTGGATAGAGGCTAGAAAAGGGGAAATAGAGGAGATTGGAAGTTTTTATGGAAAAATATAAACTTTTCCCTTAACACATCCTGATAAGTGAGCTCCCAAGGGAAGTATATTAAAAGAAGTAAAATATGTAATTATATACTGTCCAAGTGCTATCGCATTGAAGATGGTTTACATTCAGGTTCTGTATATATTTCCCTGGTCCCCGAAGGGCTCACACTCTTTCTTGTACCTGAGGCAATGGAGGGTTAAGTAGTTTGCCCAAGTTCACAAGGAGTACCTAAGGAACTAGAACCCCACAGTTCTTCCAGCCCAAGGTTGCTGTCTTGCAGTGGGAAGTAAAAGGAAAAAATAGGTTTTTACATAATCTATAAAGTGAGGCTATAAACAAAGTTTTAAGGGGAGTTAAGATAGGAAATACTAATGAATGAAGAGAATGAATGTTGGTGTATAGTAGCATAACAGTGAAGGGGTGAGAGAGTGGTACTTGAGTGAGTTTGTGGTGCATGAATTAGGCTGAGGGGTTGAATAGTAGTGGGAACGTGAGTGATTGAAGGAAAGATTGTGACTGAGTGGGTATAGGAGATTTGAATGAGTGAGGTTTTTTTTTTTAATTTCTTTCAATCAAGCAAGCTTGCATAATTTCCTTTTTTAGTGATATTTTTAGTAAGTAGGGAGGGTAAGGGGAAATAGAAGTGGGAAAGGGAGTCCGGAGTCCTCTAGTTGAAAAATAAAATCAGCTGTCTCCTGATTAAAAGTCTGCTAAGTATAGTCCGCTGAGCCTGGAAGTTGCCAACAAGATCCTGCAGCTCCAGAGGGGTGCTGAACTGAAGCTCTAACAGAAAAAGCTTTTATGGGGCCCAATGAACTACCTGACATCGGATGTGATAAGTATTATTCTCCTATGAACATTACTTAACAATTATTTGAGCTCAAATAAACAGTGAGACATTTAAGATACCTGGGTCATACCTCTACCAACTATTTTTCTCATAATTTTAATAGAGTGAAAAAACAAACAAACCCAGGACATATGTGACATATGTTGTAAGGTAAACTACGTTTTATTGTAATTTTAAAATATATTACCTACATTTATTTTATTAACACAACTTTGTAAAATGATTAATTTGTAATTGTGATCATTTGAAGTTATCTCCTATGCATTAAATAATTCCATCTCAGCTCCTATCCCTTTAGCAATTAATTATCTTCCATTATTCTCTTCCTCTTTAAAAAGGGGAAGAGTATTAATGGGAAAGCATAGAGTTCTATCCTGCTTGTCATTCTCTAAGAGATATCAGACACGACCATCTATCCTGGTTACCGTGTGCCTTATGGGGGAAACCTCTTGACTGCCAGTTGTTCCATCTGAAGTATGACCTGTACAGGGTCCGTGCAAGGATACGAGGTGCCCTAGGTGCTTCTGCCCCCTCCCCAACCCCCATTGCCACCTCTGCTGTCCTTCTTTGGGACCTGTAGTTGTGGCAATGGCTTCAAACAGAACTTATCTAGACCTCCAGTGCTGCAAGGCTGTTTGGCTTCTGCCCCTTCTGATGCCAGATGCCGACTTCCTTTGCATAGGAGCACCAGAGGAAAAACTAGTGTAGAGAGGGTAAGAAATGGTGATAAACAAGGAGGAAGAGGGAATCAGGAAAGGAGTAGAAGCTGAAGGGCATATGTAGGGAGAGAAAGATGGGATTTGGATGGGAACACTGGAAGAAAAGCTGAGGATGGAGAAAGAGGAGGCTCAGAAAAGACTGTTGGAAAGGAGGCTAAGACAGAGATGGAGAGTGGAGAGCTGAAATTGCAAGAGGGTGAGATAAAGGAAAGATAGGCCAAGATATTAATTGAAAATGAAGAAGAATATTAGTAGAAAGACCCAAAATGGTTAATTACAGGAACAACACTTTTCTTTCCAATGGGAGATTAAAGTACTGTTCCCCAAAAATTGCAGAACAATGACTTGCTAACCTACAATCTATAAACTGTTTACTACAATGAATGCCAGAATATATAATCATATTGATTCCAATAAAATCATGGCAAAAGAACAGAAGGCCAATAAGAAGAGAGCATATAGAACCAAAAGCCAGTTAATACTGAATAAAGCCATCATGGCAAGTTGTAAGAAAAGCAGAAATCTCAGAACAACATGGATTGAATACATAAAAGCCTTTCATAGTGTCCTGAATTCTTGGCAGGACCGGCACAGCTCAGTGCACGCAGCAAGCCATGTGGTTCGGCACACATGGCCTGCTGCTTATGATCCCCTTCCGACAGGAAATTGTATCAGAGAGGGTCAGAAGTGCCAGGCCATGTGTGCCGAACCACATGGCTTGCCATGGGCTGCTTATGCTGCTGCCACACTGAGCCAAGCCACCTCCCCCTGCCACTGGAAATCAGCAGCAGCATGCCTCAGTGTGGGGAGGGAGGACTGTGCGGGTTGGTACTGGGGGAGGGCAGCATGCCTGGGGCGGCAGAAACCCTTGGGCTGGCTCTGAATCTTGGATAATAAATGGCCTTGAGATTTACAAATTAAACACTGGATTGATCGAGTACCTCAAATTTATCATGAAAATATGACAATCCACAATCCATCTGAAGTATGAAGATTGACAGTTCATCATTCCTAATATCAAGATCCAGTGCAATTTTTGTTTTGTATGGCACTTAATCCACTGAGTATCCTTATTAAATTTTTGGGATACAGATTTATCCTTAATCCTAAAGATGATAATGGTCTAGATGTAAAATTACACTTACTGTTTCTAAATGACCTGAAGACCCTCAATTCCAGTGCTTAACACTTAACAGGCAACTCTGTGTGGTGAAAAGCTTCTCAATTTGTATAGGAAAGACTTATGACTTGAATAAATGTACTAAGGTCACCTACCATAGATGAAAATTGAAAGAAACAAAAAAAAATCTCTCTAATGACTATTTTATAAAAATAATTTAAACAAGAAGGTGCGTATAAATATCCAGGAGTAGAGGAAGGAACAACTATGTTATTGAGAGAAAAGATCAGTAAAGAATATAGAGGAGACGTAAACTGATATTGAAAAGTACTTTAACATCATCGAATAAGATACAAATCATTAATCAGCTAGCAATTAATCAGCTGGAATTGTAGACTGGCCCCTTAAAGATCTTGACAAACTAGATATATCAACTGAAAAACTCCTTCATGCCCACAAGGTAATTTATATGAGTGACTATATGCTGATACTGTACATTCCTCGAACTGAAAGGAGGAATGAGCCTTATAGAGATCCATTGTACATGGAAAACTATTGTAATATTCCTCCAGGCCTTTTTAACAGTGTCAAAAGATCCAAATATGCAAATGTGTTGAAGTAAATGTCCAGAATTATTTTCATCATGAAACTTGGACAAGCAATCCAGTAAGTAGAAAGAATGAGTGAATAGCCACAAATATACATAGGGAAGGAAACCATAGAATTTTCAAAACAAGAGGAAAAACTCTTCAAAGAATTAGATCAGCAAATGCACAAATACAGTGGTAAGTACAAAGTGTTAGTCCAGGAACCATATGTTGATCAAAACTGGATATAAAGTTAATGAGAGATGAAGTAAAACCTAAGACTGAGAGATTAACAGCTGCAGCCAATAGATTATGATGGTTCACAACAAGAATAGAAAATAATGAGAAAACTGACATGTTGATTATAAGGAAGATCTGGCAATGCTTGCACATCTCAGGGATGCTTATGAAGATCTGACAGGAGAAAATTTCTATAAAGAAAAGCATAATTGGGGTGAGGCATGTTTTATCTATCAGAAAATTGTACCTGACAAGCACTGGGGTCATGATCCTAAAAGAATTGTGGAGAAAGAAGAGATTGTAATCACCTAGGATATTCCTATTCAAATTCATAAGAAGCTGGATACAAGAAAAGCAGACAGTGGCAGTGGAGGAAAACACAAGAACAGAATTGATAATAGAAATATCAGTGCAAAGTTATTATTCTCCGCATCATGTGGAAAGAAAGGAAGTCTACAGGTGCCAAGCGATGCAGTCAAAGACCTCAAAGGTTAGGACTCTTCAGCCTGGCCGAGGGGAGGTATGATAGAGGTCTACAAAATAATGAGGTAAACGTAGATCAATTGTTTAATCTTTCAAAAAGTAAGGAAATTAGAGACACGCAATGAAGCTACTATGTAGTATTTTCACAACAAATCAGAGAAAATTTTTTTTTACTGAATGTGTAATCAAACTCTGGAATTCCTTGTTGAAGGATATAGTAAAAGCTATTAATGTAGCTAGGTTTAAAAGAGGCTTGGACAAGTTCCTAGAGAACAAGTCCATAAATCATTATTAAAGTACTACTACTACAACTACTACTGAACTGTTGTATAGTGCTGCAAAACGTACAGAGCGCTGCACAGACACATATAAAAGACACTGCTTATCAGAGTTTATAATCTAGTCAAGACAGACAATACAGTAGCTGAGACATAGGATACATCTAGGAGGAAGGGAAACACGAGGGAGATCAGGTGAGTCAAGATCCAAAAGCAGCAGCAAAGAGATGAGTTTTTAGCTTGGATTTGAAAAGAGTCAGAGAAGGTGCCTGACATACAGACTCAGGTAGTTTATTCCAGGAATAAGGAGCAGCAAAGTGAAAGGAGCAAAGTATGGAGTTAGCAATAGAAGACAAGGGCACAGATAGAAGTAAATCGCCATAAGAGCGGAGTTCCCGAGGAGGAGTATAGGGAGAGAGAAGAGAGGAAAGGTAGTGAGGAGCTGCAGAGTGAATGCACTTACAGGTCAGCAGGAGAAGTTTGAACTGTATGCAGAAATGAATAGGGAGCCAATGAAGTGACTTGAGAAGAGGGGTAATATGAGCATGACAAGGCTGGTGGAAGATTAGCCATGCAGCACAGTACTGAACAGATTGAAGGAGAAAGAGATGATTCAGAGGGAGACCAGCAAGGAGTAGGTTATAATAGTCTAGACTGGAGGTAACTGAGGAGTTGATACGTGTCTTACTAGTGTGTTCAGAAAGGAATGGGTGAATTTTGTTGATGTTGTAGAGAAAGAAAGGGCAGGTTTTAGCTATCAGTTGGATGTGTGTGGAGAAGGAGATGCAAAGATTTATTTATTTATTTATTACAATCTCTTATATACCGCGCTATTTGGCATCAGCGCGGTTTACATTATAACACAACGACCATAACAACATGCTGTTTGGTTTTACATCGAACAGGGGACCAAACTTGGATAACAGGGCGAGCTGAGGAGATAGGGAGGAGTAGAGAGTTATCCACAGAGACTGAGAAAGGAGGAAGGGGAGAGGAGGGTTTAGGGGGAAAAATAAGAAGTAGTTTTGGCCATGTTCAATTTCAAGTGGTGGTGAGACATCCAAGTAGCAATGTCAGAATCACAGGCAGAGGTCCTGGCCTGGATTGCCGGAGAGATTTCAGGTGCAAAGATGTAGATCTGGGAGTCATCAGTGTAAAGATGGTACTGGAAGCCATGAGAAGAGATGATTGCACGAAGAGACTGGGTATAGAGAGAGAAAAGGAGTGGAACCAAGGCAGATTAAAGAAGACTGGGAAATCCACTGCTTATCCCTGGGATAAGCAACATGGAATCTATCTGCCTTTTGGGAACCAGACAGGTTCTTGGGACCTAGAGTGGTCACTTTTGAAAAATGGATACTGGGCTTAATGGACCTTTGGTCTGACACAGAATGGCATATCTTATGTTCTTATGTTCAAAAAAAAGGGGAAGAAAATAAAACATATTTCCCATTATAATGGATGCCACAGGCTTAATTCAAAGGAATTTTTAAACACACTTCGACAGGTTACCTATATACGAGGTATATCCTATGAAATTCAGAAGGAAGTTCTCTTTGGTAAGATTAAAGTAATATGATGAGTGTTCGCAAAAATTTGAGAGACTGAAATCATCCTTCATATACCCTGGCTTAAAATTCAAGTCCATTACTTACAGTACATGCTATGCACAAAACGAATCCATTTGTAGACATTGCTCCCAAGAGACAGTCCTAGTTCCACAGAGCTTACAGTCTAGTCTGGTGGAGTCACAATGCTTAAGACCAGTAGATTTAGACATGGTGGTAGATGCAGAGGAGGAAAATTAATTGATATTCCTGAGAGGCTTAGGCCAAAGCAGCACTGATGTAAAGGAACAGAAGAATGAGTTTCTAATTCTATGTAATACACCAGCCAAAATGAAGAAAGATCTCTTTAAGAGGAGAACACCAACAACTGTAGCTTCTAGTGGAAATGTGAAAGATCAGTTTCCTGTCGCTATTTCTACAGACGACAAAAGAAGGGCAGAGACAGTGCATAGTGAAGTGGAGCCCACAGAGTGAGCAGCAGGGCACACTACATTGTCTGCTCAGAAGTATATGGAGCAGATTTTCGAAGATTTAGATGTTCAGTACCATGCCCATTCAGTTTGTTTAAACATGCCCCTTTATTTGCCATATTTTCACATCCCATATGTCCCCTCCTGCCCACCACACTCAAATCAGTAGAACCAGCTCTGTATCCCTTCTGTGTCTCTAGCTAGATTAGAATCCACCGGAGCGTCAGTCTTTTTCATTACTGCATCTATGGAATGCACCCCCTTCTCATATACATACAGAAACCTCTTACAAAGTTTTTCGTGCTAACCTGAAAACTTATTTCTTTCATTCTTCTTTCAGCGGGTTGGGCTGAGGTCGATCAAGCATTATTTCTCAAGCCTCTATACTTTTCCTTCTAATTGCTTTTCTATAATTAATTGGCATTCCTTGCCTTTTCTAATCTGTATTTTAATTTTAATTTGTAAACCACTTTGCTGTTTTTCTAAAGGTGGTAGATATATTAAATCCTAAAATAAAGATTAAGATAAAGATAAAGATAGGAACGGAAAATGTGCTCATTTGCCTGAAAAGGAATACTGGGAAACTATATGACAAGGAATGCTTATTAATCATATGATTTTAATATGACGTTCCCCTTGTTTTCTTCTCGTCTTATTTCTTCATCACTATGCATTTTTCTAAAAAGGAGTTCCCAGATTTCATTCTTTGCTGCATTCCAAGACTCCAATTATTCTCTGCCTATTAAAACTGCTCATCTCTACAGTAGAAATTAAATTAGGTTAGATTTTTGTATATGAATGATATGCCAACCATAAAAGAGAATGCAGCATGAATATCAGTTATACTATATAATTCTTAAGGCCATCATATGAGCAGCAAATGGAATTAACGTTTATGAAAGAAAATATATGTTTATGGCAATATACTTTCAAAAACAGGGTTCACTTTAATGCCTCATGTTGAATTGGGGCTTTATGAATTGATTAGTCATGAGACACTAGGTTTTGTGTTTTAATGTCGTTTCACTTTGAAGTGGTTTCAGTTCCATATTGATCAGCAGACTGAAACAGTCTTTCAGAGATAGCCAAATAAAAATGCCTCATTATTCAGCTTTTACAGAATTCAGAACTGCAGAGTTGTCTGATTTCTATTCAAATGTATGTAAAGCAAAGATCTTTGGTTTCCATAATAGCCCCAAACTGCAGTAATATGCATTGCCCTTTATTAATTCATTCTTAGGAGCGTAATGCTCTGGTACTGGGCAACTCTCCATTATAATAAGGACCTTGGAAACTGACCATGAATATTTGAATCTGAATGAACATTTTCCAAATGTTAAAAAAAATATTTCTATCTATGAATAACTATTTTTGAAGGTTACACCAACAGCAGGAAAATGGTCTTTGTGGAAAGCATATAAAACCTTTCTGGATAAAATGTTCTATGGGGCAATATATGTTACAGCCAAGTGTGGCAATAAAGCAAAATTACTACCTTCCGAGAGGTTTAGCCATCTTTTTCTAATAACTTTGCAGCAAGGGAAATGAATGAAGCCTACTTTTTGTTGAGATTGCATGTTAACTGCATTTACTTCTATAATGCAAGGCAATTGCCAGTCCTCACTTCGCTGAAATATCAGACCAAGCCACTTCTCACAACCTGATCAGGTGCTAAAGAGGCACCACCCTATATGATCTAACCCACCCACCCGTCCTGTTTTAATTCTTTCCCTCCCTTTCCAATCCAAGAACTGGGCACAGACATCCTGTTTATATGTGGTAAATTCATGGCCTCAGCATAAATTAAATTCATGAAGAAGCCTAGCAAAAACTTCGAACTCAACATTTATTAATCATAACCACTATAAAGAATGTTCCACACTTGCTGGAACATATGGTTCATGTGACATGTACTATGATAAATCATAGTAACATAGAAAATGACGGCAGATAAAGACCAGTTTGGTCCATCTAGTCTGCCCAGCAAGGTGGCAAGAGTAGGTGCACCCGCCGCTCCTTGCAGGTCACTCCTCCTCATGTCTTTGTTTAGGGGTGAACCCACCGCTCCGTGTAGGGCACCCCTGTTTATTGAGAAATTAGATAGTTAAGTTTATTTTGATTTTATCCTATTGCTATAAAGGGATCCACTGTGTCTGTCCCATGCCATTTTGAATTCTGTCATTGTATTTGCCCCCACCACTTCCATCGGGACGGCATTCCAAGTATCCACCACTCTTTCAGTGAAAAATTATTTCCTGACATTGCCTTTCAGTTTACCCCCTTGCAGCTTCATGTTATGCCCTCTAGTTTTACAGCTTCCCCGTCTTTGGAAGAGGTTTGTTTGTTCATTAATACTCTTTAAGTATTTAAAGGTCTGAATCATATCTCCCCTATCCCTCCTCTCCTCCAGAGTGTACAAATTTAGGTCTTCAAGTCTCTTCTCATAAGGCTTCTGACATAGGCTCCAAATCATTTTGGTCACCTTCTTCTGAACCGTTTCCAGTTTTTTTACATCCTTTGCGAGATATGGACTCCAAAACTGAACACAGTATTCCAAGCGAGGCCTGACCAGTGACTTATACAGGCCTTCACGTCCATTTCTATACCTGCCCTTGGCCACAAATAGGCATCTGCAAGATACTCGTTTCAGCAGCAGAAGACATGAACAGAGAAGAGGAGAAAGCCCTCTTACTCTCCTAGTAATTTTCTCCCAAAAAGCATACAGGCAGATAAGCAGATCTTTGTCATAACTACTGAAATGCTACACATCTCTGCTTGCAAAATGGCAGGCTGGGACAGGTATGTGGTGAGAGATTCAAGTGCCCATTCTAGAATACAGTTATGGACACATCTATGCTGCCAGACACACACCATTCATATTGGACACGTGCAAATTCCTAAAATTTCCTTGTAGCTTGCATTTGTCTGGGATATAATATTGCATGTCCTCATGTCTTTCTAGCAGATGGAGATGTTTGCCTTTTAAGGTGGAGACAGGCCGATTTTAGAAAAAACACGTATCTATCTTCACTGCAGCTTCTCCTACGGAATTTCAGATGTTTTGAATTGGACATCCCAGATTGCATCTAAACGGCCTGTATAAAATATGCCTTTAAATCTAGTCTTATGTTGTGACCCTTCTATCATAATCCCCAGTACCTTGTGGACTTCTATTTCACAATATTTTGATTTTGTTTGCATTTATTCCTTGGCCATCCACCAACGATGTTATTTCAACTTGATAAATATTAATTAACTTTTGGAGTTAAAGTCTGCCCCCCTATAAGTCATCAAGGAAGCAAATCTGAGGGTGATCTTGCCCCTGAAATGTAATGGTTGATTATTATGTAACTTCTTGTGGTTTTGTCTTTAAACATCACTTTATAGTATTTTCATAAATACATTAAGGCCCTTCCCCTAAAATATTTGTTAAAGACATTCATGCTCCCCATATAGCATAAAGCACTGAAAATTATCAATACACATCCTGCTTTTAAGTAAGACCTCAAAAATATTCCTTAATTTAGCCTTTAGATGCCTTTAGCACAGGACCCCCAGTATGATCAGAGAAAGATTTAACAAAAAGAGAAATAATGTTGAATTTCTCATGTGAGCTATGTCTTTTTTTCAATGATAGTATACTTCATTATCTGTGATGTTAGTTCTACTAAGTTCTTACTGTCAGTATGTGATTCCCTTATCCTACCTCCTATATGAACCACCAGTTTCTACCAGCCCTTCCTGTATGTCTACTATGCATTCTGACTGCATTTTCAATAGATGTAAAACAATGTAATGTAATTTATTCATACTGTTTATCATATCTTTCATAAAACATTAAGGGCATGTTTAATAAGCACCATGCTAGTTGCACTGGTTTGGGATGCATTATTAGTGTGGGGCACTGTGCTAGATGAAGGGGAGTGTGGACAGCTGTCCCCCTGAATTTAATGGAGCTCGCCATGTTTATACTGCAATGTGCTGGTGGTAGTTCCTCCTTGCCTAGCACCAGTAGTGTAGGATTTTCAAGTCCGTCACTAGTGACGTCATGGCGGGAACATCTGTGCCCTATCCAGGCACCTCCCAGATGCACGCTGCCCAGGGAGCGTGGGATTTTCAGCACAGGATCCTTATTTATTTATTTTATTTATTTATTTAACAGTTTCTTATATACCGCCCCTTCCAGAGATCAGGGGCGGTTCACATCGAACAAAAATCAATATACTTCTGTATATTTTACATGGAACTTGTGTTAACTATGTACACGTTTAGTTACATTGAACATGTTTTGAACATTAACTAGAATAACACTATTCAAACTATGTACAGGATCCTGCTCTACTTTGTAGCATGGTGCCAAAAACCCATGCTAACTCTGCATTACTTGAGTAGCATGCTTTAGTATACATGCCCCATAAGTAGTTGACAATGGGAATGAACAGGCCAAACATTTTCCTTTTGTTAGTTTCCTTTGTCTGTTTGTTTTGTTTCAGGGGCAGTGGCAACAATAGAAGGCATTATTGCTCGATAGTGTACATTATTACTTAGTAGTATGCATGATCATTCAATATGTGCACCATTGATTACATGGGTTAAAAACAACATGCTGTTTCAAATGAATGCACATTGACACTATTATAAACAATAGCACTAGAGATAATAAAAAACAATTAGAAACATTTAAAAACAATCCTTAAAAATAATTTTTCATATCAAATCTGCCCTCCAGCAATATCCTCAAACTAGAAATATTTTGGTGTTCTTCTGTGCTAACTCAGTACTAAAGACTGTAGCGCAGACAAACATGTGGGATTTGGGGGCTGTGCTGGTTTCCTTGCCCTTTAACTCCTCTGAAAGTGCCTTGCTCTGCTTCCACCAATTGCAGTGCTGCTTTGCCTTCTTATCCTATCTTGAGGTGTTTATTGTGCTCTTTGTTGTCGTTTCTCTCCAATGTAGCTGCCATCTCTGCATCATTGCCTATATTTCTGCTAAGATATGGGCCATGGTATGGCAATGCTCCATTACCTAGGTGTCCAACACAGTCCAGCTGTATCCTGCTGTTGCTACACACCCATTATACCTAAAACCTGCCCACATTTTATGTAGCTGCCACCAGTTTGTCATCAGGGAGAGGTAGGCATGTACTGTATAGTGTTCTGACTACTCTAGATGTCAGCAATGAAATGAATGCTATGAGCCTCTTCTTTTGGCAGTTTTGTATGCAGCTGTGCAAGGCACTTCTTATAGAGGTTGAGGATCACTAGCCTAATACAAGTTGTCTTGGAGGACAATAAGTGATTAGGGGCTAAGTGATACAGAAGCCTCTTACTGTAAACCCCATGTTCTCTACAACCTGCAGAGTCTGGCCTTCCACCTCCTTTGATGCTGCCTCTTACTTTCCCTGGGACAGTGTTGCCAATCACCAGTTAATATGTGCCTGAAAATAGCTTATTCAATTTGATTAAACCTTTTCAGTTTACTCTTATACCATTTAATTATGCCAAAATACAATTTTAACCCTAGGAGTACCGATGGGGTCAAAAGTGACCCCATTGCAAGTTTCACAACGCGTACCTCAGAAACTAGTTGTTCAAGAATACAATCTTTTTATGACTTTTCACATGTCAATATTCTCTTTATATTGCACCATGAGAGGAATAATTTTCATCCGCTAGGTGACGCTAGTGATGAATTGCAGCACAGTGGGGTCATTTTTGACCCCAGTTGCTTACGTTCAGTTTGGATCGTGATACAATTTGCAGTTTTGTGAATTTTTTGATCTGACAAAGGTATTTATCATTAATTATGTATCATTTATTTTTTGTACTCTTATTTTATGAAAATTACACATTTTCTGTAATTGATATCATACGTTCTCTCATTATTTCCGATGAAACCTAAAGGCTTTCAGCTCGTTCATCACGATTATTGTACACCTATAGTAAAACTGCTTTGCGTTTTATTCAACTTTATCTTTGTTTATTTATTTTAGGTTATTGTTTATGATGTCAAAACGAAAGTATTCAGCTGCCCAAGTAAGAGAAATATTGCAAAGAGATGCTGACAGTGACGGCTCTGAGTCGCCTGATGATGCAGCATATTCAGCAAGCGAAGAAGCATATCAGCCAAGTTCGGGTGATAAATCTGATGATGACAGTCATGATTCAGATGGCGACAGCAGTTGGTCGCCAAGTGAATGTGAGACTGATGTTAAGCCGGTAACATCGCCTGCAGCAAAGAGTCAAGTTACAGATCGAGGCAAAGGTCGAGGCTGTGCTGGACGGGAAAGAAGGCAGGAGTCCTCGGTGTCAGTATCATCTGTGAGGAACCTTAGTTGTGGTCGTAGAGGAGCTAAGAGGTCATCAACTATAAGCACAAATGTTGCCATTGAAGTCTATATATCTAAGGATGCCACATCATGGAACAGGAAACCTATAAAGCAAGCTGCTGGAAGATACGCCAGAGCTAATGTCATGCCCATACAATAAGGTCCTACAAGATATGCTGTACGAAATGTTGATGGCCCTCTTGCAGCATTCCACTTGATCATGAGGAAGAACTTATTGAATGAAATCATGATGTGGACGAGCAAACAAGGAAGACACATTTATGACTACACCTGTAAAGATTTGACAGACGGAGAATTTCAACGTTTTCTTGGACTTCTGATCCTCTCAGGTGTGTACAAGTCACAAAATGAATCCATAGTTCAGTTGTGGAACCTTGAAAATGGTCGTTCTGTTTTCGGCAAAAATATGGCCCGTAACCGTTTTCAGGAAATTTCTTATGCTCTCATATTTGATGATGCAACCAACAGACATGAACAATGAGGCGTGGATAAGCTTGCTCCAATCAGACATGTTTTTGATACCTGGGAAGCAACTCTAAGTGACGCCTTTGTTCCTGGTGAAAATGTTACCATGGATGAGCAACTGCTTACATTTCGTGGCCGTGTTCCATTCAGACAATATATTCACAGCAAACCTGGGAAATATAGCATAAAGCTATGGATGTTGTGTGACAGTGCAACGCCATATGTTCTGCGTCTTCAAGAATATACAGGAAGGGAACTCGCAACTCACTGAAGGATTGACGCGATCTGGCAGAAATGTTACTGTTGACAATTTTTTCTGAAATTTATCCCAGTCATGGAACTTGCTAGAAAAACAAATGACACTTGTGGGGACAATTCAAAAGAACAGAAAATAATTACCTCCAGAATTTGTAACAGCAAAGGGCCGAGAGGTATTCACTTCACTGTTTGCCTTTCGCGATGACGCCACTCTGGTTTCCTATTGCCCGAAGAAAGGAAAAGTGGTTGTTCTTCTGAGCAGTTTGCATGATCAAGAAGAAGTAGATTTATTTATTTTATTTATTTATTTATTTAACATTTCTTCTATACCGCGCTATTTAGATCAGTGCGGTTTACATTCAACATCAACTATACAACGCAGGAACTCTGAGTTGTATTTAAAAAGGAACGGGGAGATCAACTTGAAAGTAACTGGGGAAACTATCTACATCATATTTACACTGGTACCTACTTTCAGGCAGGGTCTATATACATCTTATTATGCTGGGTGCCTAAATTCTATTTCGGGGAGTACTGATGGGAGACGAGCTGATTATCCCTTTTCATGCTGGGTCTGATTAGTTAGGTGCGGTGGGTGATTGTCTGAGGAGCACCATGCATGTTTACTAAGGCTGGATTCGGGGTAGTATATAGTGAACAGATGATGCTTTAATGCCTTCCTGAAGTGGGTTATGCAGGTGATGATTCGAATATAAGTGGGGAGGGCATTCCATGCTCTAGGTGCGTAAATCGTAAAGGCCCTATTCGTTGTTGCTTTTGTACATTTCGTCATTGCTTTTGGGACCTCTAGGGTGTTTTGCATTGTGGGTCTTCTGTTTCTGTTATGTGGTACGTTGTGTATCATCTTGCTGATGGCTGTGGGGGTCTGAGTGTTTAAGGCTTTGAAGGTCAGGGTTAGTACTTTGTAGAGGGTTCTTGCTTGAACAGGTAACCAGTGGAGGTTCATCAAGACTGGAGTTATATGCTCTCTCCGTGAAGCTCCTGTTAGTACTCTCGCAGCAGTGTTCATTGCGAGTTGGAGTGGTGCTAGTGTTGCTTGAGGGAGAGCATGTAGAATTACGTTGGCGTAGTCAAAATGTGGTAATATTAATGCTTGATAGATTGAACGATAGTCGCTGAAGTTGAGTAGTGGTCGTAGGTGTTTTAAGGTCCTTATTTTCAGATATACTGTTTTTACGGTGTTTCTTATGTGGGTTTTCAAGTCCAGCTGTTGGTCCAGTGTGATGCCAAGGTAGCGGATTGTGGGCTTAGTTTTCAGTTCTGTGTTGCCGATTTTTAATGAGGGTGGAGGGGTGAAGTCCTGGTTCCTTGATATGAAAAGAACATCTGTTTTGCTGTAGTTGATTCGCAAGTTTTGCGTACTGAGCCAGTCTGCTACTGCCTCAAAACATCTTGTTAGAGGGGATAAATCTGGTTGGTCGGTCCTGAATGGGATGTATAGCAGGATATCGTCTGCGTAGGCCAGACAGTTGACCTTGAACGAGCGTACTAGGGTGCATATGGGCTGCATGTAGATGTTAAACATCAATGCAGATAGTGACGAACCCTGTGGCACACCCTGGTTTTGCAAAAATGGTTCTGAGGTCGTGGAGCCAGACCTTACATGTTGCCATCTATTAGTCAAATACGATTTGCACCAGTCTAGAGCAGTTCCTTGTATTCCTTTCTCGCTGAGGCATTGTATGAGAATCTCGTGGCTCACCAAGTCGAAGGCAGCTGCGATGTCCAGGAAGATGAGGGTGAATCCTTGGTGAATTTTGTCGGTTCCAGAGATTAGGTTGTCAAATAGGGTGGTGAGGAAGGTTTCCACCCCATGTGCTTCTCTGAACCCATGTTGGGATGGATCCAGTGGGGCTTCAGTGTCAATATGCTGTTGAATTTGGCGCTGTACTATCTTTTCGATTATTTTGGCAAGCATGGGGATACTTGAAATTGGTCTGTATGATTCTACTTTCGTTGGGTCCAGCCTGTTATTCTTCAGTAGTGGTCTGATTTACGTTTGTTTCAGACTCTGTGGGAACGATCCAGTTGTGAGAGATTGGTTCACTAATTCGCTCAGATATTGGCTTAAATCGCAGCGCAACTCCTTTATCCAGAGAGCTGGGCATGGGTCATTGGGCGCGGTTGTGGGGTTGATTGCAGCAATAGTGTCTTCAATCTCTCTGCGTGATATTTTGTAAAATTTGGATAGTGGCGGTGGTTGGGACAGATTATGCCGTAGGGTGTTGTCTGTGGGGCTTGAGGTTGCACCAGTCTGGATCATTTTTGATTGTAGGTAGTTGGAGTATGCCTGGGGCTGTGGCATATGTGATTGGTCTGCAGGTGGTTCTCTTATAAGAGATTTCACTATATTGAACAGGTCGTGAGGCTTGTTTAATGACCTCTTCAAGATGTCTGAATGATATTGTTTCCGCTTCATTAATTCCTCTCGGTGTGCTCTTAGGTGAGCGTTGTAAGTACTTTGTGCTTCGGTAGAGCGTGCTTGACGCCATCTTCTCTCGAGCTTGCACATGTATAGGAGTGATATTCGGAGCTCTTTAGTATACCATGGTGCGTGCTCTCGTTTCTTTGTTTTTTTGTATGTGGCTGGTATGCATGCGATGGTCTTGAGACTATCATCCCAGGTGGATACCAGGGCATCTAGGTCGTGTGCTGCATTGTTGAGGAGTGGGAGGATCTTCTCTCGAATTTCTTCTTTATCAAAGGGGCGGAAGCGCTTCAATGATGTTTCATGAGCAGCGTTGGTCTTGTTGGCGTTTCGGTTGTAGGTGTTAATAGGTATGTGGAATTTGAGCAGGCTATGGTCAGACCATGGCACAGGAGTTATGGTCGGTATCATTGGTTGGGTTGGTTCTGTGTCTGTCTGTGGGGCAAAGATCAGGTCCAGTTTGTTTCCCTTGACATGGGTGGGTCTGTCGACTAGCTGAGAGTAACCCAGCTCGTGTAGTGCTTCTAGGAAAGCGGTGGCTTGAGATTCTTGTAGAGTAGGCAGGTTGAAGTCGCCTAGAATCCAGTTTTGGGATCGTGGTCTGTTTGTGTTGCAGGCGAGACCAATTATCATTGCGAGATCCTCTGAAGATGGTGTTGGCGCTCGGTACAGTAGGATGATCGTGCAGGTGTCGTTTGTTATAGTAAGTGAGTCGAGGTGAGCTGTGCTGGTTGCATTGCTCATCTGGAAGCTTAGGTCAATTTTGACAAGGATGAGTGTTCCACCTCCTCTCTGGTTGGTTCTATGGCATGCATGGAATGAAAATCCTGTGGGTAGCATCTGGTTGATGATTGCATTATCGCATTCAGATAGCCAAGTCTCTGTGATCATGAGGATGTCGAGATCGTGGAGCGTGACCAGATCGGTAATTATTGGCCATTTAGTGCGTATTGACCTGGCGTTGATGAGTGCACACTTCAGGACAAGTTGGTGTTGTTGACGGTCCATTTGTGACTTCTTAATATGTTGAAGTGGGATGTGTAATAAGTGTAAGGCGTGTCATTGGGTTCTCTTGGGTTGTGTTGATGATTCTCCGTCCATCTCTTCCCTTTGCAGCGAAGTATCGGGATGTGGTTGGGGTTAGTATGACATGCGTGGGATGTATGGGGGAGCCAGGTGGCTAGGTGTAGACATGCCAAGGCTAGTAGTGGATGCATCTTGTGGTCGACTTTGCAGGGTCACAGATAGTATGTGGGCTGTTTGTTTCTGGGTAGTTAGTGGGGTCTGGTGCTGACTACTGGGGCGATTATCAACGGGGTATAAACTCACTACTTGAGAATATGTAGGTATTTGAAACAATGTGGCAGCAAGCAAAACCATGAAACAATGCAGCAGCGAGCAAGCAATGAAGCAATATGGGCAGTAGAGTGCAGTGATATTAATAAACTGGCTATAAAGGTATCAGGATACTGGTGGCGGTCTTGCTGGGTAAAGTGCTAGCGATATTAATTAACAGGCAGTAGTAAAGGTAAAATGGGTATGGTAAGCAAGTAGCGAATAGTGGCAACAAAGTAGGCATAAGTATGGAGTAACAATTACTGGCAACAAGTGTAACAGAGACTCATGTATTAGGGTACAACTGCTGAGGAGATAAAAGGCTAATAGATACAATTAGATACACTTAGGTCTAGATGGTTATTCTTGCGGCATGTAGTGGGGAAGGAAGCAGTTGGATGGATAGGTGAAAGTTCAGGAATGGCTATGCTCGTGCAGATCGTGGTGTGGGAGTCTATAGCGAGTTGTAGTGAGATTCGGCTCTAGCGTTCTGTCTCGGTAACAGCTTAGGTCTGGGTGATGCAGTAGATGAGGCAGGAGCGCTGGGGACGTCGGTCAGCTACGATCCCTCCTGGGAGAGCTTACTATTTGCCTATGCAAAAAACATTACAAAGGCAATATACCATAAGATCAGAACTCTACGACACCTCCGACACCTACTGGACTTCTCAGATTACCGAACAACCTTCCAGGCACTAGTCCTTCCTCATGTCGATTTCGCGAACATTATCCTTCATGGCCTCCCTCAATCGACCTTAAACCCGCTCCGCTTAGCCTTGAATGCAGCTGCAAGAGTCCTCTCCGGATCCTCAAGATCCGACCACATAACGCCCATCATGAAGGGTTTGCATTGGCTTCCTCTAAATGCCAGACTGCAATACAAATCACTGGTCCTCACGTTCAAAGCCATAAATAACCACCCCCCCTACGCCAATAAGCAAGCTAATCCATGGCACCCCAGAAAATAGAAGCAGAAGATCAACTGCACAGAACACACTAGCAGTCCCCAAGCTCATGACTAAGTGCACAAAGGCTACCTCCAACAGAGCCTTCTCCTTATTTGCCCCTTTAAGCTGGAATGCACTCCCCCATGAAATCCGTGGAATAAAGAGCCTCATCCTATTTAGAAAAGCCTTAAAACTCCACCTGTTCACAAAATGTTACTCTGGAACCTCCAACGATAGAAGCACAACCAGCAACCCACAAACTTTCCCTACACACCAATCACCCCCGCATGTCAACTACACAGACAACATGTAGTCCCCCTAACCTTACCAACCTTCAAGAAACCAATGCAACACCCTCCCACTTCAGAGTACTGTACATAGTTGTAGTTAATCTGTATTTAGTTTCCCCGGTTTCGCTCCCATGTTCAATTCCCTGTTCTGTGTAAACTCAATGTTGTTTGTATACATTGCAGTATTCTTGTTCGATGTACACCGCGCTGATTTTAATAGCGCGGTATAGAAGAAATGTTAAATAAAAATAAAATTAATAAATAAATAAATATGCGGAGTTTGCCTCAGGATGTTGCTCTTTGTTGGGCTGCGTCTCAAATGAGGTGAGGTTGAGTGGAGATGATCTTCCTTCAGGGGTTCTTTATTCTTGTGTGATTTGTTTCTGCTGGATTCTTGAATGGTGATGCTCCTCTTGGGGGTCCTCTCGCCTAAGGGCCATGCCAAAGGGCCCTCTGGCGAGGCCCTCAGGCGCAGGCCTGCCAGACGCGGGCACGCCTGTTGGCGCGCTCCTTTTAAACCCACAGAGGGTTGCCACGATTGGGCGGCTGGAGCGGCTGGAGGCGGGTCAGACAGCGGGTGGAGCTCGATCCCTCCTGGGAGAGCTTCTGCGGTGAAGAGGAGGACTGTCCGGCGGCGCGCTCCTTTTAAACCCACAGAGGGTTGCCCCGATTGGGCGGCTGGAGTGGCTGGATGCGGGTCAGATGGCCGGTGGAGCTCGATCCCTCCTCGGAGAGCTTCTGCGGTGAAGAGGAGGACTGTCCGGCAGCGCGCTCCTTTTAAACCCACAGAGGGTTGCCCCGATTGGGCGGCTGGAGCGGCTGGAGGCAGGTCAGACAGCCGGTGGAGCTCGATCCCTCCTGGGAGAGCTTCTGCAGTGAAGAGATAACACACGTCCAGACAAAAAAACACGCATGATAACACACGTCTAGACAAAAAACCACGCATGATCTTGGACTATAATTCTAGTAAAGGTGGAGTAGATACGGCAGATCAAATGTTGTGCATGTATACCACAAAACAAATGACAAGACGCTGGCCAGTGACAATCTTCTACAACATGTTGGACATCAGTGCTTTGAACGCCTTCATTGTTTGGATGTCACTAAATCCAGAATGGCAGTCCAAGTCAAAGCACAGACGTCGTCTATTCCTCTTGGAATTAGGAAAGCAGCTGCTTCAGAGTAATTGCAGCGAGACTTCTTCCACCATTGAAGAAGCCACTGATGCTGTTTTCAATGTCGGGATCCCAAAGAAAAGGGCAAGGTGTCACTGCTGTTCCAGAGAAAAAGACAAGAAAGCAACATAGTTTGCACCTCCTGCAAGCGCAATGTTTGCAAAGAACATTCAGAAATTGTCTGTGTCTCATGCAAATGACTTTAGTACTTTACTGTGTTCATCAAGTGCATGCAAAAACTGCTTTCATGGCAACTCTTCTTCATGTAATTTTATGATAAAGCATTAAATTTCAAAACATTTAACCTTTATATAATAAATAATTAATTTGGAATAATATTTTGTCTGTTTAGTTTAAAATTTTCATGGTTAACAATTAAAATTCGTCATGGGGTCATATATGACCCCAACGGTATTCAGTGTGTGCAAAAAGTCTCGGTAATTCCAGGGTTAAACAAATTTGCAAAGAGCTGAAAGAGATATGTGCGTGTGCATGCATATACATATCTTCATCTTCAATCTAGCTGCTATTTTAGAAAGAAAACATAGATACCCATGTGTCTTTATACAATATGCCAAAAATTAGTGCCTACATGGCCTTCACATATAGGCAATGTCTTACAAAATTAACTTCCATCTATATATCTTGTTTTTGATTCAAAGTGTTCTGAGGTTATGCCAAAGCATCATATCTCATTATATCCACACAAATGTTTTAAACATAATTTTAAAGCCTTCCTGTTTTTCGACCTATTGAAATGTTTTTAAAAGGCCAGTGTGTCTTCTGTTTTTCATGTCATTTACCTTTTTATAAGTGCCTTGTCTTTACTGTAATGGGATCAATTACCTACTGCATTAGTGGTTCGCAAACTTGGAGTCGGGTCATGTCATCTATGGATGGAGTCACAGAAACATGGCCATTTCTCTTTCTCTCTGAACATCTATGCCAAGTGGTGACAATCACCAGTCAGCATGTGGCCTGTGAGCCAGTGAACATTCATAGGATCTTGCCCCTTCCTGTTAGACTGGAAACCCATGCTGTGTACTGGTGTCTGGAAGTAGATGCTGCACACTGACAGAAGGGACCCTGTGCTGACTGCTGCTGCTGTTGCCACTACTGTAGCTGCACCTTCCTGCTTTAGATGAATGGAGGGAGGAGAAGGAGGCTGGAGACCTGTTATCTTGATTTCATCATTATCTTGGGTCATGTGAATTTTCAGTTGTTATAATGGGGTCACACAGGGTAAAAGTTTGAAAAGCACTGTTCTACATATTACCTAAAAATACTATTAATTCCTTAAACTCATCTTTTCTTATGCATTACAATTCCCTGTGTTTGCTCACACTTGATTATAGACACCAAAAAATCATACTTTACTATATTATATCTCACATTAGGTTATACTTTAAGATCACCATCCTCAAGCAAACGTTCAACCCAAAGCTGTTTATGGTAAATAATCCAAAACATCATAATCATGATATTTCAATAATATACAAAAATGATAATCTACAATATATCAATAAAATATAAATACATCAGTAATATATGACTATCTAGAAACACAACTCAAACCAACCCCACTTTCACACAATAAGAACAAGCTATCCAGCTGCTTAAAATATACATAAAGCTAGAGAAATTAGCAAAAAGAACAACCAGAACGGGAAGGCCGAGGAGCCTCGTGCACGTGGCCGGAATTAACCGGGGGGTGGGGGGGGGCGGCTGGTCGCGTGTGCCAGGTGCGCGGCTGCGTGGTGAGCCATTGGGCGTGGGGGAGGCGTGCCGTTTAAATCTATTGGCTCCTGCAGGTGGGAGGAAGATGCGGGAGTCAATGGGATAGGTGGGGCTCGGCGGGGTGGGTGGTGCAGGGCACGGTGGGGCTCAGATCCGAGCTGGAGGCGACGGTCGTGGACGATCGTGGTGGGAGCTCCTATTCCTGGGCCGGCAGCTCCGCGCGGGTGAAGGATGTCGGGACGGGCAGTTGAGGACCGGTGCGAGGTGCGGCTGCAGTCGAAAGGCTCCTGGCCGGCTCAGCGCGAGTGAGGGAGGTCGCGGCAGGCAGCTGGGGACCGGTGCGAAGAGCTGCTGTAGTGACGGGCTCCGTGCACATGGCGGCCTGTTTTGGAGGCAGCAGGCAAGTGGGTCTCTCCGGGCTGCGGGTAGCAGGCAAGAATTCTTTAAAGGTAACGAAGACTTCTGGGAAAGGAGGGCATATTTGAAACCCGTGCCTATCAAAAAAAAAAAACAACAACAACCGGGGGGGGGGGGGGCCCAGAGAGTAATACTAGTTAAAAAGGGGAAGGCTGTGTGGTTTAAGATGCAGCCTCATCGGGGTGAGGGTGGGGGTACACGACGGGGAAAAGGGGCAGGAAGGGGTGGTGGGGCTAGAAGGGGGGTTGAGGTGGAGGAGCAGCCGGTGGTGCCTTCCCAAAGGGGGCAGAGGGGCAGGGGGTGGGGGCCCAGGATGCAAAGGGGGAGCAGCAAGTGAAGCGAGGGACAGGGTGGTTCCACGGGTAGGGGCACAGGGGCAAAGAAAGGCAGCAGGCAGAAGGATGGGGCAGCTAATGTTAGGGGGGAGGTTAGGGGGGATGTCCCTGCTGCAGAGGGGCAGGGGGACCCTAATGGCCCTGGGATGCGGGGCAGGGGATTGGTTAGGGGTACATTGGGACCGGGGGTGGTGCGGGGTTCTGGAGGTTGCTTGGGCTTGGGACCGGTTCCTGAATGGGAGGGGCACACGGCGGGGAGGATGGTTGGGGGTGATGGGGGGAGTTAGAGAGTGCTACAAGCTTGCACGATGTACAGGGCGGGGGGTACCTCCGGCTTGGGAGCATTGGCGGGGGGGGGGGGTGGGCAAGGCTCATCTCGGGCAGAGTGGTTGGGGGTGTGGCAGCCGCCTTGGGCCATGGCAGGTACCTCTTCGCCTTTTGGTTTCTTCTCTCCTCAGGTACCGCCTGGCTGGCAGTACGTGGGAGGTCCTGGGATGAGCAGTCCATGGAAACAGGACGTAGCGACGGGGCGCACAGACAGAAGTCATGTGGCGGGAGAGTCGAACGACAAGCCTACGACCGTGGCTGAGCAGCAGGAGTCAAGTCTACATGAGGGAATGGCGAGAGGCGTTGCAGGTGAGTTGGCTCCTGACCATGGTGCGGAGGTGGGTGGGGGAAGGGGGGCGGTTGAAGGGGTGGAGAAAAAGGCGAAAAGAAAACGGAAGCATTCCTGTCGACGGCGTCGTAAGTCGGGATCCTCTACCACGTCCTCTACTGATTCGTCATCGCGTTCGTCTACATCGGAGGAGAGCGGGCGTGGAGAAAGTTGCAAGAGCATGGTGCAGCCTACGCTGGCAGCTTTCTCAGAATTATGGGAAGGGGTGCTGAGGAATTTGCGGCGGAAAATCAGAAGGAGGCATTACATTGACATTTTCCGCTTGTTGGACGGTAGAAAATGAACGGGGGACAGCAGGAAGAAGAGGAAGGAGGATGAGAAGGCGGGTAGGGTGCGGAAGGTGGCTAGGAATGTAGTTAACTGGACTTGGGCTTTTTTGCGTCTCGCTAGTGTTTGCGGGCATCATCATCCTGAGCAGTATGGGATGCTGTTGGCATATATGGACTCCATTTTAGAGGTGTCTCAGTCGCATGAAGGTTGGGCATGGCTCAACTATGATGAAAAGTTCCATGATAAAATGGAGGAAAATCAGCTTTTGTCTTGGGGGACGCAAGATATTAATTTATGGTTAACGCAGATGGCGGTCAGACTGAGCAGTGAGGGGCTAGTAGAGCGAAAGGAGGACTAGTCGCGCCGGTTAGTGCTGAGCGGTCCTTTCGCGCTACTGGGCTCCCGTCAGGGCAGAGGGCAGTCGGGGGGGGGGGGGCACAGGAGATTTGTGTTGGCGTTTCAACAAGTCTTCATGCCCCTTTCCAGATTGTAAGTTCCGGTATGCGTGTTCCGTCTGCAATGGGGGCATTCAGCACTCAAGTGTGTTAAGAAAGGAATGGTCGGTTCGGGCATGCCGGCTATCAAGCAGTAGGGACTTATTGGGTTTAGCTTCGTCTCCAATCAGGATTGAAGTGCTTCGACCGTGGTTTAGGAAGTATCCCAAGCGTAGGGATAGGGTGGTTTTGGAGGAGGGGTTTCAGGGGGGGTTTATGATTCCAGTGGTGGGTAAGGTAGCCTCAAGCACAGCCCGGAATTCGCCCTCGGTGCGGAGGTTCATCCATATTGTGAGGGATAAATTGGCTGTGGAGCTCCGGTTGGGCAGGGTCGTGGGCTACTTTGCGGAGCAGCCCTTTGCTGACTTCGTTGTGTCCCCATTGGGAATTATACCAAAAAAGGAGCCGGGTAAATACTGGTTAATTCATAATTTGTCCTCCCCATCCGGATCTTCCTTCAACGACCACATCCCGAAGGAATGGTGTACAGTGCACTATGCATCTTTTGATGCGGCTGTGGAGCTGGTGAGGCGATGTGGTCGTGAATGCTTGATGGCCAAGGTTGATATTGAGTCTGCGTTTCGTTTGTTGCTGGTACATCCGTCCGCGTTTTACTTGTTGGGATTCTGCTTCGAGGACAAGTATTATTTTGATAAGTGCATGCCTATGGGCTGTTCGGTATCCTGTGCCTATTTTGAACAGTTTAGCACGTTTATGCATTGGGCTTTTATAAAAGTAGTGGGCTGTGCGAATGTTGTGCACTACCTGGATGACTTCTTGTTTGTAGGGGAAGTGCAGTCAGGTCGGTGTAAGGCGTTGCTGGATGGCTTTGTACAGTTGGCCCAGGATTGGGGTGTCCCATTGGTGGCGAAGAAAACTGAGGGCCCCGCGACCAGTATTACCTTTTTGGGGGTGGAGTTGGATACGGGAGTGATGGTGGCACGACTGCCAGTTGACAAGGTGGTGAAGCTGCGGGTGTTAGTGGCAAATGTGCTGGCTTCAAGTAAATTGACGTTACGTGAGATGCAGGCATTGATAGGCTCCCTTAATTTTGTGTGTAGGGTAATACCAATGGAAGGGTGTTTTTGCGTCACTTCGCAGCGGCCACGGTAGGGGTTACTAAGCCTCATCACCGCATTAGGGTCTCACAGGGCATGCGAGATGATTTAGGGGTTTGGGATGAATTTCTGCAGGACTTCAATGGTACCACAGTCTTGAGGGAGTTGGAGATTTCCAGTGGTGAGTTGCAGTTGTTTACTGACGCTGCAGGTGGATTGGGTCTTGGTGTGTACTTTGGGGGTTCATGGTGTGCGGCGCCGTGGCCGCGAGCGTGGCACGAGGTGGGCCTCACCAGTAACATCACTTTTTTGGAAATGTTCCCGATGATGATGGTTTTGACAGTGTGGCCGGACCGGCTGCGGAATCGCAACTTAATTTGGTGGTGTGACAATGCAGCGGTGGTCAGTGTTATCAATAACTATGCTCCGCGATGCGTGCAGGTAGCCGATTTGATGCGTAAGGTGGTATTAGCTTGCTTGTGCTTGAATGTGGTGGTGCGGGCTCAGCATATTCCAGGGAGTACTAACAAAATTGCTGATGCTCTTTCCCGTTTTAAGTGGCAGCTGTTTCGGACATTGGCGCCGAAAGCGGAAGATGTGGGGGTATCGGTCCCAGAGCACTTATGGCAGATTGGTCTCCAGAGATGATGGCGTTGCTGAAGAGTTCGGTGTCGGCGGCAACATGGGCTTCGTATCAACGCGGCTGCAGCAGTGTGGTGAACTTCCTGGTGGACCAAGGATGGATGCGGGGACCGGTCTCAGATCAGCTGTTGGGTCAGTATGTCCTGTCGGCTAAGGCGGCGGGATTATCGCGGACCACGGTGCATATGCAGTTGGCAGGCTTCTCCTTTTTTTCGAAGGCGGTGGGGTGGGGGGCAGCTGGGGGGGGGATTTTTAACGCGCAGGCTGCTGCAAGGGTGGGAACGGTCATTTCCCTCGCCGGGCGATGGTAGGCGGCCGATTACCCATGACTTGCTGATGCGGTTGTGTCAAGAATTGCCTCAGGTGGTAACGTGCTCATATGAAGCCACGCTCTTTCAAGCGGTTTTTGCGGTGGCCTTTTTTGGCGCTTTTCGAGTTGGGGAGTTGGTAGCGGAGTTGGGTCAGTCAACACGGGGCCGGGGCTTGCAATGGCAGCAGCTGACGTTTGTGGAGAGTGGTGTTCGTATTCGATTGACGCGATCTAAGATGGATCCGACGGGGAAAGGAACATGGGTACTCTTGAGGGAGACAAAGGGGACACCCACGTGCCCGGTTACCTTGCTGAGGTCATATTTGCGCGTACGGCCTGGCGGGGCAGGCAGTCTTTTTATTCACGAAGATGGGTGGGTGTTGACACGCTTTCAGTTTACAGCGGTGTTGCGGCTGTCGCTGCGGTGCATGTGTGAGGAACCGAGCCGGTTCGCACCGCACTCCTTTTGAATTGGAGCAGCAACCAGTGCAGCTGCTGTGAGACTGCCTGAGAGGGTGATACAGCGGATTGGTAGATGGAAGTCACAAACGTTCCAGAGCTATGTGCGATTATAGGTACTGTCTGGTGGATAACTTTATAATTTTGCTTTTCAGAAGTGGGACCAGGATCATGTAGCTGTTGGGTGATTGGCCATTCGTTTGTTTATTGGGCCGGTCGGCGAGCAGCAACACGGCCAGTAGGCCTGAACATCGGATTGGATGCATCGACGGTGACTGTCTCATGGCTGGGCGAGCGCGGCCTCCGGTGGATCCAGCTCTTGCCTTTGCTTCGGCACCACGAGTGTCTGAGAGGGGCACCAGACATCGTCTTGATACATCTGGGGGGCAATGATTTGTGGTCCTGGACTTGTAGGCAGTTAATTCGCGCAGCTCAGAATGATTTTGGGGAGCTGCTCGTAATGTTTAAGGGTGTGGCTCTTGTTTGGTCTGATATCATTCCAAGGCCTGCTTGCATAGAACAGCGGCGGTGGTCGCGGGGGTTAACGAAAATTAATCGCCAGATTGGCCAATGGGTGGAGGAGCACGGGGGGTGCCAGATTATGCACCCATGGGCTGAGGTTGCCTATGCAGGCTTATACAGACCGGATGGAGTACATTTATCCCTGGTTGGGATGGACTTGCTCCTGAATGATTAGCAGGAGGCCTTGGAGGGTATTATGCAGGGGAGAAGGGCTGGTCGCAGCTTAACCTTGGGGGGCAGCTCAGGATAGGGTGTCCTGAGCCGGTGGTGGGATCCCGGAGGTTTCCGGGGTCCGGAGCCAGAGGCAATACTTAGGGCGGGGGTGGGGTACCCCCGACCCGGACAATCCCTCGGGCTTTTGCTAATAATATGGCGAAGCCAGAAGAGGGCGGGCTAGGAAAATAGCCGGGGCCTGGACCCGGTGGAAGCAGAAACTGCGTCACCTTGCTACTGACATGGCTGGTGAGAGCTTGATCTGCAAAAAGGGGGGGGGGGCAATTATGTTGGAATTTTGAATATTGTTTGGTTATTGTTAAAAGTTAATAAAGCTGCGACCAGTTTAATCCCAGAAAGGTGTCGTGTCTATCATTGCTTAAGGTAACAGGGGAATAAGGGGTGGAAAGGTGGGGGAATTGAGGGCGGAAAGTGACTAGTCTGCCGTACATGGTTACGGGATGGCCGAGGAGCCTCGTGCACGCGGCTGGAATTAACCGGGGGGGGCGGCTGGTCACGTGCGCCCGGTGCGCGGCAGCGTGGCGAGCTGTTGGGCACGGGGGAGGTGCACCGTTTAAATCTATTGGCTCCCGCAGGTGGGATGCAGACGCAGGAGCCAATGGGATAGGTGGGGCTCGGCGGGGTGGGTGGTGCAGGGCACGGCGTGGCTCAGATCCGAGCTGGAGGCGATGGTCATCCCGCCCGCCCACCCTAGCTGGGAGGTTTACGGGGTCTGGAGCCGGAGGCAATACTTAGGGCAGGGGTGGGGTACCCCTGACCCGGACAATCCCTCAGGCTTTTGCTAATAATATGGCGAAGCTGGAAGAGGGAGGGCTAGGAAAATAGCCGTGGCCTGGACCCGGCGGAAGCAGAAATGGCGTCACCTTGCTACTGACATGGCTGGTGAGGGCTTTTTTCTGCAAAAAGGGGGGGGGAATTATGTTGGAATTTTGAATATTGTTTGGTTATTGTTAAAAGTTAATAAAGCTGCGACCAGTTTAATCCCAGAAAGGTGTCGTGTCTATCATTGCTTAAGGTGACAGGGGAATAAGGGGTGGAAAGGTGGGGGAATTGAGGGCGGAAAGCAACTAGTACGCTGTACCCGGTTACAAAGCTTTATAACACTCATAGACTTATTTGTTGTACAAACATTTGTTAAATTAGAATTTCAGTATTTTAGACATATGAATCACTGGTGTGATAAACAATTCATGGGATATCATGTCATAAAAATGGCCCGTTCTATAGAAAGCTATCATCAAACAGAAGATACTATGGTAAGTTCTAGTAGCTCTTCAGAACTCTCAAAAGTAATTAGAAGGTATAAACTAGCGAAAATACCACTGAAAGATATTTGATATTGCATCTGAATGTCTTTAATGTACATTAACATGGATATCATCCCTTATTACGCTTTCCTAGTCCTGCATGCAAGGAAATCTATCAACAGCAAAACAATTATGATACAGCTATGCCATAGACAGTAATTATGTCTTATTTGTTAATATACAGAATTTCTGCTAATGCTTGCTAGAGAAACATTAAGCACACAAGTAAAGTATATGATAGTAGATAAGGACTGTAAGGTCTGTCTAGTCTCTCTAAATTCCTTCCTGTTAGTATGCTGTAGAACCAAAACAATCCTTTGGTTTTCCTTTTAGTTCTTAGTGGCTGGGGAGGAATCCCCTGTGCTTATTCTAGGCTTTTTTAATTCTGTTTCTGATTTTTCATTAAACTGGGAAGCTGCTTCTATAACGGAATCATTCCTCTATGAGTCAAGTCCACTCCTTTTGAGTCTCATATAATGACCATTTATTCTAGAATTTTATTTCTACTGGGAAAAAATGCTTGCTTTTTACACATTATTTAAACCTTTCAGTTATTTGCGTTATACATATTTCTTGAATTCATAGAATTATTAGGTACAATTTTCATTCAGTGAAGATAACACTAACTCATCTGGGAGGATTCTATAACACTTCCTATGACCGAGGAAGAAAGGTTGCAATGAAAACACCTGAAATCTGAGGACAATTTTCAAAGCCATTTCTGCAGGTAAAACAATGCTCCAGTGCTTTACCTGCAGAAAAAGCCTTTTTGACAATTACCCTCTCTGTATGTAGGGATAGACTTCCTGGGGACAGGGTTTGGAAATACAGGCATACATCCACGTTTTCAAAAGTGTGCTATTAATTTACTCAGAGAAAGTACCCCCTGAAAAAGGAAATGCAGATGTGTATAGTGTGTATTTTCATTTTGAAAACTGGTGCACAATAGATGGATAAAAATGACCTGCAGACAATGCAGATATGTGTCCTCATAGCGGTCTAAATATTTTCAGATTTCCTGACACTTCCTATGTTATTCATTAGGGGCCCGATTCTATCCTGGACGTCCCGACCATCTGTGCGCCCGGTCAGAAACAGACACACAGAGTTAAATGGGGATTCTGATCCTGCGGGGCGCCACAGGATCAGGATCACATCCAGGCCTGTGCAAGCAGGCAAGGACCCCAATTACGGTTGGCCTGCACGTACAGTCCTAGCCCAGCTAACTCAGTCAAGGCTCCTGAATGGAGCCGCAGCGCCATGGTGTCCATTGCCATGGCACTGTGGCTCCATTAAGGTGCCGCGATCCCCAGCTGCTGACCAGATTTTGCATTCCCCATAATCCAAACCCCGATCTGGCCTCCCAAGGCCAGGATCAGGCAGTGGGGAATCTCCTGGGCCCCCTCCCGCCTTTGATGCACCCTGGGCCTGCCAGAACCACCTATCTAGGGGAACTTATTCCACCTTAGAGGTGGAATAAGTTCCCCATTCAGTCAGCTGGCCCCAGACGTACAGGACCAACATTGGAATCAGTCCTGTATGTTTGGGGCCGTGGACCGCCCACTGCCCACCCTAACTCCACCCCCGCAATGCCTCTTTCCTGCCCCATCTAACCTTTGCGTACAACATATGAGAAAATTAGTCGGGGTTGGCAGAGGGGCTGAATAGCGGGGATGGACGTCCCAACGGGATGTCCATCCCCACTATTCGCAAATAGGAATGATCCCTCCACTGTATAACAGCTTCATATCAGTTCACCATATATGCATGTCACTAAGAAGGATCTATCTTTCTTGATGTTCAAGGTGCATATAGCACTTGGCATCCTAGGAGGAGTAGCCTAGTAGTTAGAGCACTGGCTTAGGAACCAAAAGACCAGGGTTCAATTCCCAGTAGCACTCCTTGTGGCCTTGGGCAAGTCACTTAACCCTATGTTGCTCAAAAAAATCCAAGTTATTAATGTCCCTGTTTAATGTACATTTACCAAGTTTAAGTTACAATGTAAACTGCTTTGATTGGAATGATAAAGCAATATAAAAAACTGTTAAATAAATAAATATATAGAGGAGATCTAAGACTAGAAAGAGTTTCCAAGTTCTGTATCAATATCAATATGGTAGCAGCTGAGATTCAACAATTTGATAGATATATGGAGATGAAGGATGAGTTTAGCAGTTACTTTAGTGGTGCTTCAAAAATTATATCAGAGGATCTTGAGGCGAGAGATGGATATACAACAAACTTCTATCTCATGTATAGTATTCTCAGTATTATCCACTATGCTAATGGAACAATTGCAGTCTTTTGAGGCACAGGAAATGAGGTGTTTATTAATTATTATTGTGTATTATGTGGGATATTAATAAAATGGGTGGTAAATAGGTATATGAATGCAAAATATGAAGGTAATATTGAAGGTAAGGGGTTTATGAATTGTAATATGGGGATTTTAGTAATTAAAGAAATAATTGGATGGGGAGGTTAAAAAGTGAGAGTGTCACATTGTATTTCATTTGGGATACAACCTACTCAGAATTAGTGTTCTATTCTGTTTTGAACTGATAGTAACACAGAAGAAGAATATAAATTTGATATTAAATTATAATTAAAGCCAAAGACAATAAAATATCTTTTTAATAGAGGCCGACATATATTGCAATTAATTTCTAAATAATAACTTTAAATGAAAGCCCACTTTGTGATAATCTTTGTGCCTGTGTATTACAAAAGCCCAAGGACTGATGAAGACATAATTGCTGCTTGCAGCACTTCAAAACTGGTCAGAGCTGGGTTCAGAAATCTAACAGTTTTTCCTAATAATAGCTTACCCTCATGCTATAAAGTTAACATGGTATGTATTAAACTGTTTTAAGGTTTAATGCAGAAGTTACCATATCTAATCCTTGGATTAGTTAATTCAGTCCCCATAGATAAGTTCACACTATTGGTATTGGTGTTGGTGCCAATGTAATATAGCTTAATGTGAAAATCTTTAGATCTTCTCCTTGCTGAAACGCAAGATCTGGTGAAGGGGTAATGGTGGTAAGGCACTTAGCAATCATGACCATAAAATTGTCAAATGACTGGAGGGAAAACTACTATAAAATGAGGAGATTAGAAAAAAAACCCTAAAGTATCAGTTGTGAAATTTAAAACTTTACATGATGCATGGGCGTTGTTTAAAAACAACATTTTGAAAGCACAGACTAGATGTATTCTGTGCATTACGAAAGATCAAAGATAGTCTAAACGACTACTGGGATGGGTAAATGGTGAAGAGAAAGAATGCGACTAAGCCTAAAAGGATGACTATCAAAAAATGTCATGTAAATCTAAATGATGAAAATAGAAAAGAGCAGCCGCACTGGCAAGTTAAGGGGTATGTTTACTAAACGGTCCTAATGTTACCGGCGCTAGTTGCAATGTTAACGTGACGAATGCCATATAAGGTAGTGGGTGTTCTGGCATTAAGGTAACAATGGCTGGTCTTCGCGCGATAAAGGGCACCTTGTCCGTTTTGCGCGATAAAGGGCGCCTTGTCCGTTATCACGTAATAGAGGGAGCCGTGACACGTTATCGCGCATTAACCTTAACTTCGCGTGGTGACCTGCAATGAAAGCAAAAGAGGCATAGCACACTGGTGAAGACATTGACTGCTGGTACAGTGGTCATGAGTTCAATCCCTCAGTGGGCTTAGTTAAAAAGCTGTCTGTGGCAACTCCATTTGCTGCTTGTAACAGTCAGACACATCCCAACAATCTGTACTGTCAGCCAAAAGAAGCCTCACCCCAGTGCTGCAACCTAATGCACCTTTTAGAGCTCATCATAAAGCACAATGTCATGCAATGCAGGTTACAATGTGCCCCAGAGGGCAGCACAAAAGGTTGGCATCCTCCAAGGCAGCATATAAGGCACCCCATAAGCTGGCTGAACCTAAGGTGCTGCTAAAGATGCCCCAAGGAGGCTAAGGTGACACAAGATATGGTGCCCAAGGGCAGTAAGGTGCCCCAAAGTCACAAGCATGAACTGTATGGGCCAAACACAGGTGTAACCTAACACTGCACAGAACACCAAGGAAAGGCAATGAACAAGTGATGGAAGGAAGTAGATGTCGGAACTGATGGACCTGCCAAACCTGTATGCAGCCCATGTGGCAGCTGGTAAAGTGGACAAACATATCGGGGGCAGCTGTACCAATGCACAGGGTGATGGTACTGTAAAGTGCAACAATGACAGTGTGTGGCAGAGGATGGGAATACGTGTCCACCGGAGGAGGTAGAGGTGGCAGGATAAGTGCAATGACAGGGGGACAGAGGAGTGGTAGTGCCATGCAGAGCAGACACAGGAGAGGCAAGCATGAAGAGCCGCAATGCAGAAATGTGTACCAATGCAGGACATGAGGTAGCAGCCTGCACAGTAGGGCAGGATGCCACACAGCTGGCACACACACATAGATGGACAGAAGGATGGTTGGCAACTGTGATGAGGGTATAATGTGCCAGCAGCACAGATCTGCACAGATATGACTGTTACAGGAATGGAATGTAGTAGTGTAGGACAGGCATAAAAAAGGGGAACAAAGAGGCATTGAGCCCATGATCTCTACCACTGAGGTCATTGTAGTAACCATTGTGCTATGCCAGTATGGTTTTTAACATACCGATGGCTGGCTACAGAAAGAGTGCAGGTCACCGAACAAACTGCTGTGGTTACCAGGATAGGATAGAACCAACAGTACCCATAATGCAATTCACATGCAGAACAGCAATCTACATCTGCTCACCAGATTGGGAATGCACCTCTACAGCACATCAGCTTGAAAGGGGGGAATGACCATGCGTGTTACTGGCACAGCGTACCTACAGGCCATGCCATTGTGCGTGTTCCGTGTTCACCCTGAGGGTGAATAGGGGTGGCCAGCACCAGGTCCGCAGTACCCACATTGGGTGAGATAGGCTTAGCTGCAGGTCTCTGTCAGTGCCAGTGTGTGACAGGTATTTGTTGCAGACACCCTTAGGAGTTTTCTGTGTCCATTTGTGTTTGCCAGTCATGTCTGGTCCTTGTGGACCATGGTACACTCAACATAGTGCATATCCAGTGTGCTTGCCATGGTCACTTGTTTCAGGAACAGGGATGTATCAGGTTGCACTTGATGATGATGGTGGTAGCAAACCACCCTCTCTGGGTCAGGGTGGGGGACATGATCTGCCCCCAACAGACCTGCACTTTCACTGTTTGCAATGGGGGCAGTAGAGGTACATGATGACAGACTATAGGACCAGAAACCCCAGTCCTGCTGGCAAACAGACAGCTGATACAGATATGCAGTTGGGATAGGGCCACTGGAAAACAGGTAGTGTGCCTGGTCAGCTCAGTTGCCCCCCCACTACGATCTGACATTCACCAGCAGAGGGCAGTCAGTGTGTACCTGCTACACCCTGCAAGGTGTTGCAGCCATACACATGCTAACTGCAGACAACCTACTAGCAAATACGTAGTGCATGTTCCTAGAGGAACAATGTGCAACCAAACATGGGATTTGGCACAAACACCAAGCAGGTTTGTCAGTGATTAGGTCCCAGAAACAGGAGCCCACAAATATCACTTGATAGAAACACTGTATAGCACTATGTGGGAACCTAGACATGCCACAGTCACTGCTCAGTCAGAGTGAGAGTGACCTCCCAGCATGACATGCTGTGGCCACATTGTCCTTGCAGGTGGTGGTCGCGCACTACAATATCCCAGCCATTGCCCTATGCCCTGTGCAGATTTATTTTTTTTATTTATTTTTTATTTAACATTTCTTATATACCGCCTTTCATGATATCAAGGCGGTTTACATTGAACAAACTGAAATTACATTGAACAGGGCATTATAACTTGGAGATAACTATTTTACAGGGAACATGCATCCTGCCCAGACCGCCCTGTCCAAGCCATACCCACAATACCTTGCCCCTCATTATGCACATTGGCAGGCTAATGCTGGAAACTGTGCAAGCATTGTGGGCTCAGTAAGGTGTACGCAGCCACAAAACACTGGATAGACATATACACACTCCCACACCTATTTCTGCATTATGCAAAGATAGAGGTGGTTGCCACACCAGTCCTGGGCACAGTGCAGGCAGTGTGAAGGAATGCAATACTGTTAGGGTCACTCTCCGGGGTGGTAACCACTGTCGTAAACATATCTGGAAGCACACTCCTCATATATCAGAAAGGTTGCTATGATGAATCTCTTTTAACAAATGGGTTTAACTTTGGATTTGTGATCTGACATTAGGCATAGCAACCTTTTGATATATATATGGAGCGTGTTTCCATGTCTATGATGGCATTGTGAAGGTATACAGGTACAAGTAGTGGTAGCTGCTGCTCCGCGCAGGGCCAAACAGCCTGCCTCTCCATGAGGCTTTGGATAGTGGAGCCCGTGGGTGAGGGTGCTTGTGCCTCTGTTGGCTGATGCTCTGGGGCAGAGGTTCCAGACCCCAATCCTGGTGGGCCAAACACGATTCCGGATTCCTGGCTGTCCCTAATGAATATGCATGCATACATTTGCATATAGGGGCAGTGCATGTAAATGCATATCATGCATATTTATTAGGGACATCCTGACAACCTGAATGGTGTTTGGCCCTCCAGGACTGGAGTTCGGAACCTCTGCTCTAGGAAGTGGACATGTTTATGGAGTATGTGCTCTGTAGGGTAAAATGTTGGATCATGGTCTGCAGGAGCCCCAGCTGGGATTTGGACCTGTGACTGTCTTCCTTTGAGCACACTGGCTGTGTGTACTGCACCAAACTGTTGCCACAGAGGCAGACTGTTCCTTGGGGATCCCATGACTGTTCTTTAGACAGACCTTATCTGTTGCACTGCACGCCATCCACCTAAACAGGGCTTGGCCTTGCTCTGCTGTGGGCAGCTTCCACTGCCAACTCCACCACCGGCACCCCTCCACCACCATGCTGACATGCCCTTATGCTGGTGGTGCGTAGTCCCATGCCATCCAGTTTGCCGCTAGGTGGCTGCCTATGGTGTGGGGTCTGTGGTAGGGGTGCCTGCATGGACATCCACACTTCCCCCCGGCACAGCCTGCCAGTGTTATGTGCCCTTGGGGGTACCTGTTTGGTACTATCCTGTGGGACACACACTCTTGGCCATGTTGGACCCTGGTCAGTTGCTGTCTTGCTGTGTTTCAGTTTCTGCATTCCTATGTGCCACCTAGGCATCTGCCTAGTCCGCACTGTACCCCAGCTGGCCCACTGAATGTGCCACCTGCAGCCCCCTGTACCCCATTTCCATCATCACCATAGTGTCCTTTCCTACGTGGCCACTCTGCTGTTGCTGCACATGTGATTGCCACAAAAGCAAGCTGCCCAATAGACACCACAGGACACCCTCGTCAACACTATTTCAGTGTTGGAACATTCACTTTGTAGGGGGAATGTGACTTGACCCTTCCTGAATTGCGATCCTCCTTTTTATTCTTTATAGGTGGTGTTGAGTACCCTTCTTCAATATTGTTTCTCTTGGCCAGCTTGGTGTTTCAGAATTCACTTATGGTTCTGGTCAATTTATATGGTGTTTGCATCTTTGGTTGCTGCACATGTATCACTAATATGACTTTTCTGGGTCTCCCTGCCTTTGCTGTACATTGCTGACTGAAATGGTTTCTCTCCTGCAAATGTGCCTCTAACGCCAGGTTTTCACTGGCGCTACTTTTCTGGTCTTCAGATGCCGGCGTTAGTGTAGCAGGCACCTCTTCCCACCCACCCCCCGCCCATTGACCCCTTCTCTCTGCCCTCTCACCACCCTCTGTGCGCCTTAACGCCGCCGGAGACATTATCGCGTGAAACGTAATGTTATCATGTGATAATGTTGTGTTATCATGCAATAACGTTACATATTGTGCGATAACGTCGCCGCTGCTACGTTAAGATGGTTTAGTACACAAACCCCTAAGTGAAAAGAGTTAATTAGGCAGGCCAAAAGAAAATAGTGGTAAAACCTTTTTAAAATATATTTCAAACAGGAAGCCTGTGGGGGAGTCAGCTGGACCATTAGATGACAAAGAGGTAAAAGGACTGCTCAGGGAGGATAAGGCCATGGTAGAAAAAATAAATGAATTCTTTGTTTTGTTATTTATTTACAAGAAAGTTGTGCAAATACTGATGCCACAACCAATCTTTGATGGCAGTGATTGAGAGGAACTTAAGCAAATGACAGTGAACTTGGAAAATGTAAGAGAGCACATTGACATTCTGAAGAGTAGCAAGTTAACTGGACCCAATGATATACATGGGTTAAACTAGAAAGAGGGAAAGAGAAATCACTGTTCCAGAGCTGTCAAAAAGGCCAATAGAATGTTAGGTATTTTTAGGAAAGGAATAGAGAATAAGTCAGAGACTATTATAATGCTTCTCTACTGATCTCTATGTTCTCTGTATTGAGGATGATACATAGTTCTGGCTAATCTCAAAAAAGACATAGCTGAGCTAGAAAGAGTACAGAAAAAGGGAATGAAAATAACATAGTGGATGGAACAGCTCTCCTATGGAGAAAAGCTAAAAAGGGTAGAGTTTTTCAGTTTGGAGAAGAGAAAGCTGACAGGAGATATGATAGAGATCTATAAATTATGAGTGGAATGGAGTGGTAAGTGAGGAATTTTTACTTACCCTTTCAAATAGTACTAATAGTAAGGGACACTACGGGAAGCTAATAAGTAGTGCTTTTAAAACAAAATGGAGGAGCAATTTTTTCACCCAACACACAAATTAGCTGTTGAATTGTTGCTGAAAGATGTGGTCAAAGCAGCTATCATAAAAAAGGTTTAGATAAGTTCCTGGAATAAAGATCTATAAACCATTACTAGCCAGGTAGACTTGAGAGAGCCACTGTATGTCCCCTTGCAGAAATGAAAAGAAAGGGATTGATTCTTTGGGTTCCTGCCATATACTGTACTTTAGATTTGAATTGGCCTCCACTGTAAACAAAATGCTGGGCTTAGTGGACTTTTGGTCTGATCTAGTATGGTATTTCCTATGTATTTATGTTACTATGAGCTGATTAGCATACAAACATATGCTACGCATCTTATTGAATTTGTGCAGCTCAGATGACTTAAAGCTCTCTCGGCCCCCACCCCCTGCCCCCACTCCATGGAAAGACATGGAACTTCAATGGCCTGACTGACTCACTCTAAGCCGAATACAAATCCCCCAACCAAGCAACTGGTAATGGAACCCATGTAGGGGGTGATATCAGACTTGGTTCTTACAAATAGAGACAGTATTTCCAATGTTGTAGTGGCTGATCATCTAGCATCCAGTTATCTTTGGTGGTGCGATGTAGTATTAGGAAGTGGTAGAGATGGTTGATTTCAGGAAAACTGTCAAGACAGGAGAATACCTGAAGCAGTCATTAACTGGATGAGAACATCTGAGTGAAGTAGAAAAGCGGTGATAAAGCGGTATAACACCCCCCCCCCTCCTGTTAAATAAATAAATAAAAAGCAGAGGGTAAAACATAAAGGAGAGTCTTTAAGGACCTTTTTGTTAGGATAGCAAATAAAAGTAAGAGGGAAAAGAGGCCAAAATGATTTCAAAAGAAGTAGTTGAAAAGGTAAGGAAAAATAAGTTAGCCTTCATAAACTATATGAGATTGTAGAAAGAGGAAGACAAACAGTAACATCTGGAGATGCTAAGGGAAGCTGGTAAAATAATCAGGAAAGCAAAGATGCAAAATGAAAAAAAAAATAATCAATACAGTAAAATTATGGGTACAAGACTTTTTTTTTTAGATAGTTAGTGACAGGAGGACATGGAAAGCTGTCATTGTGAGACTCAAGGGTGAAGGGGAGGAATATGTGAGACTGAAGAGCATAAAGCTGAATTGCTTAAGAAATATTTCTGTTCTGTGTTCATAGAGGAAGGACTTGCCATGGGACCTCAAAAAATGAACACAAATAGAAATGGAAGTGAGGGAGACCTTGAACAATTTTCAGAAGACTGTGTTTGTGAGGAGCTAGCTAAACTAAAAGTAGAAAGTAATGGGCTGGATAGAATACATCAGAGAATACTGAAAGAAAGTTATGGTGGTTCTGTTGTCTAATCTTTTCAATGCTTCTGGGCAGATGTCATACCTCTCCATAAATAAATTCTATAAACCCAAACGGTGATCAATATAATGAGATAAGAAAACAGATCCCGTGAATCCCTCAGCAAATTTACAATTTTTTTGTCGGACATAAATCGTGTAGGGCAGGCATTGCAAACCCTTGCCCCAATACACAATACATATCCCTTTTATTCAAACCAATAGGTTATTCAATAAAACTTCTCAGGAGACCAAATCCAAATGAAAACGGCACTTATCTGGATAACCATGCGCGACGTGCACGTTTCGGGGGAAAACCCCTGTATCAAGCGCTCTCTGATCCACTTGATTTGGAAAAGTTTATACAAGTGGATCAGAGAGCGCTTGATACAGGGGTTTTCCCCCGAAACGTGCACGTCGCGCATGGTTATCCAGATAAGTGCCGTTTTCATTTGGATTTGGTCTCCTGAGAAGTTTTATTGAATAACCTATTGGTTTGAATAAAAGGGATATGTATTGTGTATTGGGGCAAGGGTTTGCAATGCCTGCCCTACACGATTTATGTCCGACAAAAAAATTGTAAATTTGCTGAGGGATTCACGGGATCTGTTTTCTTATCTCATACCTCTCCATAAAAACAGATGTAAGGAGAAGATAGGAAACTACAGGCTGGTTAGTTTGACCTCTGGAAGCACTTCTAAAGTAGAGGAAAGTGTGACTTCTAGAATCCAAAGACATCCAGGATCCCAGATAGCATGGCTTTTCTGATCAATTTCTTTGATTGGGTGACCAGAGAGGAGTTGGATTGGGAGAAGAGCTAGATGTGATATATACTAAAAGAGTGATGGGTGATATATATATATTGTCATCAATCCCCTCTGGTGGCCAGTGGCTGTAAGGGTAGGTTGAGCATATTATTATTTTCTGGGAGTAGAGGGCTCTTTTAAGGCCAAGGGTATCTTGGTCTTTGTAGTCCTGCTCCTTATGTGAATAAATTGTGTATGCCAAGTAGAGGGTAAATAAGGCTTTTATTTCCCTTTTAACACAAAAGGTTCGCTGAGATACAGAAATACAGAAAGTCCTTCTTTTCAGGCTTCCACCACAACATAAGTAAAGAGGTAAACTGTTACAAACTTCACAGTTGCTTGTAGGATTTAACCCAGGATTCTTTCAAACTTTAGAGCAAAACAAAGGAGTGAACATTCCTCTTTCATTCAGCACAAACATGAGTATTCTCAAAGCAATGTCTGTATAACTCACAGTTCAGGGAGTGATTCAAAACTGCCCGCAATACAAATGGAGCAATCTATTAATTTGTCTTGAGATAAGGGAATAGGGTCCTTGAGCGCTATCTGCATGGGCTCTGGGTCATTGTTATCTCCCTCTGAATTGGAGCTTTCCCTGGCCGCTATAGTTTGCCAGTCACTGTTTCTGTTCCCTTGTTTCCAGTAAGGCTGTTCTAGGGCTCTCAAATAAGCCTGGCTTGTTCCTATGCCCTTACGTCCTGGCTTATAAAACTCTGGCCTGCTTCTTTTCCTTTCAAACTGGATATCTGCTTTACAAGAGCTTCTAGGAGCTGAGCTTCTCTTTATGAATAAAGTGTCACCATATCTTGGCTTCCTGTAGCCAGTATAACTGGAGTTTTCCTTCTCAGGCACTTCTCTCAGGACACAGTCTCTTTGGCAGACTTTCTCTTGGAAGCTTCTGGGCACTGCTTGACCTTTCTGTAGCCTAGGAAAACCTGGTGAGGAATCCAGACTTCCTGGTATAGGTAACTCTGCTATCAGTACCTTTCCTTCTGGAGCCTTTCAATCCTGTTTCAGAGTCTTCTGGTGAGCGTAGGCCTCTCTCCAGGTATGGCTCTCTCCTTCTGAGCTCTTTACCTCTGAGGTCTCCTGCTACCAAGTCTCTCTCCGGACTGACTCTCCACTGCCCGTCTTTCTCTCTGGCTCTTTCTGCTCCTCTTCCAGATCCTGCTGTCCTTGTCGTGCTGCTTGTTTTGGCTGCATGGCTTGACCTGGCTGGGCTGCTGTTCCTGGCTGTCTCAGCTCCCCTTCTCCTCCTTCTCCCCACTCCTGCACTAGCTTTCTGCTTATAAAGGCATTCCACGTTTGAGTTCCCCGGGCTACTTTTCAGGTGCAGCTAATTAACCTCTGCAGAATCATCAGCTGGGTGTGTTAACTCAGCCTCTGTAAGTTTTTGCCTGCTCCCTCTAGCTGCGTTGCAGGGCAATTGCATCTTCTGCACATCATTTGTTTTGTGAAAGACAGCGTTTTTTTCTAAGTCTTCACTTTCATTAGCATCCGCTCTATGACAATATATATATATATATATATCACCCATCACTCTTTTAGTGTTTCTTCTAGTGGTTCCTCCTCTACTGTTATTCCTCTCTCAGTTGTTGTACCCCACAGATCTGTTTTCAGCCCTCTCCTTTTCTCTCTTTACACCCAGTCCCTTGATATTTTCATCTCCTCCCATGGTTTTCAGTATCATCTTTATGCTGATGATTCTTAGATCTGTCTTTCTACACCTGATATCTCTTCAACACTCCAGACCCACATCTCTGTCTTCCTGTCTGACATCGCCACCTGGATGTCTCACCGCTGTTTGAAATTAAACATGGCCAAAACTGAACTTCTTATTTTCCCCCTAAACCTCCCTCCCCCCTTCCTCTTTTCTCTAGCTCCATGGATAATACTCTTCTACTTTTTGATTCCTCGCCATGTAGCTTTGGGGTCATCTTTGATTCCTCCCTTTCCTTCTCCTCACATATCCAACAGATAGCTAAAACATGTTGTTTTTTTTCTCTATAACATCAGCAAAAATTGCCCATTCCTTTCTGAGCATACTAAACATTTGTCCACTCTCTAATTACTTCCTGTCTCGACTATTCCAACCTCCTTCTTGCTGGTCTCCCTCTTAGCCACCTCTCTCCCCTTCAATCTGTTCAGAACTCTGCTGAACAACTAATCTTTCTCTGTCTCGATATACTCATATATCCCTTCTTCTCAAATCACTTAACAGGCTTCCTTTCCATTTCCATATCCAATTCAAGCTTCTTTTTCTGACCTATAAATGCATTCACTCTTCTGCTCCTCACTACCTTTCCTCTCTCCTCTCTCCCTACACCACTCCTTGTGAACTCTGCTCTTCTACTGGCTTACTTCTCTCTTTGACCTTTTCTTCCACTGCCAACTCCAGACTTCGGTCCTTTCACCTTGCTACTCTTTATACCTAGAACAAACTCCCTCAGTCTTATGTCAGGCTTCATCTCTGCCCCTTTTCAAGTCCATGCAGAAGGCTCACATCTTTGAAGCTGCTTTTGGATCCTGATCCCTTATTCCTTGTCGCCTCACCCTTCGCTTTTCCCCTTATTTTTATCTCTTGTCTGTCTTAATTAGATTGTAATATTTACTGAACAGGGACCATCTTTATATATGTCTTTTCAGTGCTCTGTATGCTTTGTAGTACTTTGTAAATGTTTAAAAGTAGTAGTAGTAGTATATTTAGATTTCAGCAAGACTTTTGACCTCATTCTATATTGGTGGCTTAAAAATAAACTGTGAATGTCTCCGAGAGGCAATATGGCGGCGTGAGCAGTAGCACGGATATGTCAGGGATGTGAGGAGAATATACCTGCCTGGTTGCCTTGAAAGAGAAAGGGGAAGCCTTTGGTGACTGTGTCTGCCTCCACACTGAAGGCATAGGTTCAGTCCCTTCTCCCGTTTTTGGCGTCCATTTCGATGCTGCAGCTGATTTTGGCACAGTTGGAAGCTTTGGCATCTGACAATAGTTGCAGTGGGGTGTCTCTGAGCCCTGGACCGAGAACAGCCCCACCACTACTGTGTCTAGTGCTGTCTGATGGAAAGCAGGAGGACTCCAGTGGAGAAGCATGGAGGTAACCCTCAACAGCGGAGCTCCCCTCAGCAATTGAGTCCTATTTGGAGGGTCCTTCTGGCTTACCTGTGCTGGGTTATTGTTCTGCAATGGCGGAGACTGGCTGTTGTAACGCTGGGAGCATTATAGGATGCCATCAAAGCCGTGGATTCCTCCTTAGCTGCTTATACTAGCAAGATTGATTCTCAATTGGAGCAAGTCCTGAGTAAGGCGACACACTATGAATCTACTTTGGCTTAGTGGAAGCTGTACTAGATAACCTCTATACTGTGAATAATGTCCAGATAAGGGAAAAGGAAATCTAAAATTGGAAGGTACTATAATTTCCCAAAGCACCAATGGATTTGCTTAGGAAATACCTTGGAAAAGTTTCAAAGATACCTAAGGATGCAATTCCACCAATTGTCTAGGCCCAGTACATGTCCCTTAGCCCTCCAGTTCGGGATGCGGAAGGTATTTCTCGACTGCCCCAGACCTCAGAGGCTGGGAGTTTGACTACCTCTTTGGAATATCACTAGAAGTCATTATGGAAAGGACAACTTTGATATCATATTTTGCTTATGAGTCAGATAGGAATGCTGTCTTATGATTATTTTTCCGAAATATGTCTGTCTCATTTCTTGGTTCTAAGATATATGTTTTTCCTGATATGTCTAGAGATACACAAAAGAAGCATTGTGAGTTTCAGGGCCATGAAACTGATTATTTTTTATTCCAAGCAATTTGTGTTCTTTGAACCAGATCAGTTACTTCAATTTACTGTGACTGGAGAGGGTCCTGAAGTATTGGTGGATGTCTCAGAGGAATTACCTAGATTATAATGGCTGTTCGCTGCTAAATTTGGATTGCTACTGCTTGAAGGGATTTATTTCTTAGGTTTTATGCCTTTTTTCTTTGATTACCTTTTCCTGCCTCACTAGTGGTTTACTAGTGGTCTGTTATAGAAGTGGTACGTTTGATTATTGTCTAGTTTCTCTGTATTGTTTTTTTTTCCCACATTTCTGTTCATTCATTATCTTGGATATACGTATTAAGTGAAATTGCATAAATAAAAGATCAAAACATAAATAAATAAATAAATAAACTGAATATCCTTGAAATGGACCCTAAAGTGACTGACTGGTTTAGAAACTGGTTTAATGGGAGGCAACAAAGGGTAGTGGTAAATTGAGCTCAGTCGTAGGATAAGGGGTTATCAGTGGTGTGCTGCAGAGATCAGTCCTTGATCTAGCTCTTTTTAACAATTTTTTAAGCAATATTGCAGAAGGTCTGATGGAAAAGGTTTGCCTCTTTGTGGATGATACCAAAATCTGCAATAGAGTAGACATTCTGGAAGGTGTAGATAACATGAGGAGGGATTTAGTGAAATTTGAAAAATGGTCGAGAATTTGGCAGCTGAGATTTAATGCTAAAACATACAAGGGCATGCATTTGGGTTTCAGAAACCCAAGGGAACAGTACAGTATAGGGGTGAAACATGTGAGTGCAGGAAAGAAGAGATGCACATGGTGTTCCTATCAAATGATCTTAAAGTGGCCAAGCAGACAGACAAGGCAATGGCAAAAAACAGAAGGATGCTTAGGTGCAGAGGAAGAGGAATAGTCAGCAGGAAAAAGGAGGTAATAGTTCCATGAAAGTGCATTTTACAAATGATGTCCAAGTGCAATCTGGGACAGCCAAGTCAGAATGTCTGAAAAAAAAAGTTGACGCATCCAAGTTCAGGCACAATTATACAAATGCAGATGTGTTCAATATGGATATCTGTGAGGGCATCTACATATACATCCCCAGAATAGAATTCAAGACTATGGATATCTAGGAATTGCATAATGGTTACAGTAGTGGGCTAGGACCTGGGAAGCACACAGAGATTGAAAACCAGACCAGGCCTTATGAATACAAGACACTTTATTTCAAAAGCCTGACTTGGCCATGTTTTGGTGGTTAAGCCTTCGTCAGGGATCTACAATAATAACAATACGCAGATATACATATACAAATTATTGCACACAATAAAATGCCCAAAAGATTTTATGATATTTCCCTTTTTCTTTAAGCTTCTTTAGTTTTATCTTTCATATTTTTTATTTTTTAAGGGGTTTTATACACATTGGGCCTGATTCTGTCCCGCACAGCTATCCCCTTTGTACGTCCGGTCTGAGCCGGACGTACAAAGGGGATCATGATTCTGATCCCACTGGGCACATCTAGTCCTGCGGGATCAGAATTGTGATCAGGCCAGTATGCGCAGGCTGAGACTGTGATTTAGTCCCAGCCTGCACGTACAGGTACTGCTCAGATAGCTCAATCGGACATTTAAATGGAGCCACGGCGCCATGGCATCCTGTTACCATGGCACGGCAGCTCCATTTAAATGCCGTGATGCCGGCTGCCAGCAATTAGGGTTTCTTTCCCGCAGCCCGACCCTCAATCTGTCCCGACTTTAAAAGAAAACAATGTCCAGGGAAGTTATTCCACCTCAGAGGTGGAATAACTTCCCCAGCCATTTTGCAGGCCCTGGATGTACAGGGCTGACATTAGAAATGGCCCTGTACATCTAGGGCCAGTGATTGCTGTACCACTGCCTGCCCACTCTCCGCTCCCAGGCCGCCTCTTCCCCACACCCGACTAACTTCCACACACAGCCGGTGGGGAAGTTAGTCGGGGGCTGCCGCCAGCACGAATAGTACTATTCATGTCTCAGAATAACCCCCATTATGAACAATATATCACCTCGTCTCTCTCCAGCCACATTTTGATTTGGTTTGATGTACTGTGTGCACATACTTGAATTTCTGCATGCACGGCATTCCATCTATTCTGGTGCCAGTTTTATGGCTTTACATCCCATGAATATATTACTTTATTTATGTCTCTATGACTGATGTAGTGCATTTTTTTGTATTAGAGCAGTAAGCTTCATTTAATTTTTAGTATTTTATGGAGTCGATATGTATTCTTTCTTTGCAAAACGATCACTGCAATCATTGCTATTCCTTATGACAGATGTAGCACACTTTTCTTTGTGTATTCCTTTTGAACAAAAGCTGTTTAGTTTTTATGGTTTTCTTGTTAGTTATACAATTGCTGCAAAGCGGTTGTTGATGTTTATGTGATAGTGTTCTATATCTAAGCACAGATTTCTTTTGCTAGCCTTGGTCAGCTTCTGTAAAGTAAATATACGAGTATATACGTAGTAGTTCCTTTGGGTAACACTTTTAAGATCCCCTTTTTGCTTCTTTTTTATGCATTTTTATTGTGTCTAGGCCATTCTTCTTATCCTCTTATTATATTTCATTTTTTTGGGTCCCCCTTTTTAATCTATTTTTTTACATGTTGGTTATTAGTTTTCATTCCATTATTATATCTTTTATGCCTCTTAGAGAAGTCAATGCTTTATCTACACTGTTTGTTGCCATTATCCTTCAGAAATAATTATCAGTCTGATTTTCACTCTTTTTTTCTCTTTTTTATATATTTTCACATGGTTTGAAGCCTATTATATGTTTTTAAGTTATATGTCACATTTTAAGATGATTTATATTATGTTTTATCCCTCTTTCTAGTGTATGCTCTATTTATGATACACCCTTTGTAGGAGTGTGTGTACCTTCATTTTGAGAGTCTGGTATGTCTTTTTTTGTTTCTCTTTATGCATTTTTTGGAAATTTCTATATTATATTTTTATCTATGACATATTTTTTGACATTTTATGTGTGCAAAAATGCTTATTTGTATGTCTGTTTATTGTTATTATTGTAGATCTATGATGAAAGTTTAATCACCAAAACCTGGTCAAATCGGACTTTTGAAATAAAGTGTTTTGTGTTTATAAAGCCTGGTTTGGTTTCTGCTCTTTCTCTGTGCTGACCTACTATACTGTGGAAGAGTTATCCCCTTTGTGGTTTGTCTAGAGCCAGGGCAACACAGTACTCTGCTATCATCATGATTGTGCAGAGTACAGTGTATGGTGGAGTGCCATCTTTTCTACACCATCTGGATGTTTTATGGCCAGAACATGCAGTTTACTGTTGCTTATTCATGCCCAGAGCAGGTCTAAATTTGGATGGGGTTGCAGATGTCCCCAACATTTCTGAAAGTGAGTGGGATGTCTAAGTCCATTGCACCACAATATTCATGTCTCCGACGTGTCCTCTGCCTACGTGGTTGTTGCCACACCAGAGACATCTATAAAAGTAATTTGTAAAATGGCTCTAAGGACGTCTCCATGATTTGGATGTCCAAATTGTGACTAAGGCTTTTAGAATGACCCTCTTTGTATAGTTCTCTAGTGAGACCTCATTTAGCATACTGTGTACAATTCTGGAGACCGCATCTTCAAAAGATATTAACAGGATGGAGTTGATGCAGAGGGCCAGGGGCGCCTTCAAAAGTTTAAAAAACAAAACAAAAACAAGTACACAAGTTGCTGCCACTGCCAAGTCTGCTTCTCGGCAGTGGCAGAATCACCCTCTCCTTTCAATGGCAGCTGCGGCTCCTGCCTCTTAGAGAGCTGCTGCTGTGCTAGTGGTATCAGTTTAAATAAAAAGCCAAACCAGTGTGGAGCCTTCCCGTCTCTGTGAAAGAAGCAGTTTCATGGCTTCTTTCAGAGAGGTGGGAAGGGTCCGCACTGGTTTCACTTTTATTTAAACTGACTATCGCAACAAAGCCACGGCTCTCTAAGAGGCAGGAGCCGCAGCTGCCATTGAAAGGAGAAGGTGAGTGTTTAGGGGGAGCTAACACAGGGGAAGGTAGTAGCTGGAAGTGGGCTGACATGGGGGGAGGAGGGGGCTGGAAGGAAATTGACATGACCGGGGGGCGGCGGGGCCTGGAAGGAGCATGACATGAGGGGAAGGTGGAGTCTGAAATGGGGCTGACATGGGGAGAGGAGGGGTCTGGAAGGGAATTGACATGAGAGAAAGGGGGGTCTGCAAGGGAGCTGATATGGGGGGAAGGTGAGGGCTGACACAGGGGGGAGGAGGGGGCTAGAAGGGAGCTGACACAGGGGAAAGTTGGGGTTGGAAGGGAGTTGACACAGGGGAAGATGGGGGTTGGAAGGGGACTGAGATGTGGGAGGAGAGGGCTGGAAAGGAGCTGATACCTGAGGATGGTACTGGAGGGGGACTGAAAGGGTGATTGTACTACGGAAGGGAGAAGTAGGATGGAAGGGAGCTGACACCTGGGGATGACACTGGAGGGGGCCTGGAAGGAAGCTGACACTTGGGGATGGAACTGGTAGGTGACTGGGTAATGGAGAGGAGGCTGGTAGGGAGAGGGCACTGGGACCGGAAGAGAGCTGACACATAGGGATGGTTACTGGGACTGGAAATAGGCTGATGGAAGGGAGTGAAGAAAGCAATAGAAGAGACAAGAAAAGGCAGATAGAGTGCTAAGAGAAGACAGGAAAGTAGAAGCCTTAGATCAGGACCAGCATGACCAGAGAATAAAATGGTCAGACAACAAAGGTAGAAAAAATAATTTTATTTTCTATTTAGTGAATGCACTTTGCATTATCTTTATATTTTACACAGTATGGAGAACTGCATCTTTTATTTATATGGTGTTGCATTGCATGCAGTCTGGCTTCTTGGGATTTTGGTTTAATTTTTGTCTTTATATTTTATTTTTACTTTAGGTTGTGATCACTTATTCTGTACTTGGTGAGAATCTGTGTTCTGAGTGTGTGACCAAGGCTGTGTGTTCTGTTAATATGAAATTTGTATGCAGGGATTTGTAGCAATTTGCCTTGTTCAGATTTTCACATAGGTGTTAGATGTTCTAAGGCCCGCTGTAGTATTTATAGTGCTGCTTTTTTCTGTTTAGGCACCATGTATGAGTTTTGTAAGTTTTTGCTGGTAATGGTATGGTACTGTAGATTTGGCTTTGTAGATCTTTGATGACTTTTGTAGGGTTTTCTATTAGTTCACAAAATGCCTGCTACTGGAAAATGTTTGTTAGTGAGATGACCAGAATCATATTTTTTTAAAGATATTTAGTTCTGTGGGTGAATGTCCTGGTTCTGCTCTGCATCCACTGTTGAGGGAGGGGGTTCTATGGATCCAAATATATGTTCATAAAGAAAAAGCAAGAACAATAATGCAGTTTATAACCAAATAAAAATTTAGTTTTATAAAGTATGCTGTGATTCTCGCTCATTCTTTTAGTTCCTTGGTGTGCAAACATCTTGCTTTTCCTCCATATTATCTAATAGTCTTTTTGGTTTGGTTCAGTCCTGGCTGGAGTTTTGAGAAAGCCTCCCCTCCGTACTGCGGGGGGGGGAGGGGGGCACCATCTCATCCATCGCCTCTGGCAGCAGATTGCCTTGAGCCGCCCCTGCAGAGGGCGGCTATTGAAATGGTCAGTGGTATTCGGCATAAGGAATACAGTATGGGGATAGGCTTAAAGATCTCAATATATATAGTCTGGAGTAAAAGCAGACAAGGGTTGATATGATAGCAATATTTAAATTCCTCTATGGTATAAATGCACAGCAGGTTGACTTCTTTCAATTGAAAGGAAGATGTAAAACATGGGATCATAGGATTAACATAAAAGGGGATAAAATCAGAAGTAAATAAATGAAATATTTCTTTAAGGAAAGGGTGGTAGATGCATGGAACAGACTCTCGGTGAAGATAATGGAGACAAGAACTGCATCTGAATTCAAGAAAACATGGGGTAAGTAGAAAGGATCTCTGAGGGAGAGGAAAGGATACTAGAAATCAATAGTTCATATGGATGAGCAGACTACTTATTTATTTATTTATTTAACAGTATTTCTATACCGCCTTATCATACAATCAAAGCGGTGTAACAACAATACAAACAAAAATAGTAGTAGTGTAATTCATGCAGTGAAAGAGGTATTATATTTGTGTGTGAGTGGATAGTGTGTTAGATTATGGTGACTATGTACATTGTGTGCTATAGTACAGCATGTGCTAAAATACAAGGCTATATACAAATAGGGCTTAAGATATAACATGAGTCGTTGTACAATTCTTAACATGTTTGGAAGGTGTGAGTACGTAGTTCTTGTTAATTAAGTGACAGGTCCATAGTGTTCTATGAACAGCATTGTTTTCAGCTGTTTGCAGAAGTCTTTGAGGTCCACTGTCGATCTCAGTTCGTCTGGGAGGGAGTTCCAAATTGTTGGGGCAGCCAGGGAGAGTGCTCTCTCTGTTGTGTCTTTTCTTGTTTTTCTGTAATCGCTCGAAGTGTTGACTCTGTTGGAAGTTCCTTTTCTTCTTGGGCGATTGCTGATGTCTGGATGAATGAGGGTGTGTAGGCTGTTGGCTGAAATGTGGTGTTTGATTTTGAATATGTTTATTATTGTTTTGTATTTGATGCGTGAGAGTATAGGGAGCCAGTGTAGGTCTTTCAAAACTGGAGTAATGTGATCATGTCTAGTTGAACCAGATATAATGCGGGCTGCAGTGTTTTGAGCTAGTTGAAGAGGTTTGAGTGTTTGTTTTGCTAGCCCAATGAAGATGGGGTTGCAGAAGTCCAGTAACAGAGTGATAAGCGCTTGGCATACGGTTTGGAAGTGATCTGTGGCAAGGAGGGGTTTAAGTCTCCTGATGATTCTCATCCTGTGATATGCAATCTTGATTGTTTTGTTTATGTGTGTCTTGAGATTCAGTTCTCTGTCCAGAGTTACTCCAAGGTATTTTACTTCCGCTTTCATTGGTATGGTTGTGTCTGCTATTCTGATGTCCGGTGGGTGAATGAAGTCCAGGTTGCGAGTGATTATTAGTGCCTCAGTTTTGCTGTAGTTGATTGAGAGGTTGTTGTCATTACACCATCTTGTCATTTGTGTTAAGCAGTCTGTTATTTTGGAGAAGTTTGGGTTGTCAATTGAGATAGACATGTATATCAAAATATCATCGGCATAGATTGTGTACTGAATGCTGTTTGCTTTTAGGATGTCGCATATTGGTTGGATGTATAAGTTGAACAGAAGTGATGATAGGGCGGACCCTTGAGGTACTCCTTGTAGGACTTTTATGGGTTGAGAGGTGTTGTAGCCTACCTTGACTCGAATCTGTCTGTCAGTGAGATAGGATTGGAACCATTTCAAAGTGGTACCATGAAGTCCAATTTACTTAGGCAAGGAGAACAGCCCACCTGCAGTAAAACTGAGCACAGAAGAGCAGGAAGACAGTACGCCACTGGTAGAAATGTCAGCCTTTAATGGGTTGTGTCTTGGGTCAGTCATATATGTGTTTCAGCCAGTCGGCCTTCTTCAGGGGACAGCGACTTATCAGAGAAAGACACATTGCTATTGAACGGCAGTCAATTCCATAGTTATTGTGATACTATTAGAGAACAATACTATTAGAGAACACACCAGTATGTCTTTCCCTGATAGGTCGCTGTCTCCTGAAGAAGGCTATTAAGTTCTAGTATCCTTTCCTCTCCCTCAGAGATCCTTTTTACTTACCCCATGTTTTCTTGTCTTCCTGCTCTTTATGCTGAGCAGACTAGATAGGCCATATGGTCTTTATCTGCCATCATTTTCTATCTTTCTATGTAAAGTCTTGGAACACCACTGCATGACTTATTACTGTCCCTGAATAAAAAATATGGGGATTCTATAGACTGATCCTTATGAGAGAAGAGAGAACTGGGCCTCAGAAATCTTATGCTTTTCATTTGGAAAGATCAGGGAATGGATCCCCTTTGATTTTCAGTAGGGATGGAAGATTGAGGGAGATTGTGGCATATAAGAACATAAGAACATAACATAAGATATGCCATACTGGGTCAGACCGAGGTCCGTCAAGCCCAGTATCCTGTTTCCAACAGTGGCCAATCTAGGTCATACGTACCTAGCAGTTTCCCCAAAAGACACAGGTTACACAATGCTTGTACTGGGTCAAGCATTGATATCCTGGGTCCCTTCTTAATAATGGTTTATGGACCTTCCCTCCAGGAACTTGTCCAAACTTTTTTTAAACCCAGCTACACTAACAGCCTTTACTACATCCTCCGGTAACAAATTCCAGAGTTTGATCACACGTTGAGTGAAAAAATATTTTCTTTTATTAGTCTTAAATAGTTTATCCTGTAGCTTCATTGCATGTTCCCTAGACTTTCTATATTATGATAACATAAACAATTGACCTATGTTTACCCGTTCCACTCAGTTCATTAATTTATAGACTTCTATCATATATCCCCTCAGCCGTCTCTTTTCCAGGTTAAAGAGCCCTAACCTTTTTAGCCTTTCTTCATAGGAGTATCCTTCTATCCTCTTTGTCATTTTGGTGTCTCTTCTCTGAACCTTTTCTAATAACGCTATATCCTTTTTAAGATATGGCGACCAGAATTGCACACAATATCAAGGTGCGGTCTCACCATGGAACAATATAGAAGCATTATAATATCTTTTGTTTTATTTTCCATTCCTTTCCTTATGATACCTAGCATTCTATTTGCTCTCTTGGCTGCCGATGCACACCGGGCCGATGGTTTTAACATGTTATCCACAATGACACCTAAATCTTTTTCCTGGGTGGTGGTTCCTAATGTGGAACCTTGCATCGTGTAACCATAGTTTGGGTTGTTCTTCTCTAGGTGCATAACTTTGCACTTGTCCACATTAAATTTCATCTTCCATTTTGATACCCAGTCTTCCAATTTATCAAGATCCTCTTGCAATTTTCCACAATCCTCTTGGGTTTTAACAACTTTAAATAGTTTTGTGTCATCTGCAAATTTGATAACCTCACTCGTTATTCCCCTTTCCAGGGTATTTATGAATATGTCAAAAAGCAGTGGACCCAGCACAGATCCCTGGGGTACACCACTTTCCACCTTTCTCCATTGGAAAAACTGGCCATTTAGCCCTACCCTCTGCTTTCTATCTTTTAACCAGTTCCTGATCCACAATAGTACAATGCCTCCTATCCCATGACTCTTTAGTTTTGCCAAAAGTCTCTGATGAGGGACCTAAGTCATTATATGGGGAAAAGATGAGGGCACCGTGAACCCTTGCATTTGATTCAGACATCTGGGGGGGGGGGAGAGATAGGAGGGGAAACTTAGCCCAGAAAGCTTTGTGCATTAACACTGGATTCATTAGGACCTTGTAGTGTGCATAACAGATTTTATTTTATTTATTTGACACCTTTTATGATCTCAAGGCAGTTTAAATTGAACAAACTGAAATTACATTGAACGGGGTATTGTAACTTGGATATGGCTATTTTGAAGAGAACATGGGCAACTGCTTGGCCAAGCCCACAAGGAGCACCTGTGGGACTAGAAACCCCCAGTCCTTCCAGCCCAAGGTTGCTGTCCTCTAGTGGGATTTGAACCCTTGACCTTCAGGCCTGAGGTAACTTGCCCCAACCACTAGGCTACTCCTCCCTTGGGTATGTGTCATATCCCTAAATCCTCTCTTGAATAATGAGTTGATTGCATCAATCATTAGGCCTGGTGTTAGCAGCTGCATTTGAAGGGCAAGCTTACCCAGACTAATGGATGATCTTAACATGGTATTTTGCATAGATTAATAAGCGAAGCATGTATTATTCTATTTATATATCCTTACCTGCGATGAAATGAATGATAGATGAGGGTTTTGATACAAATATATGTTAATTTAAGAACTGGAGTTGTGCAGTTCAGGATGAAACTGAGATCAGTGTTATAAGATGATCTGTGAGAGAGAGTATCTAGGGGAGAATGGGATAGCTACAGGACTCAAAGGTTTATTTTTTCTCTTTTCGTACTTGCTTCCTCTGTCTAAGCTATGTATTCACACTTTCTTTGACTAATTTTGGAATGTGTGAGGGCTCCAAAGAATAATTTACATGCAAATGAGTGTGTGTGTGTGTGTGTGTTTGTTATGTGTATGCAGAAGATCCTTGATTTCAGCATTTATGCTCTACCTTATTCCTTATATGTACAGTTTTAAAAACCATCACATTAGCAGCATAAATTCCATACTCTCTTCCTGATATCCTTTGCAGTATATCATGCCTTATTGATGTGATTTCTGACATAGGGGGTCATTCCTGAATACAAATAAGGGGTTTGTATGTGTGGCGGGGACGTTTATGTGCACGGGGTGCACTGGGGGATCTGGTGTGCTCATCTGCAATTCAGGGGGGACATGAAAGCCTGGCTAGTACCTGGACTGTATGGAAGACTGCAGCATCACTAGATGGGAATGTGATTGGGCAGTCAAACTCAGAGAGGGTGCACCTGCACCATAGCTAAATGTCAAAACATATCCCTGTCAATGCTAAGGAATCCTCAGAATAAGGGCACTCAACAGTGCAATCAGCACTAATGCATGCCCCTAATGCACAGAGCATGTATTGGTGCTGTTTGCACTGCTGAATGCTCTTATTATGAGGGTCCCTATTAATGACAGGGATATGTTTTTACATTGAGCCATAGGGAACCTATGCTGATTCCTGCTGGATCATTTTACACAGGGTATTCTAATAAGATCAGGTGATGTTAGCAGTGTGATAGGACAACCATGCATCCACTCTGCCTGGCACTGGGAAACATGAATGATGTAGTGCCAACATTCCCCAGATCATCTCATTCGGCCTTCATCTCTACTCAATGAGGGCTGCGAGAGTGGTGATATATCTGGAATCCGTCTACTTAGTATGATGGTAGAGAGATCTCCACTCCCATGCCCACACAGCCCTGACCAGGGGAGCAGTGCCACAAGGCTGGCTGTGGGAAGGCAGACAGGGTTGCCCCACAGGTAGCGGCTATATACAGATCAACATACGCCACAATGAGACAGGTGTAGCCACTGTGAGAAATTCCATTACCCAGATAGGTGGGTCTCAGATGCCATAGAACTATGAAATGTACACAGTGCTCTAGAGACACACGTAAAAGATGGTCCCTGCTCAGCGGAGACAGACAACACAGCATCTATGGACAGGGCACATCCAGGAGGAATGGTCAGGAGACACAAGGGAGTTTAGGCAAATTGGATCTAGCAGCGGCAGATGAGGTGAGCGCTCAGCCTAGATTTGAGAGGGGCCAGGGACAAAAGTCTGATGTACTGACTCAGGCAGTTTGCTCCAGGCTTACGGAGCAGCAAGGTAAAAGGAGCGATGTCTGGATTTAGCAATAGAGGAGAAGAGCACAGATGGAAGCAATCTGACAGCAGAGTGGAGTTCACGGGGAGGGGTGTAGGGAGATATAAGAGGGGAATGGTAGTAGAGAGCGGCAGAATTAGTGCACCTATAGGCCATAGGCACAAAACGGGTACATTTGTTGCTCAGCACTATTATGCAATCTTTGGAGACCTGCAATGTTAGTTTGGGGTTTTGTGCAGTTGGTGAGAATCCATCCCTAGCAGTTTAAGGCATGTTTGCAGTGATTGCCAGGACAGGATTCACTGGGGCTAGTACCTAATGCTACATTCACTTTGATGCAAGTTATGTCAACACACATGCTCACATTTACATATTGGGGTGCACTGGGCTTATCTAGCACTTGCAGGGCATGAAGGGGAACGGTATATGGTCTAGGTTGCAGCAGCTGTCACTTCTCATTGATATTTATGCTTAGTGTGCATAAGCAAAGTACTGTCTCTGATGGGCAGCTTAGAAGATTCATGTTTTTCCTGAGGGGCATAGTGTCTACGGGTATATCTCGGGAATAGGCAGGATTTTAAACATGTAACATTTCATTATACAGTGGGCATAGGGACATTCAAAATGTTTACCCACATCCGGGGCCTGCTGAATAGCGCTTGCATGTGCCCGCCGGACACATCTATCTCCCTGATTATAGACCCAGACCTGCAGATACAGAATAAGGTTCAAAGGGGGCCCATTTTGTTTTAGATGTGTCCACGGGCCAGATGTGCACACTATGGACAGGCTCCTGGAGGCCTATTCCTTACTGGATGTCCAACCCCTGTATGGCCCCTCAGAATCAGGACGTACAGCAGTAGATCCTATTCTTATCCCGCAGGGGCATCTAGCCCCCATGGGATCAGAATCAGGTCTACCTGCTTGTACATACAGGTTGGGCTCTGATTTTGAAGGGCTACACATCCAGCCACATCCACGTCAAACTCCGCCTGGCTCCGTAATGGAGCCACAGTGCCATGGCATCTCATTGCTATGTCACCACAGCTCCATTACAGAGCTGCAACTGCTGGCCGCCACCAAGAATGTCCTTTCCTTGGAGTCAGACCCATGAGCCGGCTTCCCATGGCCAGGGTCCGGCTGCAGGGAGCCTCCTACACTCCTCCCTCTTTAGTTCCCGCTGGCCGCCACTGCTACCCTGTGTCCAGGGGACTTCTTCCACTTCTGAGATGTAATAAGTCCCCCATCTAACTGGCATACCCTGGAGGTACAGGGCTGACCTCAGAATTGGCCCTGTATGTCCAGGGTGATGGCTTGCTCACGGCCCACCCTCGTTCTGCTTTCTACCCACCCCTTCCTTCCCCCTTCTAAGGCTCCCCATAGAACTCCGCTGTTTGTACAGAGAGCCTTGCACGGGGACGGCAAAGGGACAAAGGGTACATCGAGGCAGAACATACATCCCCGCTATTTGTGGCTCGGAATGACCCCCATAGTGTATGAAGTCTAGATATTCATATCTATAATATTTGTCAAATAATGTTGCTTTTCTTCTCTGTATAATCTATTCATTCTGAGTGTTATTTTAGAAGCGTTTTTCGTGATTTGCAGAAGTGAAGCATTCATTCACATGTGCAAATTATGCCCACATGCAAACAGCCATTTTAGAAATGGCTGAATTGCACATCTCTGGTTTGGCCACATCCAAGACACACGAGGACATGGTGCAGGCATAGTGGAGGCATGTCCAGGACAACCCACAAAGATCCACGTGAATCCGATTTCACAATGATGCAGTAGGTGTAAATCCACCAGAGGATACATCTATATTTAGATCAGTTCCTTGGCACAAATAAGCATTTCAAAAGTACTCATTTCAGCAAGCTTTCAACAATAGGGATGACAGGGGAATGTCCTCTTAGTCCCTCAATGATTTTCTCCCTCTCAAAAAAGGTAAAGAGAGAGGCTTCTTTGTTTAGTGCTGTATCGCTGCTCATCCCTGTTTACAAAATGGCTGGACATAGCCACATTCAGATTCTGAAATACTGGTGCTGACACGCATATGTTGTAGGGTCCTCCCATGGTGAAACTTTGCACATGCACATGTCTAGGCCTTTATTCTGTACAGTCCCATTTTCTGGGATGTTTGAGGATGTTTATCTTTTGGGGTGGGAATACGTCAATTTCAGAATGCATTTACGTGTGTCTACCTCCTCTACTGCCCCCTTCAATGGAATTTCAGATGCTTTGAATTGTTCATCCCAGGGAGCATCTAAACGGCCTATCTAAAATTGTACTTTCAAGTGTTCAAAGTGTTGAAAATAGCTGTAAGGAAGTTCAAGTATTAGGTATATCAAAAATGTAGCTTAGCAAGAAAAGATTAGTGCACCTATGATGACAGTGCTAGATGCCAAGGAAAAGATTGGCATTAAAACAGCAGAATGCAATGTCTACAAAGGAAGGAAAAACAAGCACATTAAAAACATTTTGTTTTCATCTTGGCTTAAACATAACAAACTATCAAATAACAAAGTATACTTATATGCATTAGCATTATCTAAGTATTACCATCTATTATATCAGGGCATGAATTTAATAAAAGATGCCTTATTAAATTTGGCAGCCAAACAATATATACAATACCGTGCTTACAGAAATGTTCATAACAACAATAAAATGTGAGTTATATTTATATAGTTGACAGTTTTATGTTAGCAAAACTGATTGAAAATATTTTTCCTTCATTTATGCTCTGTGAGCCAGCTTTTGCTAATCAGAGCAGTCTTGACTTCTCCACCCCTTTCCCCATTTGCACATCTTCCCTCCTCCCCTGCTATGGGATTAATACACAGGTGTTGGCACTCCAGTTTAGAGCTGGATAAATGGCCACAGCTCTATTAGACAACTGCCAGAAAATCTAATACAGGAAACTATGTACCTAAGCCTCTGCCTCCTCTTTCCTGTCCCTCCCCTCGCAGAGAGATGTCCTTTAGGGTCCACACATATTCAATGAGCATTGTTCTCAGGGTTGCTGGAAATGATCTACCTCATTCCGGTTACCCAAGAGGCCCTTTGACAAACCACTACTTGAAAGATGGCGTCTACTCCTGTCCAAAGCAACATTCCATGAACTTCCATGTACTAAAAAACCTTGTTGATATAGGGCCCGATTTTCATTTAGGCAGGCTTTGCGCCTCATCGGCACCTAGTCTGCCCGCCGACCCTCTTAACCTAGATTTTCATTTCCGCAACAACAGAAATGAAAACCCGCGTCATGCCGCACAGGCCAGCAGCCACCGAGGCCCAGCAGGTAGCAACGTTTTTCAATGCTACCATTTAGCCCCAGCACCTTAAAGATAGGCGAGGGTTTTCCTCGCCTAACTTTAAGGTGCAGAGCGCTAAGCGGGCGGCATTGAAAATCGCTGCTACCCACTTAGTGCCATTCCCCGCTTCTGCTCCACCCCGGAACATGCCCCGATGCTAAGTGGATAGCATCCGGGTGTGTTAGGGACTTAACTGGGATTTTCCAAAGGCACTACCCATGTAGATGCCTTTGGAAAATCCAGGTTAAGGCATTAACTTGGGTAACATAAGCTGTTACCCATGTAACTGCCTAAAATAATTGGGCCCATAATTCCCTGAGACGAAGGCTGCCCTGGTTGATTATCCTGGGCCATTAGCTAAATGGCAGCCCTCTATATGCTAATCCACTAAAAACCCCTTCCTCTGCCTTAGAAGCTCAAACAGCCACCCCAGGGCTGACCCCCAACAGACAGATGCAATTTCATCTATTAAAGGGAAGGGGCAAACCTTGCTGCGGCCATTGTGCTCTTATCTTCTTTACAAAACCACTAGAGTCCTCCACAAGGCATTCAAGAATAACTTAATCCCCAAGTCAGAATGAGAGCACCCTATCTCACTTGAATAGGTCTCGGCATGAAATTTCTACTCAGTTTTGATAAACGGACCAGACATCTAACAAGATGCCTCATCTACTTCACTGTTGACTATGAACACTTTCCTTGTCCAGAGTATACATGTGTGAAACTGAAATGGGAAACACTTTTAGATGCAGACATTTTATGGATTATTCGAATACAGTTTTTGACTAGCTTTTGAAAGATAGAAACCTTTCTCCTCAGAAGAAGCTCATGCATTCAGAATGAAATGGGAGCAACGCCACTGATAGTGCCCATCATCTCCTGGTAAAAAGACATTTTTTCGACATTGTTACTGCCATGGTATAGAATAAGGGCCCCAGATACATATTAGAGTGGACAGGTAAGCTAACAGACGGAGCCAGAGGTGGATGATCTGCACTGAGCTCATGCTTCCCCTGCTAATCCAACTGATTGCAGTAGTGTCAGTTCCCATCACCGAGGAGGATGGATTTATCCATGCATTCTATCTGCCAGACAGATGAAGGAGTGTCCCAGGATCGAAAATATGCAAGATTAGTGGAATAAGCTACCAGTAGTGCCATCCTCCTAATGCATTTATGACACAAATGCTTCAACGTGCCACCTTCCCAGCCATTGTATGGCTTACATAAAACACCTGACATTGCAGCACTGGAGACTGTCCCTCTCTAAAAGAAATGATCACTCTGAAGACTTACCATCTCCAGTGCATTCTTGAAAATTGCAGAGAACTGAAAGTGGCTGAGTGTCAATGTCAAATAGAGCTTTGTGCTATAGGCACGGCACGTTTCTAGTCCCAGCATAGATGCCAGGGAAATGTGTTCACTCTTACAACTCTGATCCATCTTGAAGTAATGAATTAGCAATATCAGCCAGATATCTATGGCTATTAGAGAAGGAAGCAGTAGACTTGAGGTTTCAGAAATCCTACTTGTGGCTGTTGCCTGCTCTCTCACACACAGTGCTGCAAAAGAAACAATGTTGAGGACACTGACTGAAAGAAGAATATTTCAAAGACCAGTCAGTGCCACACAAGGGTCAACTAGTCATAGCTGATCAGCCTGCATAAATCGAGGTTACACACTCATCATCACTCGCAAGATCATTAAGGTGTACTTGCTCTGGCCAGTTCTGCATCTTAGCAAACAAAGAAAATGCTGCGAAGTGCGACTACACACTTCCTTTTGGTGTTCAAGATATGATCTACCACCAACCCTTTCAATATTGGACTGTCTTTCCATCCTCTGCTGCTCACATCACTGCCCCTGAAATATCATCTCCTTATTAGTGTAGAAATGGATAACTACCGCATCTCCTATGTTGTTGGGTTCCAGAGGACAAAAGATGCATTCGTCTCACTGTATCCATTGCCATGGCAAGCATATTGAATAGGGACCACTTGCAATGAGAGAGAGGTTCAGCATGAGAAAGAGAATCAGCAATCTCACCGTAGATCCCACGCAGATGCTTGTCTCTTGCAATGATATTTCTCTGCAAGCAGGTAATCACAAGCTTTCTCACAAAGTCAGATATCAGGGCACTTGGCAGACTGTTGTTTATTACTGCAACTACAGGAGTATTGATAGATATGTAAACTACCCTTCAATTTCTCAAATAGCTGCATCAAATGTATAAAGCTGTAATTTTTAGAAAGTGGTACAGAAAAATGATGCTTCCAGTGATGATCCTTTGCTTCCACTCCTGTGTCTGGCTAGCACACACTAAGACTCTCTATGGGCTGTAAACACCCATTGTCTCACTGGGGGCCAAATCAGGACATGCCTGCCCCACTCCACTGTTCCCATAAGGGCTCATCCTTCTACTGCAGTGACCAGGTCCTCTGTGAGGGAGTGATGAGGCTGTGCTGCCAATTCCAAATGATGGGACATATTAATGTAACCAGTTTTGTTTTGTTTTGTTTAACATTAGATTGGAGTTGGGGCCAAATGGATGCCTATGCTTCTGGTAGACTGGCCTGCACAGTTATTGTGGCTCTGCTGTGGATGACTGGTGGCTTGTTCTAGACTGTAGTCACCCTGGTGTCATTTTTTTATTGTTTTTTTTTCCTTCTTTCTCTACTGCAGCCTCATTGGTGAAGTGACAGAAACAAGAGGATCTTGATAAATTGGAAGACTGGGCATCCAAATGGCAGATGAAATTTAATGTGAACAAGTGCAAAGTTGTGCACCTAGGAAAGAACAACCCAAACTATGGTAACACGACGCAAGGTTCCACATTGGGAACCACCACCCAGGAAAAAGATTTAGGCATCATCGTGGATAGCATGATAAAACCCTTGGCCCAGTGTGCAGCGGCGGCCAAGTGAGCAAATAGAATGCTAGGTATCATAAGGAAAGGAATGGAAAATAAAACAAAGGATATTTTAATGCCTCTGTATCGTTCCATGGTGCGACCCCATCTTGAATATTGTGTGCAATTCTGGTCACCGTATCTTAAAAAGGATATAGCGTTATTAGAAAAGGTACAGAGAAAAGCCACCAAAATGGTAAAAGGGATGGAAGGATACTCCTATAAGGAGAGGCTAAAAAGGTTAGGGCTCTTCAACCTGGAAAAGAGATGGCTGAGGGGAGATATGATAGAGGTCTATAAATTAATGAATGGAGTGTAACGGGTAAACGTAGATCGATTGTTTACGGCATCAGAATATAAAAGGACTAGGGGACATGCAATGAAGCTACAGGGTAACCTATTTAAGACTAATAAGAGAAAATATTTTTTCACTCAACGTGTATTCAAACTCTGGAATTTGTTACCGGAGGATGTTGTAAGAGCTGTTAGTGTAGCTGGGTTTAAAAAAGGTTTGGACAAGTTCCTGGAGGAAAGGTCCATAAACCATTATTAAAAGGGACCTGCGATATCACTGCTTGACCCAATACAAGCATTGAGGAACCTGTTTCTTTTGGGGAAACTGCTAGGTACTGATGACCTAGATTGGCCACTGTTGGAAATAGGATACTGGGCTTGATGGACCTTGGTCTGACCCAGTATGGTATATCTTATGTTCTACGGGAAACTGGACAGAATTCTGAGTAGTTCCTTAACTGCAGTCAAGGTCAAATGAGTTTGTGGTGAAGCCTGAAGCACCAGGCCATTAAGTGAAGAATGATGCACCTTTTAAAGTGTCCAGATGGGCACAGAAGATCCAGGCTGGGAAAACAATTAAGGGGTTACTTTTTCACCAAGATTTAGACTAAAAGGATATCACTGGGAGTGTAAAAGCATGGGACAGCGAGCTTTTAATCAGGAGAGGTGGGACAACTACCGTGGAGGTCTCAAAGAGATATATTCAGTAATATCTGCTGCTCCATGCCATTTAAGAGCAGTGATCAAAATAAAATTGTGTCCTATTTACTAAGCTGCATTAGGTGTTTAACATGCCTTTTAACATGCACTAACAGCACAGCATCATATTAACTATTAATACAGTAGGTTAACTGTTAGAATATACTAACTGCTGTGTTGAACACCTAATGTAGAAATTCATATTTGGGGGCAGGGTATTAGCTTAGACTACAACTTGCAATTAATATTCAGGTTGTTACCACATTATAATTGCTAATGTGGCAGATAATGTGGTACTGTTAGTTAAATACTGGTGTTTGTTCTATGAAGAAACAGTCCTTAAAATTATATTTTAAACAAGTGTATTCTTGCAATTTGACACAATGGCACATTTCCCCCATTTACGGAATCAGGTATGTGGAGGGCACATGTGTGTGTCCGTATGTCATGGGGAGTGTTGGGGGCTGCATATGTGTGGTGTGTCTGTGGTGGGGAGTGTCATGCATATGCGTGTCCCGCGAATTGTCAGAGGGTAAGTGTGTATGTGTCATGGGAAGTATTGGAGGTGTGTGCACATGCGTGTGCATGTGTATCATGGAGAGTGTCAAGGGTACCCTATGATGAAGTGTCACGTGCATGCATGTGTGCATGTGTGTGCACAATGTGGAGTGTTGGAGATGCATGTGCATGTGTGTTGGGGCAGTGAATGTATGAATCTTGGTGATTGTGTGTCCATGCGTCTGAATTAGCGGGTGTGCACAGGTGTATATATGTGTATGTGACATGAGGATTATCCAGGGTGCATTCACACATCTGTGTGTTTCATGGGGAGTGTCATGAGTGCCATGTGACAAAGTGTTGTATGCACGCATGTGTGTGTGCATATGTAATATGTAGTGTTGGGAGGTATGTGTGTATTGGGGCAGTGGGGTTATGTGTATCAGGGTGTGACTGTGTGTCCATGTATGTTGTAGTGGTATATGTGTGTCTGCACTCTCTCTTGTCCTCCCACACCTCTCCTTGTCTCTCCCACAAACTTGCACTGTTCCCCACTTCGGTGCCCTCTCTTCCACTCTTCCTCTTTTCCTTCCACCCAACCATACACTCACTCTCCCTTGCTACTCAACCTTGCACTCTCTCTGGCCTTTTACTCCCTTGCTCCTTTCCCGTCTCTCTTCTTCTTCTTTTGCCCCTTCTCTTATGCTCCCTTCTCTTATGCCCCTTCTCTTTTGCTCCACTCTTAGCACAACCCCTTCCATTATGCTGTTACCATACTTATATTTATTGTTCTTACAGCTACTATCGTCAGTGACCTGTACTATATCTACCTACAGTTACTGTCGTCAGCAACCTGTACTATATCTACCTACAGCTACTGTCGCCAGTAACCTGTACTATATCTATCTACAGTTACTGTCGTCTCCACTCAACACTTATGTACTATCACTAGTAGCCAGATAATATACTGCTAAATAGTAGCCATATATATCGTACTGTTGTCAGTAGATGATCATATTATTGAAAGTAACAAATTTCACTGTAATGTTGATTGTACCTAACAACTGTTGTCAATAGTACTATAATATTGTTACCAAGAGGTAAATATACTGTTGAAAGTATCTAATCTTACAGTTGCTAATAGTACTATAATATTGACAGTAACAAATTATACTATTGTCAGTACATAAATACACTTTTGACAGTAAATAATATCACTGCTGCCAAAATTATATATGCTGTTGCCATTAGACACATACACCAGAGGCCTCTAATCCCTGCTGAACTCCCTCCTGCACAACTCCATACACATAATGTATCCCGCTAAATTTGCAAACCTCCCTCTCACTTTCCTACTGATAACTCTCATAACCCAACACATACATACATACAATACCAACCAAAGCCCTTACAATAACATCCCCATCATCCACAATCACTACAGGAATCCTTATAATAACATCCCAACCACCCATAACCAACATCAAAACCCAACACACAGCAATACATACTCAAACCCCCACTATCATCATTCGCGCAACAACGCTGACAAACCCCTCCATAGACTCATACAAATAAAACCCCAACCCTATAACACAATAAACAAACAAGCTAATAACTCAAACTCTAACCTACAAATCATCTTAATAAACATCCGTTCTTTAAGAAATAAAATACCAATAATCAATGATATAATAAAGGACACATCCCCAGATGTTATCTGCATCACTGAAACATGGCTCACACCCACAGACACCATACTACTAAACCAGTTAGCAACACAGCAATATGACATATTCAACTGTCATCGGAATATAAAAAGAGGAGGAGGCGCTTTAATACTCACCAAAAAAGACCTAAAATTCACCCTAACAAACTTAAACAATATAGACGGAATAGACTTTGTCAATATAGAAAATAGAACCCTTGCCCTCGCCCTCATCTACCGACCCCCATCATCTGATCAAAATAACCTCACCCCTATCCTAGAACATGCTTGCACAGCATCTCAAAGCAAACCACTCATACTCCTTGGTGACTTGAACCTTCCATCACTGACCAATTCACAATCAAATAACTTCATAGAAGCTATGACACAATTGGGATATACACAAATAATACAAGCCCCCACACACAATAAAGGTAATATACTTGACCTAATCTTCCTTCCCTCTATGCTCTACAATCACCAACCACACACCACTCCAACCATAACCGAAGTACCATGGTCTGACCACTACCTTATTACAACTTACATATCAATACAAGCCCCAAAAACCCCCACAAACAAACCTACTTACACTACACGATTCGCACACTTTAATAAGAATACATTCCTCAATGAAGTATTTCCCAAACTCAACACAAACTCATCAGACATCAATTCAACCATATCATATTGGAATTCAACCATTCAAAATGCAGCTGCCCCCACACAAGTCTTACATAGACAAACAAAAAAGACTGAAAAATGGTTCACGAAAGAGCTAACAAAACTAAAAAAAGAGCTAAGGAAACAAGAAAAGAGATGGCGGAAAACAAAATCGGATGATAACAAATCCCAATACATGATATTACTTACTGGATACAAAAATGCAATCAACAAATCAAAAGAGACTACCACTCTAAAGTACTAAACTCAGCCATCAACCGCCCGAGAGAACTATTTGCGATAGTAAAAACACTAACTAAAACTAATAACACCGAGCCTAAACAACCAGCAATAAATGTACACACACTTGCAACACACTTTGCAGCGAAACTAAAAAACAAAACCACTACTCTGACACCAATATTCACAAGCACTAAACACATAAACGAATGGACAAACTTCCACATAATAGATCAAAAACAACTCCTTAAAATTGTAACAATGATCAACACAACAACCTCCCCACTAGACCCATGCCCTGTATCATGGATTAAATGTGTGAAGGAGGAACTGGTGCAAAATCTACAACACATAGTGAACCAATCTCTCTCACAAGGCATAATGCCTAATGCCTTAAAACTCACAACACTTAGACCAATATTAAAGAACAACAAGCTTGACCCAAAAGACCCGAACTCATACAGACCCATAGCCAGCATCCCATTTATAGCTAAAATAATAGAAAAAACAATTCAAATACAGTTACAAGAACACATTGATGAACATAAACCACTTGACCCACACCAATTTGGGTTTCGCCCATTCCATGGAGTAGAAACTCTACTAATCACCCTAATGGATTTCCTCATCAGAGGTACAGATGACAACAACCAAGGCTTCCTACTTCTATTTATAGATATTTCTGCCGCATTTGACAATATTAACCACTCCACACTGATCAACAGACTTCAAAGCTTAGGTATAGGCGGGACTGTACTGGATTGGTTCAAGTCCTACATATCAAACAGATTAATACGCGTACAAATCGACCAAAAAGCATCAGAACCATTCCCTCAAGGCCAAGGAATACCCCAAGGGTCAGCCCTCTCCGCCCTCCTGTTTAACCTGTATCTACAACCAATAACAGACATATTTAAAAAACATAGGATTAACCACTTTATTTACGCTGACGACATCATGCTCGCTATCCCTATAACCACTAAAAACCCCTCATATGATACTCTGTCAGAATGTATGACTGAAACCTCCTCCTGGTTAGAATATAACTACCTCAGCATCAACCTCAAAAAAACGGAAGCAATGTTCGTAACGAGGTCATCAAACACAGAGAACACCTTCCCTGAAACAATCACAATTAACAAAACATCCATACCTGTTAGAAAGGAAGTAAAATATTTAGGTGTTTTAATAGATCACACACTCACCATGCTACCACACATAAAACAAACCATAAAAACTATCTACTACAAGCTAAAAACTATACAGCATCTAAGGCCACTCCTAGAAACACAAGATTTTAGATCTGTAGTAAATACACTAATCACCCCCCACTTCGACTACTGCAATAGTCTATTAATAGGCCTCCCTCAAAAATACACATACCTTCTTCAAAGAGCTCAGAACATCTGTGCAAAAGTAACAGCCAAAGCACGTCTAACAGACCACGTAACCCCAATACTGCTAGAACTACACTGGCTCCCAATCAACAGCCGAATCAGATACAAAACTATCCTAACAACCTTTAAACTCATAAAAGACATAGCCCCCTCACATCTATCCACACTTCTGCAATCACCAAACAAAACTAGATCACACAGACAAAATGAAGCCTACTCTCTCATCACACCAAAAGCCATCAGGAAGACAAAGAAAACTACTAGCTCCAGAGCTTTCACTTTCACTGCCCCTACGCTATGGAATGACCTCCCAATAGACCTTCGCGTCATAAATGACCTCTATCAGTTCAGGAAAGAGCTAAAAACTTACCTCTTTACTGAACACTTTGAAATCCCATATTCCCCAAAACACCTCCATAACCATGGTAATACACACACGAACCCCCCTACTCAAAACTAACTCCCCTGTCATTAACCCTAAACACTTCCCCGATTTACGTCAAAAAAGGAAATAAATTCCATAACATACACAACCACTGTAAATATCCAATGTAAATAAGTTAATGGATGTTTTGTATTATTAGTACAACTTGAAGTTGAAGTTTTGTTCAATGTAAACAGTTAAACTCAACCGTTCATTGTAAATAGTTTAAATCTAATTGTTCAATGTAAATGTATACATCTGTGCACAGTTGTTAAAATGTTCCCTGTAAACCGCCCTTGATCGCTGGAAGGGGCGGTATAGAAATATATACATAAATAAAAAAAAAAAAAAAAAAAAATGCCCAACCCCTTCCTTGCCTTCTAACTCCACCCCTTCCCTTAGTCCTTGCCCTTTCTTTCAGTTGCTCTCCTTCCCTTTTGGCCAGCAGGGCCTCCCACCAGCCTCTTGCCACAGCCTCACTCTTCTGACTGGCGGGTCCCAGGTCCTCCTGCTGATGTTTTCAGACTACAGCCCCACTCTGCTGGTCAGTGGACCTGGAGCCTCCCACTAGGTTTTTCAGGCCATAGCCCTAGATCTTCAGGCCATTAGGAACCAGGAATCCTGTCGGCTCTTCATCTGCCTGGGAACCATTCAAATGTTTGTTTACACAAAAGACATATGTACCAACAGACAAACTTGTGTTGGCTTGACCCTCGATAATAGGTATTATGTGAAGTGAAATGTGCCAAAAAGCACCTAAAAGCAAAGATAAGCATGAGATCTCTGAGGGCTTGTGTGCATCAGTGATGATGAGAGCTAAGCTATCAGTATCTTAGCTAATGGCAGGGCCTACCAAGATAGACAGATCTTAGCTGAGATGCCAGACTAAGACAAACCACCCATCTGGGCAACAGCAGAATGGGATGGTATTGAAAGTGGAGGATCATATTTCTGTGACAAATGCAACAACACTGGAATTAACTGAGCAGAAGAAAGGCTTGGCAAATCTACTTCTGTATTTTGCCTTGAAAACCCAATGGATAGTCACAAAACAAATTGCACTATAGTATTGGAAGATGAGACCCCCAGGTTGAAAGGCACTCAAATGGCTACTGGGGATGAGCTGAAGACTTCTCAGAGTAAAGCCCGTATTTATGATGTGGTTGGATCTGCTGATGTAGCAGCACATGAAAAGAGAGTCAGAAGCTGCAAAGATATCTCACATATTGGGAAATGGAATGTATGAAGCATAAACCAAGGGACGTTGGAGGTGGTCAAGAATGAAATGGAGCAAGTACAACTTAATATGTTGGGGGTCAGTGAACTGAAATGGACTGGCTTTAGGCACTTTTGTATCTGATGATCATATGGTTTACTATGCTGAAAATGAAATACAAAGAAGAAATGGTGTTGCATTTATAGTTAAGAAGAAACTTGCAAGAACTGTAATGAAATACAGTGCAGTCAGTGAATGCTTAATTTCTATTTGTCTATGAGGGAAGCCCATCAATACAACTATAATTCAGGTATATGCCCCAACATCAGCTGTAGAAGAGGAAGAAGTTGATGAGTTCTATGAACAAGTACAAGCTGAAATTGACAGAACATGCAAAAGGGATATCCTGATAGTAATAATTGACTGGAACAGAAAAGTTGGCAACAATGAAGAAGGAAAAGTGGTTGGAAAATATGGACTTGGCAACAGAAATGAAGCTGGAGAAAGACTGATAGAATTCTGCAAGACCAATGATCTATTCATCTCAAACACCTTCTTTCAGCAACACAAGTGCCGACTATACAAGTGAACTTTACCCAATGGATTGTATAGAAATGAAATTGACTACATCTGTGGAAGACAACGATGGTAAAGCTCTATAACATCAACAAAGACAAAACCTGGAGCTGAGTGTGGTACAGATCACCAACTACTAGTTTTCAAACTCAAGCTAAAGTTGAAAAAAGAGCAAGCCATTCATGAATGTAGCAAAATATGACCTTGAGAATATACCACTGGAATTTAAAGACTGCCTGAGAAATCGATTTGCTGCTTTAGATACAAATGACAGAGTTCCAGAAGAGTTATGGAATGACATACAAGGTTGAATTGGAAGAAAGCAAAAAGTCTCTACATAAGGTGAAAAAGCAAAAACGGCCAAAATGGATGATTGAAGAAACTCTGAAAATTGTCCAGAAACACAGAGAAGCTAAAGCCAGAGGAGAAAGAGAGGCAATCGCAGAACTCCACAGAGACAGGACAAGAAAACGTACTACAATGACACATGCAAGGAGATAGAATCAGAAGCTATTAGAGGAAGAACAAGAACAGCTTTTCTAAAGCTGCGAGAGTGAAAGAAAAAATTCAAGCCTCGAATTGGAATGCTACAATATGCTCAAGGATCCATGTTGAATGATGCCGAGAAGATCAAGAAAAGGTGGGAAGAATATACAGAGTCATTATACCATAAAGATCAAGTGGACCAACAGCCCTTTCAATCTATACCTTATGATCAGGAACCATTGGTGATGAAAGAAGAAGTTGAAGCAGCATTGAAACCTTACCAAATAACAAAACACTTGGCATTGATGGAATTTCCATTGAGTTTTTACAGAAATCAGATGAAGCTGTTATCATACTTACAAGGTTCTGTCAGGAAATTTGGAAGATAAATTTTTGGCCAACTGACTGGAAAAGATCTGTGTTTATACCAATGCTGAAGAATGGTGGCCCAACTGACTGTGAAAATTATCACACAATCACTCTGATCCTACATGCCAGCAAGATTCTACTGCAGATGGTTCAGCAGAGACTACAACCATACCTAGAATGAGAACTTCCTGAAGTGCAAGCAGGGTTCAAGAAAGGGAGAGGAACGAGAGACATTATCGCGGATATGAGATGGATCCTTGTAAAAAAAAAAGAATACCAAAAGGATATCTATATGTGTTTTATTGATTACAGCAAGGCTTTTGACTCTGTAAACCATAAGAAACTCTGGACCACATTAAGAACCATGGGTATACCAGAACACCTGTTCATTTTCTTGCGCAACTTTACATTGATCAAGAAGCAACAGTTTGAACGGAAGTAAATCAGCAAAGGTGTACAACAAGGCTGCATATTTTCCCCCTACCTCTTTAATTTATATGCAGAACAAATCATCAGAGAAGCAGGACTGTATGAAGACAACAGAGGTGAGAAAATTGGTGGAAGACTCATCAACAGCCTTAATGCTGATGATACCACATTACTGGCTGAAAGTGAAAATGATTTGAAACATTTGCTTCTCAAGATCAAGGAATATAGTCTTAAAATAGTTCTGCACCTTAACATAAAGATCCTGACAACTGGCAAAATGAATAAGTTCAACATTGATGAAGAAGTTCAAAAAATGGATAACTTTAACCTACTTGGATCAACTATCAATAAAGAAGCAACAAGCAGTCAAGAAATCCGATGACGCATAGCTCTTGGCAGAATGGCTATGAAGGACCTAGACAAGTTTCTCTCCATACAAAGATTTGGCTTGTTTAAGCCATGGCATTTTCAATAACATCATATGGATGTGAAAGTTGGACAGTGAAAAAGATAGTCAGGAAGAAAATTGATGCCTTTGAATTATGGTGCTGGAGACGAATAGTTGTATACCATACATTGCCCAAAGAACAAACCAGTCAGTACTAGAGGAGATCAAACCTAAGCTTTCTTTAGAATCTCAGATGACAAGATTTCACCTTTCATACTTTGGACACATCATGCGAAGAGAGAGATCATTCTTGGCAAGGTAGAAGGGCAATGCAAAAGAGGAAGGCCAGCAATGAGATGGATCAATACAATAACAGCAGCTACGGGTGTCAGTCTGTGAACAATGAGCTTCCTGACTGAAAACTGAACACAATTTAGGACTACTATCCAGAGGGTCACCATGAGTCGACACTGACTTGACGTCACTTAACAACAACAACAGTCATAGAGGAAAATTATGAGAAAGGACTCTATAAAAATTGTTTGAGCAGAATTGTGAAAATTAAAATTAACAAATCATCTCTAATTAAATAAGAATGAGTGTAAAATAATATGTTGTCAAAAGGAACCAGAAAAATATAACAAACATTTCAGTGAGGTGGTGATTAATGAAATGCCGTTCAAGGAGAAGAATTCTGCACAGAGGCTCAGCTGCCTGAGACAATTTTAAAAAGTGTTCCATGTGACATTCTCCTGCTGCTAAGAAAAGTATTTAATGGAAGAACTTTATTTGGGTCCTATATAATTCAAAAGCTAAATATACACTGTATATATTTGTATTTCTCAGAGAACAACTAAAGTGAATAATCCTGATTTTGACCTGAAGAAAGATTTTGAGGAAACTCATTTCCCAAGAGGGGAAAATCGGTTTAACTCAGTCAGTGTTAAAGCTCAGAATCTGGTCCTTGACAGAATAATCTTATAAAAGTTGTAATGTGTATGCAACTAGTTTGTATGTTACGCAATAGCTGAGATTTTGTAAAAGGGAGTAATATACCGCCCCCCCCCCCCCCGATGTCATAGGGGGCAGTATATTAAGTGTGAAATAAACAATAAACAGGTACATTGGTCAACATGCATATCTTATTCTACATTTAAAGAGCACTGGACCTGTACTGGGCATGACATATAAGTAGGTACGTATAACATATTTTGCAAGATCAGTAAATGCCTACATCATTAAACATGGGCACACACTTTGACATCTGGTACAAAATTATGTCTACAAGGGGGAGCTGATAAGTCTCTGGCCTTGTAATGAAAAAGAAAGCTATGGGCACACTTCAGTTCCAGAAGTCCGAATAATCTCTCTGCGGTTTCATTTTATTTGGTACCAAATAAAATAAAACTGCAGAGAGATCATTCAGACCTCCAGAACTGAAGTGTGCCCATAGCAGTCTTTTTATTACAAGACAGCCCCCACCTTGTATCATAGGAGAAACTCTTGGAACCTAATTTGTTGCTTAAGGCTGATGCTGAAGAATCATTTGCAATTTAGTTCTCAGTTAGTCTTACTCTTTCTCTTACCCTCCTTTTTATAATATTACCCCCATTTCCCCCTCTTATTTACTCTTATCTCCTCTCTCTTTCTCTCTTACTTCTCTATCTTCTTGCTCTTTATAATTGTGACTCATATCTACTTGGTGTCTGTCTACTCACCTCCCAGCTCTTCTTCAGTGTCAGTGTCTCTAGCAGGAATGTACTGTACATTCATTGACATTCATTTGGCTTGTTGGTGTGCCTGCAAAATTTATTTAACACATTAATCTACAAAATGATGTGTATACTTTTTACTTCCAAATATTATACACGTCCAAATGTCTTCCAAATGTATGAAACGAAACATGAAGAAGATCCAAAATCCAGAAAAGTCTAAAAAAAAATAAATCTAAAAACAACTGAAAATTCTTTGCTTTTGAATATCTTTATTTCTAGTTGTTTTGAATTTACTTTGGGGCATGTTTACTAAAGTGCAGTAAGCATTTTGCACTTATTGTGTGGCATATGTGGAAATGTTGTTTGGTAGATGCAAAACCTGTGTAGTAAATGCAGGGGGAGTTGCCAGCATTTGCCCTGCAGATACTGCACAGGGATGACACATATCACTCTGTCCTGCATTCCCTGCATGATCAGATAGCATCTGCCGATGCAGGAAACATGGGTTAAAGTGAAGGGCAGGGAGAGGTCAAGTGACAGTAGCTGCTCTGTCTTCTCTGATTGCTGCGGTGGCATTAAGAGCTCCTCCTGTACCCCCTTTAGCCCCCAATGCAAGCATGAGCCTGGTGCCACAGTTCCCCCACATCCCCCCCACCCATAAATACCCCCCGTAGATGTCTTACTACTAGAGTCAGTACCACAAGACCAACACCATTTTTGACAGTGCCAGAGACAAGGCAGGAGAGGAGAGGGATTGCTGCTGCTCCAAACACCACTGGACCACTAAGAAAGCCCTGGTAAGTCCTGCGGGAGAGCTCAGGAGTGTCCAGCTGACTATCAAAGATGATTGTTGCCAAGTTGAGGAGGGAATGGCCAGAACCATGCAGTTCGATGCTATCCATGAGCAGTGTATGGGAAGCTGTGTAGGTGCCACGGGTCTCCCTCATCCATGATACAGGTCTCATACTTGATTTGGGGAGGCTGAAAGGGGGCTGTGGAGGAGTTCTGATGCCACTGCTTCTGCTGCTTGATAAGCAGTGGCCATGGAGCAGTTTTGACAATAGTTGGACTGCACTTACTTTCACCTCTTGAGGTGGAGTCATCGGCAGCAACACTATCAGCATTTTTTAACAGCCAGTGCATGACAATTACTCACATGCTGGCTGTCATCTGTTACCCTGTCTTCTCCTCATCCTGATTCCGCATCTCGCCACATTTACTTCAGGAAGTGCATAGTGCCGAAAATCACTGCACTATCTATATCTCCTTTGTGATAGCTGTCAGCGCAGCATGATAGCATGGGCTATTTACTGCATTAACAGCTAACTTGGTTTAGTAAACATGCTCCTTTGTGTTTTCTTAGTGCCACTGGGTATGACATTGGGTGTGTCTCTGTGTATAGTATAGGTGTGTCTCCATGTGTGTTTTGTGTTGATATATATACTGTATGTGACTGTGTTATTGGTAGACATTCTAATGTTGCTTGTGTTGGGTGTACTTTCTCCATTGAGCACTGTGAATGAGTGGTTTGTATGTCCCATTTAGAAGAAGGGGAGGCAACAGAAGAGGAGATGATACCCTCTACAGTCCCAAGATCCAGTTCCTGGATGTGTCTAAGGAGCAATGCTTATGCACATTGTGGGACCCTAGCCTGGGCCTAAGGCTTACAGCTATGGGCTGCCTTTCGTCTGTCCTTAAATGCAACTTTATTCTTTGTCACCAGCAATGCACCCTGGGACTTGTAGTAGATAATCCACACTCAAAGACAAACTATAGTTGTGCAACCGTTGGTTGAGGCAAACAAGAATATTTATTTTGTGGATTTCCAAACGCATTAAAGTTCAGGCACACAAACACAATGGATACTTCTCCAATAACAGAAAAGTAAAGTAAGGAAACTGGAACTGAAGGTAAACTGAGCACAAGTCTCTTTAACAAAAACTGTTATCTTCAATAAAGCAAAACACAGCACAGCCTTATAAGCAATTTCAGCAAAGGTAATTTTCTTCTTTTCAAAACCTTCTTTTAACCCTGCTTACAGGTTTTTCAAGCTTCTTTAAAGCAAAGAGAGCAATCCATTAGAGAGTCCTCTTGAATGGATTGTGACTCACAGCAATCAATCTGCATGGGTTATGGTACTACGGCTGGCTTATCTCTGGACTCAACAGCTTCTTCAAAGTTTATGGCTTGTAGGAATTCATAAAACTCATTCCATAACTTCTGTTCCTGGTCATGAACATTTACATTCGAGGCGTGAGCTTTCCCTCCCTCTAATGCGTGCTTTAAAGTCTCTAGTGTGTCAACATTTACTGCCCTGCTTGTGGCTGGGTTACGGTTCATTCCCCAAAGGAACGTATCCACCCACCTTCTAGCAGTTGGACCTTTCAGCATAGGGTCTTGAATATTGGACAGAGGTACCTGTTCCAGCTGGTTTGTAGCCTTTCCAACTAACCGTCTGCTGGCTTTAGGTCTGGGAGTTTTTCTCAGATATGGAGTGCTTCCTTCTCTGCTTCCAGCCTTCAGCAACTGGAAGTCAGCCTCCTCGTGGTTCTCAGCTCTCCTAACTCTCTGAGCTCTTTCCTCCTGGGAACTTTCTTCCCCCTGGGAACTCCTCCGTGCACGCTGAGAACTCCTCTGTGAGCTCTGTAAGCTCCGTGTGCTCTCTCTCTTCTTCTCTCCCGTGCTCTGTTTGGAGACGGGTTTAAAAACCTGTTTCTTTCCTGCCACACCTTTTTCTTTGCATGTGTGCTCATAATCAGTAAGCAAGCCTGCCTCCTCATCAGAGCTAGGGCGTGGCTTGGCTTGACTTTTTTTCAAATTAGTTTTTCTACCTCTGTGCAAAGCTTGGCTGTCAGTAGTTGGCTGTTAGAAAAGATGCAAAATTGATATGACCTAGGCCAGCTTATCGAATAGACTCACATATTATGTACATAAGTTCATCATTAAACAAGGTCCTTACATGCATCATATAAGGTACTTCAGACCGGAAGGTCGGGGGTTCAAATCCCACTAGAGGACAGCAACCTTGGGCCAGAAGGACTGGGGTTTCTAGTCCCACAGATGCTCCTTGTGGTTTTGGGCAAGCCACTTAACCCTCAATTGCCCATGTTCCCTGTAAGTATTAGTGTATGTGTCTCAAATCCCCACGTGTTAAATGTATCCCCCACTTGTGTTGTGACCGCTTTGATTGAAGGATAAGGCGGTATATAAATACCATTAAAATAAATAAAATAAATAAGGCACACATATCCTAATATTGTATATAGTTCTCATTCTGTTTTTTGTAATTGTTTAATTTCCACTGTTCTTAGATGTTCATTGTAAAACAGACAACTGACTGTTATTTTGTTGCTAAATGTAAACCGCACTTGATCTTTAGAAAGTGCGGTATATAAGCAACTGTTAATTTAATTAAATTAAAGGCACAAGTACCATTTTCTTCTATTTCCATTCTTTCCTGATCACTCTCATCACCACAGATTCCCCCCCTTAAGACATCACGGGCTGGCAAAATGTTACTTGCACAGCTCGGGATTCTACTTAGGGCATCGGCATTCTGGTGCATTCTTCCTGGTCGGTGTTCAATGTGGAATTCAAAGGCTTGTAGTGCCATGTACTACCTAGTGAGCCGGGAGTTGTGATTCTTCATTTGATTGAGCCATTTTAGTGGGGCATGGTCCGTGACCAGTAAAAGTTTCCTGCCTGTGAGGTAGAATTTTAGAGCTTCGATGGCCCATTTTATCGCCAGACACTCCCGCTCTATAGTAGAGTACTTTCTCTCCGCTGGAGACAGCTTTCGGCTTAGGAACATCACAGGGTGTTCCGTGCCTTCGAATTTTTGAGACAAGACTGCCCCTAGCCCCGTCTCAGATGCGTCCGTTTGGACGATGAATGGCCGGGTGAAATCCACGTCTTGTAGCACTGGTGCGGCGCACAGCTTCTCTTTCAATATACAAAAGGCTCCGTTGGCTTCCTCGGTCCATTTCAACTGATTGGGCACATTTTTCCTTAGCATATCCGTTAGGGGGGCACTCTTTTCCGCAAAGTGAGAGATAAAGCGTCTGTAATAGCCCACCAGACCCAGAAAACTTCGTAGTTGTTTCTTAGTAGTCGGTCTGGGAAAATCTTTCACACTCTCAATCTTGCATAGTAAGGGTTTTACTAGTCCCCGCCCTACTATGTGGCCAAGGTACTTAACTCCTTGGCCAGCAAATAAGCATTTTGCTGGGTTCAAAGTAAGTCCTGCGTCTCGCATAGCTCATAGGACAGCCTCTACGCAGGGTAAATGTTGGTTCCATGTGTCACTATGTATCACTATATCATCCATGTAGGCGGTCGCGTATTCCTGGTGCGGGCGCAACACCAGGTCTACCAGCCTCTGACATGTGGCAGCAGCCCCATGTAAGCCAAAGGGCATTCTTTTGAAATGGAATAAACCCACCGGTGTACTAAAAGCTGTCTTTTGCCGTGCTTCTCTGGTCAATGGTATTTGCCAGTAGCCTTTTGTCATATCGAGGGTGGTAAGATACTTGGCTCATCCCAGCCTGTCCAGCAGTTCCTCTATGCGAGGCATCGGATAGGCGTCGAATTTCGATATTGCATTGACCCGTCTGAAGTCTATGCAAAACCTCATTGTTCCATCCGTTTGGGTACGAGGACAATCGGGCTGTTCCATGGGCTTCGGGATTCCTCTATGATCCCCATTTCGAGCATTTCCTGCACCTGGTTAATTACCTCTTGTCATTTCGCTTGTGGGAGCCTATAAGGTCTCTGCCTGATTACTTCCCCCGATGGCGTTAGGATCTCATGGGCCACAAGGCTAGTTTCGCCTGGCCTCGCGGTCAAGACATCGGGAAATCTGGCTAACAATCGGGCCAAGTCTTATCTCTGCACCCACGAAATTCCGTCACCCACTCTAGGCTCTGGGTTCTCTTTGCAGTCGGCTAACTGGGGTCCTAAATCTTCTTCGGGTTTTCCTTCGGAGGTAGCTGCCAACCCTTGCAGGCTTGAGACCCCTGTGGATCCGAATCCTCCCGTTCCTCGAGATGTCGAGGACACTAGAGACACCTCTTTGAGAGGGGGAAACCTGACTCTCTCACAAATTAATTGAGCTATGCGGTCTCCGGCAGTTATTTTGAAATTTTTCTTTCCAAAGCTGAAGATTAAAACTTTCACTGCTCCCCTAAAATCAGGGTCGATGACACCGGCTCCTATGTCAATGAAGTGCTTCAATGCCAATCCTGAACGGGGTGCTATGTGCCCATAGCACCCTATTGGCATTTCCATTTGCAGAGCGGTATTCACCAGAGCTTTCCCTTGTTTTGGTACTACGATATCTTCCGCACTGCATAAATCATATCCAGCTGCATTAGCAGAGGCTCTTGTGGGATTTCGAGCGTTGGGGCTCATTTTACAGAATTTCAGCACGAATCTCGGCTTCTCAATAGACTCCTTTTTCTGGGGATATCCCTTCACATCTTGCTTCAGCGACTTCGCAAATAAGGGACTGGGTATGGCCACTGCCTTGCTCGTTGCTCGTCCTAGTGCTTCTGCCTGGGTTTTCTTAGACACCATGGCCTTCTTTGATTGTAAACCCTGTTCTATGCCTTTGTGAAACTGTGGCCAATCTCTCCCCAGCACTAAACTATAAGGCAATCTGGGGACCACAGCTATTGGTATCTTCAGGCCTAACCCTTTCACTAGGAGTTGGTAAACTGGGTAAGATGATGCTGAAACATGAATACACCTTATCTTTACAACATTAACAGGTTGCTTGGGAACTGCCTCACTATGTGTTTCAATTTGCTGCCAAAATGCCTTAGACATCATGGTTTGGTCCACACCAGAGTCTAAGAGCGCGTCAGTAACAACACCTTGTACATCCACTGATAATATGAAACCTTCCCTGACTCTCTGGGTGTTTGCAGTCATCAGGGCTGTTTTCCAATTGCACTCTCTTTGTAAATGACCTTGATTACCACATCTGAAGCATTTGTTTGTTACAACATGAGATTTTAACATAGGCATACATATTTTCATGGGATCCTCCCTCAGTTTTGTCCTCCTATCTCATACCTCTGATATTGTCAGCTTGGAAGCACTACCACTTTCTCGGGCAGTCAACTCCGCCTCCATGAAGCGTTCCATAAGCATTATCGCTTCTTGTGGGTTCTGACAATTTTGGAGTATCAGGAAGGTATGAATATCTTTTGGTACAGCTGCCATATATTGTTATAACACAATGCAATCAATTATGGAGTCCACAGACTTCCCTTCGGGTGCTAACCACTTACTTACTAGGCTTCTGACATGCTGGCATAAGGTTTTAGGCGTCTCACCAGGCTTAAGCCTTACACTTCTTAAGAGCCCATGGTATACTAAGGGAGTCAGACCTAACCTATCTCGAATGGCTTTTTGCAGCTCTCAATAATTATTAGCATGCTCTACGGGCATGGCCCGATATGCAGCTAAGGCCTCCCCTGTGAGGGATGCGGCTAGGCCCACGGCCCACTGCTCTTTAGACCACCTACTAATACGAGCTACACGATCAAAAGATTCAATAAAGTCATCAATATCATCTTTATCGGCCAAGGGTCCAAAGTTAAAGTTCCCACTAGCATGAAAATCTAGTGTGCATGCATGGTGTGGTGTTGTAGAACCTGGTGGAATCCTCGCTGATGCAGCCTGCTCCCTCTGGCTCATTAGCCAGGCCTCCATCATTTCAAGGAATGGCTTTTGTTGGGCCTGCATCTGTGCTGCGGATTGGGCAAGAGCCTGCAACGGCATCTCTCGTTGCCTTTCAAACTGGCTCGCCATCCATTTGAAGATTTCTTGGTATTCCATGGTTTTCTCCATTCTGAAATGACAAGAAAAACACACCCAAGTGCGATACCACAGCTACTTCACAGTATTTCTTGCTTTTATTAACTGAATACCCTACACCCTTGCCCTGGTATCCTAACCAGCCCAGTTAGGTACCGGTTACCTGGCTCAGGTGTAGCCTCAAGCTTTTTCACTGGTGAAGACTCAGCAATCTTCCCATAAGTCAGTTCTGCGTCCAGCATGCTCCTTTGCAGGGCTCTGCAGTGACTTGACTCTCGATGTGAAACTGGAGTTGTAAATCCTCTTTTGCGCATGCGTGGTACAAAATCCAAACTACTACGCCACTTGTAGGACCCTAGCCTGGGCCTAAGACTTACAGCTATGGGCTGCCTTTCGTCTGTCCTTAAATGCAACTTTATTCTTTGTCGCCAGCAATGCACCCTGGGACTTGTAGTAGATAATTCACACTCAAAGACAAACTGTAGCTGTGCAACCGTTGGTTGAGGCAAACAAGAATATTTATTTTGTGGATTTCCAGGCGCATTAAAGTTCAGGCACACAAACACAATGGATACTTCTCCAATAACAGAAAAGTAAAGTAAGGAAACTGGAACTGAAGGTAAACTGAGCACAAGTCTCTTTAACAAAAACTGTTATCTTCAATAAAGGACACAGGCAGGGCAGGATAGGCTGGTCGAAAAACAGCGTTCTTACTGATATAGCCTTTTAAATCTGTTTTAGCAAAGGAAGGGTGTGTGGATCTTTCTCGCCATACCCAAGTTCTGCTTGATGGAAAGTGTTTATTTATTTTGCATCCATTCTATGGAACATCGTTCCCATTAAGACTCGCATGGACAATCAGCACTTTTCATTTAGAAAAAGAATTAAGTCCAAGCTGTATGAGCTAACCTCAATGAAATGGAAACTAGTTGATTGATAGCTGTTAGGTTTTTATTTTGTGCTATTCTTTGTAATTTACATGTACAGTATATGGGAATTTTTATTGTGTACTCTTCTAGAATCCAAACATGAGAACATAAGGACATAAGAAATTGCTATACTGTGACAGAGCAAAGATCCACAATGAAAAAGATAAATCTTTATCATTACATCTTCCCATAACCTAGCTGCACAATGGCACTGTTTTGATATGCAGAAAGTATTTCTGTTCTCTGGCATACCTAAAGTAAGTGTTACTTCTCTCTTGATAGGAGCTGAATTAGCATTCTTCTGAAGTCCAGGATATTTCTTAACAAATGAGTTAAAATTCCTACCAGTTAGAGCAATGGGATCTGTAAACTGTTAACCCAGTTCACTTCTTATTGTGCAATATTTCCCAAAGGGCCATGCATGATTCATGTTTGGGCTGCTTAAGCCAATAAGCCTTGATTTACAGTGTTATGGGATGCTGACACTTTGTTTAGGAGGGACTACTTTTAAAGGTGAGAGATTAATGCATTTCCATGTACATTTAGTCCTTGTCCTATCCAGTGAGAATGCTAGTAAAGGTGTGTGTCACTAAAAACTGTGAGGGTGATCTTTCTACCAGGAATTTAACTGGAGATGACCAGCTCATTTCCCATAAAGCTTTCAGATGGTACTGACTTTTGTGCTTTCACTTATGTCATATTTGAAGTCAATCCGATTCTCTTTATGCTATTCTCATGAGTCATTCAATTCTACTGTACATTTGAATTTTATGTGCAATATTTCACACAATTATTTTTAAAAGAGGAACATAAAATATTAATTGAATTGGAAGTACTTGAATTAAATTAAAACTTTGCTTCTTGCCAAACAGATTCAGGAAGAAATTACCAAGAGGGAAATGCTAGAGTTTTATAAAGTTATGAATAATGTGGAACAAATTAATAGGGAATAGGACTATAAGGCACTGCATGAAACTATCTAGTAGCAGATTTAAAGCAAATTTAAGAAAGTATATTTCTAGTCCAAACAAAATTAAGCTTGGGGATCTTTTTCTGGAGGATATAGTCAAGGTCAATAATGTAGCTTGATTTAAAAAGGTTTGGACAAGTTGCTGGAGGACAGGTTTCAAATTTCAAATTGGAACAGAACAACTAGGTCGTGTACATATCTAAGGGGCTTGCGGTGATAGTTAATGCATGGGCATGACAGCCACCAGCTGCTAAAGTGCACAAAGGGGTAGGAATAGACAGGGCAATGGCGGAGTGTGAGCATGGAGACCACACTGCAGTTAGCACAGGGGTACAGTACATCTTACATGCTAACTGTTAATGTGTCAATTAGCATGGGTGCACTTAATGATACCTCTATGGGTGGCATAAGGTACACCCACCTTACGTGTGCCATGCTTTATGGTGCATGTCTGTGTGATAACTGCTGGGAACTTGCTGATGATGCCCCAGTAGTTACTAAACGTGCATTAAGTGCAAAATCCTAACAGGCTTAGTAAAAGGCCCCTGAGTATCTTAAAAAGCAAGTTGATATGATTTATAAACAGAACACAGTTCAGCAGGAAAATAATAGGTAAAAATAACTTGACAATCACAAGGAATTCAAGAAATAACATAAAAGAAAGCACAATAACATAAAACCTTCAGCTGGGGCAATCCCCATTGTTCCAGTCGGCCAAACAAAGGCAGCAGAGATGAGTCAGAGAAAAAGAATGGTGAAGGAATGAAATCTGGCATAGGAGGGTTCTGTACAGATATAAAGGGACAAAAAATTCCATAAATTAGGAGTCTTTACACCAAATGCTGCTTGGTGGGTCGATACAAGACATACTTTATGGTAGGAAGAGGCTCCCAGCAGACTTTGTTAGGGAGAGCATAGGACTCTAGATGGCATCATGAGATCTCTTTCCCATCATTATGCTCGAGGCCGCGGGCCAGGTCCCGCGGCCGTCAGTAACCTGGGCCCGGTCCCGGCCTCGGCCTCCAGTATGTGACGGGTGCGGGGGGGGGGTGAGAGAGAGGAGGCCGTGCGTGCGGCGATTGAAATCGCTCCGTCGCGATGTCGGAGCGATTTCATTGGCCGCGGGCTGAAGGGGGCGGGGCAGTGTCTGCGAGGAGCCGCGTGGCCGTCTCCTTCTTGCCGCGGCTCCTCGGGAATCGGACGCGTTTGCGTTGTCGGGTCCGGTGAGTGGGGTGTTCTTGGGGGGTTATTGAGTTCGGGTGGTGCTCCGGGGGTGGTTGTAGTCGGGGGGGGGGTTGCTGGGCGGCGGGTTGCTGGCGGCGGGAGGAATCTTAGTACAAAAAATAAATAAATAAATAAAGGCAGCTTCCCCTGCCTCTGCAGCCAGCCGATCAGGAAAGGAGCACCGGTGAGAGGGCCAGAGCATAGCCGGTGGGAGCAAAGCCAGGGGGGGCGTCGGATGGACTGGCTGGGGGGGGAAGTCGAGGAGGTCCTGGGGAGCGGGTGTCGCGCAAGGGGCCAGAGCAGGCCGTGGGAGTTTGCTTGGGGCAAATAGGGGGTCGGAGAAGCGTGGGGTAGGGGCTGTGAAGCGAGGGGCTCTACTGGCTTCTGCAGCCGCATCGGGTGGTCCAGGGGAGGTGGTGGGGGAGCGGACGGGCTAGGGGGGGGGGAGCGGATGGGCTAGGGGGGGGGAGCGGATGGGCTGGGGGGGGAGCGGGGGGGAGCGGATGGGCTGGGGGGGAGCGGATGCGCTGGGGGGGAGTGGATGGGCTGGGGGGGTGCAGATGGGCTGGGGGGGGTGGGGTGGGTTCAGGTCCCGGGCGTTTGCCCTGCGGGGGTGGCCTGTGCGCCGGGTGGCGCGGGAGCCTAGGGGCCCGTTTCGCAGGGGAGGGGGCGGCCGGGTTTGCATGGAGAGGATTGGGTGGCCTGGTCCTCGGTGTCTGAGCGGTCTATGGGTGTGGGCCCATGGAGGGGGGGGGTTTGGGGAGGGGATTGGTGGGGGGGGCCGGTTTCCAGAGTGGCGGAGGGCTGCTTCCCTGGGGAGTGGCGGGCTGGGCAGCCGGGGGGTAGGGGTCCTCGGGGGGGGGCGTAAGGAGGGGGAGCTGGGTGGGGGGTGGGACCTTAGGGGATGGCTCCTCCGGGGGTTGGTGCTCCTCCTGCCCCGTGTGTTGGTTCTCCTCCCTCCCCGTGTGTTGGTTCTTCTCTCCCTCTGCAGGTTCCCGGGAGTGCAGTGGTGGCAGCTGGCGGTGTCGGAGTCGGCTCGACAGCGAAGTCGCAGAGCTTGGGCCAGACCAATCCGATCTCTGTGGCGCAGACGGGGTCCACCTCGGTGATGCAGGGGACGGCGGAGCTGGCTGCGCTAGGTGAGTGTACCGGGAATACGGTTGGGGGGGTGGAGCCGTCGGGTGAGGGTGCGCCGCTGGCACGTAAAGCCTAAGCGTCGCGGAAGCAACGGCGGCATCATAGGCGGAGGGCGTCGTCTTCGGCCTCGTGGTCATCGGATACTTCCTCGGCAGCCTCCACGGTCGGGCCGCGGGCAGGTGAGGGGGCGGGGTCCTCGCTGGTGCGGTGTGCGGCGTTGTGGGAGAGTGTTCCTCGCAAGTTGTGGCGACGGATCGTAGCGTTACGTCGATATTTTCCGGCTGCTCGATGGGCAGCGACGCTCGGGGGAGAGTCGCGAGAACCGTAAGGAGGAGGAAAAGGCGGGGAGTGTGCGAAAGGTGTCCGAGAACACCTTAGAATTGCCCGGGCGCACGAAGGTTGGGCCTGGCTTAATTACGATGGGGAGTTTTGGGATATGATGGAGGAGATTCGGCAACGGTCGAGGGGAATGAAGGATGTTAATCTTCGGCTGACGCAAATGTCGGCCAGGAAGGGTGGGGGCGGGGGGGGGGCAGGTCCGGTTAGGGCATAGGGCAATGCAGCTATGCCGGGCTTTCGGTCCTTTTGGCCAGCGGGCCCGGGGCCCGATTCGAGAAAAAGCACAGCGAGCTGTCTCGGTGGAGATCTTTGTTGGCGCTTCTCTGAAACATCCTGCCCATTTCCGGACTGCAAGTTTCGGCGCGCCTGCTGGCGTTGTGGTGCCGGTCACGCGGCCGTCAAAGGTAGCCGACGGACGGTGCTGGGTGCCGGCGGCGGGTAGGTGAAGAGGGTAGCGGGGGGGCTGGCGCCTACCCCCCCCTTCGGATTTGGGCGTTACAGAGGTGGCTGGGGCTTTATGCGAGTAACAGGCACGGTGAGGCGGGGAATATGTGGTGGGTGGGGGTTTTTTTTTTGAGGGCTTTCGTTCCCATTTCAAGGGGAGGTCCGGGATGTGGCGGGGGGGGGGAAGGCTAGCGCGGTGAGGCTGCTGGCGGAGGTGGCCCGCACGACGATCGCGGCGGAGTGCGCGCGGGGCTGAGTCGCAGGGTCATTTGACCGGCCGCCCTTTGCGCCGTTTATGGTTTCTCCGCTGGGGGTTCTCCCGAAGACGGAGACGGGGCGTTATCGGCTGATACACAGTCTGTCTTGCCCCCCTTGGGGCCTCGGTGAACGACCGCATCCCGCTGGAACTGTGCTCGGTGCGCTATGCCGCCTTCGATGAGGCCTTGGAGCTGGTGCGCCAATGCGGAAAGTGGATTTGCTGGCGAAGTCGGACATTGAATCTGCCGTTCGGATTTTGCCGGTTCACCCTTCCGCCTTCCCCTTGCTGGGAGTTCGTTTCGATGCTCAGTAATTTTGCGATAAGGGCATGCCAATGGGTTGTGCGATCTCGCGTGCTTACTTCGAGGCCTTCAGCTCGTTTTGCACTGGGTATTGGTGCGGAGGTCGGGGCGCCAGAGTATCGTGCATTATGTCGACGCTTTTGTTCGTGGGGCCTGCACGGTCCGCAGTCTGTGGATCCTTGCTGGGGCTTTTCCTGGGCCTGGCTGAGGAGTCGGCATCCCTTTGGCGGAGGGTACGACAGTGGGGCCGGTGACATGTCTTTCGTGCGTGGGGAGCGAGATCGACTCAGTGAAGCTTGTGGTATGTTTACCTACGGATAACGCAGAGCGACGGCGGTTGTTGGTGGCAGAGGTGGGCTCCGCCTCGAAGGTGACGCTAACGGATCTTCAGAGGTTGGTCGGCCACTTGAATTTTGCTTGTCGAGTCTTGCAATGGGGAGGCCGTTGGCATGGAGGCTATCCTTCGCGTGGGCATCATCGTATCCGGGTGACGTCGGGGATGCGGGCCGAATTGAGGGTGGGGGATGCGTGTCTGGGGGGTATAACGGCTGCTCGGTGTGGCGGTCTGCGGTACTATCCCAACGGGATTTGGAATTGTTTTCGGATGCTGCCGGTAGTTCGGGTATGGGAGGGTACGGCCCAGGTTCATGGTGTGTGGTGCCGTGGCCGGCATCCTGGACGGCGATAGGGGTTGACGCGTAACGTGGCGTTCCTGGAATTGTTCCCCCTTAGGGTGGCCTTCTGGGTATGGCCGGAACGGTTTGCGGGATCAGCGGGTGGTTTTCTGGTGCGACAACGCCGCGGTGGTGCAAGTCATCAATCGGCATCCGCCCAAGTGCCCACGGGTAGCTGCTTGAGGTGTGTGTTGGGCTGGCTCGCCTTCGTCTCAATCTCCCGGCTCAGGCGCGCCATGTGCTGGGTGCTCAGAATGCTATTGCGGACGCACTGTCTCGTTTTCAGTGGGAGCCGTTGCGGGTGTTGGCCCGGGGGCGGACGAGACCGCGGCGTTGGGGCTGGAGCACCTGTGGCGGATGGGGGACGCGGGAATGATCTTCTTGTTGCGGTCCGATGGGGCAAGGCTGGAGAGGTGGTAGAGTTGGGGATGTCTTGGCGGGTTCCTTTATAGCATGGGCACGCGAGTCTGGGTGGTCCCGGTCGGCGGCGCGGGCAGCGTTGGCCGGTTTCTCCTTGTTTCAGCAGGGCGGCGGCTGGGGCAGTCCGGGTGCCCTTATGGGGTGAGGCGGCTATGGGCTGGGTGGGCGCGAGCGCAGCCAACGGTCCCGGATTGGCGCCGTCCCATGACTCATGAGGCCTACAGGAGGCGCGAGTGCGGATATTTGTGGCCCATTCGCAGACCGACCTGTAGGGTCGTGGGCGGGGGGTGCGGTTTTGGGCAATTCTGGGTCTGGGATCCTGTCCGGTGCGGAACTTGGCGTCTTATTGGCGTCCGCGACCGGTGTTGGCTGGTGGTTTCTTCTGTCACATGGACTGGAGTGCAGTTACCCAGTTTCAATTTACGGCGGTGCTCCGCCGGTCCTTGTGGCATCTGGGCTTGGATGAGCGAGAGTATGCGTCTCAATCCTTCCGGATAGGGGCGGCGACGAGCGCTGCTGCTGCTGGTCTGGGGGTGAGGTGGTTCAACGGATCGGGCGTTGGCCATCCGGGGCCTACGCAGGCTATGGGCGCCTGGACCAGTTGTGAGTTAGGGCGCTGGGGGTGTGGGGGGTGTGGGGGGGGTGCTAATGCTGTGTTTCTTTTTCAGGTGTACTGCAGGGCGGGCCTACATGGGGGAAGGCACGGGGCCCGCTGGGCTTATGGTGGATTCTTGGACATGCATTCATCTGGGCGGAACGCAGAGCCTCGAATCACCCGCTGGGTCCGCACCTGGGCTTGGTGTCCCGCAATTTCCAGTTGGTTTGGCTGGGCAAGCGGGGCATGCGTTGGTGGCAGCTCCTTCCATGGATTCGAGAGCATGCGGAGCGACAACAGCGGCCAGTGGGACTACTGATGCATCTTGGTGGGCACGATCTCTCCAGTGGGACGTGCCGGCAGCTCATTCGAGCGGTGCGGCGGGTCCTTCGGGCGCTGCAGGAGCAGTGGCCAGACGTGGCAATCGTCTGGTTGGACATTATCCCGCGGCCGGCCTGCCTGCCTCAGCGACGGTGGCTGAGTGGGCTAGCAAAGGCGACAGGCAGATTGGCCGTTGGTTGCAGCAGGCCGGGGGAGGGCAGGTCCGGCACCTTGGGCGGACCCCCAGTGTGCTGGACTGTACCGTACTGACGGGGTACACTTGTCCCCGGTCGGACAGGACTTATTGCTTAATGATTGGCAGGAAGCACTAGAATTGATTGGTCGCAGCTTTATGGGGGGGGGGCGGTGCGAGGATAGTGAATACCTCGCACCGGTGGCGGGGTACAGAGCCAGCGCTCACAGGAGCGGCGCAGGCTTGAACTGGTTTACGAGCAGTGGGGGCGAAGTGCTCCTGGGGGTGGGGCGAGACAGCCCGGTTGGGGGTCTCGGCCCGGTAGCGGGGGGGTGGGAGCCGGCCGTTGCTACTAGTATGGCGAGGCAGGCGGAGGGGTTTGGGGGGGAGGAGGATGCTCCGCCTTGCTACTAAGATGGCGGGTGGGGGGGCATCCTCCGGCAATGGGTTGTGGGGCTGGGTTATGTTGGATTGTTTTATATTCAGGCCCGTGTTGGGTCGGTTGTTACAGGTGTAAATAAAGCTGCGACCAAATGTTTGTACCAAACTACAGTTGTTGGTGAATTTGTGGGGGAATATTATTGTGGGATGCTAAGACATGGGAAGGAGGCGAGGAGGGCCTCCGGGTTACCAGAGTTAATGCTCGAGGCCGCGTGCCGGGTCCCGCGGCCGTCAGTAACCTGGGCCCGGGCCCGGCCTCGGCCTCCAGTATGTGACGGGTGCGGGGGAGGGGGTGAGAGAGAGGAGGCCGTGCGTGCGGCGATTGAAATCGCTCCGTCGCGATGTCGGAGCGATTTCATTGGCCGCGGGCTGAAGGGGGCGGGGCAGTGTCTGCGAGGAGCCGCGTGGCCGTCTCCTTCTTGCCGCTGCTCCTCGGGAATCGGACGCGTTCCCGCCCTCCTGCCCATTATGGAGGTGGTTTTGAGATGTTGCAGCTGGTGGGGGCGGGGTACAGAGCCAGCGCTCGCAGGAGCGGTGCGGGCTTGAACTGGTTTACGAGCAGTGGGGGCGAAGTGTTCCTGGGGGTGGGGCGAGACAGCCCGGTTGGGGGTCTCGGCCCGGTAGCGGGGGGGTGGGAGCCGGCCGTTGCTACTAGTATGGCGAGGCAGGCGGAGGGGTTTGGGGGGGAGGAGGATGCTCCGCCTTGCTACTAAGATGGCGGGTGGGGGGGCATCCTCCGGCAATGGGGTGTGGGGCTGGGTTATGTTGGATTGTTTTATATTCAGGCCCGTGTTGGGTCGGTTGTTACAGGTGTAAATAAAGCTGCGACCAAATGTTTGTACCAAACTACAGTTGTTGGTGAATTTGTGGGGGAATATTATTGTGGGATGCTAAGACATGGGAAGGAGGCGAGGAGGGCCTCCGGGTTACCAGAGTTACTGATGGGACAGAGGAAGAGAAAGTCCAAAACTCTTCCCTGAGATGCTGGACAAAGTTTATTTATTTATTTATTTAGCTGTATTTATATACCGCTTTTCACCGGGTCAAAGCAGTGTAACATAGAGGGTGGGGGAATTAAATACAAGGGTGGGGCCATCACCGAGGAGGCAACATTGAAGTTCATCAGTGACTCAAGCTACCCTGGAATAAAGAATTGAATCAACTGATAATTTAAACAATCACTAATGTATGTAAGGTAAAGAAACAGCTCTTCGCAGTATTCAAAATGTGAGACTGAAGAATAAGTTCATTGTCTAGGATTACCCTTGGATTTCTGAGGAAGGGGTAATCAGAATAGAGAAATGGGTTGAGCAAAAAATGGAAGAGAAATGGGTCGAGAAAAATTATTGAATCATGAGAAGATTATCGACCCAGTCTTTCTGATGGTTACTAGGAGCCTATTTTTCATGCAGTCAGTCTTCTAACTGTGTCAAATTAGATGAAATGGCCTGAAGAAATCCTGCATTACAATGGTCTGTTGTAATCAGAGTTCAGTTATCAGCATAGAAAAATAGTGAAAAGCCCAGATCTTGTACAGCAAAAGGAAACATGAAGATGCTAAATAATATTGGAACAAGGATGGAACCTTGTGGGACTCCACAAGATAGTTTATTAGAAGTAGAAATATTCTTGTTTCATATGACTGAAGTATCTATCTGACAAGTATGAAAGGAACCATTTCAAGTCAATGTCCTGAATACATATTCCATAGAGGCACTGCAGGAGTAGGGGTGCGGTCAACCAAATAAAAAACTGCAATCAAATCAAGTCATGTATTAGAGCATTCTTCCCTTGAAATGTGTTAAATCAAGTAAGATAGTTTTGGATGAAGAGCATTGGCATGTTCAACATTTTTTGCCAGGTATAGGGATTGCTTTCTCTGGTGTCTAGGAACTGCTGGATGCTTTTAGGTGACATGGATTGATCATAGGCACTTTCAAAAACAAGATCCTTGGTTCAAAGGGACCATTGATCTGACACATCATTGCTTTTCTTAAGTTCGTAGCCTTATATGCATGTAATCAGAATTCTTCCACATCTTAGTATATTGTGAGAAGTTTCAAGTAACCATTATGAGTTACAAGACCGGTGAAGTTCAACAGAAAGCAAGACACAGAAGAAGTTAAGTGGGAGGCAGCATGGCCACTTCTCAGCTGAGAACAGTAGTAGAAGGTTATTCCTCAGGAGTAGGAAACATAAGTTGAGCTCAAAAATCAGAAAAGCAGGAATAAACAAAAGTCAAAGTAGGTGGGGAGAAATCAGCAAAGGTCCAGTCTGAGCATAAAATCATTGGAAGCATGTTCAGGAAGTTCATTGTTCCAGTTTGAGAGCCAGAGAAGGAAGGAAGCTTATATATTGAAGCCAATCGGGGCTGGCTTCTGCTTGTCCAATAAGCAGGCAATTTTTTAATAAATATATATAAAACACTAAACTGTCCATCTTAATGTTCAGGCAGTATATTACATGAAATAATTGACTTTACTCAGATAATTCTCAGGACCCAGTCGCAGGAAACAGGAGAGTCATCCAATCAGCACTTAACCCCTTTTTTTTAAATTTCATGTTTTCCATATTCCACTTTTGGCATTAGTTTCTGCTACCCTTTCTTCCCTTTACATTCTCTGAATTTCTCTCCCTTCCCCAGATATCAATTCCTTGAAAAAGCAAACTAATACTGTATATGTTTAATAGCTTGATCTTATTGACCACATAAATGAAGAATTCCTCTTTTGACACAAGGCAGTAGATATACCAGAGTTTGATGATATTGATATTACTAGTGCAATTGCAAACATCATTACCATACTTTGTACAATGTTAATGATATTCAAAAATAATACATGGCATTTTTTTCTTTTTCTTTCTTACTTTCTTTTTTATATTTTCCAACAAAATACAAACAAAAAAAAAACTAATTGCAGTAAATCAAAATACACAATTCTTCTCTTTAACATGAGATAAGAAAAGACTAAACATAGCCCACTCCACCCTGTCCCTCCCATCATCATATGATCATCAGGGGCTATATAAAAGAAACACAAAACATTTACAGGCCTGCGAGGCCAATATGGGCTATATAAGAGCAACCACTCCACTACATAGGAGATGAGGAGATTTGTCTACTAACCTCTTGCGATATCTCATACCGTGCTTTAGAGATGTAAATTATGTAGGAGTTTCCACTTAAGAAAAGAGGAGGATGTAAGGGAACTACCACACTCAGGTATTTGTGCATATATGTAGCATAAGTACAAGTGTTCCACAATTCGCGTCAGCCAAGCTCTGCCATATGTTTCCAATTAGAAATAACGAAGTATAGGGCCACACCCAACATGAAGTCAATTAAAACTGACAATCCCTCTGTAATGATGAGATGCCAATTGCAGATTGAAAAAACGACCCCTGACCAGAAGAGAGTGGCCCAGAATCCCAGTACCTCTCTAATACGGTTCCATATTGAAACCCAATAAGACTAAATGTTAGGGCAATCATATACCACATGTCTCAAAGTGCCGACATCTCCTCGATGAGACTAACACTCATTCCCAGCTGCCAGATCCCATTTAGCAACCTTTCAATAGGCAATCCTCTTTAGGAGTTGTATTTGCAAATTGTTGAAAAGCCTTCTGAGTATCCAATATAACCCTAGAAGACTTCAACCTCCCAACAGACACCATGCCAAGAAGAAGATTCTAGAGAAAAAGATTACTTAATCTTTCTTCTAGCTCAAGCCATACTAAGCGTACACCTATGGCCCCCTCTACCCATCGCGAACCTTGTTTTAGTAAAAAGTCACAGTGCTAGGCCTGAAAATCAGGGAAAATCACCCCCTTCCTCTTTTAAGATTTAAGTTTCCTGAGAGCGATTCCAGGTGGTTATTTTCCATAGAAACTGAACTAGAATCCTTACAATTTGCCGATAGACTTTACTTGTAAGGAAGACTGATAGCATTTCTACTATATAATTCACTTTAGGAGTGATAGTCATATTTATAGCTTCAAGATGACCCCACCAAGAAAATAGACCGGCTACCACTTTGCTGTTATATTATTGAAAGCTCGTTGAGTCAAATAGGGTAAATGAGATTGTAGAATGATCAGAAATGTGAGCCGCATAAATAGTAGACTCACTGATTCTGGAACAAAGTCCCTTGGAAACTAGGAAAAATCAATACATGATATTTGGAAAACCATGGGGATTAGAACTTTCCTCACTAAAATGGCTACCCCATTATTCTTATGATGGGCAGTTGAAAAAGCCCCTAAAGAGTAGGGCTTTATATCTAGTTTCAACGACTCCTTTACATTCAAGTGTGTCTCCTGCAGCAGTAAGATGTCAGCACTTTCTTTCCTACCATACAGAAGAAATGTTAATGCCCTTAACATTCAGTTAAATGATCTTAAAGGGAGGCATACTGACAATATAGCTCCGATTAACAGTCAAATGTTACAGAAACATACCAAATTCTAGAATTTAGTTTTACATTGTAGAACAACTTCTTAAGCACCCTCAAAGTGTTAGCTGCACCTTTAATCCAAAGAAGAAAACCGAACAAAAGAAACACAGTTTAGCCCCGGCCCCTTCATATGATCACTCACAATAAGAACACCTAATTCTGACAAACAATTCCACAAAAATTCCTAAACCCAGGGGGACTATATAACACACAAAATGTAGCGGGTGAGCCCACCAGGACAAGACAGACATGGAGGGCAAAATGACCTAATACTTCCGCACTTCTATGTCACAAACAAACAACATAAAACATAAAAGAAGAGAGAGAGAGAGAAAACAAAAGAAACATCTTAACCAGGATAGCACCCTGGAGCTCCTTCAACAGAAAACAGAATGGATGTCCCAGTATATAGTAAAGTTACATGGGTAAATGTCGCTTCTGCATGGATAAGTCGCTTTTACATGACCTCAGACCAGTCAAAACGCCCATGATAGCAAGCGCCATAGAACTGTAGCAAATAAAAGTTGCAAAATGACTTTCACCACATCACCACCAACTCCTTATCCTCCAGAAATGCACACAACTCCCCGGGATCATCAAAAGTCTTGGTCTGGTTATGCAGCGTGACTCTCATGCGGGCAAGATAGAGCAGTTCAAAACAGGCCTGCAGTTGCACCAAGCGTGGACACAGCGCCAGAAAACTCTTTCTTTGATCCACCATTGCCTTCGCAAAGTCCGAGAAGGAGTTTATGTCCCTGATATTCCAAAGTTGCAATACTTGCTGAAAGTGTAAAACTCTGAAGATGATTGGGCGTGGACGCTTGCCCATGACCACAGACTGAGTAGGCACTCTATGGGCGTGCTCGATCTCGAACGGCATAGCAAACTGCAACTTTAACACATCTGGAATCATGGCCTGCAAAAAGGACACCATGTCAGGGTCCTCTGCTCCCTCAGGATCTCCTAGTATTCTTATGGTATTCCTCTGAGAACGATTATTACCATCTTCCACCTCTCTTTGTAATGAATGTATCAACTTGGCCTGCTTCTCAACGGTTTCGAGTCTTTCCCCATATGAAGCCACCACCTTCTCTACCTTCTCCAAATGAGCTGTGTTTGACTCTAGAAAAACTCGCAAAGCGTTGATATCTTTCTGCATTGCATATAGCGATTATCCATTAGCTTTGACCAAGTCTTTGATTGCCCGAATCTCAGCCAGGATCTCCTGCGAGGTCTCAGGACAATCTCGGATGACCGCCATCTTGTGAGGTGAGAGAGGTTACATCTTGGTTCTCTTTGCACTAGCATTTTGAGATACTTGGTAATCCAGCCACATCTGTTTGGGACCCGACATATCCGGGATAGAATGGTATCAATTACACAGGTACACTAAAACAAATTTTTTTTAAACTGCCTCTAATGTTTCGATTGATTTTTACGATTTTTGGTGCGCTGAATCCAAATCTGGTAACCAATTTGCTCCATCACGTACAGATTTTTTGCTACATTGGGTTAGCAGTTTGAGGTGAACGTTTCAGATTGAGTGCGATCGAGATAAAAGTTTCTTGGATGAATTCTTTATACTAATTGTTTAGTAGTTATTCAAATAAGAATAAAGAAAATTGTAACAAGGCAGCACTTAAGAATAGAGTAATGTCAACAAAACACACTGTGATGGTAGCAAAATTGTCTGCACTTAAAACAGCCACATACATGTGCACAAACATTGAGCATATAAGAGCGAGGTTAGACACAAAGCAAAGCAAAGAAATGTGCAAAAAATGTTGTACAGGTATGTATGTAAGAATAGAAAACGCAAACCGCACCATTGCAATACATGAAGACAAACACCCGATGGTGTGAAAATAAAATTCTAATAAATGAGATCCGACATTGTGGTAATAACTAGCAAATTTTTATTTCAAAGTTTAGTAAAAACACGATATTTGTCAACACAGTTTAGATTTTAAAGTCATTCTTGGGTCAATCAATCTCCTGGTGGGCCCGTTTCTTCTTCCCCCGAATGCTTCTCTTGGTGCGCTGCTTGGCGTATTTTTCATCTGGGGTTTCCCGCAGCAGCAACCAGCAGAAATCAGCCATCATAGTGGTGTTCCATCTTCCTTGGTACCTTCTCTCTGTGTCCTTGATGTCCTGGTGAAACCTTTCACCTTGTTCTTCACTGTACGCCCCCAAGTTTTCGGGAAAGTAGTTCACATGGGAGTGCAAGAAATGGACTTTCAGGCTCATGTTACAGCCTTGTTCTTTGAAGGCATTGAGCATCCTGGCAACAATATCCTTACAGTTCTCATCCCGCTTGTTCCCCAAGAATTTGAGAACAACATCCTTGAAGGAATCCCAGGCTTCTTTTTCCTTCTCAGACATCGTTTCAGCGAATGCTCCATCTGAAATGAGTTTCCTTATATCAGGGCCAACAAACACTCCTTCCTTTAGCTTTGCTTCAGAAAGTCGGGGGAACTTTGAGCAAAGGTACCGAAAGCACTCACCATCTTTTGGAAGGGACTTGATGAATTTCTTAATGAGACCCAACTTAATGTGGAGAGGTGGTAATAGAATTTTATCATGAGGTACCAAGCTCTCATGAAGAACATTTTTCTCACCGGGTCTCAAATACTCCCGAATGGGCCAGTCTTTTTTCCCCCAGTGTAGGTCGCGGGCCCGGCTATCCCACAAGCAAAGGAAGCAGGGATATTTGGTGAAACCGGATTGCTGCCCTAATAGCATGGATAGAATTTTAAAGTCTACACAAATCATCCACTTATGCTCATCATAACGAATCTTCTGAAGAATCAGGGCCAAATTCTCGTATTTTTCTTGGAGAATAACAGAGTGAGCAATAGGAACTGAAGCGAATGTGTTGCCATTATGAAGAAGAACACCTTTTATGCTGTCTTTTGACGAATCAATGAACAGCCGCCATTCAGCAGGATCATACTTGAGTTTAAAACTTTTCCATCACTCCGTATATATCGTTGCAAAATACCAAATCTTCCTCTTTGCTGAAATACTTCAAAAATTGTGTCTCGTGGTTGCGGTACCAATAAAAAGTTGTTCCTGGTGACAATAGATTTTTCTGTTTAAGCCGAGAACCTAGCAGTTGGGCAGCATCTTTTGGGAGTCCTAAATCCCGGACTAAATCATTCAATTCAGCTTGAGAGAAAAGTTCAGGTTTCGGATCTGGTTCAGTTTCAAACTCGGAAGTACTGGACTCATCGGGAAAAGCCATCTGATGAGTCTCATCATGATCAGAACCGTCCACACAAATATGATCCAAAGATTTTGGTGGTTCAGGCACAGGTACTTCGTTGCTATGAGGCATAGGCCTAATTGCTGAGGGAAGGTTGGGGTAACTTATTACGTTCTTATTTTTTAAGTTGTATCCCTTCACAATGCAAGAGCAAAAATAGCAGTCACTGCTGTGGTCTCTTTGTTCACGCCACATCATAGGTATTCTGAAACGAAATGCTTGTTTTTTATTTATTTTATTTATTTATTTCAATTTTTTATATACCGCGCTATTTACAATCAGCGCGGTTTACAGAGAACCAAAGACCAGAACAACAGGCTGCTCGGTATTACATAAAACAGGAAAATAAATTTGGATAAGATAAACATGGATAATATGGGGGTACAACTATATACATTGAACTATATACATAGAATATTGATCTGCTAATTCGATCACATGAGAGAAGTATTTATGTAATATTATCAATAATGTTTGGAAAAGGAGGGGATTCTGTTAAGTTTGTGGTGAATATTATGCACTTTATGTGGGGTAGTATTTGATGAATAAGTTATGTTTGAGGGCCTTTCTGAATTGGACTATGCCGGTTATGGCACGAATTTCAGGTGGTAGGGAGTTCCAATGTTTTGGTGCGCAAAACATGAAGGCTCTATTCGCTGTTGCTTGGCTACAGGTTGTTATGGCCTTCGGCATTATTAGGGTGTTTGTCGCTATTTTTCTTCTGGTTCTAGTTGGAGGTAAAACTTGTGTGAGATCAGTTAGAGAGTTTGCAGATAAGCCATGTATGGCCTTGTATGTGAGAGTTAGGGTTTTGAATATGATTCTGCCTTGTATCGGGAGCCAGTGAAGATGTTTGAGAATTGGTGTCACCTTTCATCCATAAGCGTAGATCTTCCTCACATGTCTTGCACACTTTGTGAGGAGCCCACGGTTTGTCTTGATCGCCTAACTTCAAACCGAAATAGGCGAAATATACTTTTTAAATAAATGCAGAAATGTTCCTCTGCCGCTTTTTCACGGTATATTCCCCACAAATAAAACAAAAACTGTCCGGAGAGTTGACGCAACCTCTGGCTCTGTGAGCCATCACAAATACACAGCACTGCAAACTACAACTGTAGTGAACCACTTCGGAATAAAGCTGGATTACGACTGAGAAAACAAAAGGTAATAATGAACTTGCAAGAAACTGAAATTTGACAGGAACGTTCATGTCGCAACCACCGTGTTTGAGCGAGCGAACGAGGCGAACAGGAAAGAACATGCGCCAGCGCGAGTACTGGATTTAGCCCCCCGCCTCCCAATTGTCCTGTTAATGTATAAAATGAATACAAAACACTCTAAAATATCATGAGGGAGTGTTTCTAGTTAGTTAACCATTATAACCTCTATTTTGGGCCAAGAAAATAAACTGCAGTCGGCTAAAAAGAAATTATGTGAACATTCCTTATATGGGTAAGAAATCTAATTTTGCAAGAAAACGTGACGTGATGGAACATTTTGGCTATTTTTCCTGAATTCAGCACCCCAAAATCTATAGGAATCAGTTGCAAAACTGGAGGCAGTTTTTTGGTAGTGTACCTGTGTTATTAAAGATTGCAAAAGTCAGGATTCTTGTCTATTGCCCTCCGGAGCACAGTTCTTACACGTCCATCTTGACCAGAAACCAGGCTCTGCCCCAATACATGACATTTTTAAGAGCAACTGCCTAGTACCCAGAAGATCAAGGGTTTGATTCCTACTGGCACTCATCGTGACCTTAGTCAAGTCACTTTATCCTCCATTGCCTCAGAACAAATTGCCTGGCAATCTACTTCAATCAATGTAAATTAGTTTTCTACTCTATTCTCTAAAAGACAATTGTTTGATGTAAACCACCCCTGTTCATTGGAAGGGGGTATAAAAATACTGTTCAAATAAATAAATAAATAAATATTAGTTGCCAGTGTTTTAGTTCCTTTCATTTTGGCCTACTGCCTTTCCACTTCACACGTAAGAGAGAAAGCAAAAAATATTTGATTGGAAGTGTGCCTATTATTTTCCTTAACCTTTATTGTTTCCTTTAGTTTCACTTTTCTTTGTCTGATGGAATGCTTGAATGCCAGACGGTTTCTATTGGTTTGTCTTTGCTGTTTTGTTGGTCTTTTTTTTTTTAATCTAAAGCAGAGTCTGCGGGCAATGGAAAAAGTAAGTAGGAAGCATGGAAAGAGCTAAGCATCTATGTATGATACTGTGCGTGAAAGGATTCTAAGCAGGGAGATGGAGATGCAAGGAGAGGAGAAGAACAGAAGAAAATAGGGGGAAGACAGCAGGAAGACTAGAACACCCTCCATATTCTAAACCACTTCATCTAGAAGTGGTATCACAAGCAACAAACAGTGGAATGACACCTCAACCCAACTCTTGGATGCACATTAAAACAGCAGGGAGAAGAATGATCTTCTCTATAATAAGCTATAATAGTACCTCAGAAAGAGTCTAGCACAAGGTTCATGATTTATTGATTTATTTAACAGTTTATCTATACCCCACTATCATAGGATTCAAAGCGGTTACATATAACATGAACCAACAATCAAATAAAAGTGTACATTGAACAAGGATGTTGAACTTGGAAGATTATATGGAGTTACAGATAACACAGGTACACTACCAAAAAACTGCCTCCAGTTTTGCAACTGATTCCTATAGATTTTGGGGTGCTGAATCCAGGAAAAATAGCCAAAATGTTCCATCACGTCACGTTTTCTTGCAAAATTAGATTTCTTACCCATATAAGGAATGTTCACATAATTTCTTTTTTAGCCGACTGCAGTTTATTTTCTTGGCCCAAAATAGAGGTTGTAATGTTAACTAACTAGAAACACTCCCTCATGATATTTTAGAGTGTTTTGTATTCATTTATACATTAACAGGACAATTGGGAGGCGGGGGGCTAAATCCAGTACTCGCGCTGGCGCATGTTCTTTCCTGTTCGCCTCGCCTCGTTCGCTGCTCAAACACGGTGGTTGCGAACTGAACGTCCTGTCAAATAACAGTTTTCTTGCAAGTTCATTATTACCTTTTGTTTGCTCAGTCGTAATCCAGCTTTATTCCGAAGTGGTTCACTACAGTTGTAGGTTTGCAGTGCTGTGTATTTGTGATGGCTCACAGAGCCAGAGGTTGCGTCAACTCTCCGACAGTTTTTTGTTTTATTTGTGGAGAATATACCGTGAAAAAGCGGCGAGGAACATTTCTGCATTTATTAAAAAGTATATTTCGCCTATTTCGGTTTGAAGGTAGGCGCTCCAGACAAACCGGGGGCTCCTCACAAAGTGTGCAAGACAGGTGCGGAAGATCTCCGCGGAGGGATGACAGGTACCAAACCAGCCTGTCGTTTCGGAATACCTATGATGTGGCGTGAACAAAGAGACCACAGCGGTGACTGCTATTTTTGCTCTTGCATTGTGAAGGGATACAACTTAAAAAATAAGAACGTAATAAGTTACCCCAACCTTCCCTCAGCAATTAGGCCTATGCCTCATAGCAACGAAGTACCTGTGCCTGAACCACCAAAATCGTGGGATCATATGTGTGGGGACGGTTCTGATCATGATGAGACTCATCAGATGGCTTTTCCCGATGAGTCCAGTACTTCGAGTTTGAAACTGAACCAGATCCGAAACCTGAACTTTTCTCTCAAGCTGAATTGAATGATTTAGTCCGGGATTTAGGACTCCCAAAAGATGCTGCCCCAACTGCTAGGTTCTCGGCTTAAACAGAAAAATCTATTGTCACCAGGAACAACTTTTTATTGGTACCGCAACCGCGAGACACAATTTTTGAAGTATTTCAGCAAAGAGGAAAGATTTGGTATTTTTGCAACGATATATACGGAGGAGGGAAAAAGTTTAAACTCAAGTATGATCCTGCTGAATGGCGGCTGTTCATTGATTCGTCAAAAGACAGCATAAAAAGGTGTTCTTCTTCATAATGGCAACACATTCGCTTCAGTTCCTATTGCTCACTATGTTATTCTACAAGAAAAAATACGAGAATTTGGCCCAGATACTTCAGACGATTCGTTATGATTAGAATAAGTGGAAGATTTGTGGAGACTTTAAAATTCTATCCATGCTATTAGTTCAGCAATCCGGTTTCAACAAATATCCCAGCTTCCTTTGCTTGTGGGATAGCCGGGCCTGCGACCTACACTGGGGGAAAAAAGACTGGGCCAATTCGGGAGTATTTGAGACCCGGTGAGAAAAAATGTTCTTCATGAGAGCTTGGTACCTCGTGATATAAAATTCTATTACCACCTCTCCACATTAAGTTGGGTCTCATTAAGCAATTCATCAAGTCCCTTCCAAAAGATGGTGAGTGCTTTCGGTACCTTTGCTCAAAGTTCCCCCGACTTTCTGAAGCAAAGCTAAAGGAAGGAGTGTTTGTTGGCCCTGATATAAGGAAGCTCATTTCAGATTGAGCAAGCTCGCTGAAACGATGTCTGAGAAGGAAAAAGAAGCCTGGGATTCCTTCAAGGCTGTTGTTCTCAAATTCTTGGGGAACAGGCGGGATGAGAACTATAAGGATATTGTTTGCCAGGATGCTCAATGCCTTCAAAGAACAAGGCTGTAACATGAGCCTGAAAGTCCATTTCTGCACTCCCATGTGAACTACTTTCCCGAAAAACTTGGGGGCGTACAGTGAAAGAACAAGGTGAAAGGGTTTCACCAGTGAATCAAGGACGCAGAGAGAAGGTACAAAGGAAGATGGAACACCACTATGATGGCTGATTTCTGCTGGTTGCTGCTGCGGGAAACCCCAGATGAAAAATACGCCAAGCAGCGCACCAAGAGAAGCATTCGGGGGGGGAAGAAGAAACGGGCCCACCAGGAGATTGATTGACCCAAGAATGACGTTAAAAATCTAAACTGTGTTGACAAATATCGTGTTTTTACTAAACTTTGAAATAAAAATTTGCTAGTTATTACCACAGTGTCGGATCTCATTTATTAGAATTTTATTTTCACACCATCGGGTGTTTGTCTTCATGTATTGCAATGGTTGCAGTTTGCGTTTTCTATTCTTACATACATACCTGTACAACATTTTTTGCACATTTCTTGCTTTGCTTTGTGTCTAACCTCGCTCTTATATGCTCAATGTTTGTGCACATGTATGTGGCTGTTTTAAGTGCAGACAATTTTGCTACCATCACAGTGTGTTTTGTTGACATTACTCTATTCTTATGTGCTGCCTTGTTACAATTTTCTTTATTCTTATTTGAATAACTACTAAACAAGTAGTATAAAGAATTCATCCAAGAAACTTTTATCTCGATCGCACTCAATCTGAAACGTTCACCTCAAACTGCTAATCCAATGTAGCAAAAAATCTGTACGTGATGGAGCAAATTGGTTACCAGATTTGGATTCAGCGCACCAAAAAACGTAAAAATCAATCGAAACATTAGAGGCAGTTTAAAAAAAAAATTTTTTAGTGTACCTGTGTAATTCACATATATCAGTTTTGTGGGTGACACATTACAGTAGATAGGGAGTATGTTCTTTGGAGGGTGGAATCAGTTGGGTGATAGGTTAGGTTGGGGAGAGGAATGAAGGGGCAGACAGTTGGGAAGATTTGGGTCTGCATACTGAGGTGTTTCAGTATGCATCTATAGTTCATGGGATGTTCCTGTAGTATTCATTAAATAGGAAGATCTTTATTGCTTTTCTGAAGTCTGATATGTCCTTGATGGCTCTTATTGAGTTAGGTAAGTCATTCCATAAGGAGGGAGCATATAAGGAGAATGCTTTCCTCTTGTGCTTGGAGATGTTCAGAGTGTTGTTATTTGAGGTTCTTCTTGTTCTGTTCTCCGGTGTCTTTTTTATCAGCGGGTGAAGTACTGGGGCTTCTAGGATGTGGAATATTTTGAAAATCATCAATAAGGCATTGTATTTGGAACATGTAGCTATTGAAAGCTAGTGTAGTTGTTGTAGTGTAGGGGTTATGTGGCAATATCTTGCTGTTCCTGTTATTATGCATGCAGTAGTGTTCTGTATGTTGGAGTGCAAGTTTTGTTTTCTTTGGGAGACCTTGATAGATTATATTACAGTAATCTAATGCGGGGATTATAATGACCTGGCAGACTGATCTGAAGTCGCTGCCACTGAGTAGAGGCTTGAGTCTGTGTATGGTTCTTAGCTTTTGGTATGCTGTCTTGGTTGTTCTCTTGATATGGGTCTGGAAGTTGAGTCGTCTATCAAATGCCACTCCAAGGTATCTGACTTCATTCTTGACTCTTAGAGGGTAATCTAAGATGTTTATAGATTCAGATGGAGATAATAGTGGATTACTTATGATGTGTAGTGCTTCTGATTTTTTGAAGTTTATGGTGAGGTTTTGTTCCTTAAGCCATCCAGTCATTGCTTCCAGGCATGTGGTGATCTGCGTGTAGTCAGGTTGTTGAATGTTTACTGGGGTAAAGACCATTATGTCGTCTGCATATATCTTGTATTGGATTTTGTGTTGTTTTATGATGCTACAGAGAGGCTATATGTAAATATTGAAGAGCAATGCCGAGAGAGCAGAGCCCTGTGGGACACCTTGTTGCTGTGTGAATGGTCTTGATTGTTGGCTGCCGGATCTCACTTGTTGTTTTCGGTTTGATAGGTAAGATGACCAATTCATCACTGTTCCATGGATCCCTATTTCGTGAAGTCTTCGCAGCAGGATCCTATGATTGACAGAGTTGAAAGCTGCAGTGATGTAAATGAAAAGCAGGATAAAACCTTGATTTATGTTGTCTATACCATTTGTTATGGTGTCGAGGAGTGATGTAATTAATGTTTCCACACTGTGATTGGGTTTGAAGCCATACTGGTGTGCATCTAATAGGGCATATTCATCTATATGGTCTTGTAGCTATTGTAGGACTACTTTTTCGATCACCTTGGTTATGAATGGTAATGATATTGGCCGATAAGAGTTGATGTCCTCGGTGTCGAGGTTCTTGCCTTTTAGAATGGGTCATTTTGATGCTTGTTTAAGGTGAGAGGGTAGGTATCCTTGCGTGAGTGAAGATCAGGTGATTTACAGTAGGAAGGGTGTTAGAGACTCTTTTGTGTGTTTGATCCATGTGGTTGGACATGGATCTAGAGGAGATGTAGTTGTGTTTATGCTGCTTATGATGGCTTCCAGGTGTTTTTCAGAGGGAATGTGAAAGGATTTCCATGAGTTTATATTCTTGTGGTATGACTGCTGCGGATCTAACAGGGTAAGATCTGAGGAAGGTACGTTCTTGTATTTTAGCATTAGGTGGTCTGCCATTTCTTGGGAATCCGGGGAGTTGGTGTTCTTTGGCTGTTTTGGATTGCTAATCAGTGTGTTCGCTATTTCAAAATGTTCTCTTGGTTTATTGAGTGACTTCAAAATTAGATTTGTATAATATGTTTTCTTGCATCTGTTTATCATGTTGTGATATGAGGCTTGCATGTTGTATTTGATTGGGTGTTCCTGGCCTTTATTTTGACCCCATTTTCTTTCTAGTTTCCAAGCAGTTTCTTGTGGCTGTTGATTTCCATTGAGAACCAAGGAACATTGTGTTTCCTTCTGTCTTGGACTACTGTTTGGGGCTGCTGCTACATTGTTGAGTGTGTGGTTGCAATTATTAATTATAGAGTCTAGATCTGGTGGATCTTCAGAAATTTATTTTTGTTGAAGGTTCTAAATCTTATTTTTTCTTTCTGGATTCCAGCTAATGTTCCTTTTGTCATGGGTGCAGTAATGGAAAAGTTAATCATGTGATGGTCTGACCAAGAGAATGAAGTGGTCTCTAGGAGTATCAGTAGATTGTGTTCAATGTATTGGTTAGGTAGGAATATAAGGTCAAATGTTCCCCCTTTCTTGGGTTTTGGAGTATTTACCATCTGGGTGTAATGTAGGTCCTTCATAGCATCTGTGAATGAGATTGCATCATTTTGAGATAAGGAGGGGAGGTTTGGGTCTGCTAGTACAAGGAGAGATTTGTTTGGTATCAAGTGTGCGCATACTGCCTCAAGGATGGCTGAGAGTTCTTCTGCATCAGATCTTGGTGTACTCTATATTAGGCATATTGCTTTGTTCCTATTTGAGACTGTTATTGTGTTACTTCTTTTTGATTGATGAGAGAAGATAATGCTTTCCAATGCATTTGTTTGAACATATTTTGAAACTGAAATGAAATGCATTTCACTCTTATTTGTGGAAAAGGTGACTGATGGTTATACAGTACAGACTATAATAACAGAGTTTGCATCACTGAGCCTTTTCCAACAAAGAAACTAAACTTCCTTCTTGACTTATTAGAGTTATGCTGTCACATATATCCTTTAGATTTAGGGCAGCAAAAACAAAGATGTTTCTAACTAGCAGTGCAGAACTTGGTTTAGGAAATCAAGCTGGCAATTCTAAGAAGAAATATTCTCAGAAAACTGTCATCTTTCTGGCTGGCAAATATAATATAATGTGTGCAAATTTATACTTAACATATTATCATTCATGCAACAAATTACTGGGAGAAACAGAAGCTAAAAGAAACAATGTTCCTTATTAAGATAACTAGCTCTACAATCAGAAAGGTGAAAACAATAACTGAATGTCTGCTTCCAGAATGTGAATTCTGCTATACCTGTCCATTAAACAGAGTGCTTTCATCTTTATCTTCTTCTTGCTATCTACTGTTTTCTAGCTTTTCCTATGCTCATTTGGTACATGACAACCCTTAAATCCAATTTCTATCTCTTTTCTCTCCTTCGCCCATAACCCTTCTACAACATATTCTGATGTCCACCACAAGCCTGTTCAGACATCCTAATTTTGATTACTTATGCTACTGATAAGCACCACCATTCTTTCTGCAAACATAAAAACTACAAAAAAGCAAATATTGTGCTGGTGTTATTGTTAATGTAGGCATTAAGGGGCTGATTTTAAAAGAGATATGTGCGGTTTTGCGTGGGGAAGAGCCATCCACATGCCAAAAAGGAGTGTCCCTACTAAGCATGATTTTATAAGGTGCAGCAGTGCAGGTGTAGATTAGTACACATCCAGAAAAGAGGCATGGGGAGGGAAGAAAATGGGTATGCAATGGACAGGCCTGCAAACTCTGCATGGATTATGTATTCCATATGCATAATGCGTTTGTGCATCAGCAAATGCATACACCCACATTTACACTTGCCATATATGCAGACCACACCTGAGGAAAGGCATCTCTCATGACCTGGAGTGGGGTTTTTTATGGCATTTGCTACTGCTCTTTGGTGTTCCATTGACTGCTTAGTCCTATAACCTCCCACTCCCACTGTCCTAAGGCATTCCCCCCGATCCAACTTGTATCTCTCAACTCCTGCTGGCCTTCTTCGCCATCTTGCCATAAAGATATAATCCACAGCAACCCCTCTGCCTACCAGACCCCCATCCCCAAACCCAAACCCACCAACTACCTCTGTTCTTCTCCCTGCATTCAGCTACCATCCCCTGTTGACCCACCCTCTCCCATCCTGTGAATGACTGAGTATGTGTACCGGTGTGTGTCGTGGTATGTGTGCGAGAATGTATGTGCAAGTGTTGGTGCCATTATGTGTCAGTGTCTGTGGCCATCTGAGTGGGTGTTTGTCCAGTTTTAGGGTCTGTGTGGGTGTAGTGCAAGGGCCAGAGCTGGTTTTCTGTAGGAGTGTCCCTGGGCTGATGTTCATGTTTCTCTGTACCACTGTCTGTGCTTGTGTGTGGCACTATGACTGTGAATGTGTCCCTATTCAAGGCCCGATGGTGGTGTTAAGTATGGGTAATGGTGGTGCGCCTGGGTGCTGGTGGTGATTATGAATACTGGTAGTAAGTGTGGATTCTTCAGAGGCAATGGGCAACATAAGTGTGGCTTATCAGTAGCTACTGTATGTGTGTTCATGTCCAGATGAGAGAGGCAGCAGAAGAGGAGAAGGTGCCCACTGCAGAGGTTGTACAGGCCAAGGACATAGTTGCTGGACCTCACAGAGGAGGAATGCATGTGCAATTTCAGATTTGAAAAGGAAGCCATAGTAAGCCTTTGTAACCAGGTGGAGACAGATCTGGAGCCCACAGCATGAAGGAGTAGTCCTTCCAGTGCACCTGAACTTGACCACAACCCTGGCCTTCCTCACCACAGGAACATTTCAAACACCCTTCGAGTTGCAGCAGGTATTAGATAGGCATCAACCTCTTGCTGCATTGCTCTGTTCCTAGAGGCCTTTCTAAGGTGACTCAGAGAGTACATTGTGTTTGCTGAGACTAAGCAAAATCAACATCAAATAATGACAGAATTATTTGAGCTGACACACTTCCTCTGCGGTTGGAGTAATAGATTGCACACACATTGTCATTGGGCTATCTGTAAGAAGGGAGGCAACATACTGCAACTGCAAGGCCTTACACTTCCTCAATATGCAGGTGATCTACAATGCCACCTGCCTTATAACAGATGTGTGTGCCTGCTACCCTGACACAGTCTGGTATACATGACTGCTTCCAGAGATGCCAGATCACTGGTGGATAGCTGCTAGGTTAGCACCCCCCCACACACACCAACGAGTCACCCACATCCCACAAACATACAGGGCATCCACCCACAAACAAGATACATACACACATGCACATACACAAACACAAAGGTACCCAGACACAAACAAGGCACATACATATACACACTTACACACACAAACAAGGCACATCTACACATAAGGAACACACACACTATCCATTGAAAGCAATAGCCACATGCTGCACAGCTGCATCTCAGATAGGGACACCAGGAGACCTGTAGGTGTCTGAACCCATCTATGTAAGCATATGCCAACCTCCAAAAAATCATCAGGTGCTGATTCATAAACCCTATGCTCCAAACCAATAGGTGACAGAGGCTATCCCCTCAAGACCTGTCTGATAACTCCCATTGCCTGCCCTGAGGGAAAAGCTGAGAATAACTACAATAGGGCACACAGACAGACCAGGGCTATTATAGAAGAGACATTTGGATTCCTGTAGAGCAGATTCATGTGCCTGGACAGGTCTGGCAACAAATTACTATACACCCTAGCTAAATGCTGCAATATATTTGTTGTCTGGTAAATACTGTACATCTTGGCTGTCATCCACAGAATGCCTTCACCAGAGGACCCAGCACCAACATACACAGATAGTGATGAGGGGGGTCATGCTTCATTGTCCCAGGACCTGTTACCTCCACAAGCCCATCATGCCATAGCAGGAAGGCATGAACTCATGCACACATATTTCTTGGTGGTAAATTAATGTGTTTATTTTGCCAACTGTGAAACTTTTATATGTACATGTGTTGAAGCTGTGTTCTCAAAACCTTGGCTGGCACTACTGTTAATGCAAATAGTGGGAGGCCCAGACCATCCTCACCCTTATGCTCCCTCCCCCAAAGAAAAACATAACAGAGTTCGCTGACAATAAAAATCTGACATCCAAACATTTCTTGAGCTATCTAGAGGAAAACAACCAGTGGGCAGCATCCATTTAGATCATATCCATTTGTGTACAGTGTATGTTTGTGTTTTGGATTTCTGCAGAAGCAAATATCATCTAATGGCTGTCGGAGCCTGTGTGGCTATCAGGTGCTACTTGCTTCCCATGGCTGAAATTGGCCATTGATGATATAGGTGGCAACTCTATCCCATGAAATGCTCAGATAAATCCTATCTGCACCTAACACTTTTCCTTGCATGGCCCCAGTTGGTTAAGGAGCAAAAGGGTTGCAAGCGGACATTTACTTGTGGCACTGGGACAGATGAAAAGGCTTTGGTTGACTCATGGAAGAAAAAAGTGTCAACTAGAGAACTGTGGAGGGCTGCAGGGATCGAAGGGAGTTGGGAGGTTCAGAGTGAGGGGGGAAGGGAAGGGGGGAAGGAGAGGGGTAGAGAGGGATGGATGGGGGATGAGAGGGGGAAGGGGTAATGTTTTAGTCTAGGCTAGTTTAGGATAAAGGAGAATAGAATAAACTGACTAAATATACAAATACATAGGACGTCCTGTAACAAAATAAGAGCTAAGGATTTTGCTGCATTGAATATGATACAATGCAATATTTGTAAAGCAAATTGTTAGAAAACCTGGGATCTCAACAAAGCTCAAAAGTGAGTGCATTCAGAAGACATCCTGCTGTACTGAACTATTGTGGATGTGTTTTTTCATTTCTGTATTGCTCTGTAGCAAAGTTTGACAAAATCGACAATAAAAATGAGTTTCACTAAAACTAAAAGAGAGAAATAAGACTAGCAAAAGCAAAGGCAAAAGAAAAGATGGCAACAGATGTGAAGAGTGGAGACAAAACCTATTTAGGTGTAGTTGAGAGAAGAGTAACATCAGAAGTGCAATTTGAAGACTCAGATTTGCTGAGGACATATTTTTGGAAAGTGACATTGAAAAAGCAAAAAAGCTAAATAAACACTTCTGCATTCACTCAAGAAAATCCTGGAGAAGGACCACATATGATTGACAAATATACCACACCATTCAAGAAAATTATGTTTTTTGAACAGCTTGAAAAACTGAAAGTGGACAATACCATGGGACCAAATGGGATACATTCCAGGATACTGAAAGAGCACAGAGAGGTTCTAGCAGAGCCTTTAAAGGATGTTTTTAATAGATTCTTGTAGATGGGAGAGTTTCCTCAGGACTGAAGAAGGGGTGATGTGGTAATAGGGAAAAGGTGGCAAACTATAGACCGGTAAGCCTTACCACTGTGTTGGGAAAAGTAATGGAGGTGCTCCTGAAAGAAAGAACAGTGGACTTTTTAGAAACAAATGGGTTGCATAATCCAAGACTATATGGTTTTACCAAAAGACAATTATGCAAAACAAATTTGATTGAGTATTTTTTATGGGTGACCAGAGAACTAGATCAAGGGCATGTAATGGATGTGATCTAGCTGGATTTCAGGAACGTCTTTGATACTGTTTCTCATAGGAGGCTTATCAACTGAGCATTCGGGAGATAGGTCTCTAGGTGGTAAACTGGATCAGAAACTGGTTGACTAACAGCCGACAGAAAGTGGTGGTAAACCAAACCCATTCAGAAGAAAGGAAAGTCAGTAGTGGTGTGCCCCAGGGATTCGTCCTGGGACTGGTACTATTCAGTGTATTTGTGAGTGATAATGCTAAAGAAGGAGTGGAAGAGTAGCCTAGTGGTTTGAATAACTGCCTAGCATCCAGAAGCTGGGACCTTTGGCAGAACACTTTACCCTCTATTGCCTTGGAAGAAAAGGCCTGTTAATCTACATCTGAACATAAGATATGCCATACTGGGTCAAACCAAGGTTCATCAAGCCCAGTATACTTTCCAACAGTGGCCAATCTAGGTCATAAATACCTAGCAGTTTCCCCAAAAGACACAGGTTCCACAATGCTTGTATTGGGTCAAGCAGTGATATCCTGGGTCCCTTCTGTCCACAAAAGAAGTACAGGAACAATTATTTCTGATGACCCTAAGATGACCAAAAGGTAGAAAAGGCAGTGGTGAAAACCAGAAGGATGCTTGGGTGCTATGTGGAGGGGCAGGGGGAATGGCCAGAAAAACTGGTGAGAGTGCCTCTATATAAGTCTCTGGTGAGACCTCATTTAGAGTACTGTGTAATTCTGGAGAGTGCGCCTTCAAAAGGATATAAGCAAGCAGAAAAGAGTCTGTGCAGAGGATGGCTACTAAAATGGTCATTGGTCTACATAAGAGATATGGGGACAGACTTAAAGATCTCAGTATGTATGCTTTTGAGGAAAAGCGGGACAGGGGAGATATAATAACATAAGAACATAAGATATGCCATACTGTTTCAGACCAAGGTCCATCAAGCCCAGTATCCTGTTTCCAACAGTGGCCAATCTAGGTCATACGTACCTAGCAGTATCCCCAAAAGACATAGGTTCCACAATGCTTGTATTGGGTCAAGCATTGATATCCTGGGTCCCTTTTCAACAATGGTTTATGGACCTTTCCTCCAGGAACTTGTCCAAACCTTTTTTAAACCCAGCTACACTAATAGCTCTTACTACATCCTCCGGTAACAAATTCCAGAGTTTGATTACATGTTGAGTGAAAAAATATTTTCTCTTATTTGTCTTAAATAGTTTACCCCGTAGCTTCATTACATGTCCCCTAGTCTTTCTATATTTTGATGGTGTAAACATTGGATCTATGTTTACCCGTTCCACTCCATTCATTAATTTATAGACTTCTATCATATCTCCCCTCAGCCGTCTCTTTTCCAGGTTGAAGAGCCCTAACCTTTTTAGCCTCTCTTCATAGGAGTATCCTTCCATCCCCTTTATCATTTTGGTGGCTCTTCTCTGTACCTTTTCTAATAACGTTATATCCTTTTTATAATATGGTGAACAGAATTGCACACAATATTCAAGATGCGGTCGCACTATGGAACGATACAGAGCCATTATAATATCCTTTGTTTTATTTTCCATTCCTTGCCTTATGATACCTAGCATTCTATGTGCTCTCTTGGCTGCCACTGCACACTGGACGGAGGGTTTTAACATGTTATCCGCGATGACACCTAAATCATATATTTAAGTATTGCCAAGAAAACCCAGAGGTGGCTGGGTTGCCAGTGATCAGCACTGACTTGACAACACTAAAATAAAAATTACTGAAGGGAAAAGCGTGCCTTTTTGCAGATGACATGAAAATTGCAACACATTGGATACTTCTGAGGGAGTGGACAACATGAGGAAAGATCTACAAAACTTGGAAGAATGATCTAATGCTTGGCAGTTAAGATTTAATGCTAAAAAGTGCTGAATCATGCACTTGGGATGCAGAAATCCAAAGGAATCATATGTGATAGGGGTGAGAGGATGGTATGCATGGAACACGAGAAGGACCTCAGAGTGATAGTGTCTGATGATCTCAAGGTGGTGAAACAATGTGACAGGGTGGTAGCCAAAGCCAAAAGGCTATTGGCTAAGAAATAATTGTTTAAAACTAAATTCCTATAAATTCCATGCAATGTGGGTTACAGGCTAATCTACTTCACCTACCCTTTTCCCCATCTTTTCTGGGCCATCAATTCCAGTCTTACTCCCAATCTTAGATTCAAAACTTAGGATGGATGTTCAAATCTCTTCCTCAGTCAAATCTTGTTATTTTATCCTTCAGCTTTTCAGAGGAATTAGAACTTTTTTGGATAAGAATGTTCTACTCATCCTGATTTACACTTTGACTACTGTAATGCCTTTTAAAATAATCTTAGAATGTCTTCCTTAGAAATACTCAAAAATATTCACAATACTGCTGTAAAACTTGTCTTGTATGCTAAAGGATCTAATCATTTTTCACCTCTTCTGATAGGATATCATTGGCTCCCAATAGCGTACAATTAACATCACTCCACCAAGATCTGGCAAACTGCAAAAAACAATTGATCAAACCACCAAACTTAACACTGCAATGACTTATAACAGGAAGAACATTTCTCCTTCCAAAGGAGGACCCAAGTAACATTCCCAAAAATTGCAGACCAATAACTTGTCTACCTACAATCTATAAACTGTTCACTGTAATAGATGCAGACAGACTATCCGATCATATTCAGTCCAATAGCATCATGTAAATAAAGCAAAGGTCAATAGGAGGGGAGCATATGGAAATAAAGGCCACTTAATGTTAAATAAGGCTATCATGGCCAGTGCTAAGAAAAGCAGAAATCTTAATATAGCATAGATTGATTATAAGAAAGTTTTCTGACAGTGTCCTACACTCTTAGATAATAAATTGCCTTGATATGTATAAGATAAACACTGGTTTGACAGAGTACATTAAGTTTACAATGACAATTTAGCAAACCACCCTATTTCTGAGGTATGAAGATGGTCAGTCCATCATTCCTAACATCAAAATCCAGAGAGGAATATTTCAGGGAGATTCCCTGTTGCCACTTCTGTTTTGTTTGATGCTTAATCCAGAGTACTCTCATCAACTCTAGGATACGTATTTAGACTGAATCCGAAAGAAGGTAACAACACAGAAGTAACATCACATTTACTATTTATATAAGACCTGAAGCTCTTCAGTTCCAGCAATCAACTTAGAAGAGCAACTCTGTGTAGTGAAAGGTTTTCTGATAACATCAGGATGACTTTTGGCTTTGACAAATGTGCTAAGGCACCTTTTTATTGAGGAAAATTGAGCATAATGGAAAACATCTCCCTAGCTGCGTGCTCTTCTATCAAGGAATGTGAACAGGAAGGCATATATAAATATCTCAGAGTAGAGGAAGGAATGACATTCAAGTAGAAATTACTGAGAGAAAAGATCAGTAAAGAATATTAAAGAAGATTAGAATCATTGTTGAAAAGTGCTTTAACATCATGGAATAAGAAACAAGCCATGAATCATCTGGTACTTCCTGTACTCTCATACAGCTTTGGGAATGTGAACTGGCCTCTTAAAAATCTTGAAAAACTGGATGTGCAAACAAGAAAACTCCTCCAAGCCCACAAGGTAATTTACAAGAATCAGTGTTTGCCAAGGGTGAACATCCCTAGAGCTGAAGAAGGGCTAGGACTCAGAGATTGATTCCATCTACAGAGCTACTATTAAAGGCCTCCAGGCCTACCTAACAGCATCATCAGATCCACATATGCAAAAAGTGATGAAACATGAAAGTAAACGTCCAGAATCTGTCTCCATCAGCAAACTTGGACAAGCATTCTGATGATTAGAAGAAATGAGTGAGAATCCACATGCACACATACGTAAGAAATTAACAGAATTTGTAAAACAAGAGAGAAAAACTCTTCAAAGAATTAAATCAGCAAACGAGGAAAAACAAGTGGCAAATGTACAAATACAGTGGGAAATACAAAGTGTTATTCCTGGAATCCTTTCTCGATCAAGAATGGACACATGAATGTTTTTAGGAGAGGAGAACTGAAACCAAAGGACAGTGGATTATGAATGAGATGGTTTACAGTGAGCACTGAAAAAACTGGCAAAACAGACATATGTAGATTCTGTAAGAAAGACTTGGAAACAGTGACTCACCTCATAGCTGTCTGTGAACTTCTAATGGTGGCAAATTTCTATACAGAAAGGCACAACAAAGTAGCATGCCTCATACATTAGAAACTCTGTAAGCACTATAACATCACTGTGCCTGAAAAACACTGTGATAATGACCCTAAGAGAATTACAGAGAATGAAGAGGTTATGATCACCTGAGACATTCCCATTCTGACAGATGGAAAACTGGATGTGAGGAAACCTGACATAGTGGTAAAGGAGAAAAAAATCAGAATGGATTGGAGGTGTTGGTTCCAGGTAATTAGTCTGTTAATCATGTGGAGAGGGAGAAGATCCTGAAGCACCCAGAAATGCAGTCAGAAACCAAGAAAATGTGTCAGAAAGTTACAGAAATATTTCCCATTGCATTGGGAGCCACAGGCTTGATAAAAAAGAATTTTCAAGCACATCTTGACAAACTACCCATACATGTTACATCTTATGAACTCAGAAGAAAACTCTCTTTGGCATGATGAAAGTACTATGCCAATTGAGATCATACTCCACATACCCTGGCTTAGAAGTGAGGTTCATGACTGTCATGGTATGCACAAAACTAATACCAATATCCAAATACACAAAACACTCTCAGTAAACCACTAGTTATTCCAACTTCAAGCCACAAACTAGAATAAGAGTATAAAGTCTTCACTACAAATCTAAACAATGGGCTCTCGCCGGACCTCAGGACTTATACACCCCCCATGTGGCGAGTTTATCACCATAGGGTTATGGTGGACACTTACATCATAGGTCCTGAGCCTCACCAATTATATAATGATAACATCAAATAACCTCACACAATAAACCATTCACAAACTTTCCCAATATTAGAACTACACAGGGATATCCACCAGTCACTCAAATAACCCTATGGTGATAAACTCGCCACATGGGGGGTGTATAAGTCCTGAGGTCCGGAAATGGAGACTGGAAAGAGGCTCATGTGGTGCCTTTACACAAAAGCAGAAGTAAGGATGTGGTTGTAAACTACAGGCCACTTAGTTTAACTTCAGTGGTGAGTAAAATATTGGAAACGCTGCTGAAAGAGAAAATAGTGAGGTTTCTGGAGTCCAGTGGATTACAGGATCCGAGGCAGCATGGATTCACCAGAGGCAGGTCTTGTCAGACAAATGTGATTGATTTCTTTGAATGGGTGACCAGGGAGTTGGACTGAGCTAGAGCCCAAGATGTGGTGTATCTAGATTTCAGTAAAGCCTTTGACACTGTTCCTCACAGGCGACTTATAAACAAACTGAGCACCCTAGGGATGGACCCTAAAGTTACTGCTTGGGTTAGAAATTGGTTGGCTGGGTGGTGATAAAGAGTACAGGTAAATGGAGCTCTCTCTGAGGAGAAGGTTGTTACCAGTGGTGTGCACCAGGGATCTGTCCTTGGTCCGATTCTTTTTAACATCTTTGTTAGTGATATAGCGGAAGGGCTGTCGGTTAAGCTTTTCCTCTTTGCAGATGATACCAAAATCTGCAATAGAGTAGACACCCAGGAAGGTGTAGATAACATGAGGAGGGATCTAGCTAAGCTTGAAAAATGGTCTAGAATTTGGCAGCTGGGATTTAATGTTAAAAAATGTAAGGTCATGCATTTGGGCTGCAGCAATCCAAGGGAGCAATATAGTATAGGGGGCAATGTTCCCTCTAATTTTCTGTAGGCTGTGTGCGCATAAAGTATCACCTGTGCTGCTTTTGAAGGAAGGTTAAATTTTTGTGCTCTTATGATGACACTCGGAGTTATATACTTTAAAATTTGACTACACGTCAGAATACAGTATGTACACCACATTGATTTTAATCAAATTAAATGAAAATAGACGATTACTAAATGAAGCGGGAAATTTCTAGTAATTACAATCATAACTTTTAAATTTTAAGACGTCTGTGTTGTTTTCTATCAGAATCAGAACCGTAATTTTTGTGCGCTCTGTTGTAAAGTATGTGCGCTCGCTCGGCGAGGTGTGTGTGCATGCACACGCGCACAGTTTAGAGGGAACAGTGATAGGTGGTGAAGTACTTTTGTCCACTAAAGAAGAGCAGGACCTAGGCGTGGTTGTGTCTGATGATCCTAAAGTAGCTAAACAGGTAGAAAAGGGGACGACAAAAGCTAGAAGGATGCTTGGGTGCATACGGAGAGGAATGGCTAGCAGAAAAAAATGAGGTGATAATCCCTCTGTATAAGTCTTTAGTGCAACCTCATTTGGAGTATAGTGAGCAATTCTGGAGACCGCACCTTCAAAAGGATGTGAACAGGATGGAGTCGGTGCAGCCGGTGGCTATTAAAATGATTAGTGGTCTTCATTATAAAGCATATGAGGACAGACTTAAGGATCTTAATATGTACATCTTAAAGGAAAGGCAGGATAGAGGTAATATGATTGAGATGTTTAAATACCTCCGTGGCATAAATGTTCAGGGAGAGAGCCTCTTTCAGTCGAAAGCAAGTTCTGCTACGAGGGGACATGGGATGAGGGTGAAGGGAGATAGATTCAGGAGTGATATGTGGAAATATTTATTTATGGAAAGAGTAGTGGATCCGTGGAACTGTCTCCCAGTGGAGGTGGTAGAGATGAGGACAGTAACTGAATTCAAAAAAGCATGGGGCAAACACAGAGAATCTCTAAAGGTAAAAAGAGGACTGTTGTAGTTGTTGATATGGAAGGACAGACTAGATAGGCCATGTGGTCTTTTTCTGTCGTCATATTTCTATGTTTCTATGTCTCCAGCGCAGGAACATCCAAGTAGGCACGGGAGTGTTACAGAGACATATCTGCAGAAGAGCTGTGGATTTACACGTTCCTGTTCAATCTCAGAAACAGCAGAGATGTCTGCAAGCATGTCCATATTTATACCTGCTCCAGGCATGAATAGGCATCTGGAAAGTGCTTGTTGTCATCTTAAAATATTTAGAGAGTATAGAAAAGATGAAGAATGGAGTGACTAGTCTTAGAACATAAAGGAACACCCTTGAATTTGAACTCTAGCCACCCCACTCTTAAACCACTACTCTAACCATTATACTATTAGACATCTTGTTTCTGAAATTCTCTTCTGGGGACATCTATATGAATATTTGATACACGTGCATATCTGTCCCATCCATGTTTCCAAAACTGGGCCTGTACTTGAACGTGCCTGCTTTTTTTCCTGATGTTCTGGCTTTGATGTCCCAGATTGCACTTGGACGTCTCATTGTGAAATGTACTTCTTTGGGGGCGGAGCCTAACTTCGGGCAAGATGGATGTATGAGAGCTTTGCTACGGAGGGGTAGGTCAAGAATCCTGACTTCTGCTGCTTTTATTAGAGCAGATCCTACTTATTTTGGAAGCAGTGAACTCCAGATATGTCTGGCCCCAAACCCACACGTCTGGATTATCAAGGAACACAAAGTGCCAGTGCAAAGTGAACTAAAACGGAGTCTTTCTCACCCCACAAAATGGCGGTCATCCGAGATTGCCCTGAGGCATTGCAGGAACTTCTCTCTGAGATCCGTGCTGTTAAAGACATGGTTAAATCAAATGGAGACTCGCTGACCACAATGCAAGAAGATATCACTGCCTTAAAAACAGTTTGGAGTCAATCATGGTGAGATTGGAGAAGGTGGAGAATGTGGTTGCAACATACAGGGAGCGGTTCAGGGCCGTTGAGAAGCAAGCAAAGCTGATCCGGTCATTGCAGAGAGACCTGGAAGATGGTAGCAATCGTGCTCGGAGAAACAACATTAGGATCCTGGGAGTTCCCAAAGGAGCTGAAGGCACAGATATGATGGCCTACTTGCAGTTAATGATCCCAGATGTGCTAAAAGTAAACTTTGTTATGCCATTTGAGATTGAATGTGCCTATTGGGTGCCTACTCAGTCTGTGGTCTCAGGCAAGCGTCCACACCCAATCATACTAAAGGTTCTGTGATTTCAACAAGTCACGCAAATTATGGAAGCAGCCAGATTGCACTCTCCATTGGAATATCAAGGGCATAAACTCCTTTTCTTTCCGGACTTTGCGAAAGCAATGGTAGACCGGAGGAAACGTTTTTTGGTGCTGCATCCACGATTGCTGCAGTTGCAGGCCCATTTCGGGCTGATTTATCCTGCCCGTATGAGAGTCACACTGCACAACCAAACCAGGACATTTGACGATCCAGGGGAGTTGCACACTTTCTTGGAAGACAAAGAACTGGTGTTGATGTGGTGAAAACCCTGCTTTATACTCAGCTGTGGACATAAGCTTGCAGAGTACCTTCATCTTCCTTATGTGGGAGCCTTGACTGGATATAAGGTTGTGAAGTCATGATTTGAATAATGTGGAGTTGACATTCATTGTGGCTCTTTTGGGGTAACTCCAGGGTATTGCTCTGGTCACACTGTTTTCTTCTTTTGTTCTTTTCTTTCTTTCATTTTTCTCATCATCTGTGCATTTGGGCTAGATCAGAAGGCATCAGGGCATTGAAAGATAGGATGGCCCTCATATATTTACATTTATCCTTTTGTGATCATGCAATGCATTGGGAGGGGTAATTCTGCTCTAATGTTTTAGAGCTTTGACATTTGGGGAAGTTACTCTAGTTGTGGGTAGTGGTTAGCGCAAGGAGTTTTATTTGGCAGAGAAGAAGTGAATTATTTGGTTATACCCTCCATGCCTGTCTTGTCCTTTTGGGCTCACCCGCTAATTTTAGAGTTCGGTATATTCCCCCCCCCCCCCCAGGGTTTTTGTTGGCCTTTGGTATTTAGAAACATGTTTTTTTTTTGGGGGGGGGGGGTGATCTTCTTTAAGGGCTATGGTCAAGGTATGGTATTTCTGCTTGTGTTTCTTTCCCTCAGGCTATTAATGATGCTTTAGTTCTGGGTGCTTCAAAGATGTGGATTAACATTGTAAAATTATATGTTACATCCTGGCATGTTTCTGTAACAATTGTATATCACTGTGTGCTATATTGTCTCTATGTCTTTCTTTAAGATAGTCTCACTGAATGTTAAGGGCATTAACAATCCTATTAAGAGAAAAAAGGTATTTTTATATGGGTGCAAAGAATGTGCTGGCATCTTATTTCCGGAAGAAACACATTTGAATGCTAAGGAGTCTTTAAAATTAGATATGAAACCCTTTACACTTTTGGCTTTCTCAGCTGCTAATCATAAGAAAAATGGGGTAGCCATTCTAATAAGGAAATATCTATCCCCTACTGTGCTGAAAACCAGATCTGATATCGAAGGGTGCTGGGCAATGGCTGTTATTTTATTTATTTATTTATTTATATTCTCTTATATACCGCACTATTCAGCATCAGCGCGGTTCACAAAGAACAAAAATCTCAGTACAGTCAACATGCATGAGTTTACAGATAACAAGGGAAGGAACTTGGATAACAAGGGAAACTATTTACAATCTATATACAGGGGTAATACTACTGTATAGGTACATGTTACTAGGAACAGTTTTTAAGAATATATTAATAATTATAGAGAGTCAGCCTTGGCGTGTTATTAAGACACTGAGGAATTGAATAACTGGGTGGAAACACTGAGGTCAGTGAGTGTCGTTGACTCTATAAGGTGCTTGTTGAAGAGATGGAATTTGAGGGCTTTTCTAAATTGCGTTAAGCTGTTGATAGCCCGGATGCCAGGGGGTAGTGCATTCCAACACCTAGGGGCACAGAGGGTAAAGGCCCTGTTGGCTGTAGACAAAGAGCAGCTTGTAAGGGCCTTTGGGAGCTTTAGGGAGTTGATGGTCATGGATCTTCTTGCTCTGTTTGGTGTAGTAGAGTGAATAAGGGCAGATAAGGATGCAGCGGAGAGCTTATTGAGAGCTTTGAACGTGAGAAGTAGCGTTTTGAAGATAATTCTGGCCTGGATGGGTAGCCAATGTAATTGAATTAGCAGAGGTGTAACGTGGTCAGTCCTGGCGGCTCCCTGAAGGACCCTTGCTGCGGCATTCATTGCCAGCTGTAATGGGTTTAAGGTGGATTGAGGAAGACCTAGAAGAATGACATTAGCATAAACAAAGTGGGGCATGATCAGTGCTTGGTAGATTGTCCTGAAATCTTTTGGTTCCAACATAGAGCGTAGGTGTCTCAGAGAGCGGATCTTGTAATATATTGTTCTGACTGTGTTTCCTATGTGGGACTTCATATCCAGGCGTTGGTCCAGAGTGACTCCCAGGTAGCGTATTGAGGGTTTGGATTGCAATTCGGCTTCCTTAGTTTTGAGATATTGAGGTGGAGTGAAGTTGGGATTCCTCGTGATAAAGAGGACTTCCGTTTTCTTATGTTGTATACGGAGGTTTTGGGAGAGAAGCCAGTCAGATACTGCATTGAAACATTTTATTAGAGGGGAGAGGTCTAAATGGTCAGTGGAGATAGGGGTGTATAACTCACTGACCTGGTCTTCATCAATATCTATGCCCCCAATGTAGACTGCCCTACTTTCTTTAGCTCCATAGCGGCTCTGGCACAAGAGGTATCCAGGTACACAACATTTATGGGGGGGGGGGAGACTTCAACCTCACGCTAGACCCCTTGTTGGACAGGAGTCCTGTGAGAACTAATAAGTTCCCCAAAGCACACCCTGTTCTTTTGTCACTAATGGAAGAATTAGGTTTAGTAGATACATTCTATCAGCACTCAACAGATATGGGAGCATGATACTGGGGATACTCTCTCTCCAGAATCGTGGGGGAAATTTTGGGGTAAACTAATTAGAGTTTATCAATCTGCCTCTATCTCCCCGGCACTATACTTCTTTATGCACAGAGCCCATTTTACTCTGATAAAGGTCTCCAAGTGGGATAAGTCAATTGGAAATGTGTGTTGTTCTTGTCAGAGGGATATTGGCACTTTAAGGCATGTGCCTTTCTTCACTGGGTAGGCCATTTTTAGGTCAGAAGGCATATATCCTTGTTGTAGTGATAGTTGAGCAATTTTGAATATTGTAGGGATTAGTTCTGTGCAGGCAGCCTTGATACAGCTAACTGGACACGGGTCTAGTGGGGATGTGGTATGTTAATGCCTGTGATTATTCTCTCCAACCATTCAGGAGAGATGGTTGAGAAAGAGTCCCAGATGATTTGGGGTTTTGTGTGGTTAATTCTTTGGAGGGTTGTTGCGGTGGGAGTTTGATTGCTTTGGGGCGGATCAGGTTTTGGAAATAGTTTGCCATAGTTTGTGAGGTTAGATTTATTTCTTCTTTCTGTTGAGAGGGGTCTTTTACCAGGATTTTGACTAAGTAGAAGAGCTCTCTGGGGCAGTTTAAGGAGTTTTGGAAAATACATAGAATTCTTTATTTTGTTTGTTGTTTTTTTGATATTCTTGTAGTTTGGCCATGTAGACATCGCAGTGGTCAGCTGGTTTGATTTGTCTCCATCTTCTTTCTAGCACTCTGAGTTTGTGTTTCATATCTTTGAGTTGGGTATGCCTGATTTTTGCCCAAATCCACCTTGAAAAACCACAGATGAAACCAAACTTGAGATCTTTGGCAATGCAGACCAATGATACATTTACAGGCAAAGAAATGACATTTATAAGGAAAAAAGCACCCTTCCTGCAGTTAAATATGGCGGAGATTCCATAAACTTGTGGAGCTGTTCTGCTGCCTCAGGAACTGGAGGCCTGGAATCTATTAAAGAAATCATGAAGTCAGAGGACTACCAAGATATTTTAGAGTGACATGTGCTACCTAGTGTCAAAAAGCTAGGTTTGGGTTAAAGAATCAAGAATCTTTGGAAAGAGCTGAAATCTGCCTTTGGTAAAAGGAGTCCTGGAAAATTCATGAGCTGGAATAAATTATAGTTGAAAAGTGGGAGAAACTACCAGCAGACAGATGTACAAAGCTTATAGATGGCTACAAGAAACATTTGGAGGCTGTCATCCTGACAAGGATTGTGCCACCGAATATTAGTGAAGAGTGCAATTAATCCTGTCCAGATCATATTTTATTTTCTTTCTCAGAAATGACTATGTCTAAGTTGCACAGACATCTTGTTTTTTGTTGTATACCTTTGAACATACTATAAAATATTATGATGACATACAGTTGGAATATTTCCAATTATTTCTCAAGATATTATACACAATATACCTAAAATACAAGGGTGCCAATAATGTTGACCACAACTGTATTTAGTTCACGCTTTTCCAGTAATAGTTCAAGGTGAGTTACTTTCAGGTACCTAGGCATTTCCCTGTCCCCAGAGGGCTTACCATCTAAGCTTGTGCCTGAGGCAATGGAGGATTAAGTAACTTGCCCAAGGTCACAAGGCATGCTGGTTGGATTCCTTGGTCACAGACCACTGCTCTAACCATTAGGCTATAAAGCAAAATGAAAAAAATATTTTTGGGCTGCATATCCCTATTAGGATGAGGCACATAATGAAGATTTCAAAGAAATAGCTCCAGGGAAAGGTGAAACTGTTATATGAGCTACCCAGAATGTCAGACTACATTTTTTAAACTTAGGATTTCATTATTTTTTTGCTCACACTGGGTGAATTGGGTCCAGAAAACCTGACAACAGAGAACCCTTTCATGCTAGAACATGGGTATTTTTCAATTGCTACTGGTTAACTGAAAGAAGTTAGACAGTTGCCACATTCTACTTTTATATAAAATCAGACAATACTTTTGATTTGTTGAATGTGTCTTTTCTGAAGTAAGCAAAACAAAATTGGAACTATCCAATTATTCCAGTTGCCACACACCACTTTTTGATTTGTCACCTTCAAAGTACATTTCTAAGAGGACGGTTCCTGCTTGCTGTTAATGTCTTCTCTCACAGTGGAATTACTTCCTTGTAGTTTTCAAGACTTATGAGTGACTTCTAAGCAAAATAATTCCAGCACTGCCAGCCCTCTGAAAATCAGACATTGGGGTATGTTTACTAAATGGTGGTAGCGGACTCTGTGCAATATCAGAGCTACGGCCCTATTGATTTCAATGGGGCCGCGGCTCCGATATCACACTGAGTCCGCTATCGCCATTTAGTAAACATACCCCATTGTTTCACTTCTTACTGATGAAAAGAACTTTGCTTTGATGTGCAAACTTGTTGAATGCTAGACTTTCTGAGACAAAGAATATGATTTTAAATATATGACCATGTAATCCTTATTTTAAACTTCAACAATTGCAAGGAAGAAGAGAAATGTGCCTTGTTGAACAAATTGTTGCTTAATTTCTTGATATATCTCTCAGGCTGAAATGTATTAGAGCAGTTTACAAACACTACAAGCAGGTACTGGAAATATTCCATTGTCCCTGTAGGGCTCACAATCTATATATGTACCTGAGGCAATGAAGGGTTAAGTGGTTTGGCCAAGGCCACAAGGAGTGCCTATAGGACTAGAGACCCCAGTCCCTCTGGCCTGAGGTTGCTGTCCCTGAGTGGGAATTGAGCCCCTAGCCTGAGGTAACTTGTCCTCACCACTAGGCCACTCATCCCTCATCTTGATATCTTAAAATAGAAGGAAGATTTCTCTTAAAGTTCTACTTTCAGCAACTATTAGAATGGCACAGTAAAATTCATGAAGAATGTCTACTAGTGTGCATTGCATGTGATTTATTTCTGATGGAATTCTGTACACAAAATTAAAAATTCTGTACCAGAAGGTTTGAATTATGCAAACTTCTGCATGCTTACTTTGTCAAAGTAACAAAACATATTGTTTTTGAGTACTACTTAATTTAAAATACAATACAGTAGAAAAAAATCACAAAAAGTACAAGATTTGGAATTATTGTGTGCAAAATTGCAGCAGGACTAAGGGGTATGTTTACTAAACGGCGCACTTGTGCGGGGCGCACTTGAGCGCCCTAAAATGATGCATTTAAGTGCTCTTAAGCGCCCCGTACGCGTGCGCATCACATTAACGGGCCCCGCACGCATGTGCCGAAAACGCGCACGTTTGCGGGGCGCTCATGTGCGATAGAGGCGTGGAAAGGCGAAATGAGGGCGGAGGAAGGCCCCCGAGGGGCGGAGAGACGGGGTCAATGGGTGGAATGTGGGAGGGGAGAGACTCCCCGCACAGGAGCGTGCCCGAATTTACAAGGAAAAAATACCGCGAGTGAAACACTCGCGATAGAGCGCATTTAAAGGGAAGAGAAACCATTTCCGTTAGCAATGTACAGCAAAATCGGGGAAACCTAAAAGCCGTGAGCAGTGTGATATATGTGCACAGAACAAAATAGCAAATATGATATGAAAATGACCACAACACATTCTAAGAAAATTATAATCCAGCAGGGAAACAGTGATATTAATGGGCAACCATACAAAACACTCCCAGGAAAGCTCCAAAAAAAAGAAATGATTTTTGGAAGGGTCTACGCTCCGTAGACTCATTCAAAAGCACTGCATTGTAATGGAGCATTCCTGGGAGTGTTTTCCAGGTTGCCCATTGATATCACTGTTGCGCAGCTTGGTTATGGTTTCTTCCCCTTTTTTGGAGGGCATTTGTGAGGTTTATTTGCACCTTTGTCCCCATACAAGGTCAACGAGCCCACAGTAAAATTGTGAAGAGCAGGGTGTCTGACTCGTGCGGCCAGGTATCACATCTCCAGAGACTGCACTGCTTCAGTGGCCACAGTGTGGTGCAGCAGACACAGCCAATACCTGTAGGACCAGAGGGCCACAGGTTCAAAGCTCAGCTGGGGCTCTGGCCAACCCAATCCCCATCATGTTACCCACCACTAAATAGTGAGAATACAGACACTCTTTTATTGCAGAGAACATAAGCATGGTCCCAACACCTATATTTTACCCTACACCGCACACAAACCATAACAATGGGCATTGCCTACAGCCGAGTCCCCCAAAGTCAGTCCTGGAGTGCTACAACTCACTCAGGTCATATGTTTTTCCCAGATAGGAACATATCTGCATGTTTGCGGAAGGGTACAGGTGGCGGAGGGGGCAGTGGCTGCAAACCACAGCAGACAGTGGCCTAGGCCTGTGCAGGCTGGCACTGTCCACCGCAACAGACAGGCTCTGTCGGATGTACAGTCATGTACTCCCCAGGGAACCCAGCATATCTGTGGCAACATGGTGGTGCAGTGCACACAGACAGTGTGTGCAGGAACAGATGGTCACAGGTTCAAAGCCCAGCTGGGGCTACTGCCAATCCAGGCCACATATTTTTCCTACAACTAAACCGTGATAGTATAAGGACAAAACTGTATAGCTAGGAACATATGCATGATTAATACGCCTATATTTTACCACAGCACTCACAGACACCATAAACAGGCGCATTACCTGGAGCAGAGTCTCCCAAATGCAGTCCTGGAGGGCCCCACACCATTCAGGTTCCATGCTGCCTCTAACAAAGATGCCTGTGCTGCATAGCTATGCACCACCCCCATGGTATGCAGATGTAGCTCATGCATATTTATGAGGGATAGCATGAAAACCAGAACAGTGTGTGGAACACCAGGACTGGATTTGGGGAACTCTGCCGTAAAGCAGCAGCAACAGGGCCAGACACCCCCCCACAGGCCCCATTGGCCAATGCATCCTGGAGAGGCAGGACATTGGGCCCTGCCTGTATCTCCCAATACTAACATTTGCATACCTCAGCACTGCCACCCTACACCTGGGTATACGGTACACAGTTATTAAGTGTTTCCCATTATAACTGGCAGATCTCCAGTCCTACGTAAAGCACAGTTTGCTCATTCAGCTCCACCATAACACTCAAACAGATGTCTGCGGTGTGTGCTGCAGGTCTGGTCTCTGACAGTGTTTACCACCCTGGGATGTGACCCCCAACAGTAATGCGTACCATATCCATGCATGTACTGTGTCCAGGACTGGTGTGGTGGGTATGGCTGCTGAACCCCTCTATAGTAGCACAATGCTGGCATAGGTGTGGGGGTGGCTGTCTGTCTATCCAGTGTGTGGTGGCTGCAAACACCTTCTACAGCCCACACTGCCAGCAATGTTGCCAGTATTGGGCTGGCAATGTGCATAATGAGGAGCAAGGTACCATGGGTATAGGCCGGACAGGGTGGCCTGGCCAGGGTGCATCTGCATAGGGCATAGGGCACTGACTGGGCCATTGTAGTGCTCGGCCACCACCGACACAGACAGGGTGACCTCAGTATGTCCTGCTGAGAGATCACTCTTACCCTGACTGTGCAGTGACCACAGCATGGCTAGGCACCACCATAGTGGTATATAGTATTTCTCTCATGTGATAGATATGGGTTTCCATTTGGGGTCCAGTCACTGATTTATCTGCTTGCTGTGTATGCTGACAGCCCAGTTCTGGGTGCATGCATCTCCACTGGGAACATGCACTATGGACTAACTAGTAGACTGTTTGTAGCTGGTATGTGTCTTGCTGGAGTGGCTTGCTGCAGGGGAATATTAGATGGTGGTGGGGTGCAGCTTACCATATCCTGGCCTTATGTCTGTCTGCTATTGTGGTATGGCTGTGTCTAGAGCTGCACTGACTGTCTTGTGGGGTGTGTGTTCCTCAGCAGGACTGGGGTTGATGTTGCCCTCTACTGCCACCTTTGCAGGGAGGTAGAGTGTGGATCTATTGATGGGAGACCTTTGTTGGCTTGGCTGGGCTGGGCTGGGCTGGGCTGGGCTGGGCCCCCCCCCTGGGCCCCCCCGGGCCCCCCCCTGCCCCCCCCGGCCCCCCCCCCCGGTGGGGGCTGTGCCGGGGCCCCCCCCCCCAGTGGGGGCTGTGCCGGGGCTGTGGGGGTGCATTCCCCATCTTGTGTCCATCTGTGGACAGCTGATTTGCATGTGCAGTGCATCATGGGTACGGGTGGGCTAACCCTATCCTGGTGACCACAGCAGACTGTCTGTGTGGTGACGTGCAGGCTTTCTGCAGACAGCCAGGGGCTTGCTAGCAGCTATAGAGCTGTAGCCTAATGGTTACGTCCTGCCTGTGAAGTCAGAGATCATGTGTTCAAACCCACATTGGGGTTATTTGTTAGGGTTGTCCAAAGCATTATTTGTCTTTAATGTACATATTTTGTTGCCAGCAAACAAGCCCTCAGCGTACTGTACCCATAGGGTGCCGCTTTATATGGCGCCCTATCGGGCACCCTATGGTTTCCGTCCATATAAGGTGCACTATACATTATCCTGTCACACAACTTATAGGGTTCCCTATGGGGGACATATTAGGGTGCCGTGGCGGATAGTGCACTTTATAATGTGCCCTATGGAGTGCCGTATAGGGTGCCTTATACGGCACCTTCAATTACGTCACGTGAGGGCGTGTTTGCTGGCAGAAATTAATAAATAAACATACGGTGCTGCAGGACAAAATATGTACATTGCAAACCTGCTGCCACAGCCAGACTTCCGTATTAGGCACCATGGGGAGCAAACCCATGCCCCCTGTATCAGCAGTCAGTGCCTTAACCATTGTGCTCCACTGCTGCTCTCCCTTGCATGTCAACGCACCTACCTATACATTTCATTCCTTAAACTGCACAGTGCTGCCATCAAAAACAGTACTCTAACCTTGCGGTACCTCATACGACACCCTCTACAGCGCCCTGTGAGCAACATTCTAGGGTGCTGTGGCAGACAGTGCACTTTACAATGTGCCTTATGGGACGCATTATGTTCACACGCTTAAAGGGTGCGTTTGCTAGTACTGTAAATTAAAATAAACATAAATTGACTCCTACAGCAACCTTCCCCATAATAGGCAACACTTCAGCTAGCCCTGTTCATTGGGCACTGTGAGGAATATGAACCCTTGCTCCCTGCACCATTGGTCAGTGTCATAACCATTGTGCTGTGGTTCTATTCCTGTGTTTGCACATCAGCGCGCCGCCTTATGCCTCCTATTATTAAATAGCCTCCTTAAGCAATAGCCTAATGCCCATCTGCGTGCCGCCTTATGCCGCCCATTATTTGTATTCCTCCTAAAATATCACCTCACAAAGCCCTGCTCATTGAGCACAGTGGGAGATAGAACCCCTGATCCTTGCACCATTGGTAAGTGCCTTAACCATTGTGCTGTGGCTCTGTGTTCCTGTTTGCACATCAGCGCCCCACTTATACCTTCCAGTATGCGATTGCCGCCGAAACTGGCGCACCGCCTTATGCTGCCCAGTAGTAATATGCCGCCAGAAACATCAGCGCGCCACTTTATGCTGCCCAGTATTAATATGCCGCATGAAAACATCAGCGCGCCGCCTTATGCCGTCCAGTATTGATGTGCCGCCAAAAACAAACAGCACGCTGCTTTATTCGGCCCAGTATTTCTCTGCCTCATAAACTAACACCTTAGCAAGCCATTGAGCATTGTGGGGGTTCAAACCACTGACCCCCACACCATTGGTCAGTGCTTTAACCATTGTGCTGTGGCTCTGCTTTTCTGTTTGCAAATCAGCGCGACACATATGCCTCCCGTTCAGCTCTCAGTTGTGGTAAGGTGCGGGGCGCACACGGGCGCCACGCACCTTAGCGCATCTGTCAATCACGGCTTTTCTTCTTCAGGACGGAACGCCCACTCCTTATACGGCACACGCACTCTACCGCGGCACGCACTTTACCGGGCTTTTAGTAAACATACCCCTAAATTATATAGCAAAGCTAAGTACACCAAAGTCTCAAACCCTGATTTACTCAGACTTTTACACAATCCATATCTTAATTTGATTTTGTAGTTAGATGCCCTGTAGCATCTCTTTGAGAAATAAAATGAAAACCAACAGTCCTAAAACACTGAAAACCCAATTTACTAATTTTCCACCTGTATACACAGAATAGAGCAAAACATCTTAGAGGCTTGCTACTAAACCACATTGGGCATTTAATGTGTCTTTTCATCTATGTTAACAGTACAGCACCACATTAACACAACACATTAACTCTCAGTACTTTCTAATTGTCGCATTAAATATCAAGACGATAATTTTATAATATACACCTAAGTTAATACAAGTTGTAACATATGTATTTCATGCCAATGTTAAGAACTTAAGTAAACATGTACTTTATAAAATAGTAGCCCTAGACTTAATGTATATGCCCACACCTAGATTTGTATAAAACATGCAAAAGTTATAGTATTTTATAATTTAGCATGCGTCAATTTGCAATCCACCTCTTCCTCGCCCAAGTTCTTCACCCAAGTTCTTCGCCCAAGTTCTGCCCCTGTGTACTCTCACATCAAAAGTAAGCGCCATTGGCCTGATGTATCTATTTACAGAATAGCACCCACCTAAAGTAAGCAGATAAAGGCTTATCCATGTGAGTGTCACTGGAATGACCGGAGTGCATTGACGATATATAACTTTAAGGACCTCCTTATAAAAGTACCTCCCTAATGCGGAACTTCCTATGGAGATGTAGAATTGGCTTAGACTGGCTGGGAACTGCACCTTGCAGTTAACACAGATTAGTGATGATGTTGTTAGGTCAGATGCAACAGTGTTTTGTTCTCCTCTTTTTAGGAATGTGCAGATAGGGAATCTTTTCTCCTTTATACTACCTTTTCAATGCCATTTTGCCTTGGTTTAAATATATCTGGGCTCTCTGATGTTCCCAGCACTGGCAAAGTAAAGTGCCACTTTGTCAGAATAATACAAAGATGTGTTCAACCATCTGAGAAGAACATGCTACTCCTCCAAGGCCTAACAGCTCTTCATCAATTACCGTAAAAACAGAGAAGAGATTTGCTTGTTTTTTCTTATATAGACTACCCCACACCATGATTTATACCTTCCTAAATCACTGATGGAAATGATCGACCCATAATATCATTCACCAGATAATGTCTCTAAGGGGCTTATTTACAAAGCCGCGGTAGCGGTTTCCGATTGTTATTGGAGCCGCGGCCCCGATACCGATCGGAATCCGCTACCGTGACTTTGTAAACAAGCCCCTAAATGTGTTTGTTTTATACATACTATGACAGGAATGAACCTCACTGGTAATCCAGGGAGTGCTGGCAACACATTTCAATCTCTCAAATGCACCGCAAATGCTGGTCTTAAATGTTGGATTGTGCCAAAAGACAGTTTCCTTCTGAGGTTCATATGGGGATCATTTTCAAATAGAACATGTTAATGGTGCTAACATGCACCACAGGACCCATGGGAAAAAATTGCATGCTCTTAGCCAATGACTCCATGGTGGCTTATGTATATGCAACGACTAAAACTTATATTGTATTGATTAATAACAGGAAGAACACTTCCTCCAAAGGAGCATACCCTAAGTATCTCCTAAAACATTGCCCAATAACTGGTTTACTAAGGATGTGCATTAGTTTGAAATGAAACAGGAAATTTTTAACAAAATACCCCATTTACCAAAATGTGCCAAAGCAACCTTGCCTAAAGGAAACCTAAGCAAAACCAAACACATTTTTCTATAACTGAAGACTGAAATATTAAAAAAGAATGACTAGAAAGATATTTATAAAGATCTGGGAGTAGATGAAGATACAATAACACAGATAACGGAGAAAAGAGGTTATGATCACCTGAGATACTCCAGTTTTGACTGATAAAAAGCTGGATTAAGGAAGCCGGACATAGTCTTAAAGGATTAAAACTGCATCGATAGAGGTGTCAGTTCCAAGCAATTATTTTATTAATTGCATTGAGAGGGAGAAGATCCTCAAGTACCAAGGAATGGTTTATGTTTTTTATTATTTATTATGCCTCCTTTTATGGGTATGCAAAGTGTTTACAATTCCATACCAGTTTAAAAGTGTGAAAAGAACTCCAATCAATTGACAGGAAAGAAGGAAACAATGTAAAGAGGATAGCAGGAATCAGACAATCACAACAGAGAGTGGGTCATTCTTAGGTAGACAAGCACACTTCCCTATTCTTCAGGGAGGGCCAGTCCATGTCCCGCTAGCCTGCGAATGCAGTCAGAGACCAAAAGTAATGTGTCAGAAAGATACAAGGTGTGATCAAAACGTATCGCAACTTGTTGCATAGCTATATAATACATTGCACCACGATGCTATTAAGCATGCATTGACCTAGTTATGTGCTCTCCATGTGCAGAGTGTAGAATGGCTGCAGTACACCTGTACTTTTTTAATCACATGATGTTTGGTATCATTTTGGTTTCATGTAAAAGTAGTTCATCAGATTTACGATGATTGAAAAAATTGAACAGTGAATTTGCATTAAATTCTGCCAGAAACTTGGAGATTAGTGCAAAGAGATTTATGACAAGTTACAGCAAGTGTATAGCAATGAATGCATGAGTCGTGCTCGAGTTTATGATTGGTACAAACGTTTCCAAGAGGGCCACCAAAGTGTTGACAATAACGAACATTCTGGAAGGCCATCCACGACCAGGAATGAAGACAAAGTTGAAGCAGTGCATTCCACAATACGCTCAAATCATTGATTGACCATCAGGGAGCTTGCTGAGGACATAGACATCAGATTTGGGTTGATACAGTTCATTTTTACTGTCGATTTGGGGATGAGACATGAGTCTGCAAAATTAGTGCCGAAATTCCTGTCACCTGACCAAAAATAAGATCAACTGTCTGCAGTCAGAGCATTGTTGAAATGCATTGAAAAAGACTCCGATTTCATCAAAAAGATTATTACTGGTGATGACTCATGGGTTTATGGTTATGACCCAGAAACTAAGACTCAGTTCTTACAATGGAAGTCTCCAGACTCTCTCAGACCCAAGAAAGCCTGTCAGGTGAGGAGCAATGCCAAGGTCATGCCCAGTTTTCTTTGATTACTAGGGTCTTATTCATCATCTGTATGCTCCAAAAGGCCAAACCATCAATAAGGATTACTATGTCCAAGTTCTACTCATTTGAGAGATGCAGTTCATCGTAAGAGGCCAGAGTTGCACAGGAATGGTGAATGGTTGCTTCATCATGATTAACGCACCACCTCACCCATCACATATTGTCCAGCAGTTCTTGGCCAAACACCAAATCAAGCAAGTCCATCAGCCTCTGTACTCACCTGACCTCATACCCTGTGACTTTTTCTTGTTTCCAAAACTGAAATTACCACTGAAAGGAAGGAGTTTCGACAACTTGGAGACCATTAAGCAAAATTCGACACAGAAGCTTCACAGCATAATGAAAGAGGCATTTCAAAATGTTTTCCAGCAGTGGTAAAAACCCTGGAGGATGTGTGTTTTATCGGATGGGGACTACTTTGAAGGAGACTGAGTGCAATACTTCCTGTGTTATTGTACAAGTCTCAATACTTTTTGATCACACCTTATACAGAGATATTTCCCATCGTGCTGTGTGCCACATGCTTGATTAAGAGGAACATCCTTGATAAATTGCCTATACATGTTACATCCTATGAACTCCAGAAGGAGGATCTCTTTGGCATAATGCAAGTACTATGGTGAGTGTTAGCAGTAAATTTGAGAGACTGAGATCATTCTCCACATACGTTGACTTAGGAGTGAAGTTCATATAGTAACATAGTAAATGAAGGCAGATAAAGACCAGTATGGTCCATCTTGACTGCCCAGCAAGGTGGCAAGAGTAGGTGCACCTGCCACTCCATGCAAGTCAACCCTTCCCATGTCTTTGTTTAGGGCGAACCCACCGCTCCATGAAGGGCACCCCTGTTTGTTGAGAAATTAGATAGTTAAGTTTATTTTGATTTTATCCTGTTGTTATTTATTTATTTATTTATTTAACAGTATTTCTAAACCGCCTTATCTTATTAATCAAGGTGGTATCACAGCCAACAATCGGGTAAAGTGAGTGTGTTATACATGCAGTGAGGGAGAAACGTAGTTGGGTGTATGTTGAATTGTGTGCGAGATTAGTTTGAGCTATGTACAATGTGAGCTATATACAGTGGGGCTATAAAACATTTTCTATACATACAGTGTTAGGAGGTATCATGTGCTGTTATACATTGTCTGAGGTTATGTGATGTGTCCATAGTGTTCTATGAACAGCAGCTGTTTTCTGAAGTCTTTGAGGTCTGTAGTTGCCCTTAAATTGTCCGGTAGTTTGTTCCATATTGTTGGAGCAGCCATGGAGAGTGCTCTGTTTGTTGTGTCCTTGCGTGTGTGTTTGTATTCACTTGAGGTGCTGACTCGGTTGTGTGTTTGTTTTCTTCTAGGACGTGTGCTGGTGTCTGGTTGTATGAGGGTGTGCAGGCTGTTGGCTGATGTGTGCTGATTTATCTTAAATAGGTTTATGATAGTTTTGTATCTGATGCGTGCACTGATTGGGAGCCAGTGCAAGTCCTTCAAGGTAGGTGTGATGTGCTCCTGTCTTGCAGTTCCGGATATTATTCGTGCTGCAGTGTTTTGTGCCAGTTGGAGTGGCTTGAGGGCTTGTTATGGGGCCACTGTGTCTGTCCCATGCCATTTTGAATTCTGTCACTGTATTTGCCCCCACCACTTCCATCGGGAGGGTATTCCAAGCATCCACCACCCTTTCAGTGAAAAAGTATTTCCTGACATTGCCTTTCAATTTACCCCCTTGCAGCTTCATGTTATGCCCTCTAGTTTTACAGTTTCCCCATCTTTGGAAGAGGTTTGTTTGTTCATTAATATTCTTTAAGTATTTAAAGGTCTGAATCATATCTCCCCTATCCCTCCTCTCCTCTAGAGTGTACATATTTAGGTCTTCAAAGTCTCTTTTCGTAAGGCTTCTGACGCAGGCTCCAAATCATTTTGGTCGCCTTCCTCTGAACTGTTTCCAGTTTTTTTACATCCTTTGTGAGATATGGTCTCCAAAACTGAACACAGTATTCCAAGTGAGGACTCACCAATGACTTATACAGTGGCATTAGTACCTCTTCCTTTCTACTGGTAATTCCTTTTTGTATGCAACCCAACTGCCTCCTGGCTTTTGCCACCGCCTTGTCACACTGGTTTACCACCTTGAGATCCTCAGAAATAATCACACCAAGGTCCTTCTCCTGGTCCTTGCACACCAACCTCTGGCCCTCTATCAAGTATATCTCCCTTAGATTTCTGCTTCCCAAGTGCATGATAGTGCACTTCTTCACATTAAATCTTAACTGCCAAGCATTAAACCATTCTTCCAGCTTTTGAAGATCTTTCCTCATGTTATCCACTCCCTCAGGGGAGTCCACTCTATTGCAAATTTTCCGTGTCATCTGCAAAAAGACAGACTTTTTCCATTTAGTCCTTCATCAATATCACTCACAAATAGATTGAACAGTTCCGGTCCCAGGACCGAACCCTTGGGCACCCTGCTAATCACCCTGCTTTCATCCGATTGAGCTGTATTTGCCCTCACCTTTTGATGTCTGTCTGTCAATCAACCAATTTCTGATCCAGTTCACCACCTTGGGACCCATCCCCAAACTATTGAGTTTATTGATAAGCCTCCTATGAGGAACAGTATCAAAGGCTTTGCTGGAATCCAATTAGATGGTATGCACAAAACTAACCCAAATGGAGAAATGACCCTCAAGAGAAAACAGCAGGAAATAGTACTACAGGAAAATGAAGATGAAATCGACAAATGCTTTAACAGTACAGCATAAGATGTGAGACATCAATCAACTTGCAACCCTATACAAGCATTAAGCTTTGGCATTGTAGACTGATATCAGAAAAGAAATCCAATGGTGCATTGCTCTTGGCAGAGCAGCTATGAAGGATCTAGACAAGATGTCCATGTGCAGAGACATATCTCTACATATAGAGTTGACTTGTTCAAACCATGGTATTTTCAATAATGTTATATGGATGCACAATTTAGACAGTGAAAAAGAAAGGTAGGAAGACAATTCATGCCTTCAAATTATGGTGCTGGAAAACAATATTGTAGATACCATGGCCTGCCTAAAGAACAAATCAATCAGTGCTAGTGGAAATCAAAACTGAGTTTTCTTTAAAAGCTCAGATGACGTTCATATTTTGGACACATCATGCTAAGAGAAAAATCATTAGAGAAAGACATCATGCTTGGAAAGCTTGAAGGTCAATGCAAAAAAGGAAGGCCAGCAATATGACAGATTGATACAATAACAGCAGCTATCAACAATTAACCGCCTGACTGAAGACCAAACACAGTTTAGGGCAACTATCCACAGGGTCTCCATGAGTCTACATTGACTTGATGACAATCCACAACAACAACATAGAGAAACTGCAGTGGAAACCCAGTTGCATGACAACTGATCTAAACTAATAACATAAGAATAAAGATATGCCGGGGGGGGCGGAGCCTGATGTTCAGCGGGTAAGACGCTTCGTGCTGAAGCTCCCGAGAGGCCTACTTAGAATCCTGACTTAATACCTATACAAACTTACTATTTCGCTCCGGGCTGACCGGGGTACCTCGGGGGGGATGGCGGCCCATAAACCAGCGCGCTTGGACTTCGGGTCTCCTTCTTCTTCTCACGGAAAACGCTCCAAAACAGAGGTGTCCTCTCCACAGAAGATGGTTCCATTTCGTGAAAACCCCGAAATGCACCTGGAGATTTTAGAGGAAATACGCGGCTTGAAGGAATTGGTGCAGTCCAATGGAGAAGCGCTTCGAGCCATGCGAGAAGACTTTGGAGTGCTCCAGGACCGACTTGAAAGTCTCTCATTACGACAGGACAATATGGCGGGGGTCCTCGACTCGCACGCGGTACGCTTGGGCAAACTAGACAAGGCTGAGCGCCAGATACAGAATCTTCAAAAGGAGTTAGAAGATAGCAACAATCGAGCCCGCCGTAACAATGTGAGGCTCATTGGAATACCGGAGGGGGTGGAAGCAGGAGATATAAGAGAATTCCTGCTCAAAACTCTTCCCTCCTTGCTGAAGATCACTTTTCATAGAGAACTGGAAATCGATCGGGCACACCGTGTTCCTACCCACATGGCGCTCAACCGCACGACCCCCGGCCTATTATCTTTCGCTTGCTACGATATCAACAAGTGGAACAAATTTTAAATGCTGCCCGGGCGAACCGTCATTTGGAATTTGAAGGTCACAAAGTCTCCTTCTTCCCTGATTTGGCAAAGCCTACCGTTGACTGTCGGAAGAAACTCCTTGCTTTTCGCCCTCGACTTCAACAGCTGCAGGCTCGCTTTGGCCTGCTGTATCCAGCGAAGCTCCGAGTGACTCTCCACAACCAAACCAGGACATTCGAAGATCCTGATCTACTATCAACATTTTTAGACTCCAAGGAAGCAGAGCAGATGCGCTAATCCAAAGACTTGGACTTTTATTTGCCGTTTCTGTCCGCCATTTTGAAGGGCCCGACGCGGCGGTCATAGTCAAGCACAGAGACTACCTGGACTTTCTTTCTTTCTCTATATGACTTTTTTTGTTTTTGGTCTCCTATCCCTCCATGATGTGTGCCTCGGTCGGATTCGGAGCACGCACAGTCCTACAGGTTATGTGTTTTTTCAATCTTGGCCTTCTCTGGGGTTTCTCCCCGCAGACACATGGTCGCCAGTAATTTCTGGGGTTCTGCTTCTTCTCTACCGCACTGCGGTTTTTCTTTTTTAATGTGGGGCGCTTCATTGTATTATATTAGCTTATTTTCTTTTATACCATGTGTACAGCCAGATACAGTCAATATGAGGGATATTGTGAAATTATGTGCGCTATCATGCTCAGAATTTTTAACTTTTCTGAATGGCCTTATGTAAAATCTTATCACTCAACGTAAAAGGCATTAATAGTCCAATTAAAAGGAAGAAAATCCTTAGCTATCTTAGCCATAAGCATGCTGATTTAGTGTTTCTTCAGGAAACGCATCTAAACTCTGCCGAAACACTGAAACTCAATGCTAAGCCTTACATGGTGGCTGCCTATTCTCCCGCCGTTTCCAAACGGTGCGGGGTAGCCATTCTGGTTAAAAAATCTTTGCAAGCTACTGTAATAGATACTAGCGCTGACAAGGAGGGTAGATGGGCCCATGTACACCTTAAGGTTGGAGATAGTGAATTCACGTGTATTTGCATTTATGCCCCGAATGTGGACAACCCTGCTTACTATGCAAGTATCGCGCAGTTGGCACAGGCCTCTGCCAATACTCCATTAATACTTGGTGGTGATTTTAATCAAGTGTTAGACCCTTTGATAGATAGACAGCCGCCTAGAACGAGTAGTCCACCCAAGAGTCTTGCTACCCTCACAGCTCTGATGCAAGATCTTGCGCTGGTAGATATATGGAGGCTGCTTCACCCTTCCGACTTAGAGTTTACTTTTTATTCTGCCCCCCATCACTCCCAATCTAGAATAGATTTCTTTCTCATTTCCAAAGCACTGATTTTTCAAGTGGACACGGCTAGGACTCATCCTCTCCATATTTCAGATCATGCTGCCATTTCTTTATCATTACATGTCACTGCGCGGGACGATTCTCCCCGAGCTTGGTTTTTTGATAGATCCCTACTGGGTCAAAAAGATTTTCAGGTTGATATAAAGGCCGCTATCCAAGATTATTTTCAGTTTAACTCACCCCATGACACAGCGAGCTGGGCTTGGTGGGAGGGTTTTAAAGCATCTATCCGCGCAACTATAACTAGCTATCAGATTCGGCAGGGGAAACAAAGAAAGCAGCACTTACTGATTCTAGAACAGCAGATACAAGCTGGGGAGCGTCTCCTCACGTCTCGTACTGACCCATGTATTCTACTCCGTTTACAACGCTTGCGTTTTCAATACAATCAGCTTTTGTACACTGCTGCTGTTAAAAATATTGAATCACAACAAGGGCTATATTATCGGGAAAATAACCGTGCTGGCAAATTATTAGCAAATGCCCTAAAAGGTCAAAAAGAAGCCAAGCGTGTTGCCGCCCTCCGTAATCCATCGGGGGGGGGGGGGGGCTTGGTCACTAAAGATACAGAAATCTTAGACCTCTTTCGTGATTTTTATACTCGACTTTATCAATCTGAATGTGATTTTGAGCCAGAAGTATTTGACCGCTTACTTACAGGGGTACACAGACCGACCCTATCTGACGAAGATAGAGTGGCCATGGACACACCATTTACTTTATCAGAAATTCATTCTGCTATCAAGAAATGTGCCTCAGGTCGAGCCGCAGGCCCAGACGGTCTCCCTGCTGAATTCTACAAAACCTTTCACGCTGACTTAGCTCCAGTTTTGAAACTTTATTTTTCTGCTCTGGCCGAGGAGGGTTCTCCTTCTGGGTCCTTTTCAATGGCAAATGTAGTAGTTTTTGAGAAAGAGGGGAGAGACCCGCAACTAACAGCTAATTATCGTCCAATTTCCCTCCTAAACGCGGACTATAAAATATTTGCCACCATTCTTTCCACCCGGCTCTCCGATAGGATGTCTACCTTAATACACCCAGATCAATGCGGTTTCATTCCTGGTAGATCAACTGCTGACAATGCTCGGACTCTATGCCATGTACTGACTGCCGCAGTTAACCTTGATCGCCCATTTGTCGGCCTCTCACTTGATGCTGAGAAGGCCTTTGATCGTTTAGAGTGGCCCTTCCTGTTTGCAGTCCTCCGTTGGTACGGATTCGGGGAAGGTTTTCTCTCCGTTGTCTCTGCACCATGTACGCACGACCTACAGCCAGTATATGTGCCAATGCTTTAAAGTCTCAGCCTTTTCCCCTTCAACGCGGTACCCGCCAGGGATGCCCACTGTCTCCACTTCTTTTCGATCTTGCACTCGAACCCTTGGCTCTACTAATCCGGCAATCGGAGGAGATTCATGGAGTCCCCTTCTCCCATAGGGAAATCAAAATTTCAGCGTATGCTGATGACCTTATGCTTTTTGTCTCTATAGACTCAGTACCGGCTGTCTTAGAGCAAATTGGTAAATACTCACAACTGTCCGGTTATAAGATAAATTGGACCAAGTCGGTAGCCTTTCCATTAAATCCTTTGCTTCATCAGGCAGATATGCAACCCTTCCCCTTTTTATGGCAACCTCGCATGGTCAAATACCTTGGGGTTCACTATTGTTCTCCTTTGGAAGACACTATCTCCTTCAATGCCAAAGACTTAACCTCTAAAGTCCGGGCGCTTACTCACCGTTGGACTCCTTTAACACTTACCTGGTGGGGTCGCTTAGACACCATAAAAATGATGATTGTTCCGAAAGTGAATTATATTTTAGAAATGTTGCCCTGTCTCTTACCTCGACGTATATATAAAGATATAGAGGGCCTTCTGACTAGATACTTATGGCAAAACAAGACACCTAGGATAGCGAAACATAAGTTGCAAGCCGATAAGGAAAATGGGGGTGTCAGGTTCCCTGATTTCCTGAAGTACCACCAATCTTTTCTTCTCAAACAAGGCGCTCGTTGGCTGGAAGATCCAGTACCGAGTAGACCTGTGTGGCTAGACATAGAAGAGGACCTTTGCAAACCGATTCCTCTTACTTTTCTCCATGGTATGACTCTCCCATCAGACTCCCATTATCCACCAATGCTTTTAGACACTTTAGGTGCCTTTAATACTCTTATGCAATCTCTAGACCCCCGACTCTGTCCGTTAGACAGGCTCCCGCTTTGGTATAATACTCGATTTCGAATACAAAATAAGCCGATGGCGTGGAGCCCCTGGTACACTAGGGGCATTTGGATTCCTAGCCAGTTGTTCCATGATGGTCGCTGGAAAACTTTTAGTGAATTGCAAACTGAATTTGGTCTCCCAGCGAAACACTACTTTCAGTTGGTGCAACTTCAGCATTGTCTTCGGAGTGCTAAGGTGCTCCCGCCATCGGCATCCCCTACACAAGGTTGGTCGGAGACTATCCGATCTATCAGTAGTTCACCGGGTGTAGCATCCAATTTTTACAAAACTTTATGTAATGCTATAACTAGAGATACCCCTATAGCGCAGAAAGCATGGGAGAGAGAATTGCATGTGACTTTGACCCCGGAGCAATGGAGCCTTGTCTGGAGTAGAGTGACACGGGTTTCCCGATCCGCCTCACTTACTCAGACACTCTTCTTTCTAGCCCACCGGTGTTTTTACACTCCTGACAGATTAGCCAAATGGAACACTACTCTGGGCAATAGTTGTTGGACATGCCATGCGGCCATTGGTTCACTACCTCATGTTATGTATGAATGTCCCGCACTACAGTACTACTGGCGTCGGGTCTGGGGTCGTATCCAGTCTATTTTGCACTTTCAAGAGCCCCTTTCTTGGAGGATAGTGGGACTTCGCTCAGCTGCGGGGATCCCCTCTCTGCCAAAAACGGCTTACTTCCTTTTAGACTTTATGCTTGGCATTGCTATTGCCCTAATTACGAAATACTGGAAAAATAGCTCCCATCTGAGCCCCACTGAATGGTGGAATCATGTCTGTCTCTACAGTAAATATGAACAAATACCTCGTATGTTTGCTTCCCCCATTCAGACTCCTCATCATCGGTCTAAATGGAAGATGCTCAATGACTATGTACATTCTGCTAAATGCTCTCATCTGACTGTCTAAATTTGTATATATCTCTGTTTCATGATCATTCTGTATCGTAGATACTCTTTTGATTGTTTTGATGTATAATCACTGTTGTTTGGAAGCGCTCACATGCTGACATAATCGGCTAGAGAAGAAGCATGGGGGTGGGGGGTAATTGGGTTTGCTTTTCCTTATTGTATACTTGTTTTGTCTCCTTTGGTGTGTTGTTTCGTTTGTTTGTTGCAAAATGAAAATAAAAGTTTAAAAAAAAAAAAAAAAAAAGAATAAAGATATGCCATAATGGGTCAGACCAAGGTCCATCAAGCTCAGTATCCTGTTATCAACAGTGGCCAAACTAGATCAAAAGTACCATACAGTTTCCCCAAAAGACATCCACATTGTTTGTATTGGGGCAAGCAGTGGATTTCCAGGGTCCCCATGGTTTATAGACCTTTCCTCCAGAAACTTGTCCAAATCTTTTTTAAACCCAGTTACACTAACAGCTTTTACTACATCCTCCGGTAACAAATTCCAGAGTTGATTATGTGTTGAGTGAAAAAATATTTTCTCATTAGTCTTAAATAGGTTACACTGTAGCTTCATTGCATGTTCCCTAGTCTTTCTCTATTTTTTATGGCTTAAACAATCAATCTACGTTTACCCGTTCCACTCCATTCATTAATTTATAGACCTCTTTCATATCTCCCTTCAGCCATCTCTTTTCCAGGTTGAAGAGCTCTAACATTTTTAGTCTCTCCTCATAGGGGTATTCTTCCATCCCCTATACCATTTTGGTGGCTCTTCTCTGTACCTTTTCAAATTCTGCTATATCCTTTTTAAGATACGGTAACCAGAATTGCACATGACAGTCAAGGTGCAGTCACACCTTGGAATGATACAGAGGCATTATAATAGCCTTGGTTTTATTCTCCATTCCTTTCCTTATGATTCTTAGCATTCTATTTGCTTTCTTGGCCGCCGCTGGACACTGGGTGGAGGATTTCAACATGTTATCCACGATGACACCTAAATCTTTTTCCTGGGTGGTGGATCCTATTATGGAAACTTGCATCATGTAACCATAGTTTGGATTGATTTTCCCTAGGTGCATAACTTTGCATTTGTCCACATTAAATTTCATCTGCCATTTGAACATTCAGTCTTCCAATTTATCAAGGTCCTCTAGCAATTTTTCAGAATCCTCTTGGGTTTTAACAACTTTGAATAATTTTCTGTCATCTGCCAATTTGATTACCTCACTCGTTATTCTCATTTCCAGGTCATTTATGAATATGTTAAAAGGCAGCTTACCCAGCACAGATCCCTGGGGTACTCCATTATTCACCTTTCTCCATTGGGAAAATTGGCCTTTTAGTCCTACCTTCTGCTTTCTATCTTTTAACCAGTTCCTGATCCACAATAGTACACTGCCTCCTTTCCCCTGACTTTTTAATTTGGCCATGAGTCTCTCATGAGGGACCTTGTCAAAGGCTTTAGAAAATCCAGATATACTATATCAACCAATTCAACTTTGTCTACCTGTTTATTCATACCTTCAAAAAAACCATAACAGATTAGAAAGACAAGACCTTCCTTAGTTAAAGCCATGTTGGCTGTCTCCCATTAAGCCATGACTATCTACATATTCAGTAATTTTGTTCTTTATAATGGTTTTTACCATTTTTCCTGGTACTGACGCCAGGCTCAGCGATCTCTACTTTCCTGGATCACCCCTGGACCCTTTTTAAAAATTGGTGCTACATTGGCCATCCTACTACTATTTAGCACTTGAATTTATGATAGTTCACAGATTACTAATAGTAGGTCTCCAATCTTTTATTTCATTTCTTTCAACACCTTTGGATCTTTGACTGTGTCCAAATGCCCCCATCTTTAGAGTTGACCCACTGCGGTGGTTGCTGACCAAGTGCTGTTCCCCCTGAGCACTTCGGGTGTCACTGATTGGCAGGTTGCCCTGCACCTCTCTGGACAGTCAAACTGCATCACTGCAGGCCCTCAGGACAAAGCGGCAAACCCTCCTGCCAAAACTTAAGCAGCTCAGTTGTGACTGTGTACGGCTGAGCTACTTTGGTTCTGGCAGGAAGGTGCATCACTGTGAGGCCTCTGAGTGCCCTGTACCTTTCCCTCCCTGTTGCCATTGTTCTACTCACTTGGGAGTAGGAGACTTTGATCAGACTGGTAATAATGCTAGTATCAGACTAGACTGACGGTTCTATGAAACAGGGACTGTTTCTCTCTTATGTGACTTTATTTACAGCGCTCCTCCACCCAGTAGCACTTTGAAAATTTGAAGTACCATAACCCCAATTATGATACAGCACTACATATACCTTGTAGAGCTATACAAATCATTATTATTATTATTAGTAGTAGTAGTAATAGTAGTAGATTTCTCAGATATTTGTGCCAGGGCCCCCTGAAGAGCCCAGTTAGCATATGCCCTTGAGTGTCCCATGTAGCTACTCCTCTACTCACTTGGCCAAAGGAGACTTTGATCAAGGTGAAATTTCAAAGCAAGATAAGTCTTGAAAAGAAAAAAAATCAGTTTCCTATAGGCTAATTATTTTCTTCTGCTAGACTTTATTTCTAATGGATTATGACTTTTCTGTACAGCCAATAGGTGAGAAGTATTATTACAAAGAAATTATTTCTGTTTGTCTCTGACTATGGCATAGAATAGATACAATAAATGTCCCTTTCACCCACCTTCCAGGCTCCATAGCTCCACTTCCCTTTGTCTGCCTGGTCTGTCTGACTGTTGTACACTGTAGCTATAGTGCTCAAACCTGCTACTGATGCTCACAAACTAGGAAACTAGCCTCTGCCACTTTGCTGATAATCCCTCACCAGAGGCTCTCTCCCTCCAAGACCAGCTAGCTCACACTTTCTCAGCTTAAAATAGATATGCAGAGGTGACTCTGATCTGCACAGGTAACTTATAAATAAATTGAGTACCCTAAGTATGGATCCTAAAGTGACTGACTGGATTAGAAATTGGTCGAGTGGTACAGATAAATGGAGCTCACTTGTTGAGAAGGATGTTACCAATGATGTGTCCTTGATCTGATTTTTTTAAGATTTTAATAAGTGATATTGTGGAGAGGCTATAGAGTAAGGTTAACCCTTTTGTGGATGATACAACAATCTGCAATAAGAACACAAGAAATGCCATACTGCAGGCATGTCCAACTTCGAACAGGTCGTGATCTACTTTTTCCATCCAAAGTGCCGGTGATCTACCACCATGAAAATTAAGTTTCAAATTATTTTCAAATTAAATTTTAACTCAATAAAGTTGGAGGATCCCCCCCCCCATTTTTAATGAACCTTCTGTCATTTACTTGGATGTGATCAGCTGTTAAGCAAATTAAGCAAAATCAAAACAGAGAGATGAAGATCCAGTAAGAACTGCGAGGGGAAATGGAAAGTACATTTTTTTCTTAAAGTTTTATTGAGTAATAACTTTCTTTAACTTTTATTGAGTAATTTGTGTTAAATTTAGGTTGAATATTGATCCAGGCTGATCTTGCACAATCTTTAATATTTCGCTCTTGCTCATTAGTGAGACGTCTGAGCCTGCATTTTATCCACCAGCTTTTTGAAGTTGGGTGAATATTGCGTGAGGGCCAGTCTCAGGGAATCCTGGAGATGTTCATCTGTCATGTTGGAACGTTGTGTACTCTTTGTCATTTTCAGATGGGAAAACGCAGATTCACAAACATAAGTTGAACCGAAACAGGAGTGTACAGCTTCACTGCATCTTTTCAAGTTGGGAAATTTGTCTCTAGGCACTAGCTTCCAAAACGATACTTGCTCAGCATGGGTCTTGAGAAAAATGTCATTTTTAAGGGTTAATATTTCATTTTCAAGAGATGGCTTGTTCAATGAGTAATTTTTACTGATAGCAGCTGCAGTTTCTTTAATGTCCACATCTACTTTGAATGGGTATGACAAGTACTCCACAACTGTTCCAATTTTTTGGAAGTCACAGAATCTATTTTCAAATTCCTGGATAACAGAATGGATTTATGTCACATATTTCTCGTTCTGAAAAACAAAATTTGGATATTGTCCCAGATGGTCCTGCATATTAGGAAAATGATCAAAAGTGTTGTTTGCAAGGTCAGTCATCATTAGGTCAAATTTGCTCTTGTAGGATGAAACTGTACTCATCATCTCACCAATGCATTTGTTTTTACCTTGTAGTTGAAGGTTCATATCACTTAGTTCGCCTGTAAAGTCAGCGAGAAATGCCAGATCACATAACCACTCCTCATCTTCCAACTCTACTTGGTCATCTCCCCTCTCCTTCAAAAAACTTATTTCATTTAGCAAATCACAAAATCTTTGCAGAAATTTGTGCCTACTTAGCCACCTTACATCTGTGTGCCGAATAATTTCCACTGCCCCTTCATCAAGAGTAAGATTGAAAAGCCGTCTTTGAAGTGATCTTCCACAAACTGAATTTACAATTTTGAAAGTGATGTCCATGACAGTCTTTGTATTGAGTCTCTTACTTGCCAAAACTTGCTGGAGAATGATGCAGTGGTAAGAAAGGAAATCTGGGAAGTCATCATGCTGTCTACAGAGGGCTATGAAACCGTTAACCTCACCTGTCATTGCTCTTGCTCCATCAGTAGTGATGGAAACAAGTCTATGCAATGGAAGATTACACTTTTTCACTAAAGAATGGAAAGAACTGAATATTTCCTGACCGGTAGTTCTCCCTTTTAAAGAAATAATTCTAAGCAGTTCTTCTTTAACACTGAAGTCTTCAAAAACCATCCGGATAAAGACTAGTAACTGGACTATGTCTCTTATGTCTGTAGATTCATCCAGTTGGAGTGAGAAAGCAACACAATTTGAAACATCCTCCAACAATTGTTCAGTTGTGTCTCCACATATCTTTTCTATTCGCTGCACGATGGTGTTTCTTGACAATTGTACATCTTGAATAGCAGCTATGATCCCTTACTTATTTTTAAATCCTTCAAAAAGATTGTCAGCTGCTTCAAGAAAACAATCTTTTACAAATTCCCCTTCAGTGAAAGGTTTGCATTTCTTTGTGATCAGGTTGCTGACCTTGAAGGATGCTATGGTTGCCTTGACCGAATGTGACCTTGGCTTCACCATCAACTGTTGCTGAGTAGCCAATTTTGATTTAAGTTCTTTGAGCTTCAGTTTACGAATTTCACTTTTGGGTGGAAAATCAGCATCAAACTTATTGCTATGCAGAGCCTTATAATGAAGTTCCAGATTACCCTTTTTGGGCAAGAATACTGGGGCGTTACAAATTAGACAACAACACTTGTCTTTCACCATGATGAAGAAGTAGTCCATTTCCCATTCATCATGAAAGTGGCAGGTTTTGCTCTTCTTTGGAACATTCATCTTCGTTATACTGGTGTGGCTTGATGTAAGAAGGCCAAATCTGCTAAATTAGTATAAACACTGGCTGAATCTGGTCCAAAACTGTCACTATCCCCAAGTTTTAAAGATCAACAGGAACTATAGACCTCTGGATGATGTGCAATACAAGGACTGGAGATGCCAAAACCACACATGCAGTTCTAAAAGTAAAAATAAGAATTCATCATACTGGCACCAATAATCAAATACCACCAAACAATCATCAAAAAAACTCAAATACCTGTCCAGCAAACCAGATAAAATCAAATACCGCCAAACAAGTTCAAATACCACCACACACGATTTAATAAATTCTGCACACAGTGTAAAATCAACGCATAGGCAAGGCAAAATAAAATTGCAGTGTAGAATCAACGCAAAGACTAGGCAAAATAAAATTGCAGCGGCAAGCAAAATTTACAGTGGTTTGAACCAATTTGAAGGCAAGGCATAGGCAAGTTAGAACAAAATTGGAAAAGCCCGCCAAAATCACCAAATTCTTGACACTTTGTTGTGTCTGCCCGAAAACGTTTAATGAAAGTGAACTATAAAGCGCCCCATGACCAGCACATGACACAACTAATACAGTAAGTGTATTCAGGTAAAGCCTGGGTGAAAGGATATTGCCTGGTATATAACACACGTATAAGGGGTGTTGGGGCGGGGGCAAGAATGGGTGATTCTGAGAGGCAGGAGACCAAGTATGATGCCTGGCCTGTGGCGTCTGGTCGTGGGGTGCGGGCGGCGGCCCCCTGGGGTACCCACAAACTATTGGCACAAAAACAACAAGCACCCCCAATACACCCGCAAGCAAGATTCCAACAGGCAGGGAAAAAGGACAGGCAAAGGATCAACAGCAGCGACAAGCAGATGACCTGCCGGCACGAGCTCTCTCCTAGTGATGGGGCGAGCTGCTGAAGAGATGGAGCCAAGTGGGGCTGGTGATCTACCTCTGACCCCTCCACGATCCTGTTGGATAAGCCTGTCATACTGGATCAGACAAAGGTTCATCAAGCCTTGTTTCCAACAGTGGCCAATCCAGGTTCCCAAAAGACCTTTCCTCTAGGAACTTGTCCATACCATTTTTAAACACAGATATACTAACAGCTTTTACTACATCCTCTGGTAACGAATTCCAGAATTTGATTATGCATTGAATGAAAAAATATTTCCCTTATTTTCCCTTATATTAGTCTTAAATGGGTTACATTGTCGCTTCACTGTCCCTTAGTCTTTCTACTTTTTGATGGTGCAAACAATCGATCTACATTTACCTGTTCCATTCCATTCGTCAATTTATAGACCCCTATCATATCTCCCCTCAATTGTTTCTTTTCCAAGTTAAAAAGCCCTACTCTTTTAAGCCTTTCCTCATAGGAGTATCTTTCCATCCCCTTTACCATTTTAGTGGCTCTTCTCTGTACTTTTTCTAATTCCGCTATATCCTTTTTAGGATATGGAAACCAGAATTGCACACAATATTCAAGATGCGGTCACACCATGGAACAATACAGAGGAATTATAATATCCTTGGTTTTATTCTCCATTCCTTTCCTTATGATTCCTAGTATTCTATTTGCTTCCTGGCCACCGCTGCGCACTGGGCAAAGGGTTTCAGCATATTATCCATGATGTCCTAAATCTTTCTCCTTGGTGGTTGGTCCTAATGTGGAATCTTGCATCGTGTAACCATATTTTGGATTGTTCTTTCCTAGGTGCATAACTTTGCACTTCTCCACATTAAATTTCATCTGCCATTTGAATGTTCAGTTTTCCAATTTATCAAGGTCCTCTTGCAATTTTTTAATTCCTCTTGCGTTTTAACAACTTTGAATAATTTTGTGTCATCTGCAAATTTGATCAGCTCACCCATTATTCCCATTTCCATATCATATATGACTATATATAAAAGCAGTGGGTCAAGATCCCTGGAGTACCCCACTATTCACCTTTCTGCATTGAGAAAATTGGCCATTTCGCCTTACTCTCTGCTTTCTATCTTGATTCGTTTTCTGATCGACAATAGTACACTGCTTCCAATCCCATGACTTTTTAATTTGGCCAAGAGTCTCTCATGAGGGACCTTGTTAAAAGCTTTCTGAAAATCCAGGTACATTATATCAACCAGCTAACCTGTCTATCTGTTTATTCACACCTTCAAAAAAATATAACAGATTAGTAAGACAAGACTTTCCATGGCTAAATCCATGTTGGCTTTGTCTCAATAAACCATGACTATCTACATGTTCAGTAATTTTATCCTTTATAATGGTTTCTACCATTAGCCTTTTTTAATAATTGGTGTTACATTGACCATTTTCCAATATTCAGGTACTACAGATGATTTTAATGGTATTTCACAGATAAATAGTAGGCTGAAATCTCATCTTTCAGTTCTTTCAAGACCCTCGGATGTATGCCATCTGGTCCAGGTGATTTACTACTCTTCAGTTTATCAAATACTTGTAAAACATCTTCCTGGTTTAGCAATACTTCTTTCAATTCTTCTGATATATCACCTTTAAATACCATTTGATTCATGGGCAACTTCCCTATATCTTCTTCAGCAAAAAGACTGAAGCAATGAATTTATTCAATCTCTCCGCTATGGCATTGTCCTCCATTAACACCCCTTTTACCCCTTTATCATCCAGTGGTCCAACTGACTCTCTTACAGGTTTTTTTGCTAATGTACTTGAAAAAAAATTTATTATGCATTTTTGCTTCCACGGCAAACTTTTTTTCAAATTCTCTCTTTGCCTGCCTTATCAATGCCTTGCATCTAACTTTCCAGTGCTTATGTTGTTTCTTTTTTGTCATTTGGTTCCTTTTTCCATTTCCTGAAAAATGCTTTTTTGGTTACAATAACCTTTCTGATGTCACCTTTAAACCATGCTGGCAGTTTTTTGGTCTTCCTTCCACTTTTTTTAAAGCATGGAATACATCCAGTCTAGGCTTCCATGATAGATTTTTTTAAACAATGCCCACGCTGTATGTAAATCTTTAACTTTTGCTGCTGTTCTTCTTATTTTTTTCTTAACTATTTTCTTCATTTTATCATAGTCTCCTTTTTGAAAGTTAAAAGGTAGTACCATGGATTATTTTGCTGTCCTTCTTCCATTTATTAAATCAAATGCGATCAGACTATGATCACTCTTGCCAAATGGCCCCAGCTGCCTTATCTCTTGCAGCAGATCTTGTGTTCCACTAAGGACTAGGTCAAGAATAGTTTCCCCTTTTGTCAGTTCACGAACTAGCTGCTCCAAGATGCAGTCATTTATTTAATCTAGAAACATTATCTCCCTAGCATGTCCTGCAGTTACATTGACCCAGTCGATACTGGGGTAATTGAAATCACCCATTATTACTGTTTGTAACTTTTGCTAGTATCCCTAATTTCTCTTAGCATTTCATTATCCATCTGCTTATTCTGGCCAGGCAGTCGGTAGTACACCCCTCCTGCCATTGCCTTACCATTTTTTACATTGGATTTCTATCATCCATAGAGATTTCTATTTTTTGTTTCATGCAAATTTTTTTCCATTTATTATTTATCAGAAGCACAATAACAGATTATTACAAAATAACTCAGTTCCCCACCCCCAATCCTCCCTCCTTTACCCTCCCTCTCCTCCTCCACGCCCCTCCCCTCCTTCATCAACTATCATAGAGTAGTCGGAGTCTGGTTATCCTAACAGATCTTCCACAGAATAATCAATATGTATTACATATTAGTCATGCAACAGCTTCAAATGGCTAATGCTGAACAAAATACTAAAAAAACTCATATAATACATTCATTCCCTCATTGCACTTCCACCCAATCATTTCCTCCTTTCTCCCTCCATCCCTCCTGTCAGAGGCCTTATCCCATTACCCCCTCCAGTCCATGTCCTTCGTGATCACCCTCATCTAAGATTTTATTTCCCTTCTGCCAATCAAAATACACTGCCCATATTTTTTGAAAACCCAAGGGTCTTCCCTGTCGCAGGGCTGTAAGTCGGTACATCAAATATAAATGTTCCACCCTATTTTACACAGCCTTTAAAGAGGGCGCCTCCACCACCCTCCATTGCCTAGCAATCAGCTGTCAAGTTGCCATGCACACAATTCGGCACCACCCATAAGTTTCAGCAGACCCCACCCCACTTCCTACATTTAACAGAGCCAAACATGGACCCAAATTAACTTTTTCCCCTACTATCCCCTTCATCCAGTTCTCCACCTCCTGCCAGAGGGATTTTACTTTTTACACCCCCACCAAATGTGCAGGAAAGAACCTAAATCTCCACACTCCCTCCAACATAAAGTTTGTCCTCCCTGCCACCTCTGCAATCTCTGGGGAGTCAGGTACCACCTATAAAGCATTTTAGAATTATGCTCCAGTATATTACCGGCCACTACCCCTCTGAATAAGCCTTTACAAACTGCCCACCATTGTTCCTCATCCCAGCTCCAGTTCAAATCCCCTTCCTACACCTTCCTATGTGACCAGTCTGCACAATTAACTGTTTCCATTGCCTTATAAAGTTTTGAGATTAAACCTCTAACTTCCCGACTACCAAATATTCCATCCACTTCATCTCCTTTAGCCCCCTTACCTCTCTTTTCCATCTGCTTACAGAAATGGATCACTTATAGGTACCTATATCTATCTTCATTTGGTAATAGTTATTCACTCTGCAGGTCTGCAAACTCCACCCATGCTCCTCCCTCTCTAAACTGACCAATATGCCTCAACCCCTTCTCAGCCCACCTAGTAAAAGTGGGATCTTGAATTCCTGGTGGGAATTCCAAATTGCCTACCAAGGGCAGAAATTTTGAGCACCCCTGGTTCACATACCATCTTGTCTGCCACTTACGCCAGTACTGCAGAGTGAGATTCAGAAAAGGATTGTCCCGCTTCCGAGCCAAGGGATCCCCCTTAAGCCATATTATGTTTGCTATTTTTTTGTCCCAACCCACACTCCTCCAGATCCACCCATTTGGCTTGCCCTCTTAACACCCATTCTACAACTGCCCTCACCTGAGTCGCCTCATAATATCTGGATAATAACAGCATGCCCATACCCCCTATTCTTTTATTGGCACATAGAATACCCCTTGCTATTCTAGGTCTCCTCCCCTTCCAAACAAATTTCATGAATCTGTCCTGCAATCCCTTCAGGAAGTATGCTGGAACCTGTGATAAGGAAGCTTATCATAGTTCAGGAAGAAATAATACAAGAGGTGAATTGGCTCTGAATAAGCAACCTGTGCTGGCTGGTAAAAGCACTAAAACAGGGTGTTTACCTAAAAGACTACCAGACCCAGAATGCACTGGTTTACAGAAAGCCTCTAGGAGAGCTGAAGTAGGGAAACGTGTGTCTAATCAGAGAAGCAATGATGTAATCCCTAATCACACATCTCCTAGGGCAGGGCTTAATTCAGAACACCTGCAGTGTGCTAGGGTGGAAGAAGCCAGAGGCTTGGAGATATACAGCCAGGAACCCTCGGACAGCACCTGTAAAGGAGATGGCTGCATCTACAGAAAGAAGGAGCTCTAATACCTATTTAAGGAGGTATGGGAAAAGAGACCTAAAGTCCAGAGATTCTGACTGGAGAGCTGGGCACAGAAGCTTTGCTACCTACTGGCCAAAATACCCAGAGAGGAAACCTAATGACAACGTGATCTCAGGTATGAACTCTGATCTGTTCCCTAGCTTTGCACAAGGAAGACAGCAGGGAGACAGTTTCTATCCTGGTAGAGATCAGTTAGAGAAATCCTCTGAGCCAGTGTATGAAAGTGATCCTATGATATTTCAAGAGCAAGGGGAAATATCAGATGAGGAAGTTGATTGCATGGATTGTTCTCTTTCTAAGCTGCTGTTCTAAAGTAATCCTCAGTTAAGGATCAAACACTAAAAGGAACTGTACTGATTTTTAACTTTCCAGAAAAGTTTCTTTGAGAGAAAGCTTTGGGGAAAGTTGGAGCCACGTGGAGAGTGGACCAGCAATGGTTTGCAGCTGGTTAAGCACCTGTGATTAGAGCAAGGCACAAGTGCACGTGGGACTTTGGAAAAAGCTTCTTCTCTGTGTGAAAGGAAGAAAGCTGTTTTTTTTGATAAAGAGAATTTTCCTTTTGGGTTTATTTTTCATTCCAGCACTGCTAAGAAAGTTTATTAGCAGGAGCTAGAAGAAAGACCATTTCTGTTCCATCAAGGTCTTTACTAAGTTGTTGCATAAGTAATTCAGTTGCCTTATTTGTTTTGGTTTCTGGAATAAAACTCCTGGAGAAAATTATCCTGTTGATGTTACCAAGCATATCTGTGCGAGGGAATAACACCCCATAAATAAAATCTGTTTTCTGCTTTACACTCGAGCAACTACAATTCTTCATTCTTGTTAAACGGCTAGTTTTGTGTGATTGTACTACAAGACCCACAATCCTTTGCAAGTCAAGTAAATTCATGTCCTTGCCAAGATTGTGGAACTTTCACAACAAGCACCCCCGTTTACATACCTCAACTGGAAGGTTCATAAATAAATACAAAAACCGGGGTACCAAAGTCATCTTTATCAGCTCCATCCTGCCCAACCAAGAAACCTCATACCTCTCCCATCTCTCCAATTCCCTAAACATGCTATTCCTTGCTGGGCCATAATTTGCTGAAAAAATATGGCCCATCCTTGCCGTTATCTGCACCACCAGGTAACAAAGGTTACCCTTCGCCCACCTGAAAGGAAATTGCTGTTTCAATCTGTCCACCTCCTCCTGACTAATAATTATATTCAATAATTCAGATTTGGTAATATTCATACGAAAACCTGACACTGCTCTGTAATTATTTAATTCATCCTGAACTGCTGCCAATGCTCTCGTCGGGTCAGTTATGAAAAATAGCACATCATCCGCAAACAATGATATTTTGTGGAGATGTTCCCCCATTTTAATCCCGGGGACATCCACACGATCACAAATTCGCTGTGCCATAGGTTCCATGGCCAAAATAAAGAGCAGCGGAGACAGTGGGCAACCTTGCCTAGTCTCTCTATGCACCTCAAAGGCCCTCGTAATAGATCCATTAATTTTTAAACATGCCATCGGCTTACTGTACAAAATTTCTACCCATTTCAAGAAAGACCCTTTGACCCCTCCTTTTCCAATATCTTAAAGAGAAAGACCTAACTCACCCTGTAAAATGCTTTACAGGGAGGAGTGGAGGATGGAGTGGAGGAGTAGCCTAGTGGTTGGGGCAAGGTACTCCAGGTCAGAAGGTCAGGGGTTCAAATCCCACTAGAGGACAGCGACCTTGGGCCAGAAGGACTGGGGTTTCTAGTCCCACAGGTGCTCCTTGTGGTCTTGGGCAAGCCACTTAACCCTCCATAGCCCATGTTCCCTATAAAATAGTTATCTCCAAGTTATAATGCCTTGTTCAATGTAATTTCAGTTTGCTCAATGTAAACCGCACTGATGCAGAATAGCACAGTATATAAGAGAATGTAAATAAATAAATAAAATCAGCATCAACTGCTAAAAGAGCTATCTCTCTCTGCTTACATCTTCCATGCCAAATTTAATTTAAAGCCTGTCTTATATTATCTGAAGTATGCCGACCAGGCACAAACCCCAACTGATTTGGATGAATTAACCGCCCCAAACACGGCATCAGCCGATTCACCAATACCCTTGTAAAGATTTTTAAGTCACTACCTAAAAGTGAAATTGGCCTATAGGAACCACACTCAGCCGGGTCCTTTCCTTCTTTATGTAGAATGCTAATTCCTGCCAGATGCAATGACGTGGGCATCGTATATTCGTTCTCAAACAAATTATACATTCTTGTGAGCGGCCCCACTAGGTTCCCGGCAAATACTTTATAGAACCGGTTAGAGAAACCATCCATTCCTGGGGTTTTATGGGGTTGTAGATCTTTAATCACTGTCAATACCTCCTTCTCTCTAATGTGACTGGAAAACCCTTCCATCTCATCACTCGAAATCTGTGGTAAACTTACGCTATCCAGATACTCTTGCACTTTTTCTTCCTCTACCTGATATTCCGGCATATATAAATCCTGAAAAAACTGGATAAACCTATCCTCAATGTCTTTGCCTTTCCATACTGTCTTCCCTGCCACATCATTAATCCGAACTATAGTGTTATGGGTGGCCATCTTCTTTACTTTATGGGAAAGCAGTCTTCTGGCCTTGTTACCAAACTCAAAATTTCTCTGCCTTAGAATATTAAGCTTATGTTGAATATACGCCTCTCAACTCTAATTCCTGGGGATCCCTCTTTAACTTATTCTCTATGTCCCTTATGGACTCAATCATCCTCGTTTGATGTTGCATCCAAATCCACTTCCGATGTACCCCCACCGCAATGAGCTTCCCCCTTACCACCGCCTTCAGACAATCCCAGAGAATCCCCAGGGAACATTCTCCTGTGTCATTCAACAACACATATTCCTCAATTGTCTCCTTAATATGCCTCACTACCTCCTGGTCCTCTAACAGAGATTCATTCAGCTTCCACCACGCCCTGCTCGGGACCTGCTTTCCCAGCTGAATGCTGCATGTTACTGGGGCATGATCCGACCATGTTCGCTCATGTATTTCACATTTCCCTACTCCCACCACCAGAGATCTATCTATGAGAAATAAGTCAATCCTCGAATATACCTCATGAACCAGGGAATAAAATGAGTAATCTCTCTGTCCATAATTCACCTCTCTCCACAAATCCACCAAATCCAGCCCCCCATCATCTGTTTCAACCGTAATCTGTGTACTCTGGGTGTAGAAGCCACCCCCTTGAAGTATCCATTAGGGGGTTAAGCGATACATTGAAATCTCCCCCAATAATCAATGTTCCTTCTACCTTTCCAAAAAGAGTCTTTTGTAGCTCTTGAAAGGAAACTACTTGATTAGTGTTTGGTGCATACACACTAACCAAAGTGTATAGTTCAACTCCACACTTGAGTTTAATGAGCACATACCTTCCCCCCTTATCTTTTACCTGTTCAGCCACCTGCCCTGCGACCCTGTTCGATAGGAGTATCCCCACTTCACCCTTCTTCCTCTCCCGTTTGTTAGAAGCAAAAAACTGTTGTGGGAAAAGTGGGTGACTCATACGCCCTTCGTCTCTAGATAAGAGATGAGTCTCCTGCACAAAAATAATATCTCCTTTCAACCTTGTACACTCTTTTATAAGTACCTGACGTTTCTTAAAGGAGTTAAGGCCTCTGACTTTTATTGTTATCATGTTATACATAGCCATTTCCATTTCTTGACATACCATTAGTACTTTCTCCAACTTGTCTTGTCTCCCCTACTCCCTCCCTCCCCTTACTACCCTTCCCCCCTCCTCCACCCTCACCCTCCCTCCTCCCATCCCCCCTCCCACCTCCCCACCTCCACCAATAGATACACCAGGTATATCTAAATCCAGGTGGGGCCAGACCCGGACAGCCTCTAATGTTTCACATAAACTTCTACATACCCATGATACCTTTGAACAACACTCGGATTATGTGCACCCTAATTAAATCCTCATACATTCTTAACGTTCCCCCTTTCCCCTCACACTCCCACCTTACATCACCCCAAAACTTTTAACATCTTATACAATAGGAACCTAAGATTCCTAATAACCAACCCCCATACAGCCCTCATTTGCAATAGCTTTTTCTACTAGCACAGGACCCCCAAGACAAGATACTTATAATTATCCATCCACCACCAATTCATGTGTCCTTTAGGTGGTATTCCTTCATTGGCCTTTGACACCTCAGCCTCTTATCTCTGCCAGCTGCTCGGCTCCACTGTGTATACACATTCTTTGGAGGTCCCGCTTTCATAGTATCCCCGCTTTCACTTATCGGACTAGCTGGGATGTCCGACCATCCTGCTTGCCTCATACTCATAAGTGCTGCTTCCACCGAGTGCTCTGCTATCGATTTCCTGTTAATAGCATATTATAATCCAACTGGAAAAAGCCATTAATTTCGAACATTCTCATCTCAAAGCTTCCGTGTCACCGCCCGGTATTCTTTACGTTTCCTCATAGTGATACCGGATATATCCGCAAATACTTCCACATCTGCATCTTTCCATTAAATTTTTCCCAGTTTTCTGGCCGCTGCCGCAACTAATTCTTTGGTTCTGTATTCATGCAGACATAGGATTATGTCTCGTGGTCTGTTTTCCCTCCTAGGGCCTAGCGCTCTGTGAGCCCTATCCACTCTGAGACACATCCCTTCCAAATCCATGTCCACCACTTTCAACACGGCACCACAGAACTCCTCCGCTAACAACAGATAGTTTACTGACCCCTCTTCCTCCGGTAGACGGCGTATCTGCAGATTAGAACGGCGGGACTGATTTTCCAAGTCCTCAATCTTTTTCCAAAGATCCTCTTACACAACACTCATATTATCCAGACGTTGCTCAGCTAATACACATTGGCCCACATGCTCCTCCAGCTGAGTCTCCACTTCTTTCATGCGTGCTCCCATCAAAGCCATGTCCCCTTTAAGCTCCTGAAACCAGCTTTGCACTTCACTTTTCAGGCTCCCAATTTCCTGTTTAGTGGAATCATACCACTCTCTCAGGTCCTCTCTGAGGGCTTGCACTACACTCTGCCCACCTTTTCTGATCTCCAACTCTCCCGCTCTGCCTGAGTCACCCCGGCCGGATGCCATCTTGGCCGCGTGGGTCCTTTCTTCTGCCATCGCCTTGAATGAATAGGCTCTCAGGTCTATTCCTGGCTTCTTTCCTGCCATCCAGTTTGCTCCAGGAGTGCTCTTCTTGTACTGCCAAATCGGGAGGTCAGTTTTTTCTGCTGCGATGCTTCTTATTAGGGCATTAATACCGCCGTCCGCGTCAGAGCGCAATCTTCAGGCGTTCATTCGAGTGCTGATGCCACCGGAAGTCTCTGTTTCATTCAAAATTTTAGTCCTGTGTGACTCAATGCCCTCTTTAATATAGAGTGCACCCCCTCCACCAATTTGATCTATCCTATCATTGTGATATAGTTTGTACTCAGGTATCACAGTGTCCCATTGGTTGTCCTCCTTCCACCAGGCCTCTGAGATGTCAATCCTATCTAACCTTTCATTTAGTGCTATATATTCTAGCTCTCCCATCTTATTTTTTAAACTTCTAGAATTTGCATAAAGGCATTTTAGAGGTTGTATTTTATTCATATTAATCTGGTTATCAGTTGATGGGGTAATTTTAAATCTTTCAGCTCTGTACTTAAGGATATCTAGGTTACTTTTATCTTTACTGGAACCTCTCTGTTGGGATGCCCTAACTTTCCTCTTCTGCTAGTATCCTTCAAGGATGCATCCTTCTGAACCATGCACTCTTGGGTGACTGTCAGCTTTCCCCCTATTATCTAGTTTAAAAGCTGCTCTATTTTCTTTTTTTTTTTTTTCTGAATACAATTACAATATAAGAACAAGGTCAATCCGAAATACAGGAAACCACAATACATATACATACATTCCAAACAAGAAAAGGAAACACGGATATAGTCCACATCAAGGAACCCAGCTGGACATTAACCTGAAGAATCAACAAAATATAGAAAATAAGGCACAAGCCCACAATAAGAGGCCTATTACTCCTAAACACCCTTAGTTTCTACTGATGCCCTCTACTTCTCTAAAAGAAAATTTTCCAAGTGAGTGACATCTGTGAAAACATAAGACACACCTTCAAAATTAACAATACATTTACACGGGAAACGTAGAAAAAAAGAAGCAGCTCCCAAGGACAGAACCTGAGGCTTTAAAGCTAGAAAAAGCCTCCGCCTGAGCTGGGTGCTGCGCGAAACATCAGGAAAAACATTAACAGAATAGCCACAAAACTTGGCGGTCTTATACTTAAAAAAAGCACGAAGAATACGTTGTTTAACGTCTCTAGACAAAAATGTCACCAATAAAGTAGACCGCGTATTGATTATATCCAGGGGGATTTTGATGTAATTGAACCTACTATTTCCAGTCTAACTGCTTTCTTAGACTGCTCTATTTTCTTTTTAAATGTTAATGGCAGCAGCCTGCTACCATCCTGGTTAAGGTGGAGCCCATCCCTCAGGAGCACACCCAGGAATGTGCAGATAATGAGGAAGGATCTTACAAACCTGGAAGAAAGGTCAAGGATTTGGCAGCTGAGATTTAATGTTAAAAATGCAGAGTCATGAATGTGGGCTGCAAAAATCCAAGGGAGCGGTGAAGTATATTGGGTGAAGTACTTCTGTCTACAAAAGAAAGCGGGACGTGGGAGGATTGTTTCTGATGATATTAAAGTGGCTAAACAGGTTGAAAAGACGACAGTGAAAGACAAAAGGATGTTTGGAGCATAGTGAGAGGAATGGCCAGCAGAAAAAAGAGGTGATAGTGCTTCTGTATGTCTTTGGTGAGACCTCATTTGGAGTATTGTGTGCAATTCTGGAGACTACAACTTCAAAAGGACATAAACCAGATGTCTTTTGCCTGCCACGGCGGCATTTTGAATACTGGCATGTAATCATGTATAAATTGTATATATTGGACCCCTCCCACACTCTTGCAATCAAATGTATACCCAGAACTGTGTGCCCCAACCAAATGTATATTGTATCCCATTGATTCTCCTGTTTTATGTAAATCATTGCCTAATCGAAATGTAAATCTAAAAATCACTGTATTGTACGATACACTATGATTCTGTAAAGTAAACCGCTGCTGATCATAGGAAGCAGCGGTATACAAATGTTTACTAAATAAATAAATAAATAAACAGGATGGTGTCAGTGCAAAGAGTGGCTACCGAAATGGTCAGTGGGCTTTGTCATAAGGCACTGGAGGATAGTCTTAAATATCTCAATATGCATACTTTCGAGGACAGATGGGAAAGGAGAAAAATGATAGAGATATTTAAATACCTCTGTGGCATTAATGCACAGGAAGAGAGCCTCTTTCAGTTGAAAGAAAGCTTTCTAACCAAGGGGCATAGGGTGAAGATTAAAACAGATAGACTCAGGAGTAATTTATGGAAAGAGTGGTAGATGTGTGGAATAGTCTTCCAGTAGAGGTAGTAGAGACGAAGACTGTATCTGAATTCAAGAAATCATGTGACAAACACAGATGATCTCTAAAGGAAAAAAAGATACTGTAGAGCGTAGCAGTTGGTCTGAAAGGGCAGACTGGATAAATTGTATGGTCTTTATCTGCCATCCTTTTTCTATGGGCCCAATATTAAGTTTTAGTAGCTAGCTATTGCCGCTGAAGATTAATCCCGGATATTCAATGAAGGGGCCATATCTGGCCACTGGCATTGAATATCCAGGGTAGTCCAGACTCCAGAAGTTAACTGGGCAATGGTGATATTGAGCCACTGCCCAGTTAGCTTCCACGGGTAAAGTTGGGCCAGCATTTTCCAGTCCTGGCTTTACTCACGATTTGCTAACCGAGTAGCGGCTCAATATTGCCGCTGCCCAGTTAGTGGTGGGTGTCACCTCCACTCTGCCCTGGAATCCCATGACATACCCCGATGCTATCAGTATAGCACTGGGGTGTATAGCAGTGGCATCCATGGAAATTCAGGGGCACTAACCATATTAGTGCTGCTGAATATCTCACTAACTGGCATTTACATAGTTTGCAAGTCTGCAAACCCTGAAAATGCCTTTGAATATCAGGCCTTATGTTTCTATGTTTTTTCTTTCTTTTTTTCCTTTTCTGCTTCTAAGTGCTGTTTGTAGCACAAGTACTACTCCAGCACCAGTTGTAGTTAGCTTCCCCTTCCACGCTCCCTCAAATTTACACACAAAATAGTTCTCTGAGACTTGGTGCTGGGCTGTGTCTTCTAGCCCTGCAGTGGCATCATAACCTATGGGATTTGAATAACTCAGGCTTGGATAGGTTTCTTTGGCTGCTTGTCAGAGATTTCCAACATGATTTATTTTATTTATATATTTAACTGTATTTATATCCCGCTTTTCACCGGGTCAAAGCGGTTTAACAAAAAGGAGGGGGCAGTAATCAATTCTTAGGGTGGGGGGGCTGTCACCGGGGAGGCCAACATTAATGATCTAGACAGACATTAAGGACTTAAACAATGGACATCAATCTCTTAGTAGGTAGATCTGTGGGTATGTTAAAGGGTCTGTAGAGGGTGTCAGTGGTGGATGTTTGTTTCTGGTCCGAGGTATTCCTGGAACAGGATCATTTTTAGTTGTTTTCTGAATGTTGAAGGATCTCCGTTGTTTCTGATTTGATTTGGTAGGGAGTTCTAGAGGGATGGCGCATATAGTTCGAAGGGTCTGTTGCAGGTCCGTTGATTGTATTTAGTTCATTCATGGGGGATGGTGAGGGTGTTGCTGGTGGTTTGTCTGATTGTTCTGTTGTGGGTGGGTTGGGGCAGTAAAGTTCGGAGCTGGGAGGTCTGCGTTTGTTAGAGGGCTTTGTGGATAAGTAAGGCTGATTTGTATTTGATTCTTGCTTCGAGAGGGAGTATGTGCAGTTCTCTCAGGACTGGGGTGATGTGATCTTGGTTTTTTTTGCTTTCTGGATAATTCTTGCTGTGGTATTTAAGGCAGTTCATAGTGGGTTGGTGTGGGTGGTGAGTAGTTCATGATAGATTATGTTGCAGTAGTCCAGGTGGGGGAGCATCATAGCTTGCATGACTGTCCTGAAGTCCTGTGGATCAAGGAGAGGCCTGAGGCGTTGTACCATTTTTGCTTTGTGGAATATTATTCCGGTAGTCTTTTTGATCTGTTGCTTGAGTGTGAGCGCTTGGTCTATGATGATTCCTAAGTATTTTATGTGTGGTTGTATTTGTATTTGTATTTGTGTGGTTCCTAAGTTGAGGTGTGGTGGTGGTGTGAAGTTTGGATCCTTGGTTACTATGAGGGCTTCTGTTTTTTTTAGGTTGATGGATAGGTTGTTCTTTTGTAGCCAGCTGGAGACTTCTATGAAGCAGTCTGTTAGTTGATTGTTTGTTGGGTTGGTGGTTGTGATCGGTCCATAGAACATTATGTCATCTGTGTAGATGTGGTAGTTGATGTTATGGGCGCGTATGATTGAGCAGAGTGGTTGCAGGTAGATATTAAAGAGCATGGCGGATAGTGTGGATCCTTGGGGTACTCCTTGGTGTTGCTGAAAGGAGGGGGAGGCTGCTATGCTTGTGCAGATCAGTTGTTGTCTATTGGTCAGGTAGGAGTGGAACCACTGAAGTATGATGTTGTTGATGCCAATTTCTTGGAGTCTGTGTAGGAGGAGGTTGTGGGAGATGGTGTCAAAGGCTGCGGATATGTCCAGGAAGATCATAGCGTAGCCAGAGTGCTTGGTCTGTGTGCCCTTGATGAGGGTGTTCATTAGTGATGTCATGAGGGTCTCGACTCCATGGAATGGACGGAAACCATGTTGTTGCAGGTCCAGTATGTTGTTGGTATCCAGGTGGTCTTGAAGTTGTTGTTGAACTATCTTCTCAATGATTTTGGCGGTGAATGGAAGACTTGCTATAGGCCTAAAGGAGGCGGGGTCAAGGGGGTCTAAGTTGTGTTTTTTAGGGTTGGGCGGATTATGGAGGTTTTGAGGATGTCTGGCATGTGTCCTTGTCTGAGGGATTCATTAAAAATGTGGGTTAGGGGCGTGCTTATGTCCTCCTTGGATTTCTTTATACATTCTGCAGGGCATGGATCTAGTGGAGAGGTGGTAGTGTTTAGGCAGGAGATGGTGGATTCTATTTTTTCTTTGGTGATTGTTTCGAATGTGCTCCAGTCTGTGTCTATGGAAGTAGGGCAGGTTGTTGTCTCTGCATTCAGTTGCGGAATTTGAGGTTGTTGAAGCTGCTTGTATTGGCGTGCTAGTTGTTCTGGCGGGATGTTTGGTAGCTGGTTGGAGTGGTTGGGTGCTTTAGTTAGCTTCTTGACTATTTTGAAGAGCTCACGTGGTTTGTTTATTGAGGTGTTTATGATCTTCGAGTGGTAGGTCCTTTTTGCTTTATCGGTTTCTGTGTGGTAAGCGTCTAGTTCACTGATGTATTTTACTTTATCTTCCTTTTTTTTGTCTTTCTCCATTTTCTCTCTGCTCTTCTGAGTTGGGTTTTTAGTCTTCGTAGGTTGGGGGTGAACCATCGGGTTTTTGTTGAGGTGTGTCTGGTTTTGGTGCAGTTTGCCGTTGCACAAGATGCAGAGGAGATCGTAGTATTCCAGTTGTGGATTAGGTCATCGATGTTGGTGGAGCTTGTTTAGAGTTTAGGTAGGATTTGCACCAGGAAATCCTCTTTGATGAATGGTTTAAATCTTCTTGTATGTTGTTTGTTTTCTTTGATGCTGGTGTGCTGGTAGATGAGAGAGATGCTGATGAGATAGTGGTCTGACCATGGTACACATGTGATCTTTGGGTTTTTGTATGAGGTGGTGTTTTGGGAATTCAGGAATATGAGGTCAAGTGTGTTTCCTTTTTCATGTGTTGGTTCGTGTATGATCTAGGTTAGGTTCATTGCTTCCATGGCATTGTTGAAGGCTTCAGCATATTTGTCCTGGAGTGTTGGGAGGTTGAAGTCTCCGAGGATTAGTTGTTCTTTTGTGGAGATGGCACTCTCTGATATGTGTTGTAATATGCCTGATAGGTCGGTGCTTGGGGTGGGCGCTCGGTAGATTAGGCATATGGAGAGGTGCTTGTTGGTGAGAGTGAGTATGTCCGCTTCATTGGTTGTTTCTGAGGCATGGTTTCTGAGGTGGAGGTTGGCTTTCGCAATGATGGTTACTCCTCCTCCTCTGGTGTGGGCTCGAGAACAGTGTTGAAGACTGTATCCATTTGGTGTTAGTTGGTTCATGAGCACAGTGTCAGTATCCGTTAGCCATGTTTCAGTTATGCATAGGATGTCAATCTTTTGGGTTGTGATCAGGTCTTGGAGCATGTGGTGCTTGTTTCTGACTGAATGAGCATTTACTAGTGTGATGGAGAGAGGGTTGTTATTTGGGGGATTGGGGGTGTGGATTGGTGTGGGTGGTGTGTGGGTGCTGCTCCATGCAGGGGGGGGGGTGTTGGTGTTTGTGGTTTGGATGTTTGTGACGCTTGGTATGGGGTGGTTGGGGAGTGTGTCGGTAGTGGAGGGATAAAGGGTTAGGAATGGTGCTAGGAGGAAAATTGGGGCTAGGAAGGGTGGCATGGTTTATAGGTGTGTGTCCTGGGGCTGGGTTGGGCTTCCGCGTTGGTTTCCTTAGGGCGTTGGGTGTTCCCTTCTTTTTTTCGCTGTCTCGTGTGGGCTGAGGTTTTTGTGTTGGTGGTGGTTTCTTTTGTGTAGTTGCTTTAATTTTGCTGTGTGGGTTGGTGGATGATGGCTGCTGTTGCTTTACTCCTGGTTGCATTTGTGGTTGCTTCTGTGGTCGCGCCTAGTTGAAATGCTTGGGCTTCTTCCTAGTCCCTTCTCTAGTCCCTCCTTCCCCTCCCAGATTGGTTCCACTATGTCTGTCTGTGTAGGTATACCATGATGAAAATTTGAAGTCATGCACATTTAGTTAGTTAAGTCCATCCCAAACCAAAACTGTTGCAATTTCTCATAGTTCACTATTTGTCATGAAATGCATGCATATCTCTAGCAAGTGTAGGAAAAGCAGGGATGATGAGGAATGGACTAGAATTTTGCAGCTAATATTTATTTAATGCTCAAAAAATTCAGTCATGATTTTGGTCTGCAAAAACCCAACAGGAATATACAGTATGGGGTGGATTCTGCACCCCAAATAGCAGGGTTGGATGTCCAAGCCCTGTTTAGGCCTGGCACTCTATACTGGCTCTAGCGCTCCACACACATACAGAGGGTTTGTGGATAGGGGTGGGATGGGGTGTTGCAGAGGCAGAGCGTGGGTGTTGCCAAGCACCCAGATGTACAGAGGCCACCTCTGGACAGACCTTGGTACATCCCCCGGAGCAGCATTGGACGTCCACCTTATTCCACCCCAAAGGTGGAATAAGTGCAGCCCCCCAAGACATCGTCTCACCACAGGGTCAGGCAGTGGGGAAAGCGTCTTTCTATGCGATCGGGCATTGGGCGCTCAGACAGGATGTGCCAGTGCCACGGAACTGCCACACCAGCCGGAGAATTGAGCGATGGGAACAAGCAGCCTGCTCTATGTCTCCCTGCTCAGAATGCTGTGCATGCCGGGCCGTCCAAGTGCCCTCATTCCGCAACCGCAGGAACATATAGTTCCCATGGTTGCAGAATCAGTTGCTAATTGGCCCTGTTCATGTTTTAGGTGCCCGGACAGCCTGGCCATACACTGTTCAGAATTGACCTCTATGGGGGAAAAATTCTTCTGTGCAAAAATAAAAGCAGGATCTGGGGGTGATTGTAGATAAGATTATGGCAAAAACCAGAAAGATGCTCTGAGTGCATAAGGGCAGAAATGGCAGGTAAAAAAAAGAGGTTTGTATAAGTCTCTAGTGATACCTCATTTAGAGTACTGTGTACAATTCTGGAGACCAAACCTTGAAAAGGATAAAAAGGCAATAGAGTCAGAGCAGAGGACGGCTAATAAAATAGCTTATGCTTAAGCGAAAGGCAGTTATGAAATCAGGTGCATAATACAGACCAAAAAATAAAGATGGAGATTTGAAAATGAAATGCTTGCATATAGTTTCAGACTTGCAATCTAACACTGCTCTTGTTTTTTTCATATTTGCACCTAAAGATGTTATTGTACGTGCAAGCCAAACCCCTCTGGAAATATTGGATATATGGACTCTGAGGAACACGGGAAGCAACAGAGGACTGCATCCAAAGCACAGAGAGGAAACAACATTACAGCATAAATGTGCACAGTCAAAGCAGAGCCAGACAAAAGAAAGCAGCATGTACTCTGGAATGACTGACACACCTAAATAATACAGGTTGCTTCTGTGACTGCTTTAAATAATAATTATTTTTATTCACTGGTCTGACTCAATAACTTTAACTTTGACCTCAAAATAGTGAATGATGCCATAAACAAGCTTTTAATTGATACAGGGTGGGTACTGTTATTTCCTCAATGAATGTTTAAGTATTTACAGAACACATAGAGCCCGATATTCAGTTAGGAGGGCTATGCACTCCTTAGGCCCAAAGCCCTCCCCACCGCTCTCTAACGCTGGATCTTCAACGCCGGGGTCATATGAATATCCAGGATTGTCGCACTGCTGCACAGCTGCAGTCCATAACCGGGAGTTAGTGATATTGCATGCTGCCCAGTTAGCCCCTGTGCTTAAAGAAAGACAAGCTTTGGCCTCACCTATCTTTTAGGTGCAGGTCGCTAACCAAACAGTATGCAATATCACTGCTGCCTGGTTATCAACTGTCACCGCCTCCACTTCTCCCAGGAATACCCCTGACACGCCTCTCTGCTAAGCGGTTAGCATCTGGGCATGTAAGGGAGAAGAGAGGGGATAATATCCCAGATAGTGGCATTTACACGGTGTACAAGGCAGTTGTTGTTGTTGTGGTTAAGTGCCGTCGAGTCGGAGTCGACTCATGGCGACCCTCTGGATAGCTATCCTAAATTGTGTTCGGTCTTGAGTCAGGCAGCTCATTGTTGACAGACTGGTACCTGTAGCTGCTGTTATTGTATCGATCCATCTCATTGCTGGCCTTCCTCTTTTGCGCTTACCTTCTATCCTGCCAAGCATGATGTCTTTCTCTAATGATCTCTCTCTTCGCATGATGTGTCCAAAGTATGAAAGTCGAAGTCTTGTCATCTGAGCTTCTAAAGAAAGCTTAGGTTTGATCTCCTCTAGTACCAACTGGTTTGTTCTTTGGACAGTCCATGGTATACACAGTATTCGCCGCCAGCACCATAATTCAAAGGCATCAATTTTCTTCCTGTCTATCTTTTTCACTGTCCAGCTTTCACATCCATATGATGTTATTGAAAATACCATGGCTTGAACAAGTCAAATCTTTGTATGGAGAGAGACATCTCTGCTCTTGAGGATCTTATCTAGGTCTTTCATAGCCATTCTGCCAAGAGCAATGCGTCGCTGATTTCTTGACTGCTTGTTGCTTCTTTATTGATAATGGATCCAAGTAGGTTAAAGTTGTTCACGATTTCAATTTCTTCTCCTTCAATGAGGAACCTGTTGATTATGCCAGTTGTCATAATCTTTGTCTTCTTTACATTAAGGTGCAGGCCCATTTTGAGACTATGTTCTTTGATTGTGACAAGCAAATGTTTCAGATCATCTTCACTTTCAGCCAGTAATGTGGTATCATCAGCATATCGAAGGTTGTTGATGAGTCTTCCACCAATCTTCACACCTCTGTTGTCTTTATACAATCCTGCTTCTCTGATGATTTGTTCTGCATATAAATTAAACAGGTAGGGGGAAAGTATGCAGCTTTGTCTTACACCTTTGCTTATTTTAAACCATTCTGTTTCTCCTTGTTCCGTTCGAACTGCTGCTTCTTGATCAATATACAGATTGTGCAAGAGTACGGTCAGGTGTTCTGGTATACCCATGCTTCTTAATGTGGCCCAGAGTTTCTCATGTTTACACAGTCAAAAGCCTTGCTATAGTCGATAAAGCATAAATAAATATCCTTTTGGTATTCTTTAGTCTTTTCAAGGATCCATCTCACATCCGCAATGATGTCTCTCGTTCCTCGCCCTTTCCTGATCCCTGCTTGCACTTCAGGTAGTTCTTGTTCCAGGTATGGTTGTAGTCTCTTTTGAATAATCTTCAGTAGAATCTTGCTGGCATGTGGGATCAGAGCGACTGTGCGATAATTTCCACAGTCAGTTGGATCACCTTTCTTTAGTATTGGTATAAACACAGATCTTTTCCAGTCAGTTGGCCATGATGTTGTCTTCCATATTTCTTGGCAGAGCCTTGTAAGTACGGTAACAGCTGCATCAGATTGCTGTAATACTTCTATGGGAATACTATCAATGCTTGGTGCTTTGTTCTTTGATAAGGCTTTCAATGCTGCTTTAACTTCTTCTTTCATCACCAATGGTTCCTGATCATAAGGTACAGTTTGAAACGGCTGTTGGTCCACTTGATCTTTATCATATAAAAACTCTGTATATTCCTTCCACCTTTTCTTGATCTTCTCAGCATCATTCAACATAGAACCTTGAGCATCTTGTAACATTCCAATTCGAGGCTGGAACTTTTTCTTTAACTCTCGTAGCTTTAGGAAAGCTGATTTTGTTCTTCCTCTAATAGTTTCTGCTTCTATTTCCTTTCATGCGTCGTTGTAATACTTTTCCTTGTCCTGTCTTGCTGCACATTGAAAATCTCTGTTGAGTTCTGTTATTGTCTTTCTTTCTCCTCTGGCTTTAGCTTCTCTGCATTTCTGGGCAATTTTCAGAGTTTCTTCCGTCATCCATTTTGGCCGTTTTTGCTTTTTCACCTTTTGTAGAGACTTCTCGCTTTCTTCCAACACAACCTTCTTGATGTCATTCCATAACGCTTCTGGAGCTCTGTCATTTGTATCTAAAGCAGCAAATTGATTTTGCAGGCAGTCTTTAAATTCCAGTGGTATATTCTCAAGGTCATATTTTGCTGCATTCATGAGTGGTTTGCTCTTTTTTCAACTTTAGCTTGAGTTTGCATACTAGTAGTTGATGATCTGTACCACAGTCAGCTCCAGATTTTGTCTTTGTTGATGTTATAGAACTTTTCCATCGTTGTCTTCCACAGATGTAGTCAATCAGATTTTTATACAATCAATTGGGTGATGTCCATGTGTACAGTCGCCGCTTGTGTTGATGGAAGAAGGTGTTTGAGATGAATAGATCGTTGGTCTTGCAGAATTCTATCAGTCTTTCTCCAGCTTCATTTCTGTTGCCAAGTCCATATTTTCCAACTACTTTGCCTTCTTCTTTGTTGCCAACCTTTGCGTTCCAGTCACCCATGACTATCAGGATATCCTGTTAGCATGTTCTGTCAATTTCAGCTTGTACTTGTTCATAGAACTCTTCAATTTCATTCTCTTCTGCAGCTGTTGTTGGGGCATATACTTGAATTATAGTTGTATTGATAGGCATTCCTCGTAGACGAATAGAGATTAAGCGTTCGCTGACTGCATTGTATTTCATTACAGTTCTTGCAAGTTTCTTCTTTATTATAAATGCAACACCATTTCTTCTTTGTCTTTCATTTCCAGCATTTCCATGTGATCATCTGATGCAAAATGCCCGATGCCAGTCCATTTCAGTTCGGTGACACCCAACAGATCAAGTTGTGCACATTCCATTTCATTCTTGACCACCTCCAACTTCCCTTGGTTCATGCTTCGTACGTTCCATGTTCCAATGTGTAAGACATCTTTACAGTTTCTGACTCTCATTTCATGTGCAGCTACATCAGCAGTCAGACGTCCTGAGGTCTTTGATCCAACCACATCATAAATGCTGGCTTTACTCTGAGAAGTCTTCAGCTCTTCCCCAGTAGCTAGTTGAGTGCCTTCCGAACTGGGGGTCTCATCTTCCAGCACTATAGCACAATTTGTTTTGTTGTAACTATCCATTGGGTTTTCATGGCAAGATACAGAAGTAGATTGCCGGGCCTTTCTTCCGCGTAGTTTAAGTTTGGTGTTGTTGCCGTTGTCACAGAAATGTGATCCTCCGCTGTCAACACTATCCCATTCTGCTGCTGCCCAGATGGGTGGTTTGTCTTGGTCTGGCACCTCAGCTGAGACCTGTCCATTTTGGGAGACCCTGCCAGTAGTTAAACTACCGATAGTTTAGCTCTCAGCATCACTGATGCACACAAGCCCTCACAGCACGACAAGCTGCAAACCAAGCAAACAAGGCTGTAAACTATGTAAATTCCTTTTGAATATCAGGCCCATAATGAATACATCTGTCTTCTAATCTTCGTATTTATTTTCCAAGGAAGGAATTCATTTTCTAGCCTTGATGTGCCATCTCATAAGATTTGTACTGAGAAGAAGAAAATATGAAACATGTTGACAACTCTATCAATGTATTCCATTCTTTAATAAAATTTAAAAAAAACAGTCTTGTTCTTTCCACAGACACTACAGTCTCAATGAACAAAGGACAGGATTGAGAATCACTGCCAAGCTCATCATGTCCAAATTAGTTTACTTTTTAGAACAACTATGAGAGATTTGTGTTATTTTGATGTGTTATGATAGTACGCATTTACTATTGTATAGGTAAACCACATTGGGCCCCTTTGGGAGAGGAGGGCAGTATATACTTATGTTTGAAATAGAAACAGAAGCAGAAAGTCTAGGTAAAAGTATGCATGTCAGAAAATAGAGAGTGTACTTTCACACATAAATGGGGGACATTTTCAAAATGGATGTTCCAGGGGTAGCCAATAAACAAATATAGGCAATGGAAGACATATAGCATAATTAATACCCATACCAAAGTATACACAAGTTTTACAAGTTTTAACAAGAGGCAATACTATGCTTACTCTACCTGAAAAATCACTTAAACAAATTGTGGAAGGAAAAACGACTTCAATGATAGAACAGTCTTTAAAAAAAAGAATATATATATTCAGCTTTTCTCCAACCATCATCAGTCACAAAACACCTTCCATATCAACATCTCAAAATTAATTGCTCTCACTGCTCAGCATAAAGCCATATAAAAAATCTCTTGTTTATCTTCTGAAAACTGCATGTCCAGTATTAATTCCCCCAGTAGTTTTGATACAATCTTGAAAACTTCAAGGCTGATAACATTTTGGTACAGCTGCCTCAAGGGAGCATGACATTTCAAATATCCATAACTTAGCCTGCTCAGTTCAAGCCGCTACAGGGGTAAACACACATTCACTTATAGAAAACTGTTTGATGTATGCTTCCTTTATCTTCTGCAATACAGCATGCCTATCTAACGTAATGCTGTGAAAAAAGAAACCTTCAATTGGTATTTCTCTACAGCAGCACCGTCAGTCTCAAGTAGTATATGAAATGTGCAATGTATAATGGTCGGCACAAGCCAACTTTCAGTCTCGCCTGCAGATAAAGCTATTTAGAATCCAAAATTACTGCACTATTGTTTGTTACTTTGCCAAACAAAAGAATATTTAACCATGTCAACAGTCTAAAATATCTTTTGCTATTTTCTGAATGGCAAATTGATACTGCAGACTATTTGTTTTGTTAATGATGGTCCTTGCTTTTAACTTGACCAGAAACTCAGAGCTCGTCTCGTGAATTATAAGTTTACAATATAAAATATGGGTTGCACAAAAGTGATTGGAACATTGTGCATTATGATCTGCGTTCTGACATGAATCACTGCCTTTTATATTTATATATACAGAGCCTGCTGCTTCGATGTATTTACATTGCCTCCTTATTGCTTAACCAGTTGTTGAAGTGAGGGCTGAAGGTTTCTTTAATATCTTCCAACTACTTGCAGTAACATGTCTATACATTTTCAGTGCATTTAGTTAACTTTCAAATATAATTATAGAGAGGGGAGATATTCAGCAGTAGTGGCCAGTGCTGTTAAAGGGAGTATACACCATGGGCCTGACACACGTAGAATGACGAGGATGTGCCTACATACGCGCCATCTACTTGTGTAAGTCATGGAAAATATATGGCCTACAGATGCGGTCGGTGCATATATGTATGTGGAACTTTATGTATGTTTTCTCCACAGCTATCCCAGTCAGGCAGCGTAGCTCAGGACTCTGACCTGGGACCTCTTCTCTTCTTTTTATGCTTCAGGATCATCTTTATTTATTTATTTAGCCAGATTTGTATACCACTTTATCATTCAATCAAAGTGGTCAACAATACAACTAAAGGTTGCAATACAATTGAAGGTTTACATGGAACATAAGGGAAGGGGAGACAAGACATACATATAGCATAAGTTAATCAGTTCATCAATCTTTCTCAAATGTCAAAGGAGCAGGGATTCTGATGCTGATGACTCTCAGATATATCTCTCTGCATGAGAAATTTCTCCATGACTCTAGGCCCTAATCGCAGGCTGCTTGTCTGACACTGCTGCCTGGATATCTCACACCATCTGAAAATGAACATGGTCAAAACAGAGCTTCTTATCTTTCTCCCCAAAGCTACCTCCCCTCTTCCTCCCTTTTCTGTTTCTGTGGAAAACATCCTCCTCCTCCCTGTCTCTTCAGCTCATAAACTTGGGGTCATCTTTATTTATCTAGATTTATTTATATATAAAAATTGTTAAATAAATCAATAAATCATTGACTCCTTTCTCTCTTTCTCTGCATATATCCAGCAGACAGCTTAAACCTGTCGGGACCCAATATCAGTGGTGCTGAACTGAAAACCCAGATGTTCAATGTTGGAACCATATCCAGCATTGACTATCTGGGCTGCCCAAATTGCTGTGAAACTAGCTCGGCAGGGGCAATATTCAGCCACTACCCAGTTAGTTTCTGCGGCGAATGTTAGGCCAGAGTTACCTGCGCCTGACTTTTACTGGGTATTGTTAACCAGGCAGCGGCTCAATATTGCTGCTGCCCAATTAGCTACGGGCACCTCCCTGGAGCATCCCCGATGCACCCTGATCCTATCTGCTTACCATCGGGGCATGCAGCAGTGAGGGAGACCTTGAACGATTTTCAGAAGACCATGTTTATGAGGAGCTAGTGTAACTAGAAGTTAAAATATAAATAAATATTTAATATTTACTTGGGCTCTACAGATTCTGTTTTCCTGGCTAGGCTTGCTGCAGCTGGAAGAAAAAGTATGGCAGCAGCAAAAGTATGGCTGTCTTGCATTAAGTCATGACTATCTACACATTCAGTAATTTTGTTCTTTTTAATGGTTTCTATCATTTTTCCCGATACTGACTTCAGGCTCACCATTCTATAGTATCCTGAATCACCCCTGGAATCCTTTTTAAAAACTGGTGTTACATTGGCCATCCTCCGTTCTTCTGGTATTACAGATGGTTTTAATGATAGTTCACAAATTACTAATAGTATGTCTGTTATCTCATATTTCAGTTCTTTCAACACCCTTGGATGTATACCATCTGGCCCAAGTGATTTTTTATTTATTTTATATATTTATTTATTTATTTATTTTAACCGTTTTTCTATACTGCCCCTTCCAGAGATCGGGGCAGTTACATTGTAACAAAACTTTTACATGGAACAATTTGAATAAATTAAAACATTTACAAGGAACATGTGAGTAAGTTTAATAATAATTAACTATTTACATCAACTATATACATTCACATTACATCGAGAAGATGTTTCTTGTATGGGACGATTGCAATTTATATTCAACAGTATATATCTTGAGTCTATTTGTGTTGGTGTTACTTGGGGGAGGGGCAGAGGGTGAGCAGGGAATGGGGGGAGAGATTATTGTTGGGGGTGGTAAATATGGTAGGGGTGTTTTTGGGGATTAGGTCGCTGATTTGCTACTCTTCAGTTTATCAAATATTTGTTATAGACCTTCCCGTTGTATCAATATTTCTTTCAATTCTTCTGCGGCATCACCTTTAAATACCATTTCAGTCATGGGTAACATCCCTACATCTGCCTCAATAAAGACAGAAACAAAGAATTCATTCATTCTCTCTGCTATGGCCTTGTCCGCTCTTAGTGCCTCTTTTACCCCTCTATCATCTAATGGTCCAACTCTCTCTCTCATATGTTTTATGCTACGAATGTACTTGAAAAAGTATTATGCGTTTTTGTTTTCACAGCAAGCTTCTTCTCAAATTCTCTCTTTGCCTTGCATCTAACTTGCCAGTGCTTATGTTGTTTCCAGTTTTCATGTTGTTTCAGTGCTTATGTTGTTTCAGTTTGGCTCCTTTCTCCATTTCCTGAAAGATGTTTTTTTGCAAAAACAACTTCTTTGACATCCCCTTTAAACCATGCTGGCAGTTTTTGGACTTCCACTTTTCTTAAAGCATGGAATACAGCTGGTCTGGGCTTCAACTGGGAAAAAATTATACATGTGACACTTAATGCAAAAGACTAGAAAGCTCCCATCCTGCTCTCTGCATCTAAGTTTTAAGGTTATGTTTAGGTATTTAAGTTGTTTACTTACTTATGTTTGTTGGGGATACTTACACTAATTAAACTATTACTAATACGTTTAATGGACTTTGTTCACCTCAAGATTAATTAATCTCATGTCCTTAATGGATACCTGATAAGGATAAACAGCTGCACCTGAGAGTGAATATCGGCACCTCCTTCCCTTTAAGAGGTTTAAGCACCTAGAAAGCTATGATTATCCCAGGGGTGGGTGGGAGTCAGTGAGGGAGGGAGGGAGGGAAAGAAGACTTATTAAAAGCTGGATGCTACATAGTATCCTGTGCTTCTAAGGTAATCTGTGATTCACCTAGCCCAGCGATGGTGAACCTATGGCACGCGTGCCAGCTGTGGCATGTGAAGGCCTTGCAGCTGGCACGCGGGAAGGTCCGCAATTAAGATATGCGGTGCGGCGGGAGGTGAGTGTGCTGGCAGGGCCGGCCCGTCCATTGAGCGAGAATGTTTTTTGCACAGGGCCCCGCGTTTCAGGGGGCCCCGCGCAAAAAACATTCTTTTCTAAAAGTAAAATTGAAAAAAAAAAAAAACCTGTCTGCTGCCGCTGTCGGGGCCGCCGCGGCAGAATCGAGCGTGCCGCGGGGCCCCCCTGTACCCGGCAGAGCCTGCCCTCCCCGTAGCAGCTCTCTCTTTGGAGCTGCAGTCAGACGTGCCGGCTTGCAGAGCGCGAAGGGAAGAGTTTCCCTTTCGCGACTCTGTTAAGCCCGCGGGGGCTGATGGGAACTAAAAGGGAGCTGATGTTGGGGGAGATTAGAAGGGGATGGGGCTGGGAGAATGAAATGGAGAGGGGAAAAATATTTTGTGTGGGAGGGAAGAAAAATGTACAATTGGCCGGGTATTGGGAGACTAAGTGGGGATTGAGGATGGAGGGGTAAAATTTGAGTGGATGAAATAGGAATGAGGAAAGAGCAAAAGGAGAAAGATTATTATGTTAAAGCAGATGTAGAGAGAGAATCAAATTGATTCTCTGACAATACAAAGATTCCAACCTTTACAAATGATGTTACATAGTTCAGGCAACTTTATAAAGAGTTTTTAGATACTAAAATCTTGTTGTTAAGGTTTAATTGATGTGCTGGCACTTTGAGGAAATTCTTTGGTTTTGTGCGGCAGTTTGGGCACTCGGGCTCAAAAAGGTTAGCCATCACTGACCTAGCCCTTACTTTGATAGATAGAGTCTTTCAAAATGCCCCTTTGATCTGTTACTTGGCTTTAACACCTATTTAAAACAGGTCTCTTGACCCCTACTTAGAAGACTTCTTTGTAAAGGTCACTAGAAACAATTTATTGCTCAAAGAATTCTGAACCTGTTTTTCCTTTTATGCTAAGTTATACTCTGATTTGATTTAAATTAAAGCTCTTTGCTGATACTAGGCCCTGACTAAATTGAAAGCTCTCTGCTGGGTCTTAAACTTAAACTGAAAGCTACCTGCTGAGTTTTTAATGTAAACTAAAAGCTCTTTGCTGATACTAGGCCCTGACTGAATATTACATTTAAACTGGAATTTCTCTGCTGGGTTTTAAATTTAACTGACAGTTCTCTGATTGGCTTTAAATTTAAAATGAAAGTTCTCTGCTGGGTTCTGAATTTAAACTGAAAACCCTCTGCTGGATTCTGAATTTAAAATGAAAGCCCTCTGCTAGGTTTTAAACTTAAACTGAAAGCTACCTGTTGAGTTTTTAATTTAACTAAAAGCTTGTTGCTGATACTAGGCCCTGACTGATTTAACATATACACTGAATTCTAATTTATACAGATTTATGAGCTTTAATCTAAAGAATTCCTTTTTCCCCAAGATTTAGAAAAATTCCCAGAAGTAAATACTTATAATTGCAGATCTCTCGCCAGAAGTAGCAGCCCCTTTTTGTAGTCTTTCTTGTCACCTGAGGCAACAAAACGTTAGGGAGTAGGATCCAGGAACAGAACAAGCTTAAGAATCATCAGAGAAAGAGCCAACCAAGTGATCTGAGGAATACATGGATGAGAGAACCAGAACCAGAAATGGATCAGAACAAGCATTAATATGGACCCCACCTCAAGAGAACATTTTTGGGTTGTAATATAAGTATTCATTTTTGTTATTATTTTAGACTGTACTCATCTTCGCTGATTTTAATTTGTGATCAAATCTTTTAGTTCTTTTAAACACCTGAGAACCGGGTATACTTAACTGAGTGTGTGTGTTTCTGAAGAACCTACAAAAGAAAGAAAGAGTACATTTAGTGAACTTGAATTGTCTTAAAAGAATTATTACAACAATTCTGAGTTTAGAAAGAAATACCTGATGTAAGAAGACAATTTAACCTGAAAAAGAAATAAACATAGTTTTAAAGAATGAACTTTGTTCTAAAAGCTAGAATTCAATGCATTAGTAGTATAACTATAGTAAAATGGAATACACTTGTCTGATGTACTGTTAGATGAATGTGAAATATTCTGAAAGACAAGAAAGATTAGTTAGTTAGGTTTATATACTGTAATTCTAGCCGTGTTCCATTGCTGCTTCTTAGACATTGCTATTTCTGAACTAATGATTTTAGCTAGTCATATCTCATTGAACAGGATATACTGATTTTAAAAACTTATTTATCCTAGCTAATAAAATATTTAATTATATTAATTTTAAAAGACTCTTGGTCTTTATTTAAATGTTTATATTGCGAAAAATTTGTGTTAGCTTACCTGGATAATTTGTAGTAACATCTTAGGCTTTACCATCCTTAAAGTATCCTGAATTTCATTTTTTTTATTGCTCCAGTGAACCTGTTATCAGCTCTCTGATAATAGAATTGCTGGATGGTAGTGTTTTTCTACTCTGCTCCCTCCAGAGATGCTCCAGCCTGAGTTAATGGCTATACAACTACTGTAACATCTAGCAGGGTATAAGTAAGGCTAGTTCACCCGGAGGTAGGATTACACTAGCAAAACTAAAAGTAGACAAAGTGATGGGGCAAAACAGGATTAATCCAAGGGTATTGAAAGAACCTAGGAAAGCACTGGTAGCTTTGCTGGTTGACCTTTCAATGCTTCTTTAGAGTCAGAGGTCATCCCAGATGTGGGGATGAGCAATTGTGGATCCTGTCCACACAAATGGAAGTAAGGAAGAGTTGGTAACTGCCAACAGGTTAATTTGACCTCTGTGGTGAGTAAATGAATGGAAACACTTCTAAAACAGAGAATGGTGTGGTTTCTGGAGTCCAAAGGATTACAGAATGAGAAACAGCATGGTTTTAATAGAAGTAGGTCTTGTCCGACAAATCTAAATCATTTCTTTGACTGGGTGACCACAGAATTGGATTGGAGGAGTGCATTATTTAGCATTGGGGCATGTTGGGGGCTTTCTGGAGCAGAGCAGAAGCAGGGAGTCCCAGTAACCGTGTAGCAGCGATATTGGGCCACTACCCACTTAGCCATCCACAGCTAAAACTAGGCAAGCTTTTGGCTCACCTAGTACTAGCTAAGGATGGCTAACTGGGAAGCAATATCACCACTACCTGGTTAGGATCTGCAAGTGAATCCCCTTGGCGCCTAACCCGGATATTCAATGCCACCGCTGTGGCATTAAATATCCGGGTCTAGAGGTCAGTGGGCAGGGCTATGAGCTGACATAGCCTACCCAACTGAATATCGGGCCATGAGTGCCTTTGAGATGGGCCCAAAAGCAACTGACTGGGTAAGAGACAGGTTGGGTGGGGGAAAGCGGTGCTCCGTTCAGCAAACAAGTAAAGTAGGTTTGGCACCACTGCCATAGGTGGGGATATGAGAGCCAACGCTATCTCTGTTTGTGAGCCTGGCCAGCAATTTCACTCTCTGTCTGTACCCCCTTTCTTCGGCACCTAAGGCGGACTGCCCCAATCCCCCTGCCCTTGGTACGCCACTGCCCACAGGTATGTGTTTATGTTACCTCTTTCCCAGAAATGTCCCACAGCAGAGAAACTAGCAACTTTATTTCAGCTTAAATAATAAAGGAGGTCATTTAAGAAACTCTGGGCCCGATATTGAGTTAGGAGGGCCTACTGACCTCTAACTCCGGATATTCAATGCCAGAGTCATATGCAGCCGTGGCATTGAGTATCCAGGATCACCGCATTGCCCCTCAGCTGCAGTCGATAACCAGCAGAAGCGATATTGCATGCTGCCCTGTTAGCTCCTCCGCTTAAAGATAGGCAAACTTTTGCCTTGCCCATCTTTTAGGTGCAGGTTGCTAACTGCGCAGTATGCAATATCAGTGCTGCCTGGTTATCAATTGGTGCTGCCTTTTCCCCTCCTTGAAATGCCCCCAACATACCCCGATGCTAAGCAGTTAGCATCAGGGCATGTAAGCGAGAACAGAGGGGAAAGCAGCATTTACACGGTTTGCAGGTCTGTAAACCGTGTAAATGCCTTTTGAATATAGGGTCCTCCGTTCATGAGATGGTATAGGACAGGGTACCTTGTAACAGCCCTCTTTTAATAGGTCTTATTTCCCTCCCTCCCTCCCCAACACCCACCCACCCCGGGGTAATTGTAGCTTTATAGGTACTTACACGTCTTAGAGGAAAGGGGCTGCTCTCAGGTGCAGCTCTTTATCCAAATCAGTCCTACATTGAGGACCTGAGATTAATTAAACTTCAGGTGAACAAGGTATATTAGAGGTATTAGATACACTTTTATTAGTATAAGCATCTACACCAACCCTTAGTAAATACAGAATTTAAAGACCTAAACACAAGCTTTAAACTAAGATGCAGACAAAGGTCCAGCAGCGAGATGGGGGCTTTCCAGTCTTTTGCATTGTGCGTCACACGTATGATTTTTCTCCCAGTTGGTGAGAGGTCTTACGTATGCACTAAGTGAAAGGAACTCTTTGCTCTCAGGGAACAAGTCCGTTCTCTAGAGGCTAGCGTAGCAGACTTGGAAGACATAAGAAAGACAGAGAGGTACATGGACGAGACCTACAGGGATATAGTCCTGAAGCCCCACCTCCAGTCTAGCAGCATCCCTGGAGGAGAGAGGTCACGTGACAGGACAGCATCACCCTGGTGTGGCAGGATATGATCCTGTAACTAGGACCTGTCCTCCAGGTGATGTAAAACCCTCTCGCACCGAGGACGTTTCTCCAGGGCCATGTGCCCATGAGGGGAGGGGAGGGTCAGGACAGCTGTTATAGTTGGTGATTCAATCATTAGGCATGTAGATAGCTGGGTGGCTGGTGGACGTGAGGATCGCCTGGTAACATGCCTGCCTGGTGCGAAGGTAGCGGACCTCACGCACCGCCTAGATAGGATCATAGATAGTGCTGGGGAGGAGTCTGCTGTCTTGGTACAGGTTGGTACCAATGACATAGGAAAATGTGATAGGGAAGTTCTGGAGGCTAAATTTAAGCTTTTAGGAAGGAAGTTGAAATCCAGAACTTCCAGAATAGCATTCTCTGAAATGCTTCCTGTTCCACGTGCAGGACCCAAAAGGCAAGCAGAGTTCCGGAGTCTCAATGTGTGGATGAGACGATGGTGCAAGGATGAGGGTTTTGGATTTGTTAGGAACTGGGGAACATTCTGGGGAAAGGAGGGGCTCTTCCGAAGGGATGGGCTTCACCTTAATCAGGATGGAACCAGACTGCTGGCATTAACCTTTAAAAAGGAGATAGAGAAGCTTTTAAACTAGAAAATAGGGGAAAGCCGACAGTCGCCCAAGAGTGGATGGTTCGGAAGAAGGTATCCTTGAAGGATACTATCAAAAGCAGTGAGGTTCCAAAAAAGAGTATAGTAGCCCAAATGCCCTTGAGTACGGTGCAGTCAGAGCATAAGGATTCCAAATTATCCATGCCTACCAATAGCCAGATTAATATTAATAAAATACAGTCTCTAAAAAGCTTGTATGCAAATGCTAGAAGTCTAAACAATAAGATGGGAGAATTAGAATATATAGCACTAAATGAGAGGTTAGATATGATTGCAATCTCAGAGACATGGTGGAAGGAGGATAACCAGTGGGACACTGTGATACCTGGATACAAACTATATCGTAATGATAGAACTGATCAAATTGGTGGAGGTGTTGCGCTCTATGTTAGAGAGGGCATTGAGTCAGAAAGGATTAAAGTTTTGCAGGAAAAGAATTTGCTGTAGAATCTCTATGGATTGAAATTCCATGTATGAAGGGGAAGGTGATGGCAGTGGGGGTGTACTATCGACCGCCTGGCCAGAATGAACAAATGGATGATGAAATGCTCAAAGAAATCAAGGAAGCCAACAAAAGTCACAGCAGAGTAGTAATAATGGGTGATTTCAATTACCCCGGTATCGACTGGGTCAGTGTCACGGCAGGACATGCTAGGGAGATAAAGTTTCTAGATGAAATAAATGACTGCTTCTTGGAGCAGCTGGTTTATGAACCGACCAGAGGGGAAGACATACTGGACCTAGTCCTTAGTGGAACACCAGATCTGGTGCAAGAAATAAGGGTGTTTTGCGACCACTTGGCAATAGTGATCATAGCATGATCGTGTTTGATTTAATTAGTGGAGGAGGGATAGTAAAGAAATCCACAGCACTACCTTTTAACTTTTGAAAGGGAGACTATGATAAAATGAGGAATATAGTTAAGAAAAAACTAAAAGGAGCGGTTGCATAGGTTAAAGACTTACAGCAAGCTTGGGTGTTATTTAAAAATACTATCCTAGAAGCACAGACCAGCTGTATTCCACGCATTAAGAAAAGTGGAAGAAAGTCCAAAAAACTGCCAGCATGGTTTAAAGGTGAGGTCAGAGAGGCTGTTGCTGCCAAAAAAAGCAACTTTCAGGAAATGGAAAAAAGAGCCAAATGACGAAAACTGGAAACAGCACAAGCACTGGCAAGTTAAATGCAAAGCATTGATAAGGCAGGCAAAGCGAGAATTTGAGAAGGAACTTGCTACAGAAGCAAAAACACGAAATAAAGACTTTTTCAAGTACATTCGTAGCAAAAGGCCTGTGAGAGAGTCAATTGGACCGTTAGATGATAGAGGGGTAAAAGGGGCAGTAAGAGGAGACAAGGCTATAGCGGAGAGACTGAATGAATTCTTTGCTTCGGTCTTTACTGAGGAAGATGTAGGGATGTTACCCAAAACTGAAGTGGTATTTAAAGGTGATACTACAGAGGAATTGAGAGAAATATCACTACACCGGGAAGATGTATTACAACTATTTGATAAACTGAATAGTAGCAAATCACCTGGACCGGATGGTATACATCCAAGAGTGTTGAAAGAACTGAAATATGAGATTGCAGACCTGCTATTGGTAATCTGTGAATTTTCATTATAATCATCTGTAATACCTGAAGATTGGAGGGTCGCCAATGTAACGCCAATTTTTAAAAAGGGTTCCAGGGGTGACCCGGGAAATTACAGACCGGTGAGCCTGACATCAGTACCGGGGAAAATGGTAGAAACCATCATAAAGAACAAAATTACAGAGCATGTAGATAGTCATGGCCTAATGGGAGACAGCCAACATGGCTTTAGACAAGGAAGATCTTGTCTTACTAATCTGATATGTTTTTTTGAAGGTGTGAACAAACAGATAGACAAAGGTGAGTCAGTTGATATAGTGTATCTGGACTTTCAGAAAGCCTTTGACAAGGTCCCTCATCAGAGACTTCTGGCAAAACTAAAAAGTCATGGGATAGGAGGCAGTGTACTATTGTGGATCGGGAACTGGTTAAAAGATAGAAAGCAGAGGGTAGGGCTAAATGGCCAATATTCCCGATGGAAAAAGGTGAATAGTGGAGTACCCCAGGGATCTGTACTGGGTCCGCTACTTTTTGACATATTCATAAATGACCTAGAAAAGGGAATAACTAGTGAGGTTATCAAATTTGCAGACGATACATAACTGTTTAAAGTTGTTAAAACCCAAGAGGACTGTGGAAAACTGCAGGAGGATCTGGATAAATTGGAAGACTGGGCATCAAAATGACAGATGAAATTTAATGTGGACAAGTGCAAAGTTATGCACCTAGGAAAGAGCAACCCACACTATGATTACACGATGCAAGGTTCCACATTTGGAACCACCACCCTGGAAAAAGATTTAGGAGTCATCGTGGATAACATGTTAAAACCCTCCGCCCAGTGTGCAGCGGCGGCCAAGAAAGCAAATAAAATGCTAGTTATCATAAGGAAAGGAATGGAGAACAAAACAAAGGATATTATAATGCCTCTGTATCATTCCATGGCCACCTTGAATATTGTGTGCAATTCTGGTCGCCATATCTTAAACATTTTATGAAAAAGTTAACTGTATATAGTTAAGAAAACGCTGTTCCATGTAAAACTATGTTCAATATTTGTTATATGTAAACTGCCTTTGATCTCTGGATAAAGCGGTATAGAAGAAAAGCATAAATAAAATAAATAAATAAATATAGCATTATTAGAAAAAGTACAGAGAAGAGCCACCAAAATGGTAAAGGGGATGGAAGGCTACTCCTATGAAGAGAGGCTACAAAGGTTAGGGCTCTTCAACCTGGAAAAGAGACAGCTGAGGGGAGATATGATAGAGGTCTATAAATTAATGAATGGAGTGGAATGGGTAAACGTAGATCGATTATTTACGCTATCAGACTATAGAAAGACTAGGGGACATGTAATGAAGCTACAGGGTAAACTATTTAAGACAAATAAGAGAAAATATTTTTTCACTCAACGTGTAATCAAACTCTGGAATTTGTTACCGGAGAATGTAGTAAGAGCTGTTAGTGTAGCTGGGTTTAAAAAAGGTTTGGACAAGTTTCTGGAGGAAAGGTCCATAAACCATTATTAAAAAGGGACCCAGGATAATCAATGCTTGACCCAGTATAAGCATTGTGGAACCTGTGTCTTTTGGGGATACTGCTAGGTACGTATGACCTAGATTGGACACTGTTGGAAACAGGATACTGGGCTTGATGGACCTCGATCTGACCCGGTATGGCATATCTTATGTTCTTATGTATAAAATGGGCACTTAGATGTGCAAATCATGGAGACATCCTCAGAACCATTTATAAATAAAAACAGGTATAAAGACGTCCCCCGTGCAAGAACATCCATGTAGCATAGGGATGTAGTAGAAGTGTGCCCTGGGTGGGGCAAGAGAGTTGCATTTCACAGTGTGATTTCAGAACGACACACGCACATCTGGTCCTGGTTGTTCAGGCATCCATGCCTGACCATGAATAAGGTGCAAAAAAATGGTTGTTTTTGGCTGCAGTGCTTCCAGGGGAAGAGCAAAATGTACTTATATTGCTATGGTTAATATTTGCTGGCCAAAGAAACCTGCCCGTAAATACATACTCCAAACATATTACTGGCCCACTATTCCTGCCCCTAAATACTGTGATGAGGAGAGCTCTGCTGAGCCCATGGAAATAGAGGAAAATTATAAATATACCTTTAAGGAGAGAGACAGGCAGGGAGTTCACAGCTTTCAGAGTGCAGGTAAAGGAAGAAAACATGCAGTCACTGAAGTCAGGCCACACCCAAGCTCTGCTAATCTAAGTGCAGGCTTGGGGAGTAATGAAAAAACACCTGAGTAGGAAGCAGTGTACGCTAGTTAAGAAACAGCCTTATAAACCCAGGGGAGAAAAGGGAAGGCGGCCAGCACCTAGGAGCAGAAAGGAGATCACCGGGGAGGAGAACGGTGAAGATTTTGGTGAGGAGCTCAGCAGTGAAAGTAGCAGTCATAAACAAAACCAGGCTTGCAGGAGGAGTGCTGTTAGTCCTGAAGCCAGCCGAGGTGTGGCTAGGAGAATTGCTGATGAGGGTCAGGCTGCAGTTCAAACGGTTCGTGGTCCACCTCAAAGAGTTCAAGCTGCCAAAAGGTGGGTGGACAAACTCACAGCTATAAGTGACCAGAACCCAGCTGGGTGGAAAGAACCAGGGCTGAACAAGTTAGAGGAACTGAGGCAGTTGATCCAGAGAAGGAATCCTCACATTCCAGGTACAAACATTCCTTATTGTTGAGAGCACCTGTGGAGAGAAGTCCAGGAGCTTTTACAAAGCATTAAGCCAGAAACAGTTCATGAAAGCTCAGAGTCAGACGTACATGCTGAAGAGCAGGAAGAGATGCAAGTAGACTGCTCTGAGCAGGATTCTATAACTGAGGAATTAGCAATGGACTGTTCATTGTGCCAGAAGGCAGATTGAAAGCTTTCTGATAAAAAGTCTTTAACCAAGAAAGCACAGAAGAAACAGGGTGAGTTAACCTATCTGTGTTAATGCTAGGAACCGCTTCTAATGAAAAGAATACATGCATAACTTGTATTTGAATTACTAAAGAAGCAGAAGATAAAAATGGACACTTTGCTTTGCTTGAAGGAAGAAGCTATGTTTTGTTTGCTGAACGTTTGATGAAAACAGCTACACATGTTAAAAGGCTTATGAAGCAGTTTCCGTTCTAGTTTGTGTATAATTTCCTGGTGTTATTGCTTGGAGAAGAATCCTAATGTTTGTGTTGAGCTTTAGTGATTTGGGGAAGATAAATAAATTTCTTGTTTGCCTTTAAAAACCATTGGTTTCACACTACTGTCTTTAGATAAGGAGAAACAACTACAAGTCCCAGAAGTCCAAGCTGTGGACAATAATAGTATAAGTCTTTATTTAAGGACTAACATTGGCAGCCCTGCACCTTTAGGCCTTTGGCCTGGGCTGGGGTGGCAACAATACATACTCCAAACATATTACTGGTCCACTATCTGAGTATCTGAAATGGCAGGGTAGGATGTACTAGTCTAATAATGTAGATGCCTCTCTCTGACCTATTTAGACCATGGCGTTAAAGTACATTTGTAAAATAGCCTACACCCATGCATATATCCGGCTTTGCTATCTGTACGAGGCCCATCTCCAGAACTAGTTACTGGGTCCTTAATTTTTCAGGATGGAGATGGAGCAATTTCAGAAGGCATGGCTGCCACTCCCCAGGTTTTTGGACATTCTGTTCTGGACACCCCGGATTCTTTCTAGTCGTCCCTTCAAGTGCTCAGGTGCACCAGTGTTTAAGTACTGCTCTTCCAGGTTCTGTCTCCTCCAGGTTCTTCAAAGCAAGGTCCTCCTCACACTCCAGTCCTCTGATTCTTCTTCTGGAAAATATTGTGCTTACAACACTGTCACTAAATCAGTAAAAGAAACTACAGGCAGCGGATAACATAATTACAGCAGATATCCATCGCCACTGAACCCTAGACTCAGATATTCGGAATTATGGAAGTGTCACATAGCACAGAATGAACCCCATTGACCATTAGCATTGTTTCCCCCCGGATCATGTTTGTATTCCAAGTTTGTTTCCCTTGTTATAATGTAAACTGCTTTGACTACATGATAAAGTGGCATAAAACTCATTAAATAAATAAATAAATTTGATGCATCCGTTCCTGAGTCACATAATCCCTCATTCCATTATGTTGTAAGACTTTTCCCAACACGGTCAGAAAATTATTAACTGGTTTGTCCCTAAGTCCAATAAGACTTGTGGGACAGTCCCTCTACTATTACCTCTTCTTTATATTAAGGGTTAGGGTCTTTCCCAGGGCTACCATGTCCTACCAAACTTACCATCCTGCCACAGCCCCTCTTGAAATGCCCTCTCTTCCCACAGGAAAAGCAAAACTTCTCTGTATCCCTAGGATCCCATTTCTCTTTAACACTTCTCCTCCATAGTGGTCTGGGCAGCCCTTTCATGGTTCTTCCCTCTAACAGTGGGAACCTCTCCCCACTCTGGGCCTCAAAATAGCACTCTGAGACTATAATGGACCGTCCCACTCTTGTCATTCCCTGATGAACAAGCAAGTCCTTTAAGTTGGGGGTATGGCATAAAGGTACTGTTCCAACACCAAGGATAATATTTCCTTGACTGTTTATTCCCCTCTGGCTCCAATCATTTATCCACACAATCTCTTAAGCAGTATGCTATGGCTTTAGGCCACTCACTAGTCTCATCCTGGCTGAGAGCAAAACTCAACAATAACATTTTTTTGTAAGTTCCATCCTATCCTTAATCGTGGCTTTAAGGATATTGTAGTCAGCTGCTTTTTCTGGGCCCAAAGCACAGTAGGCAGCTAAAATTTCTCCTGATAAACAAGATATAAGTCTGTAAGTCCACTGTGTATGGGAATGCTTACTCCTTGAGCAAAAAGTCCTCAGAGTCATCTTTCTCCCCGATTCTACTCAAAAACCCCTGTGCTCCCCTACCTGTTTCATATGCTGTCCTCCATGGCTTGCTGCAGTAACTTCTTTTTCTCCATGAGCTGCTGCTGAAGGTGTTTGGTCACTAACTCCATCAAATGCTGGGGCCCCATCTTTGGCAGAACTCTCTGGAACAGAGGGAGAAAAATGGAAACCCAAGTTCAGCATTACTAATGCACAGCGTCCCTTCTAGGTACTTTAACACTCCCCTCTGGGATTCAGTCCCCTTAACTTCTGTATATCCACAGCTTCTTCCCCCAGGTACCTGGTGAACAGCAGTATCAAACTTTGCTAAACATCTATCAGGTCCTTCTCAGAACAACTGGTAGGCAACATGTTCTGTGCTACCACCTACATGCATGTCACAAGGAAGGGTCTGAGAATGTGCTGGGTAGGATGCATTGTTTACAGGCACTGCAGTAGTCCAAGGGGTATGTTTACTAAATGGCAGTAGTGGACTCTGCAATATCGGATTGCATGGAGTCCGCTACCACCATTTAGTAAACATACCCCCAAGAGTTCTTGAGACAGCATTTGTAATAGGGCAACAATATTCCAGGGCTCTAGATTATTTTTTTTTTTGTTTCTAATAATGCACACCTAAACTTGAAAAGTCTCCAGATTTGCTTGGCTTTCATCAGTTCAAACACTAAATTAAAAAAATCCTCCTGCACCAGGCTCATCTTTATTTATTTATTTATTTATTGAACGGTTTTATATACCGCCTTTCAGAAAAATCAAAGCGGTTTACATAGAACAAAACTTGAACATTACATTGAAAGTTATTCAAACAATTGAAATTACAGTGAACATTAAATTGTATATAATAAAAATGGTAATTTGAGGGTTACAATGCTGAGTAAATGCTGATTAGGTATATAGATAGTTTAAACATATATACAGATTTAAATATTTACAAATTTCAAAAATCTTATCATCTTATCTGAGCAAGGAAAAATGTATTGTAGTTCACTAGAATTATTAGTGTAAAGAGTAAATGTGATAAGGTGGAGAATTGGGTATTGTAAGATAGAGTAAGAAAAAGGAAAAAGTAAGTTGTGAATTAATGAATATGAGTATACATGAGTTTAAGTGGGAAATATTTCACCTATTGGGAATGAGTCTCCAAAGTACTCTATAAATAGGTGAGTTTTAAGATCTTTTCGAAATGCTGAAAGATCTGTGATATCTCTGAGTTTATCCGGCAGAGCGTTCCATATTAAAGGAGTATTGAAGCTGAATGCCCTATTTGTTGTAGTTTTATTGAGTTTTGAAAAGTTGTTTGGAACAAGTAGTGTGTTCAGGTTCCTTTGTCTCACTGTTCTGGTCCTTGAATGAATTGTCAGTAGATCGGTTAGATATGATGGGGCTATATCTCTTATCAGTTTGAACGTTGTTATGATAACTTTATATTTTATCCTACTTTGTATAGGTAACGAGTGAAGTTTGTACAGTATAGGGGTTATGTGTTCAGTTGGACCTGCATTTATAAGCATTCTTGCAGCAACATGTTGTGCTACTTTTAGTTGGTGTGAAGCATGTTTTGGAATACCTTGAAGAATTTTGTTACTAAAATCTAAGTGAGGCAGTCTTGCAAAGCTCACATGTTTGCAAATTGAGCCAGTCCAGATGTTCCAGCCTGCTTCCTTGGTTCAGGCCAGTTGGCTTCTCTTCTTTGGAGTAAAGGGGCAGCCATACCCCTCAGTCTTTCACTGTCCAGGTGTTCCTTTAGTTTTCATACCTCTTTTCAGCAAGACTGGCCCCAGAGTTGGTTCAAGATGTTGGCACCTTAGGCAGACCTTAAGCTTTAAACACACACATTCACACACGTGTGTGTGCGCACACACACACATGGCTGGTCCAACCCTGCATTTCAGTAACAAATCCAAAACAGTAGTTAAATTCACTTTACATTTAGGAAAACCATTACTCCTTCTGCCTGTGCTAGAGTAGAACTGTGGAAGCCTTCCACCCACACCTCCCCAAGGCATGCCATAAAGCCTAATCTATGTCAATAAAAGGTTAAGTTGGTTAACTCACATGCTGAGTTCACCGTCCTCCTGATACTCCGTTTCCTCAGACAATCAGAGGGTTCTGCTGCTTCCAGCTCCATGGGTTCAAAGATTTCATGGATTGTTCTGAGCTCATGAGGAGATTGACTCCAGGCAGGAGTCCTGCTAATATCTGGGAGTGGCTAGACACACTGCTCATTTTCCCAGGGAGGTATGTCAGCACAATCCTCTTCCCCAGCTCCTCGGGAAACTACCCAGTCACAGGTTCTGCCCCTTTGTCTGACATTCTGGTATCTGTCTGTAGGGACTTTTCTAAATCCTTGCTATGGATCCTGCATACCTCTTCTTTCTGAGGTTTACCCTGGCTTTTTTCCTCTCCTAGGACACTGGGGCAGGCCATACCTGCCAGAATACCCTAAACCCCAATGGCAACCACTACCATAGAGCAAGTGCAGACAGCACAGTGAAAAAACACATTCTCTGCTGTTGAAGAAGAGCAGGATCGGAGAGGGATCAGAGTGTCAATTGGGCATGTCAGCCAGTGTCAGCTAGCATGCAGGACATTGCTGTATGCTAGCTGTCATGACTACTGGTAGCACAGATGCAATCACCGCCATCTTAGAGGTGGAGGTAATTGCAACTGTGCCACTGGTAGTGCAGCCACAGCAAATGCCCTGTTGGTGAACCACTTCCACTTCAAGCAATAATCACCTCAAAGATCTCCCACCCCAGCAAGTTCCCCCTGTGATCACCCCATGGAGAGATCCCCTGTGATATCACTCCCCTCCCAAGCGGTACCCCTTTTTAGGACCACCATGGCTAGAAAGCCTTCCAGCAATGGAGTCCTGCAAAGAGGTCCACCAATGGCATAGTAGGAAAGCCCTCCCCCCACTTACCCACCAATACCCTCCTCCTCACCAACACCTACCCAGAGTCCTCCCTGGCATAGAGGTGATCAGGGCAGGAAAAGTCCCCTCCACCCCCCCGATCCTGCCCCAGGCTCAGGTAGTCTTCATAATATTCCTGGGACACCTCATGCTAGTCCCGTGATACTATCGCTATAGGTCACAAAACTAGCAGGAGGTGATCCCGGCACCATTTTGAAGACTGCCAGAGCTAGGGTAGGGGCAGAGGGGCCTACTCCCAACCTGATCACCTCTATACCAACAGAGAGGATCTGGTAGGACCCCAGGTAGGTGTCTGGGAGGGGGGGGGGGAAGCTTTCCTACTATGGAGTTAGTGTGCTCCTTTACAGGGCCTCCATGGCCAGAAGGCTTTCTGCCCATGGTGCTATAGAAAAGAATACCACTTTGGGAGAGGTGGAGATCATGGGGAGAATCTCTCCAGGTAAACATCATGGTGAAGAGGTCATGTGGGGGGGACGGGAACTTTGGGGGGTTATTGATTGAAGGGGGGCCAGATCACCAGTTTGGGGTGCCTGATCGGTCACAAGTCTGCTTTTCCTGTCTTGCCAAGACAGGGAACACAGAGCCCTGTGGTATTTGTCTGCCCTGTGCTGTAAATGCAGGGCAGATGCTGGGCATGCCCACTGAATTTACTGCACAAGCTTTGCACTTACTGTGCGGTTTTTCCAGTGGAAAACCTGCAGTGGGTGCAAAGCCATACCACACTTTAGCAAAAAGACCCCTAAATGTGCTGCTGCCACAGAACATTCCAATTCCTGCCTCCTTTTCATTTGCCTTGGATTTAAACAAATTCATATACAGTTAGCATCACCGTCAACTATATGGTTGCTTTTGAACATTCAGGCCCATTGTATTATTGAACTGCAAGTAGATTATCCTGCACACCTATACATATTAAGGGCCAGATTTATGGACTAAGGGCCTGATATTAAAAAAAAAAAAAACTGAGCCCCTAAATTTAGGCTTATAAGTAGGCTCCTAAATTTGTGTCCTATTTCAGCCAAACCTAGGAGCCAACAGGGCCAGTTTTCAAAGTCCTTACTTGTATAGCTCATGGAGAGCTACCCAGATAAGGGCACTGAGAGAGATATTCAGCTGCACTATCTGGATAATGTCACTGAATATCTCCACAGACCAGCCCGGCACCATCTGGTTAGTGCAGGGGCATCTGTGAGTGGAGCTAGGATGATAGCCACCTTCTGGATAAGTGTTGGCAGCGATTTTTAGTTGGACTTATCCTGATAGTTTTGGCTACCTGCTATTCTGATAAGGTTGTCATGTAGCCAAAATTCGGAAACTCAGCGGCAGCCACTAACCGGATAGGGCCATGAATATCCAGATTATATTTAAGCATCAAAGCGGTTTAAATATTAGCCCATCTGAATATTGGGAGTATGTTTTCAGTAGAAAATTTATCTTAATTTAGAAACCTAAAAGCTAAGGGGGTCATTTTGGAAGCCCTATTAAAGCTATGGATATCTGAAAATGGGCATAGAGATGAACAAAGCACAGAGACATCACCAGACCATTTTGGAAACTGGCTCTGAGCATGTCCCAAATCTGAATGGGAGTGTGATGGAGACATGGTGGGAGCATTCCCAGGAACCTGGAAATCCCAGCCTGAGAAGGATGTTACCAGTGGTGTGCCCCAGGGATCTGTCCTTGGTCCGATTCTTTTTAACATCTTTGTTAGTGATATAGCGGAAGGGCTGTCGGGTAAGGTTTGCCTCTTTGCAGATGATACCAAAATCTGCAATAGAGTAGACACCCAGGAAGGTGTAGATAACATGAGGAGGGATCTAGCTAAGCTTGAAGAATGGTCTAGAATTTGGCAGCTGGGATTTAATGTTAAAAAATGTAAGGTCATGCATTTGGGCTGCAGCAATCCAAGGGAGCAATACAGTATAGGAGGTGAAGTACTTTTGTCCACTAAAGAAGAGCGGGACCTAGGCGTGGTTGTGTCTGATGATCTTAAAGTAGCTAAACAGGTAGAAAAGACATCGGCAAAAGCTAGAAGGATGCTTGGGTGCATACGGAGAGGAATGGCTAGCAGAAAAAAGGAGGTGATAATGCCTCTGTATAAGTCTTTGGTGCGACCTCATTTGGAGTATAGTGTGTAATTCTGGAGACCGCACCTTCAAAAGGATGTGAACAGGATGGAGTCGGTGCAGAGGGTGGCTACTAAAATGATTAGTGGGCTTCATTATAAAGCATATGAGGACAGACTTAAGGATCTTAATATGTACACCTTAGAGGAAAGGCGGGATAGAGGTGATATGATTGAGATGTTTAAATACCTCCGTGGCATAAATGTTCAGGGAGAGAGCCTCTTTCAATTGAAAGCAAGTTCTGCTATGAGGGAACATGGGATGAGGGTGAAGGGAGATAGATTCAGGAGTGATATGCGGAAATATTTCTTTATGGAAAGAGTAGTGGATCCATGGAATAGTCTCCCAATGGAGGTGGTAGAGATGAGGACAGTAACTGAATTCAAAAAAGCATGTTACCAACACAGAGGATCTCTAAAGGTAAAAAGTGGACTGTTGAAGTTGTTGATATGGAAGGACAGACTAGATAGGCCATGTGGTCTTTTTCTGTCATCATGTTTCTATGTTTCTATGTTTCTCTATCTCAGAAATGTCCTGGATGTTCAGCGTTGTGTCTAAGTTTAGATCTGCTTCAGGCACAAACAGGCATCTGAAAAGTGGTTGTTTTGGCTGAAAAATATCCAGAAAGTGTAGAGAAGAAAGCACGCCATCACCCTCAGTAGTCAATACAATGTCAACAATAGCAGCATTGGGATTTGAAACCTGGCTTCCCTGTTTTCAGCCATTAGGCTATCCTAGACATCCAAGCTCTGAAATATGGTTCTGGGGATGTCTATGTACTGTAGATGCCCCCACAAATGTCTATATTGGGCATGTCCATGTTTGTGAAATCATGTCTGCACCTGGATGTGCTGACCTTTCTTTTTCAGATGTTCTGGCTTATACGTCCCAGGTTGCACTTGGACATCCCTTCTAAAATTCCCCTCCATGCTTATAAATTTAGGCCTGCAATTAATTTGAACATAAGAACATAAGATATGCCATACTGGGTCAGACCAAGGTCCATCAAGCCCAGTATCCTGTTTCCAACAGTGGCCAATCTAGGTCATAAGTACCTAGCAGTATCCCCAAGAGACACAGGTTCCACAATGCTTTTAATAATGGTTTATGGACCTTTCCTCCAGGAACTTGTCCAAACCTTTTTTAAACCAAGCTACACTAACAACTCTTACTACATCCTCAGGTAACAAATTCCAGAGTTTGATTACACGTTGAGTGAAAAAATATTTTCTCTTATTTGTCTTAAATAGTTTACCCTGTAGTTTCATTATTTTATTTATTTATTTAACAAGCATTTCTATACCGCTCTTTCCCATGGATCAAGTGTGGTTTACAAAGAACAATGATTTACAAGGTATGGTAAAGTGCATACCTAGTCATTTAACTTGGAACATATGCAAACCTTTTACAGATAACATGGTAACTTAATACTTTCAACACAGGTTACATTCCAGAGGGTATGCTTGGGATGTAATCTAACTTTTTACATTTTTACAAGGTGGAGATACAACTATATGCAGGGTGGAGTATTTGTTTGCGACAGTATTAGTCCAGTTTTCTAGGTTAAACCTGTGTAGCATAATGTGTTAGTCTGTGTCTCTTTGTATATCTAGGTTAACTTGTGTAGTATAGTGTATGGTGAATAGATGTGTTTTTAATTTTTTATGAAATTCCTTAATGTCGGTCAGCTGCCGTATGTCATCTGGTAGTTCATTCCAGAGGATAGGGGCTGAGTGAGAGAAAGCCCTATTATTGGTAAGTTTTAGCTTTTGTATATTCTTTTGGTATTGCTATTTTATTTGTGTTTCTACTCCTTTGTGTGCATTTAGGTATTTCCATGTTGATTAAGGTGTTAAGGGCGGATGGTGCAAGATTGTTTACTAATTTGAAGGTAGTTACTAGTATTTTGTATTTTATTCTGCAGTAAATTAGTAGCCAATGGAGCTTAGCTAAGATAGGTGTAATATGTTCTATTGATCTTACCTTCAGTATAATCCTGGCTGCTACATTTTGTGCTAATTGTATCTTTTTAAGATTTTGTTTTGTGATGCCTTGAAGGATTGTGTTTGCGAAATCAAAGTGGGGTGTTATGATTGCTTGGATTATGGCTATGAAGTCTTGCATGTGAATCAACGGACACATTTGTTTCAGTGTCTTGAGTTTGAAGTGTATATTTTTTGTTAGGTTTTTAATGTGTGAGTCCATCTTGAGTTTTTTGTCAAGTATCACGCCTAGGTACTTTATTTCATTTTTTGTTTTAATCTCATGTTTATTTAGGATGATGGAGTTTGGGGGTGTATAGGTTTGATTTCTTGTGACATATAGAACATCTGTTTTTGCAAAATTAATGTGTAGGTTATGATCATTGAGCCATATTGTCAGTTCATTAAAGCATTCTGTTATTAATTGTGTTGGTGGATTTGGGATCGTGAATGGGAGGTAAAACATAATATCGTTGGCATATATGTGGTAGTGGACGCCAAGACATTTAAAAATGTTGCAGACTGGTTGTAGATAAACATTAAACAGCAGTGCTGAGAGTGCGGATCCTTGTGGAAGGCCCTGTTCTTGCTTGTAAGAGTCGGAAGTTTACATGTCCCCTAGTCTTTCTATATTCTGATAGCATAAACAATCGATCTACGTTTACCCGTTCCACTCCATTCATTAATTTATAGACCTCTATCATATCTCCCCTCAGCCGTCTCTTTTCCAGGTTGAAGAGCCCTAACATTTGTAGCCTCTCTTCATAGGAGTAGCCTTCCATCCCCTTTACCATTTTGGTGGCTCTTCTCTCTACCTTTTCTAATAACGCTATATCCTTTTTAAGATACGGCGACCAGAATTGCACACAATATTCAAGGTGCGGTCATACCATGGAACGATACACAGGCATTATAATATCCTTTGTTTTATTTTCCATTCCTTTCCTTATGATACCTAGCATTCTATTTGCTTTCTTGGCTGTCGCTGCACACTGGGCGGAGGGTTTTAACATGTTATCCACGATCACTCCTAAATCTTTTTCCTGGGTGGTGGTTCCCAATGTGGAACCTTGCATTGTGTAACCATAGTGTGGGTTGTTCTTTCCTAGGTGCATAACTTTGCACTAGTCCACATTAAATTTCATCTGCCATTTGGATGCCCAGTCTTCCAATTTATCCAGATCCTCCTGCAGTTTTCCACAGTCCTCTTGGTTTTTAACAACTTTAAACAGTTTTGTGTCATCTGCAAATTTGATAACCTCACTAGTTATTCCCTTTTCCAGGTCATTTATGAATATGTCAAAAAGTAGCAGACCTAGTACAGATCCCTGGGGTACTCCACTATTCACCTTTTTCCATTGGAAAAATTGTCCATTTAGCCCTACCCTCTACTTTCTATCTTTTAACCAGTTCCCGATCCACAATAGTACACTGCTTCCTATCCCATGACTTTTTAGTTTTGCCAAAAGTCTCTGATGAGGGACCTTGTCAAAGGCTTTATGAAAGTCCAGATACACTCCTATCAACTGACTCACCTTTATCTACCTGTTTATATTCACACCTTCAAAAAAACATATCAGATTAGTAAGACAAGATCTTCCTTGTCTAAAGCCATGTTGGCTGTCTCCCATTAGGCCATCTGCATGCTGTGTAATTTTATTCTTTATGATGGTTTCTACCATTTTCCCCGGTACTGACGTCAGGCTCACCAGTTTGTAATTTCCCGGATCACCCCTGGAACCCTTTTTAAAAATTGGCGTTACATTGGCGATCCTCCAATCTTCAGGTATTAAAGATGATTTTAATGAAAGTTCACAGATTACTAGTAGCAGGTCTGCAATTTCATATTTCAATTCTTTCAACACTCTTAGATGTATACCATCCAGTCCAGGTGATTTGCTACTATTCAGTTTATCAAATAGTTGTAACACATCTTCCTGGTGTAGCGATATTTCTCTCAATTCCTCTGCAATATCACCTTTAAATACCACATCAGTCTTGGGTAACATCCCTACATTTTCCTCAGTAAAGACCGAAGCAAAGAATTCATTCAGTCTCTCCGCTATAGCCTTGTCTCCTCTTACTGCCCCTTTTACCCCTCTATCATCTAATGGTCCAATTGGCTCTCTCACAGACCTTTAGCTATGAATGTACTTGAAAAAGTCTTTATTTCGTGTTTTTGCTTCCGTAGCAAGTTCCTTCTCAAATTCTTACTTTGCCTGCCTTATCAATGCTTAGATTTATGCCTAGATTTATGTGATTAATGTTGAAAATCAGCACTAAAGTCCTAACTTTTTTTATCCACCCTAAATCCACCCCATCCCCACCCATTTTCTATATTCCTAAATGCAGGTATTTAGTGAAATTTTAAATATAAATGTAGGCACTTTAGCCCTAATAAATTTTCAAAAAGGCTAATTTAGGAGCATAGGGCCCAATATTCAAAGGCATTTACATGGTTTACAGACCCATAACCCCTGTAAATGCCCCTATGTGGGATATTCAGCAGCACTAACATGGTTTATGCCGCTGAATATCCATGGGTATGGATGCTACATGCCATGATGCTAACTGCTTAGCATTGGGGCATAACAGGGTAATTCTGGAGGGAGGCCCGATAATGTGGGCTCTTCCCTGCAGGCAATCTAAACTAACCCCCTCTACAATATTGTTGGTGCCACTGTGCTGTGATCTGCAGCACCGACAATATTGAAAATAAAGGTTTTGGCTCTCCGCAGCACCAATCACCCCTGGACAGCTCCCAATCCCCCTCAAGACTGAACAGTCTCATGGCTAGGCAGTTGGCTAAGCCCCCCTCCCTCACCCCTCCATGCAGCAATGAAAAGGTTGGGGAGCCTTTCTCTCCTGCCCTTCTCATAGGCCCCAACAATGATGTTCAGCATGTAGTGGTGCTGCCCCCTAGTGATAGACTAGAGTGCAACACCTCGTTATGGTGGCCATTTTGTATTGGCTACAAGATGGGGCAGGAGTGAGTAGCATTGCTTCTGTCCTATTTCCTACTAGACCACCAGGACATTACGGTTTGTGCTGGGGGGGGGGGGGCTGGATGGATCAGGGCTGGATGGGTCAAGAAAATCCTACCTTTGTCAGCTGGCTAGCTAGGAGGATTTTCTTCTCTCCTGCCCTGCTCAGAGGCCCTAACAAAGATGGCCATGATCTCTCAGTGCTGTCCCCTAGCAAAAGGCTAGAGGGCAGCACTGTGTGATGGCAGCCATTTTTTATTAGCCACAAGATGGGACAGGAGTGAGTAAGTCACTCCTACCCCATTCTCCCACTAGACCACTAGGACATTAAGGTATGTGTTTTGTGGGTGCTCCTTTGGGGTCATAGTCTGTGGGCCCCTCCTTTGCTAGCTGGCTAGCCAGGAGGATTTTTTTGGACCAGAAGCTGGGAGGGGAGGGAGAGGGTCACAGGGCCCCCCCCCCATCCTTTCAATTCTGCATCAGGGGTAAGGGAGAGGGGCTTTATCAACTGGCTAGCTGGGGCACTTTTCAGCCTTGTGGGGGGGGGGGTACAGTGATCCCCCCTGGGCAGCTCCCGATGGGGATCTGGAGCTGTCTGGGGGGATCGGTGCTGAAGGAGGGCATGCACATTTATTTTTTCTATTGTTGGTGCTGCACAGACTGCCCATTTCAATATTGGGCCTTCTCAAATGGCACAAGTATATGAATAATTGTTACCACTTCTATATGTAAGTTTTGAAATAGCCACTTCCACGTATAAGTGCCAGTACCTGGGGCTGACCCCAGAGTTGGTTCAAGGAGTTTGTGCCCTCAGCAAATCTTAAGTTTACACCCCCACTCCCCCTCCGGTGCCAGACTCTATTGTTTAGCTTTGAATGCCCTGCTCTACTGCCTTCCAGAAGCTGTGGCCCTAGGTGACTGCCTTGTTTACCTAATGGTTGGCCCAGCCCTGTCGGTACCCATAAAAGGAAGTTGTCAAGTGATGCCACTCTTTTCTTCTGCACCCAGGCTTGTGAGATCACTGCTCATGTGAAAGTGCCGACAAATACATATGTATATGTGAATATCTGTATATAAGTTTTCTTGAAATAATCTCCTGCATGTCCCCCTCACCCACTGTTCTATGTAAAACTCTCAAGTTGCACTGTAAACCGCTTTGATTTTAGGATAAAGCGGTATAAAAATCCTGTTAAATAAATAAAATATCCTGCTTATTTTACAAACAGCTTTGCAATTGGCAGAACCATTTGTAAAATACCAGTGGAATTGTGAATGTTCTGCCCTGCATGTTGCAATTCCATCGTCGACGTGCTGTGAAAAATGAGGCTTTATATTTACCAACTCAGCTTTTTTTGAATAATGGAACGAAGGGCTTGATTTTTCAATGGACAAATAAATAAAGACAGAATGACCAGCTGTGAGAGAATTACAATGGCAAAATATCCCAATAATAGGCATCAGAAAAACAAAGGACAGAAACACTTTATTATTTTCAAATGCAAATCAATACGCACATTATCCTTCAGTCTTTGTTTTCTCTCTCTCACCCATTCACCAATCCAAAGGAGCCAACTTTCCAAAACAATTGGGAATGCTAAACATAACACAAATTACTCTTCCGTGGACACAATGAAGGCATTTGCTCAATATTGGGGATCTTCAAGTGCCACTGCACAATTGTCATTTCTGTACTAATCTGCTTTCTCACATAAGAACAAAGGATTTTGCTAGACCAAAAGTCCATCAAGCCCAATATTCTATATCCAGCAGTGGCAAATCCAGATTACAAGTACCTGGCAGGATTCTAAAAGGTAGACAGTTTTCATGCACATATCACAGGGCTAAGCAGTAGATTTCCTCCAATCCACTTTAATATAAACTTATACATCTCATTATCTCCTCCCAATCACAATTTTCTCTCTCAGTCCTCAATTTCTCCAATTCAGATTCTTCTGTCCTCCTCCCCCTCTTTCAGTTTCCTTTAGAAACCCCCCCCCCCACACCCCACCTCTTTTCACTTTGTTTTTGCATTTCTCATCTCCTCATACTACTCTTCCTTTTTAGGTGTTCTCTCTTTCTCCAAATCAATCCCTTCTTCCCACTGTTTTTCCTCCCTCACCTTTGTTCCTTTCAAATTCTTCTCTTCCAACTTCTTCTCTCTTCATTTGGCCAATACTGCATTACAGCCAATTGGCAATGTTGTATTGTAACCAGCTTAGGACAATGGACAGGTGGTATATAAATTTCCTAAATAATTAAATGTATGTGCAGTAATTATATTACATTTGAATATAGCCTTGTTTTTGGTTTAGAATTTGTTGTCTTTGAAGTGCATGAAGATTTCTGTCTGGAAAATCGGAGAACAAGTAATTCAAACTCTTCAGTCCTGATGGATTGTCTAAAGTTTCTTTATTCAATGCTTAGCTCTGTTGTGTGCACCTTTATATTGATTGCTGCCAGACGAGGCTGCCAAATATAAAACATAGGAGAAATACAAAAGGGATTATTTTATTGTATTTCAGCATACTAAACCCTTGTAATTAGACTGCTTGATCTACCTACTCCATTAATAATAAAATGTTCCTTGAAGGCTTGGATGTATTTTCTTTCCTCAAGAGCAGTCAATAAAACTATCCAGAAAGTTATTATATTTACGGCTTTGGAGGGTGTGAACTGGATTAGATGTTACTTAGTTCTGTAAAAACAAATGTGTTGAACCCTATAGGGCAGGGATTGTCATTTCCAGTCCTCAAGTACCATTTTGAAGTGATACACACTGAATATTTATGAAATGCATTTTCATGCTGCCTCCATTGTATGCAAATACATGACATCCTTATTCATTGTGGATCTCTTGAAATCCCAACTGGCTAGCACTGCTTGAGTGCTGAAGTTGCCTACCACTGGTCTAGCCAATTGGTGTAGTTGTGTGATTAAACACATTACCACTTCCTGTTTGAGCCACTAGCTTTCACCAGGGATTTAGAGGCTTTCTTTTTAAATCTACTTTGCTCTTTACCTTTTTATGGAGAACCTGAGTAAAGCTGAATGATAAATCCTTATTCAATGCTTCCCGTTCCACGTGCAGGACCCAAAAGACAGGCAGAGCTCCGGAGTCTCAATGTGTGGATGCAACGATGGTGCAGAGATGAGGGTTTTGGATTTGTTATTAACTGGGGAACATTCTGGGGAAAGGAGGGGCTCTTCCAAAGGGATGGGCTTCACCTTAACTGGGATGGAACCAGGCTGCTGGCATTAACCTTTACAAAGGAGATAGAGCAGCTTTTAAACTAGATAATAGGGGAAAGCCAACAGTCGCACAAGAGCACATGGTTCAGAAGAATGTATCCTTGAAGGATACTACCAAAAGCAGAGAGGTTCCAAAAATAGAGTAAAGTAGCCCAAATGCCCTCGAGTATGGAGCAGACAGAGCTTACAGATCCCAAATTACCCATGTCTATCAATAGCCAGATTAATATGAATAAAACACAGTCTCTAAAATGCTTGTATGCAAATGCTAAAAGTCTAAAAAACAAGATGGGAGAGTTAGAATATATAGCACTAAATGGAAGGTTAGGTATGATTGGAATTTCAGAGACATGGTGGAAGGAGGACAACCAGTGGGACACTGTGATACCTGGGTACAAACTATATCATAATGATAGAACTGATCAAATTGGTGGAGGGATTGCTCTCTATGTTAGAGAGGGCATTGAGTCAGAAAGGATTAAACCTTTGTAGGAAGCAAAATTTGCTGTAGAATCTCTATGGATTGAAATTCCATGTAAAAAGGGGAAGGCAATGGCAGTGGGGGTGTACTATCAACCGCCTGGCCAGAATGAACAAATGGATGATGAAATGCTCAAAGAAATCAAGGAAGCTAACAAATGTTACAGCACAGTAATAATAATGGGTGATTTCACTTACCCTGGTATCGACTGGGTCAGTGTCATGGCAGGACATGCTAGGGAGATAAAGTTCCTAGATGAAATAGACTGCTTCTTGGAGCAGCTGGTTCATGTACCGACCATAGGGAAAGCCATATTGGACCTAGTCCTTAGTGGAACACCAGATCTGGTGCAAGAGATAAGGGTGTTGTGGCCACTTGGCAATAGTGATCATAGCATGATCGCATTTCAATTAATTAGTGGAGGAGGGATAGTAAGGAGATTTGGCTTACATCAAGCTTGGGTGTTATTGAAAAATACTATCTTGGAAGCCCAGACCAGCTGTATTCCACGCTTTAAGAAAAGTGGAAGGAAGTCCAAAAAACTGCCAGCATGGTTTAAAGGTGAGGTCAGAGAGGCTGTTGTTGCCAAAAAAGCATCTTTCAGGAAATGGAAAAAAAGAGCCAAATGACAAAACCTGGAAAAAGCAAAAGCACTGGCAAGTCAAATGCAAGGCATTGATAAGGCAGGAAAAGGGAGAATTTGAGAAGAAGCTTGCTGCAGAAGCAAAAACACGTAATAAAGACTTTTTCAAGTACATTCGTAGCAAAAAACCTGTGAGAGAGTCAGTTGGTCCATTAGATGATAAAGGGGTTAAAGGAGCACTAAGAGGTGACAAGGCAATAGCGGAGAGACTGAATGAATTCTTTGCTTCGGTCTTTACTGAGGAAGATGTAGGGATGTTACCCATGACTGAAGTGGTACTTAAAGGTGAGGAAGAATTGAAGGAAATATCGATACATCGGGAAGATGTATTACAACTATTAGATCAACTGAAGAGTAGCAAATCACCTGGGCCGGATGATATACATCCAAGGGTGTTGAAAGAACTGAAATATGAGATTGCAGACCTGCTATTAGTAATCTGTGAACTATCATTAAAATCATCTGTAATACCTGAAGATTGGAGGATGGTGAACGTAACACCAATTTTTAAAAAGGGTTCCAGGGGTGATCCGGGAAACAACAGACCGGTGAGCCTGACGTCAGTACCAAGAAATATTTTAGAAACCATCATAAAGAATAAAATTGCTGAACATGTAGATAGTCATGGCTTAATGGGAGACAGCCAACATGGCTTTAGACAAGGAAAATCTTGTCTTACTAATCTGTTATGTTTTTTGAAGGTGTGAATAAACAGGTAGACAAAGGTGAGTCGGTTGATATAGTGTATTTGGACTTTCAAAAAGCCTTTGACAAGGTCCCTCATCAGAGACATTTGGAAAAACTAAAGAGTCATGGGATAGGAGGCAATGTACTATTGTGGATCAGGAACTGGCTAAAAGATAGAAAGCATAGGGTAGGGCTAAATTGCCAATTTTCCCAATGGAGAAAGGTGAATAGTGGTGTACCCCAGGGATCTGTGCTGGTTCCGCTGCTTTTTGACATATTCATAAATGATCTGGAAAAGGGAATAGCGATTGAGATATCAAATTTGCAGATGACACAAAACTATTTAAAGTTGTTAAAACCCAAGAGGATTGTGGAAAATTGCAAGAGGATCTTGATAAATTGGAAGACTGGGCATCAAAATGGAAGATGAAATTTAATTTGGACAAGTGCAAAGTTATACACCTAGGGAAGAACAACCCAAACTACAGTTACACGATGCAAGATTCCACATTAGGAACCACCACCCAGGAAAAAGATTTAGGCATCATTGTGGATAACATGTTAAAACCCTTGGCCCAGTGTGCAGCGGTGGCCAAGAGAGCAAATAGAATGCTAGGTATCATAAGGAAAGGAATGGAAAATAAAACAAAGGATATTATAATGCCTCTGTATCGTTCCATGACCGCACCTTGAATATTATGTGCAATGCTGGTCGCCGTATCTTAAAAAGGATATAGCGTTATTAGAAAAGGTTCAGAGAAGAGCCACCAAAATGGTAAAGGGAATGGAAGGATACCCCTATGAAGAAAGGCTGAAAAGGTTAGGGCTCTTTAACCTTGAAAAGAGACGGCTGAGGGGAGATATGATAGAAGTCTATAAATTAATGAACGGAGTGGAACGGGTAAACGTAGATCGATCGTTTACATTATCAGAATATAGAAAGACTAGGGGGCATGCAATGAAGCTACAGAGTAAACTATTTAAGACTAATAAAAGAAAATATTTTTTCACTCAACATGTAATCAAACTCTGGAATTTGTTACTGGAGGATGTAGTAAAGGCTGTTAGAGTACCTGGGTTTAAAAAAGGTTTGGACAAGTTCCTGGGGGAAAGTTCCATAAACCATTTAAGAAGGGACCCAGGATATCAATGCTTGACCCAATACAAGCATTGTGGAACGTGTGTCTTTTGGGGAAACTGCTAGGTACGTATGACCTAGATTGGCCACTGTTGGAAACAGGATACTGGGCTTGATGGACATTGGTCTGACCCAGTATGGCATATCTTATGTTCTTTTGTTCTTAATGATGTGAATCACATTTTGGAAAGGCTATTTAGGTGAAATCTGAGACGTCTGTGTCAAAATGTCTGAGGTTCTTTGAGAGAAGTGGCCTAGTGGTTGGGGCAAGGTACCACAGGCTGGAAGGTCAGTAGTTCAAATCACACTAGAGGACAGCATCCTTGGGCTGGAAGGACTGGGGTTTCTAGTCCCACAGGAGCTCCTTGTGGTCTTGGGCAAGCCACTTAACCTTTCATTGCCCATGTTCCCTGTAAGTATTAGTGTGTGTGTCTCATCCCCTCATGTTAAATGTATCCCCCAACTGCTTTGACCCAGTGAAAAGCAGGATATAAATGCAGCTAAATAAATAAAGAAATAGCAGTGAAGGTGGACACATGTAAGTGCTTTATAAAATAGACATATTTCCACTCCTAACAAGATAAACATTTCTGTCACAATATAAAGATGATGGCAGTAATGTGCACAGTAAGGGCCAAGAGAGATCTAAAGGAGAGCACACACATAGGCAAAGGGATTACCTGGAACACAGAGAGGAGGTGCACCAATAGTAGTAGGTTAAACAGTTTTATTGTGAAGAATATCCCAATGCATTTCAGCTGAACGCCTATTTCAAGGGGGCACAAGCTTAAAAAAAAACATTAAAAACTTCAAACCAGTGTATCTTTTTTGGAATGCCTTGGACACACCTCCGGTACACCCCCATGTGACATGGTCCTGATGGCACCAGGCACGTCTGTACTTGGGTTGTTCTAAAATGTCTCTTGGGATATGGATGTGACTAGGACATATGAATGACTGTTTCAGATGTCCAGATCATGAATAGGACTTCAAAAATGACCCCCTTACTGAATCACAAGTCAACTAGTTATTTTTCTTTCTTTGATTCAACCAAGATATATCCAAGTATCTCTAGTAGACTTGCAGATGAATGGTCAGCTTATTTCATTTCATCTGCAAGTCTACTAACTCTCACATGCAGGTGTATCTGGATTTAACATCTTAGTGCAAAATTATTTATCATATTTCTCCTTTCTTCGACCTCATAAAAATCTAGATCAGTTGTTCTGTCAACAAGGAAACCTGGATGTGGGCTGCCTCTTTCCTTATTGGAACATGGTTAATGCATCAATTTGTTTGACTCTCCCTTTTACAGGGAAAATGTCCTATTTTTATCAGTATTTTCTTAATGGTAGTTCTTACCAATGTAGTGGTAATATCATTATTCAGGTTTCCTATTTCTGATCTAACAACTCTTTAAGAATCCTATGCAATTCTGAAGCAATGCTCTACTATAGTTCTATCCCCAAAATTAAAACCTTCAGTCTGAGATTGTCAATTGAACCAGATATTATTCATTTAAAATTCTGGAGAAGTGGCTAGCAAAGAGTTTAAAGCAGCCAATAGGGTAAGCAGCATTTTCCTGCAACTGTCCAATATAGGGAAGTAAGAAGGAGGGGGTATCACGGTGGGATGTAGTGGAACATCTAGGAGGGCTAACTTGCAAGGTCATTTCAGTCATGGCTGGTCTCCTATATCACCATTTTGCTCTCATCCATTCCTTAGAAGCACCAGTCTTGCTTCCTCTTTACCTCTTGCTCTTCTCTGGTTGTCATTGGCTACTTGGTCCACGGTGAGTTCTAGGCAAACAATGGGTAGCAAGTTCTAGGCAACAATGGGTAGCAAGTTCTATGCAGGCAATGGGTAACAAGTTCTAGGCAAACAATGGGTAGCGAGTTCTAGGCAAACAATGGGTAGCAAGATCTGGGTGGCAACGGGTAGCACGTTCTATGCAGGCAATGGGTAGCAAGTTCTGGGAGGCAATGGGTAGCAAGTTCTATGCAGGCAATGGGTAGCAAGTTCTAGGCAAACAATGGGTAGCAAGTTCTATGCAGGCAATGGGTAGCAAGATCTGGGAGGCAATGGGTAGCAAGTTCTATGCAGGCAATGGGTAGCAAGATCTAGGCAACAATGGGAAATATGATCACAACCAGCAGTGGGAAGCAAGACCAGAGCAGAGATATGTGTAGGGTGGTAATCTTGAGATGGTTGGGGTGTGGAGGAGCGATTGTGCCTGCTTGTTCATGCGAGAGATTATTGTATCTACATCTAGATTTATTTTCTAATGACCGAATATCACGAAGGATACAATCCATAAAAGATTGAATAGCAGGGTCTATGGGACCAGGCGGATACCAATGTGACTTGTTACGTATAATTGACGGATCTATAGAAGTGGATGGTTTGTCTGAAAAAAACTTTTTGATCTGTAGCTGACGAGAGAACTTACGAAGATCAATCCTGGTTTGGAAAGCATTGTACTGAGCAGTGGGAATGAAAGAAAGACCTTTCTGTAAAAGGTCTATTTCTGATTGTGTAATCTTAGCTGAGGACAGATTGAAAACAGGAAGATCGATTTGAGAAGACTGACTGGGAACTATGGTCTTAGAATCATGAGCTAATATCGGTCGTATGAGCGATTGTGATGAGGTCAGAAGGACTTGCCTCTGCCTCTTCCTCTCCCTCTGAACTCTAGGTTTGGAAGAAAGGATTTCTTGAGGGGACATCGTGCTGATTCTTTTTACCAGAGGTCCTCAAATAAAAAATCTTGTGATGTACTGGGAGAGAGAGGAAGAGGGGTGGAAACAGGAGAGGCAAAAAGTTCTTCAGATTCGCTTCTTACATGTTTTTTACTCCTTTCGTGTGTATCATTAATTCTACGTGACGGTGAAGATTTCTTTTTATGTGTGTCTTCGTTCTTACTTGCTGGAGAATGGAACCTATTGGATGTAGAGGGATCCTCATGTCTACTTGCTGTGTGGTCATATTGTCTAAAATTGTCATAATCATGATTATTAAAGTTTCCTTCTTTGAAACTAACCTGACGAGAACCATTGGAAGGACCAGAGGGTCTCAACCATGAATACACATTGCAATTCTTATAGTCCAATTCATCACGTCTATGTTTATCTAATTTTCCTTTCTTGACTTCTTTTCGGTATTCTTCCAACTTGTAGTCGCCTATAAGTCTGTCAAAATGTCTATCTTCAGACCTAAGAGCGTCCATTTTTCTGTCTGCTTCGTTCTTAATTTTTTCAGCTTTCTTCTTTGCAGTTTCAGCCAGAAGGACCATGAGGTCCAGAGAGCATTTATTAGGGATGGTGCACCATCTGTCCATAAAGGGTTTATCATCCCAAAACATGTTAGGTTCTCTAGTCATTCTCAGACCTCTTGGGATCCTGTTGACTCTACAATATTGCAATAAACTTGCATAATGCAGTTCATATCGTATAACAGCCTTCCTAGTACGAATGATATCGATCCATCGATCGGCAAAACTAACATCTTCAGGTTCATCTTCAATAAGGGGGGGCTCTTGCAGTAGATGATTGAGGTGATCCTCCGAATAACTGAAAATGTTGTCCCATTGTGTGTAGGCCATGGTTATCTTCAGGTCTTTCCGACCTCCTCACAATCGCTCATACGACCGGTATTAGCTCATGATTCTAAGACCATAGATCCCAGTCAGTCTTCTTAAATCGATCTTCCTGTTTTCAATCTGTCCTCAGCTAAGATTACACAATCAGAAATAGACCTTTTACAGAAAGGTCTTTTTTCGTTCCCACTGCTCGGTACAATGCTTTCCAAACCAGGATTGATCTTCATAAGTTCTCTCGTCAGCTACAGATCAAAATGTTTTTTTCAGACAAACCATCCACTTCTATAGATCCGTCAATTATACGTAACAAGTCCCGTTGGTATCCGCCTGGTCCCATAGACCCTGCTATTCAATCTTTTATGGATTGTGTCCTTCATGATATTCAGTTATTAAAAAATAAATCTAGATGTAGATACAATAATCTCTCGCATGAACAATGGCTAGCCTTACACACACTTAATAAACGGTCAGATATTATTATAAAACCCGCAGACAAAGGCGGTGGTATTGTTATATTGGACCGCCTTTGTCTACATACAAGAGCTCACCAATCAGCTTTATGACGAGAATTTTTATCATGTTTTACCATGTGACCCTACTCTAGCTATCAAACAAGACATTGATTCCCTACTATTATATGGATACAATGCCGGCTTTTTGACTCAACGTGAATACTCATTTTTACAAGTTCCATACCCTGTTGTTCCAACTATATACACTATCCCGAAAATTCACAAATCTCTTACTTCTCCTCCTGGTAGACCTATAGTGTCAGGTATAGGGTCAGTTCTCGAACCTTTGTCTCAATTTATTGATGTTTTTTTACGGCCTTTTGTAACCTACATTACCACGTATGTTAAAGATTCAGCTGATATCATCACCTTTTTAAGCGGCTTTAGTGGCTACCTTTCAGACATCATCCTGGTGTCGTTCGATATAGAATCACTCTACACTAACATCCCACAAGATGGTGCTATTGCTGTTATTACTAAATATTTAGATCAGTGTGCCTCACCTGTCCGCATACCTACCCATTTTTTGGTTGACTTGGCCTATATTGCTTTGACAAAAAATTATTTTCTGTTCAACAACCAGTTTTTCCAACAGATCAAAGGAACAGCATGGGTGCCACCATGGCACCTGATATAGCCAATTTGTACGTGGCACAATTTGAAGACACCTATCTGAAGAGCTGCCCCTTTTCGCCCTTTGTTATTTCTTGGAAGAGATACATAGATGATATTTTAGTACTTTGGAAGGGAACTAAAAACCAATTACACACATTTTACAATTGGCTCAACGGTTTGGAAAACAATTTAAAATTCAAGATGCAATCTAGTTCTACAGAACTTCCCTTTCTTGACATTCTCATTAGAAAATCTCAATATAGCTTCACTACTACTATTTATCGTAAACCCACGGACCGTAACAAGCTGCTTCATTTTGAGAGCTTTCATAACAGTCAACTTAAAAAGAATTTACCCGTTTCTCAATTTTTATGCCTGCGGCGTTTATGCACAAATAATGATGATTTTAAGAAAAAAAATCCTCTCATATGGCAGCACATTTTTTGGCCAGAGGATATCCTAAAGACTGTGTTCAAAAAGGTTTTGCACGTGCCCAGTCCTCTTCCAGACAACAGTTACTTTTACCCAAGAATAAATCATCTGATGACAAATTCGTTTGTATCCTTCGCTTCTCTTATCTCTCCTCTAAAATACAAAAAATCTTGAGGTCCCATTGGCACATTCTGCAAACACGGTCTTGTTTTTCAAATCAACGCCTTACTATTGCATACAATAGAGAACATAATTTAGGAGATATGCTGGTCTCTTCATATATGCCCTCAGTCTCAACCCCCTCACCCATAACAAAAGGACATTTTAAATGCAATAAATGTTCTATATGTAGATTTGTCATTACATTAAAAAGCTTTTTTACACATCCTGGCACTAATACGCAGTACAAACTACATACTTATACCAACTGCTTGTCCACGGGTCTTCAATAAAGTTTTTTCACCCACTATCCTGGTAGGCCGTGGTTCATTGCCCTCCGCTGTACCTTTGCGTATAAACAGGATGGAGTCAGTACAGAGGGTGGCTACTAAAATGGTTAGTGGTCTTCATTATAATGCATATGAGGACAGACTTAAGGATCTTAATATGTACACCGTAGAAGAAAGGCAGGATAGAGGTGATATGATTGAGACGTTTAAATACCTCCATGGCATAAATGCACAGGGGGAGAGCCTCTTTCAATTGAAAGCAAGTTCTGCTATGAGGGGACATGGGATGAAGGTGAAAGGGGATCGATTCAGGAGTGATATGCAGAAATATTTGTTTACGGAAAGAGTGGTAGATGTGTGGAATAGTCTTCCAGTGGAGGTGGTAGAGATGAGGACAGTATCTGAATTCAGAAAAGCATGGGACAAACAAAGAGGATCTCTAAAGGAAAAAAGGGGACTGTTGTAGTTGTTTATATGGAAGGACAGACTAGATAGGCCATGTGGTCTTTTTCTGTCGTCATTTTTCTATGTTTCTATGATATGTCACCCATTTACATGTCTTGGCTACTATGTATCTTTTTGTGTTTCCTATAAAGCAACTGAAGGGATAAAGGAGGGTGGAAGGGGGCAGAGGAGAAAGACGTATAAAAAAGGAAACCTGACTAATTCTAACTTTCAAAGCGATGTCCAGCACCAACCAGTAACCCATGCATCAGGTCCCAAACTACAAGTTGTTTGAGGCTTAGACATTTTTTATAGCTCAGGCGAGCACCTAATTTATAAAATACATAGTATGTGCCTACTTATGTATCCTAACCAGATTGTGTCCCTTTTTGTAGGTGTACAATTCACCACTTTATGTCCTGTGCATGCACATATTGCTCTCTCTTATAAAATAGGGCTGAATGCATATCCTTCTAGATAAGCAAGTAGATTTCAGTTCTATGCACATACTTGTCATATATGCTTTATAAAATTACTCCATTAATTGGGAATTAATTTTGTTTGCAAATGCAATGTGTGCCTTTGAGTCAGTCCTGACTCCTGGTGACCCAGATGCTCCTGGGTTTTCTTGGCAGTGTGACTGGAAGTAGATTGCCAGGCCTTTCTTCTGAGGCAATGGAGGGTTAAGTGACTTGCCCAAGGCCACAAGGCGTGCTAGTGGGAAATGAACCCCCGTTGCTTCGTTACCAAGCCAGTGTTCTAACCACTAGGCTACTCCTCAATTTTGCTTCAAATAATATTTTTCAGCATGTTATTAAACTTTAGGGGCTTGATATTCAGTGGCGGTGTGCACTGAACATCCGGATTACCTGAATTGCCAGGAAGCTAACTGGGCAGAGGCAATATTCAGTTGCTGCCCAGTTAGTTTCTGCAGCAAACGTTAGGCAAGCATTTACTGCCTCTGATTTTCGCTATGTGTCTAATCAGGCAGCGGCTCAATATCACTGCTGCCCGGCTATTAATGGGCGTCACTCTCGGAACGCTCCCGGCATGTCCCGATGCTAACTGGTTAGCATCAAAGTGTCCAGCGGTGCACCCATAGATGTTCAGTGGCACTAACTGTATTAGTGCTGCTGAATATCCCAGACAATCGCCGTTACCATGGTTAGTAGATCTGCTAAATGCGTTAATCCATTTGAATATCCTCTCTAGGTTTTCTTCGCTGTATACCAAAAAATATGGGTGCCTGCTAAGGATTGGCAATTAATGCAGTAAACAAATGCACGTTAATCGCAAAGCCTCCGCATTAGCTGTTGGGGGTGTGACCAGTATGTTCCCAGCATCTAAAGCATGATAGGTCACATGAATGTGTGCAGTGCTAAGGTGGGCACAATTAGCAGCTCCAATACAGGAGTCATTAAGTGAATGCATGTTAAGAGTCACGTTGCCACTGAGCATGCGGCAATTGCCATGGCACTAGTGGTAATGTGCTCTCCATGCCCACTCTCCACCTATCCCTGCCCCATCCCACGATTGCCAATTAATATGCATTTTACAATGCGGTGGCAGACGCACTTGAGCATTAGTGATCCAGACTGCCAGTTCTGCACATTAAAATGCACATTAGCCGGCTAATGGGATTTGGTAAAAGGAGCCCTATATTTGAAAATATGCATAGTTGTTCAACACTGCAATACAAATGTTTGTTTTTTTTAATCATAGGAACGTTTTGGGGGTAATGGCCATACTATCCAATAGCTGTAAAATGTGTGGGTACTCTTTGCCTGTTGCTTGTGCAGCAGTTTGGAGAGCAGAAGTACATAGAAACATGTTGGCAGAAAAAGACTACATGGCCTATCTATTCTGCTTTTCCAACTATAATAGTCTCCCTTTTACTTTGGAGATCCTCTGTGTTTGTCCCATGCTTTTTTTGAATTCAGACACTGTCCTCATGTCCACCACCTCTGTTGAGAGACTATTCCAACCATCTACCACTCTTTCCGTAAAGAAATATTGCTGCATAATATTCCTGAGTCTATCCAATTTCACTCTCATCCTATGTCTCCTCGTAGCAGAGCTTGCCTTCAATTGAAAGAGATCCTCCTGTGCATTTATGCCACAGAGGTATTTAAATGCCACTATCATATCGCCCCTATCCCACCTTTTCTGTGAAATATACATATTACCATCTGTAAGTCTGTCCTCCTGTGCTTCATAACATATAGTAACAAAGTAACATAGAAACATAGTATATGACGGCAGATAAAGAGCAGCATGATTCATCTAGTCTGCCCAGCAAGGCAGCAAGAGTAGGTGCAATTGCCACTCCGTGCAAGTCACCCCTCCCCATACCTTTGTTTAGGGGTGTACCCACTGCTCCATGTAGGTCATCCCTATTTTTTGAGATATAAGAGATAGTTGCTATAAGGGAGCCACTGTGTCTGTCCCATGCCATTTTGAATTCTGTCACTTTATTTGCCCCCACCAATTCCATCGGGAGAGCATTCCAAGCATCCACCACCCTTTCAGTGAAAAAGTGTTTCCTGACTTCCTGACATTGCCTTTAAGTTTTCTCCCTTGCAGCTTCATGTTATGCCCTCTAGTTTTTCAGCTTCCCCATCTTTGGAAGAGGTTTGTTTGTTCATTAATACTCTTTAAGTATTTAAAGATCTGAATCATATCTCCCCTGTCCCTCCTCTCCTCCAGAGCTCTGCACCAACTTCAAACTGCTTATGTCCTTTTGAAGGTGCGGGATCCAGAATTGCATATAATACTCCAAATGAGGTAGCATCAGAGACTTAAACAGAGGCATTATCTCTTTTTTCTGCTTGTTATTATACCTGATTAGCTACTTTAAGATCATCAGACAGAATTATGTCCAGGTCCCGCTCTTCTTTTGTGACAAGAAGTACCTCACCCCCTAAACTGCACAGCTCCTTTGGATTTTTGCAGCCTAAATGCATGACCCTACATTTTTTAGCATTAAATTTCAGCTGCCAAATTCTAGACCATTTTTCAAGCTTAGCTAGATCCCTTCTCATGTTATTGACTCCTTCCCATGTACCTACTCTATTACATATTTTGGTATCATCTGCAAACAAGCAAACCTTACCCGACAGCCCTTCTGCAATATCACTAACAAAGATGTTAAACAGAATCGGACCAAGGGCATATCCCTGCAGCATACCAATAGTAACCTCATTCTCCTCAGAGTGAGCTCCATTTACCTGTACCCTTTGCCACCTCCTAACTCAATCAGTAACTTTAGGGTCCATCCCTAGGGTGCTCCATTTCTTTATAAGTCACCTGTGTGAAATGGTGTCAAAGGCTTTACTGAAATCTCAATACACCATATCTGGGGCTCTCCCTCTGTCCAACTCCTTGGTCACCCAGTCAAAGAAATCTATCAGATTTGTCTGACAAGACCTGCTTCTGGTGAATTCATGCTGCTTCGGATTCTGCAATCCATTGGATCCAGAAACCTCATTATTCTCTCCTTTAGTAGCCTTTCCAATAATTTACTGACCACAGAGGTTAGACTAACTGACCTGTAGTTCTCGATGTCATCCTTATGTTTACTTTTGTGTAAAGGGACCACATTTACCTCTCTCCAGTCCTCTGGTAGCACTCTGGCCACCAAAGAGGCATTGAAAAGGTCAGACAGTGGAGCCGCCCGAACGTCCTCAAGTTCCCTCAGTATTCTTGGATGTATTCAATTTGTTCCCATTGCTTTGTCTACTTTTAGTTTAGCTAGTTCCTCACAAACACAGTCTTCTGAAAATCGTTTGAGATCCCTGTTGCTTCTATTCCTATTTGTGTGTGTTTTCTGAGGTCCTGCTCCTGGCCCTTCATATGTGAACACAGAACAGAAATATTCATTAAACAATTCTGCTTTAGCCTCATCAGTTTCTGCATATTCCTCCCCTTCACCCTTGAGTTTGACAATACCACTTTTGCCCTTCCTCCTCTCACTAACATATCTGAAAAATATCTTATCTCCAATTTTATTGTATTGACTACTCTGCTAGCTTCTGTAAGTTTTTCCAAATATAGATGCCTGTCTTCCTCTCTCTGTGATCTCCTGTATTTCATAAAGGTCTTCCTTTTTTTCTTCAACTTTTCAGCTACTTCTTTTGAGAATCATAGCGGCTTCCTTTTCCTTTTACATTTATTTACCTTTCTAACAAAAAGGTTTGTTGCCCTTACAATATCCCTTTTCAGTTTTGCCCGCTGTTTTTCTATATTCCCCAGCTGCTCCCATCCTGCTAACTTCTCTCCGAGGCATTGTCCCATCTTTGCAAAGTTAGTTTTCCTAAAGTCTAAGACCCTCGTTTTTGAATGGATTTTATCAGTCTTAGTACTAATATTGAACCATACCATCTGGTGATCACTGGATGTGAGATGATCTCCCACTGTAACATCAGAAACACTTTTCCCATTGGTAAGCACTAAGTCCAGTATGGCTCCATCACAAATGGGTTCTGTTAACACTCGCTTGAATAGTTCTCCCTGTAGAGAATCCAGGATCTCCTTACTTCTAGATGACACTGCATCAGGGATGTGTCAATGTACATCCATCATATTGAAATCACCTATCAGTAGCACTTCTCCTTTCATACTGGGTATGTCTTCTATTAAATCTACATCCATTTCTACTCCCTGGGAGGGGGATCTGTACATAACTCCAATCCAAATGGATTTCCATTTCCCTCTTTCTAGTTTAACCCACAGTGCCTCTTCTCTTCCTTTTAAGCCCTGCAATTCTATAGCTTTAAGAGTATTTTTTACATATAGTGCCACTCTACCTCCCCTTCTCCCTACCCTGTACTTTCTGAATAAAGTATAGCCCATAATAATTACATCCCAGTCATGGTTTTCTGTGAACCATGTCTTCGTAACTGCCACTAAATCCAAGTCAGCCTCTTTCATTAAAGCCTCAACATCTGGAATCTTATTTCCCATGCTATGGGCATTTATGCACACCGCTTTCCAGATATTGCTCATATTACCCATTTCTACAGAGATATGTAATGTTTCACTTACCTGGGTGCTTTCTTCACTTACCTGGGGGCTCCTCACCCATCCCCAATGAATCTAGTTTAAAGCCCTCTTCAGTAGGTTAGCCAGCCTGCTACTGAAGATACTTTGACCCTTGGAACAACAGCCCATGGTCCAGGAAACAAAACGCTCTCGATGATGCCATCCACCATGCACGCCTTTGCTTTCCAGGCTGGCTAAGAAGCACCTGTCCTCAAACACTTGTGTCTCCTTTTCGGTATATCCTTTTTCTGACCAAGGTATGAAAGTACGTGCATGGTTTCAATCTGCACTTTCACCTGCAGGGTGAGCAATTTTCAAATAGCTCTTTCCTATGAGTCAAAAAAGACTGTTTTACCTTCAAGAATAACTTTGAAAATTAACCTCCCTTCAATTTCTTAGTATTCATTGCATTACTTAGCCTAGGGAGCTATTAAGGAAGATCACATAGTGTATCTTCTGTAGGAAAATGAAGCTATCCCCTTTGTATTTTAACATTTCAAAGAATGAACATCTCCGAGAATAATGGACTTGCTCTAAAGCATATCATGGAATGCAAACTTTAATGGTAATTGTTTTTTAATTTCATTTCTTACAATTAGAATGACATATGATGCATTATAATTGCTGTTGGCCTTAGTTCTAATATTAGTTTAAAAGTAAATGGCATTATGTATTTGTTTTACTTTTTCATGATCACAAAGCTTGTGGGTAAATGAAAAGCATAAAGTCAGTGAAGATCTGTTTTTCCGTATACAGTTGTAATGACAGTAAAAATGTTCCAGTGTCTGGTTGGATCACTGCACAAATATGAGTTGTGGTGCTGTCAATGAGCAGTCAATTGTACAGTAACATTCAGAGGTTAGAAATAGCCTTTACTGGATTTACTAGAGGGAAAAATGTGATAAAAATTTTCGGGTCACAGAATTGCAGTTTTACTGTACAAATATGCATGAAAAATGCTGCAAAATTCTTTCGACAGCCTAATCAAAAGGTGAACCTTAAAACCAAGCAACATGCCAAACTTAGAGAAAATTACTAAAGGCCATATAGCAGAATAAGCTAATTAGCAAGAGAAGATGTCAGTGGTTCTAAAGATAATTCACAGAAAGGCTTTGGCCACAGGCAATTAAGTGCAATTTTAAGGATTCTCTTTGATATATACAGTACAACATTCTGTTAATATTCAAGTTTCTATTGATACAAAATACTGCTTTAATGGATCTCTTCTCAGCATTGCTGAGACCATTGTCTATTCATGTTACCTTAAATCCTAAATTTAATTATTCCTTCTGCCTATCTCATTACAAATAAATCTCATAATTAAAAATCTTACAGGTGGGGGGGGGGGGCGGTAATTCAAAATAATCATTAATTATTATTTTTATTTAATATAATTACTGTTCTGCCCAAACCAAAAACAAGGCAGATCACAGTATGCGTACATAATAAAAAAGACCACAACAATATGTAGGTCTAAGATATTCTACCATTCTACAACCATCCAAAACAATACACATGAAACTTGCATAGCATAATATAAAAATTAAAAAATAAGCAAATGTCACAGCAAATAACAATCTGCCTTAGCCCCCCATCTGAGTTCACAAAAACATAAAAATCTCCAGCCTAATTCCTAAAATATTATAGGTAAAACCTGTCAAAAATCTGTATGCTTTCAACTGCTTCCTAAAGAGACTCAGCTCTGACAATGTCCATGGGCCACTTGGTAAGGAGTTCCAAATTTTAGGGGTAGTAGACATACAGTAGAAGAACATGTGGCCCACAATTCACTGAAATGTACCAGCTAGCTTGATGGGACATTTAACAATATGGTACTCTGTGAATGCAATTCTTGAGATGGTTGCTAAACATGTAATGCAGTTGATATATTAGTGGTGCTTCACAAGATCTTTAAAAATAATAAGCAATTTTATGGCAGCCAGTGCAGACTGGAAAGAATAAGTGGAAATGTGATCAAATGGGCTTGTGCCTAATTATTCCATGTGCAGCTGAGTTCTGAATGTCTTGAAAGATATGAATAGAGTAGGCTGGCAGCCCCAAATGTAAACTCAGCCAGGCGACCAGCAAGACGGCCTCGGGTCGCTAACCCTCTTTCCCTCCCCCCTCCCCCCCCTTTTCCCACGCCTCCCGCCTAAATCACTGCACACGATCCGAATTGCCACCAAGAAATAAAGTATTTATTTTGT